>OX359289.1:115410827-116707436 GCA_947179395.2 Pulicaria dysenterica
AATTTCCTAATTTACCCTTTTGTTAATTTTTTATGGCTATGACACGTGTTAACACCATGATTCTCCTTATCCTTTTTACCATAAAACTCTTTTTATTTGATCCTGATTATATATATATATATATATATATATGGGAGGGTTCAAACGAGAACTGTTTTTCGTACGAAAACTGCGAGAACCAATCTTAGCCGTTCTTTGGATATGGGAAGTTCATGGATGAAGAGCGTGGAGGAGATCAAGTGTGGCAGGGTGCATGTGAGGAATTCATGGGTGAGCAATGACATTAAAGGAGGGGGAATTGGATGACTCAGATTGGTTCTCGCAGTTCTCGTACGAAAAACAGTTCTCGTTTGAACTTTTGCCTATATAGGAGGGATTCTGTGAGAACACGTTTTATTTGGAGAACGGTAATCATTTGGTTTAATTAAGGTATATTGAGTTTATATTCCTTACTTAATTAAAACAAATAATTAAAATTCAACATTCCTTAATTACACAAATTTAATATCAACTATTAAATTAAGATAATCCAAGGGCTATAAATTGTTCTCACTGTTCTCCAAATAAAATGTGTTCTCATTTGATCCTGCCTATATATATATATATATATATATATATATATATATATATATATATATATATATATATATATATATATATATATATATATGTGTGATATTCTATTCATTTAGTGTTTATGCTTTCTCTTTTTTTGCAATACGTGTGAGTGTGCATCACATATGTTATGTTGCCAATAACATATAACATTTTTCCTACCATTGAACTGAACCCAAAACAGTATAAACAGTATATTTCATGTACTATCTATATCAAGGATGACATAGAGATAAATAATTTTAAATACCTTAAAAACAACAGGTTTTGTTTAATTCATGTAATTTTTAGCATGAGTTAAAATTTGACTAAGGAATCTAATTTAGAGGAATTAGAATATACAAAAATAGTAATATTTTGACCGATATATTAATTAAAATGAATTGGGTTGTAGGTTACAGTGAAAGACGATTTACTTTTTCTTGAATCAAAAAACACAAACTTGAACAAATGTCATTTCTTTTATTGAATTGTTTATGTAAACCAAAAGTTAAATCAATGAATTAAGACATCGATCAAGGACTTGTGATGGTGGTGTGATGCTTCGGCAGTGTGACAGAGGGTGGAGTTTGATCGGTGACAACAGAAAGGATGAGCAGAAGAACACCTTTGAAGTCAAAGATAGGGGTAAAATGCTTGATGTCAACACAATCAAAGATGTTGATAGCGAAGGTGATAGTGAACCGCACATTCATTGATGAAGGTGCAAATGAGCGATGGATCTTAACAATGAAAACAAACCGATGAACCCTAACAGTTGTTGAAGAAAATATATTTACCAAAAACTAGATAAAAAGAAATCAACATTTCTATCAATGGATGCAACGAGGATGAAGGTGTTCCATGACATTTTTACCTGCATTTGTACAATGAATCTCCAATGAATGTTTTGAATTCCAACTCATTGCTATGAAATTCTAAAATATAGCATACGAAGAAAGTGTAAAGAAATTTATCAAATTCAACAAAATTCCAGCAAAACAAAAAAGAAATCTATGAATTTAATTAACCAATATATATCAATATATATCTGCTTTTCAAAAAAAAAAATTAACCAAACAAGCCTCAATTGTTAATTAAAAACATAACAATCAAAGAATCGGACTTAATAACGAATCTTAAACACTAAAACACCCCACAAAGAATCAAAGAAAACGATATGAAACGAATATTAAATCAAGAAAAAATAAAAGCCAAATCCACCGTCTGATGTGGATCCCAGTGTCCACCTTCCTTTATATTCCATCTTCTCCCACTCTAAACTCACTTAACCGGAGAAGACCCAAGACGAGACTCGAACACAAATCAAATCAACCCAACACTCACTCTTCCATTAAAGATTCTTCCTTTCCTTCCATCTTCACCTTTATCTATCTGGTAATAATAATAATAATCTTTTCTTTTGTTTTTCTTTTCCTTTTCCTTTTTGCTATCTATCTTGATTCCTTATGATGTGTGTTATCTGTTTCATCTTCGATTAGCAAATTACTACGCGCGTATATCGTCTCCGCAAGGTTTTTCGATTTCTGAATTGTCTTATCCTTTCGATTATTTCGTGGGGTTTTCGAATCTTGGATTAAAAATAATAGCTTTTTTATTTTTATCCTTGATTTCAGACTCGATATTATGTTAATTGATCACCCAGTTTGTTCTTCTTTGTGTATTTGCTTTTTATGTGGACTGTTTGCTTATTGAATGATTTGATTTTTTAGGGTTTCTGCTTCTGCACTGATTTCAATGTGTAATTAATGCAAATCACCCCCCATCCCTTGTAAAGTACAAATGCTTTTTAATTGTATAGTTCTTGTTAACTTGCAGAAGCTAGTGGGTGTTTGTGATTGCATTTGAGGAAGATTATTTGATTATTCCTTCTGCAAAACATAAATAATCAGAAAGTAGTGCTTGGCTAACCCATCTCAAAATTATCATCTGCAAGTTTTCAGGGAAAATGCAATTTTGAAAGAGCATGTTGGGACCTGTTTCTTGCAAATAGTTTTTCCCCCAAACTTTACCTCTCTCCACCACCCCACAAAGTCTTGAATCAACTAGGACCAACCAATTTATGTCAATTTATTGTCTACAATTAATTACTACCCCCCATCCAGAAAGAGGTCTATGTTTGACTTTCAAGTGTCAAATGACTTATATTATTTTGACTTCAAAGCTGACTAGTGTTAATATTATATGTATGAAATTAAATTTGTTGAAAATGTCAATAAGATTAGGCTAGAACTGTTTTGGATGTAGAAAGCTAGAAACACATTTCTTGTGAAAGCAATTTTTCTCTTGTGATATTTGTTCAAACAAGTTTGTATAAAAGCGATTTTATTACTCTCAAGACAGGTGACATACATTTCTCTACAAGCATTTCTTTGGTTAGAGGGTCAAGAAAATGTCTGGTGGAGATGTCAGGAACGTATCTCCGGGAGATATACAAATGGTAACATTTTTAGCACATGTAACTTTTATTTTTATTATTACTATCGCGCTTTTAATAGTTTGAAAGACACTATTTTCAGGTTCAAAATCTCATAGAACAATGTCTGCCACATTACATGACTAAGAAGCAAGTTATAGATATTCTTTATCAGCAAGAGAAGATAGAACCTAGCTTTACAGAGCTCGGTTTGTAATTTATACGCTTTTTATTAATGTTAATATGTTATGTGTGTTTATTTCGCTCCAATAACGTTTTGTTCTTTATATCCAGTGTGGCAGAAGCTTGAAGAACAAAATCAGGAATTTTTTAAGGGGTACCATTTGAGGCTGATGGTGAAAGACCAAATAATGGAATTTAATAAATTGCTTGATAGGCAGGCTGCATTGATGCAGCAATTGGGCCCAACTGGAGTCAATTTCCATCCTAAGTCTAATGGATCTCATATACCACCAAGTAAGCGTTTTTAAGATGCAATGTCGAACACCCTCTTTATTTAATAGAATACAAGATACTCTAGTGGTAATGAGATGAACTGTAAAATAACTAACTTGATGGAATATAACATGAAAGGATTAATAACTTCTTATTAATCAGTTGGGCTGGGCTCTTTTCCAGTGCATCAGAACTCAACATGTTATGCACCCGAAAACACTGCTATTGCATTAAAGACTGAAAATATGACCAATTTCTCTAGAGGATTTAACAATTGTGGACTGCCAATACTCTCGGGGGATCTTTCTACTCATTCCAGAAGTATCGATGTTCCACCAAGTATGCTGTTGGCACACAACTCTAATGTTGGAATAACAAATGGCGTCTCAGTGAAAACCGAATCCACATATTTGGGGAATTCAAGGTTTATGTATGGACCCGATGGTAATGTTTTGGAAACACGTCCCGCAATCGATGATGCATCGGTTTCATCTTTTAATTGTCTGGAGTCTGACCCGCATCAGTTGAATGGAACACTCGATAATGATGGTTCTCTGTTCGGTTTATTGGTTCCCATCTCTCAAAACTATGGTCTGTCAGACCCCACCCCCAACTTCACCAATAGTTCTGGTACAGTCTCCTTTTTCTCATGGTTTCTACATATAGCTAAATGTGGCATTTTCAACCCGTAACTTGTAAACGGGTCGATTTGAGCTGTATTTTATTCAAAGTGGGTCAAAGCAAGATATTTACAAATGTATAAGGATGCCACCCAGCTATTCAAATTAAAACTATTTTACATGCGACTCCAGTTCGTTGATGACAAATTAAGCTTAAAACATGCAAAATGATGAACATATCCTTAAATCTATTTTTTTGGAATGTTTGATCATCATTTTACTTCACAGAATTGAAAAGGTAATAAAATGTGCTTTTTTTTTTAATGTCGAACATTATCTTCTTGATTTAAATGTTTTTGGCCGAATTTGGTGTCAATGAAACAGGATACATGTTTTAGTGGCCTTGATGACAAAAATAAAACTGAATGGTTGGGTGACCTCCTTATATATTATCCACGAGTTTAGTTAAAAGGGAACATTTCAAATGTGTTGAAAGTCCATTCAAAGTCTATTTTTAATGCTTACAACCTCCTAAACGGGGTGTTACTTAAAGATTTACGTTATTTTTGTAATAATTTTTTAAAATTTGTATTATTTATTGAGGGCTAGTTACTGAAAACCTTTTTGATAATGGACAAAAAACTTTTTACGGGTCAATGTCAACCGAATTGACTTGTAAGCAAATGACACTATACAACCTGAACTTGTTTTGGCCCGTTATGCTAGACCCATGTTGCCATATCTACATATAGCCGTTACTAATTTTGTTCCTACACTTCAGACATGCTAGATAGCTTCTCTTTCTTGGACTCCCATAGTAGTACCGTAGAGCATCAAGGTACGATCTTTTATGGTTAACCACTTTCTGCTTGATTCAAAAGACTGTATATTTAACATTAATGTTATCTCGCAGGGGAATATGAGAGGGTGGACAAACCAGAAAACTTAGGTTTCGAAGATTTTGGCAGTGAATCATAGAACAGTCAAGAGGTACTACTCTTGATTTTATATATACTTTTTAAATTTTGTTTTGTGTAGTGAATGACAAATAAAACTAGCAATATTCCCAAAAGATTTTAGTGAAAAGATCATGTGTCTTGGTGCAGGTCAAACTACTCTCACAAGACTATCCTTGTAAATATTGTATCGAAAGGGGAGGCTTGAGGATTTTCAAGTGTTGTAGATTGGTGTGTGCAATGAAGAGGTAATAATTAATATTAGGATGTGTTTACACTGATAGACATTGGAATGTAGTTTGAGGGGGTTAAATACGCCTCGGTTTGATGAAAAGTTTAAGTGTATTATCATGGAAGATCGACGAATTTGAACCACTACCCCCATATCTCTGTCCTAGAAATATCACAGAATGGTCGTTTGATCCATTGTAAATTACATTTTGTAGAAGGTTATATATCTTTATATTTGTATTTGATTGTTTTTGTCTTATAGCAGAGATTTTTAGCAATTGTGGTAATGGAAAACAATAGAGTTTACAAAATAACAGTTCATATTTATATCTGTGCTAACAGTTTTACAAAAGTAGTGTCAAAATATTCTTTTCAAAAACCAGGAGCTATCCAGTTGATTACTACATCATTTGGATTATAGCATATTCACGTGTGGGAAAAAGATCAACCTTTTCATATGCATCATTTGGATTGTGGAAAATTACACTTTGAATACACACTACAAGAACACCTTATAATTTATAATCAAATATCATGTTCAACAATAGCAGAAGAATAATAATATAAGCACAATTAATCCACAAACTGAAGTTTCTCCACATAACCAAATTAAAGTAACAACCAGGCAACTTAATAGTCATCTTCATCGCCTTCACCATCATCATCAACACCTTCGGCACCAACCTCCTCATAATCTTTCTCGAGTGCTGCAAGATCTTCACGGGCTTCTGAGAACTCACCTTCCTCCATGCCTTCACCAACATACCAATGAACAAAAGCCCGTTTCGCATACATGAGGTCAAACTTGTGGTCAATGCGCGAGAACACCTCTGCAACTGCTGTGTTGTTGCTGATCATGCAAACGGCTCGCTGCACTTTGGCTAGATCGCCCCCTGGAACAACTGTTGGTGGTTGATAATTGATTCCACACTTGAAACCAGTTGGGCACCTATTATTTATTTATAAAAAGTTATATATATATCATATGAATATTCCAAGTAAATCTTGATAATAACAACAAAGATTGATAGTTTTATATCATAATAAAAATCTCTTACCAATCAACAAACTGAACGGTCCTCTTGGTTTTAATGGTAGCAACAGCAGCATTAACGTCCTTAGGGACAACATCACCACGATACATCAAGCAACAGGCCATGTATTTCCCATGCCTCGGGTCACATTTAGCCATCATGCTTGCAGGTTCAAACACTGCATTTGTAATTTCAGGCACCGATAGCTGCTCATGGTATGCTTTTTCAGCTGAGATCACAGGGGCATAAGAGGAAAGCATGAAATGAATACGAGGGTATGGAACAAGGTTTGTTTGGAACTCTGTAATGTCGACATTAATGGCACCATCAAAACGAAGAGAAGTTGTTAGTGATGATATGATTTGAGAAATGAGTCTGTTTAAATTTGTATAAGTTGGTCTCTCAATGTCTAATGATCTCCTGCAGATGTCATAAATGGCTTCATTGTCCAATAGCACTGCGACATCTGTATGTTCTAAAAGAGAATGTGTAGATAGAACGCTGTTGTATGGTTCAACGACTGCAGTCGACACCTACAAGCCAACAAATCAGTCAGCGAAGATTCGAAAAGGGCTCGAGCAAGCTCTCATTTTTAGCTGACCCCAGTTGAGATAAAAGGCTTATTGTGTGGGAGATGGTGGTTAACTGTACTAAAGCTGCTTAAAGTTGTAATAATCACTTTTGATGGTACTAAGTGTTTGCAAATTTTGATGATAAAAGAAAAAGTGATATATGATTAATTTTACTCAACTAGTTCTATTGCAGATGGTATTAACTGGTTATTAAACAAAGACCCCAAAGTTAGATTAACCAAAATGGCAAAATACAGACACTGACTATTCAGACTTGATGCCATGATAATCACAAAATCACCTCAGGAGAAGTTGTAATACTCACTTTTGACGATGTCGAGTGTCTGAAAAATTCTAGCTATGCAAGGAAGTGATAAATGAAACAAGGGCTTAAAAGTAATTTCACTCTACTCTTCTATAGACAGCTCTGTTGCAACTAGTATCAAACTGATTATTCAGTTAAAAGAGATATCGTTATAACCAAAAGTATTAACCAGACACTAAAAATGGTTACTGCAACTTGAAGTCGCAATAATCAGATAATCACCTATGGAGAAGTTATAAAAATTGCTTTTGATGAATATGTGCTTGACAAATTCAAATTATTGAAGTAAATGAAGCAATGGTATAAACAAGGGGAACATTCACAAAATAGTATGCAAGTTTGAAAAGTGTTCCACCAAGGTCACTCGCCCCTTTATTTCACAATGTGAAATAACCCATGGATGACCTTGGTGGAACACTTTTAAAACTTGGTTACTATTCTGTGAAATTTTCCATATAAATGAAAGCAATTTTTACTCTAATCTTTGATAGACAGTTCTGTTGCAGCTAGTATGAAACTGATTCTTTAGTTCGAGTAGTCACATACTCACATCGTTATAACCAAAAAGTAGGTTAAGTAAACACTAGAAACTGGTTAATGTGACTTGAAGCTGTAATAATCAGATAATCACCTGAGGAGACGGGTAGATGGTGAACCCGAGTTTTGACTTCTTTCCATAGTCAACAGACAAGCGTTCCAAAAGCAATGATCCTAAACCCGAACCAGTACCTCCACCAACAGCACTGAAGACTAAAAAGCCTTGCAAGCCTGTACAGTTATCTGCTAACTTTCTCACTCGATCAAGGCAAAGATCAACAATTTCCTTCCCCACTGAAATAATAAGGAATTAGCAAAATTACAACAAAGTCCAAAGATAAAAAGATAAGAACTTCATAATCTTGTATTTTTAAGTAGTATTATTTTTATAAGTACCTGTATAATGACCCCTAGCAAAGTTGTTAGCAGCATCTTCTTTCCCTGAAATAAGCTGTTCAGGGTGGAAGAGCTGGCGGTAGGTCCCAGTCCTCACTTCATCAATGACAGTTGGTTCAAGATCAACAAATATAGCCCTTGGGACATGCTTTCCTGCACTGGTCTCGCTAAAGAACGTGTTGAATGCATCATGTGCAACCCCTACTGATGTATCACTGCGTATTTATTAAATTTTAGCCAAAAATGTCATCTGGATAGTGAACATGATGACACAAGATTCTTCGGTTTAGTACAAATTTTACAATCAATGAGGCAAGGAAACAGATCATGGAAGTACCCTTGCAATAAAATAAGGCAACCTACTCAAAACTAAAAACACAAATTCCAACCAGATCTATTCACCTTCCACACCAAGAATGTGTGAGTTCACAACAAAGGACTCCATTCCATGAACACAAGTAGTTCAAGTTCAAGACTATACTCAATTCATGCTAATAACATCAACAATAATTATTCTGAAATGGAATTGTGAGCATATACAAATACCCTCATCACAGATATGATAAAGGATTCCATAACTCCAATCCATGAGCTCCAATTATTCAAGTTAAGAACTTGCTGAGTAATTTAGGCTTTCTGTAGGATCCCGAGTTTGAAAACAAACACACACACACACACACACTAATGAATACAAATCCATCACAATAATCATTCTTCCCTTTCAAAAAGGAAAAAAAGAAACTAATATTTAGAGTAGAAACATAAAAGGGGTAATATAAAAACACTCGATAGAGTTGCAGAAGATTAGATAAACATAAAATTCGCAGAGATTGATAGTTAGATACAAGGGGGGTGTGATAAAGAAAGAGAAAATAGAAGGTTAAAGACAGAGAGACAGACCTTGGCATCATGCCATCAGGCTGGATGCCATGTTCGAGGCAGTAGAGTTCCCAACATGAATTACCCACTTGAATTCCAGCTTGACCTATGTGTATGCTTATGATCTCCCTCATATCTGCTCTATCTGAATTCAATTGAATTGAAACTTTGTTTGTTGAATGAAGAAAGAATGAAAACCCTGCTGGGTCTACTGATAGATCTGTAGAATTATTGACCGATAGAAGACTTGTTATAAAGAGAGTGATACATGTGTGTCTGTATACATGTACACCCGCTGTCTCTACAATTATGATATTTATATATTATTTTCTTTTCTCTTTATGTTTCTATTCATGGCGGCTATTTAATGCAATCAACTCCGCTGTCTTTTGATTTTCTTTTTGATTTTTTTCTGTAAGTTTTTCTAACTTGTCTCATTTTAATTTGTAAAAATAATGTCCTTCTACTAAAAAAGATTCTGGTTTAATACCAGATGTGAAAATGTAAGACATCTTTAAGAGAAAGAGTACATGTATTCATTTATCTTTTTTTTTTCTTGTCACATATCATTTTTTTTATCTCTTCTTCATATTATTCTCACGTCTATCCTCTTTAACCATGCTCTATATAAATTAATAAATAATAAATATAGAGAAAGACAAAGAGGAAAGAATTAAAGATCCCGTATGAGTATCAATCACCAAAAACTCTCACTTTATATTTAAAAGGATGGAGACGATGGTGTAAATGTCTCTCATATACCAACTAGCTCTCTACCAACTAATTGAATGCTCATAGCCTAATAGTTAGAAATAATATAATAAATAATCATACTTATTATAAAATAACAAGTATAATCTTCTAATTTTTTTACTCATCTCTTCCTCACATAAAATTTTTTTTTATAAGATTACAGTGCCTTTCATAAATAAAAATTGAGCAATAATTAGGAAAGAATTTAGATTGATAAGAAAAGCATGTGTTGGGATCCGGTAAGCTTGGCCCACCCATTGTGCCAACCTTTTCTAGTCCCCACTAGTTGTGATTGACATTTTTGTCCTCATTTCCTTTGGATATTACTCTTATACCATCTCTTAGACTATCCGCATCCATCTTGAGGTAATACATGTCATTTTACTGTCACGTCAGCGCCATATCATTTTTCCCTTCTCATCTCATACCATCCCACAAACACCAGCATCCATCCCACACCATCCCATTCATTTATTAAAAAGGAAAAAAGCAAAAAAAAAAAAGAAAAAAAAAGGAAAAAGGTGAACCGAGCTAGATGGTTAAACCAAGAGAGGGGGAACCCGAGAGAGCCCACGATGGGCGCGACGGTGTGGGAGCCGGACCCGAGGCAACCCACCATCCCATCCCGAGCGGATGCGGATGGTCTTAGGCCGGTCAGGTCGTATGGCCTTCGGGTAAAGCCTTCGGGCTCTTCAATTTACATGGGAACACCGCTACTATAGTACTATCATTTGGGTTAGTTTTGGTTTCGGGTTCAATTGGGTTGGCCAAACCGAGAGGAGGAACCTTTTGTGTCAGCTTTTTTTTTTTTTTTTTTTTTTTGTTTTGTTTTGGGAGTGGGTAAGAAGAGAGAAAATATTTTGGGTTAATTTGAGGTGAAGGTTAGGTGTTACTAGTGTTTTTTATTGAATTTAGGTTGAAAAGAAAAAAAGTAAGAAAAACTGATGTGACAGTTAAAATGACATTCGGGTTGGTTTGGGTTTATCAGTACTATACTCTTGGCCTTAATATTACAAATTACTACCCAAAGAAAAGTGGCATAGGTTATCATAATTAATTTCCTTCGGGTGTTACACTTATTTTCATCGGATCCGTTGGACATGAAGAATATAATTATTCAAACATTTTATCAAGTGAGAGTTCATACCGAAAGTGTCGTGGTAATAATTTGGTTAGTTACTAAATTCAATTATACAGCATTAATTTAATTATAAACGTGAAAGAAAGCTTAGGTTGAATGACAATCACGGATGTTTGAAAGAAGGTAGAATTGATCAATCCCATGGCTTTGCCTTTCAGTAGTAACCTCATAAACTACAAGTTTAATGATTCATCACATAGTCAAAAATTTACAAAATCAGAAACATGAGTATGTTATATGTAATCACATTTAGTATGAAAGCTATTGTTCTCCCTACTTGTATGTTACTATATAAATAATAGGTTAATCTATTCAGTGATTTACATAATGATTGACTTGGTTAAGGCTCATGCTAATGGGTGGAGAAACCCATGCTTGAATCCTAATAGCTTGTATTTTATGCATTTGTTTAGTGTCTTGAAAAATGATTTTTTTCTCATGGCTTTTTTAATCTTATATATATATTTTTTATTATTAGTATATATAAATAACTAATTTTGTATTTTATTTGTTTCTGTTTTATAAACTTTGATATATAATAATTTTTACGAATATAATTATAGATTTATGATCATCGCAATATTATCTATGTTTTAATATGAAGTTTATCATAATTTGATTATTAAAATATATCTTTATAATATTATAATTCGAAAATAGATGAAAATGTTATATTAATAATATGAAAGCTCTCTTTTATTTACTGATTATGTTGAATGTAATATGGAAAATAAAACACGAATCAATTTAAATTTTGAACCAAATCACATATCCTACTCATATATTTTTAGTTTCTATATTTTATTTATTTAAATTTTCAATACATTTGTGAAATTAACTTGTTAGACAAAATATACAAATTCTTTTGAACACATTATATGATTTGTTTTATTAGACAAACTATATTATTTAGCGGTAGTGACGACCCTTCTGTTGCTACTCGATGGTTTCGAGAGTTGGAGGAGATTTTTGAGTTTTGTGTTACTGCACCGGAATATCGTACGGATTACGCAATACACATGTTGAAAGATGGTGCTGCTTCATGGTGGAACGCTGTGGAAGTTTCGGTCGGTAAGAAAGTGTTAGATACAGTGACTTGGGAACAATTTCGAGAGAAGCTGATGAACAAGTATTGCACTGAATTCAATGAAGAGTACGTAGAGCAGGAACTTAATAAGCTCCAAAAAGGAAGACAATCCATGAGAGACTTGATTAAAGTTTTTAAAGATAAAATAGAGTTTCTCCCGAGGTTGCTACCTGATGAAAACTCCAAGATACAGAAATTTGCAAGTATATTGCCGATCGGACATCGTGTTTGCGTTAAAACCGCTACAAGCTTGAAACAAGCATTTCAGATAGCATTGCAGATAGAAGGAGAATGTCTTCGCTATGAAAGGGATCAAGCGAATAAGAGTAAGAAGAGAAAATTACCGTTGTTTGTTTCCTTAGAAGGACAGTCCTCTGCGGTAAAGAAAGCTGATTCCTCAAAAAGGCCGAGGTCTAATGGTCCTTGGTGCTGTAAATGTCGCACTTATCACACTGGAGAATGTACAGAAGCTACTACCAGATGTATGGGATGTGGACGTATGGGGCATGTGGGAGATGAATGCGAGTTTAAAGAAAGTGTGTGTTTTAAATGTCTTAAGCCGGGGCACAAGATTATGGATTGTACTGCAAGACGAGGCAAAGGAGTAAACGAATCTTCCTCTGGTCAAAGGATAAAAATGCTCCCGGTGACAACTGAAAAGCGTTCTCAGTGATGACATAGAAAGCCAGCAGGAAAGGAAGGATCGTTATAAGTGTTTTTTTCTTTAGTAGTTTTGTTGTAACTGTATTAGTAAGTTCGCGAGTCAGAGATTTTGTTTATAATGTTGTAAATTAGTGGTTTTGTAAAAGGTTGTGAGTGTTCGTTCTGTGTGTACTGACTCGTGTAAAGTAAGGTTTATTGATACCAAGCAGTAATAGTTGTTAATTATGTTTTTTTAGGTTATTATTGGTACTGCCGAGATTATATGAGATATTCGTTTTAGTCCGTAAAATATAATAAGAGAGTGGTAGTGGTATAAGCTTGCTGTTTAAAGTGTAGAAGATAAGCTAAGGAAGTAATCAATAAATCCAAATAAATGGTGTGAAGATATAGTTAGAATACTAACAAGTGAAACTTAAACGGTTTGTTAAGAAAGTATGTGTAAAGTGAAGTTGTATTTGTACTAATTAAGAGTTCTTTTGTTGCAGAGATATGAATAGAAACATAAATCAACAAGCTGAGAATGAGGAAACCGGTGAGGAGGCTTTGGATCTGACTGCTATAGGCGAACTTCAAGATCATATCTCTGTATATGGAAGTAGACGTGGAGCCATACCTACGCAACACCTCCGAGAAGTGATGACTGATCAATTCGATAAGTGTTTTAAGAAAAATATGCCTCCCATTGTAGCGGGCATAAGAAATGAGGTGAAAGAGGAAATGAAGGGCGACATGAGAGAAGCGGTACGAGAAGAATTTCGTACAATGAAAGAGGAACGAAATGAAGAGGGCCAAAAGACGAAAACTCAGGCTGAGGCCGGAGGGTCTAGACGTCGAGTTACGTGTGAGACTTGCGGAAAGAACCATGCCGGGGAGTGCAAGTACAAAGACAGAGTGTGTTTTAAATGTGGACTCCCAGGACATTATGCCAAAGAGTGTTTGGGTAAGTTCTGTTACAAGTGTAGCCAGTACGGGCACGACTCTTCGGAGTGTCCTAATTAATTGGAAGTGTTATGTAGGTCCTCAGACGGTTGTAGAAAGTGTCATGTGGTTTAAGTGAAACGCGTGTAAGTGTAATGTGTGTGTTGTGTGTACAGAAGTGTTGCTTTTAGTTGAAATAAATGTAGTTTGGTGTTTGTAGCTTTTGTAATAATTGTCATTGTTGTCTAATATAGGATAATTGTGACCAGGTGTGTGATCGAGGTTAGATTCCGAGGACGGAATCCTCTTTAAGGAGGGTAGATTTGTAACATCCTGAAAATGGGCCTAGTAGTACCTAGTTGTACTTTATGCTCAAAGGGTTGTACAATGACTTTAATTAAGTATTTTAAATGATAAAATGATATTTTAGTTAATATGGATACACGAGGTATTATATGAAAGTTACTATTAACAAGTAAAAGTGATAAAATATTAAATGGTTTTAGATAATGGTTCCAAAGATATCCCCGTTAGGTAAAATGGGATAGTGTGTGTTAAGTTGTAAGTTAAAAAGGGGGAACAAAATACCTCGTTGTCTAATTAAATACCCAAGGGCGGTTTGTGTTGTGCCTTATCCCATGGGAAATGAGAATAAGTAGTACAAACACACTCTCTCACGATTTAGAACACATACACACTTCCATCTTTGGGTTTTGAAGATCAAATCAAGGTACAAGCTGATTCCAAGGGATTTCATTAACAAATTGGAGTTCTAATCTGCTGTATTTGTTCATCTTGGTAAGTGTTTTCTACTTAGAACCCTAGTTTATGTTCTTGGAAGTAATACACCAAATTGATGGTATAAATTGAGTTATAGTAATGGGTTTTCATGTTTAAAGTGTATATAAGCTTCAAGTGATGTTTAGGAGAGTGTATGTATGATTGGAATTGAGTTTTTGGGTCGTTTATATGTCAAAATCGCGAGTTACAGTAGCTGTGTCGAAGCAGGGATGAAGCCTGTTGTTCGTAACTTCCCTACGGGCGTAGAGGATAAGCTCTACGGCCGTAGGACTCAATTGTGTTCTCTACGGCCGTATGGCGGGGTCTCTACGGCCGTAGGGGGGTGTTTTGTGTGGTTTACCGTCTTTGGACGAAGGAACAAGGTCTACGGGTGTAGGTATGTAACTTACGGTCGTAGGTCACCAAAGAATGATTTCTGCGGGCGTAGGAAAGGGTTCTTACGACCGTAGTGAACGATTCGTTGGAAATAAGCTCTACGGGCGTAGAGGTATGTCCCTACGGCCGTAGGGATTGTTGTGATACTTTCTACGGCCGTAGGACATGTGCTTTGCGGCCGTAGAAGCATGTTTTATGCTGACAGGTTGTTTAACTTGTGTTTCAACTTAGGTGTGTAGTATATAAGTGATGATCAAGTGTGTATGCAATGTGTTAGGTATATCTGAGAAACGGAGTGACGTGGGTGACTTATCTGCGTAACGTGGACTCCAGGTGAGTACCGGTTTCCCATGAGGCTCAGTAAGTAGTGCTAACCCCTGTGTGTTTTTAATGTGTAATTGGTGCTCCTACATGTGTGTGCGTAAGGTATGTTATAACGTGATATGCCATGCTACAGTGTTATATTGACAGTGACTAAAAGTATGTAATGTGAATCATGTGGTAAGTGTATGTTATGATTAAGTTATACTCGCATGTTCTGTTCACTAGTATGAACAGTATTTGATGTGACTATATGCGCGCATGTTATTGGATCCTGATTGGATCACTTATTGTTTATGTACTTATGTCCGGACACTCGGGAAACTGCTTATAGTTTCCAACTCGGTTGAGGTCAGCTGGCTATATTGCGGCTGGATCCCTTGAGGGCCTAGATGGCTGGTTATTCGGGATCAACGGTGACTCGGTGGTGCACGCTGGGTCGTAGGTTCTGCAGGACCGCCGTTCCTTAACAAACAGTGGGGTCTTGGTTTGTAACTAAGGCCTAATTGAGCCCAGGTGGCTCCGCAACGTGCTCAGGGGGTTGCTCTTTGCTTCCCCACCAGCACGGATTGGTGTTGCTGATTTCTCAGTTGGATTTGTTGAGCGGGATTTGCAACCCCGCAAGATATGACTCCCTCTGATATGTTGGCACTCCACGATGTGATAGGATAGCCTTGTGTGCATTTCCTGTGTTGTGATAGCATGCTTATTGATACTTATGTGCAACCTGTACTCACTAGCTAGTGTAGCTAACCGGTTTATGTTTTACCCTTTTACAGGTAAAGATTTAGGCAGCCTGGTGAGACGGGTGCTTGTGGGTAATTGTATTTAACTCTTCTGGAACACTCTGCTGTTGTATATACCTGTGATCCGATGGTCGGTTTATAGTATGGTAACACCGGTTTGTTTTGTAACTTGGCTTTTCATGTTTATAACCGCCAAGTTGGATAATAACACTTTATATTTTATAATTAGTGTTTAGTTTCTGCTGCACGTCTTGATAAGAATAATTTAAAAAGTTTTAAATTATTACTGATTTTAAGCTCGTGAAACCCGGTGTTACAAGGGAGGCAGCGGAAGATATGACCAGAACCGTGAGGCTCTGATACCATGAAGAATAATGAAAACCCCGTAGGTATAATGTATTATTTTTAAGACTATATATAGAGTATAAGGGTAGGGATAAACCCTAATATGAAACCGTAATGGGTCAAGCCCAACTACACTAAAATCCTAGTTGAATAATTCACTAATAAGATCAAATTCACATTAGAACACTCGCCACAAACCTGCCATGGCACTTTTATATTATGATCTTCTTTGGTATTTATACAAATATTAATACGACATATATATATAGTTATCCTATAAAAACATTTTTCAGACACACATGTGTCATAAATAGATAAATTGCAAGTAAACTTAACGTGTATTATATATGACATCATAAATCAATCTAGTTACTGGTTTATTATTGTTTGTGCATGAAGGATCTTCTTCTTCAATTCTTCAATCAGAGCTTCTTGAGAATTCCAATGGATTTTAGGGAACTGTAAAACAGGAAACGGGGCCTCAGGGGGAGTCCCTGAGGGAAACCCCTCCGACGATCAAGTCAGTCAGTGAAAGAGCCATTTTCAGTAATAGAATATCGCTAAGGTTTTAGAGAGACAGAATTTAGAGAGGATTTTTCTAGATTGCTTGCCTGTAGAAGATGATATAGTCGAGTGTATATAAGGGAATGTAGTGGTCCCAGAATTAGTTAGCATTCCCAATCCGTTATGGGATGACCCAATAAAAGGAGGACACGTGTATAAAAGTGCAACGTCTCCTTTATATATATACATATATGTACATACTTATTTATTTCTTTTAACTTATCTACAAACCAAATCCTTATGATATATTTAACTGAGATAAAAACCCCACGCCTTATAACTACAGTAACCAAGTCGGAAGAGTAATGGTATCATAGTGAGTAGAGGCCGGACGGGTCGTGACCAGGTGAGGAAGTGTCCGGGTGAGGGAATGTCCGGGTGAGAGAGTGTCCGGGGTGAGGGAGTGTCCGGGTGAGGGTGACTGGGTGAGAGAGTGTCCGGGTGAGTACGTATACACAAACAATTATGATGTTAGTTATGTTGTATATAAGGCCGTTTCATGGGCAAACGTTAGGACAATGGGACCCGTTGCTTTTATTATGATATATTATATGCATGTATACATATATTTGTTAAGCCCCAAACTAAAACTCGAAGAAGGAAAAAAAAAGGAGACACTGTAGGCATATATTATTTACAAAGAGCAAAGGAGAAAAAAGGTAATTACTATTAATGGGCGTATAAATTTAGGAGAAGGCGACTGGGTAATGGAAACGAAGAGGCAATCCATTTGTCGAATTTGTGTGGTTGTTTGGAAAATATCAATAAATCGTTGATATATGAATTTTTGTTTGTGATTTTGAGAAGAAACCTCAAAATATTGTTTAGCGTTCAGGACTTGAGAAAAAACAAAATCGTTTCAGTGTTCAACACTTCTGCAATAATACGTAGAATTTGTTATTTAAAAAATAAATGAAAAGGGCAAAATGGAAAGAAAAAAAAAGGAAATTTGAAATGGTAGTAGAGAGTAGATCGAGAGCATGAGCATGTGAGAAGTACGACTGGCTGTTACTACCTACTTGTGTTTCATCAAAATCAAATGCTGCTTCGCTGTTTCCCTTCCTTCCACGTTATCCATTAGCTGTTACTGTTTTCCTTACAAGCTAAATATCTTATAATACTTCATTACCCTTTTTAATACATTCAAGAGGTTAAATCATATTAGAGATAGGGGTGCAAACAGCCGAGCTTTTATTGAGTAACTCGAGCTTAAATTCGGGCTTCATTCGAGTCGAACTTTATCGAATTCGAGTTCAAGTCCAAAAAACATGCTCGAATTATTTAACGAGTCGATCTCGAGCTTCTAAAAGCTCGGCTTCAGTTCTTATCGAGCTTTTCGAACCTTGTATAGTAGGTGTATATTTATATGTAATATGTATATATGATTGACTAACATTAAAACATATTAAAAGGAGTACTTTTTGAAACAAATTTGCTTTATATACGTACTATTTATAATAAGTAATTGCTAAAAATTTATTAATTTTAGATTTTTATTAGTATTTTAAATAATTTGGGTTTTGAATAAAAATTTTAATATTATTTCGAGCTTTTTTAGCCGAACTCAAGCTAATAATGTACCATGTCAAGCTGAGCTCGAGTTTCAAGTATGAAAGCTCGTCGATTTATCAAGCCGGGCTCGAGCTTAACATAAAATTTCCAGCCAAGCTCGAGCCCTATCGAGCTCAAGCTTGATTCAACTAGTTTACACCCCTACTACAAGGGATCTAAATAGTCACACTCTTCACTTTATCGCACATGTGGCATGTTTGTGGGAAGCTAATTTATTATTCAACTAGCATACTACATACAGAATGCTACGGGACGAATTATTTTCACACAATGACATGCCATTTTATGAAATATAGGGTACTATATTCCGCAAATAGTTTTTACTCAATACTATTTCGTTTTATTAACTATTTTCTTCATTTTAAAAATATAATATATTTACTTAAAAGCCAATAAAACGATAATTTTCTTATTTTTTATAGGTGGGAAAGTGTAGTCACAAAATAATATATGTATTGATGAATGTGTAATGTTGGAGAGAGAAATAAAGGCTATTTGAATAGTATAATAATAATTTCCAATTGTTGAAATTTCAAAGAACCAAGTAAAAAAAAAAAAGAACCAAGTAAGGGAGGGAGTATTAAATGTGTTATAACGTAGTAGGTAGTAAGTATAGATACTCGATCATGGAGTTTTATACGTATTAGGTGGCGTTTGGTTCACAGAATATTTTTTAACTGAATTTGAATATGAAGGAATTGGATCTGGAATTTAAAATTCTTATCTATTGTGTGTGGTTGTAAAAATTAAATTAATTGGAACTCAGTACACCTTCCCCACTACCTTCTGTCACCACCCAAGACCCCCACCCCTAAACACTTGTCACCCTAACTGAAGCCTTTATCATTGTCGTCGCCACCATCGAAGCTCTAACCACAACCACTGCGCTAATTGAACCCCTAGCTAATCGCCACTGGTGCCACCCCTAATCGATCTGTAAAGAAGAAGGGTTTATGGCCGGAAGTGAAGGAGCGTCAAGATGACGAGTTGGGAACTGGAGCGAGTTAGGAATGGCAACCTATAAAGAAGAAAGGTTTGAGACTGCGACCTGTAGTAGATTATCACGGTGATGATTCGAGTTGGGAATGGTGACGATGACAACGATTCTCGCTTTGGGAACGACTTTCAATTATCACATTTTGATCATAAATCTTATAAATAACATAATAATTGAAGTCTTAACTTACAAATAAAAGTTTAGCCTCATTATGAGTTGTTTCCTCTTACTAATAAAAGAGTCGTGTGACATTTAGTGAAAAAAAATATATGCACTCTAGGATGAGGTGGACCAAAATAACAGACACTAATGGTAATATATCAACACTAGATCAAATTATACCACAAAGTGTTTGTCCAGTTTTATACCTACAAATTTTATTGGTGCATCCGTAGTTCGTACTTATATTTGAGTCATGTCAACTTCTTAGTATTACCTTTAATTGTTCTTTGCCCGTTAAGTATATACCATCCTAACTGGGAAATATGGTCATGCTTCAAGAAAACACAATGAATTCTATGTAGGCGTGTGGAGAAGGTGAACACGAAGCGACAATTCAAACAAGTGAGCTATTATTCTATTAACCTTTAAAGCTTAAATCCTTTACTATAATTTAAGGTTACAAGAAGATAGTTGGAAATCCATACATGCACACGTGACAAAGTAGGCAAGAAGAAGAGTCTCTTACTTGTCGTACACTACCACCTGGTTTTCTCTTGTCTGTATAAAATCATAAGAGTTATTTTGGAAAAATCAAATCTCGCAAATTAATTTTAAAGCTTGGCTTTTTCGAAATAACCCTTATTAATGCATCATTATATGATGATGTTAATTGGACCGCAAGGTATGAGGTGAAAATATTAGTTTTAATATTTTTATATGTTAGTGGACCATATGATTCGATTTTACACGAGGGTCCCGAATAATACCTTGTTGCGTGTTTATTAATTGAATAAGACCGCTTTAATTAGGTTCCTGTATGTTAGATATCTGTATTTTATATTGTGTGTTATTTGATTAAATTCTCAGCTGACTCTAGACTTTATATTTGACTTTAGAAGTCAATTTCTTTTATTTACTTCAATGTGAAGTATGTGTTGTGTGTGTATGTGTTTTTCTCATCAAAGAAGCTTGTTCCAGCCTTGATTATTGTGTTTGTTGCTGATTTGCTGCCTTATACAAGTAAGGTTATGTATATTTGAGTTGATTCTTGAAGCTTATGGGGGTGTTCTTGCAAAAAAACCCATTTATTACTTTTAGGGTTCAAGATTCATGTGGGTTTTGTTTAATCCGAATTGTGTTCTTATTATATCATGTTATATTGAAGTTATATACTGATTTTGAGTTACTTAGCATGATGAGTTCTGTGTTGTGTATGTCGGGTTTTGGTTAAGAAGTTCTTGAAAAGTTGAGTTTTAGCCGTGCGAAGTGAAGTCCATTCCGTGCGTAGTGGCTCCACTTCGTGCGAAGTGCATGATGAAGAAGATGAAGTCGTTGAGTTTTGGTCGCACGTAGTGTGGTCCACTTCGTGCGTACCAGTGTCCTTTGCGTGCGTAGTGTGTGAAACACGTTTAGTGTATTTGAGTTCTCTACGTGCGCAGTGAATCCAGACCGTGCGTAGTGCGTTCAGCACGTGCGCAGTGAATCCACCTCGTGCGTGGTGCCTCGGTAGTTAATTCAGTTTGTTGTTGTATGATGTTGAGATATTCATGCATGATTTAGGATATATATATATGAATGATTTAAATGATGAAACATGTTCTGTTAAGAATTGTATGTTGCTTATGATCTGTGTGATTAACTTAAATGAGTTAAGTTCTGATTATATGGTATATATGAGAGGGTTTACTAATGATGCTTCAAGATTGGATTCTATATGCTAATTGCATGCTTAATTCGTGAAATGATGTTAGATAGCCTGAATTTATGATCCGTTGATTTCAATATGTCTCGTATGATTTATGAAGCACTCCTAAATGGTATTTGATATGTTTCAAGCTGGTTTGGTATTATGAAATCTAACGGGTTGGGTTTTTGACCGTTTACGGATTAATTGGAGTTAGATGAAGTTTATGAATGCCTTGTTGATTGCTACGTGTTTAGTATCATATATAATGATATTTCAAATGATTTAGAGTGTATTTCTTGTTGGTTATGCATGTTAGGTGAAACGGTTAAGCTTTGATTTGTTTGCGAATTGATTTGACTTTTGGAGTTAATTGTGATTTGAGTTATTGACTTGTTTATATTGTATTCTCAGGGGACTCAAATACTCAGTGATATAAGACAACTGAGTGTGGATTTTGGATTGGTCGAGGACGCATGTGAGTGGACTTTAACTCACTGGTGGTATTAGTTATGATTATGAGGATTATCTGGATTCGTTTATTTAATCATGCGATAGATTGTTTAATCTGATATGATTGCTTGGAGATTGGTATGATGATGGTACAGAGATTGAAACTGTGATTGTATGGAGATTGGCACTATGAGTGTGCGGTGATTGGAAATTGTGTTTGTTTAAATTGATGTTAATTGATTGCAATCGAGTCCAAGATATGTGCGCAGTGAAGATTACTGTGTGCATGCTGTCTTTGAGGGAGGTTAGCCGGTTTGTGTGGGCTAGGCTCGTTTGCTTCTGGTTGTGCGGTTGTTCACCCCCTGTTATATTCGTTGCAGCAGAGGGGGTTTAACTGCTCCAGTTAGCAGGCAGTCATCGGTAAACCTATGCTTGGCCGACATATGGGTTGCAGGCTCTGCAGAGCCGCCGTGCCTCTGATGATACGTGGTGCCCGCTCTTGAGTAGTCCTTGTGGGTCTTGTTTCTATGTTAATTGTTGTGATTATGCTATTGTTACCTGTGGCTTAAATTCCATTCACTTAGCTTTGTGCTAATTCCCCACCTTAACTCTTTGTTGCAGGTTTTGGTGAGCTTCGGTAGGTGGTTGTTTGTACAGGGGAAGTTTGACCGTCGCTCTGATATTATGTTTTAGATAAGATGAGCCATCTTTGTGAACTCTTTTGTAACACTTAACGATATACTGTGTTGTTGAACAGTATTGGTTTTAAGTTTGTGGGGGTTGTTATCTTTACTATTTTTAATTGCATTACTTCCGCTGTGATTTAAAAAAAATATATATATATATGGCTTGTATTTTTGCGGTGTTACAATGCCGAAGCTCCATTGCTAGAGTTCCATTTTCTTGTTAAAAAAATAATTCAAGTTTTAACAATATGTAATTTTATTTCGTAATTGTATCGCAATGTTATTTATATGTTTTTATTAACTTGCAATTTTTCCGGTTTTCGGTTCGTTTTTTGGTTGAAAAAAAAGTGACTTGTTAATTTAAAAAAAAATTGCAAGTTATAAAATATAAAGTATAAACATATATAATTATATATGTTTATACTTTATATTTTATAACTTGCAATTTTTTTTTAAATTAACAAGTCACTTTTTTTTCAACCAAAAAACGAACCGAAAACCGGAAAATTTTAAACCGAAACTAAAAAAAAACCCGGAAATGTCTAAACCGAACCGGAAAATACCCGAACGAAAAACGGACCGGTCCAGGACCGAAGTCGGACTGGTCCGCACTTGGACCGGTCCGGAAGTGGTCTAGGACCGCCCGAAGACCGAATTTATCGAAATGGTCTTACGCGAAGACCGGTCCGCCGAGGACCGGACCGGCCCGGGACCGACTAGGTCCGGACCGGACCGGACCGGCTGTGGTCCGGACCGGTCCAGGACCGATTTTGCTCATCTCTACCCTCCGGCCCTCCCTATGATTTAATGATTTAATGATTTATTGACTAAATTAAAAAGATAAGTAAAATTGAAAGCCCCTAGCCCGGCAACCATTTTGTTAAGCCCAGATTGAAAGCCTGACTCCAAATCTTTAGCCCAATAACTAAATCAACTCCATCACCTTAAATTAAGCCCAGATCTATTATATGTAAATCAAGTTTACTGAATACTTAAGTTATAATAAAAGGCAACTTTGATAAGAATATAAATACTTTTAAAAATTGGCTATTATTTTCAGGAAAGTTTAAAGTAGAGATATAAATTGATTTTATGATCGATAAAAGAATTATTGTATGAAAAATATACCTTTATAATAGTAACAAATCATTCAGATCAATATTCATCACTAACAGAAAACATGACATCTCACATGTTAATTATCTTATAATTATAATTATTAATTATTAATACCCGACGTCTAGCCTGTTATCTCGAAAGACCCAGCAGTCCCTGACTTCCATTTTCATTCAAGAGCTGGTTAAAACATCACCTCGTTAGATCAAAGGGCTAGTCATTGTCCGATCAAAGTTCCACAACTTACAATTTATAGCATGAGTCTACTCTTCTAACTAACTAAATAAAGCTTGTAGGAATTATTTTGTTACAATTATTATTGTGAAAGTTAATTAGACTAATAAATAATTCTAAATTATACTTTAGTCCCTCACACAAGCTATTAACCCCTTTATGCAAATGATAGTAATCGATAGTTATATCCCCATGCTCACATGGCAAAAAGAAGCATCCTTTCGAGTCATTTCAACTGTTAAAGAAGTAAACATAAACAAACCCATGTTCCTTTGGTTGGTTACAAGCTTTGTGCAATCGTTCATCATTTCACACTCATACGTAATTTATTGTTATACATAATAAAAAGTGTTTGTTTGGACTATAATACTCTTGAAATATAGTTGAGAAAAATAGTTAAATAGATTGGTATGAATATATAAAAAGTCATAATTATTATATGGGAGATGATATTTCCACTTGCAGAGTTGATTCATCTAAGAAAAACCTATGTTTCATTAACTTGTATCATAGCTTCAAAGGTGTTATACTTTACATGAATAAATCAATTTTGTACTGAAAGAATAATCTCCGTTAGAGCTTGAGGTGTACTCATGTTGGGGCATCATATGATTCGCATCACATCATATCAGCATAACCCACATCATACATTAGTCGTGCTTAAAGCCTAATACTTCATTCTTTTCCCTCTCATCTTTCTCTTTCTCTCTTCACCATTCAAATGCCGAAACACTTCATGCTTTTTCGGTATCAAAAGGAGGGAGTGATGTACCGTCTCAGTACCACACTTCCAAATAAGCATATTGAAGGTATGTCGAGAACCACACCGTATGCTATTATTATGTATGAAAAAAAATTGTATTAAAATCAATACTCGATAAGTCGATAGTTAAAAGTGCCAATTGGTGACGTGGATTTCAAAAAAGGATGTTCTTGTGGTTACCTTGAAACCGATGGCAGTGTTGGAAATTCAGTTGTAAGTAGTGCAACAGGAGTGGCTGTCTGCCCTTGGACCTCGTTAAAAGCGGCCTTTATATGACCCCTAAACTGCGATTTTCCAGAATTACCCCTGATTGTACAACAAGGTCTTTTCGAAACCATCGCCAATCACCTTCTGTTTACAACTTGTCTTGAAGGAATCCCAAAAGATACCAACAAGGCCCCCATCCCATGAATCTTGGTTACCTCCAAATGACCGTGATGCCCTCCACTCCTCAAGAAGTCAATTACAAGCAAAGTGTTGTCAACTTTGCTTTACACCAACTCCATATTATTCTATTTATTATTAGTCTCAGTTCAATTATGTTAAAATTTTGTCTTTCTTATTAACATCTTACGATTTTATCTTATAAAACTGTCGATTATATGTAAGAAAGTTTATAAGAAAACAGTTTTCGTATTGACAGTAAGATGTATGCTTTGTTTTAGAGTCTATTATTGCTTGATACAAATTCCGTTGTATTCTCGAGTTTGAATAAGAAAAACAAGAAAGTAAATGCAAAGAGAAATTTTTATAAAATTAGAAAAATTAATTATGAACGTAAGATACCAATAGAAAATAAAATTAGTTTAACATAATACCCTTATCTTTAAAGTGACATGTGTTGAACTTGGAATTGCTCTTAACCTTAATACATAATATTTATATTATTTTTAAATTTGGAATCCTTTTAATTTGCCATAAAATTAGCTTTAATATGAATTACAGTAAATATAAAGAAATACATTTAAATTAAATATTCCGATCATAACTCCATTTTTTAGAACTTGACTTGCAATGAAACGCAGTCCCCAAATAAGATCTTGATTTTCCTTATCTAGTTTATCATGGTAAACATTTCATTTGGCAAACGATTTGAGCAGCAATGATAACTACGTTGTTATTTTATGTCACATCACTTTGGTGTAAATGGTGATCGGATAGTTATATAAATCTTAGGTTATCCACAGTCATCTCTCTTTTAGCTCTAATATATTTCTTATCATCAATATTACACAGCTTGTAATAGAGACCTCTATATAGGGAGCAATTCATAAAAGAATCAGTTTTAATATAGTTGTTAAAACTATGAGGACCAGTTCGTGTGTAAAAATTCGGCATGCTAGTACATTTTTATAATCTTTTACTCTAAATAGTGAAAAGATTGCTTTTTGTATCTTAGGCTACCTACAACCATCCCTTCTAATTCTCTTATTTTTCTTGTCACGTCAAATACATATCATTTTCTTTGATATAAATAGTGATTGGATTGTCTTATAAAAAGAAGAGAGATAGAGAATAAACGTCGAGTTTGCGAAGCCGAGGCGAAAGGCAAAGGTCAAGGCGGGGAGAAACATGATGGTGTTCCCGTTGGACTCATGAGGCCCGCCTCTCTAAAATAAGGTTCATTTTGGATAACTTTATAAAAGCTAATATTTTGGGTGAAACAAAGTTGAAAACTTTTACATCGAAACAAATTTCTAGAGTGGATGATGTAAAAAGTAAAGTGGTTGAAGAAATAAACAATTTACATATAATAATATGGTGTGACACTTGACTTCTTCCCAGACAAGCTCGTTATCTAATTTGGGCATAGCTTGTAACTATATTGGGCAAGCTAACTCTACTAGGCACATAAGCGTACCGTCGACAAGTTTCAACAATGAACTGAATTATCATCAAGTATTCAAGTTTCGATAAACTAAACAATACATGTGTCTCGACAAATAATCAATCAAAAAAATGGACATGGGGCTTGGGTTATCAACAAGGCTACATAATAATCAACCACATAATTATTTATAAGGCTCAACAAACTAACTGTGTACATTACACATGCCAACACTTAGCCATTTATCAAAGACTCACTTAAGAAATTAAATTAGACTTGAGGCTTTGGATTACTCATTGTTATTCAAGGAACAAGTAGGCTTAATCAATAAATATAGGTAATTTGATTTACTTTTTATAGTCTCAAACAACATACTAAAGCATTCGAGTTTAAATTTTTAGTTTAATTAAATCAAACAATTAAAATAAGTTCCGTTAATCATTCACACGGGTTGCATTAGAAAATTGGAAGGGTGCATATATTAATACGCACATGTAGTTATCTGACCTTTCACTATCCCCATCACGGTGACAGGGTTTTGTTTATTATTATTTCGTATCATTCAATTTAGCAGGGTTCAATAACGATAATTGTTATTCTACGTTATTTTATAATTATTTTTTAATGCTAACACCTCATAATATTAGTTCTAAACCTACATCTTTTATTCATTATTGGCCCTAAGTTCACAATTTTCAACAATACATAATACAATAGAATAATAGATACCGTTAGATAGTAAATCATACAATTATAATTATATATTATATTATTTTTTAACCAAAAAAATAGCACTCCCAAGAGCCAAGGGCATTCTCGTCAACCTGAATTTATAATGGCACGGACGCAATTTGATCCAAAACTCGGGGACATAAATGAATATTTTAAGAGAAGAACATCACAAGTGAGCGTTGGGCTTATCATGGTATAAATATCTGCCGTATTGCAGCTCCTCGGCTCTCCATTTCAATCTCTCTCTCTCTCTCTACAATTTCGTTCTCTCTCTCTCTCCTTTTGATTTTCCCCAAATCTCGTCAAAATGGGAGAGGAGAAACCGAAGCCAATCGGCGGTGTATGGCCGACCGTTAAGCCATTCGTCAACGGCGGAGCATCTGGTATGCTTGCTACCTGTGTCATCCAACCCATCGATATGATCAAGGTATGTTTATATACTGTAAAATTTGCATTTTAAACTTGTTAAATGAGTGTGGGGTGAAGGTTCTATAGATCTTGTGCTTTAGACGAAGATTGGTCTCTCGCAATTGTTGTTAATTCGATTCTTTTAGTTTCTTAGTGATAGAAAGCTGTAAGTGTTAGATCTTCTATTAGGGTTTCGTTTCTTGACGTTTAAGCGCTGTAATTTTGACTTCCGATTGAAGAGATCGTGATTTTGGTAAATGGAACAGCCGAGTTTTTCGTCTTGTTTAAAGGGTTTTTGATCGTGGGTCGGATGTGTTCGACGATATGCTTGAACAGGCTTCGTCGGAGTTTTTTAGAGTAACTATAAAGATGTTATCATAATGCACAGAGCGTGTTATTTTACATGACAATTTTGACTTGTATCTATTTTCTTGAGCTAAATCAATTCTTATTATAAGCGTTTCTTTGATTAAAATGTGTTATGATGTATCTTGTTTGCATGACATTTTGTGGTATTTGTAGGTGAGAATTCAATTGGGTCAAGGATCTGCAAGTGAGGTGACAAAGACTATGCTGAAGAATGAAGGAGTTGGTGCCTTCTATAAGGTTTGCTTCCTTCTTGATCCTTCAGTTTTGTGATAGTTAATGCGTAATCTGTGTTGTCTCTGTTGATTTGACAATTGCTAATGATGATCTGATGCTTGGATAGTAAGATTTTGTTGGAATGTTCACTATCCTATTGTAACACCCTGGGTTATTGGAAATGTGAAAGATATTGTGTAGTATGATTTTCATGGTGTATATATGCTGATCTGATAAACATCAAGGATGATCTGATGCTTAGATTGTAAGATCTTGTTAGAATTTTGTGATTTACATGTTAAGATTATTGGATGTCAGATCCAATGAATGTTGACTAGGCTTAGGCGGTTGAGTTGCTCAGATGATGTTTGCCTTCTTTTTTCACTACTCATATAACTAAATTGATTATTGATCTTTTGTTGTGAATAATAAATCAAGTCCTATGGAAGTTTATAATTATCGGCAAAACCATTGAAGCCTATGTCATCTACGTACATCCTGTTAATTCTTTCACATGCCTTTTCTTAATTCTCTGTTACTGATGTTCTTTTTTACTTCTAAAGTGTCTTCTTCGTCATTTTTTCTTTGTTTTTTCAGTTGTTCATTTGATGATAAGCTAAGTGTGTTGTTTTGAGCAGGGTCTTTCGGCTGGATTGCTAAGGCAAGCTACATATACAACTGCCAGACTTGGTACATTCAGGTACTACCATTTATATATTATACTTTTATCATCACATTCATTTAGTGTAACAATTGGGCTAACCTAATATTTCATTTGGTATTATATAACCTTTTAATTACTTGATAGGATTCTGACAAACAAGGCTCTTGAGGCCAATGATGGAAAGCCCCTGCCTCTATATCAGAAAGCATTGTGTGGGCTAACTGCTGGAGCTATTGGAGCTTGTGTGGGAAGCCCTGCTGATTTGGCTCTGATTCGTATGCAGGCTGATGCAACTTTACCTGCTGCACAACGTCGTCATTATACAAATGCATTTCATGCTTTGTATAGGATTACTGCAGATGAAGGAGTATTGGCTCTCTGGAAAGGTGCGGGTCCTACAGTTGTAAGGGCTATGGCTTTGAACATGGGAATGCTTGCTTCTTATGATCAAAGTGTCGAGTTCTTTAAGGATAATCTTGGCTTTGGTGAGGCTGCCACAATATTAGGTAAGTCTTAGGCTGCATCATTATGGTTTCACTTCTTACATAGTCCCTTTATCCCACTGTCATGGGCCATGGCATTTGGTTTATCATTTACTGTAACTGGTATTCAACTATTATTCAAATATGTAAAATACCTAACACAGTTCTATTAAGATTTGTGATAGATGAAGGGGATGGTGCTGGTGTTTTTCTGGGGTTAAAATTAGGGTTGCCTTGTTTATGTTTTTTAATTTTTATTTTTTGCTGCTCCAGGTGCTAGTTCTGTATCAGGGTTCTTTGCTGCTGCCTGCAGTTTGCCTTTTGATTATGTGAAAACTCAAATTCAGAAGATGCAGCCTGATGCTGAGGGAAAGTTCCCTTACACAGGATCTATGGATTGTGCCATGAAAACCCTAAAGTCTGGTGGGCCTTTCAAGTTCTATACAGGATTTCCGGTATACTGTGTTAGGATTGCGCCACATGTCATGGTAATCTCTTTTTCTCGTACAACCCATTAATAAGCATCGACAAATTAAATATGCTTTCTAGCTTTGATTTTTGAGGTCATACTGATAATAATAAACTTCCAAATTGAGGTAGTTTGTAAATGTATTCTAGGGAAAGTTTTAGACTCTTATTATGCAGATATGTCCCCCTTCCTTGTTTTGCATGATTAAATCTTTCACCTATGAAAATTTGACTAGTTAAAACTTAAAAGGACCTCTTCATTTTAGACTCTTATTATGCAAAAAAAAAAAAAAAGTTTAGGGAATTATTTGCACAAAAAGTGAAAGTCAATATATTCTATATTCCAACTTTTGCCTTAAAATGTAGTACTAATGCCATAAAACAACTTATTTTTCTCATTTTTCCCTATTGGTCTTTATACTTTCGTTGGTCTTGCTTTGGTAATTATACTTTTGTATGATGTGGTGTTTCGGTAATTATTACCTGGTCACTAGCTAGCAACCTACCTTGCTCACTGGTCCTTTTGGGTAATTATATCCAGTAGCGTTTTATAATAAATTTTACTTGTACAATATAATAACAAACTTGTTACCTTTCCGGATCCATTTTTGTTACCAAATCAAATCAGGAGAAAAGTTTGATTACCAGAACAAACCAGTGAGAAAATAGGTTGCTATTCAGCAAAGTTAAAGTATCAATTTGACTAGCTCGGTAGATTGTAGTTACCATAATAGCATATTAGATAAAAAGAACAATTATCAAAACACGAGGAAAAAAACATAATAACCAATACAGACTTGAAAACATGGGTTTGCTAACTCTATGACTTAGCCCCAAAAAGGATACTGCTTACACTGGCAGAAAATGTTGGCATAAGAATTATCATATGATCAAATTTCAAATGCAGACGAACACATTTAACCTCAAAATTCTGATTGTTACAGATGACTTGGATCTTCCTCAACCAAATTCAGAAACTGGAGAAAAAGGCTGGATTGTAATATTTCTTCCAGTCTATCATCAGGAATAATACGGTTTTGTTGTACTTGTTGCGGATCTTGGTTACTTACACCTCTCAAGGAAAACTATGGAAGTTGTAAGATGAGTTACGTATTATACTTTTTTGAAATGAAGGATAGATTTGTTGTAATGCCATTTAAACTACAATATCTTTAGGGTTTAGGGTCAAATCTTCAAAGTTTTCTCGACATTCTAGCAAGAATCCAGCTCGTGGAACTGGATTGTGCCATTATATGGGTAGACTTAATTCAGTTTGAGCAAATAAAAACCATATGGAATGGGTGATTTCCAATTTTTTCCATGAATTTTTGTCAATTGAACCATTTGTAATTTTGTTATTGTGATGTTGGTGTTTATGCCATGCTACAGTAGTCATCGATGCTTAAAAGTCGGAAGTGATGATTGAATAGTTTTTTAAATAATTAGAGTGTAATTAGAGTGCTAACCAAGAATGTACTTAAATATGACTAATGCTACTTTCAGTGAGTGGGCACACACACTCTTGGACTTGAACCCACAACCTCTTGGAAAGGGACATCACCTTACAACATCACATACCGCTAGCCTACAAGCTCTTTGGTGAACCCTTAAATTTAACTAGTTTCTTATTTCATTATTGGTTGTGCTATTTTAAGAAAAAAAATAACATATAACAAAGAACCAAGTAAATAAGTAATAGTGTAGAGAAAATGATCTTAAATGATAGCATCATTTAGGTTTAATAATGGTACACTTTTATTTTAAATGAAAGGTATAATATAGCCTTTTAATTATTACTTATTTATAGTATTTGTAAATATAATATTAAACTTACATGATGTTAGCAATGTAGAACTTTTTCCTCTTTGAAGAAATAATCTATAATGTTAGCATTAGGTGATCTATTATACTCATAGACACTTAAAACGGATTTTAGTTATTTGTTTATAAGTATAATAATATCCAACTTGCATAATACTATATATCACTTTACTCGGAGAAAAAATGATCCGCGACATTATTTGAAGAAATCGACTATATATGCAAATGTAGACTTGTGCTATCCACATGACCATAATCACGGTCCCTTAGACCGTGCATACCGGTCAAGCCGTAAGGCTCAGGTTGCAAATCGGATTCCTTGGCTAGTATTAGTAATACAATAATTTTAAAATGGGGAAGAGGGGAGGGGGGGGGGGGGGAAGAGGGGAGGGGGGGGGGGGGGGGGGGGGGGGGGGAAGAGGTAATTGGGTTAGTTTGAGTTATCTGTATTAGGTATTTGGATAAGAGAGAATATGTATTTTGGTAAGGGAGAAAGACTGTGGTTTCATCGTCTGCGGTTTCTTAGGTGTTGGGATGGTAGTTGGGATATCCAGTTGGATGAAGATCTTGCTATTGCTACTGTAAATTTGGAGAAAGAAGCATAATTTTTGCAAATTCGAACCATTAGAATTTTGTAGTAAACTCAAGATCATATCTGCTTCTGTTAGTTTGTGTAACTTTTATTATATGAAGCATGTTCATTAAGTTTTATACCATTCTTGGTTTCATTTGTTGATTTGAAGATGGTTGATTGATACTTCTCTTTCATTGTGCGTAGTTTACAACTTTACATTGATTTGTAAGTAATTCAAAGTGAGATTTTAGATTATAAGGAACAAGTGGATTTGATACAATCATTTAAAATGAGATTCTAAGCGGGACAATCTTTTAAGTGAGATTCTAGATCATACCGAGTCCCCGATTGAGTCGTTTTTCAGCGGGACAATCTTTTAAGCATTGATGACGATTGTAGCATAGCTTAATCACAAAAAACACAATGAAAAAAACTACAAATGTTTCAAATTGACAAATATTCATGCAAAAAATTGTAAACCACCCATTCAATATGGTTTTTTTTTGTTCAAACTGAATTAAGTCTATCCATATAACGGCACGACTCAATCCAGTTCCACGAGCTGGATTTTTGCTAGAGTGTCAAGAAAACTTTGAAGCTTAGACCCTAAACCCTAAAGAAATTGTAGTTTAAATGGCATTACAACAAATTTATCCTTCATTTCAAAAAAGTGTAATACGTAACTCATCATACGACTTTCACAGTTTTCCTTGAGAGGTGTAAGTAACCAAGATCCACAACAAGTACAACAAAACCGTATTATTTCTGATAGACTGCAAGAAATATTACAATCCAGCCTTCTTCTCTAGTTTTTAAATTTGGTTGAGGAAAATCCAAGTCATCTGTAACGATCAGAATTTTAAGGTTAAATGTGACTGTCTCCATTCGAAATTGATCACATGATAATTCTTATGCCAAAATTTTCTGCCAATGTAAGCACTATCCTTTTTGGTATTCTCCCAGCTTCAAATCCATTTCAGAAGATAAAAGTGAAGCAAGAGATGTAGTACTATAAGAGTTTATTGTATTCATACTTCAAATCATTCATAAAAGTCCTTAATTTTAAATTGTTAAGTTGGTGATCACTACCATTGTAAGTGAGACGTTTAAGGTGATCATTACTTGATATAGTGAGATGAATAGTTGATCACTATCTTATTAATAAGACATTTGTGATGATGATCTCTTCAAACAAAAGAGATGTTTTTTAGTGTATAAAACTTTTGAATAAAGATCAAAGAGTAGATGTAGGTTGAATTTGTTAACATTCGGCTCAACCATTATCCATGTGTCAAATTTCCTTTCTCTATATACTTTAAAGTTTATTTTATCAACAAATTTGAAAAAAGGTGATAAGACATACATTCACTCTAGTTTCTACCGATCGGGTCACTAATTTAGTGCCAGATTGATTAGAAATGGGAATAAGAGAGGTATTGACTATTTCAATCACATTATTAATTTTAAAATCGCATGATAGATGATGATAATTTTAACAAATTAACATTTAAAACACATCATTATATTATAAAACGTGTTTATTATGGTTTTAATTATGCAATATAGATTTGGAAGCTTGAAAAGTCAATAAATTAACTTTTAGGTATGACTATATAAATATCGAACCAGTTTATGTGTTTGATGGGACGCATAACGGTACAAATTGAATCGATATTTCTAGACATTGACCCTTGACTATGTATATGCTAAGATATAACAAACATGTTAAAAGGCTTGTAGAAAAAAGTTTCTATAAACCTCTCTGACGACTAAGTTAGTAAATGTCATGGATGGCATGCGAGTAGTAAGTATGGAAAAAAGGTTATACCTGAGAATAAAGATGAAAGCCTCTATTTATAGGCGATGTCGCCCATAAATGGAGACCACATTATTCAAGCACAAAGGACAACCGTTTAAATTATTAAAGCACAGGAGACTACGATAAAGTTGATGTCATCTATATATTGTAGTGTCCGTCTATATATCCTTTTTGGTAGACTTGGTCACCAATATTCATGTTAGCCAATAGAGATGGATTATCATGTGGTGAAGATCCTGACACTTGCGGATTCTCTACGTGAAAATCCGTAACTGATTATGATAACGGATCGGTTTTCGTTGTTGGTTTTATTGGTTAATTGTTATACTAAGTTGGGTGAAACCTAATGTGCTACGTTATTTCAAAAAATGGGCTTGAGTTATGATTTATTATTGCTTTATAGTAGATTAGTAGCACAAATTTGGGCCAAATGATTGATTATTTTTTATGATTTGTTAAGTCAATTATTTTTTATGACAAAATTACAAAATGGTAGGCTAGATTTATATTTAATACACAAATTGGGCTGATAGTACACACCCCTTGGCCTCCACCAATTCACAATTTGTGAATTAATTATTAATATATTTAATAGCTTTACATTAAAGAAACAATTAAATGTTTAACATTTACAATAAGTTTAGTAGTCTAGCACATGAATGAGACGTCATAATAAGTAACAAAAGTTCAAGCTTTTACAAAAATATAACTTGCATGACGCACCATAAATGAACAAGTAATTTATTAATTAAATAATAAATGTAGAAAATAATTAGATATTAAATCCTTATCGGTTCGGTTTGATATCTATTCGGTTATGTGTACAAATCCAAAACATACCCACTATCTATCGGTTAATGAGATTTCATACACCGGACCGTAGGTTTTCATGGTTCGATTTTAACGATTTTATCAGTTATAATTCAGTTTTTCAGTTAAGATGTTCACCTCTATCACAAGATATAACTAATCTTGTCAGATTAAACATAAATCCACTTGTTCCTTTGGCATTCAAGTATTATTCTAGCACAACAAAATACACACAATTGTCTTTTATCGTTTCAAATATGACCTCTAAGTCTAACTATAGGTGAGTGTCTGACCGAATTTCTGAACCAAACTAATCTGCCAATTATGAATTTTTTAGTTTGTTATTTGATTCAAATAAATCAACTAAATATAGCATTACCTAATTTAGGCAATACTACCATCATCAATGACACTCAAAACGAATTTTAGTGAAAAATAATCCCTAACATTACTTCAAGACACCGACTATATATGCAAAAGTAGACTCACTTGAGTTGTGCTATCCACAACCACCACCCTTTAGAAAAATGTCACAAAACTCCGACCACCTTATCAAAATCGTCGCCGGTGCAGACCCTTTCGGATCTGCATCCCCGGTTCAGTCAAGTTCTTGCTCGATTTGCAACTTATCCGCCGGCCGTGAGTTCACTCCGGTTGAAATCATGCCGGGGGGCAGTGTGAAGATTGTTAGAGAAACACCAACATCGGCGGTGGTTAAATTCACAGCCGGGAGCATTGAACCGGCTCATCATCATACCCACGGCCATGATGTGGTGGTGATGAAAGGAAGAATGATTGTTTGGAACTTGACGAAAAGTGAAAGATATGAATTGGGTGTTGTCGATTTCTTGTTTACTCCGGGCGGCGATGTTCATCGGATTAAGTATTTGGAGGATAGTGAGTTATTTATCAGGTGGGATGGAGGTTGGGATGTCCAGTTGGATGAAGATCTTGCTACTGCTACTGCTAATTTGGAGAAAGAAGGCTCATAGGTATAGTGGTGTTTGTGATAATTTGGTGATTGAAACCTTTTGAAGTGAACTCAAAGTTCATATCTGCTGAATTTGAATGTAAGTTATAAACGTTGTAAAAACAAAGTGTTATGGGATGATAATTTTAAACAGGATAACTTTCTTTACATACAATATAGATTGTTTAATATATAACTAATTAGAAGTTTGATACTATTATAATTAAAAGTATATAGTTATATACAGTTTAAGGAGATTTACCCCTTTAAATTACTTGAAACTTGGATAGAACGAAGAATCGACGATTATGAAGAATTAAATTGTTTTAATTGTTTCCCCATTGCTTAAATGATGTGTTGGTTTGTTAGTAATATTAACTATTAGTCCACAAGTATAGCTCTACGTGATGGAATTGTTTCCCCGAAGGTTGCAACTTTTACGGGGCAATGTCATTCGGCTAGACTTTTTTTGTACTATAGATCTTTTAGCAACACTGAATTATTAGAATACCGTTATTCTATTAATTTATAATTTTATTTTTAAGTGAATCCTATGTCAGTAGGAGACAGAGACATGTTTGGTCGTGAGTAAACTTACGTCTTACATGACACGTGTTTTGGGGCCACAAGCATTATAGATCTCACAAGAACTCTGTAGTTAAGTGTATAATTCAAGGATGGGTGATCCCTTGCCCTTGGGAAGTTCTCGCTTGGTCACCACAAACAATGTCGTGAGGCAATGGGGGCAAAACGAACAATATTATTTAGTGATAACGCTAGATGTTACATGTTGCTTTCCTCTCCTTTTCCTCTTCAACTTGTTTTCTCTTTATCTCTCTATCACTGTCTTTTATCATACCCGTCTTGTAAGGATCGAATTCCAGTTGTCAAGATCGAACTTGAAACCTTAACAAGAACACATTAGAAGATATGGAAAACGAGAACGATAAACACACACAAGAATTAATGTGGATCAACCAACAAACGACCTACATTCACGGACAGGAACATAGATTCTTTTATTATCTAATAGTATTACACAAATGCACCCCAAAGGTACATACGTTGAATGACTAGAACCCTAGTTACGATATTCATAGACAAATAGAAACCCCTTCTAACCAAGACAGGCACATGGTTCATACATCATAAACTTGAGAAAAACAGTCCCAGACCAACTGTAATTTCTCCACGGTGTGTGAACATAGCTCACGACATGAGCCCTTCGTAAAACAAGGTTTTCCCACAAAGTGTGAATAATGTCCACGACGTGTACCCTCCGAAGTCTCCACAAAGCAAAATTCCTTACCCGTTATCTTCTCGTGTACCCGAACACCACTTGGTGCTCCCATCTTGTTAGTTCTAGTTCAACCATACCGCTAATATCAAGTCATTCCTGACATGCCTCGTTGTTCTTTATGTTGTAATCAGATTGCCATGACTATGCGGTAATTGTTTTTCTAATTTGATGGTTTCTAAGTGGTATGTGTGTTCTTGTTTGTGATTTCTAAGCCGAGTACAAGATTTTCATGCGAGTTTGTGATTTTTATTCTCTAGCGAGTCTATGATTTTTATTCTTTAAATAAGTTACGTGTGTTTCCTCCTGTTTGTGATTCTAAAGCGAGTACAAGATTTCATGCGAGTTTGTGATTTCTAATTTCATGTATGTGTTTGTAATGGTCATAAGGATCTTGGGTTTGATACTTTTCTTTCATAGTGCGTAGTTTACATTGATTCATAAAGATTTTAAGGCAAGAACAACATAGTTATCTTATATGAAATACCTCATTCAATCACCATCCTACGCCTCTACGGTGAAAAAGCCTTGAACTAAATAGAGAAAAAATCAAAGCCACTTACTTCCAAAACTGCATACTCTTTTTCTACAAAATTACTTCCTTGTCAGAAAGATTCACATACAACCAAAAGCAGTATAATTTCTAGGCATTTCAGTGATGGAAATTAAATTCTAAATAAGCCTATCATCATGTTCTAGCTCTCTTCAATTGTGTTTGCCTCATCATCCAATCAATGCATTCCTCAACTGTTCCCGAAGGATACGCAAGCTGCCATTGTAACAGTTTTCGTTGCCATTCACTGACAACTGGACCTCCTTTTCCAAGCTCCAAAATCCTAATAATATCCTTCCCATTGATCAAAGGTTTAATTTCCCACACTTTCTCCAGACCTAATTTCAAGATCTCTTGCTCAACCTCCCTAAACACTTGTCTTCTTTTCTCTAGTTCCCCAGTAATACCCTCGATAGAAGAGTCATCATCATTGTTATATAAAAGAGTAGAAAGCAACAATGCAGCCCTCCAGAAATCTTTAATTTCCCTGAGAAGCAAACCCAACAAGATTCTTAATTTCAATGAAACATGAACATCAATGATCTCTGTTTCCCAGTTGATTTCACTAGTTTGCATATCCTTGATTGACAACACAAAAGGGATCAAAGACAAATATTTCCCAACGGCATTGTGCAGTCTCATGACGTCATCAGCATCACTGACTTTCAACTTAAGGGAATTTCTAAAGATGTAGTTCACAACTGGTATTGTTTTCTTTTTGTTATCTATGTAAACGGTTTTCCTAAGTGGAAGAAGTAAAGATGCATACAGATACAGTCTTCTTTGTTCATCACTGAAGGTACATTCCACTTCCTGCATGTGTTTCCATGCCATATTCATATATCCAACACAAACCTTATCATGTTCTTTTGAGATTATCGGGTCACAGTTTGGAGGTGGTGTGAATACAATCCAAAGCAAACCCAATTCAGATATGTAAGCCATTGCTTTAGCCGGTTGGTTCCCACTTACCATAAGATCAATCTCGTGACCAATACGTTCTCTGCTTATTTTATCAGAAATGGCAGATTTCACATCATCGTCTGCAGCTGCAACTTTTAGTTCTTCCACCATTTCAAATTCAAACCTAGCACTAAATCGAATTGCTCTAAGAACTCTCAACGGGTCATCCAAAAACGTCTCTTTTGGTGGTAAAGGGGTCACGATTTTTCCAGACTTCAAATCATCTAAACCTCTCCCCGTAAAATCCTCAACTGAACATGTATTAATATTATAAAACAAACTGTTAATGGTCAGATCCCTTCGATAAGCATCCTGTTCTGGAGTACCAAATTGCATAGTTGGTATTCTGCTGCTTTCTGTGTAATCTTCTGATCTTAAGTTCACAAAATCAATCCATACATCAAAAAGTCGCATCCTTGCTGTTTCCAAATGTTTAGACTGGTCAGGATTGCTTTGAATAACACCAATACCCTGTGTTTCTTCTCCTGTAGATATCAAATACTCGTTTACCTTTTCACAAAACTCTTTACCCAGCATATTATCAAGAGCAATATCAATATCATAACATTCTTTCCCTAAAAGCTTGTCACGAACCCACCCACCAGCAACACGAAGCTTGGTTTCAAGATTAAAATGAGAAAGAACTTGGCGCAAACGATCAAATATCTGCTTTTCTTTATCACTTAGATCGATGTTTTCTTTCACCAGAATAGGTAGATTTGCTGATAAAGTTCCATTTGTCTTCGACATTGCTCTGCAACACCGGTATAAGTATGGCACCTGACTTCTTAGAAAGAGAAACAACGGTTTCTTTAATTTAATGGGGGTTCTGAGCACAGGAGCAAATGGCTTCCCTGTAGAAGTTGTTGTGAAAGAAGATCCATAAAACCACCCTAATTGTGTTATTTTCCCATTAATCTTAGCCATACCCATTGAAAAGTTGGCTGCAAATATTTATTGGGAAGAAAATTATCACTACAAAATTCAGTGTTGTAAGACTCTTATTCCAAAGCCGACAAGGTGTGTGACCTTGCCGAGCTGAGGTGACTCTGATTAGTTTCAAACAGTGGCGGATCCAGGATTTTCTTCATTGGGGACACCATTAAAGTTGGCAAGACGACTTAGAAAAAAGTCCAAACATATTCACTTAATAAGGATCATGTCAAACTTGTTGGATAGTAAAATTAATCTGCCAACTCGCCAAGATTTGTTTTCTTTTTGAAAAAATTTCACAGAGTGGTCTTTTAACCAGAATTTGCAAAAAAACAAACAAGTTTTAGAAGATTTTGCATATTAGGGGATGGAAACTGGAAAATGCACTCCAATTCCAAGCTCTTAGACAATTATACACATTCTAAAAACACAACAGTTCATTTTGTAGTTTAAAGTCTCATGCACCAGCAAGATGAACTTCTCTGCTGGAATATGACCTATGGTTGGTCATTTCTTGGTAAGAATATCATATGTATGTGTGGTTGATGTGATTTAATCCAATAATTAGAAGATAGTTTTGACTTGTAAGTTTAGTCGATGATCATTTTGCAATTTAGTTATAAATAGATGCATTGGTTTTTAATTCTTAACAAGATTCTTTTTACCTAACTCTAGAACAATAATTAAACAAAACCATTTAACTGCAATATCAAACAATGTTCAAAATCAATCAACCAACTAGAGATAGCCACATATATATATAAAGTTAAAATCAAAAACAAGTAATGATCAATTAAACTCTTAACTTCTAAACCAAATATTCAGTCTAAAATCTTAGTATACCCGATAACAAGTAATAAGCCCTAAATCACAGAAGTGATACCAATAATTAAGCCCTAAATCACAGAAGTATAAGTCCTAAATCACTTCCAAATTCAGTTGGTGAGTACTAAGTTGAGCGCCGAATTAGATGGGAGTCGAGCGTTGAACAGAAACAATCAAATTATATCTGATAAAGGAAGAGAAAGAGAGATAAGGATACCGAGATTCTTGAGTAGAGACTTACAAGTGACGAGGAATGAGGATGAAGGCGTTCGGCCAGGAAGGAGATGGAGGCGTCAAACGAGATATCGCAGGTATTATTTCTTTTTAACAATTTGGGCCTGTGCAAAATCTTTAGCCCATACGATACCTTTAAAAAATTAAAAATAATATATATCTTTTTATTATTTTTGTTACTTTATCTTTGTATTGGAGATATATAAAACTTACTAACTCTTTTTTATAATATTTTTTATTAATTTTGACACTTACAGTAAACATAATAATCTAGGCCATTGACCATGACAAGCAAGATTCTCGGTCCTAACTTGGTTAAACTCAAAATTAATTTGCTCTTAAGTTTTTTTAGTTTAATTTAAACGCTAATAAATACCAACTCATAGTAGATTGTCAACTAACTATTTAGCCTCCCCGTTCTCATATTTTTAATTAAATGTTTTCAATATAAGCGGTTCTCCTTAGTTATTATGTATATATTTAGTCTCTTTGGTGTAACGACCCGTCCAACCAATTTAATCTTGAAGATTAAATACATGTGGAAAATTTAGAAGTGTCCTCCATGTTCCTAAGTCCTTGTGAAAGGCTCCTTGAAAAATCCTAGAACATTGTATATGTCTTTTTATAGTAGTAAAGATCTAGATGCATACAATGGACCAAACTAAAACAACCATGACAGTTGGTTCCATCACTTGGTAGTTTAACTAGATGTTAAGATTATATGTTACAAACCACAAGAAAATTAAGTTGTAAACCTCTCTTGTAATCAAAGCAATCTTGTAACATATCAAATGTTCCTTAGTTAAGTTGCCTTGAATCTTTACATTTATCTAGTAACATGTTGATCTTGGTCAACACTAAGAGTCATACGAGAGAGTAGTGGTCCATTTAAAACATAAACAAAAAAGGGGATAAAGGATTATCTGTGATGGTTGTTCGATCGCAATTTGCTTCTTGTTTTCACCACTTCAGTTTAGGTACTCACCGGTGGCGGACGATGCTTATATCGCAAGACAAAATTCCATCTTGCTCTCGCTCTTGGTTGTGGTAGCGGTATCAAGTTTTCAGATTTCAGAGTCGAGAACGAAAGCTAAGCATCGGCAGTATGAATCAACTTTGGATAAGATGGAATACGTAAAAAATTTACATCGTATGGGGGCCTAGGTATTCCTTGATAGGAGGCATAATAGCCCAAACACAATAAATTATTAAGAAGGAAAAACTTAGTCATTTGGGGCCTTTCCCCCAACCCCAATGGGTTGGATCCGTCACTGAATATTGGTGGTGGTCGGTGATCGGTGATCAATAAGGACACACACATACTTGAAACTATTACCCCAATTTACTAGGGAATGGTTCATTTCCTAGATATAGGCGATGATTAATTATATTTTAGTTAACCAACCAATATTAATCATTATCATTCTCATTCCCTACCCCGTTAAACCCCTCAACCAAACATGCCCTTAACCCTTTACTTATAGAGTGGTTCTAATTTGGGAAGCTTAATCGAAATCTTGAAACAAATAGCCTGATTTACATTAATCTCAAAATCAAAACAAAAGGTAGAAAAATATGATAATTAGGAGAAACGAGTTACATATACACGCGCGTTGCAGCAGGAATTATATGATGAACAAAATAAAAAAAGCTTACATCCAAACACAAATAATTTAAAATAAAACGGAAAACAATTTAAATGATTTTGATTGAAATGCGCTATTAGTTTAAAATTTAAACAATTCAAGTTTTATATTTATGCTATGTCAAACATAACCAATATGGTTTTAATACGCCCTTTTGTTCAAATACAAGTACGACTAGTTATATATTTCATATTATGTCTAACGTAATAATTTAGTTTTTATATTTAAATCATGCTATCGGATTCATATTTAGATCAATTTAAGTTTTATTTATCTGTATTACATCCAATAAAAAATATTTTTAATAAATATCGTATTGCGATAAAATTTATATCAAAGAGTAAATAAAAATGATATGATTACAAATATGTAATTATATTTACACAAAATATTATATATTAAAAGTTATAGAAAGAAAAACAAATAAGATATAAAACTAATTGTAACACCCTACAAAGGGCCTAGTAGTAAGTAGTTGTACCTTGTGTTTGTTGACTTGTACATTGACTTTGATCAATGTGTTTTGTTGTTAATTGTTGTTGTTTGTCGTTTAAATGTGGTTATGTGGCTAACGTTGTAAAGTGTTAGAAATAGATAAAATTGGTAAATTGTTAAACGGTTTCACTTAATGAATCCGAAGATATCTCCGTTAGTTGAAACGGGTAAACCTAAGTTGAATTGTAGGTTGAATAAGGGAACAAAATACCCGCGTGGGGTATTAAACCAATTTTAAGTCGGTCATTGTGCTTCCTTATCCCTGGAAACACACACCAACACACATACAAACATACATACGTGCAAAATAACACACACATACACTTGAACTCTTGGAGATTTGAAGGTGGAATCAAAAGGGAATTGGTTTGTGGTGAATTCCAGTACTAGATACAAGCTTTAAACATTGTTCTTCCTCCTTGTTGGTAAGTTTCTGTAGTACAAAACCTAGTTCATGGATTTTGATGGTGTTGAGGCTATTTTGAGTTTAAAGCAAGTAGCAAGTCATTGTTTGAAGCTAAAATTCATGTAGGTGTGTTGTCGATGTGTTAAACAACATGTAGGAACGTTTAAAGTTGAGTTTCAGTCGATTAAAATGGTAAAAACGTCGAGTTGCAGGCTCTGTTCGAGAACAGAGCTGAGTTTTCTGTAAAAGTGGTCCTTGCGGTCGCAAGGGAAAAGCCTTGTGGTCGCAAAGGAAAAGCCTTGTGGTCGCAAGGGAAATCCCTTGCTGCCGTAAGGGGGTATTTTTGAGAAAAGTCTTTGTGGTCGCAAGGGAAATCCCTTGCTTCCGTAAGGGGGTGTTTTTCAGAAAAGTTGTCAGTTTTGTTGTAATTTGTGTGTTGAGGCGTGGGATGTTTCGTGCGGCTGTAAACTAAGGTGTTTGCGGGCGCACGGCATGTAGCTTGTAGTTTACCGTCTACGGATGATGGAAATGGCTATTTGGGCGTAAGCCCTGTCCCTTGTGGCCTCAAGCCTATGTCTAGTGTTGGCAGATTGTGTGACTTGTGTTTAGACCTGTAAGTGTTAAGTGTAAGTTATAACCAGGTCTGTATACGATGTGTTAGGTGATCCTGAAGAACCCGAGGACACTAAGCACTATATCTATCTCTTGTGAACTCCAGGTGAGTACCGGTTTTCCCAAGAGGCTCAGTAAGTAGAGTTGTCTATGGTTTGTTGGCATATGTTGTTGATATTGTACATGTATGTATATGAGGTATGCTATGTCATGTTGCCATGTGCTATGCCATGTTAAGTTGTTTTACTCGTTTATTGTAAATCGCATGCGTACTGTTTGGACCCGATACGGGTGAGTTGTTGCTTGTTGTACTTGTCCGGACAGTTGTTGGCATGGTTAAGGTCAGCCGCGAGGCTGGATCCCTTGAGATGGATAATTCGGGATCAACGGTTCTCGGTGGTGCACGCATGGTCTCGGGTACTGCAGGACCGTCGTTCCTTAGCGTGAGTTGGGATCTTGGCTTACGATCAAGATCCGAGTTGGCACGAACGCGCTGGGTGGACTGCTCTTCGCTCCCCCACCAGTGCAGTTGGTTGTAGCTGATACCCCCAGTCGGAGTTGTTGAGTGGGGTTTCTTACACTGCAAGATGTGACTCTTACTGACACGTTGGCACGCCGCGATGTGATAGGATAGCTTTGTGTGATGTCTTTGTGTTGTGACAACGTACTTGTTGATACTTATGTGTAAATCTGTGCTCACTAGCTAGTGTAGCTAACGGTGCAGGATTTCCCTTTTTGCAGGTACTGAATAATTGGCCTTGTGAGACGGGAACTATTGGTAGGTCATTGTAGATATCTTTTGGGAACACACGTTGTTGTAAATGTGATCTGGTGGTCGGTTGTCTCTAGTTGGTAACACCTGTTAGTTTGAACTTGGCGTATTGTAAATTAACTGCCGAGTCAGATAAACATTACTAATCTTTTGTAAACATTGATTATTCCGTTGCATGCTTTTGGGTAAATGTGTTTAAAATTTTTAAATTAACTCTAATTTTAAGCTCGTGAAAGTCGGTGTTACACTAATTATAGCTATATAATAATAGTGAAATAAAAAGAGTAAAGTAAACCAACATGTTCGCTCGGTGGAAAAAAATATTTAATGTTGAAGGCAAAAGTACCGAGACGTAAGCCGAAAACAAAAAAAAGGGTAAAAACATGCCTCCTCATAATTGAACAGGTGGCATCTAAGTTATATGCAAATTGCTTTACCAACAGGGCAAGAAGAAATGTTAGGAAACTTTTCATCTTTCAGTTATATATATAATAATTACTAGAAAATTTATGTTCACACTTCAAGATAATTGTTAATAGATTTAATTACACATTTAGTCCTTGAACTATGTTACTTATTACATCTACAATCCCTAAACTACGTTTATTACACCAGCAATCCCTAAAATAAGTATTTGATCACACTAATAGTCCACGAGCACTTAAAAAGACAATGATACCCATATTTATTAATTTGTTATTTTATTACATTTATCCAATTTAAAAATTCATTATTAATTAGATATTAGACTTAATTACATATTTGGTCCCTGAACTATGTCACTTATTACATCTATAGTCCCTAAACTATGTTTATTTCACTTGGAATCCCTGAACTAAGCATTTTGTCACACTGGTAGTCCCTGATATAGATAAAATGATTAAAATACCTTTTTTATTTAAAAAGACCATTATGCCCTTGTTTCCTTTTTCTTTTAGTTATCCTAATTTAAATAATTCAAAAGTATTATTAAACCCAATTTTATATCCTTTTATTACAAACACCACCTGCCCTTTTTCATTTACTCTGATTTGAAGAACCACTGCTTCCACTCGCCGAAAACCTCGCCACCCACCACCTCGTCGGAAGCCTCATCGTGGACTTCATCTAATCTTCTTCATCTCCTTATCAATTTCTGCTCTGCAAAAACCCTACAACTTTCCCTTTTCAATCCACAAATAGTTTTTAGATCACTTTTCTCCAACTCCAATTCTTTCTTTCTTTCTTTCTTGGGTTTATATTGAATCTTTCGTCTAGGGTTTCTTCTTCGATTTCTGGTTTTGTATCTCGTATCATACCTTTACGTTTCTTGGGGTTTCATTTTTTGTTTTATGATGATTTTGATTGCAGGTTGTTCTTAGGGTTCAATTGTCGGAGGTAAAAATAGAAGAGAAAAAAGGTCGCGTTTTTTTCAATAGGGCTAGGGTGTGGTTGTTCTTTATTCTCATGAGAATTGTTAGGGGAATGCATAGATCATTTCAGTTAGTAGACGAAGAAGAAATTGGTTGGAGCAATAAATGAAAAACTTTCACCCGTGGAATTGGAGTCACATCGCCTAAGGTTAGAACTCGTGACAAATCCAAAACTAGTATTTTATAACAATAATCGTCATCGAGGAAACAAAACAACTTTGTTTTCGCTTGTTTTTAGGTTTCGAAATCTCGAATAAGGAAAGCAGTGACTCGTGTTTTTGTTAAGCGAGGCGGTAGGTCTTCTTCTTCTTCTTCTTTAGATGTGATTTTAGGTTTCATTGACTTTTGGGTTGTGATGGTACACGGTGGTGGTGATGGTTGTTTAATTTTTTGTTGCCGGTAGTTGTGGTGGCTAACGGTGGTCAGTGGTGGTGGGCTTTTAACTTTTTGGTGGCAGTGGTTGTGGTGGTAAACGGTGGTTAGTGGTGGTGGGTTTTTAGTTTTTTGGTGGCGGTGGTTGTGGTGGTAAACGGTGGTTGGTGGTCGTGGGTGTTCAATTATTTTGGTGGTGGTGGTAAATGGTGGTGGGATTTATTTGTTGGTGGTGATGAACATGGTTGGTTTTATCAATTGTTTATTACATATTTGTTCCCTGAACTATGTCACGTATTGCATCTATAGACCCTAAACTACGTTTATTAGAATAGCAATCCCTGAACTAAGTATTTTATCACACTGATAGTCCATGAGCACTTAAAAAGACAGTAATCCCCTTTATTATTAATTTCTTATTTTTTATTACATTTATTCAATTTAAAAATTCATTATTAAGTAGATATTATTAATAAACAATTGATAGATACCCACCATTTTCATTACCATCAACAAATTAAATTCCACCACCACTTACCACCATTTACGACCGCAACCACCAACAACAACAAATTGAACACACATCACCACTAACCACAGTTTAACACCACAATCACCGCCATTAAAAAACTAAAAACCCACCACCACTGACCACCGTTTAGCACCACAACCACCGCCACCAAAAAGTTAAAAACACACCACCATTTACCACCACAACCACCGCCAACAAAAAATAAAAGAACCATCACCACCACCGTTTACCATCACAACCCAAAAGTCGATGAAACCTAAAATCGCATCTAAAGAAGAAGATGAGGAAGACCCACCGCCTCGCTAAACAAAAACACGAGTCATCGCTTTCCTTTTTCGAGATTTCGAAACCATAAAAACAAGTGAAAACAAAGTTGTTATGTTTCGACGATGACGATTATTATTATAAAACCCTAGTTTTGGATTTGTCACGAGTTCTAGCCTTGGGCGATGTGACTCTAATTCCACTGGTGAAAGTTTTTCGTTTATTGCTCCAACCATTTTCTTCTTCGTCTCCTAACTGAAATGATCTATGCATTCCCCTAACAATTCTCATGAGAATAATGAACAACCAAACTCTAGCCCTGTTGAAAAAAACGCGACCTTTTTTTCTCTTCTTTTTTTTACCTCCGATCAATTGAACCCTAAGAAGAACCTGCAATCACAATCATCATAAAACAAAAAATGAAACCCCAAGAAACGTAAAGGTATGATACGAGATACAAAACCAGAAATCAAAGAAGAAACCCTAGACGAAAGATTCAATATAAACCCAAGAAAGATTCAATATAAACCCAAGAAAGAAAGAAAGAAAGAAAGAAAGAAAGAAAGAATTGGAGTTGGGGAAAGTGATCTAAAAACTGTTTGTGGATTGAAAAGGGAAAGTTGTAGGGGTTTTTGTAGAGCAGAAATTGATAAGGAGATGAAGAAGATTAGATGAAGTCCACAGCGAGGTGGTGGGTGGCGAGGTTTCCGACGAGTGGAAGCGGTGGTTCTTCAAATCAGAGAAAATGAAAAGTGGTAGGTGGGGTTTGTAATAAAAGGATATAAAATTGGGTTTAATAATATTTTCAATTATTTAAAGGACAATTATAACCACAGCCCTAAGAGCTGTGGATAAGAGTATAAATGGTAACTTTAATTTCTAAAATTAATAATTATAACTTATGTTAATAATTAACCTTCCATGTTTACCAAAAATCCACATTAATCACCTTTTAAATAACATTCAAACTTTTCATTCATGACTTACAGTTATCATGTTTAAAACTTAGAATCTTATTTTTATAATTCTTATCCACAGCTCTAAGGGCTGTGGTTATCATCTTTCTTATTTAAATTAGGAAAAACAAAATAAAATAAAACAAGGGTATAATGGTCTTTTAAAAGGAAAAATAAGAGTATTTTAGTCATGATATGTGTATCAGAGACTACCAGTGTGACAAAATGCTTAGTTTAGGGATTCCTAATGTAATAAACATAATTTATAAACTATAGATATAATAAGTGACATAGTTTAAAGACTAACTCTTGTTAATATATATATTATATAATTTGAAATGGATTCCTTATCATTAAAAAAAAAAGCGACAACCCAAGATTCATTCATTGCATCCTTAGCCAACATTAAAATGTGAATACATGGCATCCTTCGCCACAACACACCTCATCATTGTGATTCACAAAAAACTTAACCTATTGAACATAAAATAATTATGTAGTTGGAAACACTATAATTGATCAAACTACAAAACTCCTGTAAACCTTGAAATCAGCCATAAATGGTCCTAACAAACAAACAACCAAGATCGTATCATCTCTACAAATGAGATTGAGCAATTGGTATTTTGGCAAAACTTAGAATCTAGATGAAACATGAAAACATTGAACATAAATTCAAGTTAGTTTGATGGTAGCTTGAAACAGCCGTTAACTAGATAGTTCTAGACAGAATTCAATAAACCAATCTTAACATTTGTAACACACATTATTCCTGCCGAGAAACTTACAGTTTCAAGAAGTACAACTTAAATAAGCTGTCACGGATCAAGCAATCCTCTACTTGCAAAACTCAGTAACTTCAACCATAAAATACCAACTTGTCAAATATATTATAGTATCATATAAAAGCTGATAATGGAAGTCTATTTATCTCAATTTATAAGCAATTTTCATCTTTTTAACAAATAAAATCAATTAAGAAAAATCTTATTTATGACATCAACTGGCAGCGCATAAGCAGGATCAATGGGCTTTAATCCTGGATACTCCAATAGTGAAAGACCTGCAACTCCAAAATAAGTGTGAAATACATCAACAGCGTCATCTGGTCTATCTGAAATTCCTCCATTTTCTTTATCCTGACAATCCAAAATAAACTTAACAAGCTTTTCCTTTTTAATCCAATGAACCCTGTCAATTATTATCAAGCTAGATAGGACCCACCACGAGTAGCAAACATCTGGAAGCTTCTCGGGCCGACCATTTAAACCTCCAGATTTCACTTGCCTTTCACACAACCACCATCCTAAAAGATCCTTATCAACATAATGCAAAGAACCCATTATTGCAAGTGCCGCAATGCAACAAAAGATTTGACCTGCGTGAGATTCAGCACCAGGGGTGCACCCAAACCCGCCATCAAGATTCTTGCAGCTTATAATGTACTTAACCGCCTTTTCAACATTAACTTTATCCAAACGTTTTAGTAGTGCAAGAGAACATATCGCAACATAGGAAAACCTTGTATCTATTTCACCCCAAATGTCTCCTGAAAAAGAACCATCTTCATTTTGTAGGCTAGCTATATAGTTTGACACTTTATCAATATCGAGTATTTCTATCTTGTTAAAAAGTGCTAAAATTTGGATGGCACTAAGGGTGTAGAGTACATGTGGGTCATGCCCTTCATTGCCACCAAAACCACCACATGGGTGTTGGCAACTCATGACCCATGAAACAACCGTTTCTTGATCAACAGCTTCAAGCTTACCTAAAATGTCAAGTGTGGTTAATCCCCAATATGCACCGTTGATTCGTAGATGTTCCATTAGTACAGATTCAATATCATCTTTCTTCTTTTCCACTTTTAAGACATATGCAGCATGTTTTTCAGCCGCTAGCTCTCCCATTCTGTGAGGAGTAACAAAAGTTCATGAGGGAAAAACCAAAATAGATTGTGTTTACAAGAATGAAAACTAGCTTTGCACCAATTTTAGATATAAAAACAAGCCTAAGCATATTACTGTAAAATAAGGTCTAGGTTTGTATAATGTAAGCCAAGGTCTAAGTTTTGATGGGTCTGGTGCAACTTTATATCACCCCAATACAGTTAAGCTTTTTCTTGGTTGCCTTGTAACAGATAATCTTCTGTATTACCACAACTACAATTTACCTAGGACCTTATCAGGAACGGCTCACAAGCACTAAACTAAACATATGAAAAGTGAACTTCTAAGTCACCAACTATTATACAGAGATGAGTCTTATGTTACAATGCATTTTCTCTTAAAGTCCAGTACCCCATTTGCTTCACTAGCAACAAACTGTTGAATAAAGTCTTATTTTCTAAGTACTTGTATTACTTTTTATGACCAAGCATCAGTTTCTGGTTGCAGCTGCAGGTTTTTGAGTTACTGTTCAGGGTGATCTAGTCAGATTTGTCTGGTCTAGTTGCTGCTTGTAATTGTAATATATCAGTGAGGTACTATTTGTTTTTTTACAAGGCTAATCCTCTTATGTAGCCTTAAAGTCTTTTCCTAGACCAAAACGATTATTTGATTGTAAATCAAAGAGACTTTTTGTATGAGCAAAACCATATCAAAACTTGATTTCAAGTTTTCAATCAACTTGAACAAGCAAAAAACCAATCTAAAAGTGTTACTAAACCCAAATAACAAGTAATAACCATTTTCTGCCTCTTCTTCTTTTCAGGTTATAATTCAGTTTTATATTGTATAGATGAAACCAAATAATGTGTTATATATGTGTTTAGGGTCGACTATTTGTAAATCCTAATGACGAATAACGACCTGTGTGTGTTAATCTGCAGAACGAGGGTGGAGGCTACCAATACTGCCTATTGTTGTTGTTGATCCTATTAGGGATGAGTGTGGTTCACTTTGCTTATTTCGCTTACATTGTGAATCCGTTTGTTATTGATGGTTTGATTTTCGATCATAGAAAGCAGGAAAATTATTAACTTCACATAATCGTGTTACTGTATATTTTACGAACCTTCAATTTGGTCCATCATAAATGTAACACCCTGTTTCCGGAGGTTACTCATATGATACAAAACAGAGCAAAATCTAAGCTTAATACCTCAACAAATGCTTTACTCTCGAACTCTTTACCCTTCAAATTCCCCTGCAAGCCTGCCGCATGGAAAGAAAATGTGGCTGAGCCAAATGCCCAATACGCGGATACAAAACAAACAAAGATATACAATAATACTATAATCCAATACGAACAAGACATATCGAAATTAAAGACAGGCAATAATTAACAAACCAATACGAAGACGAAAAATACAACTATGGAATCAATGGGGTACGAACAATCCAAGCTCAATAATACCGATACTTGTATAAAACAAGCACCAGTCAATAACAATGGGTACATGGCCCTGCAGATCCAAAGTACCAAACAATGGTGAATGAGGTGTTGGGCACTACACCTCCATCCACAAACAATAACAATACAATAACTATGGTTAACCAATACGCCTCCTAAAACCCTTATCACACCACAATGAAGAGACGCCGTAACAAATCACACCGTTACGGAAGTGTCACGCCACCGGTGCCACAGTGACGCACCTATGGTACCTCCATAGGTAGATAATAGCTCGCATACCCAGAATAAACAATGGGACAATAACAATGAAGCAATCACAATACGATACTATCAATGTCACATCTCAATAAGGAACTCTAAATAGGTGTAAGCCAATGAACGAACGAAGTTTGACCGAACTAACTAAACAATATGAGAAGTTAAAGGACTAAATTTGTATATTGTTTGATGTAAAAAGAGAAGGTTTTGAGACTAACTTATAAACAAAGTTTTTTACAACAAGATAGTTTGAGAAAACTTGAATTTAAGAAAATAATAATCCTAATAAAAAGAGTTGACATACGTACAAAAATCTCAATAACCACATGTCGATAGAACCGATAGAACCGATAAACGAAGACTAATAGAATAAAAACGAACCTTTCATTAAGAAATATACGACGATAGATATCCGTATAGAAAAGCTAAGAATACGTACCTACGACTATAGCAACCATAGGAGAAAGTAGGAATCCGTACCTTATTATCGCGACGAAGACCTCACCAAGCTTAATTGTATCACCCGCGTTAGTCCCTCTTTAATCCGTCTATAGATATAAGTTATCATCAGTTAACTCTTGTCATAATTATGTGATTCAAGTTTGTTTCTATCTTCTATTTGTTTGCGATAATTAAAACAGTCACCTTTATCTATTCCTCTTTAATCCTTTAACTCAAACATGGGATGCTTCTCTCTAAACTAACCATCTGTTTCTCTGTTTAATATCAGGTAATAGTATACCAAAATTACCAATTTAATGCTCAGATGTTCTGTTCATTGTTTTCTTGATCTTAAGCTATGTCCACCAACTCTACAGACCGTTTCTAAGGTGACTAAATAGGTTTTGATATATGAAGTAGAAAGTCAATACAATGATCTCGTAGTATGCTACCTAAACCCAACCCACGCACCATGTTCATTGCATAGTTCTAGAACCATCAGATTATTATATTCTTCCAGGTACTTGGTGTCAATCAAAGTTGACATTACAACTAGGATAGGCTTAAACCCATTCAAATTAATCAATAACTTCTATTCTCAGACATGATTTTAGGGACTCACCAATTCTATAATGGCTTAGATATTTAATCGTGTTAAAGAAATCAGATTCAAGACTAATTACAATTGGAATAAAAGCTTAACATCATGAGAAATTCGAGGCTGAAGCATCAAATGACAAATCAAGGCAACGGTAACAAAGGAGAGAAATTGATCAAATCGCACGCTGTTCTTGAGAGGTACTAGAAAAAAAATAAAACAGATCAACTAACCTTACTGGTGACCAAGAGGAAGACCGGTGCTTTGCCCCGCTTCCGCTGCTCGACCCCCTTTCCTTGCTGTCGCCAACCACCGCCCTAGTCGACGCCCTAACTCCCTCTGCCACTTTCGATTTGAGTTTTTCAGTTTCGAGGATCGGAGTAATCGGTATATATACACAGAGCCGCGAGGATCGATTAGCGAAGGAGGGTTCGTTACCCCTTTTTCTCGGGTCGATAGCTATGCATCGTGAAGGGAGGTCAACGTTAAACAGATAAGGTCTTTAGGCTTAGGTGATTGGGCTTACCCATTGGGTTTATATTTATCTATGATCAGTCCTTTTGAAAAAAATGTGGCCCAAGATTTGTTGCTTTATTAACTGATTTATTATTATTATTATTATTATTATTATTATTATTATTATCAATTTTTTCCCAAATTTTGGGGGTATTACAACCGCCGCCACCCATCAAGTGTTCAGCGTCACCATCGCGCACCACCACATCGTTGCCATATACTCTACGGTCAAGACAAGATTACAAAGGTGAGATTGTCTGGGTGCATGAAATTGTTTAGAAATCCATGTTCCAGCTCTAAGTTCAAGGGTTATGTGTTGAATCGTGTGTATATATGTGCTTATATCTGCCGATGTGTGTGTGTCTAGATCTGTAAGTTTGTAACTGAGTGTGTGTGTGTGTGTTAAGATTTGTCACAGAGAGAGACAGAGCGTGTGTGTGTGTGTAGATTTGTCATAGGGTGTGTTCGTATGCGTGTTTAGATCCTTTGCTTAATCTTTGTGAAAATAGGCACATGTCTTCCTTTTAGGCTTAGTCTCTCCTTATATTGAATAGTTCCTGCTGTTCAACATACTCCGAAGTCGGTCTTCATTTTTTATACAGGTTTGATCATTGTACCCCTTTCGTCTTCCGTACCATAGTATGAGCTTGCAGTTAGAAAGCATTGATCTTCTAAGTGGATCACTCACAATTGAAATTCTAGAATGACAGTGTCTAAACATGTATCTTCTAATAGTATGTACTTCTCTTTGTTCTCTTTTAGATTTCACTTATAGGTTTTGATTTTTGTGAGTGGTAGCAACCTATATCCTTTAGCAGCTATATGATTTAAATTCAAACATAATGACCTTCAATTTTTCTGAGTCAGCCTGTAGCTTCCTTGCCCCATAAAATTCTTTTTTATTCAAGCCATTCCCCCTTTTCTTTTCTTTTCTTTTTTTCTTTTTCTTCTTTTTGTAGTTTGACCATTTTGGCTACACTTGCGGTTGCAAACATTGCATGAGAATCTAAGTCAATGAAAGTATGATACTCAAATTACGTGGCTTGAGACCAGGATTTGACTCACAAACAAATAAAATGTCAATTGTCAAAGATGGGTTCAGCGATCCTTATAAGACCATCCGCATCTAAGGGACGGGATGGCTCGGGCTCTCCATGGGTTCCAACCCAAACCATCGCCCCTCTCTTTGGCTCTCTCGGGCTCTCTCTCTCTCGGGCTCACCCTCTCGCTCGGTTCCACTTTTTTCTTTTTTTCTCCTTTTTTTTTTTTTTTGCCTTTTTCCTTTTTTAATAAATGATATGGGATGGTGTGGGATGGCTCAAGATGGATGCTGGTGTTTGTGGGATGGGAAGAGAAAAATGATGTAGCGCTGACGTGGCATGGGTTAGCACAAGATGGATGCTGATGGTCTAACTCCACATGCTCGAAATATGCAAACCTCCTGCATTATAACAAAACTCAACCCAGACCTAAGATGTGACCATCGGTAATGAGAGGAAACATTAAATTGCTTGTGTGTGCTTAAATTGTGCCACCTTGTTACAACCCAACATAAAAGAAACAAAGCCGCATTCTTACCTCGCCTCTCCTTCAAGGTTTTTTTTTACAAGATTCGCATATATCTCACAACTCATGTGACCAGAAAAATAATGTCAAGACTATAAGAACTCGAGTCATGTTGGATTCTTTATACACACAACACACACATATACATACATATAACTATGTTCAAAACCAAAAACAAGATTTATTTTTAGATACCTATATTGTAATCTACATATATAGACTCACTAGAGTCTCTGTTCGATCACTATTCGATCGAGATAGATAATTTACCTTTTTATAGAAAAGAAAGAGTGCAAAAAATCAATTTTTAAAACCCCTTGTCAAAAGTTTAATATACCCTTTAAAGATAGAATTAGAAAAGAGTACGTATTAGATCAAATAGAAAATAAAACTTTGTAATAGATAGCATTGATCTATTTTTACTTAAAAAGTGTGTAATAATAACATTTCTTTGTAGTGTCATTGTATATTTTATTTGCCTTTAGTCTTTTCCAATTAGAAATTCTATAGGAATTTACGAAATGGATTTATTTGATTGATTCATCAATAGTGTTCGACTAGAGTCCCTTGGAATCCCTTTTTGACTCTTAGCCATTCATTCTACCATTACTAGTAGCAATAATGGGCTTGACAACATCCAAATTCCAAAGTTTATGTAGACTAACTGGAAATATAAAGCTCTGCCTAAAACATGGGCATAAACACAACCAAGTTGTTTAAAATCCGTTCTATAAACTTGTGAAGGATTTAGGATAAGCCTTTGGCCACCCAAGTCTCTTGTCAATCGGTCACTCATTCTCCTCATCTTCTGTACATTACTACAAACTTAACTTCCATGTCTATTATATAAAACTCAGAATTGAAAGAAATATATAATTATATTCATCAAGACCTATCAAATGCTTTCTCAAAATCAGTGTTGAAAAGTATCAATTTAAGCATGTGTTATTCGTATGGTTCACAATCTCGTTAGCAAGTTAGACGTTTGTCCATGGTTTGTCTCCTTTTTTAAAAAGTCTTTTAATTCAGGCTAACCGCATTCTGAATTTATTTTAGCCAATCTTGAAGCAAACAATTAGACAAAACTTTATAAACACAATCCATTATTTGTTAGAACCATATTATGATATACTACCTGTCACACCTTAGTTATTACTTAATTGAACCCATCTAGATCCACCCATAGATGAAACAGGGTAAAAATCTTTGATTTATTCCGAAAATACTTTGCTAAGACGAGAAACTAATTAAGTTTGCTCATCCTTGTTCCGGATTTACTAAACCAAGTGTGTTTACGCCTCCTCTCCTATTTTTTTTAAATCTAGTTTTCCAGTGACATAGATTTTCGGTTAAGGTTTTTGGTCAAATGTTGACATGTTAGGGATGGTAGCTAATGTGATGGAACATGATATTTTGACTTGTAACCTGAAGTAAAGATAGATGAATCTCAGGTTCATTAAAGACTTACAACATGTTAAGATGACCAATGATATACTGCAACATGCTATTTTGAGTTATAATAGCATAAAGGTTGGTTTAGGAAGGACGGCAAAGGGTGTTGTTGAGAATTTTGTAACAAAAAAAGTGTTGCCTTACATCCTGTCATAGTGACATAGTGTCATGTGCACCCATCCACTTTGAAGGCTAATCACTTGATATTGTTATCCTAGGCTTCCCGAATAATTTCGATAAAGAACCAAAAGACGAAGGGGTATTTGAATAACTTTTTTGAATAATTAGAGTGTTTTTAGATTGCTCATACTCAAAGATGAATAATGGTATTTTTTTAGTGAGAGTATGCAATCCTTATTGAAGTTTATAGTTAGGACATATTTTATTCGGACGAATCGGATCACCCGAATTGTAATGAATACACCTATCATCTTATCCGAATAATAGTATATTGATTGAATCACTCAAATTACAAATTTGAAATCTGACCCGTTTAACTCAAACCTTTATCAGGTTATCCGTGTTGTATGCATTTGCCTGTCTTTTTTCAAATAAAAAGAATAACAAAAAACTAAGTAATAGTATACAAAAACTGATCCGTTATACAAGCAACATATAAGTGAAGTGATACATTTACAAAATTTTAAATATAATTTTAGTCCTTCGATAGTAAAAAGATTTTACAAATGTAAAAACTGTTCTGTCTATCCAACTATTGTTACTGTGAAAATGATCTCCTATTATTTTAAGTAACAGTGACCTCCCAATCTGCTATCCACAACCACCGCCCCTTAGAAATATGTCACAAAACTCCGACCACCATCTCAAAATCGTCGCCGGTGCAGACCCTTTCGGTTCTGCTCTCAAATGAGTGTGTAGCAGTGTGACCCTTTAGTGTCTTATAGCATTGGACACGATGACACGTGTTATCTATCTCTGCACACAATCTAACAAGTGAGATGGTGTAGGTGATATGGTGACTATGTGTCACCAAAACCGGCCACCTCTCCCACTAACTCAATTTATAATTAATTTAATTTAAACACATAATTAAACATGTAATAACTGTTGGGGAGATAACAATATCAAACCTAAATCAAACCTGTCTATTAAGTAAAATAGGATTTGATATTAACAAAACCATATATTCAGTTTTGGACTTAGATTAATGAAAAATGTGTGTTGTTTTTCATATTAGACTTAAAGAATTTATAAGTAAGAAATGTCAGCTGACGAATAAAAGTGTCAGCTGAACACTGAGTATCAGCCAAAGGACCAGCTTCAGGAAGATCAGCTAAGAAGAAATGACAAGTTAAGAAGCATCAGCTATGCATCTACAAAGCATCAGCTGATGGTGCAAATCATCAGCTGAGAGTTCCTCAAAGATCAGCTGAGCAGATAAGGATCAGCTGACAGTATATCATTGATCAGCTAATGCCTCCCACATGTCAGATAAGGTATTCTATACTTTTCCTTACTTCTCTCAATGAGCTGATCATACTCAAATGATTAGCTGAGCCCTTGGGATTAGCTGATTGTTTAGGTTGACTAGTTCATTAGGTGTATTATGATTTGTGTTATTAGCTGAGCTATTCGATCAGCTGAGCAAATCTAGTTAGCTGAGTCTTTCACATTTTATCCTTAGCTGAGCAAAATTATGTTAGCTGTTCAGTGTCTGTTAGCTGAGTCTTTAATCAGCTAATAGCTTTTCAGTGTAGTATTTTCTTAAGTCAGAGGCAGAACATGTGTTGTTCTATTATGCCTTAGATCTTTCTTTGTAAAAGTACTTAACACTTTTTGTATCTGCAAAGAAACAAAAAGGATAGATCTTTATCCTCTGGAAAAGGAGAAAGATACTTCAGAAGAGAAGATCTCGAAGATGTGCTTTGACAACTAAGTATGGCTGACAACTCTATACTTGGTTAAGTCAAATCTTCAGAAAGCATGGTGTTGATTAAAGCACAAGCGTGAAAGGAAAAGTTTACTTTTCCAAGATATAAATGTAGTACTTTAATAATATAATAATAGATAGTGGGTACACTCATTACTGAAAAGTGTGTTCACTTTACACACTTTGTGTATAAAGTTAACTTACTTTTCACCCACTAACTTTATCTATTATAATATTATTAAACCAAGTATCTTTGTCTCCTTCTCCTCTTCATCAACCCGAACATCCTTGCTTATATATACTCATGCATGAAAACATGCTAAGTATGCGAATAGATAGAGTTGAATATTGAAATCTCATTTGTTGAGAATTAGAAGAGTTAGCATCTTACTTTCAGTACTACAAACTTGTTCATGTGTTGAACATCTTAGACATCAGTTGTTTAAAATTAGCTTAGTCTATGTGTTAGACAAATTTAGTTGCCACCTTTTATTGAACTTAGATTTTCCACATCTAGTTCATGTAATTCTTGATTCACATCCATAAGAATTATATAAAAGTAAACCGTGTGTCTCTTAAATTTTAAATTGCTAAAGTTTGTATTCAACCCCCCTTCTACAAACATTTGTTGTTGTAGTATCCATTCGGGACCAACAATAACTAAAACACAATTAAAATAATTAAACCCACTTAATCAAATATAAATTCCAAGATTAGAAACTTAATTACCTTATTAATACTAAGCTGGTTGAGGGGGTGTTACACCATCGTCCCCCAGCTTCACCTTACCGTTCCACTTCTTAAAAGAAGTAAACATATCACTTGAGAACGCCATGTGATGAGATGCACCCGTATCAAAGATCCAGGTATCTGCAGGACTATCCGTGCATATAGCCAAAGCATCGCCTATGTCGTCATCTTCCTGAACCACATTACCATCTCCATTCCTCTTACTACAGTTTCTCCTGACGTGACCAATCTTCTTACAGTAATAACACGTTACTTTTCTTGTGGATTTTGTTTTCGAACGCGACTCCCCCAGTCCACCCATTCCACCATGTGCCCTTCCCCTACCCACGTATAAACCTGAACCGGACTCCCCCTCATTACAAGAAACCCTAAGCTTGAGTTCCTTCGACAACAAGGCATCCTTTACTTCAACAACAGAAATTGTTGACCTACCATACATCATGGTATCAACAAAGTTCTCATACAAATGCGGTAGTGAACACATCAAAATCAGGGCAAGATTTTCATCATCAATTTTAACACCCACAACCTTCAAATAAAGGGTAATACGGTTAAAATTATCCAGATGATCTTTTACCTGGGTACCTTCTGACATCCTGAGGGTATACAACCTCTAATTCTGATAAAGCCTATTCGTGAGGGTACTTTTCTGATACTTCTCACACAGCTTTTCCCACAGACCTGCAACCGTTGTTTCATCCATCACCTCCCTCAATACCTCATCAGCCAAACACAGCAAAATCGCCGAATACGCTTTTGCTAGATCGTCTATCTTAACATCCTCCTTCATCTCCTTCGGAAGTTTATCTTCTCCTACTAACGCCACCGCGCAACCCTGCTGAACCAGAAGAGCCTTCATCTTTACCTTCTACAACGTGAAATCGTTTGAGCCATTGAATTTCTCCAAATCAAACTTCAAATATGACATCTTCACAATCAACAAATACGCGAGCCCGGTGAACAGAACCTGGCTCTGATACCACTTGTTAGGATCGAGACACCTAAAACCAGCGTTAGAATAATGCGGAAATAGAAAATAAACGAACATGAGATATAATGTGGTTCGGTCCAAACACTACCTACGTCCACGGGCAGGAATATAGACTTCTTTATTATGACTTCAGAGATATTTCGATGTACATATGACTTACCCTAGCCTTGGTATTTATAGGCAACAAACTAGAAATCAAATTCTAATCCAATCCTACCACTAGACCTTAACTAACGTGAGATAAACATCCCATTCAAATTTACGTACAATGATAATAAATGGATAAGCTCTAATGGATAAACATAAACCAATTTGAATTCAAATTATCAACCCACGGCATGCTCCATGACTCTCCACGTGTTACATGAATTACAATTAATTCCATGCCATGCATTAAATCCATCCATGATGATTTAATCCATGCACCATAATCCCATGTAAAACCATGCATATGTTAATTTCCGAAATCAAAACCGTTTATCGCTGTAACACCTCGCTTTTGAAAACCAGATTTTTCATTTTAATAATAGAAATTTAAGAATCCAAACTGCATGGATCCGTTTATAAACAGAACTTATGTCAAACCTGTTTTTCAAAACTCATTAACAGCAGCGGAATTATAAAAGTGGCTATAATTACAACAAAAAATCAGCCACAGTATACAAAAGATCAGTTGGTGTTACTAAACTGTTCACCGACCACTTAACCAAGTTTATACAAACATAAACAGTAATAAAAAGTAACAAAACAAGTGTTCCTCCAAAAGACAATTAATAACCAGCAGGTACCCAAAGCTCACGCGCCTAAGTGTCACCTGCAGTCATGGGGAGAGTATCTGTTAGCTAATTAAAGCTAGTGAGCATAAGATAGCATATTTACTAATATAAACATATCACATATCATCAATATATCAAACAGTGCTATCCTAGCATCTCGCGATGAGCTGGCACAGCCAGAAGGAAGCATAATCTTGCAGGGTAGCGAACCCGGCTCAACACTCCTAACTGGGGAAACCAGACACATCAACCGCGCGGGTGGGTGAGCGGGTAGCGGTCCACCGTTGCGTTATGGAGCCATAGACTCCATGGGGTACAGCAATCAGCTGATCCCCCTCATCGCACGAGGAACATTGGGCTAGCCAAACCCTAAATACCTATCTAGGTACCGTTGACGCTATCATCGACCCGCAGGCCTCAAGGCATCCCAGACCGCAGTCTGGCCTCGTTCAAGGACTACAAATAGCCCCCATATCTCGGATCCGGTCACAAACACATAATTGACCCATTCAGGGCCTCAAAGCGAGCATACATATCATATCATAATCATGATTCAATGGTTACGTGTGTCATGCATAAATATAGCATACAGTACGCATTTCAAGCATACAACAGTGTTAAGTACATTTCATGGAATTACTTGCACATACAAATAACATGTAATACGATTATATTAATTAGTATGTTATCCTATACTCACCTGTGAGGCTAGAGACTAAAGCAAACAAAAATCGTGATCGTCGCGCTCTTCTTCCAGATCGTACAGCTTACCTATAAGATAATACTCGTGTTTAGTCACTTCACACAAGTACATTAACTAATAAACTAATATGATACCCCTAATGATGCCATTAGACTACTCAGAATCCTAAACGAGCATCCCGTACGACAAAACGTCGAAAAACAGCACAACAGTGCACTGTTCATAGCAGACAGTCCCTACGGCCGTAGTAAAAATGTCCTACGGCCGTAGGACCATTTTTATAGAATACCCTCCTACGGCCGTAGGGAAAACTTACTACGGCCGTAGGAACCATTCTGCAGACAGTGTGCGAGAACAGCCCCTGTTCAGTCCATTTTTCATCCCAAAATCAAATCTATCAATCTCAATCAAATTTCCAGTGTTTCCATATGATTTTAGACATCCAAATGAATCCAAAAACATACATATAACATCATCAAACCAAATATTGAAGGTATAGGATCAAATTCTTCCATTTTTACCCATTTCATAAATTTCATGAAACAACACCAAAATCATCACTTTATTTACTGAAATTGATTTCTAAACACTTAGAAATCATAAAGGAACAGATTGGAAAACTTGAAACCAACTATGGATGGCTAATTCGAATTTTGCCATTTTTTGACCTAAAGCTTCAAACTCAAGAACAATGAAGAAGATGAAGAAGATGGACTTACAATGAAGCTTGGATGAAGAAGATGATGAATAAGGTTCAGATTATAACTCGAAATTGTTGTTGGAACAAAAGCTTGATGATCTCTCCTTGAGTTCTTCTTCACGGTTCCAAGAAAAGAAAAGAAAATGAGAAGTGTTTGTATGTACGTTTGTGTTGACGTATATAAGAAGAGAAGAGACTTTTTAAGTCTCAATAATATCCACAAGGGGTATTTTGTTCCCCTTCTCAACTTACAACTTAATACTCGTTTACCCGTTTCAACTAACGGGGATATTTCCAGAATCCTTATTCAAAACCGTTTAATATTTTATTTAATTTATCTATTTTCTTTATTATATTTATTATCATGCTTTCTTAATTATTTTAATAATAACTCTAATATTTAATATAATTCTAATATTTATTAATAAACTCAAGATTCGGAACGTACCGAGAGTAAGAACGACTAGGCCCATTTGAGGATGTTACAAATCTACCCCCCTTAAGAAGATTCCGTCCTCGGAATCTGCTCTTCAGTAAACAAGTGGGGATAACGGGCCTTCATGTCATCCTCAGTCTCCCACGTCAAGTTTGACCCAAGGTTGTGTTTCCATTTGACCAAGACCAAACGGATGTTCTTCTTCCTCAACCGTTTGACCTTAGTGTCTAATATTTCAATCGGTTCTTCCACCAATCGCTTGGTAGAATCAACCTTCAGGTCTTGTAGAGGCAAAATCTGATCTTCCTCTACTTTACACTTTCGCAGATAACAAACGTTGAAAGTGCTGTGAATACCTGACAATTCTGGAGGCAATTCCAAAGATACAGTCTGCTCGTTGACTTTGGCAAGAATCTTGAAAGGACCAATGTAACGCGGACTTAGCTTGCCCTTCTTACCAAACCGAATTACACCTTTCCATGGAGAAACCTTTAAGAATACCCGGTCACCAATTTCAAAGGTAACAGGTCTGCGTTTTGAATCAGCATACATCTTCTGTCTATCACGAGCCGCCTTTAACTTTTCACGCGCAACTTTGACTTTATCGGCTGTAATTTGAACCAAATCAGGTCCTGCATATTGTTTCTCTCCCGGTTCTAGCCAACAAGTAGGGGTACGACAACGCCTACCATAAAGCATCTCGTACGGTGGCATACCAATGCTAGAATGATACGAATTATTATAAGCAAATTCGATCAAAGGTAGATGAGAATCCCACGAACCACCATATTCAAGTACACACGCACGTAACATATCTTCAAGAGTTTGAATAGTCCTTTCGGACTGTCCGTCAGTTTGGGGGTGGTATGCGGTACTCAAATGAACACGAGTACCAAGCTCTCTTTGAAGACTGGCCCAAAAGTTCGATGCAAAACGAGTATCCCTATCAGAAACAATTGACAAAGGAATACCGTGGCGAGATACAATCTCGTTGATATATAACTGAGCAAGGCGAGTCACAGACCAAGATTCGCAGACTGCAAGAAAATGTGCACTCTTAGTGAGACGATCAACTATTACCCAGATCATATCATGCCCCTTTGAAGTCTTGGGCAATTTAGTGACAAAATCCATGGTAATATTATCCCACTTCCATTCTGGAATAGGTAATTGCTGCAAATTACCATAAGGCTTTTGATGTTCCGTTTTGACTTGTGCACATGTTTGACATTTCTCGACATATGAAGCTATATCACGCTTCAAGGTGGGCCACCAATAAAGTACCCTTAGATCATGATACATTTTAGTACATCCAGGGTGAATAGACAACTTTGATTTATGAGCCTCCTGGAGAATTAGATCACGGTTTCCTCCAAGGCTAGGCACCCAGATTCGGGATTTAAAAGTCTTTAGCCCACGGTTATCATCTTCCAATTGATCCTTCAGTTTAGTCATTGTTTCTGCTTTCAAGTTAGCCTCTAACAAAGCCTCATGTTGCGCCTCCTTAAGCCGAGTGATGATATCAGATACAATTGTAAGCTTCATGAATCTGACACTCTCCGAAGAGCCTTTTCGGCTTAACGCATCCGCTACAATGTTTGCCTTTCCCGGGTGATATTTGATTTCACAATCATAATCTTTAATCAACTCTAACCATCTCCGTTGCCTCATATTAAGCTCCTTTTGAGTGAAAACATACTGCAGGCTTTTATGATCTGTGTATACCACACACTTAGTACCATAAAGATAATGGCGCCATAGTTTCAAAGCAAATACTACAGCAGCCAATTCAAGATCGTGTGTTGGGTAGTTCTTCTCGTGAGGCTTTAATTGGCGAGAAGCATAAGCAATAACCTTGTCTCTCTGCATTAGGACACTTCCCAAACCTGCATAAGAAGCATCACAATAAACAATAAAGTCTTCTGACCCGTTGGGTAAGGTCAGAACTGGAGCTTGACATAACAACTGCTTCAGAGTTTGAAAGGCCTTATCTTGTTCAACAGACCAATCATAAGCAACATCCTTTCGCGTGAGTTTAGTTAAAGGACCTGCTATTTTGGAGAAATTTTGAATAAAACGCCGATAGTAACCGGCAAGTCCTAAAAAGCTTTTGATTTCAGATGGGGTTTTAGGAACTCCCCAATTCATCACGGCCTCGACTTTGACTGGATCAACCATTACACCATTCTTGCATATAACATGACCAAGGAAATGTATTTCTTCAAGCCAGAACTCACACTTAGAAAATTTAGCATATAAATGCTCGCGTAAAAGAGTATCAAGAACCACACGAAGATGAGTCTCATGTTCTGACTCAGACTTGGAATATATGAGAATATCGTCAATGAATACTATCACGAACTTGTCAAGAAAAGGGCGACATACACGATTCATCAAGTCCATAAACACAGCCGGAGCATTTGTCAAACCAAAAGGCATCACCAGAAATTCGTAATGCCCATATCTGGTTCGAAAAGCTGTTATAGGAATATCCTCCTCGCGTACCCGAACTTGATGATAACCAGACCGAAGATCAATTTTAGAAAAACAAGTAGCACCCTGTAGCTGATCGAACAAATCATCTATGCGAGGAAGAGGGTACTTATTCTTTATTGTTCTTTTATTTAACTCCCTGTAGTCTATGCACATACGCATCGTCCCGTCTTTCTTTTTAACAAACAAGACTGGAGCTCCCCAAGGCGAAGAGCTGGGACGAATAAAGCCTTTATCAAGTAGTTCTTGAATTTGAGTCATCATCTCGCGAATTTCAGATGGAGCGAGACGATAAGGAGCTCTTGCCACAGGTGTAGCACCTGGAACAAGATTAATTTGATATTCTACATCTCGTATCGGTGGTAATCCCGGTAATTCATCAGGAAAGACATCAGGGTATTCCGACACCACCCTTATGTCACTAACAGCTTTCTTTTCCATTTTTGTATCAATCACACGAGCCAAATATAATTCACACCCTTTGGCTATTGATTTGTGAGCTTTAATTGCTGAGATCAAAGGAATTTCAGATTTCCTCCGTTCACCACGAGCCATAGCATATGACCCATTTGGTAGAGGAATTTTGATTAGCTTTTTAGAACATAGAATTTCAGCATTTTGATTAACAAGCCAATCCATGCCGACAACCGCATCAAAACCAGAGATAGGTAAAAGCAACAAAGATATCGGAAAACTATGACTGTCAATTTCAAGCGAAGCTTGTGGAACTGATGAAGTAACGGGCACTAACTTACCATTAGCAACTTCCACATCAACAGGACTTGTCATAAGAGAACTAGGAAGTTGAATTCTTTCACAGAATTTCGGAGAAATAAAAGAGTAAGTAGCACCAGAATCAAACAGAATACATGCAGGCATTGAATTAATTAAAAATGTGCCTGTAATAACATCACCTGCTGTCTTAGCCTCGTCAGCCGTCATCTGGAAAGCCCTGCCAGCTGCTCGTGGTGCATTCTCCTTTTTCGGCCCCGACGATGATCCTCCAGCTCCTCCTGATCCCCGTCCCTGACTTGATCTGCATTCAGACGAGCGATGTCCCGGTTTGAAGCATTTATAACAAACATTTCCTTTAAATTGACACGCATCAGTAGAATGCCCCTTCTGCCCACACTTGAAACAACGGACTGTGTCCCGAGTACAATGGCCAGTATGATAAGTACGACATTGGGAACACCATGGAGTAGTAGACGGGTTATACTTCTGAGTCCCCTGTTGCTGCCGAGACCCACCACTCCAATTTCTCGACCCTGAAGACTGATCAAACTTCCTCTTAAAGTTCCCACTAGTAGGCTCCTTTTTCTGTGCGTGATCGCTTTCATACTGTCGCGCCATCTCAAACGCGATATCCAAAGACAGAGCACTCCTAACCGAAGCTCGATAATCCGGTGGAAGAGTTTTTGCAAACCGTTTTATCTTTGACTTCTCATCAGGCAGTAAGTGATTCACAAACCTCATCTTATCAGAAAACCGCTCGATCAAGTCTTCAACCGGTTTATCACCCTTTTTCAATGCCATGAACTCCTCCTCCAATCTATCCATCACTTGATCTGAACAATACTTACTTCGGAGGATTCCCACAAAATCTGCCCAAGTATAAGTAGCTCTCACCTCTGCTGGCGTGGATGAGATCACGGTGTCTTACCATGTCTGTGCATTACCCCTTAACTGCTTCCGAGCAAATCCCACTTTGTTGGATTCCTTACAACTGCTGTTGTCGAAAGCTAACTCCATCTCGCGGATCCACCTCTCAGTAACACTTGGATCCATGCTACCTTCAAAGGTAGGTGGCTGGCAAGATAGGAAAATCTTAAGATCTGGTGACATTTTGGGTTCTGCCACTGGTTGCACCAACACTCTTTCCTCAGAAGCTTTCAAACGAGCCTCTAAATCTCTTATGTAAGCCTCTCTATCTCTATGTTCAGCCATGTTATTCTTGTAAATAACCTGACCAAACAAAACATAGATAACATACTTAGTATTTTTTTTTTCATATTTTACTTACATAACAAGCAAGTAAACAATAGCATTTCAAGAATTTAACACTCTTTCACACACCCCATGACCCCCCCGAGGAACACTAAACAATGGTCGGCCTGGGTTTGAGACTGAATACTTTTACAAGTACCCAATTCACTCAAACCTAGGCTCTGATACCAACTTGTAACACCTCGCTTTTGAAAACCAGATTTTTCATTTTAATAATAGAAATTTAAGAATCCAAACTGCATGGATCCGTTTATAAACAGAACTTATGTCAAACCTGTTTTTCAAAACTCATTAACAGCAGCGGAATTATAAAAGTGGCTATAATTACAACAAAAAATCAACCACAGTATACAAAAGATCAGTTGGTGTTACTAAACTGTTCACCGACCACTTAACCAAGTTTATACAAACATAAACAGTAATAAAAAGTAACAAAACAAGTGTTCCTCCAAAAGACAATTAATAACCAGCAGGTACCCAAAGCTCACGCGCCTAAGTGTCACCTGCAGTCATGGGGAGAGTATCTGTTAGCTAATTAAAGCTAGTGAGCATAAGATAGCATATTTACTAATATAAACATATCACATATCATCAATATATCAAACAGTGCTATCCTAGCATCTCGCGATGAGCTGGCACAGCCAGAAGGAAGCATAATCTTGCAGGGTAGCGAACCCGGCTCAACACTCCTAACTGGGGAAACCAGACACATCAACCGCGCGGGTGGGTGAGCGGGTAGCGGTCCACCGTTGCGTTATGGAGCCATAGACTCCATGGGGTACAGCAATCAGCTGATCCCCCTCATCGCACGAGGAACATTGGGCTAGCCAAACCCTAAATACCTATCTAGGTACCGTTGACGCTATCATCGACCCGCAGGCCTCAAGGCATCCCAGACCGCAGTCTGGCCTCGTTCAAGGACTACAAATAGCCCCCATATCTCGGATCCGGTCACAAACACATAATTGACCCATTCAGGGCCTCAAAGCGAGCATACATATCATATCATAATCATGATTCAATGGTTACGTGTGTCATGCATAAATATAGCATACAGTACGCATTTCAAGCATACAACAGTGTTAAGTACATTTCATGGAATTACTTGCACATACAAATAACATGTAATACGATTATATTAATTAGTATGTTATCCTATACTCACCTGTGAGGCTAGAGACTAAAGCAAACAAAAATCGTGATCGTCGCGCTCTTCTTCCAGATCGTACAGCTTACCTATAAGATAATACTCGTGTTTAGTCACTTCACACAAGTACATTAACTAATAAACTAATATGATACCCCTAATGATGCCATTAGACTACTCAGAATCCTAAACGAGCATCCCGTACGACAAAACGTCGAAAAACAGCACAACAGTGCACTGTTCATAGCAGACAGTCCCTACGGCCGTAGTAAAAATGTCCTACGGCCGTAGGACCATTTTTATAGAATACCCTCCTACGGCCGTAGGGAAAACTTACTACGGCCGTAGGAACCATTCTGCAGACAGTGTGCGAGAACAGCCCCTGTTCAGTCCATTTTTCATCCCAAAATCAAATCTATCAATCTCAATCAAATTTCCAGTGTTTCCATATGATTTTAGACATCCAAATGAATCCAAAAACATACATATAACATCATCAAACCAAATATTGAAGGTATAGGATCAAATTCTTCCATTTTTACCCATTTCATAAATTTCATGAAACAACACCAAAATCATCACTTTATTTACTGAAATTGATTTCTAAACACTTAGAAATCATAAAGGAACAGATTGGAAAACTTGAAACCAACTATGGATGGCTAATTCGAATTTTGCCATTTTTTGACCTAAAGCTTCAAACTCAAGAACAATGAAGAAGATGAAGAAGATGGACTTACAATGAAGCTTGGATGAAGAAGATGATGAATAAGGTTCAGATTATAACTCGAAATTGTTGTTGGAACAAAAGCTTGATGATCTCTCCTTGAGTTCTTCTTCACGGTTCCAAGAAAAGAAAAGAAAATGAGAAGTGTTTGTATGTACGTTTGTGTTGACGTATATAAGAAGAGAAGAGACTTTTTAAGTCTCAATAATATCCACAAGGGGTATTTTGTTCCCCTTCTCAACTTACAACTTAATACTCGTTTACCCGTTTCAACTAACGGGGATATTTCCAGAATCCTTATTCAAAACCGTTTAATATTTTATTTAATTTATCTATTTTCTTTATTCTATTTATTATCATGCTTTCTTAATTATTTTAATAATAACTCTAATATTTAATATAATTCTAATATTTATTAATAAACTCAAGATTCGGAACGTACCGAGAGTAAGAACGACTAGGCCCATTTGAGGATGTTACAAATGCCGAGCAACCATTCTAGTTCCAAATACCAAACCGCTAGTCAAGTCACACCCAACAAGTTATACCTACCTTTCTCCTTTCACTTACCCAATACCACGTCAGCGTCACATAATTTCTTTTCATCTCCTTCATTCTGACCAAATTAAGTGTTATACATCTCCTTCAAACTCTTTCCATTTTTTATTATTTTTTTATATTATAAAAGTACAGGTGTGTGGGTGTAATAGGTTGAGAAGGGAGTGGGGGTGGGGGTGGGGCTCCCATCGAGTAGCCATCGAGTCTTGAAACCCAAAGAAGCTACCCGATGAGGGTACCCAAATAAGGTGTTTTGGTGTTCCTTAAGGTACCCTATGCTACCCAAAGACATAACGTAGACCATAACGCATAGCCTTAACAAAGATCCTCTATGTTTCTCTTCAATTTTACATTTACATTCACGTATGTAAAATAAAAGAAAGGGAGAGGCTAAAAGTCATTTTTCGATGAAAAAAAATCATGACCTTTTATAAAGAGGTTCATTTTTTTGAACCGTCTGAGATTAATACCATATAGCCCTAGATAGATTTATAGATTACAAATTTTATTTAGATTATTTCAAACTATTGCACTTGCTAATCTTGTTAGTTTGTAGTAGAAACATTTCGATCTTCGGTCTTTACATTTCAAACACCGTTCTATAAGGTATTTGATAGCACTACTAGTATAAACTGAACTTCGAATCTGAATAACTATTGACAAGTTCTTTACATTTATAAGTTCTTTTAAGTTTGAAACTTGCTAGTTTTTTAATGAATTGATTCAATAAGTTCATATCTCATTATCAGTATTCTAGTTCTTATTAGCAAATTTCACTCATTAGGAAATCAAAATGAAAACCATCCTGTACCTGCAAAACTCGAATATTTTAATAAGCCATGTTACCTTTTCTTGTTTTTAAAGAATATTAGGAATTTAGAGATTAATAATCGATAATTACAAATACCTTGAATGATTACAAAGAATATCAGGAATTTACTTTTTGTTCGTCTAAAAAGTAAAACATATAACGAGAAATGCAAACCCAAAAAATAAGTAGGAATTGAGGGATAAAACCAAGATTCTAAATAACTTGAGTTGTGGCGTGATAACATAGTCGAACCTCAATCAACGTCATGATAAAATCATGACGTTCCACAAAGCGTGACTTAAGATGACAATTTTTATATAAATTATAATTATGTATATGCAATTATACAAACAAAAATGAAAAAAAAACACATAATTATATGTTTTTGATAAAGTTTATCGATCTTTATTTGTTTTCGGTATATTCAATTATTTTTATAACCGTATAACTATATAATATTTAATTCATATGACTCAATACCTTTAAAAATGGGTTATAACAGTTAAAGACGCGTCAAACTTATGACAACCCTTACGTTCATAAAATCATGACAAAACAAAAACGAGTCTATTAGAATCATACACAAAACACTAGGTTATAATCCCGCATAAATGCGGGCTTCTATTTTAGGTTTTATTTGGTGAATATTTCAGAGCAATTACACCTAAAAGATCTGCAAAGATTTAATCAACAAAATATAGTAATTGAAAACAAAACCTCATACGAACATTCAAATTATTGCCCCTTTCAACGATAGCCTAGAGTGTCTAGTTTTAGAAATTCTGGTCTACTATGTGATGCATAGGTTAGTACCTAAGTTATTCAAAACCTGAGCTATAAGCTCATTGTATCTCCATTTGTTGATAAAGTCTAAATTTTATGCATTCTAATTCGTTTGTATTATCTAACTTCGTTAATGAATGGAAAAAATATTTACAAAATAATGATGATCAGCTGCCTAAAATATGTTTGGGAAACAATACCAACATCAACACAATTTCAATATAGCCTGAGAATTTAATCAAAGACCAGTTTTCTTTAGAAACAACAAAGCCCAACAAAAGTCTATACAACATGACCTATATGATTGATTATTAGATGAATGATTTAATGATTATAAAGAAAACTGCTTGGTGGATTACCTGAACATATTCTTCCAAGCTTTGAGGTAAACTGTAGTGAATTACCTATAACCAATGTAATAATATTATTTCAAATCGCAGGCTTACATATAAATGCAAACAGAGATTTGTACTTACAGCTCCGAATCTATCTGTTGCAGTAATCCACTAAAAACTACCAACGTCAATTTATAAGTCAAATGCTAGACTATTAGGAGGTGTATTGAGCTACCATTACATAAGCATGAGTTGAGTTAAGAAATTTACCAAAATGACAAAACTTAATTCCTTCGTCTCTCCAAAGAATACGAGTAAAGTCTTCAAACTGATGAAAGAAACACCTATGAACATAAAGGTAATATTTTGTTCCCATGAGAAAGATTTCTTTCACATATGTATCATCTCCATGTGATGCCTCTGATGCCTTTGCATCATTTGCCTCTGAGATCGCATACGCCATTTGTACGGTCGCCCAACTATCATCCGACTTGAAGTTGCTATTAATCTTCAAGAGATCCTTCACCTATATAACAAAAAAAAGCCAAACTTTATTCTTATTGTAGATCAGAATTCAGAAAGAACATGCAAAGCACGATATTTACAGCTTGCAAAATTCTCTCAGATGCGTAACCGGCAATGTGGACCGGGCAACCGTAATTAAATCTGGTTCAAAAGTAGCGACTAAACTGGGCAACTGTGAACCAGGCGGTTTCACTAAAAGTGAAATAGAACCGCTGAACCGGAGCAACCCGCATCGAACCGGCCTTTACTAAAGCTTTTTAACTAAAATCAAAAGATGATGGGAGACCTAAATATAGGCAAGGAGATCATTCGGTTTGTTCTTAGAAACAATGTGGGATCATAAAATATATATATATATATGGAGATTTTCTTGTTTTGTCTTAGCTAGCAATGTGGGATTTGTTTAAAAACCCAAATGTTTAATTGAGTGCCACATAAGAAATCAAGAATGCATATTTGAGCTTAATTGAATTTTTAGAAGAAAATGACATATGCCAACTCATCTTGGAAGGATCTTGTTTTAGTATAGATATATAGATGTCTATGACTTGTAAGATAAATTATTACTACTTGGTACTACAAAGGCGAAAATGCTAAAAAGAGAAAGGAGGCAAGTGTAAAATTCGGAACCACTGGTCACATAATCATCAGCCTTGACGACACACTCACAAAGTCACAAGCAATAAACCACAAAGTGTGTAAATCAAAGACCGGTTAAAGAAAACCAAAAAAGAAAAGGAAAGGAAAAGAAATATAGAGGATCGATTCTTTTACAAGATTCCCCAACTCGTAAAACCCTTAAATCTTCTTCGCTAAAACAGAATTTCCATCAAAAGGGTTTGTCTTCTGTTCGTGGCTTGATCAAGATTCTTGATTACTTCGCACAATTCGCGCATTACAGATCTCTTTCATCATCTGTAAGTTCTCAATCAAAAACCCAGTTACATGTTTCCCGAAATCTTCGCATTTTTCCCTAATCAGAGCTCAATAATATTATTTTAATCTTTTAGCTCATATGATGATTTTCAGCAAATTACTGTTTTATATCAATTTGTTCTTCTGTAGTTGAAATTGAAACCCTCAGTAGCTGAACCATGGCTTTGAGTACTTCAATCGTTGTGTGAACCAACAAGCAGCTTGATGGAGTAAGGTAAAATGTTTCAGTGCTTCATAATTGATCGTTACCTATGCAATAAAATTTAATTTTAGTTCCTTGTAAGTGTATGCTTATATTTCGGGGGTTATGTCCATATATTTTTGGGGCTTTGGATTACAGTCTTGAATTATTAATTTGAATTTGCTTGAGTTGAACCAGATTGATGTTTCTAGGGCTAGCGAGCTGTTGATTATGATCCCTCACATATCATACAAGTATTAAGTATATTGCTACTTCAGTCTCACTGTATTGGTGTTTTCTGTTGTTTTCTTCCCATTTCATATACCATTCCTTATTAAATTTGGTATATAATGCTTATTTTTATTTAATATATGAATTCCTCTCGATCCCAACTACTAATAATGTCATTTGGATTTAATTTTATTCAGTTGTCTATCAGTCTGATTGAATGAAGATACGAATGTGGTTTTCACTATGCAATCTCTGGGATAAAGTACATTGTGTTTGACCTGATTTGAGTCGGGGGGGCATTCAATCGCGTTAGTAATGTGGACGAACGTCTTCAAGATCGTATGTTTCTTCCCTTAACTCTAAGTTTACTTCTGAATATATTATTCTTTTTTCTAGCTATTCATAATAAAATTCGTATTATACATTGTGATGTGTAACACAAATCATACTTGGTTACTTAGTAACACACTTGATTTTCTTCCATTTTGAATGTGGATTATTGTTATAAAAGAGCTAAGTTTACCAATCTGTTTGAAGAAATTAATGAATTATAGGCCTTTCCGTATGTATTAACAGAAATAAATTAGATGGGATTTGTTAAGATTACTTGCAAATATATTGATTCTCTTTAACTTTTATGAAGGGCGGTCTACATCAAGTATCATGGTTTCAGTTTCTCCCGAACGAATCTGATCCCAACCTCCCTGATAGAAGGTTCCTTACTTTGATGATTTTAAATCTTGTAGTCTATTTTATGTTACACAACAAGAACTTATTAGTTACCATATTTTTAGCATTTTACTATGGCCCCCAAAACATACATTTTCTGAATATGGTCACCTGGATCTTGATGTTTCGGACAGTGTGAAGTTGAACCAGAGAGATGCTGGTGCACAACTGGTGCTTTCATCTCATCTGCAGTTGCAGAAGGATGGCTTCCTTAGCACATGGGGAAATTCTTTTGTTGGGCCTTGGGATCCATCTCAGGGCCTACATAACCCAGGTAAATGTCTAAACTTTTGTCACCCATTTCAAGAATTGAAATGCTGGATTACAGCTAATTATCTCATTCTAATTCTTTGTCACCGAACTATAATTTTGCAGATGAAAAAATCAAGCTCTGGCTTTTTATCCCAGGACGCCATTCATCTTTCAACGATAAGGCCAAAGCTGCAGTTTCTAAACTTAGACGTATATTAATAAGACTTGAATTAAATAGATTTTTTTTTCTTACCGCTTTTGCTGTTTTGAATTGTTAATTGATGTTTTTTAATTTGCTGCAGTTCTTGCGTCTGGAGTGTGGTTGGCACCTGGTGATTCTGAAGAGGTGGCAACTGCACTGTCCCAAGCTTTAAGGAATTGTATTGAAAGGTTTCTCTTGTGCTACTCCTATTCTTATTTTAGCTTTTACATTTTAATAAACTTATGAAAATGTCTTTCTTTAACCACTGTTAACAGAGCATTAATGGGACTTTCATATATGAGATTCGGGGATGTATTCTCAAGATATCATCCATCCTCACAAGGAGAAGAACTGTTCAGGTGTGCATCGTCTTGCTCGCTAATTAGCCTAGAATGATGACTATTTTTCCTTTGACTATATTTACACATGCTGCTTATTAAGTTTTTGATTATATCTGCAGGAGAGGCCAGCCGGTGCTTGAATTCATCTTTACTGCAACGGAAGAGGCCTTATTTGTTCATGTCATAATATCTGCAAAGTTTGTCAACTAATCTTCTTTCTCTTATCTGTAATTGAGCTCTAGATTGCTATATGAATATTGTAAATTAGTAAGTAAGTAACTATACAACTGTTGTTGCTATCAGGCATGTTCGGGCTCTTTCAAATGGTGACATGGAACTAATCTTAAAACGCACATCTAGTCATTCAACGGACAAGCTTCCAGGTTCTTTTAGTTCCCTTGGCCTTTAACTTTTGTTTTGAGTGCTTGGTGAAATCAGTAAGGGGGTATTTGGAATGGCTTCTGTGATATTTGAATAATCAGAACCGAATACTTAGCCGTTATAAAATGTGGTGCAGGAGATGATTATCACTTATCTGATCGTAATATTTGGTTTTGATTTCTTTTTAGTGATTGAAAAATTCTGATTACATAAAGAAGCAATAGATAAATTAAGGTGAATATACATAAGTGATTTATGTTGCAGATATATCAAGATATGATTATTAAGATAGTCATTAACCTAAGCTGGTCACTTAAAACACTAGAAACTGATTATTAGAATGCACATCCAAACACCCTATATGCTTCCTAGTCATACATGTATTAGCGGTAAATGAAACATTTATGGAAACTATTAGCACCATTGAAAATGTGAGTTCTGATTTATTCTTGAAAATCCGACCTTCTGCAGTTATTGTCTCACCGCATGGAATGCGTGGCAGGCTTACCGGATTTTGTCCCGGTGATCTTGTGAAGCAATTGTATTTTAGGTGGGGCCAATCACCCATTTTGTAGCTTTAATCTTCGATAATTTTATCATTGATAATAATAATATTAATGAAACTCACAGTTGTTCTTTTTTTGTAATCGTGGTTATCCAGTTCCGGAAAGTTTAAGACTTCAAATGGAATCGTAGGTCTTCCACCCCACTTTTCTCAAAGTTCTGGCTGCCAATTGAGGGGCCAAAATTGTTATCTTGAAGTAACCCTTGGGTGTGAAAATGGTGAGAGTGAAAAACCACTGCCACCAAATTCGAATAAAAACTCATCAAAGCATCATATTCCCGGTGTCACAAGAGAAAATGAGAAAACATTTATTTATCCAGCTGAGGCAGTCCTTGTCCCAGTTGTGCAAACATCAACCGCTAGATCTTCTCTAAAAAGGCATCTCTTTCTTCATCTTTTTTCTTTCTTTTTCCAACTATTAATGAAGTTCCAGTAAATTCTTTCTTTACCAAGTTCTAACATTTCTTAATTTATAGGTTCTGGCTTCAAAATTGGATGGGGCCATCGTTGTCTGGTTCTTCATTCCCTATGCAATGGTAAGGTTACTAGTCTTGAGACGGCAATTTGTTTGATTGGTCTTTTTAATGGTTGTTTTGTTGTGTTGTAGTGATGGTTTTGGGAGCATGGATGGATCTTGGCATGATAATGTGATTGGATCTCAAAATGGTTACAATAGTAGTGGGAATAGCAATAGTAGTAGCATTAGCACTAGTTCATCTAGTGATAGTGATTATAGATTGACCGGGGAAGCCGGTGATTTGGAGGCTGATGCTGATTCTCTTTCTTGCATAAAGTCTGGTTTGACTTCTGCTGATCAAATGCATGTTGATGCCTCAAAAATGGTATGATTCGGTATCTTAATCACAAACAACATTCCCTTTTGCATTTAATTATTATAGTGTTATGATTAGCTTCTAGCTTAGCTTCAGTTAGATTCGTTCTTTACATTCACAGTTAAACAATAGAAAATGGGGTTGGCTAATCCATATAATGGGGAATATAGGTTACAAAGTGGGTGGGTTGGGTAATGGGGCGTATCGAAAGCAGGCGGGATCAAGTTGACCCGCCAACACTTGTTTTTTAAAATTCTCTTGAAGTTTAAAAGTAATGTATTGAACATGATAAAGAATATACTACTAAATTAGTTATCTAATTTTTTAATTTTGGAATATAAATGAATTTAGGATGGTTGTAAGCACTTGAATACATTAGGGGTTACTTCTTTAGGCTAGATTATAAATTTATCTATTAGATTATATAACCCAAATCAGCAATGTTTTTATATAAATTATGCAGGGTAGTAAGCGATCCCGGGCTGGAATGACAGAGTCATATGGTCAGGCAGGTGCAGTTATTAATGCACCAATGCAAGATGCATATAACTCAATGGAGATCAACAATGAGCAAGCTGGGTCACACTGGGACTGGGATGATGATGACCGAGGCATTGGCATGGACATCCAAGCACTTCTTTCAGAGTTTGGAGATTTTGGTGACTTTTTTGAAAATGATGCATTGCCATTTGGTGAAGTAAGTGACAAGAAAAATGAAATCATACTTCAATTTTTCACTTCGGTTATCTATCAAAGATTCAATTTGCTAAACTGTTTTTATTACTTTCAATATGATATAAAGCCACCAGGAACTGAGGAGTCGCAGACTCCCATGTTTTCTGCAACAGATGGTGGAGATGCAAGTAGCAGCCCGTTTACCGTGATGATGGATACTTCTGACCAGATGCTTTTGCCAGTTGGGTTTTCATCTTTTGAGAGCTTTAATCCACCATCAACCGTTGTAGAAGAGTCAATAAGCAAAAATCAAGAAACTACAAAAGAAGCTATCTCTTCTGGATTAATGAACTATAATCCACCAGCTATTTCAAGCGAGTTTGATTATTTAATAAAAGCTGAAGCCTTAATGACATTTGCACCAGAATATGGAGCAGTTGAAACCACCCCGACAACTGACTTGCTATCATCTGTTATTAAAAGCCCGTATATCCCAAAATCAAGAACTGCTGAGAGTGCAAACTCAAGCACAAATAATTACATCTACTCTGCAATACCTCCTTCTCCTCATGATGCATCTGATGATAAACAAACCACTGGTGCAAATCTGAAAGATAAATATTCATTGCTTCAATCTAGGAAACACTACACTCATGTTGAAAGTTCAAAAGATAAAAAAGAAGAAAAACCGACATCTCATGATAATGTTATTGCTTCACATGAAGATGTTGCACCGACAATGTTGCCTGGTTTAAATTCTTCAAATACTGCTTCTAGATCTTCTGCAAGGAATAAGTTGGCGGGAACAGAAAGTTTTCTGATATCTTCAAAGACAGCTATTGCAAATGAACTTGAGTGTGTTATGTTTCAAGCTTTTATGTGCAGAATAAGACATACATTATTAGCTCCCAATAGCTCATTATCTGGTGGGCTGAGTAGGTTATCTGGGAATAACGTTTTGTATCAGATGCACGGCGAATCAAACGTCTTGCAAGATAATATAATGAACAAATATGATATAAAGAAGAAAGAAACAATACCTGTTAGAATTGCGGGTGATATGGATGGTGGGCTGCTTGATGGGCCTCTTAATTCACCTGTTGGTGTTTGGCGGACTGTGGGTGTGACTAAAGGTTCAAAACCCATGTCACAAAGTATGGAAGCGTTTGGTTCATTACCACATAATTCTTTTAATGAGGAAGGCATGCTTTCTTATGGTCAAAGGCAGCCCCTTTTGGAGCTCCTTGATGGAATGTCGTTGCTTTTTCAGCAAGCAACCTCTTTTGTTGATGTCACGTTAGATTCGGATTGTGGGGACGGGCCTTACGGTTGGCTGGCAATGCAAGAGCAGTGGAGGCGTGGGTTTTCATGTGGGCCGTCTTTAGTACACGCGGGTTGTGGTGGGGTTTTGGCTTCTTGTCATTCTCTTGATATTGCAGGTGTGGAGCTTGCAGATCCACTCTCAGCTGATGTAAGCCTTCTCTACTGTTTTTTTTTACCTGTTTTTGATTAAATGATTATGAAGTGGTCAAACAACCAATTTCATACTATTTGCGACAAACTTAGATATCTAGCCATAAAATATATAACTAACTATTTACATCTTTTTCTTACCTTAGTTGACGGACTTTTACTCAGCTCCGAAATTTTCGTTCTTTTATAGATCTCTTTTTTTGTTTGTTAGGGAAAGAAATAAGAATTTACCAAACATTCAAACATCTAATACTCTGATTATGACAGCCTCAAGTAGTCAAGTAGTAGATGCCATCCAAACACTACTTTAAACTAAGCTCGAGCCTGGCTTAATATCTCAACAAGCCTTCATGATGCAGGCTCAGGTTCCGAGAGAAAAGCTTGAATGTTTATATAAAATCATTTTTGATAACCATTCTTCTTTCAAATATATGTAAAAGTTATATTACATAACAAAATATTATATCAAATGTTTATATAAAATCATTTTCGATAACCATCTTTGATAACCATTTTTGATAACCGTTCTTTCTCTTGATAAAACACACGCACACGAACGCCCACACGCGCACTAGAGTTGTCAAAAGTGAAAAGCGCACCGAAGTGCAAAGGGTCTCGGAGCTTAAAGTGTGAAGCGAAATGCGAAGACACAATATTAAAAAAAGAATTTAATAATATATGTAGTGAATTAGTGATATAATATAAATAAACTAGCATCTCAATATCAAATGAAGTTAAACTTCATGTTCAAACATCTAACATGATTATAAAATTTATAGCTCAAACATCAAACATAATTCTAAACTTCATAGTTAAACATCAAACATAGTTTTAAAGCTTAAAATGTTATGATCAAACATCAAACATAATTCTAAACTTCAAATTCAAAGTTCAAACATCAAATAGGTCACTGTTTTTAAGAAAAAGCAGCAAATTAGTCAAGGGAGCTCATTCTGTTCTTAACAAAAGCAGCAGCATTTGTAGTTCTGGTTTTAACAATTTATTATTTATGACAGATTAACACCGAAACTTTGTTAAACAAGTGAGCTCCAGAATAAATTCAGTATCACTGTATCAGTCTTTGATGAAGTGGATGAAAATTACATAAATAGTAAAAATAGAAGTGGGAATAAAGATTAATTCATGAATAATTGAAGATATAGAAGTAGGAATAAAGATTAATTTATAAATAATGGACGAAATAGAAGTAGGAATACAGGTTTAAGTAGCAGAAATACGAGAACCTGATGCGCAGCCAAGAGAAAAAAAGCAGGGTAATGTTTAGATTTCACTCTTAGTCGTATAAGGATATTAGATAATGGTCAAAGATTAAAAAAAATCAAAAATTCTAAAATGTAGTAAGGCCCGTTTTGTGCCTCGGCGCTTCTGCCTTTAGGGCGCTTCATACACATCGAGCGCTTTGCTTCCGGAAAAGCGCTTCATCTTGCGCTTCCGCACCTCAGGCACGCTTTTGTCAACTGTGACACACACACACATGTGTGTGTGTACACATACTTATATATAAACCTATATATTACATAAAGCTTGATAAGAGGTCTAGCCGGCTCTTTTAAGCTCTAGCTCGGTGTGTTTATATTTCGAGCCCATTCTTTATGCTTGGATTCAAGTAGAGCTCAAGTTGCTCAATAAAAGCTTGACTCATTTGCAACCCTATCTATAACAAATTATCTGATTATGATAATCCAATATCAAACAATCATATTTAACATGCACATCAAAACACCAGCTATATATCTGATTGTGGAAATCTCAATAATCATTTTGGAATTTGGAACACCAAACTAACCTCCTCTTTCAATCATGTTATGGTTGACTTATCTAGTCAAACTTGTATTCACTTAATATACTACTGCAGTTCTTCTAGTTGTATCTGTCTATCATTTTCTGGCATAGTTGTTGCAACTATCAAATGTAATCTATGCATATTGTTGTGAAAATGATTAAAGTTTTTTCATTTATCTAAGAGTTAGTTGGGTTTCAGGTGCATGCATCATATGCCATCACATTGCTACAGTCTGACATTAAATCAGCATTGAAATCGGCGTTTGGCACCTTTGACGGACCCTTGTCTGTGACTGATTGGTGCAAAGGTGACGGATTCTTGGGTGAATCATCTGCAAGCATAATTGATTCTTCTGGTGAACCAATAAGCCCATCTCAGTCTGCTGGTGGTTCCACATCTTGTCTCAGCAAAGGTAACCAATTGAATAATATTCATTCATTCAATTTCATGAATGTGACCTATTTTTTCATTCTTCCAACATGATTTGAGGAATTTACTCTTTAATTTCATGAAGATCTTTTTTATCTATTGACTTCGTAAATAATCTGGAATTGCCAAATGCTCGCATATCTGATTTTTCATTTTCTGATTATTACCAGCTTTAAATGGTAGAAGCGCATACAGTTTTTACATAAGCGTGTGCTTTATTATATTTGATTATCCGATTCTGATTATTCTCATCACAAATCATATTCAAAACACACATCCAAACGCCCGCTATGTATACGTTATGTACGTTAATCAGCATAAAAGTATTTCATAATGGTGACAGATGGAACTCGAGTGGATGACATAACTGACTCAGAGCAGCAACTAGGACTCAGGCCTGCACTTCTTGTAGTTCCTATTCCTGCTATTCTTGTTGGGTATGGATCTAACAATACTTTTTTTCTTCTGTTTTCATCTTTCTCTTCATGATTCTAAAAAGATAAATTTTATCGGGTGACTAAATCGTCAACAGGTACCAAGATGATTGGCTAAAGACCTCAGCCTCCTCTCTTCAACACTGGGAAAAAGCTCCTTTTGAACCTTATGCTATGCAGAAATACGTGAGAAATTACTATTTTGCACCTCTATGTTATAACATAAATTGTCACCATTATAATCACCTACGGTTATTATTGCAGATGCATTATTGTGTTGTATGTCCAGACATTGATCCTCTCACAACCGCTGCTGCAGACTTTTTTCAACAACTTGAGACTGGTGTGTATTCTTCATTCTTTTGTATTAGATCATAATCATTGTCAAACTAGTTTCTATAAGATACAAACTTGATTTCTTGCAGTTTATGAGACCTGCAAATTAGGAACTCATTCACCTCAAAATTTTGGGAACCAAAATACAAAGGACTCCGGGAAATGGTCTTCTTCTGGATTTGTTTTACTTGATTGCCCTCAATCAATGAAGATTGAAAGTGATAGTGCATCTTTAGTGGGATCAATTAGTGACTATTTTCTTTCTCTATCTAACGGCTGGGATTTAACAAGCTTCTTGAAGTCACTATCTAAGTGCTTGAAAGCCTTAAAACTTGGTTCCTGTATTGCTCCTAGTTCAAAAGAAGGAAGCAGCACTCCCTGTACAGTAAGTTTTGTGTCATGTTTATTATTGAACAATTTAATTGAAAGTTTGTTACTTCTATAATGTCTTGATATGTTAATCAGGTAATATATGTGGTGTGCCCATTTCCTGAGCCTGTTGCTGTTTTGAAGACTGTTGTTGAATCTTGTGTAGCTCTTGGTTCAGCCATGTTTCCATCGTCAGATAAAGAAAGAAGATTGGCGATGCACAATCAAGTAGGGAAGGCACTAAGTTGCTCCACTGCAGTGGATGAAGCATCAATATCAAACATCGTGACGATTTCGGGTTTTAGTATTCCTAAATTGGTCTTACAAATAGTGACCGTCGATGCTATCTTTAGGGTCACAAGCCCATCTCTGAATGAGCCCATTATCCTAAAAGAGATTGCTTTCACAGTTTACAATAAAGCCCGAAGGATATCTCGAGGGTCATCTGCTGATGTCATCCCATCAGTTTCAATGTCGGGTCGGTCTCAATCTCATTCGAATATGATGCAAATGAATTCTCCGATCCCGGGTATGTGGAAAGATTCCATTAGCCAACGAATGGGCTCGAGAGAGGGTGAACTTGATTCTAGTTTGCGGGCTGGTGCATGGGATAACTCATGGCAAATGTCGAGGCCTGGTGGACTAGTAGGTGACCCAAATAGAACCGCAGAATATTTTCTTCAAGACGAGTTGAAATACATGTTTGAGCCACTTTTTATTCTCGCTGAGCCAGGTTCGTCAGAACGCGGGGTTTCAGCGGAATCTTTGAAGCTTTTATCAGATGATGGTACAAGTTCTGATTCTGGGTTGGGCCAAATGGATGGATCAGATGATGGGTTTGGGCCAGCCCACCAGAAAACCCCACCAAGTCTACATTGTTGCTATGGGTGGACTGAAGATTGGCGGTGGCTCGTTTGCGTATGGACTGATTCAAGAGGTGAACTCCTCGACAGCTATACATTCCCATTTGGTGGAATCAGTAGTAGACAAGACACGAAAGGCCTGCAATTGCTTTTTGTTCAAATTTTACAACAAGGATGTCAGATACTTCAGGCGTGTTCTTCAGATACAAGCACCGCAAGGCCTCGTGATTTTGTTATTACACGCATTGGATGTTTCTTTGAGCTTGAGTGCCAAGGTATAAACAATTGACTATGACTTATCCTACCATTTTCTTAATCAATTTGGAAGTAATTGTAATAATTAATATGATATGTAAGCAGAATGGCAGAAAGCTCTTTATTCTATTGGTGGCTCAGAGATCAAAAAGTGGTCTTTGCAGCTCAGGCGATCAGTACCTGATGGAATTACGGCTAGCAGCAATGGTGGCTCATTGCAGCAGCAAGAAATGAACATCATTCAGGATAGAGCCAAAGGTTCCACATTTATGAAAGGTAATAGCTTGAGTCAACCCTCAGGTAGAAAGCAGCAGCTGTTAGGTGGTGCCGGTGGCCATATTGCAATGGATAATTCGAAGGGTTTGCTTCAATGGGTGCAAAGCATCACTTTCGTATCAGTTTCTGTCGACCATTCATTACAGTTGGTTTATCAAGCAGATTCATCTCCAGGTTAGTTTTGCTGTTCTTTATACCTAAATGTGTAAATTATCTAATAGATACTAAAATTCTGTTAGAAGTGGGATATAGCTAGGTTAGGTTGATTCGCACAAGTTTTTCTACAGGGTGGCTGGATTGAACCATCATGAAACTTCCATTTTTCGTATATATTACTAACTTGAAATATAATATTTGAATAATAATCTGATTTCTTAGTTAAAATGTTTTAGGTATTTATGCATAAAAATAATGGATAACCCAAGTATTCAAAAATTTTCACTAGAGCCACACAAGTATCAATTTGGTTGCACTTATGTTGATTTTGGGAAAAACATGTGCAGGTAAATTGTAAAATGACTAAATGTCCCTAAATATAGAATGTGTTGTCACACCTAGTGAGAAAGAGTTGTAATAATGACCCTAAATCTACTCAAGTATGTGTGCGTGCACATGCACAGCGGCAAGTTTTTTTAAAAGTTACTGGTTGACCTCTAAGGTTCTTTTAATTGTTCGGCTGCCTTAACACAAAGTTTAAATACTTGGGTTGCCTATGATTCTATGTTATCCCAAATAATAAAGTGGGAGACTTTCTAGTTTCTACCTACTTTACTTGTTTCCTTATAAGCTTCTTGATGTTTCTTGTTTGACCTCTTAAAGATAAAAGATAACCCCAATTGACCCATTCATAAGTGAACAGGTTTATATTGGCCCCTTATATTTTAGGTTATCTTTTGATAAAGAAGAGGAAAATTGAATTATTAGTTCTCAAATTTTAGGTTATCTTTTTAGAGACAGTTTATAAAAAACTTTACACTTTTTGTAAAAATATTTATTTAAATATATTTGTATAGATACATGAGTCTTATAATTAAAATGTTTTTTTTTAAGAAATAAGTGATGTGGCAGCTGATATGGCGTTCACATGATATAACCTATGCCACAAGTCCACAACACCTTTTAACAAGTGGTGTCTGTAGTAATAATATATTATATTAAGTTTTAGCGAATCTTTTAACAAAGCACTTAGAGTACAGTACCTATATTACATGAAAAATGGTAGACTACCATAAAAAATTTGTTATCGTAATGTGTATCTGGATCAAAGATCTTGGGTCTTCCCCATTTGTGTAAGATGTTAATATAATTTGGAATCTTGATCCTACAGGCACGACTCAAGGCAGTGGAATAATGGGCCAGTCTTGTTATGTGGAAGGCTTCACACCCGTAAAATCTCTTGGGTCCACACCTGCGTCCTATATATTTGTACCTTCACCTAGCATGCGTTTTCTCCCACCAAACCCCCTCCAGCTCCCAACCTGTCTGACCGCTGAATCACCGCCACTAGCCCACCTTCTCCACAGCAAGGGTTCCGCCATTCCCGTGTCTACTGGATTTGTGGTCTCAAAGGCGGTGCCATCCATGAGGAAAGACTCAAAGAGCAACTACAAAGAAGAATGGCCTTCTGTTTTATCTGTTGGTCTTTACGACTATTATGGAGCTAATAATAACCCCAGTAACAATAACAATAGTAGTAGTAATAATAACAATAATGAGAAAACGAAAAGCATGGGAAAATCAGGAATGGAGAATCATTTGATTTTGGAACGTGTGGCAGCCGAATTACACGCGTTGTCTTGGATGACTGTGAGCCCGGGGTACTTAGAAAGACGAACATCCCTTCCATTTCATTGTGATATGGTACTCAGACTTAGAAGGCTTTTACATTTTGCTGATAAAGAAGTCTCTCAGCTGTCTGTTAAATCTGAAGTTTAGATGTATTGATACATGTTTTTTTTTTGTTTTTTTTTAAAAAGAAATTTGTTAGTGATTATGTGCAGAAATAGTTGTACAATCTAACTAAATGTGTAACACTGTAGCTTTGCTGGTTAGAGATAGTGAGAAAAATAGATTAGAATATGAAGTTGTAGTGAATGTTTTGTACAAAAACAATTTGGATTTTGAATGGTGTTTTGTCAAGCAAATGCAGGTTATAGACAGTTGAACATCTATTGGTCTTTGTCTTGTCTAACTCTCATGTTTGTTTTCATGTTTGGGCGTTATAGCGAGTTTAATGAATTTGTAGATATATTTGACTGGATTGCTTGTGGTCCTCAATATAGCCAACACCAAATACATGCACCTTTTTTATTTTTATTTATTATTATTAAATATTGTTAAGGTTGATAGGCAAAAGAAGTTGGTAATAAAGCAGATTTTTAGAAAGTTTGTAACGATACATTCTTATTGATGTTGTTATTACTTTTGTGGGGTGCAATTTAAGCCATGTGAGAGGCAAAGGTCCTTTATATATGCTGAAAAAAGCCATGATTATGTGTAGACACCGATTTGGGTTTTGCCTTCAATCCCCATGTGCAATCCCACATGATGCCAATGTCTCCTCATTTGTCCTTTACCTCTTTTCTTCTTAATATCTTGGGATCTAAAATGTCATCATATATATACATAGTAAGAAGTGATGCATATCATATTTGTTAATATCTCTCTTTTTCATCACATAATAATATGTTGTATATTTATGTGTATACATAAGGTCTTACATATATTGGTCACTCGAATTTCATTGTATTATGTCATGTCAGCCTTTTCAACTGTTTTTTTTAGAATATAAGTGACATTAAGTTTCTATTTTTTGGATTTAAGCACAAAGTGTTGTCCAATGTGTTTTGTTCGTTTTGATTAGGAAGTTTATTTATTTAATAAAGTTGTTATTCAGTAATGCAAAATCATTATGATGGTAACATCTATATCTTATATAATTTAGAATGAATTCAATCCTATGTGGCACTATTGATTTAATCCCAAATCTTAAATTAAGATCAATTCAGTGGATTTCATTTGTGTCTTTTCTTTTACACAAGTAAAAGACATCTCGTTTTCCACTTTATAAATTCACCCACATACATAAATATTGCTATGATTAACAATTTGAATTTAAATCCTTATGTCACGTCTAAGAATTTTCTTTTAACAAATTAATACACATGGACTAGCAAGACTTTAAAAGAGTCGCTTTAACATGTTAGATGACAGAGAGCACATGTAATGATAGATAGTATAACGACCGAGCTCTCGTTATGAGCTCAAATCTCCCCATCACGAGCATGTTAAGTCAGTTAATGATGACAAGACGACTGTGTTTGCTCTAAAAAGACGCGGTTTTTAAACAAAGTTTACAAACTTGAAGAAATCTATGGTTGTACGGCTGTACCATCTACAAGAAAAAACCACTTGGTGTGGGTAGCAAACAAAATCTATGAGTGTGACGACAAGTATCAAAGGTTGACCTTTTCGTTATTTTGCTCTAGTTTGTTTATGTTTTGTTTGTTAAGTAAGTTAATTTCTTCCCAAATGTCTATTTAATTAGATTGTGTTTGCCTTTTTAAGTTATATTATGTTTTTGTTTTGATGACGGAGATGGATGATAGTAAGTTAAATTTGGGTGCTCTATACGTAACATATTATGGTGAGGATAGTCCTTTCTAACTATAGAAAGGAGATAACAACGGAATCCGTTAGAAATGACTATCCTCGCCATTTTAAATGATTGTCTTCACTACTTTTAATTAAAATTAGAGGGATAAATTGGCATAAATGAATAAAGGACGATTGACCAATTAATTCTTTTTTCTCTGAAATATGAAAACTTCAAACCTTCATTTAAACCTGTTTTTCATAATTTTTTTAAGAAAATGAAAACTTCTCTTTTCATAGAAAAAAAATCGTTTTATTCTGAACACACCTGTATCGTTTTTAGTTTGTAATAAATAGTTTTTGGACTCAAAATAACTATTACCTCTATGTAATTGCATAGTAGGCTTAAAGAATTATAAGGTTATATTAGCTTTTTTAAGTTTATTATGTTTTGTGTTGGATTATAGTAAGTTAATTCTACGTAAATGGCTAATTAAGGTTTAAGTTGAAGCATTAGTTATTAAAGTTCATAATAGTATAAGTATTGACTTATAAATAATTTAGTTCAGTTATCTATTTAACAACGAACTCAGATGAACTTAACTAGAATAACCGATAATCGGAAAAAACCAGAATAGAGATTCAATTAATTTAATTTTTGAAATTAAATTATTTTTATACCACCAGCAAAGAAATTCTTTAAATCACTACATCCATTACAAAAACTAAAATTCCTCAAAGGAATAAAACTCAAAGTAGAATCAAAGAGTGGATTGGAATCGTATTCCCAAAGCATAATTTCAGAAAGCAATCTATATTATATATCGAATACGAATAAAAGATGGGTAGAATAACGAACCCAATGTGGTCACAAATGATAGTATGGAATTACTGTTTACATACTTACCCCAAATCCCAAGATCAAATCAATTAACATCCATTACAAACTAAAATTCTTATTAATCTACCAACCAAACTCGGAACCCAATCATAGATAGAAGATCATACCCAAAGTAGAAATTAATTAGAAGAGGAAAGCGAAGACGACTGCTGATACGGAGGCGACGGCAGTGGGGACAAAGACGGCGGCGTCAGACATCGGTGACGGAGCTGGAGCATCTGCCGCGGAGACGGTGACGGCCGAGACAGCCATCAACATAACTGTCATCAGCGCGAAAAGCTTCATCATCTTCATTGATTCCATGAATGACTGAGCTCGATCTGCAAATTAATTCTCTAACGGAGGCTGGAGATATTGGTAGAGAAAAAATAGCGAGAGCAAAACAAGTGTTTGGGTTTTATAGGGAAAGAATCAAACGCAAAACGAACGTGGGTGGGAGTAAAGTAAGAGAGAAGTATCACAGTCATATTATTTGTTCTTTTATTCCCTTCGTCCTACTAACCTTATATTTAGAGACTTGATTCTTCCACTTATAAATATGATTTATTCACTAATGGTATAATACTTTTGAAGCTATATTACAAATTAGTGAAACATCAACTTGTAGTGGATGAATCAACTTTATAAGTGAAAATACATTTATCCTTCTTAATCCTTCTGTATTTTTATTTTAAAAAAAGAAATTATAAAATATCATGAGTGTAAGCAATAACCCGTTAAACATTCACTTTGGAATTAAGCTGGTGAAGATGATGGTATTTTATCTCTCATGCTAGCCTCATACTCTATCTAACTGGATGGATACGCAAAAGCTAACTACAAATTAAAATGATAAAAAGTTCAAATTATCATTTTAGCGTTGTTTTCAATATAGTCCATATAAAAAACAGTCTTGAAATTTAAAATTTTTAATCACATGTGATTCAGTATACAATCATATGTGATTTTAAAAACATCATATGTGAATTAAAAAAATTTCACTTCAATCTGGATCATTAATAGGGTTGATCTAAAGACTAAAATTAATTCCTCATGACTATAGATAAATTATGAATTATATTAAACATTTTTTTATCATTCTAACTACAAAATGAGTAAAGGGTAATTAGATAATCTTAAATGGGTTGTATAGCATTAATATAAAAAATATGTAAAGCCATCATTAATGGAAAATTAAGTAATGATGACACGGTGGGAAACATAAACATGATTGTATGCATGTTCTAGATTAAGAGGATAATTATTAAGTGGAAGTGGGGTGTACCGGCCACAGAAGCTTCTGTTTTTTGGAATTAACCACAAAAATTCTTCTCTTATTTATTAATTGGTGTACATGTGACGGCTCGCTCTTTTATTTAATTGATTTTGTTTTATTCAACACTAGTGTGGGAGGGAGGCATGATCGATTAGCTATGTTATGGGAGACGTGGGCCGGATACACCATCCCGGATGCCTTTCATTCAACCCTTGATTAATCTTTTTTCTTTCATTTTTGTGTTTTGATACGCATTTTTTAATCTTCATAAATAAAAGAGGTTTTTAACTTTACTATTTTGTTATCGTTTACCCTAACTTATTTCGTGGCGTGAACCGATGCTCAGCTTTCTGTTAACCTTAAAGCCGCCCCTCTCGTTCCCTCCACCTCGAGCTGGCTTGGGATATTGGAGCGGCTGGATGGTTAGTATATCCTATATTATGTTGAATTGAGATATTCATGAAAAAAAAAGTAAGCATGAGATTTTCAAAATAATATTCTTGATTGTTTTCTGATAATAGGAGATCCGGGGTATTTTGGTTAACGTGAGTTTGGTTCAACTTGTTCGGCTTGATGTCTTGGAGCATGGCCAGTTTGACTCGACTGGAGTAGAGTTTATTAGTTTATAATATATATAATGATGATATTAAATTACATATTAAAAAAAAGGTAAAATGATATATAAGCTCGATAAACGAAAGTCATAATGGAAGAAAATGATAAAGCTTGACGAGTATTTTATTAATTGAGTTTGACTCGACATCCTACTTAAGTAGCTTTTCTAACTTTTTTGCTATTATGAAAGAGTAGAACTCCTTTATCTATCTTGTTTGTTGTACTTTTGGGGTATACTTAAAACCGAGTAACATCACATACTTGGTTGGGGTAGTAGGTCATTAAGGATAGAAACATATCGTATAAGATCTTGAGTCGTAAGAAAAATATTTTATTGGGTCCATACAACATATGCTTCGACAACATATTAAGATAGCAACTTCGACAAAGACATTCATGTGATCACAATTACCACTTCGATCTACCCCAAAATTATTATAAGTATTTTAATTTGTTTTACTTTATAAATGTAGCGTCATACAATATATTATGATCTTGAGATTTGTTTAGCTAGCTTAAACGACTGAATCATCCTTACAGGTATAGAATCTTACTTAAGATCCCAATTTTGATTATAGAATCATAGTATTTCGACCTGATTATGTTAATGTAACATACCCATGGGCATTTCAAATATATATATGTAGTGGAGGTCTAAATTAGAATAAATATTTACGTGCGACGACTTTATATAATTTGATATGATGATTTAAATTTAAATTTAAATTTATTTATAATTTAACCATAAATTACGATAACTATAAATTATGAACGATGAATTAAAGAATATATTTAAAGTTTCTCAAAGGAATATTGCACGCGAAAATTGGTAGTAAAATCACGGAATGGGAATGCTTCCAATTTACGAAAGCAAAATTCTAGAAAGCAAACACAGGAATAAAGCTACACATTAATAATAATAATAATAATAATATCAACTTCTGTTTTTACCTTTTTGTCATGATAAAAAGCCTAAACTGATGGCAGACATGTATGTATGAGTTATCAACTAAGAATAACTACAACCACATATTTTGATGCTTCATATTTAAAGGGAATCTAACAATTAAGGAATTCATTCAACAACAACATTAATTCAACCACATTTTTTATATTTTATATATAAACATATGAACAAGAAATGACAAAATTTCTATGTGTTGTTAGGGTCACAAATTACTTAAAAAGAGATTACATCATTTCAGCATTTAATTACTTAGAACACACACAATTAATGGATGTTCGTGATTTGCTTTAATGAAAAATAACGAGGCGACTCCATTTCATCCGCAGCGTTTCATCGTTGTTATGTGTGGCTCGTTGTTGGGGTAACGAGGTGCACCTCTCGTTATACATATTTTTTTTAACCAATAATAATTGAGATAAGTAATTGTTTGTAGGTCCAGTAATAAGTGATATCGCTATCAGTGGTTAGTGACGAGTTAGCGATTTTGAATAATGGTCGATAGTAATTGTAGTGATACTAGTTAATTATTACCGCGAGTGCTCTCCGTGATTTATAAATGTAAGTATGTAACAACTAGCACATCATTTCCTCTTTTATGTATTACTACTAATTTAGTATATATTGACATTATCATATATAGATCACAATCGATCTATTTGATAATTATAATATATAGTAATTAATATTTATCTCCAAATGCATTGATAAAAAAATAAATAAGATCAAGGGGGAGCTGAATTTCATAGATGAAATCTGGAATAGAATTACTCAAGATTACATATATATATCTACCTTTCTCTCTCTCCCACATTTCCTTTTTGTATTATCTCATGGACATGGAAGAAGGAGAAGGAGAGAGAGAGAGAGAGAGGAGAGATGTATGTATACTAAATATATAACACTCAAACATAATTAATTAAAAATCATAATGGAGGTACAGTGTACGTAGAAACCAGTTAGAAAAGGAAAGCGAAGACCAGCGCGGTTAGAGAGGCGGCGGCGGTGGGGAGGAAGACAGTGGTAGCGTCGGCAGTCGGAGCAGGAGCAGGAGCTTCGGAGGCGGAGGATATGGAGACGACCATCATGACGGTCATTAATAGAGCGAAAAAGTTGATGGTCTTCATTGCTGCCATAATAAATGAAATGAATCAAAGAGGTAATCAATTAGAGAATGACAGAATGTTGATGAAAATGTGGGAAGATGGAGATAGAGAATAGGGGTTTTATAATAAATAATGTAGTAGAGGTAGAAAGAAATTGAAGGGTTGTGAAGACATGGGATTGGGAGGTGGTGGTAGTAGTAGTAGTAGTAGTAGTAGTGCAGTAGCAGTACTGGTAGAAGTGGTCCTCCAACAACACCCTCCCTTTGCCCCTTAGTAACTTTGTATGGTATTATTTTATGACACTTGTCCTGTCCTGTCCTCTTCTTACGCCTTTTTAAAATATTTTATCAACTTTTAATACACCTTTTACACCATATTGGAAATGTGAACCGGTCGACTTAACCAAATATTGAGTCTCGTAATTATCGAGCCGTGTTTGTTTAGACGTTTTTAGGTTTGAACTTGGCTTGTGTTTGCCCGTTTAAGGTTGGTTTGTTTAGGTTCGGTGGAAAATTTAAGGTTTATATACAGAGGGGTTCAACATGTAATAAAACGAGTCGGTTGAAATAGTGGATAACGAGTACAAATATTTTTTTAATTGTGGGTCGGGTATTTATATATTTGTTAAAACCATTGTAAATACATACACAAAATTAAACGTATTTAACAAAAGCAATACAAATTATCAATATAAAATATTATAATTAATACCAAACATGATTTAATATAATCTAATATCGTATAGTATTGTAGAAATAAAATAAAAAATAAACTAGCAATTTTAGACTAGTAGACTTTCATACTTTATGTTTTATCTGTATGTGTATATGCAATGGGTGTTGATCTTTTCTTCTAGGTTGCTTAGACATGCACCCTGCTCTAAAATAATGGTCACCTCTTTTTATAATTTAATAATATTTAAATCACTTATGAAATATAAAATATAGACTTCATAACCAATTAGAAGTGATAGAAACATAGACTGAGGTATATATAGGGTATATGAATAACTACCTTTTCTTCTAGACTTTTATACTTTATGTTTTTTTCTTAATATTTGTTCTACTCATGAGTAAAGTTCAATACACAGAGGGATTCTTTTAAATTCACAAGGGTGATCCAAAAATTAACTATATATATTAATTAAAAAAAAATTATATGGGGTCTACACACTCCACTCCCATACACTTGCATTCGCCTCTGTTTAGGCTAGACTCTATTAAAATTTCTATAAAAAGATACTTAATAAACTACAATTATATTATATACAAAATTTGTTTAGACTCATAACTTAAACTTAGAGTTTATTGAATGAATTTTGGAGTCTCAAGCTTAGACTCGTTTATTGAATGAACTTCAGTATATGTTCGAGTTCGTTATAACTTTTAACTATCAAAGTTTGGATAGCTCGCGGTGATTTTAGCTTATTTACATCTGTAATTATTAATTTTAACCGGAGGTCACATATCTTTCCACTAATTAAGCCTTCAAATTTGTTATTCTACTTAGTAGATTATACGACACGAGAACCTTTTTCAATACAAGTAAACAAATAGCTTAACAAAATCTAGAGTGATCAGGAAATTGTTTTAGCGAACGGCTAACAAACGTATCGGAGTAGTGTGACAACAATCACGAGTTCGTGAGGGCCATTTTAGGAGCTCATTATAAACTTATTTATGCTGTAAGTTTTTTTTTTTTTTTTTTTTTTTTTTAAGAATGAGCACTCTTTTTTAAGTGGTCGGATACATAAATACCTAGTATGTATTAAAAGAATTAGATTAAGATTTTAAAAGAAACTATATATATATATTAGCATTAGCATCATAATGAGTTCAAATTTAGTCTCATGGGAACCGATTAAGAGAAAATGCTTTCTCCCCAAACTTATTCTTCTATATTTTTGAACAAAAAATTATTATTATTCTTGCGGTCCCTATCGAGAAGTTGTTGTTTTCTAGAAGTAAGAATCAAAACGATAGTGACATTAGTTTTCATTCGATTTTTTAATTGTCGATAATACTTATTATAATAATTATATTTATTACATAATCCTATTAGTAATGCCAATAAAAAATTGACAACAATAACAACAATAATAATAAGGACAACAAGCTAGAGTAGAATCCGGAACCTCGCTAGTTAGGGTCGGTGGACACCCAAGATCGATAGTCTTTTGTCATTTCTGTTGTTTTCTTTTCTAGATTTAAAAAGGCTTGTTAAAGACGCTAACACTTCTCCACCCTCACGGCCCTAGTCCGTCGATCTGGCCACCTCGATAAAACATACAATTTTATTTACCTTGAACGCATTGAGATATCATTTAAGTATTTTTTTAACCCTACAAATATATAATTCTTTTTATGTCATCATCATACAATTAATATATGTTCTCTCTAACTTCATTCTTTTTTACCAAATTCACTTCCATACTACGAATCTTTTTTCAAACAAATTCTATTGAAATACATCCTTAATCATCATCTATTATCCTTTTCTTACTTTTTCCAATCTAACTCAAACTCAACCCAAAGCACTAGTAACATCCAACTTTTAACCCAAATCAACCAAAATATTTTATCTTTTCTTATTCACTCACAAAACAGACCAAAACAAAAAACAAAAAAAACTAACATTTTGACAGACTTCTCTCTCCCTTCTTCTCCGTTTGGTGAACCCAAATGGGTTTGAATACAAATGAACCCAAAAACACTAGTATAGGTGTTCCACCCAACCCAAAGCCCCTCCCGAATGCCATACAGATGGCCTTAGAGCTGTATATAAGAATAAAAAAAGAAATTTTAGGTTTTTAAAATAGCAATTATTTCTTCATAATTAATTTTCAACATTTTTCATAGCTATCTTTTAATCAATAATAGTAATAATTATAATAATAGTAATACTAGTACTTTTTTTAACAACAACACACATGCACACACTAATCTACTTCTAAATATATCCCATTTATCAGATTTTTGAACAACAACAACAATAATAATAATGGTAGTAGTAGTAGTAATAATAATAATAGTAATAATATAAAAATTTTAAAAAACAGAACACACGCACACACTAATCTACTCCTAAATCTATCTTATTAATCAGAGCTTTGAACAACAATAATAATAGTAGTAATTGTAATAATAGTAGTAATAATAAAGGAGATAGAGTCTTCAAAACATGCATTGTTCAATTGTAAAAAGGTAACGTTAATTTGGAAAACAATCTATTCATGGTGGGGAGTACCGTACAGTAATGGGGACTCATTTGAGTTATTGGAAGATCATGCTAAAACTGTCTGCTCTAAAGGGAGTTTCGAATTCTGGAAGGTAACTGTAAGGATAGCTGCGTATTGCTTATGGAGGAGCCACAACAGATTAATTTTTGAAGGTAAAAATGATCTGCAGAACTTGGGGTTTGAAATTCAATCACTTGGATTTCTTGTTGTGTTCTAGTCTCCTTTCTAGACTCCAACAACCAAAGCCGCCATTGCTACAGTAACTCTTGCTTTGTTGAAGAAAGAGTGCACCGGCCAAAGACTAATTCACCTTTCTATGTAAAACCATTAAATGTTACGGTGGCTAGCTTGTCTATAAATAAGAGGTCCATTAGTTGTAGTAAATACCAAGAAAAAGTGTCAAACTCTTAGTGTAAGAGTTGAGAGAGAAAAAGGGTCGGTTGTTTGTAATAGTCGAGTGTGAGAGTTGCTCCTCCTATTGTAATTCTATTCCCGTCGTTAATAGAAGAGTTTTCCGATCCCAACATTTCTTTGGATAAGCTCGAGACTAAAGGGGTGCAGGAAAATCAACTGGGATTCTTGGATAGCATTACCAAATGCTATAACTTTTTGATATATTAGATTAAGTATTGTCCTGCCAATTTTAACGATTATATTAGTAAATGAAATTATTGGTATTTCATTTAATATAATAACAGTTAGGTGTGGTGAATTGAGTTCCACCTCTTATGGGACTCCATCTCTTTTGTATATATAAATTCCATCAGCTTTTCAAAAAAAAAAAAATACAAATAAAAGTAATAGTACTAACAAGAACAATAATTAATCAATGTAAACCATAATACAACTCCTTAATTTGCACTAATTTTGGAATGAAATTATAATTTTCGAATAATTATAATTTGGGCAAATAGGAAGAAAGTCATACAGACAATTTCATTTTTAAATTTGTAAAAAGTTAAACTTTCACCCTCAAACTTGTTAAAATATTAAACTTTCATTCTTATTCATAATAGAGAAATCTAAGATTTTGAATTAGCTTCTTAGATTTTGAAAAAAGGACAAGTTACCCTTTTATGTATTTACTGGTCGATAACAAATTCAATATAAAACTGATAAATGACACAACTCAAAGTTATAGAACAAGTGTTAAGATTTAATTTCTAAACCTTCACAACATATTACGTGTCTGTAACCAATAAACTACTATCATAAGAACGATTTCTTCCTTATATATTAGTAAACACAATATTAATATCGTAGCATTCTTTTTGCTTGGTCTATGGAATATGTAAGGAATATGGTAAAAAGTGGTTTAATAGATTATGGGCCAAAGTTAGTTTCTTTTTAAAGTGAGATCTTTATGAAGAAATAATGGTTTGGAAGCTTTATAATTTGTCCTTGTTGTTTCACTTTATGTTGATAATTTCATGTGAATATCACTCAGTCTCTTTCTTATTAATTAAGAGTCCACCTCGTTAGGTCTTGACACCCAACTTTGTCACATTCATATGATTAATAATTATGCACACACATGGTTTACTTTACAACTCACATTCACTCCTATTTTATGTGAGTTTCTAGAATTGGTAAGACATTTGGGATTTATAAATTAATTATGATATAGATCTATTCAACTTGAATAAGTTAAATATTTGATTTTTGTTATTCAAGAATGTTGTTTCTTTCAATCAACACCACTTTGGAGTTTATATGGTTTCAAATATTTTCCAACAATGGTTACAATCTTATTTATTCTTTTTATTTCAAACTTATGAACATAAAATGAATAAACTAGTGTGAATATGATATAAATAAAGAGAAATCTATCATTTAAAACCTCTACCGACCGGTTACATAGCCAAACATCGATATGATATATCTAGTAACTTAAAGTAAAGAGCCTGTATTACTATCAATGACATTGAAAGAGAGGAATTGGACAGTTCAAATTGGTTCTTGCGGTTCTCACACTAAGAATAATTCTCGAATGAACTTCTTCCAGAATCACTATATATATATATATATATATATATATATATATATATATATAGAGAGAGAGAGAGAGAGAGAGATCTATGAGTAATATTTCTCTATCAAATTGATGAAAGATCAATTAATGTATTTAAGAATTTAGCACTTTATGAAAAACAAACGCGGACCAAAAATAATTGCAAAACAAGATGGATAGATAGAATAACGTATATTGTTACTAGGGAGGTTTAAGACTGTGCACGTGCACATCCCTAGGGTAAATTCTTGGTAAAATCTGTATATGTTACGTGCATTATTATACATTCTATTTGTGGTATAAATCCTTTAGTTAATTCACGCTTCTTTGTCTCATTTTTTTAGCTTCATTATATCATTCACTCTTTTTACCATTTAACGGAAAACCTAATTAGACAGGCCTAGAACAATTTAATTTTTTTATGGCAATTCATTGGTTAGGTGTAGGCGTATATACAAAAACCTAAACTACCAATTAAAAAATTAACATTTTCATTATGCTACTCACAATGGTTGTGGCATGTAATGCCAAAAGGAGAAGTTGTACCATTAGATTTATTATAAGATGTCATTAAGTGAAATTAGTGGTGCAAGTAAGTTGGTAACACAAATTATTAACTCATTCCATTGTGCAGAATCCTATATTTGATCGAACAATGGATGACAACATGGGTTTTGCGTATGAAGATTGTGATAGAAGAGTACTGAAATCAACCAGAAAATCATCATTCACGTACAGACTTAAAAACGGGTACATATTAACTGTAAAGAGTGCGTTATATCGGGTTAGAAATTTCACGAGTTGGACAATAACACGTAAATTTAATTATTTAAATATGTTAATAATTAAAATATGCTTCTTCTACCAAAGGCATAAAAAGTTAAATACAAAGCAACAAAAAAAAAGTAAAAGAAAACTAAATTAAATAAATTATGTTATATAAGAATATTTACTAAGAAAGGGAAAATTAAAAAATAAATATTTGTTCTAAGAATGAGAAACACCTTAATAATAGACGAGATCGAATAAGGGGCTTTAAAAAAAGAAAGATGAAAGTAGGTTTCAATACTACATTTAAAACACTCAGTACAACATCTAAAGCTAAAACATAACTTCCCAGCTTAGTTGTGTGTGGCTAACAAAAAAGACGTTATGGAGAATTAAATATTGGTTTGGTTCAGATAAATAATTAAATGCAACAAATCAAAGGGTTTATAGCCCCGTGATATCTCGTGTTGTAAAGTGGTGTTCTCTTCTAAAAGATTATGCGTTAAAAACTTATTGTTAAGAATAAAATAGATCTTTAGATAAATTTTGGGTGTGTTAACTTGTTAAAAAAAGTAACAAATCATCTTTATCGATTAAATAAAGAATTAAATATTTATTTATATTCATAATACTGATAATAATGGTGGTTGGATACCACAATGAATTATGATGTAGTGAATGAAGAAACAAATTTTTTAACAAGGGCCCAACTAATTCCACATTACATATGGCTTAAGCAGCTGCGTGGAATTGAAAGGAAATGTCTACGTGGACAGAAGGAAAGCAATGAGGCTTTCTTATATAGTAGTTACATATTGATAATTTAACCCTTAATTATCTTTTTCTCATACTGTACAAAAAAACACACACATATATATAATATTATGTTTGTACATCAGTCATTTCTTCTATTATGTATTTATAAAATAAATTTTAACATTTAATAAATATAAGTTTAAACATGTATAAGATCTTTGATCAAAACAAAGTTAAGTAAACATCTTTTTACATCTTATGATATATCTATTTAGCCCTAAGAAATTTGAACATAATATATATATAACTATTCAAAATATATTTCATTTGTACATAACTTCTTATCATTGTTCAATTGAACACACACTAAACTTCATGTGCAAGTGTGTAACACATAAATATCCATGTGTCAGGTAAAGATCGATTCATAGTAGATAACAATCTTGACAACCTTAATTTACTGATTTGTTCATTAACCTGGTATTTGATTGGCTTTTTAAATCCATTTTATTTTCCCTCATTCAATCCATTTCAAGCTGTAAGCAAAGATAGAAATGGGGGATCCTGCGACATAATATTTGGTCAAATTAGATGCACATATATTTCATTTTAATTAAAACTTGGTCAACATTTACATGATGCTAAAAAAAATTAAAAAGAAAAGGAAGGCAAGCACTAAATCACCCCCTCCAAAACTGCACCTGCTGCCCTATCTAACCTCAAACTCCCTATCTCTTTTCCTATTTCATTTACATCATTACATTCTTACACCCACCCTATACCCCCCCGAAAACCCGCACCCAAGCTCGAAAGCTTCATCAACAATGGCGGCGCCTCAAAAACGAATAATGTCGAACTCTAGCCAGCATACAGCCAGACTAACTCAAACGCTTGACCGCCATGCTTGCTGACATCCACCAATTTGGAATCGGATCAAAGCGGACCAGTCAAATATATTGACCCGAACCCAGTTGTGACGGATTAAACCAGCCAGCCAACCAAATGGCTGCACGAATCGCGGTCTATAGAGCTTCAAGGGTGATTGATGCTTTGGTGAATACAGAAAGAACAAAAGGTGCTTCTTCTCCAGGATGTATTGTTGTTGGTACTATTGTGTAACCTCTAGGGTCGGGCTCTAACACCATCTCGCACGATATTTCTCGGGAATTTACATAATCAGTGCCACCTACAGATTCATGTAAGTAGATATTATAAGCAGCACGACGCCCACGTGTCTTGATTATCCTCATTCCAATGTAGAACATCATCGAGTCATGACTAGATTGATAATTTCTGAATCCAGCTGTTGTTCTTGAGAAACTCACCCCCTAAAAACACATGAACCGACAAAATCAATCCACTAAAACACATTAATCCGCAAAAAAATTGCTTAGATTTTAACCTGCAAAGTAGGATTTCCTCGGTTTCCCAAGAAAGAAAATAAAAAGATTGTTTAGAAACAAATAGCTCACCTGAGTCAAGGTAATGAACACGTGTATGGGACATGATGCATCTGAACCAGTGGCTCGCACTCTGAACTGGGGGTTCTGGTGCCATGTGTCGTAATCTTGGCAGCCGCCGGCACTATAACCTCGCCATTGACCATGAACCGAATATCTCATTTCAGGGGGGTAGACCCGGCAGACATATATTGAACGGAAATGAATTTGGAAATCCTGCCATGACATCCAAAATATACCATCCTTCGCCTGTTTAAAAGATAAGGTTAGTTATAACATTTAGACCTGAAACAACATTTATTAATTTATTTTGATAACATATTGTGGTAGTGCATAAACATACCCGCGGGACATGCTTAAGCTTGTGTTTCATCCTGTCTGTCCATTCGGGTGAAGAATCGGACCACTGGCCGTTCCATTCCACCTCGTTGGCCCATGGATTTCGTATTTGAACAAGTTTGTGTCCGTCAACTTCTCGTACTTGTAGCAATGAGTAAGCATGCCCCTGAACAATACCGCTTGAAGATATATGCACATCTGAACCAGAAGGGCTTCCGGCACCCAATAAGAATCCCTCTTGTTTAAATCGTAGCAACTGAGACCATAATCTCCCGCTAGCAAGATCAATTTGGGCTTGTGCACTTCTCATGTCAATCTCTTCACCCGCACCTCCTGTGAGGTCCACAAGTGCATCTTGGACTAGCCCGCCTTCTAGTGCTTCGTACGACCCATGAAGCTTGGCATATGCTTTTTCTAATAAAGAAACCCATAGCTCATTCCCCTTTTTACTCGTAGCAAAAGCCGGTTTTCCCGGTGATTCACATGGAATCCAGTCATCAACAACAACCGGAACCCATTCACCCTTCAGATACAAAACAGATCAGAACATTTATATGATATGAGGGTGTTTCAGATTGCATTATTAAAATGATTATGGAATATGAAACAATATTCAAAATATGATAATCAGCAGCTAAACAAAATGGGTTGCTACATAATCTATACCTGAATACAGAAACGGACAGTGTAGATTCCTTCCTCGTTATATTCTGGTGTAATTATAACTTCTGATATTCGAGAAACCTCAGTCAATACAGCAACAGCGCTCAAAAACCAACAATCACCCAACCGACCCTGGTCAAAAGTAATTTAAAGATATCAAATAGGAAAAACCGAAAAAGTAAAATAAAAAAGGAAAATTGATTTAAATAAAATTGACATTAATGTCAATGAACTACTCATGTGCATACCTGACAAACATCAGAAGGATTTGCATCACCCGAGAATAAGCATGGAGAAGAACCCACCTGGCTTTCATTCACAATTTCAGTTGGTTTCATCCATTTAGATACAACCTGCAATTTAGAAGGCGGGTTATCGGGGTCAACAAACAACGAGCGATCATTTGGCGGGAACTCTTGATCGGTAAAGTGTGCTTCTCCTTTGGCCAAGAGGTTTTCCTTCACCGCGAGTTCAACCGATAGCATTCGTTGAATGATTTCTTCATGAGTTTCCATTCTCGGTTTTCTCAACCTTCTTGCAAATGAATCCATATCGACAACCACCCCCTCACGTTCCGATCTTCGTTTTCTCCCACTAGAATACTGGCCATCCCAGTCTACATCATCTCGGTCGTATAAATCAACCTCAGCAGGATCACTATCCCACTCATCAACCTAAAACATTAAAACATGTTCGTTTATGTACATATTAGTGTAAACAACTAATACCGTGAAGGAGTAAAAGTGATATAGATACAAACCCTAGGGGGAGAATCGGTCCATTGCCAATTGTCTTCAGGGAGATCAAACATATTGTACTCGGTGGAACCCATGGCGGCAGGAAGAGCGGAGATTTCATCCTCTAATAAGCATCTTCCCCATAGGAAAAGATCCATCATGTGCATTTTTGATTCGGCTCCTTCACTATCTGACCGTCCAAACGCATCCACATCAGTTGGCGGTCTAACACCGACCCACGCTTCAGTTCCCTGTTCCCAAACACCATTCCTAACACGTAACGGTAACCCTGTTTGGTACCCATCAAAACCACCATCTAAATAGCAGGTCGCCTCCCCTAAATCAGCATCAATCGTCACTGTAACAGTGTGCCACCTGCAAATCGAGTCAGATTACACTTAAATGAGTCGAGTCAGTAGTGCAACTTGTGAATAATCCTGATCCGTACTCTGACTCGTGAACTTGATCAACTACCCAACCATATGGGTTGTGGATGCTAGGTGATCCAGTCCCATTGTGACAAAAGTGTAGATTTATGCGTGTGTGTGTGTGCAGTTACCTTCCATCAGCGATACATGCTGCACCAATATTCCACTCTTTTGAAACAGTAGTTTGTCGGTCTCCTTTCGTTATCAGCCTAAGCCCGACTTGCCCAGCCTCAATTCCTTGCTCAGAGCCCGCCACAAGAATTTCCCAACACACTTGCTTCTGAAACTCGGTACCCAGCAGACAAACGGGCCCAGACTCGGGCTGGATCATAACAGCCATTGAGAAACTAACCTTTTGGCTAAGGCAGATAGTGGGATCTAACTGACCACAGTATCTCCCACTCGTTACTGGTTCATCATCAAGAACACACACAGCGCCAGGGATTCCAGTCTAATGGCCAAAATAATGATATCAGATTTAAAAGAAAGTCGATAAAATTATAGAGAGAAGATCTTAAAAGAAATGGGAATTACTTGGAGAGCTCTACGAGCTAACTGAGTGGCACGGATTCTGCGTGCAATACTCGAAACTCGTTCACGTGCAAAAGAATCATCAAGAACCGAATCACCACCGACTGCTCGCACTGCCGCTGACATGGCAGCAGCTTCTCGGCTTCCAGCATTTGGAATAGATGATATGAGGGTAGCTTCAATCTCTTTCCATTTTCTTTCTTCCTTTTCAAGGAGAGCTTTCCTCCTCTCTTTACCCCTACCTTCCTCTTCACGTCTCTGCATCAAGATTTCTTCCTCCATCTCCTTTTCTCTTATATAACTTCACATACGAAATTAATGGTGTCAGATTGATTACAGTAAACAATAAACCCTAACCATAACGGATATCAAGTTCAGGTTCTTACCTCTCCTGTATAATTTCAAACTGCCTACGGTCTTCCGGCATCCATTTCTTGATCTTTTTGGCACTTAGATCTGAAAAACCAATGCTGTCAAGAAACAGTCTCAACCGAACCTCATCCTGAAAAAGAAACAAAAAACATTAACATAAAGAGCATAAAATTGTAAACATCACACCAAAACGTTAAATTATGAATCATGTTCACCTGTACACGTTCAGCTTTAGCGGTCAATCCAAGCAAAAGAAGTAAATAACCACCAAATTTATCCCACATGTACACCCATTCTGTATCGATTGCCTCTTCTAAGGCTAGAATCCGTGCGTGTGCACACATTTCTCTTCTATAACCGGCATCATTGGTGGAATCATGTTGAAAAAATATACCATTTTTTATCTTACGAATAATCGATCCAGCAGCTAGTTCTTCATTTTTCAAACGATCTCTTAATTTCATGACATCTGCTCTCGGAAGCACAAAGTTTCCCGCCCTATCACGAGTAACAGCAGGGTCTCCGACTAAAAGAGCAGCCGAACTAGCAGATCTCTGAGGAGCCGAGTAAGTTCCTGATAGAGCATTTCTTGTCTGCATTGATGAAGGCAACAAACCCATATAGATAAATCCAAGATAAAAATGACTTTAACTACTAATTATAACACTACTGAAATATGATTAAATATAAATATATACCTTGGTCGCAGATCGAGAGATTGCCTGAATGACGGTGTCCTTACTGAGAAAGTGTACAGCATCTTCCATCATCTGTTAATTGGAATGCAGAATCAAGTTACAAGCAGAAAATAGAATCCTGACAAAAGATAAATGGATTCGGTTGATGGATAAGAAGTCAAACCTCGAGAGTCAAACACGGTCGAGAGACAGCAAACCCAAACGATACAACAAGTGTAATTGCTGAAACAGCTGCTCCAGCAAATGGTGGATATATTACTAAACTTGCAACAACACCCCAACCTTCAATTGCTAATGCAATCCCATAAAGGACAATGAAAGCTACACTGTTGATAAATGGACAAAATGAGGCATTAATTGTGCTATAAATCAATACTTGGTAGAACAAAGTGGAAAAAAGTTTTTAAAAAAATTAAGAGTTGCAAATTTTCCGATTGGAGAATCCAACAAACCTGACGTTCTTCCCACAATCTGCATGAGCATCATACACATATACAGGCAGCACTCGGGGAGAATATACTACTATAGGAGGTGAAAGAAGAACCTACGGAAAGAGATTTTTTATTAAATTTGATGCTGTAAAACTTTTTAAAAGTTTAAGATGATCGTTTATATAACTTACGGTCAATGCCCGGCCAGCCAGTAGAAACAGAAATGAAAAGTAACCAACAGAAGCTCCAACGAAAAATCGATCTGCAAATTGATATAAGATGCATCAAGTCTTTTGTGAAAGTCAATTTAAAAGAAAACACTGAAAATATAGATAAAATGACATTTTACCTTGGTGCCATCCAACAAAGATCGCAGCAAGAGCAAGTAGAAACGCAAGGAAAGATACAACAAACATTTGCGTTCTGGTTAAGTAAAAGTTATTTGAAGCCCAAAAGTGGATGATTCCGATAGCCAAAACAATGAGAAGGAGAAGTAAAAGGAATGACGCCCCTACCTGTTGCCATTTAGATATAGATATTGAAATCAATGGTAGTTCTTCTACACATAACAAATGAACCCAAGGGGTAAATAAGTGAATCTTCAAATTACCGTCCATGGTTTGACTATAACTATAACGGCTGATATTGCACTAAGTAGAAGAAGAAGACCAATGATCATAAACACATAAGCACCCCGTGAAAGTCTCCAGTTATCATCCTTCCTGAAAATCATTTCCAAATCGTAATTAATCAAGAGGCCTTCAGGTCTTATAATCAATAATTCATCACGTAGAATTAACACATTCTTTACCATTTAAGTAAACCAGAACAAAGTGACAACAAAGCCGGGATGCACACCAATGGAAGTAATGCAGCTAGAAAATCGGTCTTTTCAGGAACATTATCATCCCGAGAGTTCACGACCTCCAGATACGATGCACCACAAAATGCAACCAGTACAACTAATATAAAAAATAAATTAAAATACTTGTTAGACCAAAGGTATAGCAATAAAGAATGTTCGGTTTTAATGTTTTATAATAAAGATGTTTCTTATTATTACCTGAAAATATGGCTACACATATAGCTGATGACAAAGAGAAACGGTATGTTGCAAACCATGATGCAATTGGTAACAGTCCTGTAACCATCAAAGCAATTACAGAAGCCATCGCCCATCCTAGGTAAACCGATGATGCATATGGAGATTTGATACTGTTCTGACCACCAGCCCAACCCTTGTAGCCTAAATCCTCCAATGGCTTTGCAGAGACTATTGCACCAAGAGCTAATACCGATCCAACAAATATTGATACGCAAATCGAAAGAACAACTCCCTGCAACGAAGCAGTTTAAGTGAGATTCAGTGTCCTAAAAATAATAAAAATCAAAAAGTTGGCTGTAAAATGAATGTTAAAGATGACATATAGGAATGTAAGAAACCTCTTTCATCCAGAAAGAACGATAATTTCCAACTTGACCTCCATAATCATCTCTTGATATCCAAAAATGGTAGCCACTACGTATCCAAATCGGGATAGCAACAGAAAGGCATGCTACCATGAGTGGAACAGTTAAAGACAACCCAAGAAGAACAGATGACTTGCTGCAAATATATCAAGTATCTTTATTAATTAATCAATTAAATAAAAGGTGGAAAAGGTGATGAAAAATGTTAAGAATGCATTTGACATTTGAAATACTTGTTTCAAATTTCATGCTTTCAAGAAACTTTTAGGATTCCTTACAAATAAATTGAAGTTGTGTATTACACTAAGCAAATCTAGATTTATATTACAAATTTTAGTCTCATCATTGATGGTTGCGGTACAGAACAGTTGATAAAAGATGATTAAAATAAAACGTAATTGTGTGTTCAGATTTAAACAGTACATCATTGGGCTGCATAATGCGACCATTGAAGGCAGAATTCTGAAAGTTAACTAATCATACCTCAAGAAGGACAGAAGAAGACCGACACAAGTGCTCAGTAGCCAAGCAATGAAACCGTACTGCAAACAATAAGAGGAAATCCCAACCATAGAGTTAATGAATGACTAAAACAATGCATGAAAATGTGTGACATAATTGCCATACACAATGCATGGCTTACTAAGCATTCCGAACAAATGATGCTCTAAAATGTGAATATATTTTTCAAGTGCGAAAAATAGAGGCCCTAATATCTAACTATAATTACGATGTTTACACATATAATCATGATATTATATATCAAGCAAAAACGATGGTACCTTTCGGGGCTTTGAAGTCATCACCATGTCTTCAGCTTGTAGTGATCTAAGGAAAGCCATAATGGAGCAAATAACAAGTGATAATAGCAACACCGCACAGCCAAATTCAAACTGCATGCAATGTATGGGTTAAGATTAAAGAATTGGGATTGCAAACATTTGACCCGAATTAAACTAAAAGAAAAAAGAAGTAATCCCATTGATACCTGTTGGTGTGTTGCGCCAATGACTTCAACTGTTTTGGGGCGAAACTGGCCCACAATGACAGTTTCAACAATAAACACAAAACTGAAAAGAACCCATGCCCTTTCAGGTGTACCAGCTACATGATGCAAAAGCAGTCTAAAAATTCTTAACCATTTTTCCAGCCCATGAATCCTAAGCTCCTCAGACAACGAGATTTGATTAGGTAGATCATTATTAACATCATTTGAGTCCGTAATCATAATATCATTATTGTCACGATGGTCTCTATCTGCATCCAAACTACTCCTCTGCAGCAATGCAAGAAGTCGTGGATCCAACCCGTTTTCTTTCAACATAAACGCGAAATTCGGGTCTAAACCTTTATCTTGCAATAAATTAGTCAACTCGATATCTCCCGCCCTTGCTCGTCTCTTCAATAAAGACGTAATTCTTGGGTCATTAAACTTCTCTTGAAATGCCAAAGCCAAATTCAAATCAAGAACCTGTTGGTTACCCGAGGTCGAGTCATTAGACTCACACCCTTGGCTCTCGAGCCCACTACTTGAACAAACCACCAATGAGCCATTCGGCTCAAAACTTCTTTCCGGGTATGAAGACGGGCCAACTACGCCTTCTTGAACTGACCGACATGAACTGCTATGTAGAGCTAAACTAGGTCTTCCACTATCTAAGCTCTTCTCACTGTTGACCCCCTCCACATGGGTCCAGCTGCTTGGGTCACCCATGCAATGTGCACTGTTACCAAGGTGGCCAGTTTCGGCACTACTACTACGTTTAACACTTGAACCACAACCTTCAGATGAACTTGATGAACTGTTTTGTTCTTTTCTACGGAAACCCTCTCGTAAACGAATTACAGTACTCTGCAAGGCATCTCTTCTTGCAGCTAGCGGGTTGGTGACGGATAAGTGGCGAGTAACAGCAGCACCCAGCAAAACAGACCCCACAACCGCATAACTAATACAGTGCCCAAGATACCTATAAATTACACAAGAAAAAAAAAGGTTGGTAATTATATAGGCAACATAGATAACATGCAATTTTGTAGAGAGATAGAGAGAGAAAGAGACCAGTAATGAACTCCAAAGCATATCAAGAAGACACGAGATGTTCCAGCAACAAAGAGAGCAATAACACGGCTTTGAAGAAGCTCAAACCCGTATAAACAGGCACCCATGTTCCAATCTAAGAGAATCAATTACGTGGTGTTAGCAAAATACGTGAAACAACCATAAGAATATACCAATTACAAAGCATTAATTTTAAATATACCCAGAATTATAACGGCAGCTGATGTAATAGCCCCAAGCCAATTTGACTCCTTTGCAGTTAAACCGTACAATATAGAATACACAAGAAGAACAAGAAGTGACCCAAGATAAAGAAGGCCCAGGTGTGACACCCTGCGTTAATTATCAAAACATATTTAGTAGAAGGAACGTTAAGTAGTTTGCAAAAATGTAACTAGATACATCTTAGTAGAACTGGAAGATGAATCTTATGTAAATATATTAGAGGTGGCATAGTAATTGTTCGTAAGGGTTTAAAATTACTAGAAAAAAGGGAAATGGGCTAAACCGCCTTGTATAAATATTTTCATTTTTGCCCCATTACTTAGACTGGAAGATGAGTAATCAATTTTTTTCAGTAGGGTACATGCCTTCTAGACTGTCTAGGATATAAGTCATTCGGATCTGGCGGTTCAGGTAAACATGCAACCGGACCAACTTCAATACCATCAGAATACGCAAATTTGTAAGCACTTCGAACATATTCGTCAACATCCAAACCATTGCCTGTAAATTATCATTGACGTAAATACGGTGAAAGACAAAAAGACACAACTGTTATTTACTAAAATCAACTCAAAAAGCAACATACCATTAAAGACCATTCTGCAAATGAAGAGCATATTAATTGCTAAAGCAATTGCCGAGACGCCAAAGAAGAATCCTGAAGGTGAATACCGTTGTGGAGCAGTAGAACCAGCTGTAACATAAACTGCACACAGTTCATATGCACAGAGCAGCGCAACCGCCAGGAGAAGAAGAACAGCAACCGCCCCTATTTGAACAAGTTAGACAGAAGTAACACTATATCATTTTCCTCATTCACATAAACTGCATGATCATGTAAGTTCTGTAAACCTGAAAGAAAAATAACGAAAAAAATTAATAATATTCAATTGATACATACTTGAACTCTGCCATTGTGTTCTCCACCAAAGCATGATTGAATAGAACGCCAAAAGAAGAGCTGTCCCGGCCATAATGACTGCCAAACCAATAATATCACGACCAAGGATCAAAATTAACCAGGACCCCCATGCGATTAGAACTACGATTGGAGAGATAACAGCTAGCCATGCACACAGGGACAGAAAACCGCATAATACTCCCAGCTGAGGCCCTTGTAAGAAACTTGGCCATTTTCTAGCATAGATCCAACTGCTCATGGCAATGATAACAGAGAGTGTCATAAAACAAGATTGAATACAGAAAAAAATATGACTGTCAGAAAAAGAAACAGATGTCAGTTTCTTCGTTTATCGAAATAGACATCATAAACACCTAGGGAATGGTAAAATGTTCATCATATACTTATTGCATTGGATCTTAAACTAACATGTACCTCACTATGTAAAGGGAAAAGAAAATCCGTAAAAGACGACATTTTGAGTCTTTTTATGTGAGAAACCTCCAAACAATTCTATATCTTCAACTCATTTTGTGCCTTTTCCTATTAAGGTTTAACAAGCAGAATAATGTCCATAATCACAGGTACAAGTGTACAACTGATTGTTAGTGCCTTGTCTATCAAGCCATGCAGTTTCAGAATCCTTGGCATGTAAATAGGTACCCCCTCATTTCATATAGGCTTCTATGTTTCTCAAACGACTAAAACAACATATTTAAGAATGCAATCGTTTGACTATGTTTTGGTCCTCTATAACTCAAAACGCAGAAAGAATGGAACTTTCACAGTTTTGATGGTTTTATATCAGCCATTAAGGTTGTCGCTAAATCCACCACATTAGTGATGCTAGCAAAAGTTTCCATTTGTAACTTGATTTGTGTTTATATCAAGTCCCTTAATGTTTCTGGAAACACCCATGTTCAATTAAAAACTTAAAGCATGTTAATCTCAGGTCCCCTAGCATAAAATAACCACAGGATAGGTCTAAAGTGTAATGATATACACCCAGTTAGGCGATTTCCCTAATAAAGATATACAAATAATAGCAAGTAATTCATATCATTATTGCTTCAGATGAGAACCCAAAACCACAAAATCTGTTAGCACAAAATGAGGTGGCAAACAAGTACCTATAAATCCGCCATGGCCGCCAATTAACAGCCCAAAGTATCGCAAATGAAGCCGACCCCAAGATAGAGAAAAGGGAACCCGAAATAATGCATGCCAACATTACGTTCCTATCATCCTCCGCCATGGCTTCTTTTCCCCTCTTCTCTCTAGCCTTCAACTACACCATCACAAATCGATATAAACAAACAAACAAACAAAAATCAAACAAATCGAAAGCAGATTTTAACACACAATTGTAAAGAAAACAGAAAAATAAACCTGAATGATACATATAATCACTCCAAAGCAAAACGACAAGCAATTGAAGCAAAATACCTTACTTCACTGAACTGAGTTTAACTACCAACAGCATCGCGATAGCTTCCAAGGCGCGAAATTGAGCTGTTGAGAAACTAGGGTTTAGTTAATGTTTCCGCAGCTGGAAACCATGACCAGGTAATCAAAAAACAAAATCAAGAAGTTAGGGTTCTCTAGAATGTGGCGATGGAAGACTTCATCAACAACATCCGAGCTAGGTCTTCTTGCTTTTGAAAACCCTTTTTCGATTTGTTAGAGCGACTATTTACACGCAGTTTCACACTCCAACACACAGTGAAAAAATTGAGAGCCTTTTTTGGGGGAGACTGGATAGTGGTTTTGTAAATAATGATAAAAAATAACAGCAGACTGCATATGCTTGTCCTTAAGGGATTCAATATCATCTACGTCATAAGTGGCGCGTGGGATGCACTGCCAATGACAGGCGAGCGGTGATTCTTGACTAGGCATTTGATTCGTGCGTAGGCGTATTGGAAGGTAGTAGGCGCGTGGGCGGGACTAGTTGGAAGGACAACTTTGGTCTATTTTTATAAACTAATTACTCGGGAGAAAAACCAGGTTTTCAGGCGGATTAAAGAAAAAAGTGCTCAATTAAAAATTCTCTCAGTAGAAAATTAGAGGGGCCCATAAGTAATATTTGTCAAACTTGATGGCTGAAAATTGAAATTTTTAGTTTGGAAGTATTGGGTTTGAACGGAATTTAGGGTTTGAGGCCCATTGGGTTGGGCCGTAGTTATTATTAGAGGTGAACAAATACCGGTTTTTACTATATCCGGTTATAGTAAAAACCGGATCGGATTTTTCGGACAAAAAAAAAACCGGTTACGAAAAAAACCGGTTTAGTATTAACCGGTTTAGTATTAACCGGTTTTGATATCGAATTCCGATACTATTTTATCCGGTTTCAGTTTATACTATAACCGGTTTTTATAAAAACCGGTTTTTATTCTAGGCAAAAAATCCGGTCCGCGTATGTTTTATGTAGCCCACTGTTTTTTTGTTTTTTTTTTTTTTTTTGTTTTTTTGTTTTAAATACATTTCCTATAATATATACTATAAAAAAACATACATGTGAAAGAAAACTCAAATTTTGATTAATTTAAATACTTAAAAAGTACAATATTAAAATTACAAACTTCCTAATTAAAAATATTCAAACTACAAACATCTAAATATTGTAATAAAAATACTTAAAACCATTCAAACTTCGAATTAAAAGTGGGAAGCCAGGGAGGAGCTTCGGCATCGCCATCACCCCTACATAGCAACCCGTTCACGCTTCTTCTTCTTCTTCTTCTTCTTCATCGGGAGACGATATTCCAAGTTCCACTTCTTCATTGTGTATGTTTGATTCCAAGTCGACGTCAATTGGGTCTTCTAGTGTGGTCACGTGTTGTCTTCTAGCCGCACCATCCAAGTAATCTTTTAAACAAATACACACTTCCACAGATTCGGGACTCAACCGTGATCTTCTTGCGGATACGACCCTGCCACTCACAGAAAAAGCAGATTCCGAAGCTACCGTAGAAGCTTGGACGGTTAGTAGATCACGGGCCATGGCGGCTAGAACCGGAAATTGTGATTCCCTTTCCTTCCACCAAGCCAAAATATCAAAAGTTTGAAAATCCTCATATGTATATTTTGCTATAAAATTGGTTGACATGTAATTCCCCAACTCACTACTTGGGGTGGAACCACGTGCTCTCTTGGATTGAAAGTTCATAATTGTGTTAAAAAGTGACAAACCCGCATTACTTTGGCGTCTACTAGATTCCGCTCTCATTTGATCATGAATGGCACTAGATGTCCCGTATTTACCCAAATAGATCTCAAACATATCTCGAAAACATTTATTGAAATAATTGGTTTGGTTAGTTATAAAAGCGGGATCATCTTCGGTAAGGTTAAAAGAAAATGCAATTTGTTCGATTAATGTTTCAACTCCACCAACGTTTAAACAAGGGTTTAAAGCGGCGGCACAAGTAAATACCGGGGGAATTTCCTTAAAATATTTTAAAAGTTTTTCTTTCATTTTTGCCCCAACGAGTTTCAATTCTTCACCTTCAAACTCAAAGTCACCAATTTTGCTAGCCATCAAAAACAATTGGTTAAGCACCAACGGACTAGTGGGATAATAAACGCCGGATAAACAAGTTGTTGCGTCTTTAAAAACCTCAAGTAAATCGTGTAGTTTTGAAATCATTTCCCAACCGTCATTCGGATACTCTTGTGCTACAAGACCTTTATCAAACAAGTTTTTGTGAAAAGTTTGCAACGTATCTCTTTGCCTTAAGGCGGAGTGCATCATCATCCAAGTGCAGTTCCAACGAGTTGGACAATCCAAATTTGGACCCAAAGCTTTACAATTAACCGACTTGCAAAAACGTTTATAATTATTCAACCGTTTGTTGTTGGAGCAAAAAATCGATTTTATCATTTCTTTGAATTCTTTTCTTTTGGAGTCAATAACCTCCAAACCGGCTTGAACGGAAAGATTGATGATGTGTGCAGCACAACAAGTGTGAAAAAACACACCGTCTAAAATTGGTGAAAGTAGTATCTTTAATCGTGGAACCGCGTTTGTGTTATTTGACGCATTATCAAAAGACATAGAATAAACTTTGTTTTGTATGTTATAAACACAAATCACCCTTTTTAAAAGCGCAAATAAATTTGTGCCGGTGTGTGGTTCACCAAATAACTCAAACGCGATTGTACGTTTCATCATTTGCCAACTATCTTGGTCTAGCCAATGGGCCGTGACGGCTAGAAAAGAATGTCCGGTGTTATGTGGAGAACTCCAAACGTCACATGTAAGTGACACACCATAACGGTGTTCTTGGAATCCTAAAATCATTTTTTCTCTAGCCGCACGCCACATTTTTATTGCATCACGCCTAAGGGTAGTACGACTTACAGCGGTGTAATGCGGTTGCATTAGTGTTTGGATGGTTTCGGTGAAATCTTTATCATCAAAGTGGTCAAACGGCAAAGCTTTTGTAATCACGAACCTCGTAAAAGCGTCTCGTAATTTGTCGTTGTCGTAAATGAAAACACCACCTTGATTCGTCATGTTGGCTTGAGTTGCATCGGATGTTGCTCTTAGCGCCTTGCATGACTTGGAAATATGAGCCCTCAAAGTAGAGTTGCCTTCGGGTGCTAGAAACTTGTGACAAAGTTTGCACCGAGCCCTTTTTGAACCGTTGGACATCTCGCACAAGTCGAAATGTTCCCAAATTTCTTTATTTCTATTATGCTCGAGAATCCTCACCACATCGGGGTTTCCTCCGACGGAAGATTCTCCCGTATTCGGCATGCTACTACTACCGGCCATGATATCAATCTCAAGAAAGTGTATGAAAGTGAGCTTTGGTGAATAAAAGTAGAGAATTTGGAGAGAATTTGGAAGATGTAAGTTGTGATTTAATCCCACAAACATACCCACACTATATATAAGTGTCTTGGGTGGCAAAATGGTAAAAAAATAAGAAAAAAACGGTCAAGAAACACCCCAAACGGCTAGAAAACGGCTACTTTTTTTAACCTAACGGCTAGTAGTAAAAAACCGGATAAAAAAACGGATAAAAACCGGTTTCAAAAAAACCGGTTTTTTATCCGGTAAAAAATCCGGTCGGCCCAAAATCTTTATAACCGGTTATACTATCCGGTTTTGGAAAATCCGATCCGGATAAAAAAAACCGGTTTCTACAAAATCCGGTTTCGGATATTTTTTCGTATAAATCGGATATTCGGTTTTTTTGTGCACCTCTAGTTATTATTGAGGCTTTTCTAAATTTTAATTTTAAATATAATTTTTATAACCAAGCAATCATATACTTTGATAGCATGCTCTTGGGCTTTTTTATTCCCTTTCTTGTTCAAAAATCGTTTCCTTCTATATCTCACAACTGAATGAAGCATTGTTTACGTGAGGATTCCGTAAGTATCAATGACATGTTAAAAAGATGGATCAACGGTTGCTGAAAGAACTATGGTGAACGTAGTAGTAGTCTACAACTCGTCTCTGGAAGGGTGTCTGAAACTGTATTATTTTATAGCTTGTTACTTATAAGCACGGTAGCGTGTATACTTACCATCTACTCAACTACTTGTATAAGCTTTTGTTTTTTCCCTCTAAAATAAGCTATCGAAGATTTTAAGCTAGATTAATTTATCCAAACACTGCAAAAAAAAATAGATGTCAAAAATTATAATAAATCTATGAACACTTGAAATAAGCACTATTATTAACTGAGGTGTCATGTTTCCTATGTAATGAGCAAAAACTTGCAGATTTTCTAGTTGAATGTACTTGTAAAGCCAGAGTTCAAAATATAGTATTTGATTAGGTTCCTGAGGTTGCCCATAAACTAACAAATAAAGCTATTAAAAGGGAACAAGTAACTGTCAGTTTAGCTTACCAACAAAAATTTGTATTAAGAAATTACCTTGTTTGACTAGTCAAACCATTTTACAAGATGAAATACGTTTCATCAAGACAAGCTCGTCCAATATTAACCTTTTAAAATCTAGTTCTAAAACATCAGGACACAAAATGTTTTGACAATAAAACAAAATTATACACAGTTAAACATTTAAGTCAATTTTTCAATCTTTGGGAAAAAAGGTTGTAAAGAATAAGATGTTGTAACCAAACCGAAGTTCTATTGCATTTAAGTTTTCGTTAATTGAAAAGAGTTTTGTTCACCATGTGAAGCAAGTCATTGTGATTTATGTTGATAAGAATGAATTGCTCTGTTTCGCCTTTTAAATTTTAATCTCGTGACGTAACGGTATTGAATTAGTTCAAAGCTTTATGTTGATAGAAAGTATCCCCCTTACTAATTGCTTCAGAAAAAAAAATTTAGGTTCAGTTTGTTTCACCGTAATGTGAAGGAATGTAATAGAATTGAAATCAAATTCCGTTGTATATTGCGTTTGGTAATATTATTTGAAAAAAATTAAATTCTTTGAAGTATTAATATTATTTTAGGTAGAGGACTGTCATTCCATAACTAACATGGATGGAATTAAAATCATTTTCATTTCTTTTAATTACGGTGAAATTAATACTGACCCGACCCGTAAACAGTATAGCTAACATAACATGTGCTATGAATATTCTTTTCCCTTCGTTTGGGGTGTTAGGGTTGGTAATGTAAAACGTGGGGGGTCATTTGGACCAATTCTGACTTATAGGGTACACTTTATAAAAAGATGATTGATTTGCACCAAAAAGTCCAAAGAAGGTAAAGGTGGTGCTGTGTCATCCACTCACGTGCAACTCACGTCCAAAACATCTTTTCTCAATAATCATCACTTTCTTGTCCCATTGATGCCATAAAGCTTCAAGCTTTGAGGATTGAATCAAAATCCACCCTCACCTTTCAAGAATTCCAAAACTCACCCCTTAACTTCTGTTTGTATAACAAAGCTTAAAACCAATTCATTCATTCACTTCATCTTTGACTTACAATAACTGCCCAAGAAGAGCAAATACATCAAATAAAGATTTTACTGAAACTTACAAGAGGCTGTTTCTTTCACACTTGGGAGAAACTTTGCCACTTTCTCATCAAACCCACCCAAAAAAAAACTAAAAAAAAAAACCCAAAACTTCTTACTAAAGAACCCTAAAAAGATTGATCCAACAAACAAAGGGGGAAAAAAGAAAAGAAAATTATATAACAGAAGATCATCATATGACAACAGGGTCAAGGGCAATTAGGGTTTCTACCAGGGCCTCCATAGTAAAAGTAGTGACCCCAATCACTATTGCTTCCTGTTTGAACATCATAACAATTGGATTGTTCTGTGAAGGTGCCAAGATCTTTGGGAGCTTTGAGATTATTTTCTTTATCAACAACTTGAATGTTTCTGAAATAACTTGATTTCCCAAACCCTTCTTCTGGGAATCTCCCACTGCCCATCTGTGTAGATGTGTGGTGCCCGTCAGCCTCGGAGTTGACCACCTCACCACCCCACTCGATCATGGAAGCACTGTCGGCTAAGTATGAGAACAAGAAAGAGGGCCAGTACCCCAACACATATCCATTCCCAAATTGCATCCACCAATTCCCCTCTTTTTGGTCCTGAATAAAAAGAAATCACACACTAATGAATCATGCTAATCATTAAAGTAATAATCTTTCTTCAAAGAAAACTACCCGATAATTAAACAATTCTACATTAAAGAGACATCGATCTGTTAAAGGCGTTAGGTAGAGTTAAAACATGTAATGTTATGTGCTGGTCAAAAGGGGTTGGGTCGGACCGACCAACAAAACACACTTTTGCCCATTGTTTTAAACTCCGTAAATAATTGATATATTAAATAGATGATTAAATAAAGAATATTATTATATAAACAGTAAGATAACTTTTATAAATTAAAATGATTTAGGACAATGTAACCCATGTAAGAATTAAAATAGAGTCAGTCGACTATTGTCTGTTTTATTTTATGTTAATTTTCTACATAGGAACTGTCATCAATAAAATATAACACGAATTGAGCCGTTTCTATATAAATAGATTGTAATCGCCACATTTAATTCTTTCATTTAAATGATATAACCTGTAAGGCGAGTACTAATTAAACTCAACATCCTACGTTATTATGTTCTGATCGAGGCAGTAGATTTCTGTTCAAAAACATGGGACTGGATGGTTGGTGGCAAACTAAAAAATGCCAAAGATTCTTGAGTTTTTATATGTATTTTTCTGCAATATTCAGGAACCACCACCAACCGAATAATTGATTATATTTGGCATCTACTTTATTTAATAAAGAAAAAGATAATATAAAGGTTGGTACTTTTTTTGAAGGGTGACCAAAAGGATGCACTCACACACACCTTTGAATAATGCATAAAATCAACCCAACTGAATTATTCCCCACTTAGTGCTTATCTTGAGTAAATTAAAAAATATTAATGCCACAAACAAGATAATTAGGTTGAATTTGGAACTTACCTTCCAGACAAGGATACTAATATCATATTGTGAATTCCTCAATGCAGAAACAGGAGATATGCTAGCACCCATTGCAATGTTATTGTTGATTTGAATAAAGCCTGAGCATAATAGATTGTAGCAACCAGTAGCTTGATATGCATCACTCTACACCAAGAGAAGATTAAAATTAAAAAATCCATTAGAAGGCACAACCACCTCTATTTCACAAGGGACCAGTCTCATAAGAACTATTGCTCTGGATTCGTAAACTATTTTGATAAATGAAGAACTAAAAATTAACTGCCATCGTTACATAAGCGTTGTAGATCAGTAGATGTACTTACAGTCCAGTAAGTGAATAGTCTTGTGTTGTTATCGCCATAAAGATCTGGACTAACCTGAAAATTATCATAAATAAATTACACCAGACTCAGTTATGGAAGAAAACATCAATCCTGTTTTAATATATGACTCTGCATGGTTGATTTCCTAGCCACTCACACTTCAAACATGTCCACACAAATAATGCACCCAAAAAAGCATAAATTTATATGCTGCTTCTTCATAATTCAGTCTAAAAAATAACTTTTAGGTTGCTATATCATAATTTGACATCAAGAATCAAAAATAATGAGAATACCTGCCATCCTGCTTCAATGCTGTTAAGATCTTGGCCAAAAGAACCACCTAAAATCCAAATTTGCGACAAACTAAACTCATTTGATTGTTGTATCTTTGGTTCCCAAACGTTCATGGTTGCTTTTGCTCCATAGTATTTGTCTCCCTCAACATAAGCAATGGCATGCTATCATGTTGCAGAACACAGAAATGACCAATTGGAATTAGTAAATCAAGAACCCCAAACATTAGTGAAAAATACCAACAATAAAGATTATAAAAGATGGGGCATTTTAGCATGTGTTTTAAGTTTCTTCACACCTTTTTATTTACCCCTTTATGTTGTCCTTAAATAAGAAACTTCTGTTCTTAATCAGTAAATAAAAAAGAGTACCAAAAGATTAAGAGAAAAAACCAACATTGTGACTTTAAAAATCATTAAAAAATGCAATTCAAGACTTGACAATTTCATGATCTCAAACTTTGTCACAATGATAGCAAAATATGAAATAAATGCTTTTTTGTATCTATGTACGTCCATAACCGTATGTAATTATCAAACTAATAAAGAGACACTTAATTCTTAAATTACAACAATCAAAACTTTAAAGATGGTGACTTTTTAGACAAGGTTTTAAAGAAAAGCTTATTTACCCCTTTAATTTGTCATAAAGATGGGTAATTATGGTTTCTTTTTTCCTTTTGTTTCTTCCACCATTTCCCCTGATGTTTTCATTACCTCTTTATTTTGTTACAATGATGGCAAATTATGAAATGAATCTTTTCCTCCATCCATTTATGCCCAAAATCATATGTAATTATCAGTCTAAAATAAGGTAATCTTATCTTCAAGATTGCAATGTTTAACCCAAAAAAAGTGCATTTACACATGGGTTTTCACAGAAAAACTCGTTTAACTTCTTATTTTGTCATTAATAAAGGGGAAAAGTTGATTTTTCTTGACTCCGTCACTATTCATTATTGTTCTTGCTCACCTGATGACCACTTTCATTGTCAATATCAGGATCTGCAGACTTAGGAGCGATTCTAGGCACTGGAATGCTTCTATCCTTCTTCTTCCCGTATCTTTTAACAGAACTTGCTCTCAAGACATCATCTTCTTTTGTTCTCCTTATGGGTATAGTATCCTCAGGGCACATGCCGTTCACGTGCCACAACTGGTGGATTGTGGTTTCCTTCTCTTTGGACTCTGTGTTCGTCTTGCTCTCATCATACAGCCCTTCTGGATGATAGTTAGGCCTCATCTGATATATAAATAAAATTAAAAAAACATAAGTTCAAATTTTGGATAAAGAATCAAGAAATGTAAAAAATAAATCTTGAAACTGTTGACAAAACCTGGATTTTATGGTCTTTGAGGAATGGGTGATCAAAAGCTGGCTGGTGAGAGATGTGTACACAATCAATGATATCCCCATCTGGACTCTGTTTGAATCATGCATATAATCATACATTTTACTGTTTGTCAGCACTAAGTTCACATTAAACCTTTTAAAATTACTAAATTACATCAAGAAAATCATGATTTGCAATAAATTAAAGTGAAATCAGTAAGCAAAACATTGGATGTTTTACAACATTAGAATACCTGAATGGTTTTGACAGGGGGTTTGTTGAGACGTTTTAAGTGTTTATGAACTTGAAGCTTCTGCCTGGAAGCGGGTGGCTGCCTAGCGGCGCAAGGAAGTGAGACCAGATCTAAGAAGAAGAAGATGTACAAGAAAACCACCCAAAACCCTAGTCTCGTCCTGCTTCGGCTAACGTGCGCAGCTGCCATTTTTTTAAAAAGATGAACTCACAAAAGCCAAAAAAGCAAGGGGTTTTTATAACTACAGTCTTCTTCGGCTTGAGCTAACCTCCGCCATGAGTAATGAGTTGAGCAGAATCAATCAGAGCGCGCGCACTACAGTCACTCACACTAGTCACTCACTCTGCTTATCCTACGCACCCTCAAAGCTCAAAGACATTTGCTTTGGTAGTGTCCACTCTCTCTCTCTCTCTCTCTCTCTCTCTCTCTCTCTCTCTCTCTTCGCTTTCAAGATTCTGTTTAGATTGAATTTCTGAGTTTATTTCTGGGATATAGACCAGGCGATAAAAGGTAAAAAACCGAAAAAAGAAAATGTGGGATTGTGGGTTGGGGGTAAATTTGTAACTACATTTGGTTCTATGTTTTCATTTCTTTTTCTTTTTCTTTTTCTTTTCTTTTATCTTTTTAGAGAGGGGGTGGGGTGTTTGGTTTTGAGGATGGAATGGGGTTTAATTGACCCATGAGCAGCAACCAATTAATGCTTTTTGTCTTCTTAAAAGTAAAAACTATTCTTCTTTAAATTTATGTAAAACAAATTTAACTTTTTAGAACTAGGTTATTAAACTGTACTAGCATGTAATCCGCGTAATCCGGTGATGACAACTAATTTATACTGGGTAATATGTCTGTTTTTTGTTACATGTTAACAAGTTTATAGGTTTTAGTTATACGAATTTTCTAAACTTAAATTAAAATATTTTAATTTGATAAAATATTTAAAATAATATTTCTATAGAGGCTTTTTATTTAATTTTTTAATTATTTAATATATTATAGGTTGAAATTAATTAGCATTGACTCGACAATTTTAAACATTGTATTTATGGAAGGTTTAATTATTTAAATAGTATTCAATGGTTTCCTTTTATGTTCAAATTACTTAAAATTTAAGAGATTAATATTTTTAGAAGAGAGTGTGTTAAATGGTTTATATATTAGTATAGATAGTTTTATGGGGAAATAATACATGCAGCTAATATCACCTAAGTTAGGTGATATTGCTCTCACATATATTTAAATCATTAAAATACTCAAATGACCTTAATATTGTTCATTTAAGTGTTATATTAGAGCAACATCACCTAAGTTAGGAGATGTTATCTGCATGTATCATTTTTCCTAGTTTTATTTAATTAATACAAAGAGTCGCTTGTTATTTATTAAAAGGTTAAAGCCATAAAATAACGGTCTACTTTCCCCATTTTCCCATTGTGGCACGTCATGTTTTTTTTACACTTTTGGCCAGTAAACTTATTAAAACCGGTTGATATGGCCATTTAGGTTATTTTGACCTGCTATAGCAGGTCACCTTTCCCCATTTTCTTCTTCACCTTAAAATCGAAACTTTAAACCTGAAATTCTTCATTTATACTTGATGAAAATTAATAATTCTTGAGTCTATGGAAAGGTAATTGAGTTGTCTATCAAGTAATAAAAAAAAAACGAATAAGAACGAGTTTAAAATGTATCAATTTATCGAAATACCGTAAGAGTGTCGAATAGGGTCATTATCGACTTTAATTAGCAATAACTTGGCCTACACTTGATGGTTTTTCATGAATTTAGTGTCCATTGAAAGGTAAAAAGATTATCTACGACAATCTATAAAAAGAATGATATAAAATGATCAAGAATCGACCAAAAAATGAGTCTTTTTTTCTGCCCTGTTTTCGAACAAAAAACCCAATAAAGTCGAGACTTTGAGCTCGAAATTCTCCCTCTATACTTGACGAAAATTCATGATTTTGGTGTCATTTGAAGGGTTTAATGATAAATTACAAGATTCTACAAAAAAAATACACAAAACGATCAAAAATCGACCCAAAAATCGCAAAAAACAGGCTGAAAAGGTTGCAGGTCACGAAATGGCAATATCAACCGGTTTTGATAAGTTTACTGGCCAAATGTGTAAAAAAAAACATGACGTGCCACAATGAGAAAATGGGATAAGTAAACCGTTATTTTATGGCTTTAACCCTTTATTAAACAAGTAACTATTTGCAATTTTATAAGTAAATTTTTTATTTTGTGTACTATTATTTTTAATAATTTATGTAAAATTTAATTTTTCTAACTTAATAGTTTTATTGTTATTAGTATTAATATACTAATAATAATAACTATAATTATTTGTCATAGGGTTAATTCATAAATATATATATAATTTTACAAGTTTTACTATTATTATAACTACCGCTTTTAGTCATAAAAATTGTTTTTACTAACAAAAAATATTATTGTTTGGTTATCTAATCATATAATTCATTTAACTCTTACAAATTACAACTAGTTTAATGTTTTTTAAAGACAAAAAAATATATTGAACACAAAACATAAATCTTGGACCAAACAAATATTTAATAAATCAAGTTGCTATATTTTCAACATTTAAGTCTCTCTAACATTTAAATTCTATTAAATAGGCAAAAAAATATTGAACTCGGATATTTTGCCTCAGACAAGAATATGGAGCGGGTAGCTATAGAAATGTTGCACTAACGGCACAGAGAGGTTGTTTTCAAGATAAAACTTGGAGTTATGGTTAACTTGCTTGGTGGGCGTTGGACGAGCGCCCTGCGATAGCTTGTCTGTAGGGGATGACTCCCTACATTCGGAAAATACCTATGAAGCAAGCCATACCAGAGGGGTTCAGATAAGACGGCTATGTTATTGAGGGTCACCCGTGAAACGGTGTTAAATTAAGCATGCATGCCGCTAGTATGGTCACCAACCCTCGGGGGATTCTCAACCGATCTTCCCCCACGCTGTGAAGCGAGGCTGGCTCCATACCCTTTTGTCGATTTGCGCTCATCTAGGTCACCCCCCAATCAGTATCACTCTAACCTACTAGGTGCAAATCCTTACCCTGATAACATAGCATGTAATCTGCTGTTCCTTTCAGGTACCTCAATATCCTACCATCTTTCAGTGCGCAGGTCCTGGGTTCGTCTAAAACAGCGGAAAGCCCAAGAGCCTAAGAAATATCGGGTCGTGTACACATCATAGCATACATCAGGCTTCTGACCGTGCTGAATAGGGAACTCTTGACATCATCTCTCTTTCTTCTGGGTAGGACCCATATCAAGGCTTAGGCCCATATTCTTTTCCATAGGAGTCTCTATAGGTTTACAATTGCGTATTTAGTATCGTTCAAGCATCTTCTTGATGTAAGTCTCTTGAGACAAACTAAGAAGTCTCTTAGATCGATCTCTGACGATCTTGACACCAAGCACATAGCTAGCCTCACCCATGTACTTCGTCTCAAAATTGGAGGACAACTACTGATTAGTGGAAATTTTCAATTCCTTGTCATTTCCAGCCAGTAGTATGTCGTCAACATACAAAGAAAGGATCACGAAACTACCTTTTTACCCTTTCACATAAACACAATAGGCCTCCTCCACCATCATAAACCCATCTGCTAAGATGGCTCGATGAAATCTAAGGTACCATTGCCTAGACGCCCGCTTTAAGCCATAGATTTATCCTTCTTGCATACTTTGTGCTCCTGTCCGTCAGAACCACAAAGCCGACGGGTTGGTCCATATAGATCTCTTCATCAAGATCCCCATTAAGAAATGAAGTTTTAACATTTGGTAGAGCTCTAGATCCATATGTGCGAGAATGGCTAGAATGAGCCTAATCGAGACGAGTCTAAGAACTGGAGGGAATGTATCCTCATAATCGATTCCCTCCTTTAAAGCCCTTAACCACAAGGCGAGCCTTATACCTTTTAATAGATCCGTCCACCTTGCGTTTTATCTTAAGAACCCATTTCTTACTGATTATCTGAGGTTCTGGCGGAAGGTCAATCAAGTTCCAGACTTTCTTCATCGACTCCATCTCGTCCTGCATTGCTTGAATCCACTCCCTAGCAGCAGGCCCTGCGAGAGCCTCTAAAACAGTCTTTGGCTCCTCTTCATCTACCGCATGAAGGCCTCTCCCTCAATCTCAAGGACTCGTGAAGGAAATGATCTTTACATGGAAATGAAAGAATCTGGAGTAATTAATGAACAAAATATTGCAGAATCAAAAGTGGCTCTAGTTTACGGTCGGATGAATGAACCGCGGGGAGCTCGTATGAGAGTTAGTTTGACTGCCCTAACTATGGCGGAATATGTAACACCCGCACTTAGGGTCCAGTCATTCTTGGCAATTAGGTGAGTATTTAAGTATTATTTATTTAGTTACTCATTTTATTTAATTGTTAATTGCATGATGTTATTGATGTTTTCATGATAATTAATTGGTCTGCGAGACAAGAGATAAAATATGAGATTTAATATTTTAATAAGATATTGATATCATATGATTTGGTTTTACACGAGGGTTCCAAATAATACCTCATTGCATGTTTTTGGTTTGAGTAGGACTGCTTTAATTAAGTTTCTGTATCTCAGATATCAGTATTTGCACTGTGTAGTGTAATATTTTCATTCTTGACCTATATATATAGCATTTGTATATGTTTGTTCCGGTTTGTTGGTTCTGGCTGCATAGGAGAAGAGAGAAACGAACCATTAACCCACTCTTACGTAAACTTGAGTCTGTAATTCTGTTTTCGAGTGCTAAAGCGAGGGTTAACGTTTGGATTTCGAGCAAGAGGTGATGTTGTGTTGTTTATGTCGAGTTTTGATTAGGAAGTTCTTGATGTTGAATGTTGGCCGTGCGAAGTGGAGTCCACTACGTGCGTAGTGACTCCATTACGTGCGTAGTGCTCAATGAAGAAGATGAAGTCGATGAGTTTTGGTCGCACGAAGTGAGGTTCACTTCGTGCGTACCAGTGCCCATTGTGTGCGAAGTGGGTTAGCCACTTCATGAGTTTGAAAGTTCAATACGTGCGAAGTGTGATCATTTCGTGCGAAGTGTGATCATTTCGTGCGTAGTGATTCAGACGATAATTCTGTAATTTTATTGCTTGTAGCCAATGAAAGTTGATGTTTTGCAATTGGAATGTAATCCCAATTACTGACTAAGTTATGATGTGTTTCAGGAAACGAGAAGGCTCAGTGAAATTAGAATACTGAGTGTGGTGTTGGAGAACACAGGTGAGTGGACTTTTAACTCACGAATTGTTTTGGTTGTAACGGTATTAGTTACAACATGTTGTAATGTCTTACTCTCTGTTAGACTAAATGATCTGGTACTTGTTTTGTTGATGCCTTGGGCATACTTGTTGTTTGGTTAACAGCTGTTTATTGGCACTGGGTGCATATGATGGGGTCAGCCATAGTGGGCTGGGTTCACTTGTCATCGGCTAATCAGTATTAGATCTGTTGATGCATGTGTTGCAACTTGAGGTGATTACTGTGTGAGAATGACAAGTGGGCTATCGGTAAACCTATGCTAGGCCAGCATTTGGTTGAAGGTTCGGCCGAACCGCCGGTCCTCTGTGATACTTGTTTATTTGATGTTACTTTTCGTTGATTAAACTTCCATTCACTTAGCTTTGAGCTAATTCCCCACCATAAACTCCAACTTGCAGGTTGTTGAGCTGAGTTGCTGTTGGGAGTTTTGCCTGTCTTTTTGGGGAATGCCTGATACATTAACTCTGATATAATCTTGTTATGAGTCTGTATGTATATATATGTAACACTGGACTTGGTTTACTGACACTTGTGTCAGATGTTAAATCGTTTGTAATACTACGGTAAATAAGTATATATTTGGTTGTTCGCTTCCGCAGGATTAATTTAAAATATATATATATATATATATATATATATATATATAGCGGTGTTACAATTTGGTATCGGAGCCCTGGTTTGGGATGCGTGCACAGTTAGAGTGTTCAATTCTCAAATCTTGGCTCGAGTTTGGTCAGACATTCCTGATGTGGGTGGGATTTAGGGTGAATGCAAGTTTCTTTTGATGTTAGCTGTTGTTAGTAGGTTGTGTACTAACGGTTTACCTAATGAGTGTTGAGATGTTGTGATTGACACAGATATGGCCGATAATGAGAACCTGACTAATGCCCCCTTGACCCCAAGAAAAGCTGGTACTTCGGCGGCAGGTCCTTCAGAGATTCCTGTAACAGAGAGTGTTGAGGTTATCGAAGCTAATATTGATCGGGAAGAATATATTTATCAGTTAGAGGATCAGTTACAAGAGCTTAGAGGAGAGGTACGGGAGCTTCAGAAACAGAAACAGGTACAGGCATCTCAGGCACAAATTCCTCCAGCGATTTCTACTCAATCGGAGATTCCTCCAGTATCGGTACCTATTTTCTCTACATATCAGCCAACCCAGCCTCAGTATTTCTATCCAGTTATGTCTCAGGGATCTTATCAGTATCCTTTGGTTGGGTACCCACCTCAGAAGGGACCCAAGAAATGTCAGTTCAAGGATTTTCGAGATTGTAAACCAAAGGAATACTCAGGGAGCACCAATCCTGCTGAAAATCTAGAATGGTTGAAAGGAATAACGAGAATTTTGGATATTTGTAATTGTGAAGAGGAGCTTCGAGTTACCTATGCCCAGAGTATGCTTTCAGGGGATGCTTCAGCTTGGTGGGAATCGTTGACAGCTCACCTCACCCCGGAGCAGATGAAATCCATTACTTGGGAACAATTCCAGAATAAAGTTCTTGAACAGTATTGTGGTGAATTTGAAATGGATAAAATCAGAAAGGATTTCTTGAGTTTGCATATGACCGAGAGGATGACAGTTGATGAATTAATCAAACAATTTAATGAGAAATTGAGATTTGTAAAGCAGTGGGTGCCAACCGAACATTCTCAGATACAACACTTTGTTGGAGCTTTGTTACCAGAATACAGGGGTAATACCCGTCTAGCCAACACTTTGTCTCAAGCCTTCACCTTAGCTAAATCAGCCGAGGGAGATGTTAAGGCACGTGACCAGATGAACAGGGATAAAGCTGCCTTGCAGAAACCAAAGACAGAACAGACTGGTTCTCAGCAAAGGAAGAAATGGCAGGGTAACCAGGGACAGGGTAGGCAGAACCCTAGGGCAGCTGTTGGTGGTTCAAGTCAGAGGTCTCTATGGTGTAGAAATTGTAGGTCTTCCCACACCGGACCTTGTACACCCCAGACCTCGCGATGTATCAGATGTGGTGGATTGGGACACGAGGTAAAAGATTGTAAATTTCCTCGTAACGTGTGCTGGAATTGTCAAAAAGAGGGTCACAGATCAGGAGAGTGTCCTTCTGCAAGGAAGACGGGGTCAGGTTCAGGGTCAATTACAGTTGGGGGATCATCATCTCAGTCTGGCCAAAAGAGAAAGAATCCTCCTGCACCCGAGGGTAGAGCTTTTCGGATGACAGTAGATGATGCTACTGCCACCGATGATGTCATCACTGGTATGTTTCTTGTAAATTCTATACCTGCACGTGTGTTGTTTGATTCAGGGGCTAACCGCTCCTTTATTTCGATGGCTTTCTGTGATAAATTGAAATTTCCTACTTCACATGTTACTGATTCTCTAGAAGTAGAAATAGCTAATGGTAAGATGGTTCCAGTCACAACGGCTGTGTCTGGAGCTAGAATTGATATTGATGGTACTTGTTTTCCAGTCTCTTTTCTGTTAATGCCTATATCTGGATTTGATGTGGTTTTGGGAATGGATTGGTTGAGCCAGAATAGAGCTAGTATTAAATGCCATAAGAAGTTGATTTCTTTTCCTTTATCTGACGGGTCACACGTAGTGGCTCGCGGAGAGAGGTCTTTTTCTACCTTCCCTATTATTTCGTTTATGAAGGCTAGAAAATCTTTGGCCAAAGGGTGTGAATCGTTTCTGGCTTATGCTATTGATGTCAAAAAGGAGAAGCAAGTTATTTCTGATATTCGAGTAGTTTTGGAATACCCGGAAGTGTTTCCTGATGAGTTACCAGGATTGCCTCCAGTTCGTGAGGTAGAATACAGAATTGATTTAATTCCTGGTTCGAGTTCCGTGGCTAAAGCCCCTTACAGATTAGCTCCTGCTGAAATGCGAGAAATGATGACTCAGATTCAGGAATTGTTAGATAAAGGCTTTATTCGTCCTAGTTCATCTCCGTGGGGTGCTCCGGTCTTATTTGTTAAAAAGAAAGATGGTACTCTACGAATGTGCATTGATTATCGGGAATTGAATAAAAGGACAGTTAAAAATAAATACCCTTTACCTAGGATTGATGATTTGTTTGATCAGCTACAGGGTGCTTCTTATTTTTCAAAGATTGATTTGCGTTCAGGTTATCATCAAGTACTTGTTTCTGAAAATGATATTCCTAAAACTGTGTTTCGTACCAGATATGGTCATTATGAGTTTTTAGTGATGCCTTTTGGTCTAACTAACGCCCCTGCTGTGTTCATGGATTTAATGAATCGGATTTGCCGGCCGTTTTTGGATAAATTTGTAATTGTGTTTATCGATGACATTTTGGTATATTCAAAAACCGAATCTGAGCATGAGCTTCATTTAAGGCAAGTTTTAGAGACCTTAAGACAGAATCGTCTTTTTGCGAAGTTTTCTAAATGTGAATTCTGGATGCGAGAAATTCAGTTTTTGGGACATATTATTTGTAAAGATGGGGTTAAAGTTGATCCAGCTAAAGTTGAAGCGGTTATGAACTATAATTCCCCTAAATCACCATCTGAGATTAAAAGCTTTCTGGGTTTGGCGGGCTACTATCGCAGATTCATCAAAGATTTCTCGAAAATTGTGAGTCCTTTGACGAAGTTAACCCGTAAAGATGTACCGTTTAAGTGGAATGAAGAACAAGAATTAGTTTTTCAGACTTTGAAACAGCTGTTGTGTCAAGCCCCTATTCTTGCTCTACCTGATGGATCTGATGATTTTGTAGTATATTGCGATGCTTCCTTTGCAGGTCTAGGATGTGTTCTAATGCAGCGTGACAGAGTTATTGCATATGCTTCTCGTCAATTGAAACCACACGAGAAGAACTATCCAACCCACGATTTAGAGCTTGCGGCGGTGGTTTTTGCATTGAAACTATGGAGGCATTATTTATATGGTACTAAATGTGTTATCTGTACTGATCATAAAAGCCTGCAATATATATTCTTCCAGAAGGAGCTTAATATGCGGCAAAGGCGATGGCTGGAATTGATTAAAGATTACGATTGTGAGATTCTGTACCACCCAGGAAAAGCGAATGTGGTAGCAGATGCTTTGAGCCGTAAGGGAGCGAGTGATAATATCCGATTCATGCGTATTGAGATTGTTTCTGGCTTGGTGGATAGACTTAAAGCTGCTCAGTTAGAGGCCTTGAAGGATGAAAATTTGAAATCAGAAATCATGGTAAAAAGAAAAGCTGAGTTAATTGATGATTCTCGTGGATTAAAGACCTTTCAGTCTCGTATTTGGGTACCAGTACTTGGGGAACTTCGAGATTTGATTCTGTCAGAGGCTCACAAATTGCGATTATCTGTTCACCCTGGTAGCACTAAAATGTATAACGATCTTAAAGTGCTATATTGGTGGCCTACGATGAAGACAGATGTTGCAAAATTCGTAGAATCCTGTCATATTTGTGCACAAGTCAAAGCAGAGCACCAGAAACCTTACGGGTCTTTAAAACAGCTGAAGATACCTGAATGGAAATGGGAGCATATCACGATAGATTTTGTAACCAAACTGCCATGTACTCAGCGGAAACATGATATGATTTGGGTGATAGTCGACCGTTTAACGAAAAGTGCTCATTTTCTGGCCACCAGTGAGACAGCTTCACTTAGTAGACTGGCTCAGTTAAATATTGATGAGATTGTTTCTCGGCATTGTATTCCTCTTTCTATTGTTTCTGATCGAGATCCCAGGTTTGTTTCTAATTTCTGGGCGAGTTTACATCGTGAATTGGGGACGCGTATTAATTTGAGTACCGCTTATCATCCTCAGACAGATGGTCAGACCGAACGAACCATTCAAACCCTTGAGGATATGTTACGCGCCTGTGTGTTAGAGTATGGTGGATCTTGGGATACACATTTGCCATTGATAGAATTTGCGTACAATAATTCTTATCATTCGAGTATCGGTATGCCACCTTACGAGATGTTATACGGACGTCGTTGTCGCACTCCTACTTGTTGGCTAGAGGCAGGTGAGAAACAGTTTACAGGTCCCGACATTGTTCAAATGACAGCTGAAAAAGTTGTAATTGCCCGAGAAAAGTTGAAAGCTGCCAGAGACAGACAGAAAATGTACGCAGATCCTCGCCGTCGACCAGTTTCGTTTGTTGAACGAGAGTTGGTTTATCTGAAAGTCTCTCCATGGAAAGGGGTTATTCGCTTTGGGAAGCGCGGGAAATTAGCTCCACGATATATTGGTCCGTTCCGAATACGACAGATAGTCAATGATCAGGCTGTTACTCTTGATCTTCCACCTGAGTTAGCAGGTATTCATGACACCTTTAATGTCTGTTACTTGCGTAAATGCAACATTGAGGATGAAAGTCAGATCCTTCCAGTGCATGATTTGAAAGTGGATTTGAAAGTGGATTCGAAAAAGCGATTAGTAGAGGAACCAGTTGAAATAGTTGATCGTAAGACGACAAAGCTTCGCAGAAAAGAAATTTCTATGGTTTTAATTAAATGGAAACACAGTTTGGGTTCAGATTTGACATGGGAGACCGAGGCAGACATGAGGAACCGCTACCCTAACCTATTTGAGAGCGATGAGATTCCGGGGACGGAATCTTCTTTAGGGGGGGAGAGTTGTAACACCCGCATTTAGGGTCCAGTCGTTCTTGGCAATTAGGTGAGTATTTAAGTATTATTTATTTAGTTACTCATTTTATTTAATTGTTAATTGCATGATGTTATTGATGTTTTCATGATAATTAATTGGTCTGCGAGACAAGAGATAAAATATGAGATTTAATATTTTAATAAGATATTGATATCATATGATTTGGTTTTACACGAGGGTTCCAAATAATACCTCATTGCATGTTTTTGGTTTGAGTAGGACTGCTTTAATTAAGTTTCTGTATCTCAGATATCAGTATTTGCACTGTGTAGTGTAATATTTTCATTTTTGACCTATATATATAGCATTTGTATATGTTTGTTCCGGTTTGTTGGTTCTGGCTGCATAGGAGAAGAGAGAAACGAACCATTAACCCACTCTTACTCAAACTTGAGTCTGAAATTCTGTTTTCGAGTGCTAAAGCGAGGGTTAACGTTTGGATTTCGAGCAAGAGGTGATGTTGTGTTGTATATGTCGAGTTTTGATTAGGAAGTTCTTGATGTTGAATGTTGGCCGTGCGAAGTGGAGTCCACTACGTGCGTAGTGACTCCATTACTTTATCTGAAGTATCCGCATTGTTGGGTAGAATGCCTTCCGCTGTGGGTTATCAACCTACCCTTAGTACCGAAATGGGTACTTTACAATAAAGAATTACTTCTACCAAAGAAAGGTCCATAACTTCTATTCAAGCTGTTTATGTACCTGCAGATGATTTGACCGACCCTGCTCCTATTACGACATTTGCACATTTAGATGCTACTACCGTACTATCAAGAGGATTAGCCGCCAAAGGTATCTATCCAGCAGTAGATCCTTTAGACTCAATGTTAACTATGCTACAACCGCGGATCGTTGGTGAAGAACATTATGAAACTTTACAACAGGTTAAGCAAACTTTACAACGTTACAAAGAACTTCAAGATATTATAGCTGTTCTTGGATTAGACGAATTATCTGAAGAAGATCGTTGAACCGTAGCAAGAGCGCGAAAAATTAAGCATTTCTTATCACAACCTTTTTTCGTAGCAGAAGTATTTACGGGTTCTCCGGGAAAATATGTTGGTTTAGCAGAAACAATTAAAGGCTTTCGATTAATCCTTTCCGGAGAATTAGATGGTCTTCCTGACAGGCCTTTTATTTGGTAGGTAACATCAATGAAGCTACGGCGACGGCTATGAACTTAGAAATGGAGAGCAATTTGAAGAAATGACCTTAAATCTTTGTGTATTGACCCCTAATCGAATAGTTTGGGATTCAGAAGTGAAAGAAATCATTTTATCTACTAATAGTGGATAACTTGGCGTATTACCAAATCATGCTCCTATTGCTACAACAGTAGATATAGGTATTTTGAGAATACGCCTTAACGACCAGTGGCTAACGATGGCTCTGATGGGCGGTTTTGCTAGAATAGGTAATAATGAGATCACTGTTTTAGTAAATGATGCAGAGAAAAGTGGTGACATTGATCCACAAGAAGCTCAGCAAACTCTTGAAATAGCAGAAGCTGCTTTGAGAAAAGCTGAAGGAAAGAGACAAGCAATTGAGGCAAATCTGGCTCTTCGACGGGCTAGGACACGAGTAGAGACTATCAATGCTATTTCATAACCAGTTGGTGCATCCGAATAATCATCGATTTATACACCCTATATTTGGTTGCTTTGTTTAACTTGATTATGTCGATTAATATTTTTATTTGTAACGTAAGATTAAGAAAAAAGATTAGTTCATGCTATATTACGAAAAATGCGGCGAAAAATGTTCTTTTTCTTGGATTATACCTTTTTATTTATATTTTTCTTAAATAATCTAACGTGTAATCTTTTTAAAATAACAACAATCACATAAAAAATTTCAAATAAAATAAAAGACACAACAATTAAAATCAACTTTTTATATCTAATAATAATAACAATAATAATAATAGTTATCGTAACTAGTATTATTATATTTGTCCTGATCATAATATTATTATTATTAAAAAAAGTTATATTAAAAAGGTTTTAAAAAAGCTCTACACAAATTTAAAAGATACATGTTACATTGTTACACCATTTGATAAAGTTACTTGCAAAACTGAATATGTTATTGTTTAGTATGTCTCTAACAGATCAATTACATTCATTGAATAAAAATTTGATAAAATTACTTGCAAAATTGAAGATGTTATTGATAAGTATGTCACTAATAGATCAATTACATTCACTGAATAAAAATGCATAGTTTAATAACTTGATTACAAATATTAAAGAAATGAATAAGTTAAAAAAAAGCTCCCCACCCTCTTCAGAAAACAAAGGCGAAGGTAAAGAGAAATAATAAATTTTAAAAGTATATGTAGTTTAAGAAACGAGGTGTATTGTAGTTTGTATGTAGAGCAAAGAGATTATATAATTAACCCAAAAATAGAACTAGATCAAACAAATGGATCCGTTAACTCGAGAAAAGGTATTTTGGTTTATAAACCGAAACCATTTATATCAAGAATCCGTCAAAATTGAAATCAATAAATTGATAGAAGTCGAAACCATCAAAATTAAAAACTTTAAAACTAGAATCAGCGATTTGGATTCATTTTGAGCTTATATTCGTCATAAAACATCCCATGACCCCCAAATTGTGTGTGAACGTAGTTAATGGTAAACTTTGATGATGGAAATACAGATAATAATGATTGACGGCATATCATGGTAGTCTAATATGACCTTTATTATGTGATATATATGATATATATATATAAATATATAATTTATATTGAAAACTCTAATTAATTAATATGAAATATGTGAAGTATAAAGAAAAAGAAAGTGAAATAGTAATACTCATAACCAAGTATACCATGTATATTATGAAAAATACACTCCAATTAACAGTTTATACTTTGAAACAATGATGATTTGGTCAAAGTAAAAAGTCAAAATTGCATGGTCTTTACTTCACAAAGGAATCCAATGAAAACATATTTTGGTAATAATATAAAAACAGACAAATAGCAGAGAAACAGAACGTGGAGTCTCGTCCACGATAATGTTTTTCCCATCTTATTCTTATGACAAAGATTCTGTCTTTCTGGTCCTCTAACTTACATTTTTTAAAATACACCCCCCTCTACTTTTATAATCACATATTATATTTTATATATAATATATATATTGGACAGAATTTTAGAATTTAAAATTTACAAGCAGATTAAAAACAATATCACTCCACACACATAAGCATAAGCATAGTGATTAGTGACAGTGGTGCGTGACTAGGCATTAAGACTTGGTTGGTCAACATTGACAAGGACACGACTTTCAAATAATATAAAATAGTTTCTGTAATATTTTATCTACTTTTACATCGTTACACTAAAATGTGAAATTATTTGACGGAAATTACTGACATAAAAACAGCAAAAACCAGGATGTTCTCACAAGGCCGAGCGTATATGGACTTGGGCTCCCTTCAGGCTCCATCGAATGGAGTACGCCTTGCTCGGGTTCAAGCCCTTTCTCTCTCCTCCGGTTTCGTCAACCGAGAGCAATGTGCAGCTTTTTGTTATTTATTTCTTTTTTGTTTTGTATAGAGAGTAAGGAAAGAGAAAAGTATTTGAGTTGATTGGGTTATGGGGTACTTGGGTTTTGGGTTGAATTTAGGTTAAAATGGAAAAATTTTAAAAACTAATGTGACAGCTCGGATACTCTTAGCCTAAGAGGGGAAGGAGCTCCGTCATCCTTCCAAAATATGCTACTCATGCTTAGTTGTGTGATACATTTATCGTATGGATGGTGTTCGTGACGGGCTTACTAACTTTTTTTCCAACTAATTACACGAAGCAAAATTAAGTTTGTGTGGGTCAATAGTGTCATATGTTTACACGTGAATAATAGATAATTTGTTTACAATAAAATTTTATCATACGTAATAAAAAGTGTATGATTAAATTATCAAATATTTAAACATGTGAGTAAAATAAATTAATTAAGTGTAGGTTTTTAAGGATACTCCTGCTCTGTTTGCATGCATGCATAGTGATATCACATGTATGATTTTGCATTTTAAAAAGAAATGAGGGAAACAGTTAAAGATGTGTAATGGGAAAAGAAGCAGGCCTTTGAGCTAAAGACAATAAAAGGGACTCTTGGTGATTTCGAGGCATTTTCAACGGTCATTTAGAGATTTGTAGATTTAAACTTTAAAGTATGTAAGTTTAGTGTAATAAAAATAGAGTTATATTTATAAATTCTATATAAAAAATATAGGCTTAAAATTTAATATGTTATTGTAGGTGATTTAGTATATAATTACATGTGATTTGTAAAAGCATCATATGTTAATTATGAAAATGTTTCTCCGTCTAAAATTTTAAAATGCAATATATACCATTTATGTTATTGATTCAAAGTCTAAAATTAGTCTATTGGGACTATGAATTAAACATGGACTATATCGAACATTATTCAATAAAAATAGAGTTAATTACTGATTTGGTCCCTGTGGTTTGCACTTTTCTACTGGTTTGGTCCCGAACTTAGAAAAACTACGTGGATAGTCCCTACTGTAGCAAAGTTGTTGCAAGTTTGGTCCCTCTTCAATTTGAAATGACCTATATGCCCTTACCCTTTTAATTTTTCATTTTCTTTAATTATTAATCAATATTTAAATATTATTTAATATTTATTTTCTTTTTTAATAATTAAATACAAAATTATATTTCTCTCTCTCTCTCTGTGTAAACCACCACCACCACAACCTTTCACTTTCTCTGCACTTTAACCCTATTACCACCACCACCTCTCGCACCTCCTTTAACTCTCTCTGCTTTACACCGCCAAGAAGAAACCATCAACAGAATTATGGCTTTTATCACAGCCACTACCACCAACAGAAACAGGGTGGTGTTTTGCGATTGGAGTTTTTTGAAATTTTCACACGATTTAGGTACAGATCTAAGGTTTTCAGCACCGCCACCAACCACCATCTTCACCAAAAATATCACCGCCACCAACCACAAATCTGCCACTCTCCTAGCGAGTTTCGTTTTGTACGGTGATTGGGGTTTTTAGGCCGCTGCTACCGCCACCATTGCACTTGGGGAATCACACCACCATCAAAGTCTCACCGCCACCGTGGAAAGTCATTGGACAGATGAGAGAGAGGGCGGCTCACCACCACCGTGGAAAGTCATCAAACCTTGACCTCCAAAAGCATCAACCACCGTGGTTAGGGTTTTCTTTCGAGATGGCGGTGGTGACGGCAGATTTGGCGGTGATAGGGTTTTCTTTCGAGATGGCGGTGGAGTGGTAGAGATGGTGGTGGTTAGGGTTTTCCGAGATGGCGGTGGTGACGGCGATATGGTTTTCATAGATCTGATTAGGGTTTTCATAGATCTGGTGGCAGAGATGGCGGTGGTTAGGGTTTTCTTCCGAGATGGTGGTGGAGATGGCAGCAGCAAGGTGGCGATCTGGTTCTTGATGGTGGGTTTTGACGGTGATGGTGGATTTTCAGTCAACGAGGGTGCGTTTTCATAGATTTGGTTAGGTGGTTGTGGTTGGGACGGTGGTTTTCATAGATCTGGTGGTGGTGATGGTCTGTTATGTAACCCGAGAGAGAGAGAGAGAGACGATGGCTATGTGGTGGTGGAATGAAAAGGTTGTGGTGGTGGTGGTGGTCTGTTATGTAACCCGAGAGAGAGAGAGAGAGACGGTGGCTATATGGTGGTGATAGAAAAGGTGGTGGTGGTGGTGGTGGTGGTGGTGTGGTGGTCTGTTATGTGACCCGAGAGAGAGTAAGAGAATAGAGAGAGGGGAGAGAGAGAGAGAGAGGGGGATTTAGGGTTTTATTATTCTGATATATTAATTATTTTTAAAAAAGAAAATAAATATTAAATAATATTTAAATATTGATTAATAATTAAAGAAAATGAAAAATTAAAAGGGTAAGGGCATATAGGTCATTTCAAGTTGAAGAGGGACCAAACGTGCAACAACTTTGCTACAGTAGGGACTATCCACATAGTTTTTCTAAGTTAGGGACCAAACCAGTAAAAAAGTGCAAACCACATGGATCAAATCAGTAATTAACTCATAAAAATAATACATCTCAAGGGGGTCATGGTACATCACAACAACCAAATTACGAAACTTGAGCGACTGGGTCTTTTTTTTTTAAATATTAAGTTTGACATCTATGAATTATAAACTATCTATTAACCTTTTCCGTTTAATATAAACCATTTTGACTTTGCTAAAATGTTTTAGAAAATAACAAGGGAGGTTAAGATTGATCCGGTGTTAATTTTTCAAACTTAAAACTTTTTAATAAAAGAATAATGTTTATTTTTCATATATCTTGAAAGTGTGATACACAATAAAAACTATTCATACACAGCAATGTATGCATTATCAACTCGTATTATGTGTTGTTAAATGGTTGTACGTCTTTTGTATGGATGCATTTTTTTGTGTACGAATCAACTCTTATTTTGAAAAGCATAAAATATAACAATCATCCGTTAGAGGAGAAGTGAGATCACAGGAAATGATCATAATCGAACTCTATTTGGAAGCATGCGTACCTAGAAGCACAATTACAAGTTTACAACCCTTCTAGCTTCATTTAACAGAAGAGGGTGGTAAGCAAGTATCGTAAGTAAAGGTGGGAGGTGTTCGTTTTTCAATACATAGTTGGTGGCAGGATAGTAAACACATAGAATCTTAACCAGACAAAATTGAAATCCTAATTGTAAACCTTTGCTTAATAGGTGAGGTTGATGTTCGTAACCTAAGCAGTTTAGGTTGCCTTTTCGTAACCGTAAGGCCTAAGCAAATGAGGTAGATTTTTTTTTGAACGGCAATGCAAAGAGGCAACTAGGAAAAGAGTCTGGGCTCGGCCATCACCCCTACCTAGCTGCCTCAGAATATCATTAAATAATCTAGCAAGACGCTAGAAAAGAGTACAAGATGAAAGGAAATACAACATTAAAAACAAACATCCGGAAACAAAACCCAATCAGACCACCTATGCTTGAAAGACACAACTCCTGAACGTTAAGCAAACGAGGTAGATATTAAAGGAAGGGAGAGAGATCACAAATGTTGAAGAGAGAGAGAGAGGGAGAGTGTGTGTGTGTGTGTGTGCGTGAGAGAGAGAGAGAGAGAGAGAGATCGCCAACATTGAAGGAAGGGATGTATCATCGAATGAAAGAGTGAGAATGTGAGATTATCCTATGTCAAATGAGGACGTCTAAACTGTATCTACAAACAAAAAGTTCTTTCACATTCTCTCCAAAATAATGGAAACTTTATATTTTTACCTCTTTAAAATTTAATAAAAATAAACAGTTTTTCTTTAATTTAAAAGTAAAAAGATATTTTTTAAAAATAAACAAGACCAAAGTATTAAATAATAGGCATCGTATTTTGAAATTATTTGACATGTCACAATCGATAGGACATTTCCCAACGTGTCATTTTTGTGATTTGTTGTCTTCTTTCATATGTTTGAGCCTCACCTTCACTTATTGGAAATGTGACATGTCTCCTTCAAACATGGCATCCATTCACTTATTAACAACCATTCCAATATGCAATTCCTTCTGTTCATTTTGAAAATAATAATAGTATGAAACAAAAAGTCAGTGTATTATAGTTTTAATATGTATTATCACAAACAGTAATCACCTTTTAATTAGCTCATTATCACTTTTGTCTTTGTTGTTACAGTTTTATTGTACACACAGTCTAATCAACTCCAAATATGCAAGAAAACATAGCTAGCCTGCTAGAGCAACGGGAGCATACATAATTCTATTTTCTCATCCCACTTGTTATATCAGTGATTTAAATTTTCTCTTCTCTAGCTCTTCCATCTTTCTGTTAATACGAAACTCTCATTGTGTTTATTTCTATGTCCCACCATCCTACTAACCCCTTTTTTATATAAAAAAAAAGAAAAAAAAGAAACAAATGTGAGATTGATATTTTATCCAGGAGCGAATTTAGGATAGAAAACCACGTGGTTTCCTAACTAGGTCAAAGTCAACAAAAATAAAAGAGTTAACAATACTTGTGTCAGGTCAAGGTCGTTAAAATTAAATGTAAACATATATCCAATGTAGTTATATTAAAGCTTTTACAATTAATTAAAACATATTTTTCATATTGATCGATCCACCTTGGTTTGTATATTGGATTTAAATTGTTTAACTTTTAGTAACAACATTTAAATAGATAACGATATAAGTATATATAATACGGTATCCTCTCTTATATTATATTTTATTTATTATCTATCGGACCAAGATGGATTAAATCTTTTAGGTTTACCACCAAAATCACATATTGAGAAAGTATAACTTTGAGGTTGGAAAGACCCATTTTGTAAGCATTTTCTACTATTTCATCTTGTTATTAAACATTATAAAATTTTATAACAAACCGTATTAATATGTGGTAAGTTTAAATCAATATTCATATTGTCATTGACACGTAAACTAGATTGTGCTTCTTTTTCTTATACTTGATCAATGTTATATTACAACTTTCATAGTTTCAATAATTTAACAATATTTTTATTTAGTCATATACAATAATAAATCTAGCAAAAACAATATAAACCTAATACTGAAAACAATTAGCAAAACTAAAATAAATATTATAATGAAATATGTTTTGCAAATTTAAGGCTTTAGGCTTACTGGTTTATCGGGTTTTGGCCCAATAAAAATGTTTGTCTTTTTAATTACTGGGTTTCAGGGTTTAGGCCCAACAAAAACTACACTAGTATTATGTTTGGGCTCAAATCAGGCTTGTAAATATTTTCGGGCCTTGGTTTGGGCTTTCATCTTCAGGACATATTTTGGATTTGATTGGTGGTTAACTGGTTATTCCCTGTTAATCGACTTTCAACATTTTCTAAAATCTGAATGATTATGCTAGACATGGGCCCCGAGGACCGACCGGACCGGTCCAAGAAAGACCGCCCGAACCGAACCGGTCCAAGACCGGACCGAGACCGAAAATGACGTAAGCGGTCCGAACCGGTCCAGAACCGGTCCAAGATCCGAACCGGTCCAAAACGGTCCAGGACCGGTCCAAGACCGAACCGGTCCAAACTCGGTCCGAACCGGTCCAAGACCGGTCCAATGCCCAACGGTCGAAGTTCAAAATGCAACGGCTCTTTTTTCGGTCCAAACCGGTCCAAACCGGTCCAGAACCGGTCCAAACCGGTCCAGAACCGGTCCAAACCGGTCCGAACCGGTCCAAACCGGTCCGAGTCGGTCCGAACCGGTCCCCAACGGCTAGTTTCCGATTTTTTTTTTTTTTTTTTTTTTTTTTTTTTTTTCAATTCTTCCTATAAATACCCCCCATTTGGTTGCCATTTTTCTCCTACACCTTCTCTAAACCACTTATTCTCTCATTCTTTCTTCTTTCTCTCAAGATTTGCTTATAATTTGCAATTTTTCCAATTCAAGGATTTGTTTATAATTTGCTTCAAGAATCAAGGATTTGCTTATAATTTTTTGATTTGCTTCAAGAATCAAGATTATAAAAAATGGCGGGTGAAGGACCTAGCAATTTGAAAGCGGGTCGAAGTGATTTCAATATAAATCTCCCGTACGAAGAAGTTCCAAAAACAAATCGAGTTGCGGAAATTTGGAAGGATTTTGTGCAACTCAAACAAAATAACAAAAAATATGCGAAGTGTACGCATTGTGGAGGAATATTATCCGGCTCTAATTCTTCTCTCGCTCGGCATTTAGTAAGTATTCTTTTTTATATTTAAGTTTAGTTTATTTAAATACTAGTTTTTTTATATTTAAGTTTAGTTTATTTAAATACTTATTATATTTGTGAATTTAAAATTATAGGAATTCATGAAATTGAAAATATAGGAATTTATGAAATTGAAAATATTGGTGGACAACTTATTATATTTGTGAATTTAAAATTATAGGAATTTATGAAATTGAAAATATAGGAATTTATGAAATTGAAAATATTGGTGGACAACTTATTATATTTGTGAATTTAAAATTATAGGAATTTATGAAATTGAAAATATAGGAATTCATGAAATTGAAATTATAGGAATTCATGAGCCAAAAACAATTTGATGTAGTTCTAGTTATTCATAACTTAGTTATTCATTCTAATCGTAATACTAGTAGATATAACCCGGAGAGTGGTGTCTAGAATAGTCACGATCGGCTTGTGGTTGTTGGATTTTCCGAAAGGTTTTAAACCGAAAGGATCCTGCCCCCCGACTGACATGCCTGGCCACTCTTTGCTTGGTAGTCAAACGTATTACTTTAGAATCAATAACTATAGTTTAATACTTGAATTAAATACATGAACTTGGTTAAATATAGTTTAGTACTTGAATTAAATACATGACCTTAGTTAAATATAGTTTACATTACTTGAACTTAGTTTATTCTAATATAAACTTTAAAAAATTAGACTAAATGCTTGGTGCGACAAGCCGCTGAGGTTGAGAGTCAAACTCAAGTTGATGGTCAAACATGGCGTTTCGATGCCGCTTTAGCTCAGGAATTAAGCATGCAGTTAACAATACAAGAAGCATTACCATTTGACTTCTTCTCCCGCCCAAGAGTCACAACTTTTATCAAAAAAGCTTTACAACCTCATTATTCCTCTGTAAGTCGAAGAACTCTTAAACGTAGAGCTATGACAAAATGGAAAATAATATATCTGGTTGTTGTGTGGTTGAGTTTCAACTCTTTTTACGGAATTTTATTTTATTTTTAACTTATACATTTGAAAAATTGATATTAAGATCTTTTATTTAGGGACGTAAAAGAATCGGATCCAGCTTCGAAACTAGTACTTATCGAGTTAGGTTCGTTTAGGCATTTTCACCTCGATCTCGACTTGCTTAAGATATACGATGCTTGGTTAAACTCGTTTAGGCTTTTTTAAAGGTGACCCGTTTAAACTCTATGTACTTTTTTGAATTTTTTTAGTAAAAAAAGGTGTATGTGGTGTGTCTATATAAAATATAAAATGTAAAGTACAACATATATAAAGCTTCTTTGAGGTTCAAAACTTCAATCTAGGCTTGAGCTTGAATTCGTAAATGCTTAACTCATTTTAAGCGTTTAATGATGTGAGTTTGAATACTTTGTGACTAGCTCAGATCGTTTAGGTCATTGGATATGACTATATAATTTAACAACTCAATAATCTATTGAAATGTAAATTTTCTCGAACAAAAAAGAATCATTTAGAACAAATACTAATATATAGTGTAATTTTTTCATAGTTGGATAATAATTTAAAAACAAATAAAAAATCTAACTGATTTCATGGTGGTGATGGTCGGCATGGTGGTATTCTTGTTTGTAGCGGCGTCCTCTAATTTTTCCTCTGCCGCGTATTTGTTTGCACCCAAATTCACATCCCAATTCGCAAGCATGTTCATTGGGCGGTTCTAGGACCATGCAAATATCAAGGCAAGCGGCAGTGCATGAGACTGGACCTCCGGGCGATGGAGCTACGGTGTCTGACGGTGGCGTTGCGGTTCTCGTCCATTCCAACATCTTAGCCATTCTTTCCTCCTCCTCTTTGCTCATCTCTTCAGCCTTGTCCGTTCCCGGGCGTGATGATGCCGCCGGCGAGGTTGTTGTCACCACCACCAACATCAAGATTGCTAATTTTTCTAAAGGCATGATTTTGGAAGGTAGAGGGGGTGAGAGTGAAAAATGAAATGTTTTCACAAAATGCTTAACAGGTTGTCCGTTTCTCTAGATGCAATCTTTTACTCTTTACCACATATTAATTTGGATGGAGAATGGATGTTTCACTATAATTATGTAATATTCTCTCTCTCTCTCTACATACATACATACATACACACATTTTTCTTCGTTTTTATTTGATCTGCTCACTTTAATTTATTTGTATTGCCATATTTATCTCTTATTAATTAACTTTTTTCTTTTTAATTGTCGGATTTCTCTCGAGAAACAATTTCTCCACCTATGGGTAGAATATATATATATATTATCTCTCTCGTACCCCGCTATAACGGGATCGGATATTTTTATTGTTTTGTGTTGTTGTTAAAGGCCTCCAATATTATCATAATTGAAAAACAAAATGGATGTAATCTTGAGTCGATGTTGTTGGTTGAACTTTCATCATAAGATGTTTAACTAACATAATATTTTCTTCGAGATGAAAATTCTTGTATACTTACATTACATCATATGAATGAATTTCAATATGAAATCCACTTCATATACATATCTTTATATCTAGTTATTACATCTGTATGACAAATATTAATTGAAATTTTCTATCATATACTTACACTGCTTAGTCTGAATATGTGAACCCAACAATTTCAATGCTACTGGGACAGAGCTCCATATTGTTTTCTAACTTGTCATCAAAGTATGATTGGTATATAGTCTTTTTAAAACTGATAGTTTTTTCAAATGAAAAATTACACGTTCTGTTTAGATGAAAAAACTGGAAGTTTTCTTGTAAATAAATTTAAACAAAAAACTTTTAGAAAAATCTTTTAAAGCTAGTTGAAGCTTTACTTAAGTATTCTTTTTAATTGTTTTGCAATTCCTTCTATTTTATGATCTGACACTTTTCAAGTCCTGATACTAGCTATTTTACCAAACACATATACAAATATAAGATACAACTTTTAGCGTCAGCTATCAACTATTTTCATCGAACATACTCCAAGATATTTCATTGCTGTACAAACCATATATACCCAATTCACAAGTAATGAAAGGGTATCAAACACTGTTAGAATCCTAAATGTAATCTATATGTTTACATTTATTATGCTAACAGTAGTACTAATCTAAAGTTTTGTGATATCCAAATTTTTTGGGAAAGATAGCCAGGTATCCCAGCTGAAACGGGCCGGTCTTCTCATCTTAGCTCTGATCCAGAAGAATCCTAATCTTTGAATTTCAAAAGGTATGTCTTCGATTCCGTTCGAACCATTAAACACCAACTCATTACGACTTTTCCAAATACTATATCCCGTAATTCTGATTATCACCTCCCAAAGCCTGAAACTTGCAGAAGAGAAATTACCTTTTACCAAGTCTTCCAACTGTGCGAATGATTCACCTGAGACGGCCTGCAAACCCCACCACTTAGCTGTAAAGTCCCAAATTCTTTTGATGCTCGAACATTTGAAGATGGCATGTGAAACCGATTCTATCTCCATCCTACATCTTGGGCAAAGTATTGAGGGGACATCAATCCCTTTATCAGCTAAATTTTTGAGTGTAGGTAGCCTATCCAAATCAACCCGCCACGCAAAAATGAGAACCTTTTTTGGAGCAAGGTTGGACCAAAAAGTCTTAGGACGAATGAGAACTTGATTCACTAACTTCTTTTCGAGGAACTCTCTTGTTACTTTTACTGAAAATACCCCTTCCTTGTTACCCAGCCACAACCATTTATCCACTTTGTTCTTGTGAAGAGAGACATCTTTAACTGTTTCTTGTAATCTGAGGAATTCCTCACGTACCCGACCTCTCAAGCCTTCGTGAACCACTATTTTCCAGCTCCAATTGTCTTCTTCCCAGGTACCCATATCACTGATCCTTTGTGGGTCGTTACCTATCCTGTTAAAAACTCTTGGAAACATTGTTTTCAAAGGAATATTTCCGATCCACAAATCGTTCCAAAAGTTTACATTTTTCCCATTATGAACTTCCACCTTTTGTAAAGAATTTACTAATATGCCTTTTTTTCCAACCAACTTCCTGCCTTAATAATGCCCCCCCAAAGACCCACTTATTTTGTCTTCTTAGTCAAATCCAAACCCCCATCCCAACCGTATATGCTTTTTATAATGCAAATCCATAAAGACCCCGTTTCTGTTTTAAATCTCTACCACCACTTTAATAACAAACTTAAATTAAAGATATTTAAACTCCCAAGTTCCAAACCCCCCAACCCTCTGTTTAAAACAATCAAATCCCATTTAACCCATGCCATTTTTGACCCCTCGTTGTTTCCACCCCAAAAGAAATTTTTTCTAATTTGTTCTAAACGAGCAACGATACTGGATGGTGCACGGAAGAGAGACAAGTAATAGATTGGCAAGCAAGAAAGTACCGATTTAGTAAGTATCCATCTCCATCCAAATGAAACACATTTCTTCTTCTACCTTGCAAGGACACCTTCAAATCTTTCAAAAATCTTTACCCAGTGTGACTTTTTTCTCATAGACACATTAACTGGTACCCCGAGGTAGTACAAAATTTCCTCCGATCTCTTACATCCCATTAATTTTGCTACCCTTCCTTGATCTTCAATTGTAATACCGGAACCCCACAATGCACTTTTCTTCCAGTTGACTTTAAGTCCCGATACTTTTTCCCAACTTGATAATAAAATTTTGATTGCTTTGAAGTTCCTTCTTTCCCAAGCTCCAAAGATGATAGTATCATCTGCATATTGCAAATGAGACATTAACAATTTATCCTTCCCAATTGACACCCCTTGAAACACATTATTTTCTACCGCTTGCTTCATCATTATATTTAAGGCCTCCGCCACAATAAGAAATAGATACGGTGCTAATGGATCGCCTTGCCTTATTCCTTTTTGTGGCTTGAATTCTCTCGAAGGGGACCCATTTATTAGCACCGAGACCGACGATGATTGTAGGCATGTCTTTATCCATTGACACCATCTATCCCCAAAACCCATAGTAGCCATTACCATCAATAAAAACGACCAACTTATACTATCATATGCTTTTTCAAAGTCAAGTTTTAGAACCATGGCCTTCTGCTTCGAATTCTTTAGCTCCTTCAAAACTTCCCCCACCACTATAATGCTATCCATTATGGATCTATTTTGAAGAAAACCCGACTATTCTGACCCAATTAGCTTTGAGATGACCTTTTTCAATCTTCTTGATAACGTTTTCGAAATGATCTTGTAGTAACAACCAATCTTATATCCTTATTAAAAAAAAAGGATGCTTACATCATCATTCCTCTTCCCTAAAAATTCTCCACCAATCACAACCCTTCATTTTAAAAAAAGAAATTAAAAAAATGGATAATAAAAATATTATGACATCACATGCGGCTTTAAATGTTTTGCATAATTACATTAATTGGAAGGGGTAGAATGTAAATTGTTAAGGGGATAGTATGAAATATGTGAGGGGGTTTTAAGAAAATTGTATATTAATGTAATTAATTATAAGTTGTTTGAAAATTATGTTTAATAACTTCAAATATATTTTGTTTTGAGAAAAAATAATTATATATTTGTAATCGTCTCATTTTTATCTACGATTTGATATAAATTTTATCGGAATATGAGGTTTTTTAAAAATTAGTATAATTTAATTGTTTTATCAACATCTAAGTAGTTATTGGACATTTTATTTGTCTTTTATAGTTATTCCCTCTACATAATGTAGTCGATATAATCATTGATTTCTTGGTATTTCGATAAAAAAATTAAAAGTATACTATAACTAATGGTTAGCGGCATAAAGTTGTTTACAAAACTACCACTACCGTTAGAGCTTTTTAAAATTAATTGTTAGTTGTGAGTAAATAATATTTCAGAAACTAGAACTCTATATAATTACTGGGTAGTGAAACAACTGTCATGATAGTGAGTTTTGTAACTACACATACAACTTGAAAATGTATATAAAAATAGTAATTGTCTAAGTTTTCTTATTTTTTAACTAATACTTTGATACATAAAATAAAAGTTATTATTACATGGATATTTGAATTCAGTGAGATATCGTGTTTTCAATTATATTTAATTGAACAATAAATTACACTTAAGTGATTTACGTATGTATAGACATAATATATTCTATGTTAGAATCTTATTTTTATGCGATCTAATTTGCGTATACTTAAATGAATGTCATCATTATTTAACTTTTTAATAAAGTTAGTTTACAATTTCAAATATTCAAATATATAATTGGCTAATAAAAATGTATTTAAATCACTTGATATTATAACATCGACAATAATATTATAGTTATGTCTTTACAATGTCGGAATAAAGCTCCATCACGAGAAACACATTAATATTATACTAAAAACTTTTACACGTGTAATGTAAATTTATATTTCTTATAAAGAGTATTTATAAAAAGTATTAAAAATACACGTTTTTACTCATGGATAGTTATATGTGACGGTTTCTCGAGTGAAGAGTAAGGATTGGTTAAAAGTTTTAATTTGCGATGATGAAGGAAACCATACTAATAAAACCATGAATGTTGTTTATAAAGAGGCTTTACAGAAAATTTAATGACAATCTTATGTATAGATATCAAAATTCTGTAATGGTTATTCATTTCTTATTTTCTTACGAGATTTTATTTTTCTATCTATGTTTTGTAATTATTTTTACTATACGTGTTATTACTCTTTAAAACTATATAAATTTTAAATTAACTTATATAATCGCGTGTTGATACACGGGTCGCTTAGCTAGTTAGATTTATAGGTCTAAAGTCCCCAAATGCTAATGGGTCCATCACCTTGGGTATTAACGTAATGAACGAAGCATTGCATCCTACCGAGATTCTTTTGTGTTCCCAGAACCAATTCAACGATTCCATTAGGAATTCTTTAATGATCTCCCATAAGTGTTTTATGAACTTGAAATTAAAGCCGTCAGGTCCAGGTGCTTTATTGCCCGCACAATCCCACACCGCTTGTTTTACTTCGATCATTGTAAATTTGATTTCCAGATCCGAACTATCTTGAACAAAAAGTTTCTTGAAGTTGTTACTCATAAAATTCAAAGATGGTGATTCTTTCTCTTTATAAAATTCCCCAAAAAACCTTTCAGCACCCAATTTTTATTTCATTGATATCATTTACCCATCTCCCGTTTATCGTCAACCCGCTTATATTATTTGCAAAATTTCTCCTCTTGACTGCTTTATGGAAGAACTTAGAGTTTTCATCCCCGCCCTTGTACCACTTTAATCTTGATTTTTGGCTTAACATTCCCCCTTTCACACTTTCTTTATCGATTAAATTTTTCACACAATTGTCTCTAGCTCTGATTTCCGCTTCCAGTAACAGTGTTGTTTCTGCTTTCAATTCCCAATCTTTTGCTTCCTTTTGAAGTTTGATTACCTTAATGCTTGTTTGACCCTTCTTAATTTATCACAAAACTTGAGATCTCCACTTAGTCTTTTATTTTCAACAGCCCACTCCCTTTTAACAATGTCTTCACACTCGCTGTTATTCAACCATTCATCGAAAAACTTGAATGGTTTTGGTCCAGAATCTTGATTGTTTACAAAACATAATATAGGGCAATGATCCGACTCATTCCTATCCAACACCACACTTTTTACATCCCCCCACATTTGAAGCAAGCTTTCGGATATAAGAAACCTATCCAACTTGCTAAACTTAGAGCCATTATCCGAAACTCTAGTGAGTTTTCTATTCCCCAACCTTATGTATACCAAATCATTCCTTTCAATAAAACAATTGAAGTCTCTCATGTTTCTATCAATAGATTTTGCATTAAACCTTTCCCCCGAATTCCTTACTTCGTTGAAATCCCCAAAGATTAATACATTTTCCCCCACATTTTCAATGACATTATCTAGAAGTGCCCAACATTCTTGCTTTTTTTCAGTAGTGTGTGGCCCATATATGTTAACGAACGCGCATTTTTGCTCTTTGCCCTTCCAATACCCTTCAACTGCCAAATACACACCATCCCCATACGACCCTGTGTTCGTGAACAGTCTTGGATCCTAGATTAGTATCAAGCCCCCCGAATTCCCTTTTGCATTTACCATGGCAAATTTAAAAACCGAATTACCCCACAATTCTTCGATTAGGTCTTCCTCCACCCCCTTCATTTTTGTTTCCTGAATTCCAATCATATTTGGTTTTTCTTTAAAACAAATCGACTTGATCCAGTTAACTTTAGCTCTCGATCCAAGACCCATAATATCAATTGATAACACTTTCATTTGATTGAAATAAAAAAATATCGTACTAGTACCTTTTGAACACCTCTGCCCTACGAATTGACTTCGTAGAACCCCACCTTCTCATTAATTTCTTTTATAATCTCCATGGAATTTGACATTGATCTGCCTCCAAGCGAAGATTCCGATGACCTGCCGTTATTATTTTTCACCACCGCACCCACTTTGCCTTTTGCGCTTGCGAGTTTTTTCATGACGTGAAGGCTGAGTTTTCCACCACTAGCCCAGTTTTTCTTTGATCGATTTACCGCAGATGAAGAAGAGGATCTACTATTCTTTGTATTTTTTGAAATCGTGGTTTTCCTTACTGATGGTAGTGAATCAGGTACGAGTGACACAAAACTGTCTTCCACCTCAACTTGCGTAGGCGTATCCCCCAAATTGTCCCTGTAATCTGTTTTATCATTTGTACTTAATTAGCCAAAACTCAAAATGAACGTAATTATGTGCTAGTGACAGACTTATTATATGACTTAACAGTTTTTGTTTATAAGTTCATGAAAAAAAAAGTATATATATATATATAAACTATCACCGGTGCATATATACTATAGATATAGCTTATCATTATTTTTATACAAATCAAATGATTCAAAAAATTGAAGTTTTAATTGTAGAAAATGTGAATTAAGGGTGGTTGAGTAATTATGAAACATGGATGGAATGGTATGATTGGCACACATGCATGCCCACTTTTAAAATTGAAATGGGGCATGTAAACACAATCATATGCAATAGGGCATGCCTTTGTCTCTGCACAGGGTGATAAAGTGAATGGTCTGATCAAACCAACAGTTTTTTTGATCTATTTTATGAGATTGTAGTTGATATTTTATCTTTCTATTATTTCATATGTAAAAATTACCCAATTCTTATCTGAATAAGATAAATCAGAAATTTCATAGGACTACTAAATAAGTTTTGTATTCCGACACCAAATTGTCTTTGGTATTTGCATCACGTGCATTAAGTCCACCTTTTGCTGATCCACGCATGACCAAGTATATTTTTATTTCAAAACAATACATTTGAGACATAAAGATATACCTGGGAAGAGTTATTATAAGAGTTGGTATTTAGGTGTGAATAAAAAAATAAGTCTTAGCCATTAATGATGTTGATAATTAGACGTAATAGTCATAATTTATCTGTCGTAATTTATGGTCGTCCCCAATTTATAGTTCGACAATGAATATAATGAAGAAACAAATGTAGATTATTTAATCAAATATGAGTAAGAGTCAAAATTTAGTCTTCCATTCTCACCTAAATATTTTTCTGATTTGAAACTTACACTATAAAATACGGTGTTATTAATGGTACCTCATCATATCTCTTATACATAAGTTGTATTAAAGGTAACACACTTATATTAATATATTTTGTAGAGGGGTGTATTGACCCCAACCTTTTTATTGTTTTTTTTATTGTTAGAATTGATATTTAGGTGCAAAATGAAAGAACAAATTCTAGACATCAATTATATGTTGATCTATTAGATCTAACAATTACAATTAAACTGTTGTAATTAATGAGTGTCGTAATTTATGGTTGGGTAATGAATACAAGGAATGATCAATTAGAAACCATTCGATCAAATCAAATAAAAGAACACAATTAAATATGTCATTGTAACCTTAATATCCTTTCTTATTTAAACCCAACACACACTCTCTCTATTGTATAGTTAGCAGTAAAGTTTAATTAATAATCTTACCAGCTAGCTTAGAATTCCTAGAATTGATGAGTTGGTAATATGTTCACATCTTTAGGGGTTGGCTTCAATTTAAGAAGATATCCGATCATATATCACTTCAACATTTTTGGTGACAGTTTTAATTAAGATAAACATAAATATCAAAATTAAAAGAGAAGACAAAGAAAGAGAATAGTCGGATTCCATTTTTCCAGTTTTTATTTCCGCATCATAGCATCAGTGCCACACTATTCGTCGTTTTTCTTTCAATCCTTCAAACTAAAAATTCCCATCTTTCTCAGGAAAGGTAACGGGGCGGATTCGGACGGGAATTGGTTCCCCCGTCCCCGTCACCGTTTAAGAAAACCATTCCCGTCCCCGCTTAAAACACCGTGGGGATTAAAACGGGGATTCCCGTTGGGTAACGGGGGAAAACCGCGGGGAAACGGGTATCTCCGTTTAATATAAAACATGTAATTAAATGGGTAATTTTCACCACGGAGATACTAAGGTAAAGCTGTGATTTTTCACTACGAGGATCGTCACCGTTAAGATCTTACCACGAGTTCTAGAAAACGATCATACTAAATTATACAACATTATCGAATAGAAACATATATGAACCAAAATTAAAGTCTTAAAGAATTTAAATATATCCAAAATATCAAACCCAAACAATCGGTTTCCCCTTCCCCCCGTTTATCGTCCCCGCCCCTACCCCGTTTATATCGGTTTTTGGTTTCTATGTTTGTTTCGGTTATTTTTCCATCCTGTTCTTTCTTCTCCTCTCTCCATCTTTTAACTTTATCCCATCAATTTAATACTCAATCCGTCCTAATATCGTTGTCCCAAAATAAGTGTCCACTTCTAAAAAAGATGGCCGCTAATTGCTACTTTTTATATTATACCCTTAATTAGTTATCAATATTATTTCTTTTACAAGTCAATAATGTATTAAATGTAAGGTTAAAAATAAAAAAATTTACTATTAAATCGTGCATCAATTGAACTGTCCTAAATCTTCTATTTTTCGTCTATGAACTTCATTTTAGAACGGATATAGTAAATAATTATGAGTGTTTAAGAGATAAAGAAAGAGTGTGTAAAGGAAATATGAGAGAGGTGTGTGTGTACCGACTGGGAGGTGGCTTTTACGCAAGATAAAATTTTTGGACAATAGGGTATGAATGGTGGTGCGTCCAATGCAGTAGTCATATCTTTGTTTTCCCATTATCATAATTCATAAAAGAGGGAGTTATAATATGTTATAATTAAGAAAAATAATATTTATTCCAGTATGCTATTTTAAGCTTTACATTTCATTACTTGTAAATTATTTAACACTTCACAATGATAACAAAGCAAATAATACAAAAATTTAGACATGAAAGCACTTGTAACTGGCTCATTATGTGTTTCGTTGCGACAATGTCATGACTACAACCCTTTGCTATGACTAAGTCATTGGGTGGCTACATTGTGAAGATGACGTGTATTTAGGTTTTTATTTTGTTTTTCATTACTAGTAAAAAAACGAGACATAATATCTAATATCATAAACTAGTCTTGATATAACCGTATATCACAACAGTCATTTAGTCATCACTACATATGTTTTTAAATTAATATTACATGTTTAACTACGTTTTGAAAAAAAAAACTATTAATAACAAATCAAATAAAACTTATAAACCAAACCATTGTTTTTTAGGATCTTATGATGAGTATTAATAAATAAAAGCATAAATTTATATATGTTTTACTGTATGTTAATAACATATCTTGTGACAAGTTATAAATATCTATTTCTATTTTGTTATTACTAAATATCAATCTGCAAATAAACACAATACAAATTGCTTTAAAAAATGTCTTTATCAATAATATCAAACTATAAATTATCAAATCAACTACTCAACTAAAAAGAGTAAAACTTTAGTGGCATAGAAAAGAAAATTCTTTTGGAACCAATAAACAGTTGCTAGCAAGAGGATCTTTCAATCAAAAAAGTTTCTTTAACAAAAGCAAAACACCACAAGAAAAAGGAGTGACAAAAGTTTAAGGAAAACATGAACAGTTACCTACTGAAGAATGACACCTTAAAAATTGAATTTTGTAGCTTAAAGAAAAGTTGCAAAGATTATTTATTTAATGTGTTAAAAATTGAATTTTGCCTATCAAAATAGCAAACTGGTGGCTTTTTGTTAGGACCCTTTTCCTAACTTTTTGACTAATTTTATATAATTTCTTTGACAGCTCACTCCAATCATCTTTCCTTTTCATTTGTTCTTAGTTTGTCTGTTATGACACATTGATAGACCATATTTAATTCTCTATTGAACTTATAGCTTGGTATGTGCGTTGGGAAGTAATATTTTCTTTAGCATATCAAATCAGATTCTTGATCTTGTTGGAAGAATTTACCAACTTGTAAAAAGATCCTTTTTTTTTTCTTTTTCTTTTTCTAGGTGTAAGAGTGAGGGTAGAATGGTCAATCAAGATTCCACCATGAATGGTTCTTTCCTCCTGTCATCTTTCTCTTTCTGTGATAAGAAGATGATAAAGATAACAAAAAACTGTCTTGTCTTATGCCATCCTCTTTAAAATAGTAACTCAAGTAAAAGAGATTTGTGGATAAAAAATTGATGTCCTGAGAACAAAGTCTTGTTTAGGAGGTATTATTCTTTTTTTCTTTTTCATTCTATATTTTTGTATCCAGCAAAAGTTAACTTCCAAAAACTTCTTTCGTTTGCAAAGAATCTGGTGTCAATTTGGGTTTCTCTACTTTTAGCAAGAAATCCAGTTTCTGGGTCATCTTTACTTGCCTTGAATTCTTGTAGGTAGTCTTTATTTTCTCCCAAGATTTCACCTTTTGATGAATCTTGAAAAACCCCCAATTCTCTTTCAGGGATTTAAGATCGAATTCAGGGTTTTCTGGTTATAGTTTTCTTGATTAAATGGGATAGTAAACAGTTGAATTTGTGAGTTTTTCAGATGATTGATTAGTTAATGAAGAGTATTTTCATGAGGGTTTTGTTCTGCAAGATCCACTGTCCTTCGTTCGTATGCTTCTGCAAACCATCAACTGCTTCTCATCTTTACAATTCTGGTCCGTTGAAATTGGAAAATTCCTCTCATGCCCCTCATCCATCAGTAGTAATTGATCCATCTGATCAAGATCACGTTGAAGAAATTGTTGAGGTCAAGGAGAAAGAGAATTCAGAAGATGGAAAACAAGAATTAGAGACGGAGAGTAGTGTTCTCAGAAGTTGTATGAAGAACAAGGAAGATTCGCAGTCTAGATCACCAACTGGCAGAAAGAAAGTGCAATGGATGGATAATTTAGGCAAAGAACTTGTTGATATCAAAGAGTTTGAATCCAGGTTAGATTCTTTTGTGAATGTCGAAACTAATTCTTATGGAGATTTGAATTATTATTGCTTTTGTTCATGGAGATTTTTATTTCTGATCATGAAATATCTAGATTGTAGTATTTAATTTGTAGAATAACAAAAAACTGATAACTGTTGTTGTTAAGTTCAAATGGAAATCTTTTGGGGGTGATTGTCAAGTTGATATCATAGATGTTTGAAATTTGAATGTTTGATTAAGAGAGTGCTTGGATTGCTCATCCAGACTGTTTATCTGATCTTGTGTGATAGAAATGAATGCTGTTGTTTCAAACTAAAATAGGGAATTAAGTTGTTTAATTAAGCAATCCCAAACATCCCCCCTATATAGTTATTGCTATGAAGATTGATTTGTGTTATTTGGCATGTTTTATGACAGTGAAACGGGAGATACAGACAATGAAGACGACAATAGTGCTTGTTTTTGCACGATTCTTTGATGCTTCCTTAACAATCTCCATGTTTATAGAATAAGAAAAGATCTGTGGTAAGTTCATCCCTTCATTCACTTCATTAAATTTGATATAAAAGATCAAGTGTCCTGCAAAGATCCAAGCTACATTTATAGGTTATGTTTTGTAATTGTTTGAAGCTGGCTCTTTCGGCGTTCTTATTTATGAATTTATGTTATTAATGAGCTTTCAAAACACTTTGTTCTACTACCACATTTGGTTTTTAGTCTCGTACAAGATCCAAGTAAAGTTCAACGCTTTTTGGTATTTTGATTTGTAGTTTTAACCGTTTCTTGATTTTCTGAATTACCTGTTTGAACGAAATGGAAATTAAGCTGATTCCTTGCAGAAGTTAGAAACTGGCAAACATACATTCTTTAGCTTTAGTACCAAAATACTAGAAATTTGGTGTGTCAATAGTTTTTCACCAAAATTTGAACAATTGTAGAAAATTCATTGAGTAGCCTATGATCAAAACTGATAAAAAGAACCCAACCGGAAAACCGACCCAAGTTCCCTCCCATGAAATCCATGATTGGCTGTCGTCTTCCATCTCTGTTTCTTCTAATGGTTGGATCTCATCAGGGCATTTGATTCTAATCTGCATACCGCATAACCCGCTGTTGTTTGCAAAATAATTCAACTCGTTCATCGTGTTCATTTGTCCACCAGTAGGAATCTTACCTGTCAGCCTGTTATTGCTCACATCAAGAATCGCGAGTTGATTCAGCTTCGAAAATGATTGAGGGATCGAACCCGAGATCTCATTATGCGACATATCCAAGCTCTCCATACCCTTCAGACTCCCCAAAGACACCGGAATATGCCCTCTGATTCTGTTGTGTGAGATATTGAGCAGTTTTAGGCCTTTGAGATTGCCTAATGTCGCCGGAATCTCGCCGGAGATTCTATTGTCTGATAAGTCCAAGAAAGAGTAGATATCAAGATTCTTACTTGACAGGCCCTGAAAAGTGTTCTTCCAGTTCACAATCAAGTCCTGAAACTCGATGAAGAAGTTGAAAATGTCAATCGATGGTAACATCTCGGGAGTTTCTATCATTCTTGCAAGGTTTCCGGTCTCCGGTGGGATAATTCCGGCCAAATTGTTCCCGGAGAGATCGAGAATCCTGAGAGAAGTAAGGTTTGAAATTCTTTTGTGGATAAACCCTGCAAGGGAATTGTTTCTTAAGTTAAGAACTTGAAGATTCGGGATTTGAGGGAGAATATCCTGAAAATTTCCAGTAATATTATTGTCATGAAGATCAAGATGTTCAAGTTTGACCAAATTAGTCAAATTCCGAGGCAAGTCACCGGAAAAGTTATTCCCACCTAAGGAAAGAATTTGAGTTTCTGTAGAAAAAGTAGCCGGAACCTTACCGGAGAACTTGTTGTGGGACAAATCAATGTAAGCAAGAAGAGGATTATCTCCAAAAACGGGAAAACGGTTGCCGGAAAAATGGTTTCTTGACAAGTCTAAAAGCAGTAGCCGGTAAATTTTGGTCATAGACATCGGAATTTGACCGGAGAAGTTATTTCCTGACAACATAAGAATCATTATACCTCTGGCGTCGCCTATATTCTCCGGCAGCTCACCGGAAAAATTGTTTCTTGACAATGCAAGAATTGATAAACTTAAAGATTCAAACAGGCGTGGCGGTAGTGTTCCAGAGAGCTTGTTGTCGGAAAGGATTATGCTCCCGACATCCATCTCAGCCAGCCAATCTGGAAATCTCCCTACTAATTGATTGTCGCTGAGATCAAGGAGATTCAAATTTTTCTGTGATGAAATCCACTCAGGTATTCGGCCGGAAATTGAACACGAAGGCATAGAGATCTGTTCTAGACTACAATTTGGAACAATTTCTGATTTTTTATTCCAAATCAATCTGTTTCCTTTTCCTCCGATGAATAGTTTTTTCAAAGATTTAATTCTGAATAACCAAGACGGAATTTCTCCGGCGAACATGTTGTTTTTTAGCCAAAGAGTTTCTAATTTGGTCAAGTTTTGTATCCATGGTGGAATCGGACCCGTGAACTGGTTCTTGCTCACATCAAGTATCTTTATAATCTTTAGTTCACCAATTCCTGCTGGAATTTGCGTAGAAAAAGAATTTTCAGATAAATCCAATGATTCCAGCTTCTTCAGGTTTACAATTGAAGCTGGAATCCCGCCAGAAAACTGATTCTTTGCAACCGAAATTTCACGTAACTTTGTTAGATTTCCGATTTCTTCCGGGATGTTTCCAGTAAGAAAATTCTCATTCAGCTTCAATGATTCAAGATTCCGAAGCTTACCAATTTCAGAACCTAAACCACCCTGAAGACTATTATTGCTTAAATCAAGAACACTAAGCGATCCAATGTCAAAAAGCTGAGAAGGAATTTGACCACGAAAATGATTCACACTTAACGTTAAAGTTTTCAAATTCTGGAAAGACCCAATTTCAGGGGCTAATTCGCCCTCTAGCAAATTGGTGCTCATATCCAAGTAATTAAGCTTCGTTAACCGGAAAAACTTGTCGGGAATCGTGCCGTTGAAGTTGTTCTGCATCATGTCAAGATAACGAATTCCGGTGAGGTTACCAAACCCGTCTCCGGGGATCTCACCCACCAACGAATTCATTGAAATATCAAGTAGTTTAAGCGTCTGGATTCTGAAAATTGGAGTCAAGATGTCGGATGACACCGGAACAGGATTAATGAAAACAGGGACGACGGCGTATAGGTGAAGCTCTGTCACGACTCTGTTTTTGTTTCTTGTTTTGGCGCAATTCACACGGTCCCACGTGCAGCAATCTGAGTTGTGATTCCATGAGTGTAGCTCCGAGAACGGAACGAAGTCGTCTGAGCTGGGATCGGAATTGGAATTGAAGATGGTGGTGAGGGTGGATTTGAATTGCAGGAGTGCTTGTTTTTGATAAACAGGGCAGGAGAATGATGGGATTGGGATGTAATTGAGTATGAACAGGATTGAAAACAATAAGAGTGAGAGTGGTGTTCTTACGGTGGCGGCCATGGTGGTTTCCGGCGAGTGTTTTACTTGAGTATAGATGTGGAAAACGGGGGTGATTATTAAGAGATTGGAATGTGGGGTTTTGTTTTGCTGAGTACAGGTGATGGTACTATTTTTGTTGAATGGTGTACAACTTGTATAGCATGATTGGTTTCAATTTTGTTGGTGTAGTGGAAATAGAAGTCAATTGGTTGACCATTTCAAGTCAATGGGTAACTAGCAGAGGGAGTTTGACAATTGAGACACTCAACTCCACCTTTAAAATTCTCATATAATTTTGTTCTGATCATTACATGACTATTTTGACGTGCGATGTGTGTAAAGGGTAAGCCGATTCCTTTCGGGTAGATTGTGAGTGGATGAGCTTTTAGGTTGGAAACGGAATAAGAATAAGAATAAGAATAAGAATGTGATATGATGCTAATGTAATAATTTATGGTCTAAGAGGAGTGTATGTATCATTAACAACGCCTTACAATTTTGAGTGATGTTTTTTACGCAACTCTTTTTTATTATAAAACTTTTATGCTCTTATCAAGATACAATCTATTATTTTCATCTATAAGTTTAAGAATATAATAATTTAAAAACTCACTTTTTATTGTATATAACAAAAAGTTGTTATATACAAAAGTTCCGCAAGTCATTTTGAGTACTTGTTTAAAATAGTTCTAGTAATGACTCGAGTATAACTAGATATATCCGCTTATAGTCTGGGCGATGCTATATACCTCCTATATTGTTTAATATGATTTTAAATGATCAACAATCGATATTACAATAAATGAAAAAACTATAAGTTAGAGAATGATTAAAATATTTGTCATAGTCAATCAAAGGATCATATAAGTTGAGAGAGAATTGAAGTAATGGTTTAAGTCAATATATATTATTCCTTTACAATCTCTAGGTCTTAAGTGGACTTTACAGTTTTCACATTTGAGGTTGTCAACTTTGAGTCAATTCATCTTTTTTTACAATATTAATTAATAAGTTATAAAAACAAAAAACAAGTATAGAGGGGGAGAGAAGAAGTTGTCCATGTATCATCATACTCCTACACATAACATTGTGGTGGTTACACACTCACACCCAAACCTTTCCACTACATATTTAGGCCATGAATAGTCGGTTTCTCAAATCATTTCCAACCAAATGACATATCAGCCGGCACATCTTTGTTTTTTCTTTTATCTAAAACCCAAATAGCACTTAACTCAGACAACTTAAATATTTTCTCTCTTCTTACTATCTCTTATACACTCACAAATAAAGAAAGAAATCACGGGTGAGTTCGGGTGTAAGAAGCCGAAGGAGGAAAGACGGAGGGAACCCGAAGCACTCGTAGTGGGAACCCAAATTTTTACCCGAGGCCTTCCCGAATGCTTCGGCTTGACTACTGCGGGTGGTCTTATGGTATGGAAACTCTCTCACACATCCCACCACTATCTCAGCTCCGTGTACTTTTAGGTGTAGTTTATTTTTCAAAACATAAATATCTTATGCTATATTCTATATTAAAAAAATTGGTTTAAAATGTCTTAAGTCTGCGAAGTTATATAAAAAATATGCGGGCACACAAACATTTATTTGAGAAAACAAACAAGATTATTAGAAACTTTTACAAGTTCGCATATGTTTCTTTAAAATAAGATCTTAATTAAAAACCAAGCAAAGTTTTAATTTCCTATAACGAGTTTTTAGTATTGTGTATTGATACGGGTTTAGTGATGAGTAAAGTATGGAAATCAAATCAACACTCAAATAGTTAGCCAGTTAGGGGTTAGCTTAAAAACTGATGAATCGAACCATAATTGATATTATAGATAACACTTGCCCAAGCTAACCAAATCATTACGTTTTTTTAAAATGTTTTTAGATTTTATGTCTTATTAAGTTCAAACTTTATGCACAAATCTATTTCACTTTATTTTTTTATATTATATCCAACATAGTATTATTTTTTAATAAGGAAATAGAATTAGTGTATTATACATGTTAAATGAGTTGGTAGGATGATAAAAACTAAAAAGTAGGATGGTATATCATTTCTCTATTTGTTTAAGAAATAATTTATCCTCTTACTTTTTATTCTTACTTATTCTCCTACTTACTTAATTAAAATAAGTATTAAAATTAAATAATAATAAAAATTATTAATACATTATACATATCAAATATTGAGTTAGTAAAAAGATAAAGGTAAAAACAAAAAGTAATATGATATATCATTTATCTTTTTGTTTAATACTAAATCTCACTATTGAAATTTAACAAGAAAAGTTGCGGTTAATAACATCGAAATTTAGTTGAAAATAAGGAAATTACAGATTGTGAGGCGGGAGGAGTAGATATTTCATTACTCTCCTTTCATCATCTCTCCCATCTTCTATCTAATCAGGCTTCCGATTCTCTCCAATGGCGTCATCTCTCTCCGTTATACAATTTAAATTTCGCACTCCAAAATATCCCAAACTCAAACTCCCATCTCACTATTCCAACCGTACTCCCATATCCCTTTGCACCACATCGCGAAATGACGCTTCCACACGCTCCACCAATCGCCGCCGCTTCATACCAACAAAACCACCCTCTATTCGCAAAGAAAACAGCTTAAGACAAAAACCCACCACTCCATCCCCGTCTCCACCACCGGACGTGGATTTAATGACCTTATGCAAACAAGGTATGATTAAAGAAACAGTTGATTTGATGTATCAAGGAGTGCCCGCAATTTACGATGTTTTTGAGGTTGTTTTGGATTTGTGTGACGATCTTGAATTGGGGAAGAAGGTTCAGCAGCTTCTTATTCGATCGCCTTATTACGGTGATGTGAGTTTAAACTCTAAGCTGGTGAATATGTACGTAAAGTGTGGCAGTATGAGGGATGCACGTAGGGTGTTCGACAGAATGCGTGAACGAGAAAGCCTAACATTATGGCATTTGATGATAAACGGCTATATTGATAACGGGGAAGCTGACACGGGTTTGTTATTATATAATCAGATGAAAGAACTAGGATTGAGTCCAAATGAAGAAACTTTTATATTAGTTTTATTGGCCTATGCAAGTGTTGATTCAGTTCATGAATGTTTAAAACACTTCAAATCCATGAAGAACGAGTACAATTTAGTTCCTAGGAGCGAACATTATTTAGGGGTTATAAATGTTCAGGGGAAAGCTGGGCATTTGAATGAAGCTATGGAGTTCATAGAAAACATACCTTTCGAACCAACAATTGAAGTATGGGAATCTTTAATGAATTGGTCTCAAATCCATGGTGATATTGAGCTTGAAGATCGTGCTAACGCATTTTTGGTTCCATCAATGGGAACAACACTTGATAAACTACCATTACCAAAAGGTAAACAATCTTTGATTAATATGCTTGAAGGGAAGAATAAGGTGAATGAATACAGAAATGAGGAACCATACAAGGAAGATGCTTATGAGAAGCTAAAAGGGTTAAATGGTCAAATGAGAGATGCGGGGTATGTGCCAGACACCCGTTATGTGCTTCATGACATTGATCAAGAAGCCAAAGAGCAGGCACTGATGTATCACAGTGAGCGGCTAGCAATTGCGTATGGTTTGATTAGTACTCCAGCAAGAACAACTCTTAGGGTCATCAAGAACCTCAGGATATGTGGTGATTGTCATAATGCTATCAAGATTATGTCTAAGATTGTGGGGAGAGAGCTCATTGTAAGGGACAACAAGCGATTCCATCATTTTAAGGATGGTAAATGTTCCTGCGGAGATTATTGGTAATATTTTTAAAGTGACAATTGTATAAAAAAGTAACCAGTTTAGTTATGAATATACAAGTCGTTTTGTGCTCACTATCTTGGATCTAAATGTGAATTCATGAATATATGTTACAAATTGATCTACATTTCTTATTTTAATGTACATTGTTTGGATCTTGATTTGTAACATATGCCCTTGCATTATTTTCACTCTAAGCAATTTCTGCAGAGGGATACTTATACCTAAAAAGTTTACACTGCCAAATAACCTAGGCTAGGTCAAATGTAAAATTGTTAAATGCTCTGAATACTAATGGGAAAGTGAATACCAGATTAATGTTGGAAATTTTAAGTGGCCGACTGTGATGAGAGCAAGGTTGATGCTTGGCTCTTTTTTTGTTTGTTGTCACTTCTACTCAGGTATGCTTTCATAAGGTCATAGACAGTAAATGCAATTGCAAATTTGCAACTGGTGGTACAACCTGGAAATTTGACATATTACCAACCAAATTATCAAAAATACAGAACCTTGATTTTCTTTATCATCTCGGAGTCCTACCAACTAAAATGATCTAATAGGTTAAAGAAGGCAATTGTATCTCGTTTACTTATATGCATATGTATGCTTTCGGTGACGTTTTATCTCAAGCAGGATAGATAAAAATTTGGCTAAAAGAGAAACGGGTCAAAAGTTGAAAGCTGCTCGGATTTTATTAGGTCGTCTTAAATACCTTTATAAAAGGGGGAAATGATACATAATGCTAACATTATCTAATTTAGGTGATTTTACTCTTACAAACTAGTTAAATGAACAAATAATGAAAGGACCAAATTACCCCCTCATTTAAATAGTTTGTAAAAGCAACATCACACATTATCTTCTCTAATGTTTACGATTGTAATAGAAACACAAAAAAAAAAAAAAAAAAACTGGACGAGAAGTGTTTGGGATCAACCCAAGGTGCCCATGTCACCGACACCGAGGATGTTGTGTACGTGTTTGGTTCGGGCGTCTTTGTCCCGTTTTGGAGCTTGAAGAGGAATATCCATCGGAGACAAGACATTCCATTTTGGATGAGTTTTTACAGCATCTCATGTCGACCTAGTAAAGAAACGCCTTGTTATTATTCACCACTCATAATGCACCTTTTGAAAAGCAACTGATAGTGATCTTCTGTTACATTTGCTTTTATCTCTTGTCACATTTCCTACAATTTTTATGCAGTTTTTCCTTCCTCGTTATTTCAAATTTTGGAATCTAATAAATCACCGATTGATGATATATATTTGTGAAATGTCATTACAGCAAAAGGGATATCTACTCTCCGAATGTTATATGTGAAGTAGTAATAGTAAATCCACCTGTGACCTGAGCTTTTCGAGAGGCATTGGTGTGGTGATTTTGAGTCAGGATCCCAAAGGATGAAAGGTAAAGTGAAGTTGTCGATTCAAGCCGTTTATTTCTGACTGGGTCGATTTTGTTTGTGTTTCATCTTAAACATAATTTAACTAATAGTCAAATAAGCAAGAAGAGACGAACTGAGTTGAGAGTAGTCCAAAGCCTACCTTCAATGATTACAAACTCTTAAATCATTTTATTCAGTTTACTACAATAACAATATTATTCTTATAATCAAACTTAACGTATTAATTATTTATAAATAATTATAGGAAAATGGACAAAAAAAGAGTTTGAGTCAACCGCCTAGGTCTTGCCTAGGGGTGGGCATGCGACTCAATAGACCGGAAAAATCGACGACCGGCCCCGGCCCGGTTTTGTTTGATATAGTGAATAAAACAAACAATAGACCAAAAAAGCCGACGAACCGAACCAGACTGGACCAAGACAGGCCTGGACCGAGACTGGTCGGTCCGGTCACCAGTCCTAGTTTTTTATAGATTCGGGTTTCAGTCTGGTTAGGTTTTTAAACCGATCTCCCCCCTAGTCTGGCCTGTTCCAAGTCTCCAACCTATACCACAAAATGACACATTCAACCTCTTACCTGACCTGCCTATTTTACTTGGCTACCAACTCTAGGTGACAATTATGCGTTCTTTCTTGACTTGTTTTGTGAGTTTTAGATAATTTGATGGAGCAGGACCCTTACCATTCTCCTGCCATCCAGGGAGTCAGTCCTAGGATGTATCTAGGGAAAGAATAATTTTTGATGAGAAAATAGAGTACGATCATATGACTACCCAGTAAAGGACTCCCGACTCAACTCCATCCTCATCAAGTTTGAAGTTTCAGCTTCCCTATCTTCATCTTTTATCCTTACTATATTATAAAGCATACAAGCCTTCGATTTTTATAGACAAACTCATGTCTTCCAATGAGTCTCGTATCTAACACTAACTAAAAACCCATTAGAGTTAAAGTTGGTTTTTCTTTTTGAAAAACCTGTCCAAACAAAATTTGAATTTGTTTTCGGTTTGACTTGAGGGGAAATAAACTCGGGTTTGTTTGGTGCTCCGTTTGGACTCAAACATCAAATCATTTGAATTCTGCAACATGAAAAACTTGTATCCCAAACCGATGAATACCCTCCAGATCAATTTAAGCGGCACCATATAACAAGATATAATGAAAGTAAGTGAACTAAGATAGGATAAGGTATCCTCAGTTTGGTTATGTATGCTAACCAATTGCTAATAATACTTGTTTAACTTCTTCACAATTGAGCAAAACAAGAAAAAAATATCGAGCTTCATTCAAGATTGATGAACGTATTCTATAAACAAAAGAAACTGGTGGGGGTTTGATTTGGTTATATCCACACTTACACAAGTAGATCTTTTAGCTCTTGTTGAAACCAAATAATGATTTAATGGCATTTAACGCGTTCTCATTGATAAATGAATCGTCGTATTGTTTAATCAGGGGCTCAAACTCCTTAGATTTCCTTAAATTCTCTAGATCAGGGTCAGAACGGATCCGCTGCGATGTTAGCAGTGATTATTAAGTGCTTGTTGATACTAGAGATGATCATAATAAATTAATTAATAGTTCTCAAGTACCTTGAAATCTTCATATCCTGCTTTCATAGCATCTTTTAGAGCAGAAAGACCGGCTTGTACCTGTCATTTGCATATTAATATTGAGCAGGTTGTACCTTGTATGTTGTAACTTGTAACTATCACATTATGCATTTGATTTGAAATACAAAATCCACTAAGAGTATAGTGGCAAAATTTAATTACAAAACTTGTAGCATCTCATTAATTATTTAATGTACAAATAAATGAATATAGGAAGTTTTATGGATTAAATACATACTTTATGCAACTTTTCGGCTTGTTCAACCCATTTGACCCGTTTCTGTTTAAGCTATTTTTTTTAATCTTACTCATGTGACCCAGGAGATAGAAGAATCAACCCATTCACAAGTAATTGAACTGATAATGCCACCCCTGACTAATAGTGTCATACCTGATCAAGCTTGGAATAGCAGCATGCAACGTTGTAACTTGCTACCGAAGCTTCATTAAGCTCTGGCTTTGATCCCAAAACAGACTCGAATTTTTCCAACGCCTCTTCATACTTGGCGCTCCTAAACAAGTTTACATCATCAAAAAATTTGACCTTGGGAGATATTTTTAATACTCTTCTAGCTAAAAGTGGTTTTTACAAAAGATGGTTTACTTGTAAAGCTGCAAGCCTTCACGAAGCTCCCTTTCTCGAGATTCCTTTTGTTCCTTCTTTCTCAAGTAATTTTGCATCTGAATCAAAAATCGCGATCAAAATAAGACAACATCAGCAATAAACATTCATGCTTCACTGAAACTTTGGACATGGAAACTTACTTGGATTTCCCTAACTTTACTACTAACTACTCCCGAATTTCTCTCAGCCCTGATTATCTCCTTTTCTGTTAGTTCACCAGTCTCTTCCATCTTCCCTGCCAACCATACCATTTGATTCTTAGATCATGGCTACAACATCCAATGTTTCTATGTTGTTCTTTTTATTTTATTTTTCTTTTTTTATGGGTATTATAATGACTACAGCTAGTTACACAGGTAAATGGGGGTGTCTTGGATTGCTTATTAAAATCGGCTTATTGCATTTTGATACAACAATAACCTGTTATGCGAATGTTTACGAATCCCAAACTGCTTATCATATTACTAATGAATGAAATAATGTGTTTATTCCGTACTGCTTATTTAAAAAAACAATAAGATAAGCAGTTTTAATGAGCAGTCCCAGAGACCCAGACACACCCTAACAATATCACTATAGGTATAAATAAAGAGTGAATTGTGGATCTAACCATATCTCTTTTGCATTTTCATGAGCAAAGGGCCAATTCTTTGGCGAATGGTGTACATTGTTCTTCCGTATTCAGCAGCAGGCCATATCTCTGTTCCAAATACTGCACTGCAACATTTTAGCAATTTATTACGACGATTTCATTTTGGTCCAAAAGAAGTTGCAAAAATTTGGAAAAAGACAAAAGTTTTTGGGATGCAATGGGTATATAGACGAAAAAAAGTTTTGTGTGTATCAGTATTTGACCCACGTGTTTAGAAGAATGCCCAAGAAACCAAAACATCATTTGTGTCCCCAATCTAGTTTCAGGATATAACTAAGCAAGCTTGCAAATAAAATCTAGTTTACGATTAAGCAAATATTATGATAACCCATAACTGCTACTGTGGCAATAGCCAATAGGTTAATTGTGATAGAAAAACGATGGTCTTTAGTTCTTTACTATTTAGATTTTAGCCAGGATAATATGTTAAACACAAATCCTCTTAAATAATGTAATGTTTGTTCACTTTCACGGGTGGATGATGTTTAAATTATACCAAGATTGGCACTCTAGAAACTACTCAATCTCTATAAACATAACCAATTCTACAAAAACCAATTGAAAGAACGATTACATAACATTAGATTTAAAAATTCGAAGCAGATATAGAATCAATTCTGCAATCTCAATATCAACATAAATGATAATATAAGGAGGAAAAAAAACAGTAAAAGTGACAAGCATTTCATCGAATACCTGGTGGCCAGAACTTTATCCCCAACAGTGAACATTTTAGTCTTATCAGCAGAACCTCCAGGCGCAATTGCATCAATGTAGGTTCCACCATCTCTACCCTTGGCGAATTTCAAACCATAAGGCTGCTCAATCTCCACCTCATACTCTTCATATTTCTCTTCTTCTGTTGGCGGTTCTTCTGCACCATTTTCAGCTGATGCTCTAACGATCAAAACCGACTGTTTCCCAGAACTCGAATTGGGTAACTTGATTGAAGATCTTAGAGCTAGAGGAATCTTGTGCGATGTCTGCTTGAACGGATAACTAATCAAAGAAAACGGTTGTTTCGTCGGTGAGCTTAGTGGTTTAGGTAATGGCGGTGAAGAACAGAGAGATGGATAGCTGTTGGGTGCCGTTGACATGGCTTCGATTCAATTGAAATCGCTCTGCAATTTGGAATTCAAAGCGGTCATTGGGAAGGAGGAGGTCTGGGTATTGGAATGAAGGAAGAAAGATTACAGTTGGAGTGATCAGTGGTTCTAATGGACTGTTATGGAAATTCAGTTATCTGATGACACGTGTCCTCTCATGGCTGGTTTAATAAATTTTCTTTTTCTAAGAATATAAAAAATCCACTATTATATTCTTAGAATCTTTATTATGTTAAGATTGTTATGGTTAATATTAATTCTAATCTCCTAGTGATACAATGTTGGACAGTACATGGTTTATTTATTACAATTAGAACATTACACATGTATTGAACTTTATAATATTAATTTTTTATATTTACTCCTAAAAATGGCAAGGTTTCATGATACATTACAAGAAAGGTATAATATTCTAAATATATACAATGATTTCTCCAATATTTTGGGTAATTCTCGCCATATGATGATTGATGGATAAAGGGTTGTACTTGGTTTCTTGCCTTTGCGTGAGATAATTACATCTTGTAGCATAATACATCTATTGAATGACAAAATGCCAAAATACATTAAAATTACAAAAAATATAAAATCTATTATTTGCAAAATTAAATTTGTGTCTTTACTCTAAGGTAAAATGTTGTTAGGATGCATTTAATTCATAAGATGTTTTGAAGTTGTATGGAATTTGTCAAGTGAATTGACTTATGAAGGAATAGGATTTTGCTTCACCGTTTGATTCATAAAGGATAAATCTGTTTGTTATTTATTGGTCATCTTTTGAAACTTCTTATTTGCCGATCATCTTTTCTTAGAGGTGTTAAAAAACCCGAAAAAACAAAGAACCGGGCTGACCCGTATGATCTGAAACCGAGAAAACTGATACCAGATCAACCCGTGACCTGAAAAACCTAAAATTAAAGGCACCTGTTGAGTGGTTGGTCGGGATCGGTTCTCTACATTTACTACCCAAGGGTACCCACGCCATCCCGTGTATATTTAATTTATCAAGAAAAATATATATGAATTAATATTTTATAATAAAAAATATTAGTCTAAAGAAAATTCAATCTCATACCGTATTTTCTTTATTCACCATCACTGTCATTGATTTTGTTATCACTTTTCCTTGAAAATCTTCATCGAGCCATTACACTATCACATCGATGATATGTGATTCCAATAAGGTGTTATTTCTAACTTATCGACGAGTGACAATTTCAATCCTCTATTCTCTTAATTATTTTTTCTAGTATTTCTTTAGTGTTAATTGTTTTAGTTTCTCACAAGATAACTTTTTTCTATTTATTGTATAAATCAAAACACATGACAAAATGCGAATAATCGTGAACTGAACCGCGGGTACCCGCTCATTTTCGGTTTAGTTCAATATTGATACCCATCTTACACGATTTGGTTTCGGGTAGTATCAAAGGCTATAATGATAATGACTCATTGATGAGTCTTCAATAATAAATGTATTTTAAGAAAATAAAGTCTCATTAAATAATAACTTATTCACTCAGACCTAATTCACGGTTGGGTAAACATACAAATTTTCCTATTAGGCTACTAACAAGGCATTAGTGAATAGTGATAGTGGTTACAAATGGTTTTTACGGTTCTTGCTTTAGGAACGATTCACAAATGAACTTCTCCTACTATATATATATATATATATATATATAGGAAGAAGTTCCATTGAGAACCATTTTTAATGCGAGAACCGCGAAAACCAATCTGAGCCGTCCAATTCCCCCTCTTTTAATGTCATTGCCTACCCATGAATTCCTCACATACACCCTGCCACACTTGATCCCCCCACGCTCTCCATCCATGAATTCCAATTATCAAATCAACGGCTAAGATTGGTTCTCGCGGTTCTAGCATTAAAATCGGTTCTCAATGGAACCCTCCCATATATATATATATATACACACACATATACTAGTAAGGTGCTCACGTAATGCGGCGGCGTTTAAAAAGAGGCGACAATGAGATTGTATGATGACCAGTTTTTAGTGGTGGCTAGCAATGGAAATGAAAGACGAAATAATGACGGTTACAAATGGTGTTTGACGATAATAAAGAACTTTACAATTAATTTAAAGTAATATAGGTGCTACTATCCTATCACGGTATAAAACTTTAAATTTAAAAGTGTATTAATATTATTTATACACATTAACTTATAGCAATATGAGATCGTACAAATAAACGACTTTTAGATGTTGAAATTCGAAGATAATAAGTTTTTGCTCTTAAAAACTTGGATAAATACTTGTTAGCCCTTTGCTTTGCCACAAGTACATTCATAGTCTTGAATTTCATTTATTATACTGAAATCCCTATTGTTTTAATTTTATTTCATATAAAATCCCCTCTCTGTCTCCGACAAACATAGATTAAATAATCACATTATATGTTTACATTAAAATTGGTGTTGTACGTATAATCTTATCGAAAACTTTTTTAAATCTTCTTTAGTAATTATTATTTTAAAATATGAAAAAATGGGGATTTTACAGTCGATAACTTTAAATGTGAATAAAAAATTTAAAATATATTTGCATATATTTTTTACAATGATGTGCATAACAAATAGAAAATTAGTTTCATTCATTAGAAAATTTTAATCTAGTTTAGAAGGTTAATACTTGGATAGATGTGATTAATCTAGATTAAATGGATGGTTAGGATGTAGTATTAATTGAAAATTAAGAAGTCTTAAAATTTATGATGAAAGAGAATGTTGTATGGTTTATATAATAGTATATATATAGGGGAAGGTTCGAACGAGAACTATTTTTCGTACGAGAACTGCGAGAACCAATCTCGGTCGTTCCTTGGATATGGGACTTCATGGATGGAGAGCGTGGAGGGGATCAAGTGTGGCAGGGTGCATGTGAGGAATTCATGGGTGGGCAATGACATTAAAGGAGGGGGAATTGGACGGCTTAGATTGGTTCTCGCAATTCTCGTACGAAAAACAGTTCTCGTTTGAACTTTTGCCTATATATATATATATATATATATATATATATATATATATATATATATATATATATATATATATATATATATATATATATATATATATATATATATATATATGAATGACACGTGGTAAAATCTGTTAGGGGATATTTTAGTCATTTTATAATCTCTCTCTCCTCCCATTATTAACACCCTAGTCTTCACCCCCGTATTTGAACTCCTGTTTCAAATTTCCATCACCAACCTCCGTATGGTTTTAGCCCTAATCTTCTTCATCGCCTCCCATGAAATCAACAGCCACCGAGTACTCCACAAGAAATATCTGTTGCACATTGTTTAAGAGTTGATATGGAAGAGATCGTTAGCCAAGAGTTCGTCGGAAGAGTGAATCTAGTCTAACCCTCACGTTTGGCCTCCATTTTTTCCGACGACAACCTCGGAACCACCACCGCTGCAATACTCACCCTTATTTCAACCGATCGTCTTCGGTGCAATACGAAACGCCAAGCGCCATAGTCATTGACGTGAAGATCTAAAAACCATTACCTACCCCCGGTCGCCGTTGGCGCCATGTACTCGTCGGCGACCACCATCGGTATAAAAGCATCCATCGGGGACCCTAAAACCATCGACGATTACATCGTATCCAAAGGGTCTCAATTTTGGTTTAGAAGACTCGATTACATCTAATAATGTGTTTCATCAGTTCATTCATCCATTGTTGGTATGCACGTATGACGTATCAATCATTCATCTGTTTTTATTGATGAATTATTCACCAAGTTTAGGTTTTTCTTCATTTGCGTAGTTATTTTTCATCATTTGTAGAATCTATTCATGAATCATTCATCAGTTTACCAATTGGGTTAGAGTAATTTTTGTATAATGTTAATCCTGAGTGATTGGACCATCAAATTTTTAGAAGGATTCTATTTTTTTTTTCATAAATTTGGGATGTCAATTTTTCTTATTTGTGATTCAAGTTTTAAGAGTGGTTCTTTTTCATAATTCACTGATTCATGTGATTCAAGTTTTAAGGGATCAATTTTCAATTTTTCTTGATGACTGCACACGAGATTTTTTATAAACTTAACTGTTAATCATCATTTTTGAACTTAATTGTTAATCATTAGTTGTTGAATTTAGTTGTTTATAATATTATACATCAAAATTGCATCATAGTGTTCATCAGATGTTCGTTGTGCATCACAGAGGTTTGTTTGTCAACCACCACTTTTTAGCTGTTCAAAAAAAAAAAAAAAACAGTGGTTTGTTTTAAGTTTATTTGTTTGGTTGTACATCAAATGTTTGTGGGTTTGTGTTTTTGTATGAGATTTTACTATTTTAATTACAAGCATAGCTTTGTTTATGAAAATAAAATGTGTATTAATTGAATTTGGTTGTTCATCATGTTCTAAATTATAGAAACTTAAATTTAGAAGCCGGCAAGATTTTAGGAGCTGTAATTATTTTTAATTTCCTAATCTACCCTTAAACCTTACTAATTTGGCAGTTACAAATAATCAAAATTTGACTATTTCTTGTTGACTTTTGATGAATCTAATGGCTCACAATCCATCTTACACATCTTATGATAATTCCATCTTACAATAACCTTACCATATATATATATATATATATATATATATATATATATATATATATATATATATATATATATATATATATATATATATATATCAGTAATTTAAGTGTGTGACGGCTGGATACGCTATATTTGTTTTATTACAAGATGTCAATCCAATCATTCGATTATGAACTAACTTTGAGAAGTGTGTGAACTAACTTTAAGTTAATTAAACATTTAAGTTTGACGAACAACATCTACTTTGCTTAAGTGATTAAATTTTAGTTTCTACTTTAAATTAGTTTAGTTTACTAATAATTGAATGTAAACTTATTCCATTTGTAATCTTAATTTCAAACGTGATTCTTCTCATGTTAAAACTTAAAAATCCTATTAGATAAATAGACAATTCGAATCCTGTTTCTTTTTGATAATATATGTTATTTATAAGTCTATTAAACATAAGCAATAAAATTTTAAGATTTAAATAAATATGTAATAATATATATCCATACCTTACTATAATGAAATTGAGTATTGTTATTGTTGTATGTAATACTATATACATTATATGCATATTTTAATGTATCATCAAATAAAATTTTGATCGTTACTAATTTTAGTTTGTAAAAGATGTATTAGCAGTTGTATTACTTAATTTAAAAACAATTTTAAAAAGTGGCTAAATGTTTTATATGATTGACGGCTCAAGGTTTGACATGCCACCTCTTAATTTAATATTTAAATATAAGAATAAATATAGATAAAAGCAATGTTTATATGATAATAAATGAGATAGATAATATATATTTATGTGTGTAATATGAAGTGTAAGGGATAAAATTGTCAATCACTAAACTTGAAAAGTGCAAGGGCTAAAACCGCCATATCGTTATAATTACTCGTATAAAAGCAAGCTAATTAGAAACTAATATAGTTAATTACATTAAAAATAGAAGGGAAAGAATCATACTTATTGTTGAACTAAATAAAGGTAGGGTATGTGAACAATTAACTCTTTTATATGCCAAACACTTGAATTAAAGTGTAGTTTTAAGTGATGAGCTTGAATTTGATATGATGCCAATTTGATGTGTATAAACAACCAAATAGGTTTGTTAGAGTGTAAGGAATACTCAATACAACTCAAAGATCGATATAAGGAGATCAAATGGGTCAAACAACAAGTTGTTTTGGTGAACAACACTAATTGTGTTTGAGCTACACGGCCCGTGTAGGATTACAGAGCCCATGTAGCTTAGACAGTGTAAGGAGAACACAGCCCGCATTGAGAACTGAGATACACAGCCTGTGTAGTGCCATAGGTCAACACCGGCTTTGTACGTTTACGTAGTCGTGTATAGACCAGAAGGCATAATCACTTTCTAATTACGGAATTTATTATTGCATTGGAAGGACCTGCATATGTGACTTATTGAGTTGAGAAGCATTATCTAAGTTACTTAACTTATTGAGTTGAGAATCATTATCTAAGTTACTTAACTTATATTGTGAGTATACTACTTCTCTTACCGTATGTATATAATGTATATACGTTATGATTATGTGACATAATGTATGTAGTGATGCTCTACAGTATACAATGCATAAGATATTGTCCCTACAGTTAAGCTCGGTACCAAGTAAGTTATGGTGTGATATCCAATATACGCCTTGGTTTTCCGTATTACAGGTATACATATGTACAATTTAGAGTATACACTTTCACTGCTTTGCAGTGGTATAGTTTATAGAATCACAGTACACTGCTTTGCCATGTATAGCCTTTTAGTTAAGATGTACAGTTTACAATATACAAACATACTTGTCATTATATGTTATAGCAATTGATTAGCTAATATGTTGACTAAGAAAGTTTGCATAGTGTTATTATTGTTATATTTTATATGTGGATCATCTTCTAATATATATAAAAGACTAATTTAAAAAATATTATTAGATGATCTAGACCTTTTATTTAATAAAAGATTTAATCTTAGCCGTTAAAATTTTTAATTCTAAAATTTTGATTTTGACTTTTTAAAGTCAAACTAATATGAACTAATAAAGATAACCCTTAATTAAATCAATATTAAATATCAATAAATTATAAACAATAAAATAATTAAACAATCGTATATATTAAATCTATTAATTGTATTAAACTTCATAATTAATTGATTTATTGTTGTTAATTAATTAAATCTTATTTATGTAATCTAAATATTTCAAATATTATATTAACCAAACTATTTATTTTATCATTTAAAATATATTATAATATGTTCAAAGTATTTGTAAATTACCACCTATAAATATTTGACGATATTGCTTCTACTCGTAACAATATTGATTGATGATTTGTATAAAAAATACAATAACATTTCGTATCATAATATCACGTTTTCCATCCATTACATCGATGCTTCAAGCGTTGGTTTGAGTTTTGACGTTGTTTGTCACCATATTGTAAAAGTCTTATTTCTTTCGACGATGATTAGCTTCTTATCAATTTTTAAACCAACCTGCTATATATTAAAATACATTCATGAAAATCCCCTATTTCAAAATTATTTTAAAATATTTTTAGAAAGACATTATGTGATCGTTAAATTATTTTTAGAATATTTTTTTACCAATCAAAATCCCCTATTTTAGATTATTCTTAGAATTTTACCCACTAATCAACTCTGTTTATTTCCTAAAAGCTAACAACTATCGGTGCAAATGTGTAAGTCGATTTTCTTTCTTGATCATCTTCTGATTTCATAATTGTTTCTTGATTTGTTATCGATATATGAATTTATTATACATTTAAGATTTAACATCATAAATGTTTAAAATTTACATCAACAATCCCCGTGTTTATACACGGGATATTAAACTAGTGTAATGATAAAAGAAAAACCCCAACTAGTAAATTAGTGGATAACTCCAATATTAAATTGGGATATTTTTGTAACATCTTACTGTTAATTTTAGGATATGTAAATCTTTAACAAACAATATGGATGGGTCTTTTTGGTAAATATAAACATCCATAGTATATAATCTTATTTATATGTTGTTATTATTATACAAAAAATAGATATACATATAATAGTAATAGTAAATATATATAATATATATTTGCATGTTAGAAAGTTGTACTATTATTTGACGTTATTATTGTTTTATTTGTTAGGTTTCATGTTTAATTATCTGCTTAATTAAATTTGTGACAAAAAGAAAATGACAAGCTGCAATTTTTAAATGGAAGAAGGTATTTGTTTGTACAAGTACAATAACATGTGTTTGTAAAAAGATGAATTATTTCATATGCATAATGGTCTAACTAGATAAAATTAATATTTTTGATAGAACCTCAATTGGACGAAAATATAGGATTCTTATGATTTATAAGTATTTCGTAATGTCTTATTTTATTCAGTGAAGCCATGTAACTATTTAATATCTACGTATAAATTTTTATTGTTTATCATTTTATAAACTAATCTTCTATCTTCTAATCTATATAAAAGACTAATTTGAAAAAAATAATTAGATGATTTGGGCCCTTCATTTAATAAAAAATTTAATCTTAGCTGTTAATTCCTTTAATTCTAAAATTTTGATTTTGACTTTTTAAAGTCAAACTAATATGAATTAGATTAAGATAACCCTTAATTAAATCAATAATAAATATATCAAAAGAATTATCTTTCTTTATCTTTAATATTCTAATATTATAGTTTTTATATATAAATAATATAATAATATGTATACTTATATATCAAACTAAATTTCCGTACTTAGGAAATCCAATATTAATTTATAAGTAACAACTAATCAACTTTTAAATATCTCTTATATATAATAATCTTCTTTTATATAATTTTTTAATATAAATAAAAGACTAATTTTAATCAAAATTATTATATAATCTTAACATGTATTTAACAAACCAATTTTAGTTATACGATCTTAACTATTCATTTTGAGAAAAATTAAAATTCAATTTTAACTTTTTTAGTTCAAAAGTTGATTCAATTTTAACTTTTATTTAAATTAAATGCTTTTAGATTTATTTTCATTAATGTATTTCTTAAATGTTAAAATATCCTATTTGTCTATTCATTTTACAAATATCATATTTACCATTTATAATATTTTTAAAAAATCATATTTAATCAAATTTAATATTTTTACTAACGTTTATTATTTAACATTTTAAAACCAGTACGTGTATCACATGGACAATTAATCTAGTACACATGTTAAACGAGTTTCTAACCTACTTAATGATAATTAACTACGATTTAGAATTTTATGCGTATTTGTAATGTGGTTCATTTTTGCTTGGACCTAATATGGATACGTACCCAATTACATACAAATGAATTTAAGTAAAAGGTTAATTGGTGTAAAAAGGTTAGAGAAAATGCAACAATAACACGAAACATTTATGGAGAAAAAGGTAATCTTGGCATTTATAATGTTCATTATACTCATTTTTAATCTCGTTTGATTTGGGCAATTGCTCCCGTAGCTATTTAGAGGTCACCCCCTCCTCGTGCCACTGGTGGTATTACTTTACATTGTTACTAGGTTATAAGCCCGCATAAATACGGGATTCTATTTTAGGTTTTATTGGTTAACATTTCATTTAATTAGACTTAAAAAAACTTTATAATTTTAGTATTTGATCAATTACATCTCAAAGATCTGCAAATATTTAATCAACAAAATATAGTATTTAAAAACAAAACCTCATACGAACATTAAAATTATTGCCGCTTTCAGTGATAGCTCAGTGTGTCTAGTTCTAGAAATTTCGACCTATTAAGTGATGCATAGGTTAGTACTTAAGTTATTAAAATCATGAGCTATAAGCTCATGGTATCTTCATTTGTTGATAGAGTCTAAATTTTGTGCATTCTAATTCGATTGTATTATCTAACTTCGTCAATGAATAGAAAACATATTTACAAAAATAATGATCATCAGCTGCCTAAAATATGTTTAGGAAACAATACCAACATCAACAAAATTTAAATATAGCCAGAGAATTTAATCAAAAAACAGTGTGTTTAGGGGTGTTCTTCTTTTCTGTTTTACCCAGAACGTAGGACACACACACACACACACACACACACACATATATATATATATATATATATATATACACACACATAATAATCAGAAAACAGATAGTTAACTGATTAACCATGTTAACTGCAAAAAAAAACGAATTTGTTTTAATAAAATAAAAAATTAATTTGGAATTTTCACATAGGCTAAATATCAAGTTTTCATCTTGCTTGACCCAATTGCACTGTTTTGAAAACCGGACCGGATCAGCCGTTCAACCATGAACCGTGATTAAATCCGGTTCAAAAATAGCGACTAAACGGGCAACTGTGAACCGGACGGTTTCGCTAAAACCAGAATAAAACCATTGAACTGAAGCAACCCGTATCGTACCCGCCTTTACTAAAGCTTTTTAACTAAAATCAATGGATGATGGAAGACCTAAATATAGTCAAGGACATCCTTTGGTTTGTTTCTTAGAAATAATATGGGAACGTATATATATATATATATATATATATATATATATATATGGAGATCTCCTACTTTTGCCTAAGCTAGGGATGTGGGACAACCAAAACACCTAATTGAATACCACATCAGATTTTAAGAATCGATAATAGGGCTTAATTGAAGATTTGGAGAAAGAATAAGCATGCCACATGAGATTCAAACATTCTTCATTTAGTTAACTGATTAACCATGTTAACTGCCAAAAAAACGTATTTGTTTTAATAAAATTAAAAATTAATTCGGAATTTTCACATAGGCTAAATATCAAGTTATCATCTTGCTTGACCCAACTGCACTGTTTTGAAAACCAGACTGAACCATCCGTTTGAACCGGTTCAACCATGAACCGTGATTAAATCTGGTTTAAAAGTAGCGACTAAGCAAGGCAACTGTGAGCCGGGCGGTTTCACTAAAACCGGAATAAAATCGTTAAACTGGAGCAACCCGCATCGTAGCGGCCTTTACTAAAGCTTTTTAACTAAAATCAAAAGATGATGGAAGACCTATAAATAGGCAAGAACATCATTTGTTTTGTTTGTTAGAAGCAATGTGGGATCATAATATATATATATATATATATATATATATATATATATATATATATATGGAGATCTCCTAGTTCTGCCTAAGCTAGCGATGTGGGACAACTAAAACACTTAATTGAGTGTCACATCAGATTTTAAGAATCAATAATAGGGCTTAATTGAAGATTTGGAAGAAGAATAAGAATGCCACATGTAGAGGTGCACAAAAAAATCCGAATATCCGATTTTGTGCAAAAACTATCAGAACCGTTTTTTTATAAAACCGGATTTTTTTCAAACCGGAGTGGATTTAACCGGTTTTATCCGATCCGGTCCGGTTTTAATCCAATCCAAAACCAGTTAAACCGGTTACACTTTTATCCGAGAAAATCTGGTTTTAATCCGTACGAAACCGGTTACACCTCTGTCCGAGAAAATCCGGTTACAATCCGAAAATCCGGTAAAAAAAAACCCAAAAAATCCTGTCCAGATTTTATCCGATCCGGATCAGAATAAAATCCAAAGATGTGCACCTCTAGGGCCCACATGGGATTCAAACATTCTTCATTTAGTATAGATATAGATAGTTTTGAAAACCGGACCGGACCAGCCGTTTGAACCGGTTCAACCGTGAACCGTTATTAAATCCGGTACAAAAGTAGCGACTAAACCGGGCAACTGTGAACTGGACGGTTTCACTAAAACCGGAATAAAACCATTGAACCGAAGCAACCCGCATCGTACCGGCCTTTACTAAAGTTTTTTAACTAAAATCAATAGATGATGGAAGACCTAAATATAGACAAGGACATCCTTTGGTTTGTTTCTTAGAAATAATGTGGGATCGTAAATATATATATATATATATATATATATATATATATATATATATATATATGGAGATCTCCTACTTTTGACTAAGCTAGGGAGGTGGGAGACCCAAAACACCTAATTGAATACCTCATCAGATTTTAAGAATCAATAATAAGGCTTAATTGAAGATTTGGAGAAAGAATAAGTATGCCACATGAGATTCAAACATTCTTCATTTAGTTAACTGATTAACCATGTCTAAATTTTGTGCATTCTAATTCAATTGTATTATCTAAATCCGTCAATGAATAGAAAACATATTTACAAAATAATAATGATCAGCTGCCTAAAATATGTTTAGAAAACAATACCAACATCAACAAAATTTAAATATAGCCGTAGAATTTAATCAAAAAACAGTGTGTTCAGGGGTGTTCTTCTTTTCTGTTTTGCCCAGAACGTAGGACACATATATATACACAATAATCAGAAAACAGATAATTAACTGATTAACCATGTTAACTGATTAACCATGTTAACTGCTAAAAAAAACGAATTTGTTTTAATAAAATAAAAAATTAATTTGAAATTTTCACATAGGCTAAACATCCTTTGTTTTGTTTCTTAGAAGCAATGTGGGATCATAATATATATATATATATATATATATATATATATACGGAGATCTTCTACTTTTGCCTAAGCTAGCGATGTGGGACAACTAAAACACCTAATTGAGTGCCACATTAGATTTCCTCAATCACTAAGAGGACTTAATTGAAGACTTGGAGGAAGATTAATCATGCCACATGGGATTCAATAGATATTGTTTTAGTATAGATATAGATTAGACGTAGTAAGAGGTTATCACTATACTATTAGCAAGATCTACTAGTGATTTCTTTTGTTTGAAAGAGACATTGATAGTGAGAACAAACTCTTGGTTAAAGGTTAACGAGTAAATGTAGATTGGACTCGTTAATATCCTATCAAACTACTACTATGTTATCTTTTATTTTCCTTACTCTTTATTGTTTGCATTCTATTAATTTGTTTCTTCCAAAATAAATAGATAAATAGTGGTCTAAGAAACTATTCATCCTTTAGTTTATAAGGTTATGAAAGTTTGGCATTTACAATTACGATATAGGTTATATACCGGTGACTGATGATGGATGTGATTACTTTATTATATTGGTTTTATATGTTTCTATTTGGTATTACTACTCATTTTCCTATTCACCGTGTTAAGATAAGTATCAGAATCAAAGAAGGATGTAAAAAAGAAAATTAGTGGGTTACACATGTCATTATTCAGTGAGTAAGCATAATAAAATAGAATTATTTAGTAGGAATAAATATATTACACATAGTGATTTTAGGCTTATATTATAATAAGCTTAAAGGCCTTGCACTGGATAAAATTAAACATAGTGATTTTGTAATAAAGACTTTCGTTTACGTATGTTTTTACGACAAACACACACCTACTAAAAATATCCCTAAATCTACTATAGTTTTTCATAACGGGACTTGAATTCACAATCTATTGGTTGCTATCACCACTCCACAACCACCACATATCACTAGACTACAAGTCCTTTGGTTTTCGTTCATGTACTTGATCGAGTCTTGAACTGGACGTATAATAATATTAACGTACATTCATATAAAAACTGTAAAAGAATATATAAATCACGCGGATAACAAATGTCGCGTGTGAAGTTTCACTTATGAAAATTGTTCTTAAAACATAGGGAGTTTAAATGATTAGTTCTATGATTATTATTAGACATATTTTAAAATCTACATGATGTATTTAGTTGGACGGAATGTGATGAAGAAGAAATGAAATCGACAATGTAATATAATAGGTGATGAAATTGAATGACCATTGTATTCCATTATCATTTTTTTACGGGAGATGGTTTTTACTCATTGTTTTTCTTTTGTCGTACACAACAAAAATGTATGTTTGGATCACAACATTTGAATATGTGGTTGAGAAAAATAGTTAGTGGGTTTGTAGGTGTAAAAAGTTATGATTATTGTGTACAAATCATCTCCCTTGTTTACATACGGAATAGAATGAGTCATTCAACTAAATTGTCTTTATACATATGATGAAATTTGTATTAGAATAATCATTATATACTACGTCTTTATCAAAAGAAAAAAATAATCATTTTATTTATATATCTTTATTTGAAAGTAATGTTTTCTTTTTCAAAATTTTATAGATCAATAGATTACTAGATAGAAAGATTAAACATAAAAATATGTAAAATTTTAAATTAAGATCATTATATAAAATATCTTTTTTAGTATACTTTACTGATATCTAGAGATATTTTTATTAATGGTAGTAAAAAAAAATTTAAAAATAGATTAATTATTAAATTTTATTTCATTCGATGATATAATGAGAAAAAAACACTCCTCTCTCATGAAATGAAAAGAAAATAATCATATTCCTTATGCAATGATTCATTCCATTCATATGTAATTTTTTTGAACGACAAAGTTAGTTGTTAGTAAGTTAGTAAACCCCAAGTTAGAAATAAACTCCATTGTCAAGGTTTGAACCATAGACCTCCTAGAAGGCTTTGCCTCCCTCACTCTTAACCACTAGACTAAGTGATCATTGGTAAAGGGGTGCAACATGAGCCATTCATATGTAATTAATAAATGTTTTTTTATTACGATGGAATGACTTATTTTATTCCATATTTTAGTCATCCATAACAAACAATACCGTAATCTTGTTATGTTATTTCATGATAAACGTATTTATGGTAGCATTGGTGATTGAAAGAACTAAAATAACATTCACTAACATCTTTTGGAACTATAATTCCGGGAACTAACAAAACATACAGATTATTAAATTTTTTCGATTTATTAACTTATATTTTTTTTATAAACTAACATATATATAATATGGAACTTTAGCTCCAACTTCAACCTCGGTCTAATTTTTATATTCAGTTTCAGCTTTAGCTAGTTTTACGAAACGTAAACATATACAAGCCAGGGAGGAGTTTTGTTTTAGTAAACCTTATCTACCTACCTAAACGTTTAAATTTAAAAAAAGAACACCAAAACTCTAATTTTGAAAAAACCATACCTGCTTGACTTAAATACTTAATTTTAAATCAAAGAAAATTCGAATTTTCAAAACTCGTAAAAGTCACATGCTGTCACCTAATCTGAACGACCCACCAATGAGACCCATCGATCTTAACACGAGTGACGGTAATGCCACCAGTAACTACTGTCCACGTGGCAAAGACTTTGAAGCCAGACTAGACATTCGCGTACCTTCACAGCGGGTGATTGAACCTAAGAAGCCAAAACCATCAAACTTCAAAACTGAAGGGGGTAAAAGTGTAAATATATTCTCAAGGGGCGTGGTGCTATTTGAATCACCACTTTCAGATGGATCAAATCCTCTTTCTTCAAAAACCCAAACCCTCGCTCTTCGTGGCGGCTGAATCTCTCTCTCTCTCTTAGGGTTTCTCTCTATCCCCTTTCAAAAACCCAAATCTTTAAAGGGGCTTTCGCTCCCTGTTTTTGAAGATCTATCAATCTATCATCAAAACTCTATCCATGGCCACCGTTGCTCCTCCTGCAGATCGTATCCTTTTTTTCTTTTCTTTTTTTAACTACTGATCTGTTACTGTATCGTGATTAGTACTGCGTTCTTTGTTAGAAGTTTAATTCTTGGTTCTTGGATCTGGCTACTCTTGATTTGTATGGGTGTCGCTTGTATGCTACATGAATTTGAAGTTATGATTTGTGGTAATCGTGCTGAAATTCTAGCTTGATCTATTCTTGCGTAGATGACAAGTATTCTTTTTGAGTTCCGAGTGTTTTGACTGATGATTGTGTGTTTTATATGTATGGAATCCTCGGAGTCTAAGGTCTTCATGAGCTGCTTACTGTTACTGCAATTATAATAATACGATGGTGGAATCAGGGAAAAAAGGGGAATCTTTGGTTGTAATTTTAAAATTCACTGCCCTGTTAGCCTTTGTAATTGGTTTCGTTTTAAATTCCAGTGGATCTTGATTTAGGTAATGCTAGCTTATTCTTACTCCATAGGATTTAGGTAGTATGATATATTTCTTATTTTGCTTTTGGATTTGTTAATATCATATTTTATGTTCAAACCCGTTTGTATGAAAAAAGTGGATTCCCTTTACTTATTTTACTACAGAAGCTGCCGATTTGCTGAAGAATCTGTCATTGGATTCTCAATCAAAAACATTGGAAATCCCTGAGCCCGCTAAGAAGGTGAGGTTTGGTTTTTATCTAATAATATACTATACTATTGTTGTTATTCTTATTTTAACTGTAGCAATTATTTTGGAGTTCAATTATAGGCTAATTATGTATGATTATCATGTAGCCTGCTGGTGATACAGCTGACACCGGGAATGGGCAGAACCAATCTTTAGATAGGTCGGTTACCCCTTTGATTCCTGATTTCATGGATCCAACAGTGGCTTATTATCCCAACGCTTATCCTTCTACTGCTTACTACTATGGAGGTAATTCCATACACTAATTATATGTAAGATTAATAAGCTGTTATTCGATGTGTTAGTTTGCCGCTTGATTCTTAAGTTATTTTTTGTTATTGTTAAATGTGTGGTAAATTTGTCTTTTAGGTTATGATGGGACCACCAATGATTGGGATGACTACCCAAGATATGTAAATCCCGAGGGAGTTGATATGTCTCATGTAAGACTTTGCTTGCATAATATGTATTATAAGTTTATAACTATTAAACATCTTGCAATATGTTTATGATAATAATTTGATGTGTTTTATTATAGGGTGTTTACGGGGACATGTATCATGGTTATGGTTATGCACCATATGGTCCTTATTCTCCTGCTACTTCACCTGTGCCAACAGTAGGTCATGATGGTCAACTCTATGGAGCTCAACATTACCAATACCCTAGTCCTTATTTCCAACCAATGACTCCAACCAGTGGACCCTACTCATCAGCTGCTATCCCTCCTAAAGGTGAGAATACACCGGCTGCAACTGCTGACCAACCACCTTTGACCGTGGACAATAATGGAAACTCGAATAGCATTGTAAACAGTGTTGGTGTCAAGGGAACCAGTGGTCCAGCACCAATTAGGCCAACACCGTATCAGAATTCAACTTTCAATGCTATTGGTTCTTATGGAAGGGGTGCACAAAATGGTTATCAAGATGCAAGGTACGGTTTTGATGGGGTCCACTCCCCAATCCCATGGTTAGAAGCCCCATTGTATTCTGATGGACAAGCAAGAAACGGTGCCACTGTTGCTCCCGTTATTAACGGGAATGGCATTGCATCAAGAAATCAGAATCTTCGCCCTCATTCTCATATCATGGTAGGCTAAGCTAAATCTTTTACACATGAATCCAATTTTTCAAGATCTTTTAACATTCTAATTTTGAAGTTGTGCTGTTACAGGGTTTGCAGACTCCAAGACCAATGTCAGGTGTAAATTCTGCAAGTGGGTACATGAACAGAATGTATCCAAACAAGTTATATGGCCAATATGGAAGCAACTATCGGTCTGGCTATGGTTACGGGTCTAATGGGTATGATTCTCAAACTAATGGGCGTGGTTGGTTGGCAGCAGATAACAAGTACAAACCTAGAGGTCGAGGCAACGGCTTTTTTGGCTACAACAATGAAAACGGTGATGGACTCAATGAGCTAAACAGGGGGCCTAGAGCCCGAACCATTAAGAACCAAAAGGTTTTGACCCCGATCACCATTGCTGTGAAGGGTCAAAATATACCCCTTACACCTACTGATGGTGTCGAGAAGGAGACAGAGGTCAAGGAAAAAGTGGGTTCAGCCCCAAACCGAGAGCAATACAACCAGCCTGATTTTCCAGACGCTTATGAAGATGCTAAATTCTTCATTATTAAGTCGTATAGTGAAGACGATGTTCATAAGAGCGTCAAGTATAATGTTTGGGCAAGTACACAAAACGGGAACAAGAAGCTTGATGCTGCGTACCAGGAGGCTCAACAGAAGCCTGGATCTTGCCCTGTTTTTCTTTTCTTTTCAGTAAGCATTTTGTCAAACTTTAACGTCGACTTTGTTCTTTTGACTATCTAATATCTATTAGTATATATCTCACAAGCAATTATATTTTTTTAGGTCAATACTAGTGGACAATTTGTTGGTGTTGCTGAGATGGTGGGCCCGGTTGATTTTAACAAAAGCTTAGAGTATTGGCAACAAGATAAATGGATCGGTTGCTTCCCTGTGAAGTGGCATATCGTTAAGGATCTACCGAACAGCTTGTTGAAGCACATTACTCTTGAAAACAATGAGAATAAGCCTGTTACCAATAGCAGGGACACCCAAGAGGTATTTTCGCTATAAAACTTGTTTGATACTTAAAAGTTTTGTTTGATATTACTGCTGTTAATACTTGATAGATCTTTTTGCATATTTGTTCAGGTGAAGCTAGAACAGGGTTTGCAGGTGATTAAAATTTTCAAAGAGCATTCTAGCAAGCAATGCATCTTAGACGATTTTGATTTCTACGAGGATCGACAGAGGAGAATCCAAGAAAAGAAGGCAAAGCAACAGCAGTTTCATAAACAGGTAGGTCTAATCACTGCATTACATGCATGTATTTTTAAGTTAAATTATTTTTAGAGTAATATTCATTTTATTTTTTATCAACAGGTGTGGGAAGGAAAGCCCAAAGAAGGCATCAAGATTGAGGCTTTAGCACAAAAATCATCAGAAACTCCCCAAGAAATCAAGGATGCTACTTCTGTTCATATAAATGGTGAGGTGAAACCTGCAACAGAGAAAAAAATTGTTGTAAATGGGGTTGCAAATGGTTGCTAGATTCAGCCATGTGCACGGGTGGCATGATCCAAAGGGAGCTCGTTCGACCTTTCGATCTATTATAATTCTCCTCTTTGAAGAATGCTACCCAGACAGGATCCGTCCTTCGAGAATGTACACACAAGTAGGGGGTTGCAATGGGCCATAATCGACATCTTTGTCTGGCATGTAAAATAGGGGGATCCAGATTTGATAACCATATGGTGGTTCCGTCTCTCTTCTATAGTTTTTCAGCTTCTAACAGGGTTTGGGTTTTAGGTTTTTTTTGAATCTTTTATTATTATGTTTCATCTTATTAGTATTTCTTTTCTAAATCATTTCTTGTGGTCTTTAGTGTTTATGTTTCTGTGCTAGTTTTGTTCATCTTTTTTGCCTTTTCCATCACCGAGTGGCATGATCCTGCCTTGTAAATCTAGATCAAGAATACATTTGGATATGGGTTTTGTGGTTTGCAAGACAAAAGCTAGTGATACAGGGAGGGTTGGGTTACTTAATACAAGTGGTTTTTGAATGTTTTTCTTTGGTTTGTGCGACATATATTGTTTTCCTTTATTGATTCTAAAAAAGGCTTTTGAATGTATATATGTAAAGTGATTATTATGACTTGAAGTTGCATTATCAAGTTACTCAAAAGTAGATTCTTGTTCTTAAAGTAAAGATCCCCACATTGAGGAATTCCTACTTGTGTATGCACTATGATTCTTAGATGAATTATGTCTTTAAGTGTTTTTTATGGATCACCTTAATGAACACATGTAAAAGTGAATGTCAAACAAACTACTTGAGTATAAAGTTACTTTACGATCAATTGTTCATTGTTTTTGTGTACTTTATGTTATAATGAGTTATGAACTTTTGATGGTAGATTTGTTTCTTTTGAAAGAAGTAAAGTACCTACTGGTGCGAGATATGTTAATCTCTTGGATTTAGGTTCTAGGTATTTTGGACTAACAAGGATAAGTTTTAAGCTGTGTACTAATAAATAGGTAATCTACGTTGTGTTGAATTGTTAAAGTACACAAGGATCTGAATTTTTCCGATGACCTCACCGTTAGAGCACCACCAAACTGTGTCATGATAGGAATTCATTCCTGATAGTGATGGTGTAGTCTAATCGATCTCCTGACCGCCGTCGTTGACAGATATATAGAAAATAGCAACAACACAACTTTCTTTATATCTGGCAGCGACAGCCAACTCGAGGCCAATTAGACTCGACCATGACCATAGGAAGGAATTTCGGTAAGTTATTAAGGTCTGATGGTGATCCAATGGTGAAAACTCCGGTAACAGCAAACACCCTAATCGAAAAATTAAAATCCATACTTACTTTAACAGTTCAACACAAAGTGATTAGAATCCCAGTTACATACAAATTTAGATGAAAAGCAAGTCAAACTCAACTAATATTTGCCAACACCATTCTACCTTTGCATTTCTAGAAATTTAAATCTGTTTGTGATTAGAATCCCAGTTACAAAGTGATTAGAAATTTCTTAGAGCTCTTGAAAAAAGCTGTTTGTAACTACTTGAGTACTATTGAAGATTCCCAACCCATCACAAAAGAACATGGAAATCTTCTCCAAATTTACACTCCCTATTTTCCCATTTGCAACGATTTTTCTTTTTTTTCCTGTTCTTGTTCTCACCTTCTACCCAAGGCAGCTAACTCGACTCATTTGTGAATTTTTCAATCAAAGAGCTTCGTACCGCCCACATTCATTGCTAGACTTAGCAACTTTTTGCAACACAATTTACGACAACTTCCTCTTCTGGTTTAGAAACATCTTGCATGCTATCCGCATGTTTGACCTCATTGACCAAATCTGCGACATCAACCGCCTTTGGTTGAAGAACCTCCAACGTAAGACTGTCTTTGCTCTTCTCATCAATGGCCGCTGTTCCTTCCCATGCCTAAATAACAGCAAAAACCATCATCGGACTCAATTTTATAAGTGCCAATAGATGACTTTTTAATAAACTTTCTGAAATTGTTGTTGCTTTGCCTTTTTTTCCTGAATGTTCTTCTGTCGATCCTCATAAAACTCAAATTCATCTAATATGCATTGCTTACTAGAATGCTCTTTGAATATTTTAATCATTTGTAACCCCTGCTCTAAATTCTCCTGAAACTAGATTAAACATTAGAAGACTAAAAAACAAATTAAATTTAAACCAACTCAAGTCTTGTGTTTTATTCACCTCTTGCACAATAAAAGTACAGAACATATTTTCATATATTGTGAGCTCATATTCTTTGATAATTCATCTATCATTCAAGATCAAGAATTAAGCAAGAGCAAAGCTTTCAAAGCTTAAGCACTACATCATCTTTCTACATATTTTGTAATAGTGTAAGGATCAACTCTAGCCTTTCTAATTAGAGTGAAGTGAAGATTATCTCTAGCCTATAGAATTAAAGAGAAGTGAGGATTAACTCTAGCCAACACAATTAGAGTGAAGTTAGGCTTATCTTAGCCTTGTTTGCAAGAGAGAATATTATTTCTTGTAAGCTAAAGAGAGAAGTTGTAAAGGTTTATCTCTACCTTCAAAGAGAGAAGTTTTAGTGGAGCAAACTCTTGGTGGGTGATGCCAAGGAGTGGATGTAGTGAGTTTGTTAACACTTGCAAGAACCACTATAAATCTCTTGTCTTCTACTTGGTGATATCTCTCTATCTCTACTCTCTTTATTTCTTGCAAATGTTAGTTATGTTATTATAATCTTCAAGATTAATCTTTAAAACACAACTTACTAATTTTTATTTTGAAAAATTGGTAAACTAAGTAAAAGAACATATTCACCCCCCTCTAGGTTCCAACAGTTATGACTATGTGAAATGTGTGGCCGCGCTCTGATATAATGATATATATCATTAGGTAGATCCATTACTGCAGTTAATTAAGATCAGAGTCAAGAAACATAATATGAATTTTAGAATTGACCATGTGCTCCATGTCAAAAATTCAAATTACTTAATATCGTGATGCAAAAGAAAAAGCAGGGTAATTCGTGTGAGGATTCTAATCTCTGGACATAAGAGATCTTATAGTCATGGTTAACCTAAGTATCTAACTAGGGACCTCCTTAGGCCAATGATGTACAAGAAGTGTGACTTATCTTGCACAAGTGAGAGTTTGTTAAATTGTGTGCATAGATAGTGTACACGTACCATCAAATCTGAGCACTATAAGACACTAAAGGGTCACACGACTGCACATTCAACTCAAACGAAGTTCATAAAGATACATTGTGTGTGTACTGATAATTAATGGTTAATTAATTATCAAAGAAATAAATAATAAATAGTTTATTTATTATTTGAGAGAAATTAAATATTAAATTTAATATTTAATTAAAGGTTTATTTTAATTGTTAAATTAATTAATTAAAGATTTATTGGTTAAATCTAAGGAGTAAATAATGCAAAATATTTTTTAGACTATGGACTTTCTAGACAGGTTTAATCCATTTAAGTACATATTTAAAGGGGATTAACCATTGTTTTTGTAATTAAGAGAAAACTTTATCTCCAAGTCACCAAGCTCTCCCCCTCTCTATCCCTTATTCGGTCGAACCCCTCCTCTTTGTAGCGGAGGTGGCAACCCCTTCCCTCGTTGCAGTGCCCCTTTCGGCGGCGCTGGTTGGCGACGATAACCCCCTCCCCCCCCCCCCCCCCCCCCCGAAAACGGCGGTGGCGGTTTTGACACACACACACACAATCTGTTTTGCGTATATTTTTCGTGGCTGTCTAGTAACCATGTTCAGAGTGCAGTAGTTGTGTATCCCTCTATAACAGTCTAAAGGTATAAAGGGTATAATTCTTTTAACCCTACACCTTATATATATTGTGTGTATATAAATTATTATTGTTTGTTCCCTTAGTTGATCTAGTTTAGATCACAGGGTTTGGGGTTATGTTTTATTCTGTTATGCTTATCTGTTTTGATCTCACAAACTCCAACATCAGGTACTTGAGGTTCTTCTGGAACCTTCATGTCTATTATCTCTTTAAGAGATTCACTTGGGGTCTTTATATCCTCGATTGACCATCTTGATTTACTGCTCCTTTTTCGTCCGAGGAATGCATCTATATATGTATTTTGGAATTGCTTTGTCTACCACGGTTCAGGCATGCCAGAGACTCTAATTAACTATCCCTCTGGGATACATATCTTACCTTGAGCATTAGCAATTGAATATATGATCTAATCACACTCTTAATATCAGTAAACATGAGGACCAATAATTCATTTTACAATAATTCAATTCTAGTTGTTTATCTTCTCCCATGAATGATGAATGATTCAAAGCAATTTTGCAAAAATTCTATTGATGTCTTTAAATTTGAATGTATGGTTTGGGGTCCATATTTAATGCATTATTCCTAACATTCTTAATCACATCTTTGTATATTGTGGTGGAGTAAAACAAACTTATATCGAAAATATTTGGTTCCTGACAAAAACCCATTTATAGTGAGAGGTGTCATCATAATGTATTGGCTTGATGTGATTCACTATATACATGAAAAATAACATGACCACAAATAGAAGTTAAAAAGGCTTGCTCAATATGATAATTGGCTTTGCAATCAAATGTATACACTTGGTAAGATTTCAACAAAAACAAATTATGTAAAAACATAGGGTGTTCAACACATCTTTCAGTAATCAATAAACATATGACAAGTAATTTATCATATATAAATATAATATTCTGGAACAATGGGATCACAATAATATATCTCAAACCACTAATCTCGCTAAATTCATGTTGCGATTTTGATAAGCATTTAGACAATACATTGATTTGAAATTCTAAATGGTGGATATATAGGCCTTCATATATATCCCATTGCACCCTATTTTGGAAAATTAGTCCATATGGTAATTGTTGGGAAAATAGGAATATAATTTATATCCTCTTTTGTTAATTAAAAAATATACAATATGTCTATATAATTGTATTCATTAACATTAACATATGTGCATATATATATCTATATATCTATATATATATATATATATATATATATATATATATATATATATATATAGTCAAGCAAATAAATAGTTATATTTATTTGTTACAAAGTTTGTTTATATAAATCGTCAAAATCCAAATCGTCCAAGATAAAGCGCCATCAACATTCAAGATGAAGTCTTCGCCGAAGATACCTACAAGAATATATTCAATTGATATGAGCATAAAAATAAAATAATTAAAATAAGTTTAAGTTTTTATAAAATTATTTTTATAAAACTTTTATAAAAAGTGACAAATTTTTATAAACTTATTTGTGTTGGTTGATTTATTCTAAGACTTCCCATTTTAAGCAAATACCAAACACAATCTCACTTTGAAACAATACACAACCATATTTAGCAAAGAAATCTCCCAAAGTGGTAAAATTCCAACATGCTTTGTGTATTGGTTTCCAAACCTCCATTTTTGTGTTTGAATTCAAACATTAGAAGTATGGGATCAACCAACCTTTTAAACATCTACTTTTCAGTTGATTTTTATGGTAAAAATAAGTTGAGTGTGGTTTTAAATAAAGCCCAACGCCTATATTGCAAAAACCAAGAATTGTCAGACGACTCACGGTCGAAGACACGGTCGACCGTGGATCGACCGTCGCACGTCTGGACAGTTTTGAGACTTGGACCTTTTTCTCTATTTAAACCAACTCAAACCTCATTCATTACTCACATCTTGCAAACACAAAACATTCAGAATACTCTCTAATACTTGAGCTCATATCTTTGAATATTATTTCATCTTTCAAGTTCAAGATTCAAGCAAGAGTCAAAGCCATCAAAGCTTAAACACTACTCCATACTTTCATATTATTTGTAATAGTGTAAGGATCAACTCTATCCTACCAAATTAGAGTGAAGTGAGGATCAACTCTAGCCTTGAGAATTAGAGTGAAGAAAGGTTATCTTTACCTTATTTGCAAGTTTGAAGATAAATTTTTGCAAGTATAAAAAGAGAAGTGTAAAAGGTTTATCTCTACCTTCAAAGAGAGAAGCTAGTGGATCAAATTCTTGGTGGGTGAGGCCAAGGAGTGGATGTAGTGCAAGTTTGTTAACACTTGCATGAACCACTATAAATCATTGTGTTCAACTTGTGATTGGTGATATCTCTCTAACTCTATATTTTTTATTTTCTTGCAAGAACTTGTAAAAACTTCAAAAATTGGACATATAACCTATTCACCCCCCTCTAGGTTCCAACAGTAATAGATTATAAATTAACTCCCACAAGATCAAACACAATATTCAAAATTACCACATTGAAGAAACTTCTAATTTTTCTTATACTTTTCACATCATCATTTACTCTGGATGGTCTATACGGTCATGCCAGTCAAAAAAATAATCATGGTCGATAAACTATTGGTTGTGCACATATTCAATATGGATTAATCACGGTCATTATCTTGTCATGCCAGTCAATAAAATAATCCGGTTAAGACCACATAATTAATATTGCTAATCTTTTTGTAAAAAGAGGATGCGAAATAAAAGTGATGCGTAATTACTTTCAAAATTTATTACAGCCCTTTCAGAGCATTTGATTAGATTTGCACAAGTATATATAACATTTACTGTATGTGCAATAACATACTAAGTAGGAAAAACCGTCTTGCAATATATCTTTTTACTATCTATAGAACACATAATGTAACCATCAATAGTCCACAAATTAATATTATACGTGTTTAAGTCATGAGTCATCATCATGTATAAATAAACCATAAGCTAAACAATATGTGTCCAATAATTTTTCTCACGCCTGCATGATCCTTACATCGATTATCAATGAATGTGAGTACATATTAGTCAACAAAACATGTTCTACATTGAAAGATCATATAATGCCCCTGTTACTCGACAAAAGGCACACATCAACTTAAACTCTATTTAACATATTTCTCATATATAAAATTCGCTCTATAGTATTCACTGAAAAGTGATGATAAATATATATGACCAAGTTATTCTAAAAAATATCACAACTTTAAGTTTCATATACATGTCTTAAAAGATTTTCAAATAAATAACTTTATATTTGAATCTATGATATGTATATCATTAGTTACACATCAAAGGTCATATATTTATAGTTACACATCAAAGGTCATATATTCATAGTATACAATAAATAAGAAAATCATAGCTATAATAAAAACCAGTTAACATTATTCACCAAATGTAATTTATACTAATATTCCAAAAAAAAAATGCATGTTCATTAGAATAAGAGATACATATGTCATGCCAACGATTAATTTGTATAGCACCGTAACCATATTTAAAAAAAACGAAGGTTGGTATACAAAATGAAATGCTTTACTTTGGGAAAGCAATATAGCATTTAAATGCATATAAACAACAATAATAATAATAACAATAATAAATAATAAAATACGAGAAAAATAAATATTATCTTTTAAAATTGCAAGTAGCCAAGTACCACTCATCACTGCAAGTTCAATAAAATAGAGTTAATATTATAATTTCTTAATTAACTGAATCTACTTAACCACACATCTAACAATATTTTTTTAATAAATCAAAGAGCAAATCAATTACAATTCTACACGTCTAACATGAGAATAAGCCTGTTAAGGTATGGACACCCAATAGGGGTGAGCATGGGCACCGGAAATACCGAACCGTACCGGCACCGTACCGGTACCGGTACCAATACCGGTACCGAGTAAGGCATATCGGTACGGTACTCGGTACCCAGAATAAGACTATTTCGGTATTCGGGAAGATCGGGATTGGGAATCGGTATTCGGTACTAGCACCGAACTTTCCCGGAAAACCAAAGGTCACATTTTGAATTTTTAATAATTCTGAAATATTTTCCTATTTTGTGGGGATTCCAACAAAATCACTTCTCGATCAGAATCCCATTATTTGTGGTAGGATTATTTGTTCCAATTTGAAGGGTCGCTACAATTGGATTTTTAATTTCATGGTTTCAATTCTCGATCTTGTGGTGCCAATCAAGAAGTACTAGTATTATTTCTTTTCTCCATTTTAATTGTTGCCATTTGCTTCTGATTTATTTGTATAAGCTCCTGCAAATCAACCATTTCAAGTTCTTTCATTGGTTGTTGAAACTTGAAAGTGATGGATAATATGAATTGGGTCAACTCCCCCATAGAAGAAACACAAGTAAGTTCATAAACTCTTATATTTTTATAATCTAAACATGATGTTTTTAGTGTGTAATTATTTCGTGTCATTTAGGATGAGGAGGATTTCATTGATGATACCCCTACCGTGAATACCGATGACAAATCTGATAAGGAAAAAGAGAATGTAGCAAATACGAGTAAAAGAAAATTTCAAAAGAAACCCGTGAAGAAGAAATCCGGGAAGAAGAGGTCTGACGTTTGGAATCATTTTGAAGAGAATTACGTAGTAGAGGATGATGGGATAAAAAGACAATATGGGAAATGTAAGTATTGTTTTACTAATCTTAAAGCCGATCCGAATCGTAATGGCACATCCGGTTTAATAAAACATGTCCCTAAATGTAAAGAAAATCCTGAATATAACAAGAAACAAAATGTTTTGCAATTCAAGAAAGAATCTTGCGGGGAGGGTAGTGTTGGAACATGGAAGCATGATGAAGTTAGGATTAAAAAAGCTTTGTTAGACTTATTTGTAGTAGGAGAGCTACCATTTAAATTTGTTGAAAATGAAGCTTTTATTGAGTACACGAATGCGCTTAATGGGAGGGTTACTTTGCCTTCACGGCATAAAATTAGTAGGGATGTGGCGAAGTATTATATTGAGGAAAGGAATAAGTTGTATGCGTACTTAAGTAGCCCAAATAATAGTATACATTTGACTACCGATACTTGGACGTCCTCGTGTCAAAGAATCAATTATATGGTAGTCACGGCGCATTTTATTGACGATAGTTGGGTTATGCACAAGAGAATTATAAACTTTCGTCAAATAGATAGTCATAAGGGAGATGATATTGGCCTTTTGTTGTTGGATTGTATACATGGGTGGGGGATAAAGAATGTTATGACCATGACGTTCGATAACGCTACTTCAAACAACACAGCCGTTGAGTTCTTGAAAAAAGAATTACCTAACATGTATGAAAATGGTAAGAATTTTCAAGTCAGGTGTATGGCACATATCTTAAATCTAATTGTGAAAGATGGATTAAAGGAACACACATATAGTGTGGATTGTGTACAAAAAGCCGTTAGGTATATAAGATACTCGCCACAAAGAATTATCCGGTTTAAGAATTGTATGAAAGAATGTGGATTGGAAACAAAGAAGTTTTTGTGTGGGGACTGTCCGACAAGATGGAATTCGACATATGAGATGTTGAAAGTCGCGGTGGAGCTAAAAGAAGCCTTCTCCAAGTACAAACTTCAAGGTATTTTCTTTTTAAAATAAATAATAAACTTCTTAAAGTTGTTGCGTATATTTATATAAATTGTTGCTTATTTATATAAAAATTGTTGCCTATGTTTATATAAAATTGTTGCGTATATTTATATAAAACTATTACATATTAATAACTTACATATTTTTGTTCTAGATAAAGAATTTAGACGAGAGATAGGAAGAGTGCCGGGAAAAACGGATTTTGACACTTGCAAAGCCATGGTGGGATTCCTTGAAAAATTCAAGACAACAACGGAGCTTGTTTCGACAACTACAAAACCTTTGGCCCACATATTTTTTCGGGAAATTCTCGATGTTGATGCACATATTCGAGAGTGGGAAACGAGCCCACAATTTTGTTTAATGGGTAAGGAAATGAGGTCGAAATATGATAAGTACTGGGGAACGTTCGAGAAACTCAATGATTACATGTATTTTGCTGTATTATTAGATGCACAGATGAAATCCAAATTTCTTAAACATGCCTTCAAGTTGATGATAAAGTCAAACACAACGGATGAAGATCAGATGGCTGATTCGGCAATTGAGCTCAAGGCTATACAAATGCTTAGGGATGTTGAAAAAAAGTTGGAGATGTTCTTTATGAAGTACAAGGATTTGTATGGTAATTTATCTTCTCAAGAAGAAAAGAATGAAGATGGGGCGTCTTGTGATGACGGGAATGGAATTTTAGGTTCGTTCCTCAATGTGGAAGATAAGAACTCAGCTTCAACGGAAACCGAGTTAAAGAAGTATTTGTGTGACCGAAATGAAAAATACACCAAAGAATTTGATATTTTAAGGTGGTGGAGTCAAAACGCCATGCGTTACCCGGTAGTTTCTCGGATGGCAAAAGGTAACTTGAGTTATTTTTTAAGTCTTTTGCGTGTTTATATAATATAAATAATTGTGTTACAATTCTTAATTTTTTTTGAAAGATATTTTGGCTATACAAATATCAACCGTAGCATCGGAGTCGGCATTTAGCACGAGCCGTCGTGTATTGGATCCTTATCGAACAAGTTTGTCACCGCAAATAGTTGAGGCATTGATTTGTACCCAGGATTGGGTTAGAAAGTGTCGAAAGCCAATTATAGACGATGTTGACGACATCTTAAATGATGATGATATAGCTTTTGGTAATTACTAATCTTAGTGTTTATTATTTTATTCATATAAAATCATATGCCAGATACTAATATTACTATATGTTGTTTCACAGAGATCGGTGAAGCAATACGCGTTGATAGTGGAAATGGAAAAACAAGGATCACGATGGATGATTAGTAGTTGATTGGTGGTTTTGGAACGGAGAGATTTTCGTGTTTATGAATGCTTTTTTTAGCTTTAGATAACTCGAATGATTTTCTTGTTTTTTTGGTACTTAATATTGCGTTACATTGTAGTCGGATTACTGAGATTGAATGAAGCGTTTTATTATTCAAAAAAGTTGATAATGAACCCAAATTTTCGGGAATAATTCGGGATGAGTACCGAATACCCGGTACCGTACCCGGTACCGGTACCGGTACCGTAAATAATTATTCGGTTGAATATTACTGCTGTTAATACTTGATAGATCTTTGCATATTTGTTCAGGTGAAGCTAGAACAGGGTTTGCAGGTGATTAAAATTTTCAAAGAGCATTCTAGCAAGCAATGCATATTAGACGATTTTGATTTTACAAGGATCGGCAGAGGAGAATCCAAAAAAATAAGGCAAAGCAACAGCAGTTCCATAAACAGGTAGGTCTAATCACTGCATTACATGCATGTATTTTTTAAGTTAAAATACTTTAGAGTAATATTCATTTTATTTTTTATCAACAGGTGTGGGAAGGAAAGCCCAAAGAGGGCATCAAGATTGAGGCTTTAGCACAAAAATCATCAGAAACTCCCCAAGAAATCAAGGAAGCTACTTCTGTTCATATAAATGGTGAGGTGAAACCTACAACAGAAAAAAAGATTGTAGTAAATGGGGTTGCAAATGGTTGCTAGATTCAGCCATGTGCACGGGTGGCATGATCCAAAGGGAGCTCGTTCGACCTTTCGATTTATTAAAATTGTCTCCTTTGAAGAATGCCGCCCAAACAGGATCCGTCCTTCGAGAATGTACACACAAGTAGGGGGTTGCAATGAGCCATAATCGACATCTCTGTCTGGCATGTAAAATAGGGGGATCCAGATTTGATAACCATATGGTGGTTCCATCTCTCTTCTATAGTTTTTCAGCTTCTAACAGGGTTTGGGTTTTAGGTTTTTTTTTGAATCTTTTATTATTATGTTTCATCTTATTAGTATTTCTTTTCTAAATCATTTCTTGTGGCGTTTAGTGTTTATGTTTCTGTGCTAGTTTTGTTCATCTTTTTGGCCTTTCCATCAATGAGTGGCATGGTCCTGCATTGTAAATCTAGATCAAGAATACAAGTGGTTTTTGAATGTTTTTCTTTGTTTTGTGCTAACATATTGTCATTGTTTCTGTGTACTTATGTTATGAGCTTTGATTGGATTTGTTTCTTTTGAAACAAGTATAGGTACCTACTCGTGCGAGATATGTGTCTCTTGGATTTAGATTATGGGTATCTTGATGTAACAAGGATATAAGTTTAAGTTGTCTACTAACATATGTTGGTGCATGTTTGTGAATCCCTAGTTCGTATCAATAAAGTATATTCATGTGGTGTTAATTAAATGTGTTTTGATTAATGGTTTGCATGTTTATATGTTTTTAGTGATTCTATGTGGTTACCTTAAGCTTACAAGTACTTAACCATGTGTTGGTGTGAGTTTGGAAGTTTAAGTCTGCGTGGAAAAATCACCACTTTGGTGATCAGGTTCACCACGCACGAAATGACCTCACTACGTACGTAGTGAGTACCACTTCGCACGTGGTGAGGATGTTGGTCAACATGGATTAAATAACACAACCATTTCGTGCGAATTGAGGTCACTACGTGCGTAGTGACTAGCACTTCGCACGTAGTGACTAGTCTGGGCCTATAAATAGTCTTAATTCGCATATTCGTAAGGAGTTAGCCACGAAACTCGACCTTTACGACCTTAAGCCTCGATTAACGCAAACTAGCCCTCCTAATTCGCAATCTTAGTGATAAATACGGAATCCAAGGGCAGCCTTAAGCATCTCTGTGTGAGTTCTTAGAGTGTGTTCTTGTTTCTACTCTGTGTGTTTCTCTGTGTGATACTGTGTGCTGGACACCTAAGCAGATCTTAGAATCCTTAAGAGGTTTGGGAAATAGAAATTCCGCACTATTTCTCATCCTAGATCAGTCCTAGCGTAAGGGTGTTTTAGTTTAGTTTAGAACCACGTTCCCCCAGCGGTCCTACAAAGTGGTATCAGAGCCTTGTGCTTTGATTGATCACTTTTCCTTAGGATTTGTCGATCTAGGTGTTCCTTTAGGCCTGTGTGTGCCCTCTTGCGTCGATTTTAACCGAAAATAGGTCGGAAATAGGCCTCTTTGCGTTAAAAAGGTCAATTTTTTTCGTTTAGGCTCTTTGAGTTTCGTCCGTGCGTAGTGTATACCCACTTCGTGCGTAGTGGACCCAGTACGCACGAACTGCCTGTGTGTGTTCTAGATTCTTCGTCTGTCTCTGCGTGCGTAGTGGGCATCCAGTACGTGCGAACTGACTTTAGTGCGTGCGTGGTGCCTTTTTGCCCATCTAGAACCTTCGTGTGTCTCTCCGTGCGTGTTGTTCACCAGTACGTGCGAAGTGAATCCAGTCCGCACGTACTGAACTGTGTGATCTTTGTGTTTTTTCATACCTCGTTCTGTGCGTCCGTGCCTCTGTGTGTGGTTTCTTTAATCAATCTTTACTCTGTGTGCTTGCTGCCTTGGTTCCTAGCATCAATCTAAATGGCCTCAAAACAAACAACCGCTTTAAACAACCTTCTTCTTGAAACTGAAATGGGTAGCGCCAACAAAGTACCGAAACTGCTAATCATGGAGGACTATCCTATGTGGAAGCCTAGATTTGAGATATTTTTGGATGGGGTTGACTGTAGATTGCGACGAGCCATGAACGTTGAGTATATGGTTCCGAAAGGGGAGGGAAACATTGAAATCCCTTACGATAAGATGACTGTCGAATAGCAGACCAGTTACAATGCCGAAAAGAAGGCCTATGCTCAACTAATTCAGGCGATTCCCAACGAGATCTTCCACCAGTTTAGAAGATATCGAACTTCTTACAGTCTATGGAGAGCCCTTGAGAAGAGGAACGAGGGAAACGCTGCTCTGAAGGAACTAAAAGCAAGTCAATTAAGGAAGGAATTAGACCATTTCATGGCTACAAGAGATGAGAAGATTCTTTCCCTTATTACAAGATACAACCACCTTCTTAGTGAACTGGACAGTCTGGGTGTCACTGTTCCAGAAAAGCAGCAAGTAGAGATCTTGGCGAAAGCTTTGCCAAAGAGTTGGAGGCCATTCATCATGATTCTGAAGAATGGTAACGGTTTTGACGGGATGGACCTTAATGACTTCATCACCAAGTTGAAGGAGCAGGAGCAGGAGGAACTAAATCTGGATTCTATGTCTTGTTATCAACAGAACCCCTCACTCTACTACTCCGGAACACCTGTTTCGTCGTCAACCTCGTCACATGCCCCCCTACAGTCTGCCTATGTGACCAACGTGAATGAATCGGGCAGATCTACCTCTGATGCTTCATCCTCTGGGCCATCTTATACTGCATCTTCCTCCGGACTCAATGTCGAACACTTCAAGTATGGAAGTACAGATGAGGTTAAGACACATATGAGCATGCTAAGTGCACTAGTCTCCTCTTATGATGATCTACTGAAGGGGAAGATTGGTAATGCTCATATGACTCAAGAGGACTATGACCAGATCGACGAGGATGAGATGGAGAGACAAGATATCCTCTGGTCGTATGCCAACTTAGTGAGAAGGGCAAAAGCTTATGAGCGAAGAACGGGAAAGTCAATATCAGCAACCAAGGATACCAAACTCGGCTTTGATAAATCTGCTGTGACCTGCTATAACTGTGGTGAAAAGGGTCACTTCGCGCGTGAATGTGAAAAGCCGAAGAATTCGGGACCGAGGTATCCATTCAAAACTGGTTCTGGCAGCAGATCATCTACCTCCACAACCATAAAATCTGAAGCAACTCCAACACCGACTAAGGCTATGGCGGTTGTTCAAAGAGATGAGGGAGTGGATTGGTCTGTACAGTTCGGGAATGCTGATGCTGACATCAACTTGGCGAACGTTCATGTGTTGAACGAAGATTCTTCATCCGAGACCGAAAGCTATTCAAGTGAAGAAGAATCAAGTGCCAGCAATGATGATGAATCAGCCTCGACACCAGCTGCAGAAGAGACACCAGTGAATGTCCGTGCCAAAGAGTCAAATCAAAAGGTGTGCAGCTGTGGTCAACCGTCTGCGGATCAGGTATGTACCTTTGGATTACCTTGTGGTTCGTGTGATGAATATGTAAAACAGATAGTGTTCTTAAAGTCTACTATTTCAGATCTCACATCTAAGTTAGATAATAACCTGTTGATCAAAGGAAGAGAAAATCAATTAAAAGAAAATAATGAAAGTCTAGGTAAACAGGTTAATGAACTAGGTGTGGCTCTGTTAAATAAACAAGATGCTATCGTGTTTTACATAAACGAAATCGATAAGCTGAAACGGGACCTTGCTACCTCAAAGGTCGATTATGAGACTCTGAGTCAAAAACTCAAAAGCTATTCCACGTCTTCTTATCTTTTTTAGTACATAATCGATCAGAGAGGTCAAGGTACCGATTCAGAAAAGGACAAAAACGTATATTCAAAATGTCCACCACCAGTGTTAAATCAACTGGTGAACGATAATGTCCATTCTGAAGCTGACCCACTACTCACAAAGGTTGATGAATCTTTTGCATTAACCTCAAATGAGGATTTAACGTTACATGAGGATGTGGGTAAGCCTCAGAAGAATGAGGTTCAGCAAGAGGTTACCAAAAAGGCTGAACCAGGCATTAGAGAACTGTTGGACAGTTCCTGTGTGCAAGGTCCGTTGATGCATCGTATCCATGATGCACTTCGGAAATTTGAAAAGGAGGGTATTAAGTCTCCTGATACCCGTCCATACCAAGAGGTCAAACAACTACCCAAACATCAAGGGTTAGGGTATCGGCCTCAAAAGGTAACGAAAGGCTCTGTGAAGCAATACCCAGAAAGGGTCTGCTATGTGTGCAGGAGACCTGGTCACCTCAGTTACAAGTGTGATCAGAAGACACATCAAAGCTGTAACAAGAAAGTTGAGATTTTGCAAGAAAATAAAACGTTTCTTAAAAACCATCAAAACTCAACTCTTCCTGTTCAGCATCAAAGGATTCCTAAGTGGACTAACAAACTGTGTGTTCAAATGTCCAAGGAATCAAGTGACAGGATCATCAAGACTGGAACATGGATGAAACTACCAGTGGTTGGAGAAGACGGGAAACCCATGACCATCCGGGCTTGGGTTCCTAATGTTGTCTAACTCATTCTTCTAAGTGAAGGGTGTCAACCGAAATAGTCCAGGTTAAGGTTTCTATGACTGTGTGTCTTTATCATTTTATTTTCTTTGTTCTTATTTTCTGTGTGGTTTTGCCTTTTCTATTTTCTTAGTTTCTAGTTGTTTAGTATTTTAGGGGGAGATAGTTCAGAAAACTTAGAAAATACAAAAAAATCAGAAAACTTAGAAAATACAAAAAAAATCAGAAAATTAACTTATAAAAAAAAAAAAAAAAATTTTTTTAGAACTTAGAAAAATGAGAAGTTGATCCAACCTAGATGGAGAGTGATGGCACACTGGCTATCAATACAAAGTATGTCTTAGTAAAATTAGGACTGAAGGCATATACATAATCCTGAGAAAAATGTCTGAAAACAAAGCTGAATCAGATAAGAAACAGATAGTGTGTAAGACATATAAGGAAAGTCTAGACAGATAGATGGTTATGCTGTGAAAATCTCATAAGATTTAAGCTATCGAGACATTCCAAGTCTATAGGTCAAAAACAGTTGAGACTAGCTTAGTTTGATGCACACACCTGTTACCATGCCAAATGTGATTAATGACATTGAGCCAAAAGAGGGTGAAAATTGACCCCAAACCTTGATTATGTCAAAAGAATTTAGGCTTATCGATCTAAATGTTAAATTGTCAAAGAGCATAAAATGCATTGACAAAAGCTCAGCAAGAAAAATGTCAAGTGAGGTGAAAAATTGACCTCCATGTCAAAGAGCATAAAATGCGTTGACAAATTAACAAAATCACACAAGCATGGTAGTCTAGGTAACCAAGTTGTGCAAACTACTAAGTAAATCAATATACTGTGAGACTTTGAAAGAGATAGCCTTAACCGTGTATCCAATCTAGATAATCTGAAAATGTTGAAACAAAATCTGTCATTATCTGAGGAAAGTTAGGTTGACAGACAGAGTTTGAGAGAATATGTTTAGGCCCAAAGTTCTAAAATGAATGACTACTAAGTATAGACGAGCTGGTACTGACTCCATATTGGAACCTTCTCACAAAAAGATTTAATTTCAGTAATTTTAAATTCATGCAATTTCTTTACTGTTTGTTTTTAAGTTTGTTCCTTAGGACTTAGTTAGTAAATAGATTAGATTTAAATTTATATTCTTTTATTAGTTAAAGTTTCCTTCAGTCTATCTTATTTCTTGATTTTATTGTTCGTTATTACTCCGAATGTTCACTGGTACTTATATGTTAATAACTTGCCCTGAAGTTACTAATAGCTGTGTGCTAAGTACAGGACAATCGAGAAAAAGAGCCAACTCTATGTGAGGAAGCTGACTCACTCGAAGTGAATCAAAACGCACGAAGTTGATAAACAAAACATACGAAGAGGATTGATATGTTTTTATGTCTTTTAGTGTGTTATTTGTTTAGACTTTCTCTTTTCGCTTTGATGTACTTAGATGCTTATTAGTGGTTTTGAAGTTACTGACTGGTTGCTGCTGAGTGTAGTACTAACAGTATCAAGGTTCACAGAGGAGAAGCTCATCACATGAGAAATGGAGTCACTAAATACGGGTTACAGCTCACAATGTGCTTAGTGCAGGTAAGGGTGTAACGAAAGGTATTCCAATAGCATTGTGCTGTGTGCAGCATGCTATGTACTTTTTGCTTTGTGATGTTTTGCTTTGTGCAAATTTCATTGTGTGCATTTTGCAATTCTGCTTAGTGAAATTTACTTTGTGAATGTTTACTTAGTGAAATGGTTATTGATAGAACTAGGTCTTAGGGGGAGTATGTTGGTGCATGTTTGTGAATCACTAGTTCGTATCAATAAAGTATATTCATGTGGTGTTAATTAAATGTGTTTTGATTAATGGTTTGCATGTTTATATGTTTTTAGTGATTCTATGTGGTTACCTTAAGCTTACAAGTACTTAACCATGTGTTGGTGTGAGTTTGGAAGTTTAAGTCTGCGTGGAAAAATCACCACTTTGGTGATCAGGTTCACCACGCACGAAATGACCTCACTACGTACGTAGTGAGTACCACTTCGCACGTGGTGAGGATGTTGGTCAACATGGATTAAATAACACAACCATTTCGTGCGAATTGAGGTCACTACGTGCGTAGTGACTAGCACTTCGCACGTAGTGACTAGTCTGGGCCTATAAATAGTCTTAATTCGCATATTCGTAAGGAGTTAGCCACGAAACTCGACCTTTACGACCTTAAGCCTCGATTAACGCAAACTAGCCCTCCTAATTCGCAATCTTAGTGATAAATACGGAATCCAAGGGCAGCCTTAAGCATCTCTGTGTGAGTTCTTAGAGTGTGTTCTTGTTTCTACTCTGTGTGTTTCTCTGTGTGATACTGTGTGCCGGACACCTAAGCAGATCTTAGAATCCTTAGGAGGTTTGGGAAATAGAAATTCCGCATTATTTCTCATCCTAGATCAGTCCTAGCGTAAGGGTGTTTTAGTTTAGTTTAGAACCCCGTTCCCCCAGCGGTCCTACAACATATTTGGGTTTAGGTCATTTAGTAGCATCCTACTTTAGGTAATCTACTCTGCGTTGAACTATTAAAGTATGCAAAAATCTAAATTTTCCGATTACCCTCACCTTTAGAGCACCATCAAACCTTGTGTCGTGACAAACTCATTCCTGGTGGTGATCGTGCAGTCTAATCAACATCTTGACCAACTTCGTTGCCAGATTTAAAGAAAACAGCAACAACACAACTTTCTTTATAACCAGCAACGACGGGTAACATGACGCCGATTAGACTCCACCATAACCTCTAGAAAAGAATTTTGGTAAGTTTTTAAAGTCTGATGGTGATACAATGGTGAAAACTCCGGTTACAGCAACAACCCTAATCGAAAATTAAAATCCTTACTTACTTTAACAGTTCAACACAAAGTAGACTTTTCAAGAAGATGGTTTCGAAGTTTACCATTCACTTGTACTAGATTATAAATAAGAATTAAACTACAGCTTGCAAAGGGATGCTGTGTACAGAAATACATCAAAGAGGACGGAAAAAAAAACTCATGTCATCCCTTAGAATCTCAGTTACAAACAAATTTAGATGAAAAGCAAGTCTTAACTAATATTTGCCAATACCATTACACCTTGCATTTCTAGCACCTATGTATTTCTTGATCAAGATCTACAATATAGAAAACCAAAAATTGAACCTTAACACGCTTAAACATACAAAACCCACAAGACTGAAAACGCAATGAACTATAAACTAGAACAAAAATAGAAAACGACTGAAGTTGGAATATAATAACCTAAAGAAAATTCTTAGGGCTCTTGAAAAAAGCTGTTTGTAAACTACTTGAGTACTATTGAAGATTCCAAATTTACACCTATTTTCCCAATTGCAACAATTTTTCTTTTTTTTCCTGTTCTTGTTCTCACCTTCTACCCAGGGCGGCAAACTCGACTCATTGTGAATTCTCCAATCAAAGAGCTTCGCACCGCCCACATGCATTGCTAGACTTAGCAACTTTTTGCAACACAATTTACTACAACATTCTCTGCTGGTTTAGAAACATCTTGCATGCTATCCACAAGTTTGACCTCGTTGACCAAATCTGGGACTTCGACCGCCTTTGGTGGAAGAACCTCCAATTTAAGACCATCTTTGCTCTTCTCATCAATGGCCACTTTTCCTTCCCATGCCTAAATAACAGTAAAAACCATCAGACTCGAATTTATAAGTGCCAATAGATGACGTTTTAATTACATTAACCTAACCTGTTTCTGAAACTGTTGTTGCTTTGACTTTTTTTCTTGAATCTTCTTCTGTCGATCCTCATAGAATTCAAAATCATCTAATATGCATTGCTTACTAGAATGCTCCTTGAATATTTTAATCATCTGCAACCCCTGCTCTAACTTCACCTGAAAATAGATAAAACATTAGAAGACCAAAAAACAGATTAAATTAACACACTAAATATACATTAGAACCTACAAAATAATACCTCTTGAGTATCCCTGCTATTGGTTACGGGTTTATTCTCGTTATTTTCAAGAATAATGTGCTTCAACAGGCTGTTTGGAAGATCCTTAACAATATGCCACTTTACAGGAAAGCACCCTATCCACTTGTCTTGTTGCCAATACTCTAAACTCTTGTTGAAATCTACTTGTCCTACCATTTCAGCTACACCCACAAATTGTCCACTTGTATTAACCTGCAACATTGTGAGTGCTTATTAACAAATAAACCAAACAATTAATATTGAATGAAAAAACACAAAGTTTGTAGCAATGAAGAGCATACCGAGAAAAAAAGAAAAATAGGGCACCCTTCAGACTTTTGTTGAGCTTCCTGATAAGCAGCATCAAGCTTCTTGTTTCCATTTGGGGTGCTTGCCCAAACGTTATACTTGATGCTCTTATGAACATCATCTTCACTATATGACTTGATAATGAAAAACTTAGCATCTGAATAGTTCAAGGAAAATTCTGTCTTGTTGAATTGTTCTCTGTCGGGAGACAAGTCGACTTCTTTTGACTCCTTCACGGTTCCATCAGTACTTGCTAAAGTTGTGTTTTGACCTTTAACGGCTATTGCAATAGGTGTGAACACCTTTTGGTTCTTGGTGATTCTGGCTCTAGGACCCCGGTTCAGCTCGTTAAGACCATCACCATTTTCATTGCTGTAACCAAAGAACCCATAACCTCGCCCCCTAGGCTTGTACTTGTTGTCGATCATTGACCAACGCCCATTGCTTTGTAAATCATAAGCATTAGAAGCAAAACCGTAACCATAACCAGATCGATAGGTGTTCCCATATGAACCATATTGCTTGTTTGGATACAATCTGTTCATATATCCACTAGCGGTATTCATACCAGACAATGGTCTTGGACTCTGCAAAACTTAAAATTATTAGAAATTTATAATAACCGTAAAACCCATAAAAAAAACTTCCAACTTTTCAAAGAATGAAGCAAACATATATACCGAATAATCTTAAAAACATAATTAAACCGATAAAAAATTTGGCATACCATGAGATGAGAATTGCCATTCTGGTTTCTTGAAGCAACACCACTGTTTGTATTGCTTCTGGTTTTTGGATCAGAATACATTGGGCCATCTAACCATGGGATTGGGGAGTAAAATCCATCAAAACCGTATCTCAGATCTTGAAACCCGTTTTGTGCATTCCCATATGAACCATTTGTTGCATTGGGCCTCAATGGTGCAGAACCATTATTTCCCTTGGGAGCCACACCATTAGAACTTCCTTTAGTCGAGTCAGCAATCAAAGGCTTTTGATCAGCAGCTGTAGGTGTGGTGGTTTCAACTTTAGTAGGCGCTGCAGAAGCAGGGTAGGGACCCCCTGTTGGAGTCAATGGAGGGAAATAAGGACTAGGGTATTGGTAATGTTGGGCACCATAGAGCTGGCCATCATGACCAACGGTTGGCACAGGTGAGCCAGCAGGAGAATAAGGCCCGTATGGCGCATAGCCGTAACCATAGACACCCTAAAATAAAATCACAAACAGTAGTTCTCATCATAAGACAGAGCAGTTCACTTGTTAACAAATAAAAGCACATTTTATCACAGTGAACACAAAACATAAAAAGTTCATAGTTCTTACATGAGCCAGATCATCCCAGTCATTGGTAGTGCCATCATAACCTAACAACAGGAGCAGAAATAAGCAACCGCACATGCTAAAAATTGCCTATAGTTCTTAGAGAATCAAGAAAACTAACAATAGCATTAATGTATCAAAGATCAAACTATCAATTACCTCCATAATAATAAGCAGTTGACCCATAACCGTTCGGATAATAAGCCATTGCTGGGTCGATAAAGTCTGGAACAAACGGTGTTACAGATTTATTGCTAGGCTGCAACTTTCCATTCCCATTCTCTACAGCCGGCTGAAAAGATAACCGCAAACAATAATCCAAACAAATTATAATCTCAATTACCGTCAACAAAACATTTCTTAAAATTAAATCTGCATATACTACAGTATAACACAAAGACCTCACCTTCTTTGCAGGCTCAGGGATTTCCGGCGTTTTAGTTTGAGAATCCAACGATAGGTTCTTCAGCAAATCAGCAGCTTCTGTAACAAAAAAAATTAAGGAAAACCACTTCTGTTTTTCAAGAAACTGCTATTACCAACAATTGGAAGATAAGAAATCATAAACAACCCCCCCCCCCCCCACACACACACACCCACCCACCCACCCACACACAAATCTTAAACCCAAAACCCTAGTAGTCTAGTGATCTCTTAAATCAAGATCTACGGCAAAGTTGTAACATAGAGAGCTCAACTTTATGTAGCAGCCTAGCAGTAAAAAAAACAGGTATACACATCACACATAATCAAGATCTTAAAAGAAAAACAGAAACCCAGCTCAAATCTGGTGAAAACAACGACGAATCGTTACAGAAAGTATACGTAAACAGAGGATACGATCTGCAGGAGGTGCGACGGCGGCCATGCTGTCGGTGGAGATGATAGATCTTCCAAAAATTACTGGGTTTTTCAGGAGGCGGATTGAGAGAAGAGGGTACCGCCGCCACAGAATTTACGAGGGTTTAGGTTTTGAAGGAAGAGGGTTTTGATCGGTTGAAAAGTGGCGATTCAAATAGCACCACGCCCCTCGCACGCGTAGTTACTGTTCTGGTCCCTTTAGTTTGGTTCGTTGTAGATTTAACCCCTTGGATTTAACTATTTAACTTAGATATCTAGACCAACTAGTAAGGTGTGTGCCATGTGTACTTTAACGGGTGGTTTTGCGTGGGTCGACATTGTAGGTATCCGTTGGCTCGTGAAGTCATGATTGTGATGTTTAAGATGAAATGTTGGATATGATGAGAAGATATATAAAAAGGATGTTATGCTTTATAATTCTTTATTCGAACTTTTTTAATGTTTGATGATTTTGGATTGAGTTTGGATATTTAAGCAAGTTACTAAATATTCTTAGGCTCCTTCTTAGCGAGCTATTTTTCGAATAATATTGTCTTGAATGTAAATGGTTTGGCGGTGTGGTGAGGTGAAGTGGTGATGACCAATTTACAATGTCGTGGTGAGGAGTACCGCCCAATCCATCATGTTGCGGTGATGGTGAGGCATCAGTAGACAACAACCATTTGGACATAGGTGGTGGATTATTTTTTTTACAAATTCGTTTGCTTAGTTTTATGGTATAGGTGGATTCGAAAATTGTATGACTAGATGCAACCACAATGTCTACTATGTAGTCGATTATATGGTAGGAGTATAATCTATTAATCTTAACCATTTACTTCAACAATATTTGCAATGTTGTGGTGTGGTTGATATGGTGTGGTCGTTACAATATACTATGATAGCATCCCATATAGCTAAACCTCTATTATACTACCTTACCGCCACGTCAACATCATACGACAACTGAATAATTGATATCTCACCCAAATTGTGGGCTTACATACACACAAACCACCATATTGCCTCAACGTCATTTCAACATTGCGGGTGGTGAATATGCCATATTTATCCCGCCACGAAGTGTTAGTGACCACAACCGGCAAAAGTACATCCCATTACATATACTCTAAAGGTTGTTACGGTTATGTGTTATAACACGAAACTTGTAAGTAACTAGTCTGTATAGTCTTGTGACGACCGCTACTATTTGTGATTATATTGTGCTATATGCGATTATAACACGAGCATCGACAATAAGTACAAGCTTAGGGCGAGGTTATGGTTTCTTTTATAACAATAATGAAAATGGTGATGGCCTTAATGAGCTGAATCGGGGTCCTAGAGTGAGAATCACTCAAAACCAAAAGGTGTTTACATACATTGCTATAGTTTATAAGGGTAAAAGTATAACTTTAGCAAGAACTGAATGAACCTATAAGAGTCCAAAAGAGTTCAAAACTTGTCTCATGAGACAAAGCAATTCAAAAAGACAATTTCTCTTGACCTATTAACATGCTAAGTTTTTCATTATCATGTCATGTAGTGACTATGGTGTTCATAAAAGCATCAAGTATAACGTTTGGGGTAAGCATTTGAGAAATGGAAACTAAAAGCTTGACGCCTTTACCAAAATATCAGGAAGCTCAACAAAAGTCTGAAGGGTAGCCTTTTTTTCTTTCTTTCTCGGTATTTTTTTCGTTACTAAGAAATACGTCATGTTTTCTTAAAATATCATTGTTTGATTTCATTATTCATAATCACTCATAATGTTGCATGTTAATACAAATAAACAATTTTTGTTGTAGTTGAAAAGGTAGGTCAAGTAGATTCAACAATAGTTTATAGTATCGATGAAGAGATAAATGGATTGGTTACTTTTTTTTTGGGAAGTGGCATATTGTTATAGTTCTTCTAAACATCATGTTGAAGCTTGTCATTGTTGAGAGTAATAAACATGTAACCAATAGCAAGGATACTCAAGAGGTGTTCTTAATTAATAAAGTGTACTTAGTATGTTGATTTAATAAGTTTGCGGTTAATGTTCTAATATGTTTTGTAGACTAAACCCAATAGATGGGTTTAGTCTATTAATGTTTTATCTATTTTTCAAGTGAAGTTAGAGTAGGGGTTACAGGTGATAAAAATATTCAAATAGCATTCTAGTATGCAATGCATATTAGATAATTTTGAGTTTTATGACGATCGACATAAGAAGATTTAGGAAAAAAGTCAAGCAACAATAATTTCAAAACATGTTAGGTTAATGTTATTTAAACGTCAACTATTGGCACTTATAAAAATGAGTCTCATGATTGTCTTTGTTGTATTTAGACATGGGAAGGGAAACCTACTATTGTTGAGAAGAGCAAAAACAATGTTAAAGTGGAGGATATTTCATCAAAGATGGACGATGTTGTACATTTGGTCAATGAGTTCAAACTTGCAGATCTCATACACTATGTTTACAAAGCAACATAGAAGGTTGTCGTAAACTGTGTTGCGAATAGTTACTAAATATAGCAATGCATGTGGGAGGCAGGAAGCTATTTGATTAGATAATTCACAAATAAGTTGATTTTGCCGCTTTGAGTAGAAGGTGAGAACAAAAGCTGGAAAAAAATTGTTGCAAATAGAAAAATAGAAATGTAAAATTGGAGTAGTTTTTCATATTTTTGTATGACTGGTTGGAAATCTTCAAAGTGCCTTTAGTAGCCACAAACAACTTTTTTCAAGAACCTTAATTCTTCGTTGTTTTCAGAATTTTTTTTATAAAAAAACTATAAATTAGAAAACTTTTAACATGTTTTTTCAAGAAAACAGAAAACTCTACATCTTACTCCTATATAAAGCATTTACAACCTAAAAACTCTTAATTTTTAAGTAAGTTGAATATACTAAATTACCCTTCATATAAATAAATGGAAACTATTATATAAAGTAACTACAAAATGCATTTAATAAGAATCTTATATTCCATTTTAATAACTAAACCTTCCAAACTAAAAAAAAATCAAATAATAAATATTCAATTATGTTATAAACATTTTAACTTATTTATCAAAAAAATGTGTATAATTAAGTAGAGCTTATAAATGTGAATAACATATAATTAGAATTTATAAACATATATTTTAATTTTTTAAAATAGCTCATATAACTAATAGTTTCAAATTAATTTATTCTATAATTTTAATCTCTTAATTTTTAATAGTTTCAAATTACTAACTTACGCTCTGTATTGTCATGTAATTTAACCATTTTTATAAGTAGAGATTGTTTTTCTTATTTAATTGTTCTCAAAATTTATTTTAAAATAATAAAAGAGTCGATTGAGAATATAATAAGAATAAAGAAAATGGAAAAAAAGATAAAGAAAATAGACATGTTGCAACTTGCCAAAGGAAAATTATTTGTTATTACTGTATTGATGAATACCGAAAACAAGCAGGTTACTAAGTAGAAATTAGTTGACGCCGCCGCATTGCGCGGGTAATATGCTAGTTTTCCCAAACTCATCCATTTTTCCAATATCTCATACTTTTTCAAGAAAACACTTTAACCAAACAAGTTTTTTAGTTTTTTCTGAAAAATTAAAACCCCACTCATTCATTAAAACATGTTTTCTATTTTTTTCAGAAAAAGAAAACTCCGGCATTTTTCACAAAAGACAGAAAATTTTTCTCCAACTAAACGCAGTCTTAGAGATTTTTCTCTAGTTTAGTATACTCCAATTCTGGTTGTTTTATTTTTATTATTATTACTACTATAAATATTATTTATAATATGTTATTATTCTCCTTATTATTACATGTTAGAAAAGGTACTAGAAATATTTGAAAAAGCGTAAAGAAAGTTGGAAAGTTCTAGGTTTATTGGAGAAGTGCAAGTTACTATGTTTTTTAGTTTTCCACTCTTTTTTTCTTTTTTTGGAAGTGATTGAGTTTTGTTAAAATATAACTATACACGTGATGTACTGAATTATAGATCCTATATCAGAATACCAAATTAACACTATGTGTATAGTATACTGCTTTTCCTTTACTGTATATGTATATTGATTTATATTGTGAATTAAAAGTGTTACTGATATGGATATAATAATTGGTACCAAGTGAATTACGGAGGGAAGTCCAATAAATATGTTATCGGCTTCCAAATACGAATTATGGAGTTACAGGTACTCTGTTACACGGTGATGAAGTGTTACAATTATGGTTCATGGAAGTTTAGATCCTTATATGCTACGGCAATGATTAAGTTAGTATGCTTACTAAACGTTATGTTTACTTGTTTATTTCGGATTCTTTCTTACAAGTGGTTTTGGTGGTGATAAAGGAAAAGCCCGGGCTGCATGATAGTAGATAGCTCTTGCTTAATATGAAGTGCTAATTTCTATATAATCAATATATTATAAATGTTTTTATGCAAGAAAATATGTGAAGTTTAAACAAATACTTGACAGTTGTTTTATATATATTTTGTTTATCATAATATTAATATAAAAATGTATTAAGTTTTATAAAAGAGAAAATGAGTTTTACATTTAAGAAAACCCTATCCTTACATTCTTGATGGTTTTCACAAATCGAACCTTTAAAATCCTTATGGAGTTGTATCACAAGTGGATTATCAAGTTGCATCATTCCCACTTCCTTGTTGCACAAACATTTTTGAGGCTTGATTTTTATAAGCACATTAGAGTTTATGAATGACAAATGCAATTCTAGCCTATTAGTAGGGGTGTTCACGGGGCGGGGCGGGGCGGGGCGGGTAGTGCCATTTTTACTAACCGTTGGTACGGGGCGGGTACCCAGATTTGCGAACCGAAACCGAACCGCATATAGCGGGTACCCGCGGAGAGACGTGTACCCACGGTCCGGGTCACGGGTATCCGAAAATTAAACTATTCTTTATTTTTGCTATTTTTCAACTAGTTCAAAGTCACAAAATAGAAGTTTCAAACATACAAATTAAAAGATTAAAACACAAAACACCAAGTATCATATTTCATGACCCATCTTTATAATTTCCTGAAAGTTAATAAAATAAAATTGATTAAAATTATGTATACTATTTGTAGAACTTTAATGCCTTACATGTTCATACAGTTCGAAGAAAACTAGCATCAGCCATCAGTAATACAGTTCGAAGAAAACTTTAATGAACCTTCAATCGCTAGCAGACTTCTAATTGAGGTGAGCCGCTGACATCGAGGACGTGAAGGAGATGTAACCGCTGCCGATACGAAGACTGAAGAGGACAGAGAAGATTCGAGGATGAAATCGCCGCTGCTGACTGCAGTCTGCTGGTGAGTTCACCGCTACCGGCAGCCGTGAGTGGAGGAGAGATTCGAGGAAGAAATCGCCGTAAAGGCGTAAAGGAAGCGGGAACGGGACTACGGGAGAAGAAGCATAAGGCAACGCTTTTGTTTTCTTTCACTCTAGGGTTTTACACTTAAGTTTTAATGTGGGCTTTGATATTGGGTAGAGTGAATTTTGCATAAATTTTACATATATTTAAAATTTTTTAAATGAAAGGCGGGTTGGCGGATACCCGCGGGTACCCGAAAAATAAAACCCGAGCCGACCCGCCAACAGCGGGTACCCTAATTTTCGGGTTTTTTCGGATATCGGGTTTCTCCGTTTACTGTTTTTTCGGTTTCGGATCAGCCGGTTCGGTTCGGTTTCACGGTTTCTCGGTTTTTTTGAACACCCCTACCTATTAGACATTTAAAACAAATATAAGTTAGTATAAACAACATATTAATATAATCATATAGAACAAGAAATTGATGCTCAGGATCAAGATTTGTTGAAAATGAAGGTAAAGTCTCTTAATTTTTATCTTTCAATTTTTTTAACTTTTTATCTCTTTTAGTGTTAATGGTTTTCCTTGTCTATTAGCCTCGGATTCATCTTTGAGTATATAATTTGATCACCAAGTCTAGTTTGTCTTTGATATTTGTATATTCATAACTAGGTTAGAGACCCGTGTATTACACGGATTGTTTTTAAAAAATTGGATAAAGAGATATTAGAAATTGATTAATTGTAAATGAAATTAAAATTAAATAGGTAGTTGTACATCACTAATTTGTGTATAAAGTAATAAAACAAACATTCATGTATATAATTGTTACACCACCAATATATACGTAAGGCTCATAAGCTACAGGGGTCTTTGGAACTGTAATATCACAAACCAATGTTCTAAATATAAGATAAAACTTACGTATCAAGCACTTGTAATTAATCCTTCTTGGATGCATTGTTAGTATCAACATCAGTAAAGCTAGCTTTCCATTTGTTGAGTCTCACTCTAGCTGTAAAAGATTAGACAAATTAAAATGACTAACCAATTCATATGATTATAAACTTAAGAATGTTAAACAAATTATCTTAGAATTACTCGCTATCATGAGTTTTAAAATAGATTGAATAGTCAATTTCTCTAATTTAACCATATGCAGGAGTCAATCAGTAGTCAAATTAATAACAAAGCTACTTTATTCAAAGTTTTCATGTATGTGAGGAGGTAAATCACAAAGATGAAGAAATTTATGTAATGGAAACCGTCACAAATTTATGTAATAAAGCTACCTATACACGGTCCCAAATTTATGTAATGAAAACCCTTTAAAAGATGTAGAAATATCTTTGTGTCAACTTCATACCATTGCTAATCTATGTAATGAAAACCCTTTAAAAGATGTAGAAATATCTTTGTGTCAACTTCATACCATTGCTAATCATTATCTCAGTAACAGTTATATAATTAGAAAAAGCAAGAGTGTATAGTGCATACCACTACAAGCAAAGATAGTATGTTATATAATTAAGCAACATTTCCAACTTAAGAATGCCATCCTCTAAAACCAACATGATAGGTAAAATTAGACAAAGTTAAGGTTTAGACACAAGAGATAATACGAACCATGGTGTGTCTTGAGTAAACAGAGTTGTGTTTAGTGAACAGACTTGATCACAAATATGAAGTTACCTAAAAATTCTTTGGCAAAATATAGTTGTGTTGGCTGCACCTGATCTGACAAGTATTTGTATATCCTCTATTCATGCATAAGTAGTATAAAGACACCTAAAACAACTGATGTTTGCATATCAACATACTTCATGTGAAATAACAATAAAGATATTAAAATTTGAACACAATAGTTATCAAGTATTACAATCATAGAACCCGGATAGATAGAAATAAATGGTGGGACAACTAATACTTCAAAGATAAGTGCTGGTGCATAATCAAGTATTACAACTATATAACTAACGTTTTTGTTGGAAAATCAATGCTTATTTGATAGGTAGCAATTTTTCTATATGCAACCAGAATTCAAGATTTTATTTCATGATCTCCATAAACAAAATAGTTTAAATAAATATTTTGAACAAACCATTTCCTAAGCAAACTGCAGGAAAATTAGACTAATTCTCAATACAAAACATAAAGACCAAGAAAACAGATATCTAGCATCCTCAAATTGGATTATATCAAATTAAAATGACCTCAAATGCAGTTAAGCACCCATCATTCCTGACATGACTTGGTTGAAGCTAAACAATAACCAACCTTTATAACTATTATCTCATCGGTTATTTTGGTAGGGGCACATAAAATTTGTGTATAGTAATTTGTTTTAACATTCCAGTTAGAGAATTAAATTAGAGATGACATTGATACCAAATCAAAATGAAGCAGGTTAATTACAAAAATAGTATTTGGAATAAGCTTCAAATATATGCTAATTTGAGTAGAATGCATATACATGGAATGCATAATTTTTTTATTCTTTTGGTTTAGTTATTGTGTTCCTATTGAAATACATCTCCATTTCAAACAAATGTTGTCTCAGATAACCAAAAAATGTGAAAAATCAACACTTGGCAATGTCATAATACCTACTAAAATCACAAAAAAAAAAACCGGAATTAAAAATAGACCAAACGTAATAAAATAAAAGCTTACGAGATAAGATTACCCAATCACTCTTAAGCTCTCTTGCAAAGACAACCCAACCGCTGTTCTTTTATTGATATCAATTGTTTATTTCAAGGTTGATTGCATCAAGCTTTATAGCAAGTATTCGTTAAATGATATATGTCAAGTTTGACATATATATACCAAAAATAGTGGGATGGCAATCACAAATTCATAATGTAGCTCTTTTTTTCAACATAATAATTAGTAACAACATAACTTGAAAGAACTTTTACAGGAGAGGCATAGTTAATGTATCAGACGATTGTTAATTCCTTTAAAACTTTTCATACACCAAATAACATTAAAAATCGACATTTCATCAAACACCTGGTGCACAAAACCAATATATCAAATGATAACATCAAAATCAAGTAGTTCCAACACCCCCAATTGACTTCATATATAGAAGAAAGAAGAATTAATAGAAAACAAAATCAAGGGTTAATTTTCTCAAGGACATGAGGAGATCGATTAAGCTAACCAGACATACTTGATTCATAAAACAAAAAGGAATAACTTACATGTTAAATACTTAAACCACGTCGTGGTAGATTAAAGATGATGCGCTGTCAACAGAAGCGGAGACCCGATCGAACCCTAAAAATGGAGAAAATGATGAGCGTCAGTTACAAGTCTAAAAGAAATTAACAAAATTGAAGGATGGATATTGGTTAATACCAATAATACGCGAACTTCATATGGGATTATACCATTCAAAGCTGGAGTTGCAGATGAAGATGTTTCCCTCCATCTTCAAACCTCCAATCGTTTATTATGTCTATCTTGTGTTTTTCGTTGCTAGTTGATTCAGTTAATTTAACCCTAAAACTCACATACGGTTGCTTCTGGTTCTTGTTGACTGGTAGCGGCACCTTCAGCAAAGAACGGGTGAGATAACAACCCGAAAAGAAGAACGGGTGAGATAACAACAGGACATTTTCCTTGGGAGGTAGTGTGAAATAGAACGACACGTGGCAATAATGAGGGTAGGGTTAATGGGCGGGAAAACGTAGGATTAATGCTCTAGAAATATGACATGTGTCCTTTATTTACTCTTTTATTAGAGAAGAAAGATTTAATCACCAAGTCTAGTTCATCTGGATGATAGTTATAAATACATAATTTGATCATCAAGTCTACACATCTTACGATTTTGCAACTAATGATTAGGTTTAGGGTATTGCGTTTGTTTAGTATACAATAATTTATAAATTTATTTTAATTTAAAAAAAAATAGTTCGTTTTAGCTCAAACCTGCTACAACTCTTTTCCTAAATCGACCAAACCGTATATTTTGCTTATATCATATATACCTATCGGCATAGAATACAATACAAATTATCTATGATTTAAGATTCGGCATGTTTTGAATAAAAGACATCACAAGATAATTAAAGGGCGGAAAACGTATATTTTGAAACGCAAGGGTCAAAAACATTAAACATAAAACTAGAGGGTCAAACCATAGAAGTGCGTATGGAAGGAAGGGGGGCGTGGTGGTATTTGAATCACAAAACATCTTCGCTTCAAAAACCCAAACCCTGAGGCGGCCAGAACTCTTTTTGCTCCATCTATAAATTAGGGTTTCTCTTTATCACTATCCCTTTCAAAAACCCAATATTTTTTCTGGGGTTTATTATCTTTTTCTGAAGATCTATCAATCTGTTAGCTACAATCATGGCGGCCGTTGCTCCTCCCGCAGATCGTATCCTCTATTTACTACGATTTTTGTTACTGATCTGATTTTTTTTGTTAATTTTCTATCTTGACTCACACTGAGTTGCGTTTCAGTAGTTGATATCTGCTTTCATGGATCTGAGTTCCGTGTGATTCGCATGCTTGTCGACTGTTGATAATTATGTTGAGATTCTTCTTGCTATTATATAGCGTCCATACAAAGTCTTGATTTTTACAATTTATTCGTGCGTGATTGGGAGAGAGGAGGGGGGGGGGGGGGGGTTGATCGATGCCTGTTGTCGTTGTTGCTATTTTGATTAATTGGAATTCGTTTGCGGAATTTGAAATTCATTGTATGAGTGGTCTTTAGCGATGCTTTTTTGTGTTTTGTTTGATATTAATTCGGATAAATCATGAGCTGCTTTTCATTTATGTGATTTAGCTGTATCGTATGTTGTCAAATTTTTATCGCGATCAGTTATTTGAAAAGAAATGGATCTCCTTTACTTATTCTGCTACAGAAGCTGCCGATTTGCTGAAAAATCTATCATTGGATTCTCAATTGAAGACTTTGGAAGTTTCAGAGCCTGCTAAGGTGTAATATGTTGAGATGTTTATTGTTGATGTTTACAAATGTTTGTCATGCTAATTAACATTACCGGAAGATTGATCATCTTGTTGGTGTACATTGCAGCCCTCTGTTGATTCAGGGAACAATGGCAATGGTCAAAGTCAACCTCTTGATAGGTCTCTTACCCCCTTGATCCCGGACATTATGGACCCAACTGTAGCTTATTTCCCCAATGGCTACATTCCTCCTGCTTATTACTATGGAGGTAATTGAATGCTTCTGCACATCATGGTTAGAATCCACAAATTTCAAAAATATGAAAATAATATAATATTATGGCAATACATCATTCAAGGTTGCAAAATAGTAATCAGGTATTCAGGTTTTATAACTGTTTCATTTAGGTCACCAAGTATAAAGAATTCTGAAATTATTTCACAATAACTGGGCAAAATTGAAACTTGAGTGGTTCAGTATTGAAAAATTCGGAGTTAGCTAACTGAAACAATGGTCAAATTGGTTACTCAGTGTTTTCACCTTATCAAATGTTGAAATTAAAGCTGTGTTATTACTTTGAATCCTTGAAATAGAGAATGGTTATGGCTGGTGACTTGGTGGAATTGATTCCAAATCTTAGTTTTGTTTTTTTTTTCTCTTCACTAAAGTTCTTGATGATAATTCTATGTTAGGTTATGATGGGTTAACCAGTGAATGGGATGACTACTCGAGATATGCAAACCCTGATGGAGTTGATATGTCTCATGTAAGAACAAATATTTTTTTGTAATTATACTGTGATAGTGTGATAGGAAAGTGTCTTGCATTTTTTAGTTCATGTTATTATGTTATTTTATATTGATTATAACTGATTATTATATGTATATAACCAGGGTGTTTATGGGGACAACGGGTCACTTATGTATCCTGGTTATGGCTATACACCATATGCTCCTTATTCTCCTGTTGGTTCACCTGTGCCAACTGCTGGTCAAGATGGTCAACTCTACGGAGCTCAACATTATCAATACCCGAGTCCATATTTCCAACCAGCGACTCAAACCACTCTTCCGGCAAAAGGCGATAACTCAAAGTCTGCAGCCGCTGGTCTACTGCCGTTGAATGTCGAAGCCGCAAATGGACTTTCCAATTCTACTGGCATGGGAAACACTGGTTTTGTTTCGGTTAAACCAGCAGCTTATCAGAATTCAGCTAGTAATGGAAATGGTTCCTATGCAAGAGGTGCACAAAATGGTTATCAGGATCCAAGGTATGGGTTTGAAGGGCTCCATTCACCGATTCCATGGTTAGACAGCCCAGTGTATTCCAATGGGCCAAACAGAAACAATTCAAACACAACGCCTTTGTCAAATGCAAACGGGTTTGCATCTAAAAGCCAGAACGTGCGTCTTCTTTCTCATCTTGTCGTATGGTTCTATTATATCCTGTTCATTATTTTGCAACGTTTTCTAGGCTGAACCTTAGTTAAATAGTAATGTAGTTTCAGTATCATCCTCTTATTCCCACTAAAGGCATATAAAACTTTTTTTCAAATGCACAAATTACTTAAATTTCAATATTGTTCCGTATTGTGAAATTAAAACGGTTAAAGCTGAGTTACCTAAATGAAACAATTTTGACACTTGGTTACAATTTAGTGGCTTTGTTTTTTCAAAGTTAAGCTAAGCAACAAGTAACTCTACAAAGTGACTAATAATAAGCAAGTTTCATACTCTTTTATTTAGGTCACTACGTTTTAACCAATTATCAAAAACTTCACAATGAATTCGTATTGAAACTGGAGTGGTTTTTGTAGTTGTAAGGGTTTGTCAGACTTTAGTGGGAACTTTTTGAACCTGGTTGCCATCTAATATTTTTCACTCGTGTTTTCATTATTTTCTGTTCATTTATTTTGTTTTTGTCTTTTTATTGGTTATGATAATCTATTTGATTTGCAGAGTTCAAGACCAATGTCAGCCATAAATGCAGCAAATGGATATATGAACAGGATGTATCCAAATAAGTTATATGGGCAGTACCAGGGAACATATGGGTCAGGTTTTGGATTTGGTTCCAATATTTACGGGCCACAAAACACTGGGCATGGTTGGTTGGCAGTTGATAACAAGTACAAGCCTAGAGGAAGAGGCAACAGTTTCTTTGGTTATGGCAATGAAAACAGTGATGGTCTAAACGAGCTAAATAGGGGCCCAAGAGCACGGATCATTAAGAACCAAATGGGACCAGCTCGAGTCACTGTAACCGTCAAGGGGCAAAACGGTACTCTTACAAATACCAATAGTGTGGAGAAAGATAAGGTGTGTGCAGCTCCAGACCGTGAGCAATACAACCAGGTGGAATTTCCAGAAACTTATGCAGATGCGAAGTTTTTTATTATCAAATCATATAGTGAAGATGATGTTCATAAGAGCATCAAATATAATGTTTGGTCCAGTACACAAAATGGAAACAAAAAGCTTGATGCAGCATACCATGAGGCCCAGCAAAAGCCTGGACCATGCCCGGTTTTGCTTTTCTTTTCTGTAAGTATTTTTATAGTTACTAATTCCAATTCAATTACAACTCTTACATGTTTTTCATGTACTCATTTGACTTTCTGTTCATAGGTCAACACAAGCGGTCAATTTGTTGGTGTTGCTGAAATGGTGGGGCCAGTTGATTTTAACAAAAGCTTGGAATACTGGCAACAGGACAAATGGGTTGGTTGCTTCCCAGTTAAGTGGCATATTGTTAAGGATGTGCCTAACAGTTTGTTGAAGCATATTACTCTTGAATACAATGAGAATAAGCCTGTAACCAACAGCAGGGACACCCAAGAGGTATTATCATACTAAACTTTGTTTGATGTTTTCACTTTTTAACCTTCTTTGATCCCATTATTGTTAGGTGCTAATTCCTTTTTTTCTGTTGTATTTTTGTTCAGGTGAAGTTAGATCAGGGGTTGCAGGTAATTAAAATATTCAAAGATCATTCTAGCAAACAATGCATATTAGATGATTTTGAGTTCTATGAAGAGCGACAAAAGAGAATTCAGGAGAAAAAGGCAAAACAACAGAAACAGGTAGGTGGCAACTAATATGTACAAACTTTGATTTTTTTTTTTATTATCTTGTTTGTGTAGTAATAATGAAAATAATGATAATTTTCTGTTCTTTTAAGTCATGGGAAGAAAAACAGACTATAATGGAGAAGAACAAGGAAGAGGTTACTGGACATGAGTTAGTCAAAGAAGAGGTCAAACCTACAGAGAATGGGTCGGTTGTAAACGGGGTTGCAAATGGCCATTGAGCAAATATGAATGGGCCCTTTGTATGGATCATTTCATAAATCAAATAGTTTCACAAGAACAAGAAAACGGGAGGTTGAGGGAACGGGGGGATGTAAAATAGAAGGGTCCATGATCCGCCGCACAATCTGTAACGTTTTAAGCTTTCTAACCAGGTTTTACTGCCTTTTCTGCCTTCAGGTGTCATGTTTCATTATATGTTCTACTTTGTCTTTTGCTTTTGTGTGGCTTTTGATGTTTATGTTCTATGTTGGTTATGTTTCTTGGTTGATTGATAGTAGGGTGTCCCGTATGATCCGTTTTATATTATTATTGACCCTTTGAAGAAGGCATAAGTTGACCCATTAGCAAGTAAATAGTCAAAACTGTTGCATCTACTTCATCTGTATGCACTCGGCACTTATGTTGAGTAAATTTTAACTAGATCAATCAAACAAATGACCAAAAGCCTTGTAATGCATGTCTTGTATGGTGATTATAAATGTGATTATGAAAACAACATGAGAAGGTATATTATGGAAAGTTGATTCGTATATAACAATTTATAATCGTACAAAACAAAGTACAAACATTTATTGCATATGATATAAGTAAATTACGCATAAAGTAGTTGTGTATGACTAATATTGTTGTGTACGGATCATCTCTGTATCCGGAAGAAGTAAAGATCCTGGTAATGAAGCATGACTATAGAATTTAGCTGAGTTGCCCATACATACAGGACATCCGGTGACACTCCATTTTCAAAAACAATTCAAAGATTTCAAATACTTATAAATAGTCCTTAAGACTAGAAGGATTAGTATAAAAGAAACTTTACATACATACATATGTGTAATAAAATATATAGTTTAGTCCCTAATTCTTTTTGTTTGTTTAAACAATATATTTATTATATTTATTAGTCTTTAATAATAATTCTTATTTTTAATATAAATAAAAAACTAACATTGGTAAAATTCCTTTGACAATCTTGGCTAATTTAGATAAAAAAATTTATTATCAAATCTGAAAATTTTATTCTGATAACTTAAATATTAGTTTTGATTTTAGTTTGAATCAAAATTATTAGAGAGAACTTCATATAAGTTATTTCCAAATCTTAAATACCATATTTGACTATTTTATTTATTTATAAATATCGTATTAATTCTTTATAATATTTTAAAATACCGTATTTAATTAAATTATTATTTTAATTAATTTGTGAAGTTTGAATAAAATATAAGAAAAGAGTGAACTTTAAACTAAGCCGTACAAAGGCACATAAGTAAGTAACGGGGTAAGGAAAACGGGGAGCACATGAAAACGTGGGACGGTGCGCGCACTGCCTTTTGGTGTCAGAAAGATACACGTCAAATCGGCCGCTTATCCACCATTAACTAGTTTTCATTTTACTCCCTCCCACTAACACTTCCCACTCATTTTCGTCCCTAACTTTATGAATTTATCACCACAAATTTCTAATAACTATAAAACAAGGCCCACCACTTAAATAATCGATATTATCCCATCTTTTGAAATATAGTTGTTCCATGTGCAAGATGTGTGTTTGTTAAGTAACTTAACAACTATTTAGTTACACGTTTTGAAAAAAAAATATCCAAATACAAATGCCAATTATTGTATTATCTTTATGTAAATAACAATCATTTTTGTTTCAAATACAATAGAGTTTTAGCTATTAAGAGCACACATAGTAATAACTATTATTACTGTTACATCAACATTACTAGTTTATTACTAACACCATGTGGTTTACATTATTAGATTCATATAAAATTGTTTTGCTTCATGTGGTTGGTTGAAAAAAAGTAAATAAACACATCACTAGCACACGAGCTCATCATCTGAAATTTCAAGCGATAAACACCCCATGACTAGCCGTGACTAACTTAATGGAGTAGAGTAGCGACATTGATGGCTTATATATGTGTGTAGAATGATGAGCTCGTCATCTTACTACTTTGCGGCCTCTAATGGCTAATACCATTTAAATGGTTTATATTTATGATTTATCTATGTTAGATTCGAGTTTCTTTTCAGATCTCATTAACACGTTATTGGATATTTCGAATTTCTTTATTATCAAAAGGTTTATCTAAAAGGATGATACATATATAAACAACCGAATATAATACATTAATACATCTTACTTTTTATGTCCAACTTTTTTGTTACAGTAAAGTACACAGACCCTTTAAAATACTTTAAATCTACACCCTGTCGACTATTAAACTTGAAACCAAAACATAATGAATCATTTAAACCCCAGATATCGATAGTCCCAATGCTCTTTTTCATGTCTGATTATCCTCCTAACAATATAAATATGACCGAACCAATAAAAAATACATAGATGTGGATACATATCATCATGTAGAAAGATGAACTAGACACAAAAGTTAACATGATATAACATTATTATAAACAATCTTAATTTTGATTATAACTCACAAAAATAGTTGTTTAGAGCCTTAAACATATATAACAAGAGATAACTAATAATTTAGGGGCAAGAGAACGTAAAAATATAAGTAAAGGGGGGAAAAAGGATATTTTGAACATAATAAATAAACGATCGGCGAATATTCTTGGGCGGGGCGTAACTATATGTCTTCTTCATCGTCATTGTATCCTACCCGTCTTCCAATTTTCAATCCCTAGAATTCACACCTCACGTTTTACACCTTAACTTTCGCTGATTTCTATCGTTGAATTGCATCTCGATCCAACTTGCAACGGTCTATTCTTTCCATCGATTTCCCCTTTTGCTTAATCGATGATGGCGGATTGTTACATCTTCATGGATTCATGCTCATATGGATTTGATCGGTGTTCACTGGTTCGATTTCTGAAATCAGAACGGATATTCACAATCTTTGTTTGAATTCTGATTTACATGTAATGTTATTAGCTTAGTATCGGTTTCATCTATCTATCGCAATCTCGGTGAGTAGATTGGAATATTGTTTATTTGTGCAGTAGTCAGGATTTGAGGTTGTTAATCAAGATAAAAGTTATTTTTCTGATTGGATTTCTCCTAATGAATATGAGATTGCCAATGGTTGATTGCCGGAGTTTGATTGAATTTTGCCGGGCTTTCGATCAGCATAAGAACATGAGTAACAGCAACATTCATTCTCGGAACAATAAGAAGTACAGTGGCAGTTTTAATTCAAATTCAGATTACAATACAATAAACCCTTTATATCATCCGTTTTGCGAGCAATCCCTTTTTGCAGCACTCGATATTCTTATGCTTATTCTTGTCCTGGGAGCACTTGGATTCTTAATCATACCATACATCCATACAGTTTACCATGAATCCATTGAGATTCTGCCATTGGCTTTTGAAGTTATTGAAGATACATTATCTGATACACCAGTTGCATATGTTGTTGTTTTGATAGCTGCTTTCAGTGGAGTGATTGCTAGTTTTGCTGCTTGGGAGATTCTGGAAGTAAAATCAAGGAAATGTGGAAAACGAGACTGTAAAGGGCTGCGAAAAGCAGTTGAATTTGATATCCAACTTGAATCTGAAGAGTGTGTTAAGTATTCACCCTTTGAAAGACCAACTGATTACGGTGTGAAGCCGTTGGAATTAGGGAAGGATCATAAAGAGCTTGAGGCAGAGTTGAAGAAGATGGCGCCTGTTAATGGTCGAACTGTTCTTATTTTCAGAGCACCGTGTGGATGTCCAGCTGGGAGATTGGAGGTATGGGGAGCTAAGCGAATTCGTAGAATTAAGAAATGAATTAACTTATGCTAGATTTCCTTTAGATATTGAATAATTACATGATCTGATGTTATTGTTAAAGACTTATTCTTCACTTGCATACATAATAATGGTCCCTGCTTCTTTTAGTTATGGCCACTTATAAATTTTGAGCGGAAAGGGTGTTTGGGATTGCTTGTTAACTGCTTATCTGCTTATTGCGTTTAACATGGTAATAAGCTCTTTGGAGAGTGTTTGGAAAATTTGCCATATAAGCTGTTTTGAAAAGACAGTTTGAAGTTTGAACTTGTTTATTCAAACTACTATGAAATGACAATAAGTGTATAAACAGTTTTAATATATGATCCTGACCACCCCCAAAAGTATGACAATATATATTTCCGGATCACCTATCTACACTGTTTAACTGTTTTCATTGCTTAGAACTGTAGGTTAATTTTCTATATAGGTCTTTAAACTTCACATATAGTGTTGATGTTTCATATTTGCATTCTTGTGCCATGTATAGTTAGTGAACAACTAAACATGTGAGTTTATTTGTTCAGATTTTTCTGCATCGGCATGTTAGTTTGAGGTTTCTTACTTCTTAGTGCGCGGATGTTTAAAATATTGGTTTTTCAATTCATCTATTGACTGGGCAAATACCGGTGATTCCTTCAACTCAAATGTGTATCTATGCTTTTATGCTATTTGTTCTTCTGTTTCTGTACTCGAGTATGATTTGAGTCTTTGTTTTTAGATTCAGTTATAGTTCTTGGCAAATGTGTGCAGTTTCACCACACTTTATCATCCTCCTACTCTTTATTTATAACCAAATTTTCCATACCATTCGGTAGAATAGAGACGAGACTTGTATAATGTCAGGTAGCTATAAGGATCTAAGGAAGAATGGCTGTTTAACCTCTTTGAGTGCCCTAGAAGCAGAGCTTTCCCTAAGTTTTTCCTTGGTAACTGCACAGACATGTTTGAGTAGATTATAAAATCAGGGTTTCTATTGAGAGTCTGCTTACCTCTCGAGAGTATGTGTAACTAGGAGAGACGGTCACCTCTCAAAAACAGGCTGAAGTTACAGTTACTTCTTTTCACTTGGTTTTATATATGGATTAATTCATGTTGTATCACAATCAAAAATGGAAAAAAGAAACATTATACCAACAGTGAATCGTTAGGCTTACAAGGACTTAACTTTAATCATGCAAACATACCAATTACCATTATTCATGTTGTTTGGTTTAGTTCATGGTTTAATCGGAATTTCTCAATTATGTACATTAAAAAAATGGTCGATGATGGTGATATTAGCAAAGAGAGAGTATATATACATAAAAAATACACACGAGGTGAGAGTATGATGTGGGAGCCTTTGGGAACAAGTTCAATGCCTAAAAAATAATTAATTAATTAAGCGATTCAAGATCTTTCAATACAGAGTTAAGTCTGAGTTGGTGAAGGATTCAAGCAATGGCACCAATGTTATTCCCACTTAGACTATGTATAAAGGTGTACACACATGGTAGTAAAAAAACAGAGGAAGATATGTTTAAATGAGGGCTATGTTAGTTATTTTAAACATATAAATGTCTTATGTCTTCAGGGTTTAAAGGTTTGCGAAAAGGGGGTAGGATATATGCTTCTAGTAGCACATATCTTAGGTGCTTCCACACTCACATACAATTTAAATGAGAGGTATGTTAGTCATTTTATCATATACTCATTTAAGTATTTGTGAGTGTGGAAGCATCTATCATAGGTGCTTCTAGCTGCATACAACCTTTTCCCTTACGGAGGAAAAAAGGTGTAGTTTTTAGCTTTTTAGGATAAATAACAATAAAACAAATTAAAGTCTTTTGTATACGAAAAAACAAACAAGCTTACTGTAAACGTGTGCGGGCGTGTATACTTTTATTTGAAAAAACAAACAAGCTTATTAGAAATGTATACATGTCTACAAACATTTTTAGAAATAAGATCTTATTTTAATAAATAAAAAAGCTTAAGTTTGAGAAATCTGTTTGAAGCCATAAATAGACTTAGACCACACGCATCGGCTGATGGACCCGAGCTGGTTGGGGGCCAACCAACGCTACACACCATCGTGGTGCTGCTGGTTGGCGCTAGTCCTACCCTCGGCTAGCTGGTGAACCAGCGACGGGTAAGTCCTTTTTCCTTTTTTTTCTTTTTTCCCTTTATTACTTTTTCTCTCGATTCAATATATATTTTATAATTAAATAATATGTGAGTTGATGTAAGTTGGATGTGAGAGTTTATGAATTAAAGAGGATTGGAAGTAAGAGATGATATGAATGTTGATGTAACAGTAGAAAACTCTATTAAACTCCGGATTAAATGCTGATGGTGTTATAAAGTAAAATGGTTTGGTTGTTACAAATCAACAAAAGTGGGAGTTCGTTTCATGTAAACTATTTATTTGTAAGTGTCATGAAAATTATGCAATTTGAACATTTAACCATGAATAGTCTAATTCCGAGTGACCGTCACATATTACATAATCTTGATGGTTGTAAACTTGATCCTCATATACATTTTTATATGATTATTTTAATCATAATACGATATTTATCTAATTCTTTTTTATTAAAAAAATAAAGCCTTGAATACATTCACACGATTGAGTTATATTTGTCATCTTAAAATTTTTTCATATAATATCATCAAAATTAAGCAATAAAATTAAGAAACGTCATGAAAAATATTAGTAAAATGGTAGGTATAAGATTTGAAACCTAGACTTGAAGCTTATAAAAGTAGCCGTTTAAAATATACAACTATAAAGTGGAAGGTAGGTAAAAAAAGACAACAACTACAATGTTAATTCTTCTGATATGTTAAGATATATAATAATACATTTTAGAAAAAATAAATAATAAATTTTTTAAAAGACAAAACAACCTGATAAACAAGTTAAGGACTACATAAAATGATACATTTTAGAAAGTTTATCATATTACTTATTGATGAAAAAGATGAAAGATAATCATATAAAATAAAAACACAAACAAATAATAGAAAGATTGAAAAGATCAAGGAACGATAATAAAAATCTATTTATAAACCAAACAAACCAATAGAAATCCAATAGTTCAAATTTTGATTTGATTTGAATTTTGGTCTTTACTAATTATATTCAAATATTAAACATCCTTTGTTATCTTATATATGTATATTTTTTGTATAGCAACTGTAACACCATGTAAATGAGCCTAGCAGTAGTGGCTTGTACCTAGTGTTTCAAAGCTTGTACATTGACTCTAAGTGAATTAAATTAACTATTTTGTGTGACTAACGTGTCTTGTGTTAATTAATGTGATTATGTGAAAAGTGTCGGTTGTGTCTAAAAGTGAGGTCGTGTTATACGGTTTCGCGTAATGATTCCGTAGATATCCCCGTTGGCTCAAACGGGATGTCGTGTGTTAAATTGTAAGTTGGAAAGGGGAACAAAATACCCGTGTTTAATAATAGATACCCCAAGGTCGGCTTATTATGAGCCTTATCCCCTGGGTCAAGCCAAACACACACACATGAACACATTCAAGCATGTACAAACTCAAACACACACATATACTTAGAGATTTTGAAGGAGATCAAGTTCAATCTGTTTGAAAGGAGTTTCTTAAAGCTGATTCAAGTATCAATCTACTGTCCTTGTTGCTGATTTGTAAGTAATTCCATGTCAAAACTTATTTTGAGTTCATAAAGAGGAAACACCATTTGATGGTGTTTAATTGTGTTCTTGTGTTTGTTGATGTGTCAAAATGTGTTTCTAGACTTCCCTTGATGTCAAGTAATGTATACAAACGATTGAATCTGGTTTCAATCGAATTTTGGTGTCAAAAACGAGTATTTGCAGAGCTGTGTTGAAACAGGGACGAAGGTCTGCTGTTCGTAGACTTCCTACGGGCATAGTGGGTATTCCCTACGGCCGTAGTAAGCCTTGTATGTACACTACGGCCGTAGGCAGGGTTACTGCGGCCGTAGGACGTGTTTTTGTGTGGATTACCGTCTACGGACGATGAAATAAGGACTACGGGTGTAGGTACGTAACCTACGGTCATAGTTCACCAAAGAATAGCTACTATGGGTGTAGGAATACGTTCCTACGGCCGTAGTGCATGATTCCTTGGAAAGAAACTCTGTGGGCGTAGTGGTTTGACCCTACGGCCGTAGTAGGGGTTTTGTTAAGTGTCCTACGGCCGTAGGACATGTACACTGCGGCCGTAGTAAGCTGTTCTGTGTTGACAGCTTATGTAACTTGTGTTTAAACCCTTGTGTGCTATGTGTATGTGGTAACCAAACCTGAACCTAATGTGTTAGGTGATTCGGACGACTCAGTGTGTTCTTGGGATTCCCGGATTCATATCTGCCTCCTGTGATATCGAGGTGAGTACCGGTTTCCCATGAGACTCAGTAAGTAGGGCTATTGTGTGCCTGTGATATGTGCTATGTGTATATATAGTGATACAGTGATATAGTGATACAGTGATATATATGATACCATGTGATATAAATTGTGATATGTGATACGCATGCGTACTGTGGACCCTATGGGTCAAACGTGTTTATGATTCCTGTCCGGATAGACGCAGTGGTTGAGGTCAGTCGCCGATGCGGCTGGGTCCCTTGAGTGTTATTCAGGGATTAGCGGTTCCCACGAGTGATTTTCTGGGGTAAAGGTTCTGCAGGCCGCCGTTCCTCGACATACAGTGAGGATCTTGGTCTATGATCAGATCCAAACGGAGTCCTAGTGACTCAAACGTGATGGTGGGCTGCTCTTCGCTCCCCTACTGATACGGTTGGTTGTGACTGATTCCCCATCTTGGATCGTTGAGCCAGGTTAGCTACCTCGCAAGATATGATCCTGCTGACATGTCGGCACACCGCTACGTGATAGCTTAGCATTGTGTGCCATTTTGTGAAGTGATAGCATGCTTATTGGTGCTTATGTGATACTTGTACTCACTAGCTAGTGTAGCTAATGTTTCGTGATATTTCCCTTTTCGCAGGTTAGTGATCAGATGGCCTGGCGAGGCGGGTTGCTGTGGGTAGTGTTATTGTATATATCTTTTGGAACACTAGTAGTTATTAGCTCTGATATTGTATAACGATGGTTGGTGCGTAGTGGTAACACTGGCTTAATTTTGGTACTTGGCTTGATTCGTTGTTTTTGATCGCCAAGTTGATAAGCAATACTTAAGATGTAATCAGTGGTTTATTCCGCTGCAAACTTTTGGTGTAAATAAAGTTTTAATTTACTCTAATTTTAAGCTCGTGAAACCGGTGTTACAGCAACAAAGTTGTTACCAAATTTCTTATGTCCGTGTAATTTTAAAGAAAACGATGTACGTAATTAAAAATATTTATAGTAGATACTTTTATATTTAAAAATATTTAAATAAATAAATAATAAAATAATTAACATACCCATAAAATAAATGCTATTAAAAACATATGTGCTATTCCGTAATTTTACTAAGGGTTAATAATGGAAAAAACTTTAAACTCTTGTTTACTTTTTTGTTTAAACCTTAACTTTTGTTTTTACATGATTTTAACCTTGAATTTTATTTTATTTTTGGTTTAAATCTTAAACTTTATTTTACTTGTTGGTTTAAACCTTAAACTTTATTTCTAAATGATTTAAACCTTAAACTTTAAATATATTTATATTTAACCCATAAACGTTCATTTACTTACTTAAAATGGGTATAAAATAAACCTACAACCTATTCAACCGGCTACCACATCTCCTTAACACACGACTTGTAAAACGTTTAGAGCATAAAAGGGGAGCGGCGGCGAAATTGACGACGGGACCAAGGGCAACGACTGGCGAGGACGACGACGCGACCAAGAGCATCGTCGTTCGCCCTTGGTCCCGTCGTCATCTTCGCCGTTCGCTGCCATTGGTCCAGTCGTCGATTTCTGCGCCGCTCCCCTTTATGCTCTAAACATTTTACAAGTCGTGTATTAAAGGGAGATGAGTTACCCGGTTGAATAGGTTGTAAGTTTAATTTTTACCCATTTTAAGTAAATAAATGAAAGTTTATAGGTTAAACAGAAATATTTTTAAAGTTTAAGGTTTAAATTATTTAAAAATAAAGTTTAAGACTTAAACCAACAAGTAAAATAAAGTTTAAGGTTTAAATTAATAATAAAATAAAATTTAAAATTTAAATCATATAAAAACAAAGATTAAGATTTAAAGCAAAAATAAACATTTAGTTTTTTTCCATTATATAAAAATGCACGAAACGAAGGAGCAGCAGACGACGTCGTTCTTCCATTTTCGTTAAAACTGGGTTTGCTCCTCCGTTCGCCGCTGCAACACCGCCACTCTTGCATTCATAGCCACCGCTGCTTGGTGCTCATGCTAGAGATTCAAATGTACGAGCAACTTAAACACTGATCTTCAATCAGCTTATCGGAAATTGGGATTCACAGCTTTTGTTTACTCTCTGCACATTTCAAACTAAATTCGTCTAAATCAAGAAACAAGGTCGCCAAAATTCCGTCGACGGTACGGCATAATTAGCAGCAGCAGATCAAAATGAAGATAATAACACCAACCTTCATATTCTTTGTATTGAGTTCGACGTTTGTTCTCAGATCGGCGACAATTTCATCGAATGAGCTTCTCGGAGTTGCTCCTGAAGGTCCAATATCTGTTCTAATGTGCGCCTGTTTTATGTTTTTAATTGTTGATGGACCACTCGTAATTCTAGCTTGTTTCTGACATGTTATGGGTTGATTTTTGTTTGTTTTACCAGATGAAAAATATTACAAGGGATTATGGTCTTCAGGAACGATTAAATGCAAAGATGGATCTAAAAAATTCACAAAATCACAGCTTAATGACGATTTTTGTGATTGCTTTGATGGCACAGATGAGCCAGGTTTAGTAGTTTATCATCTGTTATAAGATATGAAGTTATATTTTGAGAATCTCAACTTGAAGGGGATCTTTGATTATCAAATAGTGATGTGTTTGTATCATTGTGTGTGTGTTTTTTATTCTCTAGAGAAAATGTAGAAGTTCTTGTAAGCATATAATGATAGAATTGTGCCTTTTGCTATGGCTGTTGATTGATATCTTGTCTAATATGAGAGAAGTTACTTGAGGACTATGAACTTGATAATTAAATACTTACCCTTCTACCAAGTTTTGAGTGTCTTCTTGATTTATAATGCTCAAATGCAACCTAACAATGTTAAAGCATTAAAACAATGCAGTTATCTTAACATTAGTGATGTCTTTGGCCTTGCAGGAACATCAGCATGTCCTACTGGGAAATTCTATTGCCGAAATGCTGGACATACTCCCCTTATTATATTTTCTTCTAGGATTAATGATGGTATCTGCGGTAAGTAACGATTTTACTGATGAACTCTCATCATATCACATGCAAGAAACTATAAATCCCTTTTTTCTGAGGTCTGATCTCTCTACGGGATTACTTTGTTTTTTTCCCTAAAAAACGAGGCTTTGATTTATCTAAAGTAGCAAGGGGTCATTTGAATTAAGAAGTCTAAGAAGCAATAGGATGAGAAATATCCTTATTTCCTTAGGTTTTCATGTGCTGGGGAGGAAATTCATGACATCTGGGCCTTTCTGTTGGAAAATTATATGAGAACAGGGTAAGTTAATCACAGAATCTTGGATTTCTTGTAAAATCGTGATAATCACTTTCCGAATTTGATATTTCGACCTTTGTGCCGGGGTATCATGAAATTCAAATGATTGGGATAATTCTACAAGATCAACATTGATGCAAGGCACTGAATTCAAAGTATTGGGATAATTTAGGCATCTCCACCATTGATGTACCACCTTTGTATACACTAAAAGATATTGAACATGGATCTAGTTGTACTATTGCTTACTAATCGGGAAATCTACATGCATACTGATACAAAATAGCCTCTTAGGTGTCCGAGATGCATTGGCTCTGATCATCCTTATATGACATTTTTAAGGACCCTTTATTGGTATGCTTTATATGTATTGGTTCTGTTTTCTGTAATTTGTATAATGGAGCTGGAAATGAATTCTTATTTTCTTATTTCTGATCACCTTGATCTGTCACCATCTGAATATTTTGCAATATGACTCAAATATAATACACTCTTTGATCTCTGAAACGATCTCTTCTCGGTCCTCTAAATCTTGTATTCTTTTCCTTTATGGATGAATATGTTTGTCATTGTTGTCTCTTGCTGGTATAAATCATTATTTCCCAATTCCCATGCATTTCCTTGATATTTTGACGATGGAGGATTGTATTTCTTGATTCCATCATCTAGTCCTTACCACCATTAACTTGGTGGTGTTGAACAGATTGCTGTGATGGAAGTGATGAATATGATGGTAATACCAAGTGCAAAAATACCTGTTGGGAGGCTGGAAGAGTGGCAAGAGATAGATTAATAGAAAAGATTGCAACTTTTCAGGAGGGTGTTGCCATAAGAAAGGATGAAGTTGAACAAGCAAGAATTTCAGCAGCAAACGATGAGGTTGAGTTGTCGAAGCTGAAGAATGAGGAGAAAATTCTCAAAGGGATCGTCCAACAACTTAAGGGTACTTCTTCCTGCTTGATCTTTCATGCACTGTACATATTTTATTCACATGTGTTATTAGGTTTTGTTAATTATGATACGGATGTTCTGTCACTCTTTCTATAGAGCACAAGGAACAAATAGAGAAGGCAGTGGAGAAAGAACGCATACAGAAAGAAAAAGAAGAGAAACAGAAAAGTGAAGCTGAAGAAACTGAATTGAACAAACACAAAGGTGAAGAAAAAGTTGATGTTAATATGCAGGAACATGCAAAAAGTGATGACGATAAAGCTGCTGTTCTTGATACCTCTCCTTCAAGCCAGGTTCGAGTGACTCTGCAAACTTGAAAATTATAAAACGAATAAAGTTTTAAAAACTGAAACTGAAAAAAAAATGTGATACTTAAAGGTTTCCTACACCAATCCCTTTGTGTATGTATTGCATCAATTGATGTTCTTTAGTTCATCACAGACCCGTTTTATTCTAGTTCTCATGCTCAGATTCTTCTGTTAGAATCCAAAGGACGACCCTGCTGAACCTGCTATTGAAGTGGTACACAATGCTCATGCATCACTTGATAATGGAGAAGAGGTGAATGTTTAACACAAAATGATCTCGCTTCAAGATTCTTTCATGTGACTTAACTACTTGTTTCAAATGTTATTCTCTCATTAAATAGCATGTTGTGAAGAAAGAGGAAGTGCCTGAAGTTGTGCATGCATCCATCCCTAATATTGGGCTTGGAAGTAAGGTATTATTATTAGTTTTTCCAAGCAATCATAATAGCTCCCCAAATTTATTAATGGTGTTCAGCAAACTAGACAAATTTTACACCAACTGGGTTTGCCTTTGATGTGTTCCAGTTCACAGTAGATCTCACAACATATATGTGTGTGTGTGTGTATATCTGTATGTGTGCTCGCTTGTTCTTTTCCCATACAAAGTTAAATCGCAATTGGATGTTGTTCAGGGAGAAGATGCAAACAAAGACATTGATTCATTGGCAAGGGAAGAGTTGGGTCGTGAAATTGGTTCACGTTGGACTGGGAAAAAAACTGAGGAGCAAAATCATGATGTTGATCATGTGAAAAGTCATGATGACACAACTGTTGATGGGCATGATGAAGAAACTAATGGGTATGATACAGAAAGTGAAGAGGATCATCATCATTATGAGGAGGATGATACTGAGGGACACATGGATGATGTCGGACATGAAGCAAATGATGATTCTAGTTCTTCATACAACTATGAGCCAGACGAGGAAGAGGACATGTTAGGTATGCAATAGTTTTTTCTTGAGGTGGTAAGATGTTGGGGAAAGGGTCATGCCCGTTTGACCCCCTAACACTTATTGTCCAAATTTTAGAAATCTTTTGTAAATAATTAACATGCTGGTTATGATTAAGAAGACAACATTTTTTATGACAATAATCTAAGTCTTTGAGTTAAATGATTTAGGATGTTGTATGAATTATATATAGACTTTGGACAACTTTCAACCTACTGGACCTATTTCCCTTTTAGCTAAATCTTTTGATTTGTCTTATTTGAAATATATTCATTGGTTTTCCACCTCTAGTTGCTTGTGATCTCTCCATGGGTATGCCATGGCTACACTATCTTTTTGTGCATTAGCAATGGAGTATTTCACTTGCTTATTTTCTGATTTCCATGTTTAAGATATGGAAAGTGAAAGCAGCCTATCATGGTTTGAGAAGATTCAAAGAACTGTGCAGAGTTTTCTGAAGACTGTCAATCCATTCCAGATTCCAGTGAATACATCTGGTAAATATGGTTCTTTTACTATGTAAAAGATATACCTAGATTTTCCTGAACCAGTTAATTGTATGTTCTGTAGAAGCTGAAAATGTACAAAAAGAATATGATGAGGCGAGCGGGAAGTTATCTAAACTAAGATCAAGGATATCTCGCTTAACAAAGAAGCTAGGGAATGACTATGGTATGTTTTTACTACTTTTCAATAATTTAACTTAGAAAATAATAGCCGCTCATCAGTTCATCTTCTATGACCTTTGTTTGACATTGCAGGACCAGATAAGCAATTCTATTCGTTATATGGTCAATGTTTTGAGAGCAAACAGAACAAGTTACAACCTTTGCATCTTCTTGTGTTTAGATTTTTTTCCCCTCCTTTTCTCATACTGGTCTTATACTTTTTCTAATTTATTTATCCTGAATTTGACTTGCTTCTTTTGTTTTAGGTATGTATACAAAGTTTGCCCTTATAAACAAGCCACCCAGGAGGAAGGCTACAGCACAACTCGCTTGGGGTAGGTACTTACACATTAAACTTATATCATCGAGGAAACTAAAGTTACTGATCAACTATTAATTAATTGATTTTCTAACTTTGGACTCGAGAACGAAATGAAGGCATATCTCTGCTATTTATATCCGGATTATCCTAACAGCTATTCTTGCATGTATACAAGTAACCATTTGATCATGCATCATTCTTATAAATAAACAAGCTAGTAGATAATATTGTGGCTCCCTTGAGGTTTTAGCCTCCTAGTGGTGTTTTATTAATAAAGGGGTCTAATACACGTCAGTAGCAGAAATCGAGTCTAAAAATCCTAATTATGCGGAAAAAAATAATCTTAAATGCTGAATTAACAAGGATTTCTTCCTCCATTACTGTACAGGAAGTGGGAGAAATTTGAGGAGTCATACAGCGTCATGCTTTTTTCAAATGGGGATCATTGCTGGAATGGTCCTGATAGAAGTTTAAAGGTGTCAAACTTCGTTGTGCCATATTAGTTCATGCTGCTTTAACCAATAGTTTATCTATCAAGATTGTAATACCAAAATTTGTATATATTAGATTTGGCCTTATGAATGGTTTGAGTTGGGTTATGCTTTTTTTCTAATGCGTCATATAAAGGCATAAATAAAGAAGGCAACGGGTGAAATGTTTAAATTATCAATGGATCTAAAGTGGCCCAAAGTTTATATTTAATGCATAAATCCTCATAAGTAAATTTATTATAATTTTTTTTTTATAGAAACAATGTAATCTTGGCAATCATTTAATAGTGGTTGGGTGAACGATAATAACCTGTTTTGAACAGTGACCCAACCAATCCTACCTGCCCATTTTGCCACCACTAGTGTATGTGTGTATATGTATCTATGTATGTGTCATAAGGTACACCATACCAAACAGATTAGCTGGAACATTTTCGTGACAACCTTGAACATTCACACACCAAAGGTCAGTGTGTATGTGTCACGCAAATGTTTTCAACCAATCTTATTTGGTTGTTATTCCATGTCAGGAAGATGGCAGGTAAGATTAAGATGTGGATTGAAAGGTAGGAATGCAAGTGTTTTGCTTCTGCAAGATATTTCTCATGTACTTTCTATTTGATATCTGAAATCCCATTGTGTGGTCTTATTTTCAACACGACAGGTAATATTAAGATGTGGAGTGAAAGTTGAGCTTGCTGATATAACTGAACCAAGCCGTTGCGAGTAAGGACCCCCTCCCTCCCACCACACACACACACAAACAAAAAACAAGAAAACCGTCTTTTATTCTTCCCAAGAATAAAAGTTTGCTAGAAACAGGTCAAATGGGTTGAAAGGCGGCAAGATTTTTTTCTAATTACAAAAAACATTGAAACCTCATTCAATAAAAAAACTTGGATTGTTACTAAAGTAATAGAATATTTATTATCGTATTTAACACCAATTAGTTATTTTAGTAAAAATGATTTATGACAAAAAGGGTACTTGATCAACCCGATTCGAGACTTATCAAGGATCCTTCCCCCCCCCCCACCCCTCCCCCCCCCCCCCCCCCCCCCCCCCCAAAAAATAAAAAATAAAAATTGTTGCATCCATGTCAGTTTTCTTATTTGCATCATTGCATGTACTACCATATCCACAAATTCTATAATATGTATCTTAAAGACAATTGCAGATGTAGGCAGACTAGTAACATTATCACTGTCTTTTGTTTTTTTTCCATTGGCTGAAGTTAATAGTGTTTTTGCATGATTGTTGAGCCAAAGTTACGAGTTTCTCTAAACCATTATCTTCATGGCAGATATGCAGCAATGTTAACCACCCCAGCTCTTTGCCTAGAAGGAAAACTAAAGGTATCAATGATATAGTTTGCCCTTAGCTATTTCTGTCTACTATATTGTCTATATTTGATCATCTAACTAGAGGTAGAAAACTTGACGGATTGGGTTTGGGTCAAAACTATAATCTCCCTTACAAGAAGAAATGAGCCGGTTGATCCGAAACACTTCCATTCCATAATTTTAAAGGTTTTTAAAAATATATTATCCCATATATGATTACAAAGATACATTTTTTTACCTTAATAATTTGAACGTTCTGGATTATATACATGAAGGCCACCCAAGTATACAGTTTTTTTCATTGAGACCATCCATGTACTAAAACTATCATACATGCCTTCCAAGTATGTATCTTGTGTCATTATACCAATTTCAACCAATACACATGCTGAATCACGATTCACGAAAGTGCCCATCAGTTTTATGAAAAGACAAGAATTATAGTCTATAAGATGTTTATGCCTCGTCAAAAATAATTTTTGTCCAAGTTCATTTCTGCCGTTCAATATGTTTTTGGTGAGGGTGTACACTTCGGTAACGACCCATTTGGCTGTTTTTCTTTTTAGCTACCAGTATGACCTTTTAGAAACTAACCATAACCTGAATCCCATTGATAAGTAAACAGGGTCAAAATTACCATCATTACTTTTAACCATATGTGGGTGGCTGGCAAAATGTTTCAGGAACTAGTAGATGAACTACAAGTCCTGGAGAAGGAACTACCAGAAATTCATGATGAGCTATGAATCTCATTTTGGCTACCCAATGCTTCAGAGTAAGTGTTCCTTGAGAACTGCACCATGTTTGTCAAACGTGACAAAAAGGTCGATTAATGTAGGTAACATTCTTATGAATGAAAGATGGCTCATTCTTCCATTTTTGTATTGAACTTATCCTAAAAAGTAGCAGTGTGTATGGATCAGTTTTTGCATAAACCAAAAGCGGTTTTCAGTTTTTGGTTGGGTTCCGGTTCGCTTTTTGATCTAACTAATAATAACATGTTTAATATTTGGCACACGATATAAATATCTAGTATGGAATTATAGATGACTTAATAGGTAAAAGCATGATCAAACAACTTTTAATATTAAATAAATGAAAAAACATCAGGCTTAAACATAATTCAAAATAATTCATAAAACCTGAAAATTCAAATAATTCGGTTTGGTTCAGTTTTTAGGTTTTGCTTTTTCAATAGAAACCAAAATCAAACCGGAATAAATTGGTTTTTAAAGTAACAAAGACCAAACCATTGTTTTTTTCAAGACAAATTGCTGAGAAAGGTAACCTAAATATCCAAATTTATCAATAAAGGTAACGTCCAATTTTTATGGCCAAGAAATGATCATAAATTTTGATTTCTAACAAAAAAGTTAATCTTGATAAATTTTTAGCATGTCATGATACTCATTATAATAACAAATTAAAATTTATAATCTCTTTTATGCAAAATTGAAATTTACAATCTTTTTTTATAACAAATTAAAATATATAATTCTTTCTCGACATAAAATTACACATTATCTTTATTGACAAATTTTAATATACATGTTATCCTTTTGGATCATTTACCCTTTTTTTAATTTGATTTTATGGTTTAGCATTGGTTTTAATTTTTTATTGCTCAATCTTTACAACACTTTCATGGTAATGACAATTTTCCACCTTGGAGACTTGACCTTGCCTAAGTTGTTATGGGCATATTTAGTTGTTGAACATCGTTTGCTGGAAAAATAAAAATATTAAACGACTGAAATAGGCTTGATATTGTTTTAGTATAGGCCTAAAACCATAGCCAGAACGAAATTGAGTAGTTCTAGGCTTCATTTCAACACTGATGTTTAGTTTTCGGCGGTACGTCTATGTGGTTCTTGGTAAATATGCACATCCAGGTCGGTTTGGATATGTCTTAAAGTTTGGGTAAAAGGTTCAAGACCGGCGGTGCTAGTCCCGGTCCAAATTGGTTGTCTGGGCGAGTCCAAAAACCAATCTCCATTTCGTCCTAAGGCAGTCCATACCCAATTCAACAAGACAGTTCAAAGTTACACATCAGTCCAAAAAAAGTCAATCAAAATCGTCCTGGTCCGGGTCTCGGTCCAAACCGGTCACCTCATAAGTCAAAACTCAAAGATCAATTCCAACAGCTATGATTCAGAAGATGAAATGGATAAATTGAATGCGGAAGCATCATCGAACACAAACACCGAATCTAAAGAAGAAGTTGGCGAATAAATCGTTAACAACACTCAACCAAGAGTTCACGCAAGTACATCGTCCAACATCACCCCGACCGGGTCTATAGCTTATGTATCGTCCAACATCAACCCAACCGGGTCTATAGCTTATGTCCATCAAAATAGATTGAGATTCTTTCAGGTTGAAGTGACTAATACCGAACATGTTTCATCATAATAAAAATAACGGGTCCTACAAAGAGGTTCCAATTTTACTTTTAATAGGGCTATACTTATTTTTATTGTGAGAAAATTTGACCGGTCATGTGCTAAATTTAAGAAAATCCTAATCCAATCAAGTATGTTTGTGTGTTTGTTTCTAGACATGGAAAAAGAAAAAGAAAAAAAAAAAAAAGAGGGAGGAAATATGAAGAGTGAAAAAAATTTAGAGAAAGAAAGAGGAATATACTTTTATTTGTTTAAAATTCTTGATATGAAACAAAGAATGAGAGAAGAAGACTCATGGTATTGCTACTTTGTTAGGCTGTCCGTTATACTCTCCCTCTTCCCTTTTTTACTCACTGCCATATCAGCGCCACATTATTTTTCTTCCCCTTCCCTTTCCTTTACTCACTACAAGTGTTATACCTTCTATTTCTCATTTCCATTTCCTTTTCACTTTTTTTTTAAGAAAAAAAGTTAAAATATGAATGGTCGAATGTGGGGGTGAGGGGCTGGGGGGTGGGAATGTTTCAGCGAGCTTGGGAGGCTGGAGCCTCACCTACCCACCGAGTCAAAGGTGCCCGTAATGGTGTTCCTTTGGCTACCCGCTGCAAACTCGGGGGTGGCGAGTCCCCCATAACGGACGGCCTTAGAGGGGAGGGGTGGTGGTGGGAGTTGGTGGCTGAAAGCAATGAGAAGAATCTTGAGAGCAATAAGACCATCCGCATCGGAGTGGAGAAGCCAATGGGTTGGGATGATGTGGAGGGTTGAAGCCAATGGGAACACTAAAACACCTTATTGGGTTGGCTTGGGTTGAGAAGCCATTGGTTTAGATAACCCGATGGGGTACTCTCTGGGTTTCTTTTTTCTTTTTTTTTTTAAATGAAAAAATAGGAAGGGTTATATTGGGTTGGATGTGGGGGTTGTAGGGTAAGAAAGGGTTAGAGGTAGAGAATGATGTGGATGCTGATGTGACAATGCTTTTGGTTGGGTAAGTTGGGTTGGATGCGGATAGTCTAAGTGAAATGTGATAGATGAGAGTGTGTTAAAGTAGCGTATGAGGTGGAGGGAAACATGGGTGGAGAAGGATATATCAGCACACATTTTTTAAACATTAAAACATACGTTTTGAATGAACTATGGTATGTATGACAAAACTAGCTGAAGCTGAGGTCAGGACTGGACTGGGGCTAATTAATTGATAATTCAAAGCCCAAACTATAAGCTATTTGAAAAAACTTTTATTTTGGGACTTATGAAGGTTTATGTTTTTATCCTCTCAGGATTTTAACACGCGAACAAGACTAGAGGACTAAAGATTATGAAAACTATAATCACAAGCTACTATAATCCCATTAACCTATTACCGAAAACACAATATGTGAGTGATGATGTTTTTTTTTTCTCATTTTTATTTATTTTGAATAAAAGAAACATAATAGTTTGATAAAAATAATAACCTCCCGCTTCTCATGCAGGGCCAGTTTGTCCATTCAGTTTTACATCCCTTTCAATCCGTTGATCCACAAATTTTGCAAAAACACTTTCTAATCTCCCACTCTCACCAATCTATCAACTTCCATTTTCTCTCAACCGCCTTAAATTCCCACACACATTCATCACACACACTCTTCATCCGATCGATTGGTCGGGGTATCACCGTTGATCGGAGACGATAATGGATCAGATTAATACTGATATCAGCCAACAAGATCAAGCGGGTTACAAGCGGCCCAAAACGAAGATCGTCTGCACTCTGGGACCGGCTTCCAGATCGATTCCAATGGTGGAAAAGCTTTTGAAAGCAGGTATGAATGTTGCTCGCTTCAATTTCTCACATGGATCTTACGAGTACCATCAGGAAACCCTCGATAATCTCCGTACCGCCATGGATAACACCGGGATTGTTTGTGCAGTGATGCTCGATACAAAGGTATGCTTGTTTGTTTGTTTCTTCTCTCTTAATATGTCATACACAGATAGATCTTTCGTGTATGAATTCCATGTACATTTCGGTGTTACAGTTCTTAGTTGTACGTGAATTGCATTACCATTAATTAAGAGAACGTTGATTCTGACTCCACTAGTTTTCAACATTTGATTTTTTTTATATGAATTAGGTTACATATACATTTACAGAGCAATCGCATGTGTATGATCTACGTTTATATTCTCAACATGTCAATCAATGCTACAGTTCGTAGTTGTACGTAAATCAATTGCATTCCCGAATGTTAATTCTGGTTTCACTAGTTTTCAATGTTTAAACATTTGTTTGAATTATGTTAAGACTTGATGATGATATTTGTTATGCATTTTGGTCAATTTATCAACTTTGTTACAAATTCAAGGTGTTATTTGTTTGATCACTCAACATACTAAGGTTTATTTGTTTCAATTATTGAGAACCAATAATGGATCTACTAAATAGATGAAAGAAGACTACGAAAATATGCAACAACAACAACAACAAAACAACACTACCCAATCCCGCTAGAACATATTATAATTCAAATCAGTATCATGTAATTAGAAAGATTTAAAGAGTGATTGATTAGTAAAACTTGTTTTAATTGCTCATCTGTCAACACACACATAGATATCAAAGATATGATCTGAACTTATAATATTAATATGGGTTGATAACTATGTTGATTAATGCATACACACTTTACCATCTCTCTTTCATGTTTTGTCTTTCTATTGATTAAACAATTGGTGAATGGACAATTTATAGTTATATGCTTTCAGAAGTGTGTTGATTTATATATTCATATGTTCTTTGTTCTCTTTAGGTGTACCCATAAAACATGTTCTAATTAGGTAGTTTCTATTTTGGAAATACTTTGAATGGTAATTCGTAAAATTGATAAAATAGCAACTACGTGGTTTAATTTTAGTGTCATAAGCATTACAATATTTTTTATTGTAAGATGTCAAGATACAAGGCTGCATCATCAAACTAAACAAGTAGGTGTGGTATCGTTAGTTTTACTAGTTACCAACATTTCATGGTTGTAACTTGTAACACTCCCTAATTGGAATATTATTTACATATACTACTATCTAATCAAAGCAAACGTATCTTATGTTGTTTAAATTAGCAAACTTGGGAAAGTACATGACTACATGAGTAAATGTTTGTTCATGATTCTAATAATGGCTCTAAAATACTGTTAATTAAATAAAGCTTGACCATTAGTTGACCAAAATTTTAAAGCTTTCGAGGTTATAGCACACAAACTATTAATCTTGTTATCAATATTTCAGGGTCCAGAGATTCGAACCGGGTTTCTCAAAGATGGCAAGCCCATAAAGCTGACCCAAGGTCAAGAAATCACCATTTCCACGGATTACACTATCAAAGGTGATGAAACTATGATATGCATGAGCTACAAGAAGTTAGCTCATGATGTGAAACCAGGAAGTGTCATACTCTGCTCAGATGGCACCATTACCTTCACTGTTCTTTCTTGTGACACGGAAAAAGGGTTGGTTCACTGTCGGTGTGAGAACACATGGACCCTCGGTGAACGCAAGAACGTTAATCTTCCTGGAGTCATTGTGGATCTTCCGACCTTGACAGAGAAAGACAAAGACGACATCCTTAAATGGGGGGTTCCTAACAAGATTAATATGATTGCTTTATCTTTTGTACGTAAAGGTTCAGATCTTGTCGAGGTTCGGAAATTGCTCGGAGAGCATGCCAAAAACATTGTTCTTATGTCAAAGGTCTCTCTCTCCACACCAATTTGGTCATGTATTTGATAAGTAGTTAAGACCCATTTTTGGACTTCGGCCTAACAATGATCAAACTAGTCATTTTCGGCCTAATAGTGGTGAATTATTAAAAAACAAAGCCCAATAAAAGATATAGCATTATGCCATTATATATAAAAGAAAATTAATGTCTCAATAGTTTTTTCTACCAATATAACATGTAATCCTGTTTAATTATTGTTGGCAGGTTGAGAATCAAGAAGGAGTTGCCAATTTTGATGAGATCCTAGCCAACACGGATGCATTCATGGTGGCACGTGGCGATCTGGGAATGGAAATTCCTATCGAGAAAATATTCTTAGCACAGAAAGTTATGATCTACAAATGCAACCTAAAAGGAAAACCCGTTGTTACAGCAACCCAGATGCTCGAGTCAATGATCAAATCTCCAAGACCAACTCGTGCTGAAGCTACAGACGTTGCAAACGCCGTCCTCGATGGCACAGATTGTGTCATGCTCAGCGGAGAAACAGCAGCCGGGGCTTACCCGGAACTCGCGGTTCGAACCATGGCTAAGATATGCATGGAGGCAGAAAGCACAATAGATTATTCAGTTGTTTACAAGACGATGACCGCAAATGCACCCGTACCCATGAGCCCACTTGAAAGTTTAGCCTCTTCTGCTGTACGAACCGCCAACACATCAAGAGCTAGTCTCATATTGGTTCTAACCAGAGGTGGAACCACAGCTAAGCTGGTGGCTAAATACAGACCTCGTATACCTATACTATCTGTTGTGGTTCCTGAAGTCAAGACCGATTCGGTTGAGTGGTCTTGTAGTGATGAAGCCCCCGCTAGGCATAGTCTCATCTTCCGGGGTTTGGTTCCCGTTTTATGTGCAGGTTCAGCTAAAGCTTCTCACACCGAGTCAACCGAAGAAGCACTTGATTTCGGGTTGCAACATGCTAAAAGTAAAGGACTTTGCAAGGAGGGTGATGCAGTTGTGGCTCTACACCGAATTGGAACATCATCTGTAATCAAGATTGTGACTGTTAAGTGACCTATCGGGTGGGTTCATCTTCATCCCAATTTTTTCAGGTCGTTTTCTACAAATAATAAACCATCCCCTAGTGTCTAGTTTAATAGTTTTTACCTATGTTTTGCCTGTCTTGTTGCAATTCAACTCAGTTCCATAATTAAACTAAACGACGTAGTTTCAAGAAAGAAAAATCATCAGTTTATGTATAAATGAGAACCTACTATGTTGATGTTTCAAAATAGTTCAAGCTTTCGACGGATATTCATTCTTTTACAAACCCCCATGGTTAGCTAAATCACTCACTAGAGTATATAAATTTGCAAATTAACATCTACTAACAATGTTCACAAGAAGCAAAAACATGTATAAATTGTCTCCAAACATTAAGAAGCTACAAGAATGTAAGTAAATTTTTCAAGAAGGCATATAATCCTTCATATTACATACACACATGCATGTATATTACATGATAGATGTAACCTATGTATATACATTATGTATGTATATTACAATCCTTCAACGCTCATCTTCCATCATATTCACCCTCGCCAACTTCATCACCCATCAGCTCTAACCTTGGTCTCGCCCTAGGTGGACTTAATGGGTTCATTATCAAATGTGGGTTTGTCATCTGGGCGTCGATGAGAACAAGCTGATAAAAGGCCATGGGAGAGTAACCGAAAACGGCCTCACATTTCTCCCGTCTTCACCCACTTCATCACTTCTGCTCTCGGGTTCCCCTATGATCCTGTTGGCGTTGACCGTGTTTGGGTCATCACAAGGTAGTTGATACCTGCAAACTGGACATGAACTGTGAAGATGTAACCATGGTAGAAGACAATCACTATGAAACCTATGTTTACATGGCATCTCTTTAGCCTCATTTCCCACCTCAAAATCTTCTATACAAATTGAACATTGTGTCGAAATCGAATCCTCATCGATTTCGACGGTAGGCATTGCCTCCACCGCCTGTCTTTTGGTGGGCGGTGTCCCATATCGGTTCGGGTCATTCTCAGCTAAATGCTGCAAGAGTAACTCCAGGCCCGGCCCGACAAAGTAATCACCTAGAGACCCGCTTAGATGGCTCTGCCGTCGCCTGCCTGAATCAAATGGATTTTCGCCACCGCCCTGAACAATGATCGTTTGGTTTGAAGGATTACTATTGTTATTTGATTCCGTTAACATTCCGGCGCCTATCCCTTGAAGAAGTTGGAGGATGGTGGCTGAGCTCCGCCGTCTCCTCCTCATAATCGACTCTAATTCTCTATCCAACTCCGGCTCTCCTCTGTAACGATGGTACCGTTCTTCAGAGTCATTACGATCTCCATTCTCATCGTCGGACTCAATCTGTCTGAATCTACGGCGACGACGAGGATTACTAGTCATCATTCCAAGCAAAATTGGAGCCCACAATGAGAGCGCCCTGTCCGATTCAGAATCGCCACCGCCGTGATGCTGGTGGTTATCAATCCTTGCGCTATCCAATTCCTCCACGAATCCGCCGTGACATAACGAACACTTGATGGTTTCAACCTCCATGATCGTTTCGACCGCCCTTGAGCATTCATGACACCAGTATCCCGTTGAGTGACTCCCTTCTTCCATAAAAAATCTAAATTCGCCATAATAGTTAGGTCAATTGAAACTAATTTCACTTTTCAGACCATATTTGTACAGATCTAAGCATAATAAACGCTATCGATCGCCATCATAAACCCCCAAGTCATATAAGGTTAGAAATAATGAGCACGAAATCATAAGATTCACCAAGAATCTAAAAACAAACCTGGAATCTTCCCAAGAACCGAAAAGGGTAATTGTAGATAGATGTTTTCGGTTGAGATTTTGAAATTGATATAGAAGAATTTGTTAATTTCATAATTTGTTCATGATTTTTTATCATAATCTGTTCATGATTTCTTCTTGGGATTTCTGAAAAATTTCCCCTCTTAGAAATGTGGAAGATTGAGGGGTCTGTGTTGGTTGAAGAAAGTGGAAATGAGAATTTTGTAGGTTGGTTTTCAAAGGAGTTTCTCTTCCATGATGGAGTTGTAATGATTAGAAAACGGGTGGGGGAGAAATGAGAATCGTAGAAATATGAGAATTGATACTATAAGTGGGTGTTTGGTTCATTCTTTGATTTTGAAGAGAATGAGATTTATGGATGGGAATTGCATTTGGGAGTAATTCATTTAGTGAGATTTAGATTCCAATATTGTGTTTGGTTCATAATAGATGTGTGGGATTTCCACCACCAATTGCAATCTGCGTTTTCTCCCCAACCACCACACCTGCCCCCAACCACCACGTTTTCTGACGACGGCGACGGCGAACCACGAGCAGCAAAGACGACGGCGACGGTGAACCGCTAGCGGTTGTTATAGCTCGACGAAGCAAGCGAACGTCGACGGTGAAGGTGAAGGCAAACGTCGACAGCGGCGATTACAGACCACGGTTTAGGGTTTCTTCGTTTCTTCGTCTTCGACGGCGGCGATTACAGACCACGACGACGGTTTAGGGTTTCTTCGAACTAGATCTTGCAGTGGTTTCTTCGTCTTCGACTTCGACGGTTTAGGGTTTCTTCGTCTTCGACTTCGACGGTTTAGGGTTTCTTCGTCTTCGACGGCGGCGATTACAGACGACGGCGACGGTTTAGGGTTTTTTTGAACTAGATCTCGCAAGGGTGTCTTCGTCTTCGACTTCTTCGGTTTTGGGTTTCTTCGATTTCGACGGTGGTTCTGACGAACAAACAGCGGCTAGGGTTACAGTGGCAAAAAACGACGGTGGTTTTGAAGACGACGACGGTCTTGCGATGACGGCGACGGTAGTGCGACAAAGGCGACGGCGAAAATGGTGATGGTTCGCCGGAATTTTCGTCGGATGGTCACCGGAGCAAATCCATGTTCGTGGGTTTTCCAAATACCAGGGGGTCTAAGGATTTTGAAATCCTTCATTCAAGGGATTTTATAAAATCCTAGGATTTTGATTCCCATCTCAACTTTGCAAACCAAACACCTTATTTCATGGGATTTGAATTCCAATTCCTCCTAAATCCCCCCAAATCCGCGGACCAAACACCCTCTAAAAGTACAAATGCAAATTAGAGGAATAATTGATAAATCGTTTAAATACTAGTGTTCTGTTCGCATAATGTTACGGTGACAAATAATTTTTGTTTTATAACCTACCGTTTTTAAGAAATGTAATAATATGTTATTTGCGCGATTTAATGTCACGAAAAAATTTCTACAACAACATGTCTGTTATTTTCAACATTTCTTTTTTTTTTGTATCTAATTATTTTATTTATTTTAAAAATAAATTCTAACAAAAGATATTAAAATAAGAAAAAAGATTTATATTGATAAAATAAAGAGATATAAGTTTAAAATTTTTTGAAAATTATGTTGATATGGAAAGATAATTATATTATGTGAGAAAATATGTTAGTGTGAGACTGTGAGAGAGTATATTTTAAATGAATAAAAATTTAAAGTAATTAGGAGATAATGAAATGGTTAAATATTGAGTGAAAGTGATTAATTTAGATGAAATGAATGGTAAAGATTTGATCTTGATTTAATGAAAAAACTCTTAAAGTTAAAGAAGAGAGATAATGTTAAATTATTTATATAGTAGTATAAATTTACTTTCAGATAAATTTCTCTCATTAAAACTTAAAATTTCGTATTTGTTCTTATCTACTTTACAACTGACGTGTATATATTCTTTTTAACCTATCAAAATGTTATATATACCCAGATTACTATTTTTTTATTAATAATAAATTATAACTAGTTTAGTATACTAATCTAATGACCCTTTTTAATAAATCATTATTTATTAGAAAGAAAAAACTAATGATAAAATATTAAAAAATAATAAAGATCGTAATTTGAGCAAACATGAAATAATGATAAGTTAAGAAAAGTATAAATAATATTCAGGTTAGAAAATACGATAATTTAAGTTTAACAGGGATATATTTGAGATTCACTTTTAATTGATATGTTAATTTTATATTAACGTAATTATAAAATATATGTAAATAAATATATATATTTAACCGCATCATTTTTTCCAAACATCATTTTTTCTAGAAAAGAAAACTTTTATATTATGTAGTCGATTGCAATCATTCTTTCACTTCAATAGTACCTCAAAATCTAAAATCTCCCTCAATATATTTTACCCACCGATCTCACGTGCATTTACGTTCCACCATGTGTAATAATAGTCACGAATATGAGTAATACATATGTTAAAAAGTAACCTAGCTACAACGGAAATCTACATAAATTCAAAAATAAATATGATAAAACACCATCACTTTCCTTAAAAAAAATTTGCCTTCTTCATAAATGTCTGTAGATTATGGATTAGTTTTTTCTTTCTAGAATTCACTTCAAACTAGATTAGAGATTTAACATTTAAGCAACGTTATTAAAACTTTTCATGAGCATCGTCATATTGCATCCTTTTGGACTTTGACTCTATTTTATAATAGTAAGAATGACTCTTATAACACTAGTGTATAACCATTTTTCCTACTAGTAAGTACTCTTCAAAATTGTCCCCATGAATTTGAAAAAAGTAAAACTTTAGTGAATTATTTTAAAAATGCAATGGTGCAAAATTATATATCATAGACTAATATACAACACTTTGCACGTATGCATCCTTTAAATACTTTATATTACACTTGTAAACTAATTTTCTTTTTCTTCCTTTCACTTGTGTGAGGATAAAACAAAAACACATAACGTTTTGTTAATAAAAACCATTTTTATTAACAAAACTAATTCCAACTAGCACATAAAATCGAGTAAGGTATAACGTATAGTCGATCCCTTTAAACAAAACTTACAACGAAAGCCGGACTGAAACGAGCCAAATAGAAAACCGAATTAGTTTATGCGAGGATCCGATCAAAAAACCGAACCGGATTTATGCGTGCAACTTGAACGACCCATTCACATACTAACGAATAATTTCTAACGTCAACTGTTCGGAGAAAAAGGGGTAAACAAAGAAAGTGGAATCAGCCGAAAAAATTGAGAGATCGATAACTGGAGGAAGGAGAAGATGATTGGCGACATCGCCGACGGAACATCGGAGAATCACCAGCAAGAGAAGCCATGGCATTCCTACATTTCAGAGGATCTGCCACGTACGGTGCAGGAATCCGCCGATTCCGCCATTCGCTCCGCCCGCACTCTACAGCAGAATTCGTCCACCCAAATTAGGACACTTCAGGTACTACTCTAGCCATACGAAACTCATGTTCGCGTGTGATTCATTGCTCATATAGCATTCCTTATAGTTAGGGCTTTCTAAACAGGATGAATGTTTATCTGCGAGAATTCGATTAGTTGCAAAAACTATGTTTTGCGAAAGATAGTATAAAGGATTAATTTGATAATCTGAATTTGGAAATGTGATATAGAGACTCTGTCCGTATGCGTTTATGCGTGCCTCTCTGTTTCCATGTTCTTGCAGATTTGCAGGTGAGCTTGTTCCACATGGACGATGATTATCTATTGTTGAGGGTTTATGTTGTTTGTCTGATAATAGCTTATACCCACGCATATTATAACTAAAACAATGAACAAAATTATATATAAATGATCAAGCATGATAAAAGTTTATGTACACATGGTGATAATTTTTGGCGGGGTTAAGGTCATCTACACAAGATGATACTTTTTGCATTTTATTATAGTATCTAACTAGATCATAAATATTGTTCCTTAGTATCATAAACTTAATTTAAGATATAGATTTGTGGCTGAAGATTTAAATACCTACATAGCTATTTGCCTATTTCTATTCCTCTCTCTCTCTCTCTCTCTCTCTCTCCCTCTCTTTCTCTCTCTCCCTCTCTCTGTCTCTCTCTCTCTCTCACACACACACAATTGAGACTTAGATTTAGGTCGAACTTTGAAGTCTCTTATAGAATTTAAAATACATAGTTAAACAAAACATGGTAGTAATCAAGATATACAGTAGTAGTCTACTTACACAGGTTATGAAATTTTTTACATGTGGATACTTCATCAGATTCTGCCTTTTGTCCAAGCACCACCTCCTTAGAGTGACACTGCCCTGACAAATGTTTCATTCAGGGTAGGATCGGATTGCTACATATGTCAAACAGAACATTGTAACGTACCATTTCTTTGAAAATGATCAAGTCATGTGAGTTTCACCACCAATGTTGTAGAACTCGCTAGGCGGGTGCCAGGCGGTAGGCGGGGAGTAGCGAGTACTCGGATTACTCGGGGAGTAATCGGGGAGTACTCGGATTGGAACTTTTTATATAAAAATTTAAAAATTATATAAACTACATGTTAATAAAAACTCAAACATAAACAAGTTAACAACAAATTTCATCAGTGTAACAGTAATCATGAATTATCTTGCATAAAATGACAAGGATATAATTATAATACAACATCAAAACTTCCACAAGCTACCAAAAACAGAAAATGTTTAGTAGTAAAAAAAATTACAAACTTGCAATATGTTTAGTAGTCAAACAATCGAGCATAGAGCAGCCAGGAACAGATTAGAAGAAAGCTACCAAGAAAGCTTTCACAATCCAAGAAAGCAGGCAGATTACAAGGGAGAAAGCTTTCAGTCGAGTTTGGTGAAGAACTCGAACAGAAACATAGCAGCCCTTCGCAAGAACAAAATCGATGGAGAAAGGATACCATCGCAGCCCTTCGTTCGTGTGAGAGCAGGGATAACTGCCCTCCTTCATGCGTGAGAGCAAGGAGAAAGAAACGGCGATAGAAAATGGTGAGAGCAGCCCTCGTTCGTGACCCAAACGGCTAAAAAAAAAGAAAAAAAAAAGTTTGGACTTTGACCGAGTTTTAACCGAGTCTTGACCGAGTTTGACCGAGTTTGTCCGAGTTTGACCGAGCCCGAGTTTTTTGACCGAGTACACATTCCTCGCCAAGGCTGAGCACCGAGTAGCGAGTACTCACCGAGTACTCGGCCGAGTTTTACAACACTGTTCACCACTCAAGAACCAAACACTGCCAATTTCTTTATTAAAATATATGCTTATTCATCATAACTTCAGGCAAAATTAGTGTGTTCTCACTCCATTATATGCAACCAGATAGTTAAATTTTGCCATTTTTAGTTGTTCTTTATCGTTTCCAATTTTATCGGATGTCCTCGAAGGGACTGCCATTTTTAGTTGTTCTGCACTGTCAATTACAGTTAAAATCACATTTCATTCTTGTAACACCCTTTGGTGTGTGATTTCTACTATATGTTTGTTTGTCTAGCTTACCCATTCTTTTTTCTTCTATAAGTAATATAAAAAAGCTGGGAAGTTTGGGCCAGTTTGAGTTAGATCCTCAATATTAGCGATCATGCATTTGGTTTTTCTGTTCCCTTCTACTAATATTGTTTGATCTTTTTTTAAGTTGATTCTCATTCTTACGTTTCAGGATCATGTACTTCAATACACAGCACTGTATAGGAGTTATGAAGACTTGGTCTTTAATAAGATCAAAGGTGACCTTTTTGCGAACTAGCACATCTATTCAGGATCATGTACTTCAATACACAGCACTGTATAGGAGTCAATATCACCTTCAGTTATTAAACTGCATAATCTATTTTTGTTGCGAAGACGTAGAGGATGACTTAATGTTATGTTGTTTCCTTGGCAGTTTAAACCTGTCCACTTTTCTTAAATTTGGAGTCTAGGAATGTAAATGCTTGAACTAGATAATGTGATACGCGCATACGCATACACGTCTTCTCTAGCACACATATCCATTCCTTTTTTTTAAACAATGATTCTCTGATTGCTAAATGTACTGTGCAAAGTGACACTTTTGGAACTGTGAGAAATTTCGTAATACCTTGCTGGAAGTTGTATTGTTGAGTCCTACATCTTCTCACTAGTCATCGTTATTGTGTAATTGGTTATGGATGCTTGTGATAACTCATCAGTGATGACATATTTTAAAGGGGTGATGATTTGTACACAACAATTAGGACTTTTATGCCCCTACCAATCCACTATCTATTATTCTCATCCACAAATTCAAGGGTATAATGGTCTAAACAACCACTTATCATTGTATATGGCAAAAAGTTGTGCTGCACAAATCATCACCCATTTTAAAGGCTAAGCTAATTGAGGTTTCTTGTTAGTAGTTTCTGGCAACTTTAGTTTCCCATTACTTTAGTCATCCTTTTCTCATAATCTTGTCATAACAGATCAAATCACAATTGCAAGAGAACACTCAACTTTATCGGCTGGAATTGCAATTACAGCTGGTCTTCTCTTAATGAGAGGTAGCAAAAGGATCCTTTTTCATTTTGATCTTGAACTTGTTGCATAAGGTTGCCTATGTATCATTCTTTTCTGTAAAAGCAAGGCCACTATATATATACACACACATATATATATATATATATATATAATTATATATATATATATATATATATATATATATGTATGTATGTATGTATGTATGTGTGTATTTTTTTGATGTTCATAAGGTCTTTCTTGAAAGATGCACTATTTCTTCTAGTAGTTTTGCGCTCCTTTTGAGTGCTTTAAAATTTTCTGCTTAGTCAAATTGCTATTTTGCTGTCAACCGAAAGTCAACCTTTTGTCAGTCAGTACCTGAAAAGATGTTTCTATGGATGAGTTGATTTGCCTTTTAAGGTCTTCGTTAAGAATGTGGCTTCTAGACTTGTAGTTGAAGTATATGGGACGATTGGCTTATATATACCCATTCTTGATTTTCTATGTGCAGGACCCAGAAGGTTCTTATTTCGTCGTACTTTGGGTCGATTTCAGTCTGAGGAGGTACTTACTCTGCCTCAGTTCATCTACTGGCTTGTAATTAGAGGTGGCAAGATGGATGGGTTGGGTGACAGGTCGATATGAGTTCGGGTTAAAACAGGTCAAAGAGGGCTGCGTCAGGTTGGGCAGTCCGGCAGATACTTATTGTCAGACTTTTGGCAACTTTCAACCTGTTGACCCATGTCTTCTTTAGCTAAATCTTATTTTTTTAACCCGTTTAATATGATACACAACCCAAATCGACAAATTCATAAGTAATTTGGTCGAAATTGTCGTCTTTGCATATGATCTTACAGCTTTTCAGGTACAGTTTTTCGATGTTATATCTTTCTCTTGAAGCATTCTTTTGGTTGCGTTGTACATGCAGGCACAGATTATAAAAGCTGCAAACAACGTGAACCACTTAGCCATATCGGTCCAGTTGATGAAGAAAGAGAGTGAGAAGCTACTTGAAAGGGCTGCTCTTGCTGAAAAAGAGATGACTTATGGCTATGGTGAACTAAGGTAGATTCAATACCATGCAAACTGGAGAACTAAACCAGAACCAGACTGAGTATAGTCAGTCCTTTTTTTTGTTTAAGTATCTCTAAGATACTGGTTCTCAGTTGTGGATATTTGCAAAACTGGTTCTCTATTCGAAACTACTTTACAGGCTAGAAAAACTTAAATATTTATATAACAGTAATTTTTAATAACCCAAATTATTACATATATATGTAAAAAGTATATTAAAATAAGAAATAATAATTTAAATGTGTATAAAAATTTATAACAAAAGTTAACAATAAGTCAAAAACGATTTTTACATAAGTCTAACTTTAATATTTCATCAATAATAACATTTGTAAATTCAATTTTATATATAGTTATATACACATCTATATGTTATATAAAGCTCTATAAGAGTTAAAGTCGAGTACCTATAAGCTTGAGCTTGGCTTGTTATACATTTTGAGCTCAGTTTTAGGCACGAGCTCGAACTCGATAAAGCTCGACTCGAACAAGTCCAAGCTTGAGCTGAGTTCAAAGTATCTCAATAAAAACTTGGCTTCTTCGCAGTCCTAATTTAGCATGTAATTGGACAGATATGGTATAAATGAAACTGGATACATATTGGGTTGTCTATGAAGTAGTTGGGCGGCCTTAATGAAAAATACATTATCCCTATGTTAGGATAACTCACTTATATTTTCAAACTATATTACCCCAAATTTGGATTCTGTTTACGATCTGGTTTGCTACCGAACCAGTTCTATACCGGAGCTGAATTGGTTTATGTTGGCCTGGTTCTATTAGTCTTAACTTTCCAGTCCAGTTTAGTCCATATGAACACCCTTAATTCATATAAACTGTATTATACATAGTTTTGCATTTCAAGCGACTTGCATGATTCTCATAACTACAAGTGTCTTTGAGATATTAGTTTCTGTCCACACGTTTTTTAACGGAAAGTTATATTTTGTCATTATGGAAGGGTTTTTAGCACTGTTCTAAAAGGCGCGCCATGGCGTCGCCAAGGCGTGAGGCGTGGCTCCGCCGTTAAGAAATGGCCCTAGGCGTGGCGCGCGCCAAGGCTTGCCAAGGCGCGCCTTTGCGCGCTAAATGGCGAGGTTTTTATAACGTGGCGCCGAAAAATCATTTTTTTTTAAATTGAACTTTTTTGTATACATTTTGCGATCGCATGTATAGAACTTTTATAAATTTGTATTTTATAATTTGTATATGTTATATTGCTCATCATTTTTGTATCTTTGTGTAATTAGTATATTAATAATGATAAATTTGATATATATAATTATAAAATATATACAAAATCGCCGCCTTAAGTCACGCTTTAAAAAACGCCACGGCTTCGCCATGGCTTTTAAAGCTTGAGGCTTGACCTCGTTGCCACGCCACGCCACGCCACGCCTTACGTTATTTAGAACCATGGTTTTTAGACATCAGATTTATTGTCAGACACTTCACCAATGTGAGAAAAGTCAGTTGTTGTAGACTAGTAGCTATAACATGGAGCATGTAATATGTTATTATCAAGCATATTTATTTTTAATTTTTTAATAATGTAGGAATACTGGAGGACAGATTAAAAGTTTTACTAAATCAGTTCACAAGGCTGAAACTCAAGCTAAAGGTACGCTTATCTTGTCCTCTTTTTTGACTCACATCACAAGATAAATGTTTGCAACTAGCCTTCAAACCTAATGTTTTGCCGATACTGAATTCTCAAATAGATTGCCTGGAAAGAAAAAAAAAGAAATGGAAATGAAAAGTAAAAGGAGGGTGGATGGTAATTCACTTATCATAATCTATAAATTCATATCGAGGGGTGCTTGAAACTGTTTATGTGATATTAAATAATCACCATCGTATAATCATTTGTAGCAAAATATGCTGCAGGAGATGGTGGTGGATGTGATATAACTGTTTAGACAATGTCTTTATCCACTATGAAAATATTCATTTAAAAATATCTGGTAAACAAATTTTTATTAAAGAATATATCCTATATAATCCCAATACCTTTTCTTAATAGTAGTGAACAATGAAAATATGGTATTAAATAGCAACATTTGACAAATAATAGCAATATTTTCTAAGTAATTAGTTTTGTTGTAGAAGGTGTGAGGGTAATGATCTGAAACTGATTATTTGACAGGCTATTCATTACTGAATCACGGTATCTAGACACTGAAAACTGATTTTTATGATATTAAGTAACAAAATCAGATAATCATCTTTATGATGGCACCTTTAAGCACTCCCTATAGTAAGTTTTGTTCTTGTAAGATTAAAGATGTCCTTACCAATGTATCCAGCTATTGAATAAAAAATTTACTTTATATCTCTTGTTCTTTGAACAGATCTGGTGGATGATTTACGAGAAATCCCTGGTAGAGAAGCTTTGCGACTTCGAGCAGAGGTAAATCTATCACACACATTAATCATAAAGTTTGTTTCAAGCACCAGAGGTAGTAAATGGGCCGGGTTTGGTTGGTCCAAAGTATTTTTGTCTCTAATACTTTTTATAAAGTATAAATGCTTAGTGTGTCAAGTATAGTTACAAAATTATTTATTTCAGCGATATCTATATTTTGTGAATAAAAGTGATTTGAGAGGTTTTGTGCATTAAATGTTCATTTTCTGTTCCATACTTATGATCCATTTCTTTATATGCAATCAATTATTATACAAGTTTGACCTTTATAATATAAGCTCTACCTGAATTGACCTATTCATAAGTAAAATGAGTTGAAACTGTCACATGTGACACTCTAATTTCGGGTTCTCTTCATTGATCAGGTTGCTAATATGGCATCATCTCTGAAAGACAAGAGGCTTGCTATGAGCAAAAAGATAATGAAAATATCTGAATTGGGTGTTTGCGTATAATTTGGACAGCCATTATGATGCTGCAATTTTGCTTTACCATAAATTTTTTGGTTATCTCGCACCGCTATGTTTTTGGGGATTGAAACTGATGCTTCATAGCTCTCAAAAGTTTTCGGGTTGGTTCCAAATGATATTCAGTGGTGTTAATAATGGCATGCTGATATTAATTGGCAATACATATGTTTTTGCTAGTGTCTTTTTCTTGTACTGGTCGGGCTTACTGTTCTATTTTGTTCATCGCCTGTTTTGGGTATATCTTTCTCCAAAGTTGAAATCCAAAACATACATTCTTTTAATTGTTATTTACGAGAACTGACCATATCGACCAATAGATGCACTTATCTTTTGCTAATAACGGTCAGTTTTTGTGGCTCGAGTTTAGCGCATTACTAAATAATATGAATCTGGTCAACCTCATCTGGGAATAGCATGCAATTTTTTAACACATCAAAATGGGTTGCGTAGGAATTTAGTGGAGGCGAGAACCTACTAGTGAGTTCTAAGGTTTAGGCTTGATCATCCGAGTTCAAAACTTGGTTGAGCCAGAATATAGCAAGCAATAGTACAAACAATTTTAGTATTTAGAGCCTCCATAACGGAGGTGTGATGGAGCTTGTCATCACCCATAGTGGCTCGTCTTGGCTCGTTCTCTTTAGTGTTATATATATTTTTTAAAAGTGAGTCTAGTCATGATAGTCACCACTAGATAAAGTCATGAGCCCGTGATACTGAGGTGATAATGAGTCATGGCGGGCTGGTAGTCACCATTACGGCTACTCTTAATAGCACCAACATTAAATTGAATCTTTTTTTTCTTGTAAACCAAGCTAGCCAGTAAGTAGGATGAGCTATCCTGAGCTCTATTCAAGATCCCTTCTCAATGCTTGTAAATGTGAATGGGTAAATTAATGTGCTCTCTATTCAGTTTACCGCGGGCTCCAATCTTTTGGCTCATGTGTGCGTGGTTTAACAGGTAAATCGTGGTTGTTCTTAAAGTACTGCTTGCCATCTCTGATTGAGACATTATTTGAGCTAGAACTCTTGACCTCCTCTATATGGAGGTAGTACCTTCAGGAGATGGTTAATACTCATACATGTATATGCTGGATAATTTTTGTTTTTTAAAAGCAAATAGATATGCTGATATTTTGAGTTACTTTATGTTGTAAGAAGGGTAGGATGAAGCTACAATAAAAGAAGGTGATGATGGTGATATTTTGGAGAGATAGAATGTTTCTTTCAATGATGCGTGGATTAAAAAAATGGCAAAGGGTGTCTTATTTTAATTAAGTAGTAGTTGGTTACTTCATTACATTATTTTTAATTATTCAGTTGTTTTTTTTATCTGTTTCTTTCTCAAACCCCTACAACTAAAAAAAATTAAAAACCCATCTTTTTAATTAGAAACTAGCTTTCCTTTCATTTTAGTTTGGCTTATTTTGATCATGTATGGTCTTTCTCACTTAAGTCCGAGTTTTTCAAGTTTTCCGTAAGTCAAGTCAATGTAATGCGGTATCATAGTTTCTGTATAAGTGATAATAACTCTTCGTTGATTAGTTCTACCACCAATTACCCTTGACATTATTGAATCTTAGTACGTATACCCTACTAGTATTCGTGTGTTTCTATATATGTATATAATTATACCTTGTGAAGAATGTGATGTTTTCATGTCCACAAGCCACAGTCCAAAAATTCCATGAATTCTGTTCTCATAATGCCATCACATGTGATTATACTTCCAAAGAATCTCAATAATACAACAAAAACACAGCACAATTCACACCAATACTTCATACAAACACAAACATGGGACATTTCTGAAAAAAAACAACATCAAGAAAACTGCTTTTGTAATGATTTAATGCAGCATCCAAAGTCACTCTTAACTGCTGTCACTCCTACTTTCTCAATTAAAACTTCATAACTTCTGCCTTGGTCATAGCTTTTGACAAATTCCATTTTTTCAATTCATTTCTTTCCTCAAACCAATTCATCAGCTTCTCATCTAGCCATCTTGGTCAAAGCTGACCATTTCAATTCCTTAAATCTTGTTTTATAATGATTCAATTCAACCCACTGATACGTAGCATCTACTTCGTATGACATAACATATGTTGTCAAATGGGTCTGAATTTTCTTTTCCTTAGTATCAAAGTAATGGGGATTTATTTTTCTTTTTTAATATTATAAATTCTGGTGATTTTGACTAATTACAAAGAGATAATAAGAGGGCAACTTCCTGAACTGAAGTGGGTCAGCTTCTGATGATGGGTTAATTCAGTACCTATTCCTAAATCATATATTCATTTTGCAAATTGTAGCAACTACATCTGTTTGGTTTGTTCTTCACACAATAAGTGTCTCTAAAGGTTGCTGCAACCATGAAATCTGATCAAGAAACTCAAATCAAGACGAGATTCATCTTCAATTCTTCAAGTTTCAGATGTTTTTGCAGCTTATTTCATACAATCATATGAACATTGAAGGATGATGAAGATGAAGAACACCAAGAAATCTTTCAAGTCTTTATCTGAAACCATCCATTCACTGCTGGGATTCAAGAACGAAACTAATTCTAGCTGGGCTAACACTGTGTGTGATATTATCAAAAGCTTGCCATCGACAGCAGATTATGAGAATGATTATGATGATTCAGCTCATGGGCATGACAGTGTTCTGGATGATTTTCAAATTTCAAAAGTTCATGGTAATAAGCTTTGAATTGATATTATTTCTCATGTTTAAAGTGAAAAAGAACTTAACTTTATGTTCGGTATCATCTATGTGAATTCATAAATTCGGTTTCTTGGCTTTGAACAGGTAAACTTGCAACCTTGAATGAGGAAGTTTGTAGATTGAATGCAAAAAGAAGGCAGGTTCTCAATGAATTTTTACAATTAAAAGGTAATTAAAACAAATGAGCTCTTCTTGATGACAGTTTTTTTTTTTTTTTTTTTTTTTGAGGTGGGGTAGGGGTGGTGGTGGTTGGGTTGGGGGCTAGGGGGAGGGATTCGACCCCTTTTCTTCATGTCGATTTGGTCTATGTTTTATCTTAAACGAGTCAAATAAAATAATTTAGCTAAAGGTGGAGCGGGTAAAATGAGTCAAGAATAGTAAATGCGTTAGTTATCTAAATAAATGGACAAGTTTTTGGCATGTCAACATAAATTGGCTTGTACTAAAAATAACCCGTTTCAAACCGAACATGTTTCGATCTTTACCAAAGTTGCCACTTTCCAATGATATTTGAGACAGGTGACAATTATGACACTATACCTTTTTCATGTTGTAGGAAATATTCGCGTATTTTGTCGCATCAGGCCCATAGTTAATGGCGAGAAATTTAGCCATCAAAGGTCGGTTGTTCCTGTGGATTCAAGCGGCGTTCTCGTTAAGTTTGCTGAGAACAAGACTAAAATATATAACTTTGACAAGGTTTTGAACCCTGCTTCATCACAAGGTGCTTCCTTTATCTAGTCAATATGTCAAACAAGCATGTTGGGTTGAGGGGTTGGGTAATCGACCATTTCAGCTAAGTTTTCTAATTCTACCAATCATCACCCGAATCAAACCATTTACAAGTAAATTGGTTGAAGTCACCACCGCTAAATATCTTGTGATATTTACAAGCATGTGTCCACACATTACAAAACTAACAGATGAATTCTCATTGTCTTTAATGGTCAGATGAAGTATTTTCGGAAATCGAACCAGTTATTAAATCTGCTTTGGATGGCTATAATGTCTGCATATTAGCATACGGGCAGACAGGCACAGGCAAAACTTTCACCATGGTAACACCTTCACATACCTATAAAAACATGCATAGATCAGGTGTTCATTTGGAATTTTTTTCAGAACTAATCTTGTTTTTGAAAAAATTAACAAAAGTAGTTTTTTTTTTTAATTTTCAGAATTAATGTAGTCGAGATTGAGAATCTCGAATACTTTTGCTTTTGCGCACTTGTCACATCAACAGAACACATACTGCTCCCATGTGACTACTTTTAAAGTAGCCGAGAGTGTGAATCTCGGTTTTAATGCTCCACCATTCGTTTTCTGATGTGCCGTCCCATCGTATGACAGCTTTAAAAGGATTCGAGATTGACAATCTCGAATACTTTTGCTTTAATTTCGTCCTTTACTCCCCACCACCCACCTACTTCGGCCTCCATGCAAATACAAACCGATTTTTCTTCTTTAAAAACCCAAGAAGAATTGTTTGTTCATCACACAAACACAGCAAGCTTACACAGCAAAAAAAATTCAAGTTTCTTTCTTCTGCTAATTTCTTGTGTTTTTATTTTGTTAAAATGACGCATACGAGAGTTAGTCCTGGTCCAATTAACAAAGAAATGTTATATTTAGAGAGAGAACACAGAGCGTATGGTTTGTTTCACGACCCATCAAATGATCAAGCATTAAACGTGAGAAGAGCTGACCGAATTTTGTGGTCACTTATCAAGGAGTACCCCATCTCATCCTTAATTTTTTTTTGTAACGTATCTATCTGTTTTTTTAACTTAAGTCAATGGTATGTTGTAACATTATTTATAGACTAATTTATTTCATATAATTCTTAACTTATAAATCTATTATAAATGGAAAAATAATCTTAAGAATACAAATAAACTTTAAACTAAAAACAATTTCTTGTAATTAAAAAACTATGAACCAATACAAATTAAACCACTAACCTAAACATCTAATCTAAACCACTAAAAAATCACTAACCTAAACCACTATCAAAAATCCTAAGCCACTAACCTAAACCATTATCAAAAACCTTAAAAATACTAAACTAAAAAAATATAAAAAGAATTGGTTTTAAGTTGATAATGTGGCTGGTCAAATTCGTACAAAGAAACCGGGAATGCCATTCTCGACAAGTTCAATGTGATTAGACATATCACTTACAAATGCATGGTGGGAAATTAAAGACAAAAGTATATGGGAATGCCATTCTCGACAACTTTAAATAAAGCTGAATTCTTACACAATGTGGAGCTATGAGGACACGTGGCCAAAAAGCAAAAGTATTCGAGATTCTCAATCTCGACTACATTAGTTCTAAAAATAAAAAAAAACAAACCTACTTTTGTTAATTTTTTCAAAAACAAGATTAGTTGTGAAAAAAAATCTTCATTTAGCTATTTATTTGATTCTTATGATTCAAGACTATATAATCGCCTTGAGAATGCACATTCATCACTACCCATAATTTTGTTCAAAAGAGTTTAAAACCAATTCATTTATAGGAAGGAATTCCAGAAAGTCCAGGAGTAGTACCCCGGACAATGGAGGCATTATTCAATCAAGCAGCAGATAGCAACCATAAGTATCTCTTCAGTTTCAGCATGCTTGAAATTTACCTTGGTCAACTCAAAGATTTGCTCATACCTCAGGCTAGAAAAACAACTGATCCTATGCCCCCATGGTGAGTTCAAAGCATATTACACATGGGAACATTCACAAATTCACCATATTAGTAGTAGATACTAACAGTTAAGTTAATTTTAAACATCTTGCAGTCTTTCCATCCAATCAGACCCCAATGGTGGGATTGTGATTGACAATCTTGTAGCCATCCAAGTCAGCAACTTTAACCATGCAGTTAGCCTTTATAGACTTGGAAGCCAACTCAGATCAACTGCCTCTACGAATTCTAATAAAGTTTCAAGTAGATCTCACTGGTAACTGTTTTTTTCCCCTCTGAAATAAGATCAAGAAATTCATTGTTACGAATTGAAAAGGTTGAAATTATAATCCTGCAGCATGATACGTGTATCAATGACTTGTTCTGATGGCACTGAAAGGCGAAAGATCACAAACAAAATTTGGATGGTTGATTTGGGAGGAAGTGAGCGTGTCCTGAAAACAAAGGCAAGTGGAAGAAGATTTGAAGAAGGAAAAGCTATCAATCTTTCCCTTTCTGCCCTCGGAGATGTCATCAATGCCCTCCAAAGGAAACATAGCCACATACCTTACAGGTATCTGAACATTAAAGATACTCAAAGATTAAGCGTTTTGCCAAAATCAAGCTCCATTTCAATCAAATTATCAACTTTTGATTCGATCTATGAAATAAAAAGGTATTCTTTAAGTAAACATCACAAGCATAAAGAAGTTTGCCAGGTAGCAGTTTCGATCCATTTATTCATAGAGTGGGTCGATTCAGGCTAAGTTTTATCTCTAACAAGTCAAAGAATAAATATAAATGATAGTTAACAAAGAAAACGGGTCAAACAGTAGTATACCTTTAATGCATATATGATAAAACCTCTCAGATCATTTTTAAAATTTAAGGTCATTATTAAAATTATATATATTTTTGCATACCATACCATAACACATCAATTGTTTATTAAAAAGAACTCCAAACTTTGGGCACAAAGTGTTTCTGGTCACATTTTAAATGTTGGTCCAAGCGCTAAGAACCTGCGAGTTGTACCGCATTTGAATGGAGCCATTCAAGTGAAATATTCTTGTGTTTTACAGGAACAGCAAGCTGACACAAGTGCTCAAAGATTCATTAGGTAATATTTCCAGCCTACTTAACCACTTTATATGCTCATGTATTAGACATACCTGGTTTTCCAATTGACTCTTTGTCTAAGAGATCATATTTGTTCATCTTCTTTAATGATTTTCGACTTTTTCAACCAATTATTAATTTCCATCCAAACAACCGTCTAAATGAAACAGCCAATCCTTGTACAATCTCCTAGTTCATCTTTTAGATGTCCATCATTGACGATTTATACTCAATACAGTAAGATTTATAAACATTGAAGTTAAAGACCAATTTAGTAAATTGATATACTACATGAATGAATGAATAATAGCATGTACTCATATAGCCATAATTAAGATATCCAATGTACTTTTCAAACGTCTCTTTTTAAATTGGCCTAGTATGTTTTATAATTTTTCAACTTTTTATTTCCTAAACATCATAATCAAACTTGAACATTGCAAAATTGACTTCTTACACTGTGTAAGTCATAACAATAAGGTTTGATGTTATGTATATGTGTTTCGTTATCCATTTTTTAATTATGTTTAAGAAACTACATTTTGAATCTTGGAAACAAAAATATAAGCTAATCCAATTTAGTTTTGCTTGACAAGTTTTGTCATTCGGCTAGATTTGATTAGGGTTGGTCGGTTCTCGGCTCCAGCCTGAACAGAATCAAACTGGACCTTCTCTGCCCCCGGTCTTAAAATCCTAAAACTTAATGTTGTTCTTTCCAGGAGAAGACTCAAAAACTCTGATGCTTGTTCATGTCAGTCCTAAAGAAGAAGATTTATGTGAGACCATATGTTCTCTAAATTTCGCACTAAGATTAAGAAGCATTCACTTGGGGAAGACAGAACCGAATGTGAGTTGATCAAATCATATGCTAATTACTTCATGTATGAATATGTTTATCCACAGGTCCACAAAATGGAGGGGTCTGATGGATTGGTAATGGGTTTGGGTCAGTCCAGCTTAACTAAATGTCTTTTCAGAACATATATTATTGCCATAAAAATCTACTTTATTATAATCTTAAAACTTTTGAGGTTTGATACATTTTGAATGATACTTGGGCAACTCTCAAATTGTTTGATCTCTTTTCATTTTAGCAAAGTTTTTCAGCTTTATCCATTTGATCTTTTAGAGAAAAACTATAATTCATATCAACTCATTTACACATAAATGGGTCAAAATTGTGTCCTCTGCTTTTACGTTTTTCTTTTCACTTGCATTCCTCAACTTTTCGAAGCCAACGAACTAGCTGAACGATTTGTAAACAGGGAGCAAGAGCAATGAAGGAAGTTGCAATGGATAACCTGCAACAAGAGATGAAAGAGATTGAAGACAGCCGTGACAGATTCATGAAAGAAATCAAGAAACTGAATCAGGAATTGGACTCTCTAACAAAAACATCATCAGGTTCAAACGAGAAACTTGATGGGTTACTACCATTATTAAAAGTCCCTCAAAATGCAGATGAAAATACCATAAAACCACCGTCATCAAAGATTCCAAGATTTATGAAGCCCACAATCTGCAGCACACGAAAATTAGGAACAGGTCATCAAACTTTCTACAAGAAAGACATCAGACCTGCAAGAAGAAAACAATTACCGTTGTCTCGTGCAGAATCTGTGAGTTTTCCATTAAAAGGCATGACCGAAAGCTACTCGGGTAGCAGTATTTCAAGAGCAAGCTGCTTGGTGGGTTTAAATGAGATACACTCCGGTGTCGGTAATGACACAGAATACAGTAGCCATGATACAGAACTCAGTTCCATAAATGTATCAGAGGCTGACTACTTGGTTAGCTTACATGAGAATAAACGGGTTTCAGTCCGCACTACTGTAAAGAAAAGTAAACCTAAGCAACAGATGAAAAATGAAAAATTGGTAGAAGTAAGATTTGCAGGTAAAGAATTGAGATTTGAACACATTTCATCAATCCCTTCGACTGCCAGTACAAAATCAGTCGAGGGTTTCAATGACTCGTCCACCGAATGTGACATTTATTGTCAGATAATGCCATGCGATTCCATTAATGACACCTTTCATCAGAATGATAAGCTTAATGGAGTCTATAAGACAGTTATATCACAAGGGTCAACAGATGAAACAAGGGATCTAGAGGCCTATGAATTGAAAAACAACTTACCTGCCAATGTTCCACGTTTCTCAGATCTCCTAAAAGAAAACATTCTAATATTGTACAACAGTATTCTTCTAGGATTGGGATTCAAAAGCTTGGGCTTTGAGCATGATTTCTTCCTAGCTTTAATGAACTAAGTTAACAAATCTAAAACTATGGTTCTAGGTCGAAGTACTCTTTTGGAGAAAGATCAACGACATCGGGCTTTTATAATGTAAATATATGGAAGAATATGTACAGCAACAAGCAGTATGTATATTTATAAATATATTTGTTTCTCTACAGGATATGTATATTTGTCACCTCCATTTGTGTATTTAGTAGAGACAAAACATGGAGTATTCTCTCTGACTGAGGATGTGAACTGTTTCCAGAAATGAACTCATGAACTCTACTATTAAATTCAATGAAACTCGCACCAGATATCTTCTTCACACCATTATCCCGCATCACTTTCCTTATAGATCCAGATTGGTTCCAGTAGCCCAAAGCAGCATATATGTTCGAACTAAGTAAAAAGTTACCACTATTATGTGGCTCCAATTTGATTAGATGCTGCAAAGCTTTATCACCAAGTTTGACATTTCCAAAAAGTCTAGATGCTGCAAGAAGTGAACCCCAAATAGCTGCATTTGGTTCAAAAGGCATTGATTTCACTAGTTCTTGTGCCTCCAATAGGAATCCAGCTCGACCTAGTAGATCAATCATGCAGCCATAATGCTCGATCCTTGGTTCAAGCCCGTATCTTGAAATCAAGTTGTTGAAATACCACAGACCGGATTCCACCAACCCACCATGGCTACATGCAGAAAGGACCGCTAAAAGTGTAACATCATTTGGTTTAACACGAGCGTTTTCCATTCTAGAAAACAAATCAAGGGCTTCTTTTCCAAAACCGTGTAGGGCTAATCCAGCAATGGCAGTCGTCCAAGTTATAACACATCTATCCTTCATGTTCTCAAAAATCATAATTGCTTTGTCTATGTTCCCTGATTTCGCATACATGTCAATAAGTGCATTGTTAAGAGAGATACTTTTGTGCAAGCTATGTTCATCTATGTAGCCATGAATCCATTGACCGAGCTCTAAGGTACCTAACTGGGCACAGGCCGATAGTGCAGCCAACATGGTGACCCCATCAGGGTTCACACCATCGATTTGCATTCGTCTAAAAAGAGCAACAGCTTCAGAAGCCCTGTTCACCTGAGCATAGCCTGCAATTAAAGCTGTCCAAGAAATCACATTTCTTTTAGGCATGACCTCAAATAAGGCGCACGCGTTCTCAACCTCACCAACCTTGCAATACCCAGAAATCATAGCATTCCAACCCGCTAAATCCTTAACAAGCATTTCATCGAACACCTTTCTTGCATCACAAACACACCCACTAGAAGCATACATCTGGATTAACGTCAAACCTATATGAACACAATTGCCGAAACCAAAACCAATGGCCTGACAATGAACCATTTTTCCCAAACTCAACCCACTCTTACCCAAACGAACCACACCCTTCAACAAAAACGGAATCGTATAAGAATCAGGTCTCAACCCACTAACACGAGCTTCGTTGTAAACAGATATCGCATCTTTGACACCAGAATTACTCGAAAGTGCCTTGATCATAGTGTTGTAAAGGTAAATATCCTTGCTGGTCTTATGAGAAAACACGGAAATGGCATGGTCCAACAGACCTGTGTTGGAGCAAGCGTCAATGAAGCGACTGAGAAGAAGATTGTCTTGATCGAGAGCTCGAGCAAACATGAAGCCATGAGCTTGATAAACGTGATTACTGTTGGAGCATTGATGTAATAATGAATATAAGCAGTCTAGTGTTGATGTAGCTATGTATGTGCGTTTATGGTTGGACCTGCCATACTTTATGCACCTACTATGTAGTCTCATCGAGTCATTGATCGTTGTTCGTATTTCGTTTGATCCTGATACGATTTTCTTTTTATACGCACGAAGCTGCTTAAAAATAGATAACTTTTAACTTTTTTTTTTTTTAACAAATAACTATAAATTTTAATTTGTTACAATAAAATGAATCATAATCAAATAATCTTGATTATTAGTATGTTATGATACTAATTTTAATAAAATTTGAATCTTTATGTAAAACTGAAATTTATAATTCTTTTTCTATAACAAATTAAAATTTATAATCATTTCTCGTTATAAAAAAGTACACGTTACCTTTATTAATTTTGATATATATGTTACAGTTCTCGGTCATTTGTCCTAAAATAATCAATCGTTTATATACTATTTTAATTTTTAAGGCCACACGGAGACACGGAGTACTCTACATATGTGACTTTCGGTATCGCAAGTCAACACCATTTATATAGTTGTGGTACTGACAATTTTGAATATGTATCAGTATATCATTATCAAATGTGACAATGATGTGACAGTAAGAGGAAGAGCAACCCATGAGTTAAGTCTTCTTCAGACCCACCTTGAAGCCTTCATACTTTCTCCCTCCTCTCCTGCAAAATGGTCCTGGTCCTTTCACCCTTCTAGGATTTTTTGAGTGTCAGGTCTTTGAAGAATTATTCAAACGAAGGTCCCGGTACCCCCTGCCCCCGCGACGGGGTTTAAGTGGGCTCGTTTAGCTCCTGGGAAGATCAATATTTGTGTTTAGCGTGCGGTGAGAAACAAGCTGCCAACTCTTTCAATTCTCAGCTTTAGAGGTATCTAACTTTAATCCTTATTGTGTCTAGTGTGTGGATGCGAGGATGAACACAATGTCTTCATTACAGTCGCTCATCGATCTCTCAAACTTGGTGCAAGGGAAAGAAAGCAACCATTTATGCTTATATTTGGGAAATATGGTTGTGGAGGTTCACGCCTTTTCACCTCAGGAAAAGGTCAGCATCAACACTCTTTTCTTTGAGTATCAAACAGGAGTCTTAAACCTCTATGTGCTTGGGATGTATGGGTGTTATCTTCATTGAAATTGGGGATTGGGTAACTCCCATGTAACCCTGCAAGTTTGCTGCTTCTGCTGGTTTTTGATTCTCCTGCTTAGAGAATTTGATTGTATTCTTTAACCCTTCACCTTAAATGAAAATTGCTTTGCCTTTAAAAAAAGCATGAGAAGTATAAGAATAGATACTCCTATACTAAATCTTTCATAATAGAAAAAAATACAAAAAATCAAGTTGAAATATCTTTCAATCTATAAGATATTAGTATCGAAATAAAAATCAATAAAAAAATCGGTTAAAGAAAATATTTTTAATGTCTAATCAATATATTTAAGTACCGGAAAGTATGTATAAATGGAATGCTGAACTTCAAAAACCTCCCTCCTAAAAAGTGGTATATTCATCACAAATAAATTACCAAGCTGTATGTTTGTATTTAAAAGTGATTATACGTCCAAAAACCATGTAAATAAGCTATGTTTGAAGTTTCTTATGAACTTTTTTACGACTTAGTTTATTAATATGTATCTAATTTGTTATATTTTATTATATATGGTTTGATTCATCAATATGTTTCAGGATGTGTTCTTCATCGCAAACATGTAACATGTTCATCCCGGATTTGTTTGTGCTCTTCCCGATCATTTTCTGATTATACCGATTTTTGTTTGAGGATCTGTTCATGAAAATGAAAAAGCTTCTTTATTTCCAAATATGGGTAATGTGCAAAGAAATTTAATTACGTGTCTCAATATTAATATTCTGTGTAACGAACTACACTTTGTTGATTTTAATACATTAAAATTACATTTTTACAACTAATACAACAAAGCCCCCAAATTAAAATAGAGTGTGTAATGTAACCAGCAATTATAAGTTAGCAGGTCATCGTTTTGTTATTATTTTATTTTCATTTTCAATTAATTTATAACTCATCCATTTGTTGTATTATTATTATTATTATTATTATTATTATTATTATTATTATTATTATTATTATTATTATTATTAATCTTCATCTTTTCCAAAGCTTTTCTTATAAAAAGCCGTCAACTTTACTATAACAAAGTATTTTAGCCCACGCTTCACAGTGGGGTTTAAAGACATATATTTAAAAACGTGTTTTTAATAGATAAACTAATAAAAGAAAGAAATCAAATAATCCATGATTTTTTCGCATATCAATTTAGTTGATAAAAAATTAAAAACGTAAGACATATGTAATGTAGTTGTTTGTGTAATTATATAAACTTTTGTCATTTTTTTATATATACAACTATATGTCTCTATATAGAAAATAAACTGAAAAAAAGATATTATAAAGTCATTATAATTTTATCCTTTTCAGTTTTCATAAATACATCTTTATTAAAATTCATTGACTTAAAGTTTATAAAACAAACTTTATAGTCTAAATAATTACAAATAATATAAAAAAGTCATGTAAAAAGAGTTATTTACAAAATAACTTTTAATCTTGTTATAGGAAAATAAAAAAAATAAAACAAATAAAATGATATGAGTTGGAGTTTTAAAAGTGTGACAAAAATACTAAGCAATAATACATTTAGAAAATACTACTAAGTAAATAATTTAGTTGAAAATATAAGGTTAAGGCGATATGTAACAAAAAGAAATATTCTATACTAATAGTAATGACAGAACAAAAAAAAACAAATTAGAACATTTTGCCCGTTTCAAAAACCAAACTTCAAAAAAGTTAAAAAAACACAAAAAAAAAACTATCACCCAGGATTCGAACAAGGGGCTCCTGTGCGAAACAAAACTCTCTTAGCGCTTCCTCCGTTTAGCTTTTAGGAATTTTGCGGACTATTATTTATATAATCTAATTAAGTTCAATGTGAAAGAAGACAAAAATATTTATTTGTTTTTGTATGGTATAGGAATAAGAAGATCCAAAATATACAAAGAACCGGTATGTTGGCCTACGAAACAAATTCTAGAACAATAAATAACAACAATTGTTCCGATGTAGGCAACCAAATTTGTAATCTAACCAGTCTTCCAAAAGCTTGAAAAACTCATTGATACAACCTTCAAATTAGGGTTTTCCAAAGAACACATCGCTTTAAACCTTGAAAGGCTTTCAATCGAGTATAGGGTTCTCGGAGCTTGATGAAAAGATTGATTCAAGATATGAAGAAATTGAGAGATGAAGAAAATCCATTTTCCATCTCAAGATGAGCATGCAACCAAATCGATCTGTTTAAATCAAGGAACTCCAAATCATTTGGGCACAAATATAAACAAATCAAGCAAACCCTAATCACAACAAGAAACCCTAATCGTAAGATATGAACAAAAAAAAGGGGAATTGGTAGAGATCTTTGTGCGTTTTCAATTTTTCATCGAACCAGCCATTTGCCGATACAACCGTTTCTTCGAGCCCTAAAATTGATGGTGGTGTTTAAAGAAGCAGGTAATGGCGTGGTTGGTCGACTTTGGACACGTCCTTTCATACTAAAATCAAGGTCGATCATGTTGAGCAAATTGGAAAAATAGTCATGATTTGGATTAAAAAAAGGCCGAATAATCTCGGTTGACGTTAGATGAGTTGATATTTTTATCAACCAAAACAGACGGTGATTCAAAACATGACCGATTAATAATTGAATTGTACAGACAAAAATATTTAGAAAAATATGAAGTAGGATTCTTTATTAACCATTGAAGACGTAACTCAATTTAGTTTATTATTGTAGAGTTTTATTTTAACATGGTTGTTTTATTTAGAAATTATAATTTATTGCTAATGTGACTCTCAATTGTTAAAGTGATGTTAACTGAAGGGTGTTAATCATATATTAGTTATGCTTATATAATATTCAGTTATTACTATGTGTGATTTTACTCTCCTAGACGTAAATAATATAAGCATTAAATCAGATTAAATTTGTGGAAGAGAATAAAAGATGATAGGTTGGTAACGATATAAAGGTCTTAATGGTTGTGTGTAACAAAATGTTGTCGTGCAAAAATATTACCATTTTACTATTGTTATTGTTTAGTTTTAGCCGGCAATCTATCATTTATTCCACTTAAATGTTATGTATTCATATTATGAATAATTTAATAGTTTGCATTTGTTCGATTATCAGGTTTATGATTTGGAGTAATCTTTATCACTAACCGTCACATTAGTATTTTCAACTCATAACTAACAACCCACAATCATGACATGTATTATTAAAATATTTGGACTTACATACAATTATTTATCTTGAATTTTACTATTTTAAAAGAGAGAAAAAAAAAGCTTAACAAGTCTTTTAACTTGTGACAGAAGCAACAAGTGGAGTGATCACGAGCAAATAATGGAGGGTTGGCAACGGGAGCATAAGGCTCGTGATGTGTCGTGAGAGGCTAAGAACGAGGCTCGTCATATTACCTTTACAAATGCTCTTATATAGTAAAAATCTTCTTATTGAATTCTCAAACATACCATATTTATTTTATTCATTATTGCGAAGGGAATCTAATTTGATTTGTGATCCACGCATTTATAGTCAAATTCGTGACAAAGGATGGTCAAAATCTCGTTTTATATAATCGTATTAATATAATAAATTGTAAAAAAACTAATAAATAAATGTAAGTCTAATAAACGAAGCTCCCTCCCAGCTAATTATTAAATCTGAAAAGGACCCTTTTAAGAAAACGAATGTAGTGACGATGATTAATGACGTGATCAGTGACGTCATAATGTTTGTCCCGTGAATTTGAGAACCAAAGCGTCCATTGCGTAGAGAAAACGATCCTCCGCGTCTCACAACAAGTCAAAGTCTACACACCCATTGCATACCTCAATTTTACGTCAAAAAATTATATATATTTTTTTTACAAAATACTTCTACTTAACCACTTCATCAACATATAGAATATACTTTGAATCTTGCCAAATAGATTTTTAAGGACACAAAATAGCAACAAATCAAGCGAATTATCGATTTCAATTGATAGTTTCAAAGGAAGTTTAAAATGTCAATTTTGAATCAATGTTTTCATCTCTCTTTTAAAATAAAGGAAGTTTAATTTCAATTGATAGTTTTAACTTCAAATTATGGAGCAATGTTTCATATCGAAGGAAGATTGACTTCGTAATGTGTTTAAACGGTCCTGAGCAACTTCACTCATAGTCAATTGGTTTTAAGTTGTAACCTAGTAAACCTACATCGTATTAGAGCATTGTTTACCCATGGTTAGTCAAAGTTTACACGGACTCCACGAAACATATAATTATCAATGTGTTGGACGCAAAAAAATAGAAAATGTCCCATGTGAGAGACATGATGAGTAACATCTTATACTGAACGAAAAAATGACTTTATTATAATATTCTTAATAAGATACGAGCGATTTATCTTTTAGTAAATTAGTTTTAAGTTAAATATCACAAACCAACAGTAGCCATTAAAAAGACATAGACAAAATTATTAAGTGGATATAAATTAAAATATTAGATCGATGTCGGAAAAGAAGTAAAGAACATTAGATGAAGACAAAACTGAAAACGTGAGTAGTGACGGATGAGTTGGGATTTTGGAGCACTGAGAACGTCAGCAGTGGCTATGTTCACATTATATAACTAAAAAATTCATAATTTTTTTATCTATTTCTTCTTTATTATTATTTTTGCAAAAATAATTGCTTGAACAAAATTTTAATTATATGTTTTTTAAAAGAAGATTTTAACCTGAACATGTGAATCTTTTGCTGTAATAAATGAATTTAAACTGATATTATCCATGGTCGTTTTTGAAACATATCCCGTGATGATCGTTGATTGAAGCCCCTAAAATTTGACTAACAATACGGGGTGACATAGTCTTCAACAGATACTTAACCCAAGTAAACTTTGATATTTAGAAACAGTCGAACTACTTGAATCTTTTTTCTTTAAAAAAACAAGCACTTTTAAAAAATTCTGAATACAATACTATATATGAAAGTAGTAAACCCACTCTTTTTTGGAAGATGTAGAACAAAGAGGGTATCTTGAAAAGACTATACAAGATAAATATGCAAGGTTCTTGGTAGTATCCGAGACGTATTTAAGAAGCCAAATTAACCGATCAGTCAAGTAATCAATATGAAAAAGATAAATTATATAACACACTGTAAATAAACGGATAAATACTTAATCTCTACATATCTCATATAAATACTTTATACTTAAAGGTTAGGCTGCAGTCATAGGGACACTGAATTTTGTACTTAGCATATATACTTTAGTATACTTCATAAAATAACAAGTACACGTCACTCAATGTAAAACGAAAAATAAATATGACGTATCTCACACAAAGAAAACACGTAATTTAAAATGAGAATTAAGCCTAAAACACTATAAAAAAATATTAATATACATTTAATGGCACGCAATATTTGTGTGAAGCATACTATAACTGTTTCGAGTTTTGACCATTGCCTTTTCTTACAAAAATAATAATAAAGAAAGTGCTTTGACCCTCGTGAGAGGTCCAAAAACTTCTCAAGAAACGCAAAAGGCAACCTAGTAGACATATATGGAGTATGGACCACTTGGTTAACAACTAAACAGTAACTCCCTTTTATCGTAAAGTGGGCCATCAATGTCTTTTGTGACTAAGTATCTGAACCAGCAGCCATCAGCCACCAGGAATGCAGCAACAAAAGTATGAACGAAGGAAAAATTATATAATCTTTTACTTTTTCTTCCTACTTTATCTTTCTATTTTATCCTTCTACTTACTAAACAATGAATGACATATGAAATTCATTTATTATTTTTCCTAATCTTTTCCCTTAATTTTAATATATGTATTGATCTAATTAATAGGAGGATAAGTAAAAATAATTTGTTGGAGGATATAAAACCTCTCTGAACGAAGTATCTGAATCATGTAAAGCAATTAATAATAGTCTTATAACCACAATTTTACCATGAGCCCGGCCGGTAGGCGGAGTGACATGTAAACCTACGTGGTCGAGCCTGACTACGCCATGGTTATACGTACGCTTGTCAACTTTAAGCCTGTGCAAAAATGAACACAGGTTGCGTTGTAGCCTTTTGGTAGGTCCAAGAGCTCTCTCTCTCTCTCTCTCTCCGCATTCAACTAACGATAAGTTTGTAGCCTTTTGGTATGATGGAGTAACTAGATGTTGCGAAAATAGATCAATGATGTGATGGATGTAATGGTTGACAACACTCAAAGTAAAAGATGCATAGTAGATAACGAGTTTGTAACGATTCCGCGTGTTGCGGCGGAAAAAAATAATAATAATAATATTAACAAACGTATAAAAGTGTTAATGCAAATAAAATATGAAATTTTGTTGTATAAAAAATAAAGCAAATTCTATTTGATTATGATATCAATAGAAGAGAAAATGGAAAAATAGAAAATTTAGAAAAACAAAATAAAAAGCCTTCAAAAAGGTTTGAACCAATAACCATACCTTTGCATGCATATGTTGATATCACATATGTAACTAAAAAGGTTTTATTGGTGATTCAAATTTTATATAATAACAATTTGTAGAGAAAGTTATTGTTCATTTCTCCTGCAAACTGTTATTATATATAATGTTCATATCACATATGTAATTAAATTTAACAGGCTACACACTATTTGAAATAGATTTAAACATATTTAAAATTAGTTATTTTAAAATTGAGTCAAGTTTATTTTTAGCTCTAAGTTTCTAAAGGTTTTGTGTGAAACTATAATTAAAGCTCAAAATTAGGGTTTAAAGGTGTCATTATTCTAGATAATGAGTAGATATTTTTATTGTTGTAAAAACTGAAGCACAAAGGTGAAAATTAAAAACAAGAAAGCTAACAAAATAACTGATTAGTTACCTATTATTCCTACATCTATCAATTCTCAAACTTTATCGGCAATTTTTCGAGAGACTTTGATTTTTTTTTTTTTGGTAATTTTACATCTTCTCATGAGATAATAGATGAAGAGATTTTATTATTTCTTATGATATATTAATAACCACATCTTTTTGAAATGGAAAATAGTCACCCAAGCTATAATGAATCAACAGCAATGAGAGATGAAAAAATATTTCCTTTAGACGCAAACTAAGGTAAAGGCTGGTTTATTACCATTTACACTTTAATTAGAATAAACAATTGTCTTATATTCTTTTGAAATTAAAATTGTCAACGATTTATTTTTCAAATAAGTTATTTTCTAATTTGGTTTTTTATTATTAACATTCATCTTCATTTAATTGTAACGTGTTATAAAAATACGATGATTGATATTTAAGTTTTATAAAGTGATTAAAACTTTTTTTTGACCGGCAAATAGGGACACTTCCCCGCCTCTCCAGTGTGGGTTCGAATTGCTTGGTGACGGGTTTTCAACCACCCCTCGTTATTTGGCTTTAACCAAGTTTCGAGCACTACGCTTTCACTCCATGAAGGAACCCGTAAGGGAAAAACCTTCAACCCACTGCATGCAACAGGATTTGAACAACAATTAGTTTACGTAGGAGATAAATTAAAAGGAAAAGAATGATGATAAGAGAAAAATTGAATTGAAGGGATACCTAGATGTACTTATTGTAATCGGTCTATTTTTAAATTAAAAAAATTAGATTCCGGATTAATGAAAAGCAAGTTTGGTGTAATTATTTTTCTTAGTAATCATTATCATTAACGTCGAATGTATACGAATTATCATTTATGTTTCGTAATTGCTTCGTAAAAAGAGGTAGGTGGTTTGTGTGTAATATTATATGATGTATTCTTTTTATAAAATAAGATATAAATATTAAAAATTAATATATTAATTTACTTTTACCCGACACGTAACACGAGCAAATATTTACCGGTTAATGATCATATGTATGCTAATTAAGTTAACCTGAAAACAGTATATATTTATTATTATTGGAAACTAAAGCTCAAGGGTGATGTACTGATGTGTCATATATCTTCCTAAATATAAGAATAAGATACAATGAATGAAGGCAAGTGGACCAGATTATTGACCATTTCTGCATGTTTAGTTTGAACATTGAATAAAAAACTGGCCCCAATATCCTTTGGGGAAGACTGGGAGTTGGGACCTAGACTGTGGACTCCACCTTTTTTTATTATTTGATTTATTATAGATTTTTCTTCAGTAATTTTCTTATTGGCTGCCCACGCATGTTTTATCTTCCCAAATATATTTTTCTATATATTGCATAAAACAAACAATTACCATACATAACAATCATAATATTTTTGTCTTTATAAAGTTATGAAATTTTTTTATCATCCACATATTCAAGGGTATTAGTGTTTAATCACATATATTTTATTGTGCATGACAAATATTTGTTTTGTGCAAATCATCTCTCTACCACTGCTACCTTGCCTAACATTTTAGATGTATCACATCAATCACAAACAGTTTTTACAAAAGATCGTTGTAGAGGTATAAGAGTTCCAAATATACATGTCTTTTTTTTTAATTTAAAATTTCCTTAGCTTTTAGACCACACTTAATGGCTCGTCTTTCGCCTTCATAACGAGCTCGTCATCATAAAATCGCCAATCGTTCACCTCGTCATCCACTACAGCTGCATCGCCGTCCCTTTGTCAAAGTTGAGCTAATCATCCGAATGACGAGCTTTTACCTCGCTTTCCTTTTTTTTAAACAACAATCGCCGTTAACCACACAATGGTCAAAAAAATAAATTATGAAACTAGAATTGTACAAGAATATTTATCTTTTTAGACGAGGAAATAATGATGTATGATGGATCACTGCTAAATCGTTGTAAAGAATGAGACCGGAAGTTCACACAACCAATGCTATATAAGTACATATCGATCAGGAGCCGGTGAATGTTTGATCTAAACCTATTTTGCCAGACACCGACTTACAATCCTGAGATGTTTCGACGAGGATTTCAAATGCGAAAATAACTCCTTTGAGGACCGTCAAAGGTATATCAACATACTCTCAAGAATCTCTCCTTGACCACTTTAAATATTTTGTACAACAAGGAAATGCTGCGAAAGTGCTTGGTTTACTGTTATTCAAAAATGTGTGGTTGCATCCTGACGCTTTTGATGACTATTTATAGATGACTGAAAAAAGGGTAGCTGATTGTTTATATAACTTTTGTAAATGTGTATTTGATTTCTACTTGGAGACATACGTAGTTGAGGAAACCAACGTATGATGACATACAACGTTATATGCCAGACATGCTGAGATTCATGGGTTTTCCGGTATGCTTGGAAGCCTTAGTTGCCTACATTGGGTGTGAAAAAATTGTCCGAATGCATGAATATGGCAATAAACAAGAGGCGATCACGGACACCTAACGATCATGCTTGAGGTCATCGCTTCGTATGATTTGCGACTTTGGCGTGCGTTTTTTGGTGTTGTGGGTTCAAACAACATCAACGTTTAAAACCATTCGCCATTGTTTAATGACATCATGAATGACATTGTCCCCGAAGCTCCATTTGAAGTTAATGGAGTGACTTATACAAAGGGGTGTTATCTCACTGACAGTATATACCTAAATTAAGCTGTTTGCAAGAGTTTGATGTGTCATCAAGATCACAAGAGAAGGGAGTTAAAGAAAGCATAAGAAAGTGCAATAAAGGATATCGAGCGAGCGTTCGGTGTTTTTCAAATTGGGTGGACTTATGGTATTCATGTCAATCATTACTTGGGTTGTTAGTCATGAGATTGTTATATGATAGAATAGTTGATCTTACAGGCAATCATGACAGCCAGTACACCATCCGGTTAACCATTCATTTGGGTTGCCTAACCCAGTTACCTCATCAACATTACATTAACTTCCCCTTTATAACATAAAAGTTAACTTCCCCTTTATAACATTACATTAACTTCCCCTTTATAACCTAACTTAATCTCACTAAACTTTTATTATTACATATATATGGGGATATGTTGAGTCGAGAAAGATTTTTCATACGAAAATTGTTTGTAACGCCGATAATGACTTATTAATATTGGTATTTTGGTCATTTATATAGGGGAGAGTTCAAACGAGAACTATTTTTCGTATGAGAACGGCGAAAACCAATCCTAACCCTTGATTAAAATCAGTGCTAAGATTTGTTGGCGGCTCACTAATGCTTCATTAAGTACTCATAAATAGCTCATTAATGACGCATTAATGAGAGTTATTTCGTAAAAACCAAGTCTCACAAATTAATGACGGCTCACCCTGACGTAATTCACGTTTGGGTAAATATATAAATTAACAAAATGCACCTATTAATGAATCATTAATAACATTAAAAACAGTTCTCGTTTAAACTTTTGTCTATATATATGTATTAATATATATGCAAAATTTTATTTAAGAACTATTTTTAATTCGGAAACTATAAGAACAAATCTTAGTTATTTAATTCTCTCTCTTTTTATTCCATTTTCTATCTATGAATTCATCCCATACGAGGGAGTGTTTTTTTTTTTGAAAAGCAATGTTGAGATATATATAAACGAAATTGCAAGCTTTGTACAGGTGTTACAGTAAGGCCATCAAGATTATGGCAGAAATAAAGCAACTGTTAATACCCTAAATGCATATCAATAGCATTTATCGTGTTAACAGTTAGAAACACACCTTACACCCTAACCACAGACTAAACTAACAAAATTATTTATGATATGAAAGCCGGTAGATATATCCATCGATCCCATGTAAATGCCGCCGCATTTTTTTATGCCGAGCGTATCCATTGAAATGCTATAAGCTGAATGTTGAACAAAATATCCATCTCCCTGTTCATAGGTTTGAAAATGGAATCATTCCTACTTTTCCAAATGAAGTAAGCCGTAATCCTCGCGAGCAATTGCCAAACCCTCATCGAATGCATAGATAGTATCCCCAGAGCCGAGTCTTCTACCGACGCAAATGAGGACGCAACGTTGAACGGTATACCCCACCACCTATGTATTAGTTTCCATACTTTAACCGAATGAAAACATTTGAAAATTGCATGGCATACCGTTTCCTCCTCCAAAGAGCATCTTGGGCAGAGCACAGACGGAATGTCTATGCTTTTGTCTGACAGCTTTACACGAACCGGCAATCTTTGTAAATCCACCCTCCAAGCGAAAATTAATACTTTCTTAGGAATCATATTAGACCAAAAAGTTGAATGTACAGTCCCCACCCTAGTCCAGATTTTGCTGTCAATGTGAAGCCTCATGTTTTTTACCGAATATCTGCCATCGTGATCCCCTAAGCAGGTCCAAGAGTCCAACTTATCTTTAAGAATGTTGCAATTTGTGAGTTTCCCTTGAAGATCCTTGAATTCTTCCGCCACCCTGCAAATCATCCTGCTGTTTTCCCAAATATCCCACGTCCAAGATCCGTCCTCCCATCTGCCCACTTCGTTGATATATTTATTGATATCCCCCACTTTGTTGAAGAGCCTTGGGTATGCATCTGCCAAGCAAGAGTCACCAAGCCAAATATCTAACCAGAAACTGACACTTTTCCCATCTCCCACTTTGACCTTGAATAATGAATCAATCGTAATATCTAACTTGTGTAATGTCCTCCCCACTTTAATTATACCCGCCCAAATACCATTCCGTCTTAGAACATAATTCTTCCCCAAACCCCCACCCTTACCATAGATACTTTTAATAATCTTAACCCAAAACGCATTAGATTCATTTTTGAACCTTGACCACCATTTTAGTAGAAGACTAAGATTAAATGAATTAAGATCACCCAACCCCAACCCTCCCACTTCTTTGTCATGAGTTACCCGAGCCCAATTAACCCAATGTAATTTCCTGACCCCATGTACCGTACTCCCACCCCAAAAGAAGTTTTTTCTAATTTTGTCTAATTTAGAAAGGATACTGGCTGGAGCTCGAAACACCGAAAAATAGTATGAGTGCATGAGTGTTTTTATGAAGCCGATAATCCCAATGTAAATTATATAGTAGAAGATGTTACTATGTGTGGTCTTACAAAATGATTACTATTATTTAGCAAAATATAATATATATATATATATATATATATATATATATATATATATATATATATATATATATATATATATATATATATATATATATATATATATATATATATATATATATATATATATATATATATATATATATATATAAAAGACATGCAAATTTTTCAAAAATAATCATAAATTGATTCACAATTAACCAATCACAACCTCCAATTTTAAAATCATTCAATTTTCAAAAGCAATTTTGGAAATATGTGAATAATCGAATTAAATTTAATTTTTTCGAATTTAATTCAATTTTAAATTAATTGAGAGGGGGTTAAATGAAAATTAGAGGGGTTTTTATAAAAGATGTGAAGGGCTTTTAAGAAAATATGAGAGTTTTTTTTTAAAAATTGTATATTAATGTAATTAATTATAAGATGTTTATAAATAATGTTTAGTAACTTGTGATATATTTTGTTTATAGAAAAAATAATTATATATTTACGACCGTCTCATTTTTATCTATGTTTTAGTATAAATTTATTGTAATATGACACTTTTTTGAAATTAATATATTCTCATTATAAATGTGATATTTTATTTACTGCAATATTTTTATTTGAAATTTTTAATAACACAAATACACTTCTGAAATAACGTTAAAATATATAGTGTATAAATATATTTCGCTTCTGAAATTTATACATTAAAACGTTTAATCGTACGTAAAAATATATAGTGTATAAATACCGTTATTTCGCACGTGATTGGAATCTTCAAGGGACGATTCTTTGTATGTGGACCCCGCGCCAAAAGCAGGGACCCCACTTATTCTCTATAAACCAACCCCCAATCCCATATTCAAACAAGGTATAAAAACCCTCCCATGGAGTTCATCCATTTCCAAGATCTCCGCTTCAATTCTCTCACACTTTTCAACTTCAATCGGATACAAGATCATCAGTTATTCAGGTCAATCTCGGATCACTTGCAGTAGAAAATGAGATCTCCAGCGAAATCAGTAGCAAAAAGGGTTAACGATGCTGAATCAGAGTTGAACTTACCTCCTGGTTTCCGTTTCCACCCGACGGACGAGGAGCTCATCGTTCATTACCTCCGCCGGAAGTCTCAATCGAATACCGAAATCGTCACCGTCGGCGTCGCTCCACCATCACAGATCATCGCTGATGTTGATCTCTACAAATACGATCCCTGGGAGCTTCCTGGTACGTATAAATTTTCCCTAATTCTCTTCATCATCATCATCGTTTGATCCAAATTTTGACATTAAAGAAGAGACTAATTTATTTAGCCCTAATTTTGCTCTTCAGAAATGGCTCTCTTTGGAACCAAGGAATGGTATTTTTTCACACCGAGAGACAGGAAATACCCAAACGGGTCAAGACCAAACCGGGTCACAGGAAACGGGTACTGGAAGGCAACAGGAGCGGATAAACCCATTAAGTCAAAATCCGACCCGGATACAACCGTTGGAATCAAGAAAGCCTTGGTTTTTTACTCGGGTAAAGGCCTTAAAGGAATCAAGACGAATTGGATCATGCATGAATATCGACTTGCTGCGATTCCCAAGGTCAGTTGGAAAGATTTTTATTTGAATTGATCATAATTTTGATAAACCTGTCGATTTTACGATAAATCTTTTAATAATTAATAATGATGAGTATGTTTTGATTCGTGTAGCTTGACGATTGGGTTCTTTGTCGTCTATACAACAAGAAAAATAATCCAAAAGAGAGGATCATAGTAAAAGAAGAGGATGACAACACTCAGCATCCGACATCGCCATTAGATGATTTACAGAAAGATATTAGTTTTAGTAACAACAGTGGCAGTTTTGATTCTGTTGAGTATTCAGATGGCGGGTTTGGTGGCGGCTTTGAGGGCGAGGTAGTGTTTTCAGGCGACGTGCCGCCACATTTCAATGAGCAAAGCAAGATGGGAGTGATGGAAAGTATGATGCAGAAAGAGGATGTTGATGATGGGAATGAGTGGCTTGATGGTTTAAGTTTGGAAGATCTGCATCATTGTTTGGAAGCAATGCCAATGATTTTCAACTCAAATCAACAATTATTTTTCAATTAAGGTTTTGATTATTTTAGGAGTTGTGAGTTTTAGGTTACAAACTTAATGTTAGATAATTCATGGAGTTTGATGCAAGATTTCATCCATGTAAATACCATTCAATTGTAATCTACAAATTATTATTTTTTTCCTTTGAGGTGATAAGTTGTTAAAAGAGACATTGCTCTGGCTATGGTTTAAATTCAAATACTTGATACTTAACTACCAGCTTTCTGTTTTTTAAGGTAATGATTAATTAAGTTTTAAAAATTTTATAGAAAAATAGTGTTTTTATAATTATTAACTAAAGACTTCCATAATCCATATGGAACAACATAAAAGTTTTGGAGATGAATAAGTTGATGTGATATAACCGACTGAGATTCTAGAAGAATTTGGTATATCTTTCTATTTGGAAACAAATATCATAAGAGTACTCAAGACACTCCTTACATGTAACATTCTTTACGTCTAATACGTCAATATATATGTGTTACGTGGAGAGTTTGGCTATTTGACCAACTACGAATAAATTTAGCTCTAATACCATTCAAATTTATAAGGTTTTAACTTAAAACAAATTAAGGAATAATAACCAGAAACTATCATATCCACTACACAATGTTCAGTCTAATCTTCTCCTAATTATGGCCGATGATATTGACGTTAAATCAATTATTAGTTATTATATAATATAATATAATATTATAATATCTGGGTAGGAGAAGACAGCAACTATGCTGAGTGACGTAAGCAGTTATGTCATCATTTTCGTGTCTTTGCGCCTTGGAGAGGAGAGAAAAAACTAAGACAGGTAAGCAGTGGCGTATATAGAACCTTTGGACGAGTTGCTTCGTCTCAAGTCAAAATTAGACACTTTAAGCCAAAGTCAAGATTTCAAAGATTCTCCAGATTCTCATGAACCAATAATGCAAGTTTTGACAAGTATCATTTGTTTTGAAACTTTTGAGTTTCTGATGCAATTTAATATTTTGATTATAATTACTTTCTCTGACCAATTTTATAATAGCTATCTCTATGAAATGTTTTATAGAAAGGGTAAATATTATTTATCAAATAGTAATATATACTTGTTAATGATCTATCAATCATTTTAATAAAACTTCTAAACGATACTAAAGAAGCAAAGTCTAAGCTTCATATACATTAAACGAGTTGAACTCAAGTTTAACATCATGAGCTCTAAACGAGCCCGATTCAATAAGTATCAGTCTTGAGCTCGATTTAGCTCATCTCATTTACATCCCTAATAACGGTTAACTGCAATGGAAGTTGGGTTCTATCGGTTTATTCTCAATGCAATAATTATCTGAAAGGGTGTCACAAGAAATATTATCAAGCCGAGTTTAGAGGCTAGACATAATGGGAACTCTTGGATTCCAAAAAAAAGTTGATTTATGAGAGCATCTCTAGATCATTAACCGAACAAGGGGTATATCACTAATTAAACAACGGTGCTACTAAACCAACCCCCTCCCCCACCCAACCCCAACCCCAACCCCACCCCCACCCAACCCCACCCCACCCCTCTCACATAACATACATATAAAATTACTCAATTACTATTTTTACACTCACATATGGCATATCAAGGGAGGTCATCTAGACTATTAAGAGGGACTAAATAGAATTACCCATCAATCAACCCTCTATGTGAAATGATGAGCGGTGCTAGACCGGCATGATATAATAGGGTCAGGCCTTGTATCATATATCTATATTCATGGTAAATATACAATATATCGGAAAGGTTGCACAAAGCATGACAGTAAGTTTACAGGTCTTATTTCACCGATTTCATCATTTATTAGCCAAGAAAGGTACCATTTAATTTTTTACAATACAAGGGTATCATGACTTACCGATCGCTAGGTTAACAAGTTAAGAGTGTTGAAATTTACCGATAAAAGTAATGTCTAATTTTTTAAGTCAAGAAAACGATTATAAATCTCAACTTGTAATAAAGAGGCGTAAAATGACTATGGCTGACAATTTGGGTTATTGTGTTCGTTCAATTACGCGTTGACCAAATTTCGACCAATTTATTTTGTGTCCAGCCTGTATCATGTTTCGAGTCGACCCATTTCGGCCGCGTTTTCGACGAGTATTTGTTTTTCATTGTTCGACTTCCTCTTTTATACAAACTTTAAATATGATTCTTGTTTCAATTCAAGCTTTAGAATTCAATATTCATTTTGATTTGATCCGAACTTCAAATTTAGTGTTCGTTTCAATTTGATACAAATACCAATTTTATTAATTGATTCAAGCTTTACAAAGTAAGTTTTAGTTTTATAATTATTTATTGTTTTATTAAAGAAAGAGAGAATACACACAAAATGAGGGTGTTTAGGAATAGTTTAATCTAATTATCAATTGTTAAGAGTTATAAAAGGTAAAGTAGCAGATAACTTAAACTTTGATGTAAAACCATTTAAATAAAACTTAAATCATTAAACCATATTCCACCCTTTTTAGATATCTAAGATTTGTTTCTTCTTATTGAAATATGAACACCGTATCTGCTCCTCTTGTATAATTCAGTGTGACCTTGGGTTGTTCTCAATCTCTAGTTTACCTTTAGAATTGAAAAAAGAAAAAAGTAAACGGCATATACATGGGTCAAATATCACCAAAAAAATAACAATACACACACAACCATCATACTCGGAGTTGAGAAAAATAGATATACAATGTAGACAATCATATATCTATGTGTAAGCGGATATGTTGCTTCCTGAGAAAATAACAATATGCAGCGCTTATGAGTTCATAAACGTATATTGAGAGTATAACAACACACAACGTTTATGAATTCTAAGAAGAAGACTTGTCCACTAGCCATTACAACCAAGTTTACTAACGAACAAAACTTAATATATGTTTACTCTGCCGAAAGGTAAAATATCATATTAAATTTAACGAAAGTTGAAGAAAACTTAAAGATACAATAATACATAAGAAAAAAAATCATGTGAAAATCAACCAAATACTTTCTCACCTTTTCTGGGTTCACTTTTCTGAGTTATCTGCATAATATAATAAGTGTTCATCTTTCCTGTTGTAAGTTTTATGTTTCTATCTTTACCCTAGTATCTACAGCAAATGTACATCCAAACTACAAGAATGTACAACCACATCTTTTTACCTGACATTACTCCGATGCAACCGATGGACCCCGCCCCATCCGTGCTCTTTTCCTTTCTCAATCATCACCAAAATCACTTTCAGCACCTCCCCGGCCTCTTCTTTACAAGAGCACTCCAAATCAGTCTGAAAAAGTGGTAACAGGTTGGGTGGGTTGTACAACGTTTTCCCAACACCCCTTTTTTGCAAATTCGGGTTCTGATTCTTTCTCAAAACAACATCTGAACTGCTTCCTACAATATGCACAATCTCTTCATCAGTATCTACGTGGATCACACTATCCAATGTGATTTCAGCTTCTATATTCCAATCAGGGTCAGCCGGAACTCCACGGAACTCAGGTTTTCCTAAATTCACAAGGCTCGGGCAGGTAACGATTAGAATAAGACGTTCTGTGACAATGACGAATTTGCCCCCAAGTTTGAGTGGTTTGGAGAGGATTAGGGTTTCATCTCTTAGCATTAAGGCGTCATCAGCATTAGATAGCACAGACACACCTACAGCTTCTTCCCATAAGTATGGCTTCAAAGGGTAGTTTCTGCTTAAAGGCCTTGGGAGACGAACCCGAAGGCGTTGGGACCCCATATGGTAGAGCTTGCTTCGATTTCTTATGCTACGGGCTGTTTTTTCTGTAACTTCAAGGATGCTTGCAGCTGGTCTTGCCACAAGCCCAGTTACTCCAAGAGCAAAACCTGCGAAAGGGTGAACATATAATTTTTTTCGTTTGGTTCAGATTAGCCACGATCCACACATTATGGTAAGATAGTATTAGAGTTTAACGATCCATCCACTATGAACGGTCAAAAGAGTAAAAAGGCAAAGGGTCGAAAGCTGCCTAGAGAGTATTTGTTAATAGCAAAAAATCTGCATAACCGCTTTGTGAGAAAATAATTGTTGTTGGAATAATATATTATTTGTAAACATACTTAAAACACAAATTATTTACAGGAAAATTTGGACAAAAAGAGCTTTAGGTCAACAGGACATGATCCAGGTCCAGTTCGACTCATACAAAGAATTACCCATTTCTCCTTTTGATGTAAGAGGAACATAAGAACACCAAATCCCGTGATGACAATGTATGGGGGGAAGGTAAGAAGTAGATAGTCATTCTTCTACCCGTAAGTAGAGAGACTACTTCCATAAAGACCTCCAGCTGAAAAGGAGGAATAATATACAACAATAGAGGTCATACTAGTTCTTACATTTAGCACTGACATGATCAGGCTAGTAAAGAAAAAACTATCTCTTGTGACCAGTTATCCAACCCCCACATTTGTCTTATAACAATAGAGGTGATTTATTGTTCATAAATTTAGCTGTAAAACAATAAGACCGGCATACAACACTAACACTCTCGTTCAAGAAGATGAACTTTTTAGTAACGAAATCCAACTTCTACTTGCTCAGCAAATCCTGAAGTACAATAGTATTATAAAGATGTACCTGAGAGGACTCCTGGAAGGCCATGTTTCTCAGCTCCTCTTATTGGCGATTGGAGAAGACCAGTGAGCCCCTAAAATTTTGAAAACAAGTATCTATAAATAAACCTCACCAAAAAAGAACTGTAGCAAGGATAAAAAACGTTAATAGAATGAAGAGAGTTGAGTTGTGATATATATATATATATATATATATATATATATATATATATAGAGAGAGAGAGAGAGAGAGAGAACAACTATACCTCCAAAAGTTCATTTATTACACCTTTTCCATGAGATGACATTCCTTGTTGCCTTTCCATATCAGTTGCAGCAGGGTCATCCATTGTAAAGGCAACAATACCCTGCATATAAAAATATATAACACCGTGCACAAACGAATACCAAATATAACTGGGTATTCAATTTCGAAACCATTTATACACACCTTGTGTGCGGCTCGACTGACTTGGGTGGTAGCATCACTTATGGCATAAACTGTATTACTTAGAAGACTAGTCGTTCCTTGTGCCATACCTGTGATAAGACCCGCTGGGCTCTGCAAAAGTAGTTTTTCCAATATATGGATTAAAAGTGAGGCACAGCTATTTGACAAACTACGAGGACAGGATCGTGGTGAGTATAAATTATCGATAAATAGGGCCAATTATATAATTTAAATTTCATTCCAGAACATGAGACACATTTGAACTAGGTATCAGTTAATCTTGAAGGTAATTCGAGAGCTCAGAGGAATGATATAGAAAAGTTTAGCAAAAAAAGAGAAATGATTGAAGTTGCCAATATGTATAACTTTTGCGTACCAACCTCATTGAGCTCTTGCTCTTTTATTCAAAGTAAAAATTAATATTGTAACAATATAGGTTTTGTAGTCATGATTAAAGCAGTAATTAAGCCTAATTTTTTACGTTTTCGGATGCTTGTAGCTCCCCAAACATGCATGCAGTGAATATATATATATAGTATCTTTGTTCTATTTTTTTTATTTTTGGCTCCCACTTTTTACTTTTATTATATATATATATATATATAGGGGAGGGTTCATGCGAGAACCGTTGTTAGTGCGAGAACCGCGAGAACCAATCTCAGCCGTTCCTTGGATATGGGAAGTATCATGGATGGAGAGCGTGGAGGGATAGGGTGTGGCAGGGACGCAGGGTGCATGTGAGGAATTCATGGGTGGGCAATGACATTGAAGGAGAGGGAATTGGACGGCTTAGATTGGTTCTCGCGGTTCTCGCGTTAACAACGGTTCTCGCATGAACTTTTGTCTCTCTCTCTCTCTCTCTCTCTCTATATATATATATATATATATATATAATATATATATAGGTAAAAGTTCAACGAGAAATGTTTTTCGTACGAGAACCGCGAGAACCAATCTGAGCCGTCCAATTCCCCCTCTTAATGTCATTGCCCACCCATGAATTCATCACATGCATCCTGCCACACCCACACTTGATCTCCCCACGCTCCACATCCATGAATTCCACTTTATCAAATCAACGGCTAAGATTGGTTCTCGCAGTTCTCGTACGAAAAACAGTTCTCTTTTGAACCATCCCCTTTTATCTTACTTTTATTATTTATTTACTTTTTTAGTGATTGATTGATTTCTATTTTACGTGGCCGGAGGTCCGTTTCAGGAAGCTATCTCTCTACCTACGGGTAGAGGTATGATTGTCTACATTTCTACCTCCCCATACCCCGCTATTGCGGGATTGGGTACCGTTGTTGTTGTTGATTAAAGCAGTAATTGTTAAATAAAAAGCTAGAAAATGGACCAAAAAAAGTGTTTGCAGGCCAACCAATCCGAGCTTCACTAAACTGGTGTGTTTCAACCAGAACGCAAGTATGACACTCATTACCTGACCCACCCATCTTGCCACCTCTAAATTAAAGCATGGAGCTTGGCTATTCTCTGGAAAGCAACATGATATTACCTGCATAAAGCTCCTGGCTGGAACTGACAAGAAATCTTTAATGCCACGTCCCACGCTCCTTGCAAAACCCATAGGATTGCCAAAAACCCCAGCAGAACCGAAAACCTAAACGATAGTAATCACGATATGCTTTAAGTATATTGTTAATCACATTCTGCCTTTCAAAAAAAAATCACATTCTATATTGGACATAAAAAGCAAGATATACTGGAACTTCAGAAGCTGAAGGGTATCTGAACTCGAACCTTGTACATCTCATGAAGAAGTTGTCGCTTGTAATGTATGATCAAGATCTCTCGAATGGATTCCAAGCTAGCCAACTGATGAGATATTGTCAGTCTCCTCAGATGTATTCTTGCTCCCTCTACATCAGCAAGTGCCATAAGACCTCTCTGTATACAATTATCTGAATGATTATGGTGGGCTGGTGGTGTGTAGTAGATACAATAATTTGACTTTAAGATTACTGAGCTTGAAATAATATATTTTGAAAATAGAAATGAGAAACAAGATAAAGTTTCTGAAATTTTAGCATATCATTATTATCTTAATAGTCACCCTTACATGGATAAGATATTCTCCAGATGTAAGTATTCCGTTTCTTAGCATCCATGGACTACTTGAAAAGCTGCAAAACGAAGCAGGCCCGCAACTTAACATATATTCACATATGCACCTCTAAAAAACATAGGAGCAGAATAAAACAATAAAAAGAATGCCAAAAAGTAACCTTTGAATTACCTTAGGGTCAAAGTGATTGGGGCTACTTCAAGTACTTCAACGTATATTTTCTTCTGTTTCCGTGCTAGGAGGTAAATTTTCTGCCACGGTGCACCAATTGGCACAACAGTTGGTAGCAAAGGGCAGGTTTGACTTTGACTTTCAACAAACGTAGGATCCCTTTCTGGCTTTTCAGTTTGACGAGTCTCGGAAAATTTAGTTGCCAAATTTACTCCGAAACTTGAGGACAGAGGATGCGGGACTGAATCCTTATGTGTCATTGTTCTGCTACGAAATCTTGAAGATACTGCCTTAAAGAGGTCAAAGAGACCTAAGATGACATCTTGCTCGAGCTCAAGATGAAAATCTGTCATTCTAAAGCATAAAAATGTATTAGAAACTCCAACACATGCCAAAATAGACCCACGCATATATATATGAGTTGATTTGGGTTATGATTTTATCTTTGACGGGTCAAATAAGAGAAAATCAAAGGTCAAAAGCCTCCCTAAGTTAAAAAATTAGATTATTATTCGTAGTAATACATTTTTTGTGATCACATCAATTGAAATTTTCGAACTTATCACATAAGTGTTTCATGTCAAACCAACCGACCTATTTTGACCCATGCTAGACAGTGACCTCATTGGATCCCTGACCAAACTCGCCCATTTTGCCACCTTCTGACTAATTCCTAAAGTCCGAGGCTGTCTCTTTACATAACAATTAACTGGATTTCAGCAGCACACACCTTAAATTTATATGCTCAAACGAGAGTAACGCTCTATCTTTATTCCTCCATTTCGCTGCAGCCAATGAGAATACAGGCTCGCATAAACTGTCAGATACATACTGTTTCATTCGTTCCCCTTTGACCCTCAAGCTATCATCTTTACTTTTGATCTGGGAAGTTGGGATTTGCTTAAATTCATGGTCAAAAGATAATATAACAGGGTAAGGTGTGGTTGGTAATTGGTTATCAATCTGCAACGCGAAAATTTTCAAACAAAATATTTGCTGGTCCAAACTCTGAACAAGATCAATCACTGTGTTCCTTGCACACGCAAAAAGCAACTCCTACACAGTGGGAAACTCGGTAAGATCAGTAAAATGACTGTATCACCCGAATTTGTAATGAATTTTCAAGTAATGGCACCTGAGGTTGGGAACTCATAACAGAAATCCCAATGAAGGGAATTGAAACCGATAATCTTTCTTTGTAATGAACAAAATTTTCCTGCCTCTGGTCATATTCCCTTTTATCATTTAGCCGAGGAGAATGTGGGGTTTTTATATCATCAAAACTATGATAACGTGTATCAATGACACTGAGAACCTGTATGATAGGAAAGACACCACTGAATAAGAAAGGGGTCATTAACATGAACGTTTGTATCCAGAATATAAGAATTATACCTTCAATGCTCCTTCAGCATGGACAGATAATAGCAACCTTCTTTCAGGCTTCTGCTAAATGGAATCATGCAAGATAATGAGTTGAGTTATAATAAACTAAAAATCAGATTCACTAATTTTGCTACATGAAATAATTCTCAGATTCTAAGAAAGAAGTCCAACTAATACAGAAAGTCTGAGCTCGTAGACATATTTAACATCATAAGCTTGATAACTATGATATCTATTTTCTTATAGAGGTGGAAAATGGGTGGGTGAGGCGGGTGGGTGGGTTGAATAGAAGGTATAAACTGGCCAAGACTGAAACATTCTTTTGTACATGTCAGGTCAGGTGGGTTGACCAAAAACATTGTTGTCCATTTTTTATAAACTAGGAACATGTTAATATGATTACAAAAACTATGTTCAAAAAATACAATAATCGATTGATGAGGTTGTAAGCATTACAAATACCCATGGAGCAACTTTCAACACATTTGACCCATTTCCGTCATTTGACCCATTTCCCTAAATTTATTCAACCCTGCCAGCTAGGGATAAATTATAACCCAAACCGAACCATTCACAAGTAAATAGATCAAAATTTCCCACCTTTAGTTTCATCTCATTAATTTCCTTACAAGCAGATGCTAGTTCACAGATTTATAATACATGGAGGGTCATTATATGCAGTATTACTTTCTATTAATACCGATAACTCGAGTAACTAAGGTTTTAACCCCTTGTGGGTATTTCTGAATGAAATAAAATGATAACTGAAAATATTAAACGTACCTCAGTAGTTGCAGGTAAACAAACAGGTTTGTACTCCTTCGCATCATCAAGACTATAAGACCCTATTACCCTCTCAGCAAACACCTTGAGATTACCATTGAAAATAATGAGAGATAACTTTGTACTTGATCAATATATATGGATGTGTCATAAATGAATGCATACCTCAACAGTTAGACGATGTGGGTAACAGGGTTCATCCCAAGCATAAGGGCAAGATGAATAAGAATGAACAACAGTCTCGGATGCTTCACATTTTTGTTGATAAACGCGTAGTCTCTGCAACCAACAAATTTTAGTAATCAAATGCGTTGGGCAACAATTATAACTATAAAATGATATTATGATAATGACATGTTATGGATTTCAACTCCAGGGTTGGTTCATAGGTTCTATCATTGTGAAAAAACCTGTGTATTTATTGTGAAAAATAACATGACACACAAGGGAGTAACTATCCAGGGTTTGTATATGCTTTCTTTAATTTGATCAAGCAGGATAACATAGTTTTTTAGAACTTCAAGAATGCACTTACCTCCTTTGAGAAATTATCAATCCTGTATGGCATAAAACCAGTATCATCATCGGACAAAAGAATCAAGTTTGTCCCAGAATCAGCATGTGGGTTCCCAAAAATCTTCTCATCTCTGATTGCATCATCAGCATTTTGGACCTCCACACGTACCATATTTACTGAACCAGAAACATAATTCCGCATTTTCAACTGTGTATCACCTAAAAGTTCAGGAAAGAAGCATCCCGACCACTGCCATCCAGGTCCATCAAAACGAACAGAAACAAGTAATTCCCTGCCAAATGCAAGTACATAAGCAGGTGGCAACTTAACTTATAAATGAGTCAATTAGGGTTTGTGTTTCATCTCAAACAGGTGACACACAAAAAAAGTGTATTTAAATGCCTAAGACCTCCTATACATCATTTTATTCAAAATATTATATTATCATTAAGAGAATTTAATTTTAATTACTATCAAAAAAACTAGATTACTACTATAAAAAAACTAGATTTATTGTGTAACCATGGTGTCTGACCTTTTGGTCGACTAAAAGAACTAGATCTTTTTGAACAATAAGTGTTTCCAGATGACCCCAACCCGTACCAAAAATTATGTCTTGACCTGTTACTAACCAAATTCTCAGTCAAGTACAAGTCTTATTGCGAAATAACTGTAATTAATTATAATTAGACACACTCACCTACAAGTCTTATGTGCTTAAACTTTTACTTGGGCTCCCATAGTAGTCTATACTGTCAAGGGGGATGAAATAGAATTCCATAATAGAAACTCGATTTAAGAAAAAACATCACTGTACCTTGTTACGTCTGTCCAATGAATATGGGAGTGCTGCCCAACCTTTAAATGATATATCAAGTCAGATCCTTTCTGCCTATAGCACAAGTCCTTGCTGCATGCATTACTAATCACATATCTGGAGCATAAAAAAAAAACAAATAAAAGATCAATATGGAGAAGAAAACCAATGTTTCAAAGTAACTAAGAACGGGTATTTCAACCCATTTACATATACAAGGATCAGTTTGGGTTTATATAATATCTCTAACCGGTCAACAGGTAAATAAGACGTTTAGTTAAAAAAAGGGCCAAACGGGTCCACATTCACCGAAAATGCCTTTAATTGCATAGAACCTCCTAACTCATTTTATTCGATAATTATTATTGCAATAATATTATTACTTTAATAATAATATTTGACACACTAACTATAAAAAAAGAAAATAGGAAGTTTGGAGGAAAATGGTCCAGCAACAGCGCTAGAAGCTACCTATAGCAACAAAGCACAGATGTCAAACCATGATACCTGGGCTGGAAATTGATAATCCTTGTCCTTCCAGAAAATGGTCCAGCAATAGCACTAGAAGCTATTGATATCATATATGAACCATTGTTTGATGATTGGGGAACAAGAACTGTAGTCGAACCGGTTGGTGGAATAAGGAAAAATTGACTAGACCATGCATAGTCTGAGCTACCTTCCACATTGCAATCAGATCGGCAGCGAGCAACTCTGACCATAATCTCACTCGAAGATTTATTTGGATCAGGAGAATACATGCAAAAATTGACTTTTTCACGATTTGTTTCATCAAAATCTATATGTTCCACATTTGATCGACTTCTTGAAACTGAATATTTTCCCTTATCATTCATAGATGATTTTTGAGTGCTTATATTCTTCTGAAACTTACCATGATATGCATCCAAGCTTTGTCTAGTAGAAACAAGAGTATTATTCAAGGGAAAACTCGTCATACCATCATTATGCAAAAGTGGATTGGAAGACAAAAGATCGAGACCATCTCTTTTGCCTAAATATGTGCCATGTTCATCCAAATTATAACAGGAAGGCACAGTGCAGCCACCCACTGTCTGCTCATTAGTAGAGTTGGCAACGATGAGGGGAAATCCACAGCAGTTATACAATAAAAATGGAACAAATATGCAGATTTCCCGAGCCCCAGAGAACGCATCCATCACCTTTTCCATTGTCACATATAATGGACCTAAACAAAAAACCAACAACCACAATAATCAGCTTTTGTGCAAGTGTGTATTCACGTATAGGGTTGTTCATGATCCAGGTCAACAGCATAAACTGCACACTCCATTTATCAATTGGGTAATCCAGTTCGCTTTTCGGACGAATTTGAAGGAGTAACAGGCTTACTGTTTAGTTTTCAGGTTTTATTTGACAATTCCGACAGAATATCAATTAAGTTTTATTACTAAAAAAAATTCTGAATAACACAAATATAAATCTGATAAACGTACGTAGCTTGAATCGATACTCGAGTAATCTAATCATCCAAATAACCTAGATTCAAGTAGAAATATCTTGTTTGGGTAATCTGAAACCCACTTGAATTTTAATTTGGGTAATCCGGTAAAGCAAAATAATATACACAACCCTTATTCGAGTATTTTTTTTATTGAGTGACCTGAAGTTAAGTTTTGGTCTTGGGGTCAGTTGGTGGCTGATGAAAATACCAATAGCCTGTATTGAATAAGTCACTTAACCCAAAACCCACCACGGGACACCTGTGTGTCTGTACATTTGCAAATGAAACAGAGAAGAGAAAAAGGTGATGGATCAAGTTGCATCACCTTTATAAATCTCAGCACTAAATTTAACAGATTCAGATGAAGTAAACTTTGTTCCACTGAATTTAGCAGTTTCACTGAACTTCTCTGCACGGGGGAACTTCAGAACAGATGGTATAAACCCATCTATATGGAAAGTTAATGAAAGATCATATGACGAATCAATATGATAAAAAGAAGTTTCAACCTGCAGTTGTTTTTAGATATAACAAAAATCAATACAAAAAAAAGTTTTAACCTCGAAAAACTGTGAAAAACTATAACAAGCTACCAACCTCTGAAAGCAGCAAGCTGCGTGTAACTCCGCCACTCTCAATTATCAAAGAAAGCGTGACTGGTAAGTAGTTTTTTACTATTAAAGGATTACTCAATGTAATCAGGTGAACACATCGCTTATTTGAGCGACCTTGATTTTCTATCTTGTCACCTTTGCTGCTGTCAACTGATTGCTCTAAAGTATTACGAATATAAAGAGATGACCCTTTGTTTATCCGACCAATAGAAGGAAGACACATGTCATGCACCGATACACAACAACGAAAAGGATCACTGCTTGGAAGGGAAGGATAGCAGACAAATGAACGTAAATATCCAATTTTAATTTCATTAGTGAGAAGATTAGAAATGCTATAAGCTTCACTCCAAAGGTAAGTGCTGCCAAGTGGACGCCATCTTATACGTCCCCCTTCAGCTAAATGTAGAGGAAGAGGGAACTCGTGACCAGGATATATTGGGTCCAGAATCTGAAATTAGAAATCTCTATCAGTCATAGATATTCCACTATTACTCAACCAGTCATAAAAAAACTTAATCACGATCAGGTTAACATTATAAACACATTTTCTGTATGAGGATAATACATTGATACCTTAGGAGATACGCCAAATGGAATATCAAACCGGACTTCAAATGGCACTGACGTTGCATTCAACAGTATGACCTAAGATCGGAAACCATTAGAAATAAAGGTGCACAAAGACCGTGCCTCGAACCAGTCCTAACCAAGATGCTAAAAACAATCCTAGAAAGCCCGGTCCTAGCCTTAGAGGCCTGATTGTTCCAACCAGTCCTGCTTTAGTCTTTTATTTGTGTTTGAATATTTAATTCTTTGTTGTTTAATATTATATTTATAAACTAAAATTTATAAAAACATCATTAGTATAAAAAACAATTAAAAATACAAATATACATTTACATTACATGTCAAAATAAGTTAACTCGTAAAAACAATTAAAACATACACGCACACACACATAGAAACAATATACATACATCTATACTATATTATAAAGTATTTGGTATAATTTCCTAATCTCTTAATTTTAAGAAACTGGAAATTACTATTTCACTCGTCATAGCAAACTAAATGGAAACCACTGACCAAATTAAATGCTTATATACTATCTCAATAAATAAACTTTCCATAACAAAAAAAGATCTTTAAACAAACAAAGTCGATCCAATTTAATTTCTAACCTATAATATTTAAGATACAAATTAAAAATCAAATAAAAAGAAATTTGAGTAATACAACACTTATAAACTTTTAAATGGTTCATAAAATCAAAAGAAAATAGAATAGTTATCTGATGCATTGTGCGGGTAACTACTAATGTGTTTATGTGTATACACACATATGTATCTGTATTATATATACATACATACACATGCATACATACATATATATACTCTTTTGTGTGTGTGCAGAGCGAGAGAATCAAGATCAATTAAGAAGCCAATTATTTATGAGAAGCATGAAAAAGGAACTGCTTCACAGCATTACAAGAGCAAGTTCAAGAAGTTGTAAATCAGTTCCCTTCTCACACTTCACATAATTATTAAGCTTCTTATTGGATCCTAAGCCTATAGTACCGCACATTCAGGATAATCAGTCTTATAACCGGGCCTAACGGGATTTTGATTAATTACTAGAATGAAGATGCAACTTCCAGGGTTAACCAGGTACTGGCTGGGCCTAAAAGAACGAAACTTTTAAAATTTGGTATTCGGCATTGGCCCGTTTGCGATCTTATAATTAGATGTAGAACATTACATATGGCTAACCAGTTGGACTTACAGTCGAGTACAAGCGCACTAACTTTGTGTATCTCTGAACTGAAACATCAATTATTACCGGAACAACATAACTGACACTTTTAGTAATATCCCCGGCACCATCAACTCCTGTATTAGTTGACGAATTAGAAAAATCCACCTCAAAAGAGCTGACGCCAACCAGATCAATAGAAATAGGAGTCGACAATGTTGAGGTTCCCTCAAGTTGAACAACGATGTAATGATGTTGTGCATCACCCAGATGCCTGTCACCTAGATTATCAGAAGAATGGCTATTTCTGAATCTAAAGTTTCGCTCCTCAGGGGTAGTATCGTCAATATACACCGGGTATGAAGACCCTGGCTGCACGCATTTTCCGTCTTTTAATGATGATACATTGGAACTATCAGCACTTTTAGAGCCTTTGGAGATATAAAACACCAAAGGCAGTGAAGTTAAATTTTCAAGTGTATAAGGGGCATATCTGTTGGCATGTGCATTTTCATTGGTGCTGGTTCCTGTGAATCTTGAGTTTTCAGAATGAGGATTCATATCCAGGAGATCCCATGCATCCTTAATCATATCAAATGCTCTAAAAGCAACCTTCATATTGCAGAATTTGGAATCAATAATTAGTACAATGACTAACAATATATGTCATCAATGAACTTTATCTTATTCCAGATGAAGAAAATTAGCCAAAAGGGAACATGTCAAACAGGTCAAAAGTCCTCCAAAGTGAACTTTTAATGCATATAACTGAATTATCAAAAGATCTAAATCATAATTTGAAAATTATTTGCTATTTAAAAAATCAAAAAATGGATGAAAAAGTGTGCCATTTGTGTTTTAAGTGTACTAAAGAACGACCTGCTTCAACCTGAAGTCTCTAAGAATAAAAATAATAATAATAATAATAATAATAATAATAATAATAACTATAACAATAATAATTATAATAATAATAATAGTAATCACCTCAATAAAGGATTCTGTAACATTTATGTTGAGATTCATTGCTGATTCAATATGAACATCGGTCATGATTGGGCTGTTCTGGAGGGCAGTCTTCCCATGCTCTCTCCTTAAGCTTACTTGGAATTTCCAAGGCTCAAGAAAAGGCTCCCACAACACCTGGATGCATAATATTTTAAACCAGAAATAATGCTATTGTGCAAACAAGTTATTATCATTGCATAAACTAGACCCAAATACGATATTGCAATAATATCTCATGGTACAAGAGCTAATATTTTACCTTGTGAATGTTATTGTAGTTCACTTCAAGGTCACTGTCAATTGATCCTTCAATTACGTTCTCAGTTACTTTACCATGAAACAATAAGCTTCCCATTATAATTTCCAGTAGAGGGCCATTGGAGCTCCACTTGATATTACAGACAAAACATTAGTTCCACAGCTATATTCTTTAAATGAGAAAACAGTTCTAAAAACGCAAACCACTAGACGATGAAAAACAATTAGAAGTTTTAAGAGCCAAAAACCAAAAAATAACAGGCAATCATGTCAACCTGAAGAAAAAGAAAGATCACTTCAAATAAGAAACGCACAAAATTCAGATTGTTGTCTTCATTTACACGAAATTCTATTTGTTGCAAATACATAAATAATAGTGCTTTAGAGGTGAAAATACATAAAGAACTTATTTATCTAACACCACTAAGAATTCTAGCAAGTAAAATCAAGAGTAGACATAAAGAGTCATACAGCGATCATTTTGTTTCTTTGAACTACGAGCATCACAAATAGTCCACACAGAATTATGATGACAGAGAAATATATCATCCAAAATATACAAACATAATTCATTATTAAAATAGTCATGACCCAACTCCATCTTATCGAAAGCAAGATAGTGTTCTTTATAGGTGGCAATTTCGAACCCAATTGTCTATGAATGGGTCGATTCGTGCTATGATTCATCTCTAATAAGTGGGAAATCGCCAAAAGTGTAAAAGGAATGAAGAAAACCTCCAAAATCCTCTCTACCATAGGTAGAGGTATGGGTGTCTACATCTCAACCTCCCCCATACACCGTGCAAACGGTATTGGGACCCATAACCCGTGGAAGACGGTATTGGGTGTTACTTTACTTTTTTTTTTTATTATTGGAATAATATAAATTTTGTAATCATATTTGACAAACTAGCCATTTGTTAAAAAAAGACATTAAAATCTTTGGACAAAAGTGTTCTGGGTCAACTCAGCACATACCAAAATTTTCCAGTTTTTGACCCATTACCCACCTGCTCATTTTGCCACCTCTACTCCTTATACAAAAATGGTTCCCCACAAAGAAGAAAATTGTTAAAAATAATTATGGGTCCCTCTTATGTTCGGTATTTTAAATAGCACATTAGTATATGGAACATATGGTAACATACCTTTTGATCCGTCAAAAGAAGGGAAAGCTTCTGTAAATAAAATCTGAAATTCACATTACATACTGGAAATTGAGGAGACCCAGTATCATCCGGAAACACAAAGTGAATAGTTTGCAAGAAGTAAAATATGTCATGTGAAAGCCATACATCTAGATTATCACACTGAACATCTGCCTTCAAATGCATGTTATCCATCTCTTCATTATCAACATCAGCTTCAACATCAATCTTCAACAACTGAAAAAGGGGCCATGAATGAACCCTCTTGTTCTGACATAATGCAACCATTCCTGTTGTTTCCCCAATATTGGACTTCAGATTCACTTTCTGACCACTAATATTCATATCAGTGCACCTACTTTGCAAATGTATAAAGAGAGAACTGTATTCGTCGAATGAATTCCGCTCTCGAATTTCAGGTGCCCCACAATTTCTAAATGCTTCTGCAGAGACTTCAACAGGAACACAAATTTTTACGCCAATAAGATCCGACTTCACAGTTAGAGTAAACGGATGCTGCACAATGTCTTCCGAAGATAAATAACTGGACACAACAGTAGATGGAGATGCGTTTTCTGGAGTATCAACAGAATCAGCCCGATGCATATTGGATTTCTTTAACTCATCAAAATGAATTGCAGTTTTAGGAAGTCTTATGCAGGAAGATATAAAAGAGTAGACAAGTTTACTCCAGTCAGAAAAAAATAACCAAATGTTTACACAAGGAAGGGTGAAGTGAAGCTGATTTTCACCCTCATCTGACATCAAGACATTCAAGTGAAGTACGGGTACTTTTTGGCTGGAAGATGTGCATTCCATTAAGACAACCGAGCTTAACAGTGAAGAGAGCTTTAGAGATGTGAATGACATATCCAGACAAAGAGGTTTATCATTTTTTAATGATACTGAACATGTAAATTTCATGTCAGCTTTGGCTGTAAGTTCATTACAAACCGATTCTATCTGCTGAGAGTAAATTTCTACCGACATCGATTCAACAGAACATCTAATTTCTGTAAACATCACAGTTGAATCTTCAACAGGAAACACATGAGTTTCTTTAAAATTCCTCTTAGACTGGAGAAACTGTAAAACATCAGAAGTGAAACATTGGGATAGATTTTCAACAGTTGAGAACTCATCAATGACATCTTGTAATGCTCCAAAACAGCCAGATACGTCACTTCCTGAAAAACAGTAGTAAACAGAAAAGGACGAGCATCACACTAATCAAAAAATCATTTATGGACAAAATGGTATGCAAATATCCTACCACACTGCAGTGAACTAAGCGTAATAAATCCGAGAACCATGCAAAACCTTATACAAAGGCAGGGTTTTGTACTTAGAAAAATACAAATACAAAATGACGTTTGAAATGTAAATATTCTAGAAGAAATCAAATTTGGTTCCAGTTCCAAAAACCAATTTTGAAATTATCCTGAACCGAGAACAGATTTTCCAAAACTCAAGTATCAAGAACCGGACCAAATATAATCAGTGCCAATTAGTCGGTACTTAGGTTTTGTCAGTAGGGATTGATTTTAACATACCTCTATGTTTGAAATCAAATTGATATTAAAGATAATATTCTACCTTCAACAATAACTTGGCAATTGCAAATCCTTGACATGACACATATTGAGGAAGAAGCAGTTGCACACGGATATTCAGACCCATATGGTATTATAATCCATGTATCACCACTAAAAGGTGCAATTAACCTGACACTTTCTTCAATATCATGATTAAATTTCAAGGATTCAGAAGCATGATCTCTCAGAAGAATATGATCAAGAGACAAATCCCGACCAAATAAATTAAAGCAGTGATTTTGATCTGCAACAGATTCAGCTGGAACACAACACTCGGATGGAATCCCTTTGAAAACGGCATCATAATCACAGTTCTCAATAAAAGTGCAGTACATCTGCGGAATATCAAGTTTTAGAAACTGGTGATCAGTGTTAACCACAGGTGCAAACAAAATAGAGTCCAATATCTCAAACTTGTACGTTAAACTAATGTTGACCACTGTATCCTTATCCTCCTTTGCATGAACGTTCCAATCGGGCAATGAAAAGTAACCAATGAGTACGGCCAGAAATTCAGGCGGTAAAACGCATGATACGTGTTGTATACTAAAATCCAGTTCAATACGAGATACTTCTGACCCATGATTTTCTTTTCTCACACGAATATTAATCACTGGGGAAAGATTCGGTGATGCAGGACCCCACAGAGAGTCTTGCAGAAGCTGAGGACACCAGTAAGAGGAGAGGACCAATCCCTCAGTAGAACAAAACACATCCAAACAGTTTTTATGAATAGTAAAAGCAGTTTTAGCAGCGGGAAGTGTAGCAGATACGACAATGCATTTAGAGTCATGAAGGTGCAGTCTTATGCTGCTGAGATGAAGATTCATTACAACTAGACTGACTTGATCATGATCCAGCAACTCATGTTTGCTCAATGGTGTGTATAGTTTCTGAAATTCCTTCTTTGCACAGAATTTGGAGCTATTTATCTTACTGTCTCTTATATTAAGGATCTTTTTCCAGTCTGGACTGATGTTAATAAGTGAACTTTCAAGGTTGTAAAGTGACCTGTCATTGTGTATTGTAACAAAAGGGTAATGATCCACTGAGATGCTTTCCCAGTCAGATGAACTGGTCTCAAAAATATTGGAGCAACCAAACCTTTGAAAGTCAAAATAAGAACCGGATAGGAAACCGTTACTTCTGACAAAATCTTGATCATTGACAGCATGTGAAGGGGAATATTCAGATACCTTATCAAAAAAGTCAACCAGTAATCCAATAATATGTGGATAGCAATGAAGATCAACATCACTTAACCATATGCTAAACCTGTGGTTAACTGAATCCGTGTCATAATGTAACATGAGGCACCCATTAGGTGAGACGTTTAATTCATCTTCCTGTTGTTGTGGAGAGTGGGTAGAAAAATTACTTTCTGACAAACAAATTACAAGGTCACCCCCACTTTTCAACGAATGAGACGTTATTTTCAAAGCCCTTGCACTTATCCAACAAGCTTTTGTGATCTCCATATTAACAAACCTAAAATAGGGGAACAAAAGCAAGAAATTCTTTAAGTAAAAACTTCAAAGTACAATAAAGCCTCAATGTATCAAATCATTTCACAGCAATAAGACCATTACGAGCACACATATGTGTGTCAGTAATGTTATTTGTCATCCAAGACAATAAGTAATATAACCAAACTTAAAGATGTATCCCACATATGATTAACATAGTAACAATCAGAAAGACTAGCCTACACAAAGAGAATAATCCGACAAAACCATAATATCACAATAGCAGAGGAACTGAAGACAATAACATTTAACAAGGATACATGTCCAAAAAATGTACAATGGTCAGGAGAACAGTTTGACTAGACCTGTATATGTGTATGCCCTAATTTGCTCTGTTGGCCTTACTAATTGTATTATTATTGTTGTTAGTTTAGTTGGATGGTAACTAAGACTACCTTGCGCAATTGATGTAGAGACATTACCAACTTTTGAAGGGTATAAATGCCAATTTACTTTGGGAGTGACAAACATACCTCATATCCAAGTCCTGCAGAGCAACAGTTAGTGTGCAGCTAGCCTCTAATCCATTTTCAAGGTCCACAATGACATTAGCAGATTCCAAATTAGCAATGACAGAAATCCGCGAGGTGTTAAAATTCTTTTGTTTATTCAAGTCCATATCATATGACGAAGTTTTAGCTGTTGTCCCCAAGTGTGGTGGATGATGCAGCATGTTGACACTTTCAACGAGTCCCAAAACTGCACCAATTATTGACGGGGACAAGTGTGTTGAAAAAGTCGCCACCACTACATAAACCTGAGACCAAACAAGTCACCATAGTGTATCATACCATGTACTTGCTGAAACACTGAAGACAACTAATTAACTGCTGTTGAGTTAGTGAACTTTCAATACAAAAAGATAGGCGCACATGCACACAAGCAAATCTATTAGAAAGACCGCAATACTTTATGATCAACATTTCATTCATATATACATCAGCAAAGTTAAGGACTATTCAGTGCAGTTTGAAACTGCTTATCTTATTAGTGTGACTTCAATTCGCAATAATCAGTTTTAAATGTTTAGATAGCCTGATACTGCTTTTGATAATCTGAACATTCAAGCACACAAGGGTCATATAATCAGTTTTATATTAGTTGCAACGAAAGCGGTCTCTCTACCCTCAGTATTTTAAACATCTTAACTCTGCATTCCCCCTCAAGTTGGATTGAATTTCATTGGGTAAGGTTGTATATTAGCTGCAACAAAACTGATTTATCCAAGAGAGAGAAATAACTTATTTACCCCCTGCTTCAACAAAAGTTGAAAAACTTCTAATTTCCATTACGCACATTGTCCTGCTTTTATTAAAATGTCGTTTATAGTTTCTCTACTACTTTATTTCCTAAATAATCTAAACGTTCCACATGCTCAAAATTCTGATTATTAAAACTTCAAACAGCAGAAGCACGTGCACATCGAAACACTATCTAACTATCATCCACGTCCGTTTGTCTACATCTACCTTCCCTATACTGTTGTTAGACAAGATTGGGTATGGTGGCTGTTGTTAATTACTTTATACAGAGTATTCAATATCACCTATCCCTTTCAAAATACACATACAAATGCTCCTCTCATGATGTCTGTTATTAGAGTATGAAACCTCTCTTTCTCTATTCAGATAATCAGATTACATTACAAGGAATAAACAAGAACAAAGTATATATACAAGTCAAAACCCTAAGGCCCAGAGAGTTGGCCCACTACTCACTATTGGGCCCTAACTAAGTTACTGAGAGTATAAACTAAATATTAACACTAACACTCCCCCTCAAGCTGGAGCATATATGTTAATCATGCCCAGCTTGTTACAAATGTGTTGTACTCTATTTCCAGGTAATGCTTTAGTAAAACCATCAGCTAACTGGCCTCCTGTCCTTACATGAGAGGTTGCAATCGTTCCATCATCTATCTTTTCTCGAGTAAAATGACAATCCACTTCTATGTGCTTGGTTCTCTCATGGAATACTGGATTGTTGGCAATATGAATAGCCGCTTGATTATCACACCATAGGTTAATTGGCTTTAACTGAGGAAATCCGATTTCATCAAGAAGGTTTCGTAACCATATAAGTTCACAGGTCGCTTGAGCCATAGCTCTATACTCAAATTCAACACTCGAACGAGAGACTACATTTTGTTTCTTGCTCTTCCAGGAGACGAGATTACCTCCTACAAAGACGCAATAGCCTGTTGTAGATCGTCTGCTTGTAGGGTCTCCACCATAATCAGCATCAGTGAATCCCTCTATGACATGATGACCATTGTTTTGGTATTTGATACCATAACCAGGAGCGCCTTTCAGGTATTTCAAGATGTGACAGACAGCGTCCCAATGTGTGGTTCTTGGAGATGACATAAACTGGCTTACCATACTCACAGAAAAGGCAATATCTGAACGCGTAATTGTCAAGTAATTCAATCTCCCCACGAGCCTTCTATATTTTTCTGGATTGTCAAGAAGTTCCCCATCATCCGCTTTCAACTTAACATTTGGAATCATAGGGGCTTCACAAGGTTTTGCCTCGACCAAACCGGAATCACTCAATATGTCTAGGCAATATTTGCGTTGAGACAAACAAATTCCCTTGTGGTTACGATAGACCTCAATTCCCAGAAAGTATTTCAATGGACCAAGATCTTTAGTTTGGAATTGAGATGAGAGGAATTCTTTCAATTCCTTAATTCCATTTTCGTCACTGCCAGTAACCACTATATCATCAACATATACCACTAACAGAATACATCCGGAGTCAGATGAAGCAAAGAACACCGAGTGATCATAGGAACTCCTTTGTAAGCCAAACTTGGTCACTACGGTACTGAATCGTCCAAACCAGGCACGAGGAGACTGCTTTAACCCATACAAGGCCTTTCGTAATTTGCATACTTTACCAAACTCCCCCTGAGCAATGAACCCCGGAGGTTGCTCCATGTAAACCTCCTCGTGTAAATCCCCATGTAAGAATGCATTCTTCACATCCAATTGATGAAGAGGCCAGTTATACGTAGCAGCCAGAGACACAAACAAACGGACAGAAGATAATTTGGCAACAGGAGAAAATGTCTCTGAGTAGTCAACTCCATAAGTCTGAGCATATCCTTTGGCAACTAATCGAGCTACAGATCCATCTGGATTAACCTTAACAGTGAATACCCACTTACAACCAATAGTCTTTTTGTCAACAGGTAACTTTACCAAGGTCCACGTACCATTATGATCAAGAGCATTCATTTCATCAATCATGGCATCTCGCCACCCAGGATGGTTCATAGCCTCACCGACAGTTTTCGGAAGAGAAACAGAATCAATGGTAGAAACCAAGGAACGAGAGGACACTGAAAGCTTATCATAGGAAACAAATGAAGCAATAGGATAAGTACATGAACGTTTACCTTTCCGAAGCGCAATGGGAACATCATGATCAGAGTCTTGAGATGATACATCAGGAGATAAATCCTCTGACAACTCAGATTCATGGATATGCGGATCTGCAGGCAAAGAGGATACGGGTACAGGATCAGGAGATCTTTGACGCCTATGATATACATGAACAATTGGTGGTTTCGCAGCCTCTGGATGTAATGTAGAAGAGACAGGGGACTCAGAAGTAGGAACAGTGTATAACAATACATCATCATTAGGATCTCTTTCATGACAAGAACCAGACATAGGGAAGAACGGGAGATTTTCATGAAAGGTAACATCTCGAGAAACAATGTATCTATTAATTGTGGGAGAGAAACACCTATAACCCTTTTGAATTCTAGAGTAACCGAGAAAGACACACTTCAACGACTTTGGATCAAGTTTAGTTAAACATGGTCGAGTGTCACGAACAAAACATGTACTACCAAAGATCTTTGGATCTATAGAGAACAAAGGTTTCGTAGGAAATAAGATGGAGAACGGGGTTTTACCATCCAAGACAGTGGAAGGCAGTCGATTGATGAGGAAGCAAGCTGTGGAAACAGCATCAGCCCAAAAGGATTTAGGAACTGTCATTTGGAATAAAAGAGCTCTAGCAACCTCAAGAAGGTGACGATTCTTTCGCTCAGCAACTCCATTTTGAGCTGGAGTATCAACACAAGAAGACTCATGGAGAATACCATTTTGAAGCATGTAGGACTGAACAGACTGAGACATGTATTCTTTGGCATTATCACTACGTAAGATCTTAACAGAGACTTTAAACTGTGTCTTAATTTTAGCACAAAAGGAACAAACATGAGTAAATACTTCTGAGCGATTTTTCATTAAATAAAGCCAAGTAGTTCGAGAGAAGTCATCAACAAAAGTAACAAAATATCTAAACCCGGTTTTGGACATTATAGGACATGGACCCCAAACATCAGAATGTACTAATTCAAATGGGGACGCAGCCCGCTTGTTTACGCTAGAACCTAAATGAACGCGTTGATGTTTAGCAAACTGACATGACTCACATTGAAGAGAAGTTAAATAAGAAAATTCAGGAAACAGTTTCTTCAGACTCTGTAAGGAGGGATGACCCAGTCTACAATGAACTTCAAATGGAGATAAGGAACTGGAGCACGTTAAGGAGTATGGTTGTTTATGTTCAAATATATATAGGCCATCAGATTCCCGTCCTCTACCAATAATCTTCTTCGTCGACAGATCCTGAAAGACACAATGATCAGGAAAAAATGAGACACTACAATTCAAATTACGAGTAATTTTGCTCACAGACAATAGATTGAACGAAAAATTAGGTAAACTCAAAACAGATGACAATGAGACAGATGGGGTAAGTTTAATTGTGTCAGAACCAATAACTTGGGAGATAGTTCCTTCAGCAACAATGACTTGACTGGATGATCGGTGTTTAGTGAAATCAGAGAGAAGGTTATGCTTACCTGTCATATGATCTGAGGCACCTGAATCAATAACCCACTTGTAGGCAAAAGATACCAAACATTTACTAGATTTACCTGTCTCAGCAAATGTAGCCGTTGAAGTAGAGGGATTCTCAGTTCCAAGGGGACAAGTATACTCATCCTTGGGTGTTGTGGTTGTGTCATCAGGTATACTAGCAATGTGTGCAGATGAGCTCCTCTGATTACTTGCCAGGCGCTTCTTGCAAGTAAATTTAGTGTGACCCATTTCATGACAGTAGCGGCATTCAACATTACTGGAATCAAAATGGGGTTCACGTGAGTCAACTGTTCGGTCCTGGTGACCTCCTCTCGAACCACCCCTATAACCTCCACGAGATCCTCCACGGGATCCACCACGATATCCAGCTAGAGCTGTGTTATGATCAGGAAGTGGAGTAGGCTGAAGATTCTCATTTCTAAGGACCCGCGCAAATGTTTCCTTAAGAGATGGTATTTCAGATTCATTTAAGATCTGAGATCTGATGGAGTCAAACTCTGGTCGTAAGGCAGTCAGGAAACTAATCACAGCTATTTGTTCCCTTTGAATCTGCATAGTCTTTACATCAGCACTCAATGGGAGAAGAGAATTCAATTCCTCATATGTCTTCTTGAACTCCATAACATAAGAGGTTAGATACAGTTCTTGCTGTTCTCCACGATGAAAAGCTTTACAAACACTATAAATTCTAGAGATGTTGCTTTGTCCGGAATACAAGAAGTTAAGATAGTCTATTAACTCCTTCACATATTCACAATGACTGACCTGAGCTGAGACAGAAGGCTCAACAGAGTTAATAATCTGTAAGAACAAACGGGCATCATTTTGTAACCACAAATCACGACTACGGTCATCATCAGCTAGAGGATCAGATGTCAGATGGGAACCCATCCCCATGCTTCTAACATACAGACGAACAGTTTTACTCCACTCAAAATAGTTGGTACCGTTCAGTTTGTTATCAGTAAGTCTATTAGTTGTTGGGATCAAATCTGGTATACGAGAACCAGTACCTGATTGTTTGTCATCAGAATCATCCCCAATAGCCATCTTCCAGATGATACAGAAGGTTCAGAAATTATACAGGAGCACCACAGATGGTCAAAACAGCTAGAAATCTCTCAAAACACAGATAAGAAGTGTACAGCAGATAGTACCAAATGTATCTATATAACTTGCAGAATCAGATTCAAAAACTTTCTTCAGAACAGACGAAACCCAGATGAATGCAAATAACCAACAGAGAGTAATGACCAGAATCTCACCAGAAATAGAACCAGAAGGTAAAACCGACTTCCCTGCTGAAATATGGAAGTCGACGGACGCCGGACAGATGCTCACGCGCCGGCGCGTGAACAGAATGCTGCAGCGACTGGCGGTGCGTGGATGTTCAGACGGAGGCCGGACAGAACCCTAGAGGTCGCCGGAGGGTGCTGAGTGCCTTTATGGGAGTGGTGAGAATAACCGAGAACGGGAGAGCAGGGAGCACAACCTGCTCTGATACCATGTTATTAGAGTATGAAACCTCTCTTTCTCTATTCAGATAATCAGATTACATTACAAGGAATAAACAAGAACAAAGTATATATACAAGTCAAAACCCTAAGGCCCAGAGAGTTGGCCCACTACTCACTATTGGGCCCTAACTAAGTTACTGAGAGTATAAACTAAATATTAATACTAACAATGTCAATGTGTATTTTAAACAACTCAGAACTAACAAGGCATTTTATTCTATTTTTCCTTTTAATGAATAGGTGGAAATGACTACTTACTTGAAAATTAGCCTTTTTTAGTAATTTAGCAGACACCCAGAAGCAAATATAGTACATACTTTTTGAAATATAAGATTTAACTTGTATTGAAATGTAGTACAAGTTAGGTTGCCAGAAGGTTTACCCACCTCTAAAGCTTTCAATAATGATTCATCCTGGAAAATGCATTGTGCTACAGCAGAAGAAGCATTGAGTTTCTCCATAATAAGGAAAGTATAAGGACAAGAAGGCAAAAACAAGTTCATCTGCAGGATGCTAAACGTCAGTTCTATGATCAGAAATGTGAAGTTTACTAAAGTGAGAGACAATGCTGACCTCAAAGTCAATTATTTTAACTTCAAAGTGATCATGCAGATCTTGAATCTGAATTCCTTTTAAAAGATCACTTGAAGATTCAATATCTACCAAATTCCTCACAAATTGAGATGGTACATTAATATCAGGGGCAAAACAGCCAATATCACGTTTGGATGCAAAGGTAATAGCTGTAAATCCAAGTACCTGTTCATTTTGGTTATCAACTTAATATTCTTAAAATAGACAATGAGAAAAGATAACAAAAAACACTTTAATATTATCCAAATCCATTGAAAATGTTATTACATGTACCTATTAAAATGTATGCATATTTACCTACATAATTAAACACTGGTAAAGAAACACTTTATTCTCATTCAAATCCAACAAAAATGTTGAAAATATAACAATACTAATAAAAATAATGTCAGATACAGCTAAGCAAAGTCATGAATAGATGAAATATTTATTTAACTCTCCGGTGTAAAAACTTCAATAATATCAAAATAGAACGCCAAAATCAGCATGTACACCTGGTAAAAAACCAAAAAATCGCCAAGTCAGATTGACCACTTCAATCACTAATATGACAGCAACCACCACCATACCCAATCCCAACCAAGTGCGGTATGGGGAAGGTAAGCTATAGACAGCCGTACGCCCATACCTCTACCCAAGAGTAGAAAGACTGCTTCCTAAAAGACCTCTAGCACTTTCACCACTAGTAGTATTTTATAATTTTACTTGAGAAATTTTCAAATCGATGATCATGTTCCTACTAGTGCCTACATATATTGTCATGCATAAGATTTCAATACAGGCTATGTGATGTGCGATTCTATATTTCTTAGACTTCGCTGGATACACAAACAAGATAAGAATTAGCATAACATTTTATTGCTTAATAATCAAAAACTAGTAATGTCATTTTAGCAAGTACAAAAGTCAACAAAACTTAATGTGCAGCACACAAGATTGTTGTGGAACATATAGAAGAGCATGATAGTGTCACAATCTATAAATTATATCAGGATACGAATGTTTGAAATGTAATAACTTGCACAGCTGACCGAGTCAAAGAAGATTAAATACCAATTTATTCATCTCTGACTTCTCATTCTCCCAGGGAATAATTATCTTAACATTTACCAAACTAATATCCAACATCATTCTTTTCCGACTTGATAATATGTATCTGCACAAAACCAGAAGAAAGAACAAATAGCTGAAATGATATTTTAATCTTTAAGAAAATATCCAATCAGCAATGATTTCACATCATTTAGATCATTAGACGAGACATACTCGGCTTTTGATATCAGCCGTGACTTCACATCATTTATCCCATTAAGCGATTTTAGGACCTGTAACATGAAACCAATTAAAGTTGTTACTCCAAACCTGATAAAGCAACATACGTTGATTTCATTATTAGCTTCCAGCCTATGCTACTTAGTCCAAGAATTATGTAATACTTTCTATGCTGTCTCATCTGATAATATAGAATCTATTACTTGTATATTAAGATAATACTGAATTAGAAAACATCTAGACCAACACCAACATATATATTGCCATCAGAGATGACTACCAAGCAAATTGGCCTCCTGCAACCATACAATTTAGAAAGGTAACTGTATCAAAGTAATATTTTATTAAAATTTGGTGTAGAAATCACCTCACTTACAAAAATATAAAAATGATTAAACTTCATCAATCAAATGAGCCGTTTACGTATTTACTTCACACAATGTCTTATGCATGATACAGAATTCTAATTAGAAATTTAATGCTGCAATCTTGAGAAGGTTCTTGGAAAGAATGCACGTACTTCATGAAATGAAACTTGAAAAAAAAACTAACCCTTTCTTCATGAGAGCTGTAAGAATTCAGGACAGTATACAACTCCATGTTATCCAAAAAAAAGGTTGGATCACAAGTCACTTCAATTGGCTCAAGCATGACCTGAAATAAAGCCGAGGGTCATCTCACTATCAGAAATTTCTGACATGTGACAAAAGAACCAGTTGTCATTATTTGCTTTTGTAATCAGAAAATGCAAGCAGAATACCTTTAATGTCAATTCACCCTCACGATTTGCTTTTGGAATGTAAGCTTGAATATTTAAAGATGGTTTCTCCACTTCAAGAAAATGCTCCTTAGAGATGACCTGAGAGAAAATTGTCATAGGATAAAAAATTAATCTGTGTATCAGATATGCGGCCGTGTTGGCATGCTTGCCTGCTTGGAATTATTCTAATGAGTTCTTTCTAATGCACATATTTGGACTTGAAGATAAACGGTTTCATCACATGAATTCCGTGCATATAACTGTGGAAAGCCATATGCTATGGGTTGTTTCATTCCTGAATGTTCATGTTTTTAAGTGTTTGTCCATTTTGACTAGATTGGTGAAAGAGATTGTGCTTTTTGAGTAGTTGACTGACTAATGTATATGGTGGGAATTTTTATGTTCATGAAGTATGTTTGAGTTGTGATACACCATCTTGAATTGTTAGATTCACAACTTTACAATAAGATTCACGGATTGGAGAAACCTTATAATTGATAACAAATCGTTACTTATGCCCAACTTCCAATGGTCAATGTGTTAGCCTCGTGTTAGTTTTCCTGTATTTGTAGGGTTAGATAACCAGGTTTAGTCTTAGGTTCACCAATCAACACGATTGCAACCTACAGTCATTTATATTGTTGTCCTTGGCTAGACAGAGTCTGAGTCCAAGTGAATGCCTACTCACTTTACTTCCTTAACTTTGTCTCATCCTATATTTACTTATATATCTTGCTATAGTTGGCCTATTTAGTGTATCAATATTTTTACTCGCTCCTTTATTTTGGTAAATAGTAGCTACGGAGTTATCGTTCCCTAAGAACACCAAGTTCTTAGCTAAACTACACTATATTCAATAGGTATAGTTGCCAACTTGTGTAAAAATATATAACTCAGAGTAATCAATATATAGCAATCATTAAATTTTACACAATATATAGCAATCATTAAATTTTACACAATATACATCAGAATCGAAGTGTATTGATCAATATGAAACATTAGGAAAAATAATAACTATATCATGATGCTTTCTCTAGTTAACAGAACTACATTATTTTCCCGACATGCATCTGCTATAAATCAAGATTGTGATCTAATTGTTGACCCTTTACATATTCAACCAGTTAATATGCTAAAACATGCATCAACTAGTCCTTTAATCGAGGAGTATGGAAGCATCTACTTGTATGATCTTTACAGGTTAAGACAAACAGAAAATATATGTGCCTCTATTTGGTGTACGGGTTACGCTATAAACATGTCAAGTTTCATAGGGATAATTATCGTGTTGTCGGGCACTTAGTTTTAATAGGCGTGAGGCACTCCGAGGCGATGGCACCCCTGAGAGCCTCTTTTTTGTGAGGCGCTCCGAGGCGAGGGCTTCACGTACGCGAAGCGGTTTTTTGCAAATAAATAATAAGCAAATCATACTTCACACATTAAAAAAATATGATTTGCTTAACAACAAAAACACCAACATATACAGGACTTTGTATCACTAGAACGCATAAGTAGTACAGAAACAACACATCCACAGGAAAAGGACTCGTTACAGTCTTGTAGCAACACAAAACCAGAAGCAATGTAGTGTTATAGCCTCGGGCAGAATTAGGTATTATCATATCCCTCACGGCTGAAATTTAACATACAAAAGTTGTGAACTCCTTAACTCATTTGAATATCAAAATCAGATATATAACACACTAAAACCTACACTAATGACCCTATTAACAATAAACAAATAATAATGCTACTACAATACTGTTCAGAATTAAAAATATATATATATCCTATCATATAAGTCTAACCTTATCTTACTTGTCTAGACATGCAAGCTATTGGGATAACCATAATAAAAGAAATTATTTAGATTTAGAAAAGAAGAGATGAATCCGAAAATACTAGAAGATATTCCAAATAAAGAATTCTAGAAGATAATTTCTAATAATTAATTATAAACAAGAAGTAAGAACAAAAAAGTAGGAGTGCACAAGAGACAAACCCTTCTCACAAGTAAGATGACATTTTCGTCTAAAGGATTCCTCATCTCAACAGCATTAATTGATGCAGTAACAACAAGGGATTCCTCCCAAATCATGCACTCCACAAGACTCCCCTCGAATACTAGTTCAGCGGTAGCACAATTCAACTTCCTAGGAAAAAGAAGAAAGTCTTAGAACCTTATAAATAGTTTCAAAAAAGTGAACCTGATATTATTAAAAATTACAGGCTAAAAAACTAGGTAATTAGCATAGGAATTTTGGTAGGCTAACAGACATCAAACTGATTATATTAACATATAAACATTAATAAATCAACAAATGTTATTGGGTTGCAGTTAATAAATCATACCTGTTCCGCAGCATTGCAGAAATTCGATGTATAGAGAATTTAATAGAGGACAAAAGAATTCCATCACTTCCAGTAGCATCCAAAACAAGGGAGGGTGCAGGATGAAACTTTGTTGCCTCATAAATATCCTGACAAATTATATCATAACCACATCAACTAGAATCATTTCACCTAACCCAGTATTACCGATGCGACCCAAAAAAATATTTTTATTAACAACATGCTTTTGAGAGGCACCCTTCTCTCCCAACCTACTTTCAAGATTTAGGAACTCCTAATACCTAATCAACTACCAGCTCCAACATAATAATATGGTACTCGCTAATTTCATTTATAATAAAAACTAAATTGCTCCTTAAGATAAAATCTATCCAGTAATTAAAATCAGATAGCTTCCATAATGAAAATATTAATAACAAAATCATTATAAAATATGGGTTATCAGTAAAACACGTACCTTGATTACTTCATCTGAAACAACACCAGAAAACTGGCTGGAATCATCTGTACCTCCTGCACCTAGCATACCACGGGACAGCCATTTCAACCATCCTTGGGGCTTGCTTGATGGTTGATCATCATCCACCAACTTGTCAAAAGAACTATTGGCTTCATTAGCACCAATTGCAGAGGCTGATTCCGCCAAGAATTCCTAAAAACGCATATTATTGAATAGAATTAATAAGTAAAATATAAAGGCAACAAAGATGCCTTTCAATATATAGACATATATAGGGGAGGGTTCATTTAATGACAACTCACCCAGACGCAATTCACGGTTGGGAAAATATGTACCGAAATACCCCTATAAATGAGCATTAATTGTGGTTACTAATGGTACTCGCAATATGGGATATTTTGGGAAAATCAAGCTTCGCTCTTTAATAACAGCCCACCCAGACACAATTCACGATTGGGAAGATATATAAAAACCCAAAATACCCCTACTAATGAGAGTTAATGGTGGTTACAAGTGGTGTGGTACTCACAATAAGAACGGTGAGAACCGATCTTAGCCGTTGACTTGTTAAGTGGAATTTAGAAAGTTCATTTGAGAACCATTTTTATTGCGAGAACCGCGAGAACCAATCTTAGCCGTCCAATTCCCCCTCCTTCAATTTGATTGCCCACCCATGAATTCATCACATGCACCTTGCCACACTCTATCCCTCCACGCTCTCCATCCATAAATTTCACATAACAAATGAATGGCTAAGATTGTTTCAAACGAGAATTGATTTTCGTACAAGAATTGTGAGAACCAATCTTAGGCCTTGACTAAAATAAATCAATGGCTCCTAATATTTAGTGGCTCGTTAGTAAGGGTTATTTTGGGAAAAATAAGGCTCATTAAATAATGACTCGTTCACCCATACGCAGTTAACGGTTTGTAAATAAATAGATGACCAAAATACCCCTATTAATGAGTCATTAAAGATGTTAAAAACAGTTCTCGCAGTTCTCATACGAAAAACAGTTTTCGTTTGAACTTTACCAATATATAGATATAGATATATAAGGAAAGTTCATTTGAGAACCATTTTTATTGCGATTACCGTAAAACCAGTCTGAGCCGTCAAATACCCCCTCCTTTAATTCATCACCCACCCATGAATTTATCTCATGCACCTTGCCACACTCTATCCCCCCGCGCTCTCCAACTATAAATTTCACTTACTAAATGAACGGCTAAGATTGGTTCTCGCGTATATATATATATATATACATATACATATATACATATATATAGGAGAAGGTTCATGCGAGAACCGTTGTTAGCGTGAGAACCGCGAGAACCAATCTCGGCCGTTCCTTGGATATGGGAAGTTCATGGATGGGAGAGTGTGGAGGGATAGAGTGTGGCAGGGTGCATGTGAGGAATTCATGGGTGGGCAATGACATTGAAAGAGGGGAAAATGAACGGCTCAAATTGGTTCTCGCGGTTCTCGCACTAAGAATAGTTCTCTCATGAACTTTTTCCTATATACATATATATATATATATATATATATATATATATATATATATATATATATATAATTATATGTATGTAGAGAAAGGTTCAAATGGGAATGAGAAATTAAATGAGAATGGGAGACTCAATCTCAACCGTTCATTTTGTAAGTGAAATTCATGGATGGAAAGCGTGGGGAATCGAGTGTAGCAGGGTGCATGTGAGGAATTCATGGGATATTGAAGAAGGGGAAATTGGACGGCTGGGATTGAGTCTCCCATTCTCAAAAGTATTTAGGTTCTCATTTGAACCTCCCACTATATATGTATATATATACACACATGCATATATATAGGGAGGGTTTAAACAAAAACTGTTATTCGTACGAGAACTAGGATATTTTGGCACCTCATTACTGGTTCATTAATGACAACCCGGACGCAATTTAGAATAGGGTAAATATGTAAATGACCAAAATACCCGTAGTAATAAGTCATTAATTGTGTTACAAACAATTCCCGTACGAAAAACAATTCTCGATTGAACTTTTCCATATATATATATATATATATATATATATATAGGGGAGGGTTCATGCGAGAACCATTGTTAGTGCGAGAACCGCGAGAATCAATCCAGCCGTTCCTTGGATAGGGGAAGTTAAACGGATGGAGAGCGTGGAGGGATAGAGTGTGGCAGGGTGCATGTGAGGAATTCATGGGTGGACAATGACATTGAAGAAGGGAGAATTGGACGGCTCAGATTGGTTCTCGCGGTTCTCGCACTAAGAATGGTTCTCGCATGAACTTTTTCCTATATATATATATATGAGGAGAAGTTCTTTTGCTATCCGTTATTATTGTGAATATTGCGCGTCCCATTTGTAACCACCATTAATGCTCATTAATGACTTATTAATAGGAGTATTTTGGTTTTTCATATATTTTCCCAACCGTGAATTGCATCCCGGTAACTCCTCATTAATGCGTCATTGATGAGCAATTAATGAGTCATTAAGGGGCCAACATTTTTATTGGCCATTAATAATTATATTCAAGAGCCATGATTAGTTATCGCGGTACTCGCAATAAGAATGGTTATCAAATGAACCCCTTAATTAATGCTCTTTAAGGACTCATTAACAGAGTATTTTGGTCATTTACATATTTACTTAACCATGAATTACGTCTGGGTGGGTGAGTCATTAGTAAATTGCCTTAATATTCCTAACCCCTCATTAATGAGCCATTAATGAAGATTAACGAGGGCCAAGATTTTATGAAACTTGATTTCCCAAAATACCTCTACTAATGAGTCATTAATTAGCCATTGATTTAATTTAATCAAGGGCCAAGATTTGTTCTTGCAATAAGAACGGTTCTTAATGAACCATCCCTATATATATATATATATATATATATATATATATATATATATATACACACACACACAAATATATAATGAGCATACCATGAGTGATACCGATCAAAATCATACCTCAATCTCATGCTCAGCAGCAGACCTGTAACTTAAGATATCCTCTATATCAGATGCTTTCTCTATCTGCTCCAACTCCAAAACAAATGCATCTTCCAAAGGCTGATCAAATATTACCCAATAATATGTACATTAAGATAAACTATTAAATAGACAATATAAAGATCTAATGTAGACATGGTAAAACAATTAAAATTACATAAGACATTCAATCTCAGCGCAGTAACATATGTTTAATAGGAAACTCAAAAACATCATGAAAAGCGACATTGGTATGATAAATATGTGTGCCAGTCATGGAAAGCAACCTAGAAACTAGATTGATCATAGAGAAACCTCCTATAGGAAGTTTGCACACGATAATTATAAACGTTAGTTGGGAGTGCTTGTGCTACTACCAATTTTCAAATGATCAAACTTGTTTAATGTAGAATATAATATGTGACTTAAGCACATCCCAAATTACCAAATAGTCCATCTGTTGTGCCCCAAATTCAAGGTGACAATTTGCTAAGAGCATTCAGTTTAGTAACCAACTTGGTAATATTACCCATAGATTGTGTGACTAAATGGAGGCAGTATATGTGTTAACACATAAATGCACATGTGTGGCGGTAGGAACTCAATATAATAAGTGGTTAGTCTTAAATTATTTCAAAATAATTAAAAATTGAAAGATTTATCTTTACATGCACTTTATTATGAGTTCATGCAATAACAAATTTATAAATATGGTAGTGTTTGACTTTGACTTATTTGCATAATTAGAAAATTAATCCATTAGGTCATAAAAGGTTGTTTAATTTATCGTTTATTTGTAATATACTGTAGTGAGAGTCTCTCTATTAAGTCATCACTTTTTCTAGCCGGACATTTAACCCATACAAAACTAAATATGAAAATAAAACAAGCAAACCTTGTCTCAATACATAAATACTACATCACTTAAATCAATCACACATAGCACATGAATAACTTTGACAATGACCACCTTGTATGTATTAAAAAATAACCAAATCCTTAAATTACTCATCAGGGTGCAATAGAGAAAAGGAAAAAGGAAAAAAAAAGCAACTAGTAAGTTGATGAAGGTGTAAAATCTTCATGAAATCAGATATCTATTGTAACGTCATATAAGAATACAAAATCATTATACAGCATAATGACCTCACCTCCTCTTTCCGAAGGCATTCCAATTTCAATTTGTACAAATTTACATACCGTCTTTTTCTGCCTCTGTCAATAAAAATTAGGAATCGTATTAAGCTGTAGCCGATCAAATGATATCGAAAAATTTTACACGCGACTTACAGCCGATCTCCAAGGTATTTCCATGAAGTTCTCTTCATCCTTTTACGAACATCAGATAGCACAGATTGTTGAGCATAATGCCACCATTTTATCTGCCATCCCATGGGTCTATCTGCTATAGGACACCCCCAAGGACGATAACGTCCATATCTGTGAGCATTAAGATTAATGTGAAATCTTTGAGATAACAGCTCATAAGCTTGATCATTTATCATTGAAAACTTTTTTGTACAAACTACCCAGTCAGAAACAGCATGGGCTTGATCATTTAACACAAACAGTCGTAAAGATAAATAGAAAGGCATATAAAAGCCACGTGTCTGCTTGATCCATGTATCCTAATAAATTAATTCCTTTTTATGCCAAAAAAAATTCCAAAACATAAACTTCAAGAACTGAATCCATCATATATATGCCACCTCAAGAAGGTTATGTTTCGGTCTGCATAATTATGTACCAAAAACAAGAGCAAACAGCTTGTATGATAAATATGCCATCAATGACGCTCAAGAATAAAAACTTAAATTAAATTGAGTACAATGTATATGTCAATCATATCTTATGTGAAAGATGTGAAAGTTGCTTAGTGAATTGGTGTGTAATTATTTTTTCTGAACGGCTAAACACACACCCTCTAACCTAATCCTAAATCTACACCATTTTGTCCATACTCCACAACAGGACTTGAACCCACAACCTTGTGAGACACCTAAACACCAGATACCGCTAGGCTATAAGCCCTTTATAATTAGTGTGTAATTATAAAGGATAACACTGACCAAAAAATATTTCACTCACTTCTCTCTTAGCTGGCAGGTGCATAGATAATCATATAGATACAATATTTGTTGCAGCTGATCTTCGTTCAAGGACAAGACCTATAATTGTAGCAAATTGTCAGTCAAATGTTGTATAATGATAAAGGATTCTAATCATGATTCAGTTATTAAAGAGTGATGGAACTAACAAGGCCAGATAACTCAACATCAATAGAGAATTGTGCCGCATTATTCTCGAGCCGTCCAGATCTGTTCACCTGCAAAGAACAGTAGAAATCTAAGGTGGTGTTTGATTTGCAATCAAGATTCACTGAGTGTGGGTTTAATGAAAATGTTATACCACAAGTTGTACTACCTAAGTTTTTTGAGAAGGAAACAATTTTAAATAATATGCTCACTCCTCATCAAAGATAGAACGTAAGTTCATTTTCTGTCATTTAACATGTTCTTGATGAAATTGGTACAAATGAAACAAGACACATACTCAGGTGAATTATAAAATAGTTTTAGTTGATGGGTGGCCTTATTGAGAAACTTTGAACACTTTTGTGACATCCACATAGATTATCCAAATATAAATCAGTACCGAGACTCAAAAATATATGGGCAGTAACTGAATGCAAACTTGCAAACAGGTGATAATGTAATATCAAGTTCTTGACTCTGGCTCACAAACTCATTATTACAAGATCAAAGGAGTCTCCTTTCTCAACTAACAAAAATATCATTTATAGCATTTTATTTGACACGAATAAAATTCTAACAAATATATAGGTCCACCAAGCCTACTTCTCAACGAACTGTAAAACAAGCCTCTTAACACATACCACAGATCATTACCCAAATACATATACATTTATGAGAATAGACCTCTCAAAAAGGGTGTAATTAAAGAAGCCCCTAAACTAAATCTTAATTGTAATTAAAAAACAAATGTTATGAAATAATACAAGTATCGCACGCATACCGAAAGAGAAGCGGATACATCAACTGGGGCCAACAAGTGAATATGTTCATCACTTTGAGAATTCACAGCAACCATTGACATGGAGTCTTCACCGTTATCAGTATACAAATCTTTTCTGGATCCATGAAAGGTTCTACAATATATTTCCAAACCTTGAATCTCAATAAGTTTGTTTACTTGGCCAGTTTTCACCTTTCCACTTGATATCCTGACAAATATATATAATATAATGCCAAGTTCAGTTAAAAGTACAATTACGTCCTATTCGACTATCGTTGATTCCAAACTTCTATTTTAAAAAACAGTAAACTGAACATGGGGATAAAATTGGTGCAGTTGTGAGAACCTAACTACCTAACTATGTGATTATAAATCTTTTTGTTTCTTTTTGAAATAGATGAAAACCAAGAAAGTATGTTATAGAGTTTGCAAACTATACCCAACAAGATTTTGCTTCATTGCAGTCAAACTAGTCAGCTTCAAACCAAATACTGTTTGTGCCTGAAAACATCCCAAATATAATAGTAATGTTTCATCTGATACAAATTACAACAGAATGTGTGATCAGCTAAAACATAACACAATTAATGATACTATCCTACTCCAAAACTGTATTACAAATTGACCATCATGTACCCCTAATAACCCTTTTTTTTTAAACATTGCAAAAGAAAGAAGCTGATCACTGAAAGATTGACAGTTACACAGAAAAAACACTTCAATTTTTTCCGAAGTGCTTAGTTGTACAAAGTATTATTACTTATGCCGAATTATCTGCTTTAAAGGGAGTTCGTCCATTAAATCTATAAATAAAAGAAACTTGGATGGAGCAGCATTTTGCAGTTTAAGAAGGTTATAACAGAACGGAAAGAACCTTGTCATTTGACTGATCCCGATATACGACATGGACATTCCTGATGGTGACTTGAATGCCATCAATTATCTAAGGAAAATGATGAAAACAAATGTTACTGAGACTACCATCAGAACTTTACACTAAATCGTACTTCCAAATAACATCCAGAGATGTTTGATACATGATAAGTAACTCTAACAAGCAAAGAAAAAACAAAAATGATTGTAAGTGATTTGATCATTATTGAAACTTGAAAAGTTAATGCAAAGAAGAAATCACAACCTTCGCAGTAATGTATGAAATAAAAGATTTTCCAGTCTGATTATCTGCAGAAAACAAAGAATTTATATAAACCCAAAAATGTAAAAAATTCTTATGTGCATATGTAAATACTCTGTAAAAACCAAGTAAATTTAGCAAGTTTAGATTAAATTCCCAGAAAACACTACATTTTCCTTTTAGAACGTCCCAAAAAACACAACATTTCCTTTTCATGATAACATTTTAAATCAAATCTACATTTTCCTTTATATAATCACTAATTAATATCTGCAAAGTTCATTCTGGTCCACAAGTTTCCTCTATTTTGTCCTTATTCAGGAATATTTTAGATACTTGACCAATAATCACATAAAATTACTAAATACATGTCAAATTAAACTTTATCTGTTTGGGACAGAAGTAGAAATATTATCAGTTAATATAATTAACAGAATTCAACTAACACATACTTGTAACCATCATAAGAAACCCATAGTTAAAGAAACTACAAAGAAATCTCAAAGAATATGTTGTGAGGCAGCTGGAAACATTTCAGGAAAAAACTTGTCTAATATATTTAAATTACATAGAAAACTTAGTTCCATTAACACGCAGCACCCTTTGCTAAAATTGCACTGAAACACATTGGCTACCAATAGTCTTCAACTTCTTTATACTCGTCACCTATCGATAGTCTTCAACTTCTTTATACCTGTCTTTGACAAAAATTAGACCCATTTGATAGTCTTCAACTTCTTTACTAGTCACCTATTTTAGCAAAGACTCAGTTATAGTAAGGTGCATCTTGTGGCATCTATGTTTTTCCTATAGTGTATACACAAAAACCAGTACCATATAACACAAAGCCAGCAAAAATATTAAACCTGTATAGAAACAACCAACGAGCAAAACTGAAATATGAACCAAATTCAGCATAGATTTTGGATTCTAGCATATCCCTAAAAACTTTCACAAAATACAATTTAAGTGTTACCTCCATTCATTATTCAAAAGCTGGAAAAAAATTAGATAGATTAAAGCATGCCATACTAGTGTACAATGAAAAAAATGAAATTTAGTGATGTAGGTGGTAGGAAGTCGCTTACCACATACACGTTGCGATAACTTTGCAAGTTCTGCTGTAGCCAGTTTGGCCTTTTTTCCAGCAAATTCTCTTCTTTCAACATCATCAGTGCTCCACTGCAAAAATCATATAGCTGCTTAAGAATTCGAATAAAATAGTAGAAGAGAAAAACTTCCAGATCCTGTTCAAAAAGAGGGATCCCAACTTCACTGGTGTGGTAAAACCCATCAGCAATGAGTTGAGTTAAGATAACTTAAAGGGCAAAAATATTGGTTTTAGTCCAAGGCCGGCTTGCTGCAGTGGACTATCCTCACATACTGCAATGAAACTATACTCACCTCTTCATCCTCACGTTGGCAAGCACAGACTAATATATCCTCCAAAATTATTATAATAGGGTCCCAGCCAAGCTTTTTCCAAGGGATTCTAATGCTTAGCCTCCCAACCCGACCTACCAAAAACTTACAGATGTCAATGTGAGCAAATAGAATTTATGAAAGCAGAATAATGACAACTACCTGAAAAAAAAAACCAATAGTAACCACGTTAATTCAAATAACTAACTTCAATTGGTTGATATACAATTTATGGCATATTAACATCATAATAATCTTCACTGCCATGAGAAAGAGTAACATAGATAAGCATTTACATCATTAAAAATAACATCATTTGTAGAGGAATGTCAATGATATTTCTGAATAGTATTCTTTTACATAAATATTCCTGACCAGACCCTTCAAATAGCATGATTGCATAGACAGTGAAACAAATTAGAAAAGATATCAATGCATTGAATGTGCTTCAATAGGATTTGGAACCTGTTATGTGTTTTACATTGTTTGTTACAGAGACTTCACATCACATACAATATAGTAGATAGACTGCTTTGCTTGTGCAAAAAAAAAAAAACTATTTACATTCAACTGCTTAGCACAGCTACACGCTTGTATTGTTATAGTTGTAGATACTAACATGTTATACACATGAAACCTACGCAATTCTCTTCTAGATTCCTATCCAACCATGAACAACTGATTACATCCTTTTATCTTCTCCTCAAAAAACTTATCTCATCGCTCGCTCTCTCACACACACTAACTACCTCTGAGTCTACAGCTCCAACCTGATTCTCTCAATCTCAGCTCAAGAGCCAATAATCAAATTCTATTAATGACAGGTTATATCAAGAAACAAAATAGATATAATCGCATTCCCCATGGTATAAATAAAATAATACAGATGTTTGCCTAACTGCATCATAACAGTTAACTGATACATCTCTGCAATAACAATTAAATTTGACATTGATCACCTTGCTTTAAAGCAAAAGGAAGTTCAAGGTAATCAAAAGCTTCTAGAATTAACTCCACATTTTCCAGCAACACCTCCTCTGCATTAAAGGTAAAGCACGAGGTCAGCTCCAGGGGTCTAAATTGTGACCAGTATGTGTACACAGAAATGAAAACAAACAAAAAGATTTCTTCTGGTATGAACATGCTTATACCAATATCTTGAAGTAAGAAGCAAACCACCTAGAGATAGTGATAATTTTCCTCTCGCCACACCACAAACAAACCATGTGACGAGGTAAGAAACAAATAAACAAATGAGAAAACCAGAATTCAAAACAATGACATCAAACAGTTTAATGAAATATTAGACTATTAGTGTTTACCCTAAATGTGATATGGTCACAGGTACAACCGTACAACCCACCTGTATAGGAATTTGATGTCAATGGCTTACTTCATCACGGCACTTCTCAACAGAACATTCTACTTCAGCCAAATACTTATTGGCATGTACCAACGTTGTGAGCTCATCATCTACAACTCCAAGCATATGCAAAAATATATTCAGTTTCTCCAGCTATATAATAGATCCTCGCATTTGATTCTCGCGATTAAAGTTTCGCCAGCTTTGGATGGTTTTAACCCTCATATCACTGAGAAGTCTCCATGTCCACTAGATCTTAAAATATTTAAATCTCTTCCTCATTGGTGCATGAAGCCCACAAAATCAAGGTAAAATATAACAATATAGCTATTTTAATTTAAAATCTCAAGTGTGACTATTATATGGATTCATTTTGTGATCTTCGGACGTCGATCTCAATCATCCTTTGCCCCAACCACATACAAACATCTAGCGTGCTTAGAAGTCATTCACAACAACTATATGCTTCAGCGTTGGCAAAATGAACCTAGTGTTTTGAAATCTCAACCAGCCCCTCTTATAAGGACTCGATGGTGATTTGCAGTCGCCCATTCGGATCCTTCGCCAGCCTAAACCCTAAGGAAAACCCCCAGGCTACGCAATTAACCCCATAGAACTGAAGAATAGACACAAAAGAAGCATTATAGGCTGGCGCGATTGACAGGTGAACAACTACCATTCACACCGGAAGTTTGCTTTGAGGTTAAGGGCGACAGAGGATCCAAATGAATGAAGGTAGATCACAAGATGATCCTCGTAAGAGGTAGTGATTTCAATTCGACGACCAACTTCTTCCCGACCACCAATGAAGCTTATAGCAGTTGTGAACGACTTCTACATGAGCGAGGAGTCTGCCTGGGGTTTAGAGGATGATCAACTTCAACATATGGAGATCATAAAAGGAATTTTTATAAGAGATATGGTCAAAATTCCAGATCAAAATAGCTTGTTGAGTAGTTGATTTCATTATTCAAGCTTCATAAACCAGCAAGGAAGGTATTCAAATACGTTCACGATCTGGTGAAGATGACGGCTAGCATCATGGAAGGATCACTAAAGTTCAAACTAAAGGGTGAAATCATCCTAAGTTGGTGAAACTCCCTGCCACCAAAATAAATGTGTGAATCTGTAAATTCTCCCGAGGGGCAGACAGAATATAGTTGCAGATCATGAACTCACAACATTGCTTCATACCAATAAGTTTTTGACTTACGCATAACATACTGTTGAAAAGTGTGATGGTGGAGTAAGCCATCATATCATCAATATTCCATTTATTCTACTTGTGGGTTATACCCTATAACCCAATGTAATTCAAATGACAAAAGAATTAAATATCTTTTGAACCAATAATAATGAAAAGTAACAACCCACCTTTAACAAAACTAGATGCAAAATGTTATGATAGATGGTGGTGGCTTACCATTCCACAACGTGATCTTGAGTTGCTCCCTGTGTATATCTTTAATATATTGCCCAAGATAACCTAATATCAGCTGGCGTACTAAACCTTCAAACATTTCCTAATACAAATTATACAATCAGAACACCAGTCATCTGTAAAACAGCAATATTAGTACAGGAATCACAGTAGTCCAGAAATGATAACCATAGAAAAATACATGCAGTACAGACACAATTGGCAATCACAGTTTCAATTATAATCCAGGAAGACACCAAAGCCTTTTAACAAGTTACCTTAAAGCTGCAGACTTAGTTGAGTGATTGCATCACTAACTACTGGACATGTCAGTGGTGTTTCCCAGCGTAAATCAACCTAAATCATGAATCAAATCACAAACAGATGCTCGAATCAGAAATCAAACAGGTATGCTCATATCTCAATAATATAATTCTCAAAACCCCGAATTGATAATTACCTCAAGAAAAAAACTTACTAAGAAGAATAGCATCGAGACATGAGCAGCATTGAAACAGGGGAGGCAGCGTTCGCCTCAGTGGTCCAAGTCAGAAGTGGAGTCGAAGAAGGCTAGGTTGGAGGTAACGGTGGTGGTTGAATCATAAGGTATGATAACGACGAAAAGTTATACAGGTAGAAAGATGACAAGAACGGAGAGGATGGCAGTGGTGTGTCTCGGTGGCGGACGACGGAAGAGGAACGGCCAGGGCGATGAAATGAGAGGTGACGAGGGAGAATGGGAGTGTCGTCGTGAATCGGAATAACAGAAGCGGAGTAAGGATGTCTATTGTTTTTATTACTTTTAACAATTAACAATATTCTCACCAATTTATTACTACTGAAAAGTTATTATATTTTGTTATTGTAAATGTAAAAATAATAAAACCATAATCAAATTAACTTATCTGAATTATTAACCGAACCATATGATTAACCAATTTGGTCAGTTTTAAACTACTTCTTCTGATAAGCATAATTTTTGGTTCAATTATGCTATAGCCATTACAATTATGAGTGTTTGGTTAACCATTTTAACTAATACGATATATGCAATGTAGTGTAGTTTATCATTATTTATAAAATAGTATATTTTATGTTTTTTATAATTTAAACTAGTCATGTATTCTTACATTCTATTATCTTTTAGTTGATTAAGCGATTCTTGTTAATCGTTTTTTTAAATAGTGTACTTTTTACCTATTTAAAACTAGTTATATGCAACATACAATGATTATGTTTTATAAATAACAAACTATTATTCCTCGGTTCTTATTTAAATTGCCGCGCTGGCCCTAAACTTTTGAAGATACATGTTGAATAAGGGTACGTAAAATGGGTGATTAACTGAAGTTGGTAACCGAATCGTCTTTTAAAACAAAAAAGAAACATTAATAACATCCAACTGGTTATGGAAGTGTAATAAATTGGTTATAGAAGTGTAATAATTAAATCTTGGTTAACTGTGTGACTTTGTCCAGTTACCGAACCGAAACATACACACCTCCATTGTAGAAGTATGTAGTTCCAACTTATCATATTTTGTTATTTTTGTTACGGGTATTGGAACAAAACCCTAATTCATGGATAAAACTCCGTCAATGAATAATTGAATATGAATAATATCTATGAATAAATAAACAAGATCAAAATCCTGATATGAGAAGAAATCCTCAAATAAACAACCCCTCCCCTACATTATTATTATTATTATTATTATTGTTGTTGTTGTTGTTGTTGTTGTTGTTGTTTGTGGTGGTGGTGGTGGTATTGTAATTTTATTATTTTTAATTTTATTATTATGAGAATGTTAACCACAATCCCGGAGGTTGTGGATAAAAATAAAAAAAAAATTGTAGTTTTTTTTAATGACAATCATAATTCTTGTTTTTATAATCAACTTTTTATAAACACCTTGTTGGGTTGTAAATATCATTCTTTTATTATTATTATTGTAACACCCTGAAATAGGGCCTAGTAGTGTGTGGTGGTACCTTGTGTTTTAGTAGTTGTACCTTGACTTTGGTCAAAGTATTTTAGTTGCGCTATTAATGTTAATTGTCGATTTAATGTGGTTATGTGGATTAAGAGTGGTCACGTGATTAAAGTGGAAAATAGATAGACTTGGTAGAATATTAAACGGTTTTAGATGATGGTTCTAAAGATATCCCCGTTAGTTGAAACGAGATAGCGTATGTCAAGTTGTAAGTCAAAAAGGGGAACAAAATACCCGAGGTTTAATAATTAAACCTCAAGGTCGGTTATAACTCTCCCTTATCCTCTGTCTTTGACAAAGACACACACAAACACATAGTATTGTACGTACACACACACCATAGTTCCTTGAAGTTTTGAAGAAGCAAATCAAGAAGCAAACTGATTTCAAGTAGTCTTAGTAGCAATTTGTGTGTTAATCAGCTTATCTTCATCATCTTTGTAAGTAATTTTAGTTGTTTAACCTAGTTTGTGGGTTTTGGAGAAGATGATGTTGATTTAGTCTTGAAAGTGAGTTTTAATGAGTTTTGATGTGGGTTTTTATGTAGAAACATGTTAGGAACTATGTATGGGTGTTAAATAAGTTGTATAAGTGATTAAACATGAGTTGGAATCGATTTGGTTATAAAAACGCGAAGAACAGTGTCTGTCGGAGAACAGAGCTGGCTTTTCTGTAAAAACCCTTCATGCGGCCGTAGAAGAAAGTTCTTGCGGCCGTATGGGCCGTTTTTATTCATGCGGCCGTAGAAGTTCCTGCGGCCGTAGCAAAATGTTCATGCGGGAGTAGGAGGGTGTTTTTCAGATTTGTTGAAATTAAGCCTTCTGTGGCCATAGTAAGTGGTTCCTGCAGCCGTAGGAGGGTATTTTATATGGTTTACCACCTACGGGTGAAGGAACGAAGCCTACGGGCGTGGGTACATAACCTACGGCCTTAGGCACCCAAGTGAACAACTTCTACGGGCGTAGGCTAAGTCCCTGCGGTCATAGGACCTTGTTCATTAGAAAAGGGACTCTGCAGGCGTAGGGGGTGTTCTCTACGGCCGTAGAGGGGTTGTTTAGTCTTCTGCGGCCGTAGGCCATATCATCTGCGGCCGTAGGACCATGTCTTGTGTTGAAAGATTTATGACGCGTGTTTTAAACAAAGAATGTTAAGTGTTAAGCGGTAACCCAGTGTTGTGTGACGTGTTAGGTGTTCTTGAAGGACCGGAAGCCGTTGATCGTTGTGTTAGCTTTTTGTGAGCTTAAGGTGAGTACCGGTTTCCCATAAGGATCAGTAAGTAGGGCTAACTGTAGTTATTGCAATGTGTTATATGTGTTGTTTATGTGCCTGAGGTATGATATGCTAGAGACGATATTGTGTGAACTGTCGTGCCATGAGGTAAGTTACTTTATGAAATGTTAGATTTGAAATGATGTGATACGATACATGTTAATTGTGAAATGCTAACATGCTAATGGAACTAATAGGGGTTATCTGTGAAACGTTGCTACGGGTAAAGTGTGGTTATTAGTGAAATGTGTTTATATGCAAACTGTGAATAGCTGAGAAGTGTGGTGGTCGTCCGGACAAGTAAGTGCGGGAATTGTGGTAAGTGTGGAAATTGTGGGAAGTGCGGAATTGTGGGAAGTGTGGATTGCTGAAATGTGGTAAGTTGAGGACGGTGGTTCTTGACGTGAGTTCTGAGGGTCTTGGCCTATGGCTAGGATCCACGCGGCTCTGTAACATGTCGGGTGGACTGCTCTTCGCTCCCCACCCGTACGGTTGATTGTGGCTGATTCCCCAGTTTGGGTCGTTGAGCTGGGCTGGCTCCCCCGCGAGATATGACCCTGCTGACTTGTCGGCACACCGCTATGTGGTAGACTAGCTTGTGTGCCGTACTTGAAATGTGAAACCATGCTTATTGATATTTATGTGAAATTTGTGCTCACTAGCTAGTGTAGCTAACCGGTGTATGAATTTCCCTTTTTGCAGGTTAGTGCTTATGGGCCTGGTGAGCTGGGAATACTCGTGGGTAGTTGTACATATCTTTTGGGAACGCTTGTAGTTAGTTTTTCATACTTTCGGTGGTCGGTGTCTAGTTGGTAACACTGCCAGTTTTGGGACTTGATGTATTTTGATATGTTTCTCATCAAGTCCGGTATCGACGCTAATATTTAGTAATCAGTGGTTTGATTTCCGCTGCAATCTTTTGATTAATCTTGTATAAAAAGTTTAAATTGAAACTAATTTTAAGCTCGTGAAACCCAGTGTTACAATTATTATCATATAGTTTGTTCTTTTGATTATTGTAAGAAAAAACAATGTAAACAATCATGTCACTATCACAAGCGCTATCGTGGTGTAGTGTCAATTTTAATGTAATGCCAACACGCTACCTGTAACACCCATATTTCGGAGTCAATTACGACTTTTCAAAAGATTAGTTTAACTAGAACATCAAAGTTCTTATACCGAATGCAGCGGATATTTTAAAACTTATTTATATTTATCAGATAGTATAATACATCCAAAACTTCCATCTTACCCGTCAGCAAATATCATTGGTGTGACTTGTGTTTAAAACAACCAACTATAAGAAACATAATATAAAACAAGGCACAATGGTCAACAACAATGTTCCTCAATCTGTCCCAAGCCTCTAGTAACGAACTATTGGTCACCTCTTACACTCATATACTCCACACCTCCGTCCCTAAACACTTTATACTCACTAACAGAGGTTATTGAAGGATCCAAAGGCCAAAAGAAGTGTCATCTTCATCATTTTAAAGCTTAGCAGTTAGCACAATTAAAAGAACACTACATTCACCACGTTTATCATTGTTCTTCTTTTTAGTATATTATAACCTTTATTTCCACAATGTTTGAAATGTATTGGTTGTTGTTTATGATGTATCTAATATGAATACTAGCTAGTAACATTGATTTATCTATATAAAGATGAATTTTAGCTAATTTACGGTTGTATCTGCTACTTTGATCATGTTTTGCTAAATATACGAACTTGGATATTCTTGCTTTAATGTTGTAGTGTGTTTAAATGTAACGCCCCAAGGTTTGAAAGCTTCCATTGTGTATTTATTAATTTAAATGTTAAGTGTTTGTATGTTTAGTAAAATGCCATTATGTAATTATGTGAATTATGATTTTATAATTGTAAGTTGAAGGGCCAAAGTGTAATTCCAGCAAACTAATTAGTCTAGGGACCATTTGTGCCATATGTTTAAACTCTTGAATATAAGGATTTGTATTGACCATACTTGGTCAATTCTCTGCTCTTGCACAACACACACACTTCAAGCTTTGATCCTGAATTTTAATTCCAATAGAGGAATTAAGCATCTGGAAGTGATTCAATAGCAACTTTATAGCAGAGGTATGTGTTATTGTTGAACTAGTTTGAGTTTTAGGTCAAGAGTTTGGGTTCATGATTTAAATCCTTGATTTTATGTGTAATTGTTGATTGTAATGTTCTTTATGGTCTAAAAGGTCGAACAACATGTTAGTGGATGTTCTTGGGTCTCAAAAACCAGTTTAGAATTGATTTTAGAGGTAAAAACCTCGAGTTACAGCTGCTGTTCGAACAGAGCTTGTCAATCTGCTATACCGACTGTTCCTACGGCCGCAGGGATAATTCCCTACGGGCGTAGGGAGATTTTAGGGCATTCTGGAGTTTAGGCTCCTACGACCGCATGAGGTACTTCCTATGGGCGTAGGACGCTTTTTATGAGTTTTGGTTATTTTTGTTGGGGTTTTCAGGGCGCGCAGCGGAAGCAAGGTACAACACAAAAGGCCCAAGGTACAAGCATGTAAAGCATAAAACGTAAAAACCCCTAACATGGATCATTCTCTATGAAACGAAATGCAACAAAGACAGAGAGTAAAGGAGGTTATACCAGCTCCTTAGCTCCAGCAAAAGTCGGTGTAGTGAATGGATTTGCTTCTCCTTGGCTTGAACGAATCAACTAGAGGATAATACCCCGGCAACACGTCAAATCCCTTGAGCTAGCAAGCTCCTTTGGGTTCTTCTTGCTTGAAAACCGACTAGGAGAACAACAACTCAACACTTAGAACCGAATTCTGGAGCAAAGACCCTAACTCTCTCTCTTGTAGAACTCACCAAAAGTCTTAGTAGCACTTTGTGAGTGTGTATGTATGTGTAACTTATCAAGAGAGACAAATGAGGCTGAATAATGGTCTTTTATAAACTCCAAATCGACATTTCACCTCCCACAGCCGGTCAAGAGAGTCTCAGACTCAACCCCATGCATTGGCCATCTTTTGAGGTGATATGACAAAAAGGTGCCGTTTGGACTTAGCGGCGCTAACCCATACTTAGCGGCGCTAACTCTAAAGGGTTAGCGGCGCTAACGCGGCTGGTCAGTTGACTTGACATAAAGCCCATGCAGCCGTAGCGGCGCTATCCTATAGGACTTAGCGGCGCTAACTCCTAATAGTTAGCGGCGCTAACGTGGCCTGCGAAGTCAACTTTTCTCTTTTGCCATTTTTTGATCCCTTTACTTAAGTTGCTGTCAGATTTGACCCCGGTGTATGACCCAATAGGCCCATACATCATCGGTAGTGATTCCAAATGGTATACTTGCATCGGTGGGCATATTCTAACAAACTCCCACTTGCACACGATGTACCATTTCTAATAAACCACAGACAATGAGCGGCCTCTAGCAAAAACATCATTGCCCCCAAGTCAGTATGGGTTTCGTTATACGAATGAAACCTGTTCACAAAGAAAGGTCCTATTGATAAGTGATCTTAAACATCCTTTTGTTCACGATATCAATGTGAACACGAGACATGGATTGAGTGTCAATCTCCAGATCGTCCACGATTGTGTTTCTCGATCTTGATTGGTGGTGACCAAAAGTTAAGGACATATCTGATTCTAAATCAATATTCCTTGCGCATGGCCATGCAAAATTTTGGTGTCAGCTCCCAATCATCGAGGGGCCCAATGATATCTCTCTTATCAGAGGAACAAATCCCTTTTTGACTGCATAACCCTAAACCATACCCCTTAACTTACTTAGCCGTTTCCTTTATCACAGCCAGTTACGAACTGCTTTTGAAAAAGACTAAAGTAAGAAAGAAATATGATATAGCGGTTCATACATCTCAGGTCTAAGGACGTAAGATATTATCATCCCAAGTTACTCGTGACTATAATCCATGGAGTATACTTGGGTACGGGTCTTCCAATCACTTGAAACTCTTTTCAAGTATAGATAGGCATTGCTCCTTAATTCGACCATCTTGAATTCAAGGTCACATGCTTATCTCGGTCTTGTTTCAATCTTCCTTCCACAAGATTGACCGACCGTGGAAAGTTTGAAATATAAAATATTTCCGGAAGTGATTAAACATGCTAAGATGGAACACAGTAGAGTCTTATGAATGTAACCGTATCATACGCATATATAATCTCTATTATATATCGAAACAAGCATAAGTTACAATACTGCCTATATCGGTCCCAAAAATATAAAATAAAGTTTACATATCAAACAAACTAAATATGCAAACTCAAACCAAGTCGCTAGCAAATCTTACACCTATAGCATTAGTGTGAGAATCATGAGCTGCTTGCGATAATGGTTTAGTGAACGGATCCGCAAGGTTCTCATCCGTTGCTACTCTGCTTATGACGATTTCACCACTCTCAACTACTTCTCGTATGAAGTGGTATTTGCGCAAAATATGTCTTGTTCTCTTGTGAGCTCTTGGTTCCTTCGCCAAGGCCACTGCACCCTCATTGTCACAAAATATCTCAATAGGGTCAGTGATGCTTGGAACCACTTGTAGATCTTGGATGAATTTCTTCATCCACACGGCCTCTTTTGCAGCTTCACTTGCCGCAATGTATTCCGACTCAGTAGTCGAATCAGCCACCGTGTCTTGCTTGGAGCTCCTCCAGCTCACAGCACCACCATTTAAAAGGAATACAAACCCCGATTGAGATCGGCAGTCATCCCTATCCGTTTGGAAACTAGCGTCCGAGTAACCCTTTACTCTTAGCTCTTCTTCCCCACCATATACCAAGAACATTTCTTTTGTACGTCTAAGGTACTTAAGAATGTTCTTTACAGCTTTCCAATGAGGTTCCCCGGGATTAGCCTGATATCTACTAGTCATGCTCAAAGCACATGACACATCAGGACGAGTGCATAACATGGCGTACATGATCGATCCCACAGCCGAAGCATATGGTACTCGCTTCATTACTTCTATCTCCTCTTGGGAGGTAGGACATTGAGTCTTGCTCAACATCAAGCCTTGCGCCATAGGGAGGTTTCCTTTCTTGGATTCCTCCATTTTAAAGCGTCTCACGACCTTATCTATGTATGCACTTTGAGAAAGCCCAAGTAGCTTTCTAGATCTATCTCTATAGATCTTGATTCCCATAATATAGCTCGCATCGCCTAAGTCCTTCATTGAGAAACAATTCCCGAGCCAAGCTTTTACACTCTTAAGGCTCGGAACATGGTTTCCAATGAGTAATATGTCATCCACATATAGGACTAAGAAGACAATAGTGCTCCCACTAGCCCTGACATATACACATGGTTCATCTTTGCTTTTCGAAAATCCAAATTCCTTGATTTTCTCATCAAAGCACAGATTCCAACTGCGAGATGCTTGCTTAAGTCCATAAATGGACTTCTTTAGCTTACAAACCTTGTTCGGATATTCTGGATGTTCAAAACCATCAGGTTGTGTCATATACACCTCTTCGGAAAGCTTCCCGTTAAGGAAGGCGGTTTTAACATCCATTTGCCATATTTCATAGTCATAAAATGCGGCAATGGCCAGAAGTATCCGGATTGATTTCAACATAGCCACTGGGGAGAAGGTTTCATCATAATCAACACCGGGTGTTTGAGTGAAACCCTTTGCCACAAGTCGAGCTTTGAAAGTATCCAAGGTTCCGTCCATGCCGGTCTTCTTCTTGAAGACCCATTTACACCCTACGGGTCTAACCCCGGGTGTAGGATCAACCAGTTCCCAAACTTGGTTATCCGGCATGGATTGCATCTCACTTTCCATCGCTTCTTTCCAATGTGCAGACTCAGGGCCCGCCATGGCTTCCTTATAGTTAGAGGGCTCATCAGAGTCCACTACTAACTCGCTGCCCTCAGATATGTAGAAACCATATCTCTCTGGCTCGAAACGAGTTCTACTGGAACGCCTTGGAGTAAGAGATGAAGTAGTGTCAGGTATTGCAGCATTTTCTTGCTCAATTTCAACCGTCCTAGGTTGAGAGCTAGTGCCAACCTCAAGTTCTTTATCGGTTGATCCTTGAACTTCCTCTAGATCAATTTCCTTGTTGCCTCTTTGTTTGGATAGCAATTCTCTTTCTAAGAAGAATGCTCTTCGAGCAACAAAAACTTTGTTCTCAGAAGGTTTATAAAAAATATATCCAACACCGGCAGAAGGATATCCGATAAAGTAACACCTTTCCGATCGAGGTTCAAGTTTGTCCTCAGTCTCACGTCTCACGTAAGCTTGACAACCCCAAACTCGTAGATATGAAAGTGTCGGCTTCTTATTATGCCACATTTCATAAGGTGTTTTCGATACTTTCTTGGTTGGTGCAAGGTTAAGGATCCTTACCGCCGTTTCTAGGGCATATCCCCAGAAACTAATAGGTACCTCAGTTCGACTCATCATGGACCTTACCATATCTAGTAAAGTCCGGTTCCTCCTCTCAGCGACTCCATTCAATTGTGGAGTCCTTGGAGGTGTTAATTGCGAAATAATTCCACAATTCTTAAGATGATCGATAAACTCGGTACTTAGATACTCTCCACCTTTATCAGACCGGAGTATCTTTATTGTTTTGCCCAATTGATTCTCAACCTCGTTTTGGAATGTCTTGAACACTTCAAAAGTTTCATTCTTGTGCTTGACAAGATAGACATATCCATACCTACTATAGTCATCTATAAAGGTTACGAAGTATCTCGAGTTATTCCTTGTAACATGTTTAAAAGGCCCACATACATCCGTATGGATGATGTCCAAGAGGTCTTTACCTCTCTCATTTGTCCCCGTGAAGGGTGCCTTTGTCATCTTGCCTAGTAAACAAGAATCACATACATCATTCGACCCTTGGTCAAATGTCTCCAAGATTCCATCCACTTGAAGCTTGGTGATGCGAGTCTTGTTTATGTGGCCAAGACGACCATGCCATAAGGAATACTTATCCAAACCATCTTTGGAACTAGAATCAATGTTCATGATAGACTTTGTTGAATTAATGTATGCAGTTGCTTCATAAATGTCATGACATGGTAAAGCTTTAAAATAAACAATGTTATCTTTAAAGCATATAATAGTATCATCATCAAAATAAAATTTGTAACCATCGTCATACAATGCATGAAGTGATATAATGTTTCTAGCCACATAGGGCGAATAGCAGACATTTTTCAATAAAATAGAATAACTAGTCTTGAATGAAAGCTCCACACTTCCTTGAGCTTCCACCGGGACAATCTCGGAGTTTCCCATCACAAGATCTAGTTCTCCCTTCTCCAAGCTCCTACTTGCCCTTAGCACCTGCACCATATTACATATGTGAGTGCCACAGCCAGTATCTAAAACCCAGCCTCTAGAAGTAGAAGTATGGTGAAGTTCTATCATGAACGTACCTGAAGTTTCCGGGCCCGATATGCTCATTGCCTTGAGCTTATTGAGTCCCTCCAAGTACTTGGGGCAGCTTCGGCGGTAGTGGCCCTTGCCCCCACAAAAGAAGCACTCCGCATCCTCCGGAGTCTTGGCTTGGGGAGTCTTCCCCTTACCCTTACCCTCGGAGGCTGGGGCAGGCTTGGTTGCACCAACCTTTCCCTTACCCTTCCTTTTCTTGGAAGGGGCGGCCTTCCTTTTGGTTATGCGGCCTTCCCGGATGGCAAGAACGGGAGTGGAGGAGGAGGATGGCTTGCTCTTGGTCATGCTCGCTTCGGCAGTCTTGAGCATACCATGCAACTCCATCAAGGATTTATCCATGCTATGCATATGATAACTCATAGTGAATTGGTCATATGCACTGGGCAGGGATTGGAGGATCAAATCGACCGCCATCTCCCTCCCGATGGTAAATCCTAGCTTCTCCATCCACTCAATGTTTGCTTTCATACGCAAAACATGAGCACTCACGTTCCCTCCATCTTGAAGCTTGCAAGCGAGGGCCGACTTGAAGCATTCATACCTCTCTTGCCTCGCTTGCTGCTGGAACATATCCCGCAGCTGCACGATCAAGTCGTGAGCACTTAAGTGGTCCATTTGCTTTTGCAAATCGGTACTCATGGTGCTCAGCATGAGGCATGTAATCTCCTCAGTCTCCTTGAGGCGTTTTTCATATGCCTCTCGGATTGCCCTAGTTGCACCGCTTGGAGGTGCCTCGGGTAAGGGTTCCTCTATGGTGTGCATCTTCCCTTCATAGCGTAGGACAAGTTTGAGTTGCCTATACCAATCCATGAAGTTGCTCCCATCGAGCTTCTCCTTTTCAAGGAAAACTCTAAGAGAAACGTTGGTGGTGGTGGTGTTTGCGCTTGTTGATGCCATCTAAAATTGCAAAGTAGACTTAAATTAGTTTGTTATAGATATGTATTATCTTGTTAAATTAATTTACCCATAAAGAATTAACTTTAACAAGGCTAAGAACCGTATTTCATCCCACCATGTGACGGGGTTACCGCGGATCACACGATAAAATTATTTAGGTCGGCAACCATTTTGCCAATTGCAATCTCTATTGCAATCCTTAGCGCCTTGCGGGATCCTACGGCATCCAATGGTCGTTTGGCATGTTTGATCCCTTCTTGCACCAATTTTGAATCTTGAAATTTTGGTTAGCTCGTGCTAAGCTCGACAACTAACCAAGATTTCAAATCCAAAATTGCAAATAGTCCGTCAAGACACACGGTGACAAATTCACCAAAGTTGGCTCGTGCTAAGCTCGACAACCAAAATTGTGAATTTCCACACTCACCTTCCACACAGTTTTATGGGAGTTGGCTCGTGCTAAGCTCGACAACCAAAACCCATAAGACTAGATTCGGGTGGTATCATCTTACGGATGGTGCATTATTTACGTTTCGTGGAAAGACGGGCTTTTGTTTCCGGTTTGGTTTTAGATTAACATGCAAGTGACAAAAGCCTATTTTCACTAGGTGGGTTAATCTTGTATGTGAGCGCGCGAGAGAGTTGTAAACCATTTTTATCAAATCTCTTTTGATTTTGTTAATTTTTGAAAAATTATCTAGCATGCGAATCCTACACAATCCATGCATACAAAATCAAATCACACGCATAAAATATTAAAATTGGTAACCCTTGCCATAAAAACCTATGCGTTCTTCCCATGAGCCGAACGGGAAGAACTTGGTCAATTCTAGGGACAAAATCTTCGATGCGAGCTCCCACTAATCCCGCCATCTCCATTGGACTCCATCATGGGCTTCTAGCTCGATCTCCTTTGACCCTTCTTGTGTGTTCATCATCCATCATAAAATACATACAATAGAATAAAATGGCATACAAGCCATAAAATACCTATTTATCTATTACAATTACATGGATGAATGAAATGGCATGCAAGCCACATTATTATTACAAATTTATCATAAGAATAATAATACAACCAAATTTGCATCCAAGCACACAAAACAACCAAAGGGTCTAGGCAAGGTTACCAACTAACATCTTCACATACAACCAAACATACATACATGCTACTGGAATTTAAACATCAAAATAACAAGATTAAAATTTCCAGAAGCTCAAAACATGGCTAAAAACCCGAGACCAAAAACTGTTTTTAAATTTGAACAAAAACTGACCAGCGACGATAGCGCCGCTATCTAAAACTAGTTAGCGCCGCTAACTCAAAGTTAGCGCCGCTAACCCTGTTCGACAGAAAACAAACAATTTTGATTTCGGGTTTTCAAAGCCACCAAGTGCATAACAATCATAGAGGTGGCTCTGATACCACTGTTGGGGTTTTCAGGGCGCGCAGCGGAAGCAAGGTACAACACAAAAGGCCCAAGGTACAAGCATGTAAAACATAAAACGTAAAAACCCCTAACATGGATCATTCTCTATGAAACGAAATGCAACAAAGACAGAGAGTAAAGGAGGTTATACCAGCTCCTTAGCTCCAGCAAAAGTCGGTGTAGTGAATGGATTTGCTTCTCCTTGGCTTGAACGAATCAACTAGAGGATAATACCCCGGCAACACGTCAAATACCTTGAGCTAGCAAGCTCCTTTGGGTTCTTCTTGCTTGAAAACCGACTAGGAGAACAACAACTCAACACTTAGAACCGAATTCTGGAGCAAAGACCCTAACTCTCTCTCTTGTAGAACTCACCAAAAGTCTTAGTAGCACTTTGTGAGTGTGTATGTATGTGTAACTTATCAAGAGAGACAAATGAGGCTGAATAATGGTCTTTTATAAACTCCAAATCGACATTTCACCTCCCACAGCCGGTCAAGAGAGTCTCAGACTCAACCCCATGCATTGGCCATCTTTTGAGGTGATATGACAAAAAGGTGCCGTTTGGACTTAGCGGCGCTAACCCATACTTAGCGGCGCTAACTCTAAAGGGTTAGCGGCGCTAACGCGGCTGGTCAGTTGACTTGACATAAAGCCCATGCAGCCGTAGCGGCGCTATCCTATAGGACTTAGCGGCGCTAACTCCTAATAGTTAGCGGCGCTAACGTGGCCTGCGAAGTCAACTTTTCTCTTTTGCCATTTTTTGATCCCTTTACTTAAGTTGCTGTCAGATTTGACCCCGGTGTATGACCCAATAGGCCCATACATCATCGGTAATGATTCCAAATGGTATACTTGCATCGGTGGGCATATTCTAACAATTTTGTCTCCTACGGCCGTTGGTAGGAGCTCCTGTGGGCGTAGGACATTGTCATTTGGAAATTACCGTATAAGGATTGGGATGCCACCTTATGAAATGTTGTATGGGAGGCGTTGTCGTACTCCCACGTGTTGGTTAGAGCCCGGTGAAAAGCAGTTTGCTGGACCTGAGATTGTTCAGATTACGGCAGATAAAGTGAAGATTGCGCGGGAAAAGCTTAAAGCGGCCCGTGACAGACAGAAAGTATATGCTGACCCTAAACGCAGACCAGTTGCATTCCAGGAGGGCGATCGGGTGTTCCTGAAAGTTTCTCCTTGGAAGGGCGTGATTCGTTTTTGTAGAAAGGGTAAGTTGAGTCCACGTTACATTGGTCCATTTCGGATCATTCGCGTGGTTAACGATCAGACTGTTACGCTAGAGTTGCCTCCAGAGCTTTCTGGAATTCACAACACGTTCAACGTGTGTTATCTGCGTAAGTGTAAGGTGGAGGAGAACCAGATTCTGCCTCTACAGGAATTGAAGGTTGACGCTTCAAAGCGCCTAGTTGAAGAACCTGTTGAAATACTTGGTTCTAAAACCAAGAAATTGCGCAGAAAGATGATTAAACTGGTGTTAGTTAAATGGAAGCATAACCTGGGTTCAAATATGACCTGGGAGACGGAAGATGACATGAAAGCTAGATACCCTCACTTGTTTGTAGACGATCAGATTCCGAGGACGGAATCTTCTTAAGGGGGGTAGATTTGTAACACCCCAAAATGGGGCCTAGTTGTAACTGTAGTACATGTAGCTTTAATTGTAGTACGTTTACTTTAACTGGTGTTTTGTGTTTAATTGTAGTATACATGTTGCTAAATGGTGTTAACTGGTGTAAAATGTGGATAAAAATGTAGTATTATGAAAAGTGTCATAAGTTGACCATGTTGACAAATAGTTGAACGGTTTTGGATAATGATTCCAAAAATATCTTCGTTAGTTGAAACGGATAACCCTGAGTTGTGTTTTAAGTTGAATAGGAGAACAAAATACCCGAGAGGGGTATTAACTTGTTAAGTCGGCCAAGGGGCCACTCCTTATCCCCTGTTAATGTTCTCTTCACGTACACAAACACATACGTACGTACGTGAACACCTACACACACACACTTGAAGAAATTGAAAGAGAAATCAAGAGGGAAGATCTTTTGTTGCTGATTTCAGTTGAATCCAAGTCTAGAATCTGTTCTATATCATCATCTTGTAAGTTTTCTTGATCAAAAACCTAGTTCTTGGTGTGTGTATGTATGTGGTGTCAAATTGAAGATTTAGAGGTGTTTTGATGTTGTTCTTGTGTCCAAATCATGTTAGTAAGTTCATGTGTATGCTAGAGATGTTATGTAAATACTTGGATATGGATTCAAGTATGATTTTGTGTCAAAAACCCATAAAACCGTGGTTGTGCTCGAACAGAGCAAGAACACGCTGTAATTGTTGTTCCTACGGGCGTAGTATAATGTTACTACGGCCGTAGGGTGTGGTTTGTAGTTACTGCGGTCGTAGGAAATGGTTGCTACGGCCGTAGTGTCGTGTTTAAGAGGATTACCACCCACGGGTGATGGAAACAAGACTACGGGCGTGGGTATATAACCTACGGCCGTAGTTACCCAAATGATACATACTACGGGCGTAGTATATGGTTACTACGGCCGTAGGTCATGGTTCTTTGGCAAGAGATCCTACGGGCGTAGTGTATATATACTACGGCCGTAGTGCGTGTTGGAGTGTTGTCCTGCGGGCGTAGGAACATGTTCCTGCGGCCGTAGGAGGCTGTCAGAAGCCATGTTGACCTTTTGTTGAGACTGTTGTTAGTGCAGTCTGTTGTAGTGTATACTAAGGGGTGTTTATCTATGTTTATTGGTGTTAGGTGACTCAGACGATTCTGTGTGCTCTTGGGATTCCCGATTGCATATCTGCCTCTTGTAGTGTCGAGGTGAGTACCGGTTTCTCATGAGTCTCAGTAGGTAAGTTATCTGTGGTACTTGTTGACATGTGACTGGTGTGTTGATACGTGAAAATGGAGGTATGTTATGATAGAGTTGTACAAGCATGCTTAATATTGATATGAAAGATATTGTTGGGATTATATGCGCGCATGAACTGGATCCTTATTGGATCAGCTATTTGTTTATGAAGTTATGTCCGGACACTGAATTGGAGAACACGGAGGTCAGTCAGGTAGATGGGTGTTAGTATCTGGCTGGGTTCCCAGGGTCCTTAGGGACTACGAATTGTGGAACTAACGGTACTCAAGTAGTATACACTTGGGTGGGGCTCTGCAGGCCGCCGTTCCTCTATGGGACTGGGTTCCTTGATAGATTGGAACCAGCATGAAAGACATGGTGTACCACGTGGACTGCTGTTGGGTTGTTGAGCGGGGTTGGCTCCCCTGCAACATACGACTACTGCTGACACGTTTGGCTCGCCTCAATATGATAGGATAGCCCTGTGTGCTGTTCTGATACATGATAGCCTGCTTATTGTTGCTTATGTGTAATTGGTGCTCACTAGCTAGTTGTAGCTAACGGTGCAAGATTTATCTTTTTCGCAGGTTGATGCTAGAGGCCTGGTGAGGCGGGTACTGATGGTAGTTTTTGTTGTATATATCTTTTGGGGAACACGTTGTTTTATGTTTGGATCCGATGGTTGGAAACTTGTAGGTAACGCTTGTAGAAAACAAACTTGGCTTAACTTTTGATGTAATTAATTAGCCGAGTTAATCAACGTTGCTTTTGTAAGTGGTGTTTAATTCCGCTGCAACGCTTTTGATAATCGTTGTTTAAAAAGTTTTAATTAACTCTAATTTTAAGCTCGTTAGGGGTGACGTTACAACTACAGTACGAGAAAAGAGGGTATCTAGCTAAAGAGTAGCTTTATACCAAGATCAGCGAGTATCTAATTACGAGTAATCATAGTTAGGTATTCGGAGAGAGAAGAAGGGTATATTGAGCTCTTTATACCCAATAGCAATGTCAGGGATTGACTACGCGCGAGGTGTGGTTATTTCGCGGGATCAGTTAACCATTTTATGGCTTTACAGATTACAGTTGGGTGTGAAAACATCATGAGAAATAGTTTACTCTTACTTTATATTCAGCTGTGTTTTATAGTATGTTTACTAAGCGTTAGCTTACGTTATGTATTTTATGCCTGTATGTACGGCGAGTAGCAGCAAGGGGAAGGCCCCAGCAGTTTAGTGATCGGATAGCTCCACGTCTTTTGTTAAAACACTAACACTACTTTTGTTAAACCGTTAGCATCAATGTAAATAGATACTTATTTTGGTAATATCGAATCTATTTTGGGAACGCTAATTGGCAGTTTATGTGAATATAGTGTTTTGAAGAAGTAGTGTTACATTAAACCATTTTGACAACATATTCGAGCCTTGTGGGTGTTTTGACCGTGTGGGATTGATCACCTTGCGTGTGAAAAATACTAATATTTGAGTGTATATATTTTTTAAACTTGTGTGATCAAGTTGGTTTCACACTAGAAATGGTGGTTACCTCATTGTTCATATCGGGTGTATGCATTTTGGAAATACCTTAGAAATGAGGGATGTTGGTTTTGTGTGTTTGATTTATGGTTAAATGTACGTCCTTTACTAGCGATTTGAAAATATTCAGTTTTGTCATATTGTTCTGACAATTTAGTAATAAATGAAGTGAGATTCGAGAAATATTCCCCCTAAATGATGTGTGCAGTCCGAAGTGGATGTTGCATAATCCATTTGGTTCCTCTTGTTGACTCGGCTCACCTGTAACACTGTTTTTCTAAAATAGCTTTTAAAATTCATCCATTACTAATTAGCACTCTAAACTATATGAGTTTGCGGAAAACAAGTTTACATCACTTTAGTGCTAACAAACTCATAGAAAGTAGTGTTAAAAGTACTATTTTCAAAAGCTTGGAGCTATCCAACTGTGCAGAGCACTGGAGCCTTACCCTTGCTGAAACCTGGTTCACATGCATGCACAACATACTGAAACATAAGCTTTTGCTTAGTGAGCATACTAACTGAACTGAATATAAACATATATAGTTTAATAGAACTATTTTCAGGATGTCTCACATCCAAGCTGAACACCTGCAAAACTGTTCAAACTGTTAACTGGTCCAGGGGTAGAAACACACCTCGGTGAAATCAAACCCCTGAGACTTTGCTTGTGTATAAGGATCTTAATATACCCCATCTTTGTCTGTAATGCTATAACTTGGTGCTACTGTACATTTAAACAATAATCTTAACTCATTACACAAACGTATCATAACACAAATATCATATTGTTCACCTTGTGCATATATGCATACTGATCATACTAAATACTACAACATAGTGTTACTGAACCTCACTTAATCAAATCACATATCAAACATATAATTGATATACTGTTCACTTAATGCACATATGTATGCTAATCTGATTAAAGATAAGTACACTCACCTTAGCAGCAGTTAAGAATATACTTCTACCACAAAGACACCAGTCTCTTATTGCCTACAAGCAATAACAAGTACTGCATTAACTTCTAAACACTGCTTCGAATGATTCTAACTGACTGCTAACAGCTCAAAAATAACACCCTCCTACGGCCGTAAGGAAAATTCCCTACGCCCGCAGGAGTTCCACTTACTACGACCGCAAGGGTCAGTCCCTACGCCCATAGGCTCATTTTCTTCGTCCTTAGACGGTAACTCAAAAATACTATCCTACGCCCGCATGGAACCATTCCTACGGCCATAGAAGGAAAAACAACCAAAAACTCTTAACACCTTCCTACGCCCGTAGGGAATAACCCCTGCGGCCGTAGCAACAGTCGGTACAGCAGACTCATCTGCTCTGTTACGAACAACAACCGAAAACTCAATATTTTACAAGATTAAGCAACCAAAACTCTGTTTCAAACAACACTAATACTTCTCTATCATATGCTACTAATTAACACATCAAAACAACACAAAAAAAAATTAAATCAAGCTACTAACATGGATTCCACTCTTGAATCCCTTTCTTGACCTAGAAACTCAAAGGAACTAAGAAGAACTCATACCTCAAGCTTATGAAACAACTTTGCTGCTGAAATCAAGTGTTAAGAACACTATTTTCTTGATCAAAATTCCACAAAGGGTTGTGTACGTGTGTGTGTTTTTGTCTGTGCTTGCGAATAGTCCCCTTTGACCAAAGATAGTCAAAAGCATACATATATATAATTAAACTTTCAAACAATGGCAATTCAGCCACTGAACTTAATCACTTTACACACTTGACAACTTTAGCCCTTCAAGTTTTAATCACATAAACACATAAAAGGGCAACATGCTAAATACACATACGACACTTAACAATAAAAGGAAACTTTCGAACTTTTGGGTGTTACATCACCAAAATAAGCAATTATACAAATATGAGATAAAACAAGTTTACTCCATTTTCATAAGCTTAAAAGAAACAAATCTTATTTTTGAATAAAATATCATTTTATGATCTATCTAGCATTTAGGTTAAATACATCACTAGTTGGGAGGATTCAATGTCTAGATGAAACCCCGTTTCATTAGATTCCACTTGTTGTTGTTAATCAGTTTTTATCTAATTGCGTGTTTTATTAGTTTAATTAACCATTCTGATTATCGATTGGTTAAACAACAGTAACAATCATATTTCAGTATTTGACGTTCCATATGATTCGATACTCAGTTTTATAAAACTAAACTACACACGTGGGTACACTGCTCGTGCGTGTTGTATGAATATATATTTTCACATTTAAAACTCAGCGTGTAAAATCAACACATTTAATATAATTAAAACCAACACACGACACGCGTAACACTAAACCTGTCTCATCGTGCAAATCATTGATTACACATCATTCATATAGTATGGTGATAAATTGAGGATACGTAATGGTTCCCATACTCACATTGGGCCCAAGCTCGCTAAGTTAGCAACTACACGTGCTTCATTATGTCTCGATGAACCTAGGATAACACAATGTATCAATATATAGTCTTAACTTCACTCAATTCTTCATTAAGGACCAAACAACCTATTTATACGGTCATAGTTATTCTTTATACGGCCTTAGGAGGTACATGCCCTTTTTATGGCCATAGTGTTCCTTTCTACGACCGTAGAAGGTACGTGCTCCTTTCGACAGTCATAGTTTTCCTTTCTATTGCCTTGGGAAGAACACACATGCCAGGTTCGTGATTTACCTATGTCCTCGCGGAAAGTCAAACCAAAACACCCAAAACTCAATAATAAAGTCATGCACGTTTGACATCATCATTCAAATCCCTAATAAGCTTGCTAATGATCTCATATTTATTTTTTAAAAGATTTAGACTGAATTGCTCATTCTCATTACTGATAAAGTCATACTCATTGTAGATACATCTATTTTCTCATATTTTTAATCGAATGTTGGATTATTTTTTAATCAATTCGTTTTCACTCATGAACAATTATATGTGATGGTTTATCGAGTGAAGAGTAATAAGGGTGTAAAAGTTTTAATTTGCGATGATGAAGGCAACCCTACTAATAAAAACATGTATGTTGTTTATAAAGAGGTTCTATATAAAATCTAATGATAATCTTATATTTGAATTTCAAAATTCTATAATGTTTATTCATTTCTTACGACATTTTATATTCATATCAATGGTTTATAATTATTTTTTAATACGTGTTAGTACTCTTTATAACTATATGAATTTTAAATTAACTTATATAATCCCCTACGTCAATACACGTGTCCATTACCTATTTTTACTAAAATTAAACTCGTAGGCTTAAGGGGGTGTTTGTTTTAGCTTATTTTACATGCTTATTAGCTTATTTTTTAGGCTTATGAGAAATATAGTGTTTGGTTAAGCTTATTGATTTAAGTTTATAAGCTTATTTTTGAGTAAATAAGTCTATATGTACCATCTGTTTTCCTCTTTTAGTCATTTTACAAACAGGGGTGATTCTATGCCTATTTTAATGGGGTGTGTGGACCCCACTAAGAAAACTGTTTTTTCAAATATATATATGTAACACCGGTTTTCTCGCGCTTAAAATTAGGGAAAATTTAAGCTTTTTAAACTTATATAATAAAAGCCAGCAGCGGAAGTAACCACGTTTTACAAAAGATAATATTGTTTATCTGACTTGGTAATGTAAAAAGTACAACACCAAAAACCAAGTCCCAAAAATACTACCGCGTGTTACCCAACTAACCGACACTACCGACCATCGGATCACAAACAATTACAACGAGCAGTGTTCCGCAAAAGATAAGTACAACAACTACCAACGGTCCCGCCTCACCAAGCCAACTACTTCGCATCTGCAAAAAGGTAAATTTAGGCACCGTTAGCTACAACTAGCTAGTGAGTACAGATTAACACATAAGCATCAATAAACAGGTTATCCCAACTACGGGACAGCACACAAGGCTATCCTAACACATAGTGTCGCGCCAACGAGTCAGTAGGAATCATATCTTGCAGGGTGGGAACCCCGCTCAACGATTCAAACTGGGGACCATCAGCAACAACTAACCGCTATGGTGGGGGAGCGAAGAGCAGTCCACCAAACGCGTTACGAAGCTCGAAGCTCAACATCTTGGATCTCAACTGAAGTTAAGATCCCAACTCACGTTAAGGAGCGGCGGTTTGCAAGACCACCCCGGCGTGCTGCACACCGGGTACCGTTAATCCCCGTTATTCCATCAAAGGGATCCAGCCTTCGGGAAGAAAGCTGACCTTAACCATGCCACATCGGTCCGGACCAGTACCACATATACAACTACTACCCGTAATGGGTTCAACTATACGCATGCGATTCATAACCAACGTATAAAGCAACTTAGCATGGCAACAATGTATAACAACATGTATAACATACCTCATACGCACGTGTGCGACATCGACAACATATTTCAACAAACAACAGACAACGCTACTTACCGAGACTCATGGGAAAACCGGTACTCACCTCGAGGTTATAAGAGGCAGATATGAATTCGGGAATCCCAGGAGCACACGGAATCGGAATCACCTAACACATCATGTGTAGGTTCAGTCAACGTCTAAAAGTACTATCATTGCTTCTACGTAAACGTACAACGAACAACAAGCAACAGGAAACCTGTAACAGCTCCTACGGCCGCAGTAGATGTGTCCTACGGCCGCAGGACACCTTCCAAACACCTCCTACGGCCGTAGGAATATATCCTACGCCCGCAAGAGTTCCTTTCCCAGAAACCGTATCCTACGGCCGAAGGGACCATACCCTACGCCCGTAGAAGTGATTCTTTGGGTACCAACAGTCGTAGGTTATGTACCCACGCCCGTAGGCTTCTTTCCTTCACCCGTAGGTGGTAAACCACATAAAATACACAAAATACCCTCCTACGGCCGTAGAAACCTTTTCCTACGGCCAAAGAAGGCTTAATATTTAACATTCCTGAAAAACACCTTCCTACGGGGGTAGGAACTTTTCCCTACGGGGGTAGGGGCTAAATTTCTATAAATCTGAAAAACAACTTCCTACGGGGGTAGGAACTTTTCCCTACGGGGGTAGGGGCTAAATTTCTATAAATCTGAAAAACACCTTCCTACGGGGGTAGGAACTTTTCCCTACGGGGGTAGGGGCTAAATTTCTATAAATCTGAAAAAAACACCTTCCTACGGGGGTAGGAACTTTTCCCTACGGGGGTAGGAAGGGTCTGCGCAGTAAACTTCGCCCTGTTCAACCATCAGACCTGCAACTATCCGCTTTTGACCTCTTTTTCGACCAAAACTCAATTTTGATTGTTCATAGACTTTATTTAACATCAATAGGAGCCTACTAACACATTTTATACAACAACTAACCATTACAATCCATTTTGAACCATCAAAATGGATCATTTCTTATACATGACTCAAGAACAAACTTCACACCATAACACTTACAAATTGGAGATGATTACTTGCTGTAGATGATGATTTTAAAGAAGAAATCAATAGCCAAACTCGAAATCAATGCTTCCTCCTTGATTTTCTCTTCAAATCTCCAAGCATGTGTGTTTGCTTTCTTACGTACGTACATATGTTTGTGTGTGTATTTGTGTGTGTGTAGTGTGTGTTCCCAGGGGATAAGGGAAACACACAAACCGACCTTGGTTGGTTTAATACCCCGTGTGGGTATTTTGTTCTCCTATCCAACTTCTAAAGCAACTTAGGTTTATCCGTTTTAACTAACGGAGATATTTTCGGAATCATTATCCGAAATCGTGCAACCATTTACCAACATTATTTATTTATGAGACATTTCTAACTTTAGCCCCATAATCACGTGTACCAACAAATAACAATAATTAATCAACAAAACAACTTAAACAACTTGTTTAACGTCAATGTACAACTACACAAACACGAGGTACAACTATTTACAACTAGGCCCTAAATTAGGGTGTTACAATATATATATATATATATATATATATATATATATATATATATATATATATATATATATAATTCTTTGACCACCCTAAAATTACAAAAATGATCCCATAAAAAATAATAAGTTTTTTAAGTTTTATTATGTACTTTTTATTTATAATTCTTTTCTTTTTTAGTTTTTCATTTTGTGTTTGAGACTCTTTTATTCATTTTAATTTATACAAGTCATGTTTATTAATTTTAATTTATATAAGTTACTTTTGTGTTTAAGTAATTGAGTTGTATCGATTTTGATTAACTTTATATTAACAATCTAATATAATAATGTTTATGTTAAATTAAGCTACAATGCTGAGGTTTTCTAAAACAAAATTGGTGAATCTAGTTCAAACGACATTCCTAAAACAATAAATGTTGAAGAGACACTTGTTAAAGACAACAAGTTAGGAAATTTCATAAAAGTATATGAATGTTATTTTAGATTCACTTCTTGAAGATTGGTACAACGATTGTAATATATGTTCTTTTTAATATATGTATATATATATAATGTTTCGTCGTTACTTGTAATACTTTTGATTTACATAATACTCGACCCATAACTAAATAAATATTTGTCCCGTTATCTAATTTTTTGACTGACTCATCTTGTCACATAATGGACCCCAGTATGTTTGAATCATAGATTCGCCACCGTAATTACAAACATAAGTTAAGCTAATAAAAATAAGTTAATACAAACACTTTTTTATCTCATAAGTTTATAAGCCAATATAAACACTTTTTTTAAGTTTATAAACATATAAATTCAAGCTAATAAAAATAAGATTACCTAAACACCCCTTAAATTAATAAGCCAAAATTAATACCAAAATTTCCGTTAACTTAAAACAAAATACCCCATTACCCCAATAATGGGTATGTTTGGCGGAAAGAGCTGGTAGCTATAGCTGGAAGCTGTTAGCTGATAGCTGGAAGCTGGTAGCTGGAAGCTGGTAGCTGGAGCTGGAAGCTGTTTTTTTTATTTATATACGTGTTTGGCAAATTAGCTGGAAGCTGGAGCTTAATAGTGTAAAATGACAAAAAAGGACAAATTATAAAAATAGGAGGAATTATAAAATAATTAAAGAGGGTATTTAGGTAATTTGGTATATAAAAAACTTCCAGCTAGTTTTAAAAGCTACTTCAAGAAGCTTTTTGTTTTAGAGCTTTTTTGTTTAAAAAAAAACTTCTAGTTTTTACATCCGACCATAACTTGTAGTTTTTTCTTTCAAAACAAAAAACTAATAATTTCAAAAAAAAACTCCAAAAACCTCCAGAACATACCCATTACCCTCAAACATCTTTTAACCCTAACTTCTCTCGATCATACATACAGCCGCTCAACAGTTCGTCTCGCATCTCTCTCGATTGTGGTTACAGGCCGGCGAGTGTCCTCCTCCGGCGACTGTTTTCCGGCCAAGACAGGTTCATCCTCCGGGTTTTCATCTGCGAAGAACAGGTTGTTTTTTCCTCTGGAGAGTTTCATCTGGTTCTCATCTCTCGTTTATTTACTGCTAAAAACAGGTCGTTTTTCCCTCCTCCCGCGACGTGGGCGACGGCGGTTCATTCTCAGTGAGTCAATTCTCAGGCGAGACTCCAATTTCTTTCTCAATTTCTCGATCTCTCTATATTTCTCTCTCAAATTGCTCCATCTATCGCTTCTTAAATTTTATTTTTTATTTTAATTTATGCTTTATCGATTGTCTCAAGAATTAACAACTGATTTGTTTCTTTATGCTCCATCGATTTCTGCTCAAGAATTAATTTTGTTTTTTTTTTAATTTATGCTCCATCGATTTTTGCTCAAGTATTAACAACTGATTAGTTTGAACAACCTGCTTTTAGGATAATTTACAATTGATTTGTTTTTTTGTTTAAATTCTGCTCAAGAATTAGTACGAAGAAGTTGCTAATTATTTTGAATGAATAAATTTGTTTCAGATTCTAGTTCTTATTCATGACGGATTCCAATTTCTTCACAGATTTCAATTCCTTGAGGAACATCCTGTGGAACAAACTCGACCTAAAATTACTTCAGAAGAAATTTCAAAATCCTTTTCAACTTCACCAAAGCCATGGTATGTGCTAGCTCTCTATCACAATTGATTTTCTGTACCCCCATTTGTGTGTTAAATGATCTATAGCTGGTTAGCAAAGAATTTTAATACCAAAAAGATCAATATTATGTATCTTAAGTTCGATACATGCACTAATGGTGTCATCAAGTTATATTAGGTTTTTTGGTTTAGGAAGCACTAGCTTTGAGCCTGTATGAGCACGGGCATAGCCTTAGTATTGATTTTTTTTCACAAATTTTAAACAGTAGAAGTAAAAAAGGCATGAGGTTAGTGACAACTAATTGTACAGCTATGAAAATATAATACTACAAATATAGTAATCAATCCAGTAGTTGTCTCAAAGTCAACCATGAGCCGAAAAGAACTCAAAATAACGAAGCACAAAAAATAAGAGAAACACAAACACTCAATTGTTAACACTCTTCAAAATAATTGGCTTTGCTTTCGTAGCTTCCAAATTAGTGTATAAAGGCCTATTAACAAAACGTCTCATACAATTAACATCTTCTAAAATAAATAAAAGACTAATTTGAATAAAATCTATTAGACATTCCTATCTAATTATTTAGATAAAAAAATTTAATTATCAAATCTGAACCATCCTTTTTGATAAAAATTGAAGTCAAAATTTGATATTTTGTTAGTCAAAATTGGATTCATTTAGAATTCAATTTAAGTTCAAATTATTATGGATAATTTCATATATGTCCTTCTTAAATCTTAAAATATAAGTAATTAAGTATTTGCTCACCCTTGTTTACAAAATCATATTTACTCTTTATAACATTTCGAATCTATTATATTAAACCAAATTCTTAGTTTTATTATTCTAAAATATTTTATAATAGTTTTAAATTATTTTTAATTTATAACCAATCAAGACTTGATCATATTGCCCTTTTCGTCGACACTTCCACCGCTGGGCTCGGTGTTGATACCGTATGTTGCCATTTTATAAATTCTCACTTCTTTATTGTTTTATAAATTTAAAATATCATTGTATTAATGTTTAATAATTATCATTTTTAAACCAGTGGTGTATCACACGGGCTCATAATCTACCATGTGATACATATGAAACTTTGGGGGCGCTTGGTTAAATAAAGGGGAATGAGAATGACAAAAGCTAAGGGAATATAAAGGCATGCAATGAGCCTTCTCTAGTATTATCATTATCATTGATATTGCTTGGTTAATCTAGGTTATCATTATACACACACATATGTGTGTGTATATATATAGGAAGTTCATTTGAGAACCATTCTTAGTGTGAGAACCACGAGAACTAATCTGAGCTGTCCAATTCCCCCTCATTCAATGTCATTGCCCACCCATGAATTACTCACATGCACCCTGCCACACTCTATCCCTCCATGCTCTCCATTCTTTTAACTTCCCGTATCCAAGGAACTGCCGAGATTGGTTCTCGCGGTTCTCGCGCTAACAACGGTTCTCGAATGAACCCTCCTCTCTCTCTCTATATATATATATATATATATATATATACTGAGTAGGTCGGTGGTGGTAGTAATATTGGTGGTGGTTGTTGATGGTGATCGGTGGGTAGACACACATACTTGAACACATTACCCTGAATTTATTACCCTTAATTTACTGGGAACTGGTTCATTATCTATTAATGAGTAATGATTGATTATATTCCACCTAACCAACCAAAATTATTCACTGTCATTCTCATTCTCTATCCCATAATCCCCAACCAAGCACACAATGATAACATCAAATATCGTGTTGTGTCATTGTTGCCGTACAAATTTTGAATTAAGATATTGCATATGAGCACGTGAGTCTTTCTTTTCATAACCACTCAACTATTAGAAAATGGTTACTAAAAGTCTAAAACCAACCTCTTCAAGGTTTTTGGTCCAAATTACCCAAACAGGCAAACAATGAAGTTGGATAAGTATTAGTGCTATTAGTAACCATTTTGAAAGTGTAATAATATTCTTTACCATGACGAATTTAGGTGTAACAGTACCTAGTCAAAGGTTACTGAAGATGATTAGCCCTGTTTAGAGTTTCATTCAACTTCAGCCGCTTATTTTCACTTGATTCAAGGGCTTCAATTCACTTCTTTTCAGATTCATTGCTCGTTTTCTCTCTGATTCTAACCAATTCAGTTACACACAATTTTCTAACGATTTATATATTCTTTTCATATAACAGACCATTTGGGTGGTATACTCGAATCCACAAGACAAAGGTTTATTATATTTATCAGGAGGTCACACTATGTAGTTAAAAAAAAGGAAATTATTAGTAAAGAAATTGGAAATACCAGCCCTCAAGATCCTAAAACTGCAAAGTTATTGTGGCTTATGTATAAACTGCATAACCTGTAGTGATCATTGTCTCTTTCTGGTCAGTCACGGTTCTATAGACTACAACCGTTAGGCCCATTACTGTTGAGCATCTTCAAATATCACAGCCTGACAGTCATACATTATTAATGATTTGAAATCCATCATTAACCATCTAAAGATGGCCTAGTGGTAGGTGGCCTGTAAAGTCTCAAAAGAGACACAGTTTCCATCCTTCCGTGGTAAACATTTTGGATGGGTAGGACCGGTAGGTTGAGTATAGGAAATGACAACAGAAATGGTTAGGCCATGTACACCATAGCATAGCTCGACTCCACTGGGAACCTGCTAAAGCAGGAAATCCCTTTACAAAAAATAAAATCCATTGTTGTTTTCTTTTGGTCCATTCATTTATCTTGTTAATCCTTAAGAAGCTTTGAGTCTTATAAATAACCTATTGAAAAGTTTTCAGCTACTGGTCAGTATAAGTTGCGGTTTGCTATTAATGGGAGTCCATTATACATGTATTGAATTCTTGTTTGTTTTTTTGAATCATGATTTAAACTTCTTTGTGCAGGCTGCTAAGATTCTTGCAAATTTGATTGTAATGGGCTCTGGAATCTTAATTAGAGGAATGGTTCAAGCGTATCGTCAGGCCCTTCAGAGTAAGTTTCGGATACCATGCACTGTGTTTTCCAACATATATTACATTTTGTAACTTCATTCTCCAAAACACAAAACAAAAGAGGAATTTCTAGTCATTAACAGCTACAGAGCTGGGAGATTATTCATTTTATGGCCAAGGATATGTAGAGATTTTTGTGGTTTTTTTTATGAAATGCTGTCTTCTGACCTTTCATCACCATTTCCCTTTATTTATTTATTATTATTGTTGTTGTTATTATTATTATTTCCTTTAAGAATGTAGTTAATTACTTAATGGTACAATTCTTGAATATGTATGCCAAACTAGTTTGACACATGTTTTGCTCTTCCTGGTAATGGAACAAATGAGTCAATGGATCACAAAGGAACCACCAAAGTGAAAACAAAAGCCAGGATCATAGCAAATATAATTAACAGTTTAAGGACACTGACACACCATTAGGGCAATTTTATTTATTTACTTTTCTACCTGGACTAGTCGTGTATTCTTTATTCTTGGCCAGCAATACTTATACTAATAATCAGTAGCTTTGAAATTAGCATCTCCAAGTTATTGGCTTAGTGGTTTCAGGTTTGTGTGTTTTTGGAGCTGAAATAAAAATTCAAAATCACCTGTAATGGTATTCATTTTTTAATCAATTATATGGCATACACCAATGTAAAAATTATGGGTCTACCGCTGGTTGAGGATAAAAAACTAGAGTTCAATTTTGAAATATGTTTGACTACTGTTCTAGAGTTTTTTACATTAATAAGTTGCATAAAATACAGGCCTCTTCTTTCTTTTTGTTTTGCTTCCGTAGAAACTGTTGCTTATTTGAAAACCCTGGAACTCCATTTTTTTACTTTAAATTCGTATAGATTATAATATTTTATATAGTGTGCTTCTGGATTACCTTTGCTCATTTGCTGTACTGCTGAGGGGATAATATTTTGCCTTAGGAGTATATGCTTGTCCTGCTGATGTTATTCACGTGTAATCAATCAGTGATGGATGTCTCTGCATTACTTTTCACATGACATACATATGCATATGCTGGTGCTTTACTTGGTGGAAAATATATTATTGCGGTATTTCCGGCTTAAAATACTTGTTATTATCCTAAAATACTTTTTATTATCTGAATTAGTAACAATTTATGTATATTTATTATATAACTTTTGTTGTCAAACTTGCAGATGCCTCAAAGTCAGGTGTCGCTCAAGAAACATTACAGAATGCTGTGCGTAGAGGAAGCAAAACTATGACTGAACAAGAGGCCAGGCAAATTCTTGGTGTGAGCGAGCAGTCATCCTGGGAGGAAATTGCACAGGCTAGTACCTTTCATAGGTTGCAAAGGTTGCAAAAATGGGTGGGTTGGATGGTAAGGGGGGTCAAGACTGGTTATTTTAAGTGGGTTCAAAACGGGTCAAACAAATTGGCCGACAAAACTTCTTTTCCATCATTGTTAAACTTCATAAATGAATATGATTACAAATAAGTGAAAAACAATACAGTTACAGTAATAACTGTACTTTTAATGAATAAAGGGATCTTGGAGGTTTTCTAGCTTTTATACACGCTTTGGAACACTTTCGACCCTTATGACCATCTTGACCCAAATTCCTTCTGGTCAAAACTTGTAGCCTATCTGATTGGAGATTGAAACATAAGCCAATGAATAATGTGTTTAGTTATCCAAATACGCTGTCCAGTTTCTGTTATATATATATATATTTGGATGTTTCAGTAACAATCAAATTCATTGAACCCTTGCAGAAATATGACAATCTGTTTGAGCGGAATGCCACGAATGGTAGTTTTTATCTGCAGTCGAAGGTTCACAGGGCCAAGGAGTGCTTGGAAACGGTTTATCAAGCCAAAGATCAGTCAGGTGATCCTGTGGGTTGACTTTGACTTTCGGTTATGACTTAATTTACTTAAAAGATATTTAAAAATGTTTGTATATTTGTAGTCTGATATAGATTGATTAGATTTTGAGGGAGACTGATTTTTGTATATGTTGAATCTTGCTTTGGTAAGCATGATTGGCCATCGTATCGCGTTACTATGGTGAACGGATTTAATTGATATGATTATGAATAAGTTTACACGCACATTCTAAACATACTTCTAAAGTCCTAAACTACATTTTTTTTAATTACGAAAAACATTTCAACGGTGACAAAAAGATTTTCCGAAGTAACATTAGCATGTCTTGTTAGGGTTGCAACTTTTTCTTTAAATGATTCTATTAAGCAGCTGATTTTCAAACAAACACAAGTCTGTTCATATATTTTGTTAAAAAAACACTTTTACACTTGTATGGAATAGTAGTGGCTTCGAATTTTGACGAGTGTATTTGTTTTATTTTGTTGTAATTGTCACGTAACTTGCGACTTTGTGAGTATACGAGGGATGTATTCAAGTTTGTATGTGATCTTTTATATCTTCCAATATAAATAAAAGACTAATTAGAAATATATTATAAGTTCATCTAGATGTTTAATTAATAAAAGATTTAATTTTAGCTATTTATTACTTTTAATTTTATGAAATTAATTTTGACTTTTTAAGATCAAACTAAAATGTACTCTTAACTATTTATTCATGCTAAAAAAATTATTAAAATACTACTTCCTTACCATCTACAAACATATATAATTTATCTTATTAACTAAACACCTACAATTTGAAAATAATTGTTTTGCCTTGTTGATAACTATAACATCTATCTAATTAGCCTATCAAAATCATTGTAGATGTCTACAATCACTAATATAAATAAAAATTTTAATTTGGATCATCTTTATTAGACAATTTTTTCTATACGTTTTAGTAAAATTAATCTTAACCCTCTATTTAAATAGAAGATTCAATTTGATTTTGACTTTTAAGAATCAAAGTTCTTTAATTTACATCACAATTATTAAAGATAATTTTATATATGTTCTTCTTAAATTTAAAATATCTTATTTACTCACTCTAATTTAATATCAAAAATATCAATTTACATACTATCTTAATAATCAAACATTCTATAATAATTAAAAAACAACTATCATTAAAGAAAACAAGTGACCTCATCTTATAAGTATTAGATACAAATTAAAAAGAATTCCTATGAAAGAAATATTTGTAAATATCCAAATGGTTAAAGTTGTTGAGCACTTTAAGAGTTTAAGGTTCTAGTATGATGCAGGAAGTTCTTTTGTGTTTAAATACATATTAATTAATGTTTATAAAAGAGTTTTGATCTGTGAAAATTAGAAAAAAAAGGAGTATAATGAAACGTTCTTATAAATAGTAATGAAAATATTGACACATTTTGTGAACATTAATTAACGTAATGAAACGTTTGTAAATTTAATATGTATATTTGACAGAAAAAACTTCATATACTATAATGAAACATTAGAGAAACGTTATCTAAATGGTTTATATAATCAAAATAAAATAGAATAATTATTCGTTACTTAACGCAAGTATGTTATTATTAATTAATTTAAATTAAATTATATAATAATAACAGTTTAAAACAATTAAAAAAACTTAATTTAATATTACATTTGTAATTTTAATCATTTATTATAATTTTATAATTCTTTCAAATAAAATCTAAATAAATTGGAGGCTTGAGAAGTAAATCTTTCTATAGATGTAAAAACTATCATAATATTTAGATCTTTCCTTTCATTACCCGTACGAAAAGAGAGTATATATTATGAATTTCTCTTACAATGTATTATTCTGTTTGAATGTTACACGAAACAATTTTTTTAAGCTAACACATACATTTGTTTTTTTTTCCGACTCGTTTTAAGAAAGCTTTTCTATATGCATTATAAATAATTTCCCATATTCTTACAAGGCTTATTTTTCGCAAAAAAATTTAGAAGCTTCTTGAGACAGCAAATTAGCAATTAGCCTTTGACGACATGCCAGCTAGAAAATAGCATTCTGAGGTATTTATTTATTTATTTATTTTTATGGAAAGGAAAAAGAATTTGAATTTTTTGAAATAAATAAATAAAATTGAAAAAAAGGAGATACATGTATCATTGTATTCCAAGAATTTTCCGAGCGAAGGTGCGCTGTCTGCTCTAATCTTTTACACTGTGTTTCAGAAAAAAATTAAAGAAAGAAAGGAAAGGGAGGGATAATTTTAGAGAGAAAGGAAAGGGAAGGGATTTTAAATAATTTTTAGTTTCATGTTCCTGAATACGAGAGAAGAGAAAAGAAAATAAAACAAAAAGTAAAGAAAAATATATGATTTTTTAACTTTCTCTCCAAATCTTCCCGATTATGAAAGGAAAATTAGCTAAATTTCCCCTCCTCTTCTCTTCTCTTCTTTCCATGAAAATTTTAAAGAACACAATTTATAATCACTTTCTTTCCAAATCATTCGCTTTCTCTCCCTAATTCTTCTTGTTCGGGAACACAGCGTTAACTCATACCTTCCCTGAATTGTTGTTGACAGAAAGAAAACACCAAACCCTTAATCTGTTAGTATTATTCATTCAAATTTCAACATAAAAGGAAAGAAATCTTGATTCTTGTGAATTTTTTGAACAATTCAAAATTAAACATCGCCATTTCGATTCATCTTTCCCTACACCAAGATACAAGTTTATCAGATCTGTAAGCGCTTCAGTTTGATCAGGTCCGACATCTTGAAAAATATCACCTTTCATCTGGGTTAGTTCAAGTTTTCCTGACTGACTGGATCTTGTATTGTTTTGTGAACTTTTGATTCAAATTTGTTCACACTATTCGTAATGAAATTGGGTATGTGTTAGCTAAGATCTTAGATGTTAATGTGATTCTTTAGGGTTTATATTTTATCATAATTTATTGATTCAATCGTTTTTATCTGTAGTTGTGGATTAACTACAGGTTTTAAGTTATGTCATTGATGCATTTAATGAGTATTTATCTATTTGGCACTTCAATTCGGTTTTGATATGAACATTTAGAAACTGGTAAGAGTAGACGGTGATCTTTGATTTCGTTTCCTGGTGTTATTCATCTCTAGTTTATTATTCTTGGGCTTTGTTCTTCATTTTAGGTTTTAAGGTAATCTTTCTAGACATTTGAATTTAGGTGCTGCAAAATTCTATCAATTAATTAATAAGCTATATGAAATCGTAGTTTATTCAAAATAGATCACATGTAGGTTCCACAATGTTAAAAGCTTATATAATCAACTATATTAGCAACAGTCTAGCTGATAACCACTCATAATTTGTACTTTGTGTTGCTAGTTACACTGACCATTATGTTTAGTTTGCACATATAAAGGAGTGTTTGAATTTCATTCTGAAAGTGATTATCTGATACTTGAGTCATAATTGTTAGTTTTAAGTCTTTGAATTAATCTACTTCTGCTTATATTGACCTGATTATTGGGGGGTATTTGACATTGCACTTTGAAGGGGATTATCTCAGAAACGTATTTTGAAGTCGCAAATAATAAGTTTACAGTGTGTGGGTACAACGAATCTGATTATCTGATCATGTAGGGGTCAAATTATCAGTTTAGGAGCAGGCACAGTTAAAGTGACAATCTAAGGCAAGAGATAAAAAAAAATGTAACTTTTTTTGCTGCTGTGCTTTTCTTTATTTATTCCAACCCTTCTTTCAAATGGCGTTATAAAACCCTTATTTTATTGTTTACATAGTAAGATTATCAGAAGTTGAACACCATCTAAAGAGATTATTACACCATCATGCGGCAGAACCACATCTCCCTGCACCATGTTTTATTTCAACTGATCATATGATTCTAATTGTTCAGTATCACATAATGACTTATAAATGCGAATCTCGACACTTGCTTAATGCAAATATAGAATCTGTAGTAAAATAGTTATACACAAAATCTTCTTCACAACTGTGTTCTATCACATCATGATTCTGAAATCAATATCATTACTCGTCTTATGTTTCCAGCTGAACGTAAATAATCTTGAAGTGTCTGCATCAGTTGAACTGGTTTTGTGCCCTCTACGTGAAAATGAAGAAGGCATTCAGGGATATGTAAGTAATAATATTCTCAAATTGTTCATATGAACCATGAAAACCTTATGATGCTCGATTTCTTTTTATTTTTACGCAGTAAGAGAGGAGTTAATAAAAAGGTTCTTAAAGTTCCTTCAATAGAACAGAAGGTGAGTGGCCTTCTCCCTCTCTAAAATTTTATGCATCCCCTACTATTTATATTTTATAAAATTTGTCTTATGAAAACTTTAACCTTTTGTACATGACAAAACTAATTCCCTAGTTTAGTGTTTAACTGTTTACTCAAATGTCTTGCAGGTTCTTGATGCTACCAGTAACGAGCCATGGGGTCCTCATGGAACTCATCTTGCTGATATTGCACAGGCTTCTAGAAACTAGTATGTCACTCCTTTTTTTTTTTGGAAATGAAGACCTAAATGATTATTTTAAACCTGTAAATATTAATCTTCTCTCATGTTCAGCCACGAATATCAAATGATCATTTCGGTTGTTTGGAAGCGTCTCAACGATACTGGGAAGAACTGGCGCCATGTGTACAAGGTTTGCACCTGCCATAGTTATAGACTTATAGGCATACTTAACATATACATACATTTTACATTTCTACCCTTCCCCTTATAATACTTCAAACATCTCACAATTCTAGCTCAAGGGTAGTCTTCTTATAAAAAAGTACAGCCAGGATGAAAGTTTTATAGAAAAAATTAGTAAAAACCTACCTCTAGATGTAAAAGAGCTCGAGGGCATAGGAAAAGTTAGTTACCTTCTGAGTTACAGCTTTTGCACTTGTATGCTCTGAAGATTTATGCTTTTGGTTAGTTTTGTATACCCAATAGTGGGCAGAAGATTTTAACCAAATTTTTTTGTTTCTATACCAGGCTCTGACAGTTCTTGAATATTTGGTAGCAAATGGGTCAGAACGTGTTATTGAAGATATTAGAGAACATGTGTACCAGATATCAGTATGTTTTTTTTCTTTCTTTGGGCGTATATATTGAGTTTTGTATCTTGTAGTTTATAAGAGTGTTCTTCTTATGAGATAGACATTGTCAAGTTTCCAATATATTGATTCTACCGGGAGAGATCAAGGGAGTAATATAAGGAAGAAATCTCAGAGTCTTGTTGCTCTTGTGAATGATAAAGAAAAAATACAAGAAGCAAGAGTGAAGGCTGCTGCCAGCCGGGACAAGTGAGTATGATTTTTCCAAGTGTTTTGTTGCATAATGCGCCCATTAATTTTTTGTCACACATTGTTAACGGGCCAAAACAGGTTCTTATCGGATGAGTAGTTTTGTGTTGGTTGAAATGATCGGCTTGGGTTGAGTTGACGTGAAGCACTTTTTGTCCAAAATTTTCTGATTTTTCTATAAACTATTTGTGTGCCATATGTCCCTTTTTTTGATAATCCAATTTCTTGAATAAAATTAGGAGGTGAAAATACACTATGGACGACTTTGATTGTTTGTCACTTTGTCCATTTTTCCTTTTCAGTTTTTTTACTTGCTAGAGATAAACATAACCCGAATTGACCCATAATAAGTAAACGGATAAATATGCTACCTCTAGTCATTTATGTCAAGAACCTGTGCATAACATTATAACTCCTGCAACTTTCATCCAACCGTATCATGTTCCATAACATTATGAAATTACAATCATAAATTTTTTGAAATAGGTTCCGTAATACATCTGGAGGTCTTGGTGATGATCGTTATGAAGGGCGTTATGCAAGTAAAGATGATGATCTTAATGGTTATGGCAGAGAAAGAGAATGGGGTTATACGGATCCGTATGCACGTGATGGTGAAGATCGATATGGTCGAGATGGTTATAGGGATGATGAATATCGTGGTAGAAGTAGAAGTAATGATGGTGATTATGGCCCAAGAAGTCAAAGCTCAGACAGGGAACGGAGTTATGAAGATGATGGCCGTCATTCTTCTAGGTATATGACTATTTGATAACACTCTTAAAAGCAATGAAATGGGTGGATCTGGCAGGCTGATTAGTGGATCAGAATGGGTCGGATTGTAAGGCATTTTTTTGAGGGCTGGGTTGATTCGAAGCACTTTTTTTCTAATTTCTCTTATTAACATCTAGTGTATGACTAATTGATAATACTCTTTGAGGTAGGAAAATGGGGTGATCGGGCTGGTTGAGTAGTGTGTCAAAACAAGAAGGGCAAATCTCTGTACGTGTCGTGGGGTTGACCCAAGATACTTGTTGTTTAATCTTTTTTTAAAGTTCCCTTATAAACATATCTTGTTTCAAAAAACGATTATAAAGATTATATTGTTGAAAATAAGTCTAATTAAGAAAAATGATTTTAAGAGGTTTTATGAATTAAAAGCACACTTAGCAACTTTCAACATGTTTCACCCTTCTCCTTTTTTGCTACTTTTTCAGCATTATCCGTTTGACATGTTAGAAATAAAACATAACCTGAAAGCTATCTCTTCATAAATCATAAGTAAATGGGTTGAATTTTGCCACCTCTAGTTGGTATTAATTTGTTCTCTATCACCTGTCCTCTTTAGTTATCGAATACTTAGCAAACTACTTTTGACCTTGAACGATTAGCATTATTGATGAAAAAAATTCACGTTGCAGCAAAAGGCACAATAAATACCAAAATCTTCTTGTATATAGCTCATTTGCTATGTTGATAGAGTGTTCACTAGTTGTGCTACATACATTGTCCAAAGATGTTGATTAATATTCATATTCATTTGCAGAGGAAGCAATGCTAGAGTCGAAGATGGCTCTCCAGATGGAAGGTAATTAAGATGGTATCCCATCTTGTTTTTTTTTGTTTTGCTGTGAATTTGGATCATAAATGTGTCGGTTTTCATCTTTGTACTATAATATAATTCTCCAAATAGAATAGAGACATAGCAACGAGTGCCATTGTTAGCATGTTGTTGAATTATGTGAATCAAATATTCAATTTCATTTTTTGGGTCAAAACTAGTATTTTGTGTCTTTGTTTGATCATGAACGAATGCATCATGTTCCTTTTATGAATTTATTAATTTCCTTTTTTGGTATTTGGACAGCCAGGTTGAGCCGACAGCATCTGGACAAAATCTCGGAGCACCTCCTAGTTATGAAGATGTAGTGAGCGAGTATCGCAGCCCTGATAATGCACCACCTCCAGCTGCTAATCATCAAGAAACCACGGTTTCTAGCGACTATGTAGCTCCTCCACCTCCGGCCGCTGCTACACCACCAGCTGCCGCTACACCCCCATCAGCCATTGCCACTCCGCCTCCAGCTGCAGTGACCTCCACCATGGAGAATGAAGGGTTTGACTTATTCGATCCCCGTGGTGCGTCCTCAGGTAAAACTGTTCTTAGTGCGTCACATTTCATTGCTAATTATGAGGGGGTGGTAAACTGATAAAACTGCCATACTTGTTCAAAAATAATTAAAGTTTGGTTGTGTATTCAGCTGCTCCGCCTGCATCAGGTGCTGGTGGCAGTAGTGCTGCTGCTGAGATGGACTTGCTTGGTTCTCTATCAGACTCTTTCTCGTCAAATGCATTGGCTGTTGTACCATCTGAACCTCAGGCACCACCAACCTCTAATCCTGGTCACACCTTTGTGGCTGCATCATCTGCTTCTGGTAACTTGAATCAGGTGTGTGTTAAAATTTTGGATGAATTGATTTTTAGTAAATGTGCGATGTACAAACTAATCGGATGCCTACATATATAACTTCTGTTATATAGAATCAGGACTAAATAAGAAGCAAAATATTTGTGTAAAGCATGAGAAGTTGTGCATCTTGTATGAAAAATAGTTCTCGATTGAACTTTTCCCAATATATATATACACAAACGGGATGGTTTGTTTGAGAACCACTCTTTACCGCGAGAACCAATCTTGACACTTGATTAAAATAAATCAATGGCCAATAAAAGTGACTAACGATTGACTCATTAATGATTCGTTAATGGCTCATTTATTGGTATTTTTGGAAAATTAAGCCAATCTAATAATGACTCATTCACCCGGATGCAATTCACGGTTGGGAAAATATACAAGACTAAAATACCCCCATTAATGAGCATTAATGATGGTTACAAACGGTGCTCGCAATAAGAATGGTTTTCAAATGAACTTCTCCCTATATATATATATATATAATGCACTTCTCATGAATACGCTATCTTCTTTCTGGGTCTTGAGTCATAAGATACAAGTACGTGTATATGCCTTTAAAGTTGTGCTTATGTTGAACGCTCTCTATGCAGCCATTTGATGACCCATTTGGAGATGGTCCTTTTAAAGCTATCCCTCCTGCAGATGGATTTTCAGCTCAACTGCCACCATCTCCCTTCACTGCAACTACTGAACCACCCGTATCTGTTGGCCCAGCATCAGTGTATGGAAATAACTCGGGAGTCGTGGACACTTTTGACCAAACCATCGACATTTTAGCAGATATACTACCTCCACCTGCACCATCACAATCTGCTTTACAAGGTCAACCCGGTCAACTTTCAACACAGCCCGTTTTCTATTCTCAAACGGGTCAACTTTCTCCACAGCCTTTATCTCAAACGGGTTTTCCAGCACTACCTACATTGCCACCTAGTTATCCAAATCCATTTGGTTCACCTACATTGCCGCCTAGTTTTCCATCTCAAGGCTATCAACCTATACAACAACCGGGGTTTCCACCTCAAGGTGTCCAGTCTATTCCACAGCCGAGTTTTCTAGCTCAGGGCAGCCAATCGATGTTGCAGCCTGGTTTTCCGGCTCAGGGTGGTCAACCTGTGATGCACCCTGGTTTTGGACCCCATGGTGGTCAAAATGCATCTCTTGGTGGTTATTCTTCTCAGTTGGGTAGTGTCTCACAGCCGCAGTTTCCCGGTTCTGGTGGTCAACCTGTTCAGTCAAATAACTTTTATGCGGGATCTCAGCCTCAAGGTGTGTCAGAAGTCACAACCACACCTGCTCCACAGTACAGCGGTTCAACTTTCTATCAACAGCCACAGTTGCAGTCAAGTTCTTTGCTGGCTTCTTCACAACCAGCAATGACTGCTTCTACTGCTGCTCAGTCGAATAACTTTTATGCGGGATCTCAGCCTCAAGGTGTGTCAGAAGTCACAATCACACCTGCTCCACAGTACAATGGTTCAAATTCCTATCAACAGCCACAGCTGCAGTCAAGTTCTTTGCTGGCTTCTTCACAACCAGCAATGACTGCTTCTAGTGCTGCTCAGTCAAATAACTTTTATGCGGGATCTCAGCCTCAAGGTGTGTCAGAAGTCACAATCACACCTGCTCCTCAGTACAACGGTTCAAATTTCTATCAACAGCCACAGTTGCAGTCAAGTTCTTTGCTTGCTTCTTCACAACCAGCTATGACTGTTTCTACTGCTGCTCTTGCAATAGTACCTCAACAACCTGCAAACGAAAAGTTTGAGACTAAATCCACAGTTTGGGCTGATACATTGAACCGAGGGCTCGTGAATTTGAACATATCTGGATGTGAGTTTTTTCGTTTCTACTTCTTAAGTTTTTGGTAGAGGTGGCAATATCTTGGACGGGATGGGTAAAATGTCGGGTTGGGTCAGGTGTGGTGGACCATCACAACCTTTTCTGGTTCGTTTCTTTAAAATAAATTATGCATTCAATTGAGCCATTCAGTTTCTTAACTTGAACATATCTGAATGTGAGTTTGGGTAACATGTCAAAATAGGTTCGGGTTGAAACGAGCCATTCAGGGTCAAAACTGGCTGGTTCAGGTTGCGCTAACCTGTAAACACCTTCCTGTCTATGTCTTTAAAACAAATTGTGAAGATTTAATGTGTTAATATGAGTATAAGAACAATGTTGTTACAATAATAATCTGAATTTTTAAATAAAACACGAGCCAAAATCAACCGATTTAACTTGTTTGGGGTTAAAACACGGCCTAAAATAAAGTATGCATAAGTAAATGGGTCGGAACCTCAAGTTTTTAGTGCCAAACACACCTCTCTCGACATCTATACGACATTTTTCTAAAATTTATTTTTTTGCATCTGCAGCTAAAACCAACCCACTATCTGATATTGGAATAGACTTTGAGGCCATAAACCGCAAGGAGAAAAGAATGGAAAAACCAAGCAAAACCCCGGTGACTTCAAATGTGACCATGGGTAAGGCCATGGGCTCAGGTTCTGGAATGGGGCGTGCTGGTGCAGGTGCTCTAAGACCCGCAACAAACCCGATGGTGGGTTCAGGAATGGGACTCACAATGGGTGGACCAGGTTATGGAGGTGCAAACCAGCCCATGGGAGTGAACAATATGCCTCAGAACATGGGTCTCGGAATGAACATTGGCCAAGGGTTTCCAATGCAACAGCCGCCACCTGCTGCTGGATTTCTGCCTGGAAATTATCATCCAATGATGGGTAGAGGTGGTGGTTATGGTCAGCAGCAACCTTATGGTGGTTACAGATAGAATTGCATCCATAGGCATACGTTTTCGTGATATAAAAGCTAATTTTTTCCCAACAATTTGTAATCTTTTTGTGATCCAGATATATCACATTCGGTATAGGTTTCTGTATAACCAGCCTCGGATTCGGGTATTTTCTATACATTCGAAACAGTTTTGTTTGTTTGTCTGATTGATTTTTGAAGCATGTAATGCCTAGTTGTAAACAACAAACACTAGAATTTACATAATTTGATTTATTTGTATCTAAGAATCAGCTTTTGCACTTGATCCCCACCCCAGGTTCTTATGAAATATAGTTTCGAGGAGTTTGCGGCTTAATATGGCATGGCATAAGGGTTTATTTTTTATCTATTAATGTAACCATCTTTCAATTTAATACCAGTTTATCTAACATTTCACCAGAAATTTTCTAACTGTTAAATACAAAAATTTGATGATTCAGAAAAATAATTTGGTTACAAATAATGAAATATTGTTGATTTGATTATGTGTACTTTTGTTGGTCTCAAAACGACGACAGAATAAAAGGAAAACTATGGATTTGTTTCTAATTAGAGTTGCGAGAATAAAGAAATAAGAAAAAAGTGCAATAGCCTAATAAGAAACTTGAAAAATAAAGGGGCAAATCGAAAAATTAAAAAATATAAAAAAATTATAAAGGTTGGCGTTTCAACACGCTAATCCTCTAAACAACCTGCACATGAGTTGCTTATTTATAGGAGTTGACGGATAAACCTAAAAACGACTAAAACCTTTTTATGTTTTACTGAAACCCGTTTACATACGTGTTGACGTGTTGTGTTCGTATTATGTTTCGTGTTGTTGATAAATATCGTCCCTACACGGCTACACCATATAGAAAGTTCTAATCAAATCTTGTACAAATTAAAAGATAGTTTCGATAAGTAATAAACTGAAAGATGATTGTACAAGATGATAACTGAAAAGATATATTAATTGATAAAATACAAAAAATTTCCCATCATTACTAGCCAACATATCTTTTCCCTTTTTCTTTCTCCCAAAAAAATGAATCTTTCTTCCTCCGTATGTAACCACCAGTCTCCTCCGCCGTCGCCGGTGAAATTAGTGTCCAATTTCATAGGTTTTACACTTCCGATCAAATCTAATAATCTGGTTCCCGCCAAGAAAACTATTTCGCGTGATAATCTTTCGACATCCCAGCGTTCAGTCCGTTCCAATTCCATCTTTGCAGCTTCATACGGTGCAGACAGAAAGGCCGACGACGGCATTGCAGAGTCTTATCCGGCGAAGAAGCTTCGGCAGCTTCTTGATTCTCCTGGAGTTCACCAAGGGCCTGCTTGTTACAATGCTCTCAGTGCGAAGCTTGTAGAGAGAGCCGGGTTTCAATTCTGTTTCACGACTGGTACATTTTTTTTATTAATTGTCTGTAATTTTAGTTACTCGTATGAGTTTCCTAGAATTTAGGTATCGGTTTAGGTATGAATATTGGTTCTAAAATTATATGATCGCTACTCTTCTTTAGCGAAATTTTGAGCCAAATGACTGTAATACATGTATTTAACGCGAACTCCATTAATGTCAACGTTATTTTGACTTCTGTGGTCAAACTTATAAACTTTAAACTTAGGGGGAGTAATAAGCTCATAAGCTCAGCTAATCCAAACACTCTATTAGCTAATAAGCTAATAAGCTGATAAGCTTAAACCTAAAACAACTAATAAGCTGATAAGCTGTCAGCTAATCTAAACACTCTATTAGCTAATAAGTTAACAAGCTTAAGCCTAAAACAATAAGCTAACACAAATACCACTTCTGTTATCTTGCCAAACAAGTAAACTAGATATGATCAATCTGTGACTTGTGGATTCCATTGATTGTATTTTATTCTTTCAATAGGCTTTGGAATATCGGCTGCTAGATTAGGCTTGCCGGACACTGGACTAATTTCTTATGGAGAAATGGTGGATCAAGGGCAATTAATTACTCAAGCCGTGTCAATTCCAGTAATAGGTGACGGGGACAATGGATATGGAAATGCCATGAATGTGAAGAGAACTGTTAAGGGATATATTAAATCAGGCTTTGCAGGAATCCTTCTTGAAGATCAGGTACATACCTGATACCTTAATCTCTGCGTATTAGGAACCAAACGGTTTATTGAAAACTAACATGAGAATACAAAAATCAATTTGCTTACAAACAGCAGTAATTCCTCATTTTTAGAGAAATATAGTTGTAAAGGCATAGCTTTGGAAGCTGAAGTCCCTTTGGGTCTTTTGGTGGCTTGGGAGTGTGGACCACCATACTTTTCCAGTAAAGGAGCATTATTAAACTTCTTGATATAAAGAAGCTCAGGAGTCTTAAACAAGCTCTGATCTAGAAATGGGTTTCCAATCCAGTTATGTTTGGATCCGGATTTGGGTACACCATCATTATGGAAATACTAAAATTATTATGTTAACTAGTTAATCTTAATTCGTTAATCTAAGACAACTATCACTATGTTTATCTTAAGGTTTTACGGGGGTTCTAGTTTCCGTAGATTTGTGTCCATGAATGGACAAAGAGGTTGTGGTTGTGATTTTCTTTTTGCTTTCTAATGGTTATCGTGACTTAAATTAGTTAGAATTATAATCAGATGATAAAGTTAGGTACTTGTACATTTATCCTCACTTTTCACAAACAATTTCTCCAAATCTGATTATCCCAAGCCTAAACAATCTGAAAATCAGAACCATAGTAATTTTTCTCAGAACATTTTAATCTGATTGCAACTTGAAGATGCAAAAATTAGTATAAGCACCCCCCCTTCCCCGGTGCCAAAAAGAAGTTAATAAAATAAAATCATAATAATAAAAGGTCTTATACACGACATTATACCATAACTAGTTATTTCGTGCCGGCACCTTGCAGCGGGTTTAAAAATGAACAAAGTATAGAAACTAACATTCAAACACAAATATTTAAATAAAACGGAAAAAGTTAACATTTAGATCATAATGTTTGATTTCACTCAAATTTAAACTAGTTTAGGTCTTATTGTGCGTATTATATCCAATATAATCAATGAAAAAAAACTCGAATAGAGTTATTGTTCTAATTTATTTTTTTAAGTAAAATTATAATATTACAAAGAATATATATGTTTTTGAATAATATCATATCACATATATATTCATACTGAACTTCTAAATTGTAGATAAAAATAATACGGTCGCAAATATATATTCATATTTATATTAAATATTATATATTAAAAATTTTACACTAAAATAAAATTAATTATTTTATTATAATAATTAAAGAATATAATTACAAAATTAAAAGGAGAAGTGCAAAGAAAACGCATTGCCATTTCCATAGGCACCAGAAAATGCCATCAAATATTATTACTTCATAGAGTTTCTTAATAACTTAAAATATAAAATAAATAGTTTTAGTATAAAAAATTAATCCATTCCTTGAAAGGAGAATATAGAAAAAATATTCAAAATATGTCACTAAAATCTCATAAAAAAACCAATGCCAAAAAGCATAACAGGGAAAGAAAAATAGAGACAAATTGAAAAGAAATATAGAGAGGAATAAGAAAATAATAAAACAAGAGGGTGAGGCTAGGACACAGCCCTCAAAGTGCAAAGCCTTATCCTGCTCGGTTGTGTTAATATGCGTTGTTAATTAGTTATTCACTACTTTGCTTTGCAAAATGTAAGGAGAGAGATCATTCGCCATACATATGTTATTTTTTCCATATATAGATCTCATGTTGCTGATAAATGTTCAAACTGCAAGGTGTCTCCAAAAGCTTGTGGTCATACACAAGGCAGGAAAGTTATATCTAGAGAGGAAGCTGTAATGAAGATAAAAGCAGCTGTTGATGCTCGGAAAGAGAGTGGTTGTGATATTGTTATTGTAGCCAGAACAGATTCCCGTCAGGCATTGTCCATAGAAGAAGCACTTTGGAGATCGCGGGCTTTTGCTGATGCTGGAGCAGATGTCCTTTTTATTGATGCACTTGCTTCAAAAGAAGAGATGAAAGCATTCTGTGACGTCTCTCCTCAAGTTCCTAAAATGGTTAGCAGTTTCTTTTTACCATAAGCAGCTAAATATGTTTTATAGGATTCACGTGAGAGTTTGTTTTAGCTATTATTATTATTATTATTATTATTATTATTAATAAGATTTTCTGATTCTTGTTTAGGCCAACATGCTTGAAGGTGGGGGCAAAACACCTATACTCACTCCTCTAGAACTTGAGGATATTGGATTTAAAATTGTAGCCTATCCTCTTTCCTTGATGGGAGTATCTATCCGTGCAATGGAGGTCAGCTATTCTTTGTACTGTATAGGGAACTGCTATTAGATATTTCACTTTGATTTTCGTTTAATGTAGAAGTGGATTATTCGATCATTTACTTACAAATAGGCTAATCCGGGTTAATCGGGTAATGATAGTAATGAATAGCTTTAAAGGAAGTGGGACCAATGGGGTCGAATGGGTCAAACAAGTTGAAAGTCACCCAAAGTGTTCTTCTGGAAGAGTGTTTCAGAAGAGTATTTCATAAACCAGTTTATTGAAAGTGTTTCAGGTCAACATTACTTGACCTATCCCATTTTGACCTTCATAAAATTACCCATTTTGCCCTGACCCCTTACCCAACTAGCCAGTATTCCACAGTGGTTCTTCAACCGTTTCTCTCGAAACAATTTTGCTAGTGATTTTAGATGATCAATTCCTGCCTGACTTAAATCATTTGTTGAAATATGCTAGGATTCCATAAATCAATACATGGCTGTCTGATATGAAGGCTAAATAAGTAAAATATAAAATGATCAACTTTCTGACTCTTCCTTCTTGCAGAAGTGGAATGTGAAAATATGAAAATTTAAATGCAAAAGAACATTAGGTCCTTCATACTTGTACATTTTTTTGTATGAACAATCATTCGATTGCGACTGAAATCTTAGTATGATGGTTTGAAAAGCTAAATCACTCTTTTAGCATGTATAAACTGCACAATATGTCATCCTGAAGTCGTAAGTGGTCATCAGCATGTTTTTATGCTATGTTGCTTATGAAGTTTAGCATGACATCTGCAGGATGCATTGATAGCATTAAAGGGCGGGCGTGTGCCTTCTCCTGGAAGCATGCCCTCATTTGAAGAACTCAAAGAGATCATAGGTTTCAACACCTATTATGAAGAAGAAAAACGTTATGCTACTAATAGCAATCAATTTGTGTGGCAAACAGGTCTGTGAACAACCAATTTCGGTACACGTGACAAATTGACCCATTATAACCTATGGACAGGTCAATGTGGGTTATTTTTAATCTCAAAGGGGTCAAAGAAATATAAACAGAAGGTGTTCTCTGTCAAGTTACCCAGGGGGCGTCGAGCCTTTGGCTCAGATGTATGTGGCCTAATCGGTATACTCGTGGCTATTTCCAAAGCTTCCCCCTGGTCATCCCTAATTGAAACCCTCATGGGAATAGAACTCTTGACCTCCCCTATGGGGGGGCAAGTGATCTACCCGGTAGGCCATCAGGTGATGATTGGGTCAAAGTGTCAAACAAATATATTTACCTAAAAAGGGAACGAGTCAAAAGTGCCGAGCAGGTTGAAAGTTGCCAAGTGCATTTTTTTTTCATAAATTGTTTTGTTTAAAAAGTTAAGATTATATTTTGTATTTATATTGTCTTTACGGCAAAAGTTCAAACGAGAACCATTCTTAGTGCGAGAACCAATCTGAGCCGTCCAATTCCCCCTACTTCAATGTCATTGCCCACCCATGAATTCCTCACATGCACCCTGCCACACTCTATCCCTCCACGCTCTCCATCCACGATCTTCCCATATCCAAGGAACGGCTGAGATTGGTTGTCGCGGTTCTCGCGCTAACAACGGTTCTCGAATGAATCCTCCCCTTGTCTTTACAATCATATGTGATGCTTTACTTATTTATTTAAAATGGAATAAAAGTTTTTTGGGGTCAAATATTAGAATTGTTTCAACCTTAACTGAAAATGACCCTTTTGGCTGTTTCGTTAAAATGCATAATGTTGGTACCAAATTACCAATGCTGGGTGCCACAGTTTCTCTTCTTTTCATAATTAATTTCTTTATTTCATCGCATCCAACCATTAACATGATATATCTATTTCTCAGCTAGCAGCAACCCTTACAGTATCCAAAAAGGGGGTAAAGATGATACGGATCAAACAGGTCAAACCTTAGCTGAGCCTATTGTTGAACTGTTAAATCCAGATACATACAGTAAGTATGGTGGAGGTGATGCAAAGGATCCTTTCTCAGGGATATGGTCTCGTAAGTTGAGAGTCAAAATCACTGGGAGAGACGGCTTTGAAAAACTTGATGTTCGAATTCCCGTATGTCATTTCTTCTTGAAAACAATAGTATCAATCACTGCACAAGTTTTTAATCCAAACACAACCAGAGGTGGCAATTTCAATCCATTACTTATGAACGGGTTGATTTGGGTCGTGTTTTTATCTCAAATGGGCCATATACATTTTTATCGCTAAAAGGGGAATGGCTCAAATAGGTTAAAACTTAAAAGTTCCCCGAAATCTTTTTATAAAGTATATAATCTCTTAAATGTTCTTTTTATCTTAGTCAACGATTTGGATTATTATCGTGGTGATTTTTTTTTCTTTGTAATGAAAACTATCATGTTATTTATTTACAAAAAGATGGGTAAATGGACAAAAAGTATTTGCAGGTAAACTCAACCTGACCCAATTTGTACTAAATATGACCAGTTTTGACACCTTACCAACCAACTCGACCTGCTGCCCGTTCCAACTCTATCTACAAGTTTCTTTGGAACATGCAAAATCAGTGGGTGACTTTGCCATCTTTTGTATTTTTATGATAAACGTGTTAAGTCTAATATTTACGAACCTATAACTTTCTCAGGCGGGCTTTCTGGATGGCGTCACGAATATAGTCCCAGGTATTATGTCTCTGAAGGACTTAAGTTTAGTCTAATTTGTAAATAAACCAAATATATACTGGAACCTGGTTTTATCATACATTTTGTTCAAGTGCTTAGGAATAGATATAGAGGTGACAATTTTGACCCGTTTATTTACATGGCTTAATCTGGTTTTATTTTTTAAAAGTAAATCTCTAACAAGTCAGATAGAAAGTTGAGCTGATAATGAAACAGGTTGAAACAGCACAAATTGTATTTTTCAATCATATAGTTCCCTAAATTACTTGTTTTGACTACTCACACAACAGCCATTTTATCACCTGTATGAATAAGAACATATTTCGTCATACTCATGCAGCCTTGGGAGGAGTGAACATCAAGGCGTTGTTAGATGAAGCTTCGTTTGAAATCGGTGGAAAACTATTGCTAGATTTTAACGACTCAAGGGGCGACAGGATACAAGTCTTTTTGGAGTAAAATATGTAAGACAGAGCAAAAGAAGTTATGTTTATCCTTTATTATACCCCACAAAATAGCCTACTTTCATCTGAATTATTACACTTGTGTGAGTAAAATGTTATGAGAAATGTGTCTACCAGGAATGAAATATGAATGTGGAATTGTGACTGATTAGCATCAATAAGGTCCTCTAGACAACCTTTTAGATAAAATATTTGAAGCAGATAATAATCTATTACCATACTGTAAATTTTGAAACACAGATACATCATACTATAAGTAGATTTTGATTTATCATGATGGCTGGAACAAAAGGGATCAAATGTTTGTCAACACGGACACCCGGTGGGACCATGGATTGACCGTGCTCTGATCATGCTCCCCCTTTCGGGTATGTCCTAAGATTTTCAATTTCTTATATGAAGGAACTTGATTCCTCATTCCAAAGTAACTCTAGCACACAAATTAGTTGTTGTTGTTTAAGTGATCTCAAGATATTTAAACAATTTCCACATTAGAGAGTGTGATGAAGGATTAGCAACACGATTGAGTCATCATCATTGCAATATTCATAAGTGTTTTTACAACAAAAAGAAGGAAGATTTAATTGCAACCACTAATATTTTTGATCCAAAAGCATATATTTTTTTAAGTTATATAAAAAAAGTTATATGCCGGTCATATATATACGTGTGAGAGAGAAAATGATTGAGAAATTTGTTAATTCAACAAAGGTACTATCACCAATTTTTATAATGAGCTTTAACAATATAAATATTAGTTTTATATATACAAAAATCTTGAATATAAAATGACAATCCTATATCATTCTTTCTTACAAGAACTAGGAAATCATTGATAAACATGTGAAGTGTTCAAAGAAATGGAATAGATTAATAGGGTTGACATTCTGGTACAATCTAGATCTAACCCATGTGGGATCATATGCATCTAAATAAATAAATAAAACGAGATTACGCATAAAAAAATTATTTCATCGATAATAAAGTAATAAACTATTATTATTACAATATTATCTTATTTATAAGAAGATCAAGAAGCAAAAAAAATCAAAATGTAAAACTAAAATTGCTAGAATACATCTGTTTATTGTATATGTATAATTTTTTGTTGTTGTTGTCTCACATAGTTTAATAACATTTAGTCATTTACCACTCGCATTTATTATGTATAGCTTCATCACTAAAATCCTTGTTTTAAAGGGTTAAAATGCAACAATACATCCAAGTATCGATTTGGTTTTGTTTATGTTAATGTAGCATTCTCTAAGAACATATTTAGTAGTTAAGCTAGATTATGTTAACTCTTTTTCAATACATATGGCTATTAAACTCATAAAAAAAAACGTGTTATAATGCCAATTTGGTTGATTTTAACCTATGGTCATCCTTCTTTCCTCCCATCTTCACCTCTAACATTCATGAAATGGAAACTTTGAACTTGAAATTCTCTATGAAAAACTTGATGATAAGTATTGATTTTTGAGTCTATGGAAAGTAATCCAGTTGTTTATAAAATAATGCAAAAAAGCTACTGAACGAGTTTAAAATGAGATGAATCATTAAAAATCCGTAATGGTGCTGGATGAGTTTGGTTTATGATACACCCGACTTTAATTAGTGAGATTGTTAGCCTACACTTGACGAAAATTCATGAATTTGATGTCCTTTGAAAGGTGAAAAATTAAATACAATAGTTTATAAAATTAATTAGGTAAAACGGTCAAAAATTAAGCAAAAATAATCATTCTTTTATCTAGCATGTTTTTCGAAGTAATAGTGAAAAAAATTCGACACTTTAAACTTGAAATTTATTTTGAATACTTGATAAAAAGTTATGATTCTTGATCCTACAAAATTAATTGAGTTGATAATAAACTTATACAAAAAGAATAACAAAAAAACGAGTTTAATAAAAATTTATCCCTAGTTTAAATATTAAAAGATTTGTTATAAGGATATAAGTATATCATGATTAATATTCGATTCCCTTCATGTTGCCACTCCCTTAATCCCATTTGACATTCGATTCATACTTACCTTCATAATACGAACTACTTCTTATCAATCATTATCAATTATATGAACCCTAATAATTGATTGCCCTTAATTAGTTACCTGTACTAATTCAACTCTTATAAATAACCAAATCAAAAGATACATACATACAAACAAGTTATTCAACCAACGTACTTAACTAACTACTCCAAGTACAAGAAAGATCCATCATACATCATGGTCATCAAACATATCCTCATCGTACTTTTTGTCATATTAAGGTGCTTGTCGGCCAAGGTTACGTACAATGTTGTCACTTATGGAGCCAAATCAAGTGGCCTCGTAGACACAAAAAACGTGTTCTTGAAAGCATGGAATCTTGCTTGTAACTCTACTAGTTCTGCCATCATCTACGTGCCAACAGGTAGATACTTCATTGGATCTGCTATTACATTCTCTGGTGAAAGATGTAAGAGCAGAGCAATCACATTTAGCATAGTCGGTACCGTGGTGGCCCCTTCTAGCTATAATGCTATTGGCAATTCCCCCGTCTGGATTAAGTTCTATAGAGTTAACCATGTTACGGTGTCTGGTGGAACTTTTGACGCGCAGGGCACTTCCTTATGGGCTTGCAAAACCTCCGGAAAGTCATGTCCTAATGGTGCTACGGTATGAGCATAGCCTATAACAAATATATCACTTGCATATGTCTTTTTAGTTTACTCATGTCTTTAAAAGTACAAAACATGTCTTTTCTTTTCTTTTTAAATTTAATATGTTTATGTGTATTTGTTACAGAGTCTTGGCTTCTATCATTCCGATAACATAGTGATCAGCAAGTTACGGTCATTAAATAGCCAAATGTTTCATATAGTGCTCTATGCGTGCAATAACGCGAAACTACAAGGAGTGAGCATCGTAGCGTCCGGGCTCAGCCCGAACACGGACGGTATCCATTTACAATATTCCTCGGGCATCACAATCCTAAACTCTAAGATCTCGACTGGAGACGACTGCATCTCGATAGGCCCGGGAAATTCGAATATATGGATAGAGAAGGCGGTATGCGGCCCTGGTCACGGCATAAGGTACAACCCGACTAACATTATTAAGCTTCAAGTTTGCCGAATCGATCACCCGAACAAACCTTTTAAAACCATAACATGTTTCGAATATTTTAAACATCCCCATTTGCAGGCATAACCTACATACAACTTTTTATGTGTGGTTCATGCTGATAACTTAAACATGTAGATGCATATAATTTGAATCAATTAATTAGTTTTTCAAGCATTGTTTATTTCTTGATGCAGTATTGGAAGTCTAGGTTGGGAACTGAATGAAGCTGGTGTTCAGAATGTAACAGTAAAAACCACAACATTTATAGGTACTCAAAATGGCTTGAGGATAAAAACATGGGCGAGGGAAAGCAACGGGTTTGTTAGGAATATAAATTTCATCGAAGCAACAATGGTGAATGTGAAAAACCCAATCATAATAGATGGAAAATACTGCCCAAGCGGCAACAACTGCCCGGATCAAGTTTCAGTAGTAAAGATCAGCAATGTCATGTATAACAATGTACACGGAACATCAGCAACACAAGTGGCAGTGAATTTTGATTGTAGCAAGGGAAGCCCGTGTAATGGGATCAGATTACAAGATGTTAACCTCAATTTCGGGAATCAAACCGCCATTTCGTCTTGCGCTTATGTTGCTGGTACTTCTTCTGGATTACAAAGACCTGCAAGTTGTCTCTAATTTCGGGTGTTTGGATTTGAAAACAATAGGATGATATCACTCGTGATAACGTAAATAGTAGTAGATGTTTGGTTTGAAAGTATGAGGTTGATTCCTATTCTTGTACAGTTTATCAAACACATACTTACATTGGTTTTTTTATTGCGAACCAAACACTAGTAATTTTTGTCTAGAAGTTTTATAAGAGCACAATACTCAATCAAGGGTGTTGGTATAATTGGACTACTTTTTTCTTTTAATTTCTAATTACTGTTTTTTAACGGCATAACACATAAATAATTTATTTCTACTCTTAAATACCTTTTGTTCACCACGGTGCTTGATTAATTTTTGTGTTTGTCTTAGATCTTGAATATTCAAACAACTAAAAGAAAAACCAGAAAAATTGAGATAGTTATGAATTGCATAGAGTTTCCCTTATTTCATCAAACAACCCAAGATTCATTTATTTCAGCTACATTAAATGATTTTTCAAATTGGTCAAGACTCTCTAATTTATGGCTAATTCTCTATGGTACCCGTTGTTGCTTCATTGAATTTACTTCACTAATAGGCTCATGATTCGGTTCCAATACACTGGATACTGCTGGGCCAAATTCTTTGGTTTCGAATTGCCACTTGAAAAAAAAAGTGGGTTTAATTTAGTTCTACAAAGAGGATTCTTAACCGTTCGCGAAGAGAAGATAGAGTCACAAAATTCAGAAACGAGGTCCAAGAATGAAGAAGGGGTAAAATTACTGACTGAATACGAGTTGCAGCTAATACATCAGATTCTAAATTGTAACCAAGCGTCGCCTATTGGTTCTATACTCGATTCATAAGTTCTATTAAAAAAAATACATTTCAAGATCAAAGAAACCATTGTTATCACCCGTACGACAAAATTCACATATTATTTTATACTTATCGAGAGACATTTTGAACTTTCTACTGCCACAATGCAATCAAATGTTTGGTCATCAGAATCACCATTTGTGTCATCTGTTTCTTTATCAAACTGCAAGAAAAGAACAATAATAAACTTAGTTGGGCAGGTTTAAAACTTAGTTGAGCTTGAAAGCTATATTTTATCTTCCAAAGTGGTCCTAGGCCCAAATAAATCTAAAAACATGATCTTTTCTTTAAAAAAAATTCGGGATTTCCTTAACTCTTAAGCCTTAACTGCTACTCTATTTATTACTAGATTGGTATGATACTATGATCTTTAACTCGATATATTGCAATTTTTAAAGTAATGATAACATTATTATATATCTAAAGGTCAAGTAAACCGTGTACTACATAGGTAACGGTTAACATTTAATGTAAAATAATAACGAATAAATAATACTGTTATTATTGTCTTACAACAATGACATTAAACAATTACAGTTTACGTAATTATTGATTTTAAATTAGTAATTTTATTAGTTTTATTATAGAAATTTAAATTATAGCTACTTTGATTTTTTAATGTAAAATTTTGAAGTACACTTTTCTTACTATCCTTTCTATTCGATAAGTTTGGTTGTATAAATTAATGCTTCTCATTATCCTTTATGCGTAAATTAATAAAATATATGATTCGTGAAATGCAATAACTAGGTGAGAGGATACCGAAGCAGGGAAGACGCGTAATCGGAAAGGATGCGCTGATCGCTTTGCGTTCCATACTATGATTGCTGTTCTTTATCGAGTTATGTTAGTGGTTAGGATTGATTTTGCTACTTTCTTTGATCGATCATAAGTGTGCTGTGGTAGTGTGTATCGTTTTTGTGCGTTGTATGTTGTGTATCTATACCTCGATCATATTAGAAAATTGATGATCCAATCGATCGCATACATGCACTATTTGTATTTAAATGGATAAAATACTTGAATTAGAAAATTTAAAAGAAAATTTGAGTTTTAATCTTAATCAAATCAAAATTGAATCTCAATTTTTAATTATAAAGATAATTAGAATTTAATTTTAACGTCATATTTTTTTATAAGATTGGCCTACTCAAGATCGCAATTTCTATTTTGGCCTCTTTTGCGCAACTATTCCATCTACATGCTTATATCACTAAGAGGAGCTCACAAAATGAAATAATTAGCTTTTTGATTATTCAAAATAGTAATATTTGTCGGGATCAGATATAAGTATGGATTGTTTTAGTCTTCACAATACTAGAAACGTAAGATCAGATTGAAAATTATCCTACTACGATTACCTAGTTTCTTTTATATGCGTGATAATTTATATCAAATGTTAATCTTATGATAAATTAATTAATATAGATTCAAAGCTTAAACTAAATTACAACTCCTAGAAATCTACATTATAAATTTAGATTTTAGAACGATTAACTTTTAAATCTTATGAAATCTACTTATATATGTTATTTAACGGACTACATATTTATTTTTTTAGGGGACGGTTCAAACAAAACTGTTTTTCGTACAAGAACTGCATGCGAGGACCAATCTTAGCCGTTGATTTGATAAGTGAAATTCATGGATGTAGAGCGTGAGGGGATTAAGTGTGGCAGGGTGCATGTGATGAATTCATGGGTAGGTGATGACAATGAGGGAGGAGGAATTGGACGACCCAGATTGGTTCTCGCAGTTCTCGTATGAAAAACAGTTCTCGTTTGAACTTATACTTTATGTTACATTAACAAAATTAGCTTATTTTGCAAACTTCTACATTGAAAAAATTCGCTTATTATCAACGAAATAACTGATTTTATTCGATAGATACCACTTCTCGAAATAGAAGAAATTTCATCAAAAAAGTTTACATCCCAAAAGAAAGAAGTGTAAGAATAAAAAGAGAATTTCGCAACCGCATGGTCAAACAACTACAATCTTTATTTTCTACGAATCTAACTGATAGAACTATTTGCAGGGGCGGACCTTTATAGGTCCCGGAGATGCCCGTGCTACCCCTTAATTTATGTCGCGAAGGGTAAAAATTTTTATTGAATTTTCGTTTACGTATATGTGCTACCCCTAAAAATATTTGGGCTACTCTTCTACTAGAAAACATTGGGCTATTTGAGTTTATGTTTTAATCTAACTTAAAATTAATAGGCCCATAACACAAGCTCATTACTTGTTACATACAATGATACAAACAAAACAAAAAAGGAAAACTTAAAAAAAAATACAAAAAAAATCCAAACCCTCGTTCCTGCCCTCCTCCCTCCTGCCGTCGACCTCAGTCCTCATTCCCCTCCTGCCGTCGTCGATTCCCTTTCCAGGCAGCATTCCGGCCGGCGAGATTCCGGCGTCTGCATCATCAATTCATCGATTCCCCTCCTGCCGTCATCCAACCTACATTCCTAAATCCTAATTTCCTACTCTCTTTTTTCTCTCATAATGAAACAAGTAAGTTTATGCCTTTATGGTGTAATTGCTCGTTTTTTTTAAATTGGGCGAACGAAAAGGACAACTTTGAAAGGTAATCTCTACATTCTTACTTTATTTTTTGATTTTAATCTTATTATATAGTACGCGAAAAAAAATTGTGCTACCCCTAAACTTTGATTCTGGCTCTGCCTCTGACTGTTTGATTGAGATGCAAGTAGCTTGGTTAATTTTCTTTTTGTGTTTGTAGTTAAGCATGATTCGCTCCAAGAAAACATTTCTATAAACAAAGATCTTCAACGGTACGTACGTACTTACGTAATATAAAATAATTATCATCTATCATTCTTTCGTACATGAATTTAGATGATTGATACGCATGTGAAGTGTTCATTGAAATGTAATAATTTAATAGGGTTGACATTCTTTAAAGTCTTTAAAACCCATGTGGGATCGTATGCACTTACATTTGCCATTTGCTTGTGAATAAAGATCGAAACATGAGATTATGCATCAACGTACAATAATTCATAGATAATAAATAATCGTCATTAATAGAATTCTTAATTATATTGTAATAAATAATTATAGTTAAATAACGTTTACCACTCACATTCGTCATGTACGTATAGTTTCGTCACTAGTTAATATCCTAGCTAGCTTTTCATGGGTATGTTGAAATGCAACAATGTTTAATATAATTAGGTTTAGCTAGCTAAAAGGGGTGGTTAATTAGGGGTACTTAGACTATGCGCATCGGAGGCCAGCCAACCCAACCAGCACAGAACACTATCGCGCCTAGTTGGGTGGCGCTGGTTCCAACCCAAGCTGGTTCACCCACTAGCGCTACTTCTCAAGTTTTTCTTTGGTCTTATTACATAATAAATAACGCGTGTGGGTTAGAAAGGGTTAGATGTGGGGGTTTGTGAGTTAGAAAGTGTTGAAGGTGAGAGATGATGTGGTAGTGGGAAATTCTATTAAACTTCGTTATGGATGTTGATGGTCTTAGGGGTACTTAGGGGATGTATAAAAAAAAATATATATATATATATATATATATATATATATATATATATCAATTAATAAGAGTCTCTAACCCTCTATATATTAATATTAAACATTAATAAATACGTATTAAATAATAATAAAATGAGAATTTAAAAAATGACGATGTACCGTATCAGCACTTTAACCAACGATAGAAATATCAACGCGAGCTGGAGGGCAAACTTGATGGTAGAAACATAGTAGTATGATAAAAAGAGACGTGATTGTGTTTCTTATATATACCATTAATCATTATTATTACAAGTAAAAGTAATAAAGTTAAACGTTATTGGTTATAATTAAAAAGGAAATAAAATGATTATAAAATATTTTAGAATGATAAAACTAAGAATTTGGTAAAATATGATATTTTGAAATATTATAGAGGTAAATATAATATTTGTAAATTAAAAGAGACAAATACGATTTTAAATGATTTAATATATAAGGGCTTATATGAAATTATCTCTAATGATTTTGACTCTCAAAAGTCAAAATTAATTTTTTGATTTTAAATAAATGAATGGTCAAAATTAAATATTTATTTAAATGACAAGCGGGAGGGTAGACTTGACGGTAGAAACATGGTAGCATGATAAAACGAGACGTGATTGTATTTCTTAAATAGATCATTAATCATTATTTTTACAATTAAAGGTAATAAATTTAAACGTTATTGTTTATATCTAAAAAAGAAATAAAATGATTATAAAATATTTTAGAATGATAAAACTAAGAATTTAGTTAAATATGATATTTTGAAATATTATAAAGGGTAAATATGATATATGTAAATTAAGGGAGACAAAAACGATTTTATATGATTTAATAAAATATATATGAAATTATCTCTAATAAATTTGATTATAAAAAGTCAACATTTATTTTTTGATTTTAAATAAACAAATGATCAAGATTAAATAGTTATTTAAATGAATAGTTCAGACTATCCAATACATTTTATTAAATTAGTCTTTTATATATATTAGCATGTTACCCGCGCAATGCAGCGGTAACAAATAATTTCTACTCGATAACATGTCCGTTTTTAAGACGTAGAGGTAAGATATTCACGTAATAAGGTGACAACAAATATATTTCTTTTGGTAACAATGTTACATGTCTACTTTCTTTATCTTTGTTTCATTTTCTTTATTATCTGCTCTCCATAACTTTTTTATTAATTTTGAAAATAATATATAAATACAAAAGGTACGTACTTAAAAAATAAAGTAAATTGTATGAAAATACATGGAATAAATATTTATAAATAGAGTAAAATAGTGGATGATTATTTTATTTTATTTTATCATATGACTATTTTAGAATATTTATAAATTCTGGTTATAGGTTATTCAAGTTTTTTAGTTCTACTTATACATATTTTCTATTAGTTAGGTTAAATTGTTTAGTATATGATAGAATATTTAAAATGAAAGGTTATGAAATTATTTTTAATAATAAAAGTAATTTGTGTTGAGTTGATTTTTCTTAATATGAAAGGATTAGTTAATAAATGAGATATAAAAATTATTTTAACTCTATTTAATACTTAGTTCATTTAGTAGTTTTCATTTAGTTTATATGAGGGATAATGTAATAATTTTAAAACACTTAAAATTTAAGAGTTTAAGCAAAAAAGCATAAATACTTTATAATATAGTTTAGATTAGAAGATCCGTAATTATTAAAATATTAAAATACTTAATTATTACAAGGATAATGGTATCAATTAGTATCACATGAATAATATTCCCTGGATGCATGTTGCCACCCATTTGACATTTCATCGATTCGTACTTGCCTTCGTATAATACGGACTACTTCTTATCAATCATTATCCATTATTAATTACATGTACTAATTACGTACGTACTAATCGAGTCCTATAAATAACCAGATCGATCAAAAGGTACGTACATGCATATATACTATCCAACCAACTTAACTAATTAACCACTTCCAAGGATACGAAAGAAACCTATATATCCATCCATCATACATCATGGTCATCAAACAAACTCTCCTCCTACTTTTTGTCATCTTACCATGTTTGTCGGCCAAAGTTACATACAATGTTGTCACTTACGGAGCCAAATCAAATGGCCGCACAGACACAAAAAAAGCATTCTTAAAAGCATGGAATCTTGCATGTAACTCTACTAGAACTGCTAGTATTTATGTGCCGACAGGTAGATACTTGATTGCATCTGCTGTTACATTCTCTGGTCAGCGATGTAAGAGCAAAGCGATCACTTTTAACATAGGCGGTACCTTGGTGGCCCCGTCTAGCTACAATGTTATTGGTAACACCCAAGTCTGGGTTAAGTTCTATAGAGTTAACCATGTTACAATATCTGGGGGAACCCTTGACGCGCAGGGTGCTCCCTTATGGGCTTGCAAAACCTCCGGGAAGTCGTGTCCTAAAGGAGCTACGGTATGTTCATGCATATTTGCTTACAGAGTCTCTAAAAGTATAAAACATGCATGTCTGCTACTTTTACTCATACGAGTAGTAGCAGTCTCTTTTTCATTTTGAACCGTCCCGAAATAATAACAAACATATGTTTATGTATATTTGTTGCAGAGTCTTGGCTTTTATCATTCCGAAAACATAGTGATAAGCAAGTTACGATCATTGAACAGCCAAATGTTCCATATGTTGATCTACGCGTGCAAGAACGCAAAACTACAAGGAGTTAGCATTGTAGCACCAAATCTCAGCCCAAACACAGACGGTATCCATTTAACATATTCCGCGGGCATCACAATCCTGAACTCTAAGATCTCGACAGGAGACGACTGCATCTCAATAGGCCCGGGCAATTCCAATATCTGGATAGAGAAGGTGGTATGCGGCCCTGGTCACGGCATAAGGTACAAACACTTACATATATATAAATTTACATAGATTCGACTTACTTTTTCGGGATTGAATAACTCTAGATCTCAAACACTGTTTTCTAAACTTTCTCAACATAAAAACGGGATATCATGTGTATTTTACATATGTTTGATTCTTGATGCAGCATCGGGAGTCTAGGTTGGGAACTGAATGAAGCTGGTGTTCAGAATGTAACTGTAAAAACCGCAACATTTATAGGTACTCAAAATGGCTTAAGGATAAAAACATGGGCGAGGCGAAGCAACGGGTTTGTGAGGAATATTAATTTCATAGAAGCAACTATGGTAAATGTGAAGAACCCGATCATAATAGACGGAAACTACTGTCCAAACGCCAACAATTGCCCGAATCAGGTTTCAGGAGTAAAGATTAGCAATGTCGTGTATAACAATGTACACGGAACATCAGCAACAAAAGTGGCAGTGAATCTTGATTGTAGCAAGGGGAGCCCATGTAATGGGATCAGATTACAAAATGTTAACCTTAATTTCAGGGGTCAAACCGCGATTTCTTCTTGTGCTTATGTTGCTGGTACTTTTTCTGGATTGCAAAGACCTGCAAGTTGTCTATAATTTTGGGTGTTTGGATTTGAAAACAATTGGATGATATCACTCATGATAACGTAAATAATAGCTAGTAGATGTTTGGTTTCAAAGTACGAGGTTGATTCCTATTCTTGTACAGGTTATCAAACGCATACGTACATTGGTTTTTTTTATTGTGAACCAAACACTTGTAATATTTGTCTATAAGTTTTATAAGAGCATAATACCCATTCAAGAGAGTTAGAATAGAGAAATGTTCAATATAGTTCATACTTAATCCATAATCATGAGGGACTAATTTTAGCGTTTGGATCAGCCTCATTAATGGTCTAGAGTGAATTTTAAAATTTTGGGCAGAGAGACATTTTCGTAATTCACATGTGATGTTTTTAAAATCGTATGTGATTGTATACTGAATCACATGTGATAGAATATTAAAATTTCAGGACTATGTTTTTTATATGGACTATATTGATTACAACTCTGTTAGCATAATTGGACTACTTTTTTCTTTTAATTTCCAATTACCGAACACACACAAACACTTTATTTCTACTCGTAAATACACACCTTTTGTTCACCATTGGACTTGATTAATTTTTGCATTTATCTTAGATCTTGAATATTCAAACAATAAAAAGAAAAACCAGAACAACTGAGATAGTTATGAATTGCATTGAGTTCTCTTATTTCATCGAACAACCCAAGATTAAGTTATTTCAGCTACATTAAATGACTTTTCAATTTGTCGAGACTCTAATTTATGGCTAATTCTCTATGGTATCGGTTATTGCTTCATTGAATTTACTTCACTAATAGGCTCGTGATTCAGGTTGGGAAGCACCTTTCCAATACACTGGATACTGCCGGCCCAAATCTCTTTGGTTTCAAATTGCCACTTAGAAAAAAACCGGGTTTAAAACAATTGCATTTCAAGATCAAAGAAACCATTATTACCATCCATACGACAAAAATTACAGATTGTTTCATACTTAACGAGAGACATTTTGAACTTTCTACTGCTAAAAAAAACACTATGCAATCAAATGTTTGGTCATCAGATTCACCATTTGTGTCATCTGTTTCTGTATCAAACTGCAAGAAAAGAACAATAACAAACTTAGGAATTGCCTTTAAAAAAAAAACAAAAAAAAAAACTTAGGCATTAGGATCCATCCAATAAGTGCAGTTAGGACTTAGTTCAATGGATAATGTCATGTAGTAGGGAACTAGGGACTGGGAGTGCATAAATGGGCCTAGTCCATGAATGGTCTTGGCCCAGAGATCTCTCTTGAGCTCGAAACTCGAAAGTTATATCTTCGAATGTGGTCCTAGGCCTAATTAAGCCTATAAACATGATCTATTCTAAAATAAAGTTATGCCTTAAGCCTTAACTGCTACTTTATTTATGACCTTTAACTTAATATATTGTAATTTTATATAAGGAATTGTTTGGATCTTTTGAGGTACTGCTAAAATTACTTAGAAACCTTGCAAACTTGAAACACTGATTATATATCCAGTTAAAAATCCTTTTAGAGTAACGATAAATATTTAGTGTAAAATAAAAACGAATCAATAACACTTTTATATTATCTTACAAAAGTGATTTTGAAACAATCATAGTTTACGTGATTATTTATTTTAAATGGTTTAGTTCAAAATTACCGTTTGATGTATCAAACTTTTTGAAAGTTATCATTTAATGTATCTAACCTATTATAGAAGGTTGCTTGCTGACGTGGCACCGGTTTCGCTGACGTGGCGAGTGACATGGCAAGTTACATGGACTTTTTACTTATAAAATAATTTAAAATAAAATTGATATTTATTTAAAATAACTAATAATAGTTAAGTTAATATAATAATAATATTGATAAACTCAATAACACATTCCCAGATTGCATCGTGATCATGAAGTAAATTAATGATATTAATTATCTCAAAATAAACTCCCAAATTAAAACATTTGAAGGTTTATCTTAGGGAATTGCATCGTGACTTTCATCAGCAGACTTACTATCGGCAGACTTTCATCGTGATTCCTATGAATCTTTCATTGGCAGACTTTGAAGGTTTGGTTCGATTTTAGCAGATCTGGGTTTTTGTTAGGATTCTTTGTTCTTGAACGGCGGCGATATCAAGAAATCTTCGATCTGGATTTGAACATCGAACCTTATGGCAGATCAATTAATCTTCTATCTGGGTTTATGGCGGATTTGGGTGTTTTTTCCCGTCCCGGAGATGTTGAAACCCAAACAAAAAACCCAGATCGGCGGCGGTTTAGGGTTCTTCCAGATCTTATGGCGGCGGTTGAGGGTTCTTCCCTTCATCGAGGTTTCATCTTCATCTTCCCTTCATCTTGCTTGAAAACCCAGATCTGCGAGTTGTTGTTGTTGTGTTCGATTCCTGTTTGGTGTTTGTAATCTGGGTTTCTGATTTCTGATTTAGTCATCTGATCTTTGTTCTTGGATTCTGGTTTTGGATTTTTGTTTTTTGATTCAAAGCAACAAATTAAGGTTTCTCATTTCTGATCTTTGTTATGGTTTCTGATTTTTGTTCTGATTTAGTCATCTGAGTTCTTAGTTGAGTTAGGATTCTATGTTCATATTCATGTACTTCATATTTTTAATTAAGAAATAAGAATTTATGATGTGGCATTGTATTTAATGACATGACAATATTAAACAAAATAAAAATAAGTTTATTACCTGCTACCTGATGTTTAGGTAAAAAAAACAAAAAATTTAAATTTTAAAAGTTTAATACATCAAATGCTAAGTTTGAAAGTTCAGTACATACAATAGCAAAATGTGTAAAGTTGGATACACTTTTATGAACTAAATCCATTTTAAATTTGTAATAAATTAATTTTTTATAGTAATTTAAATTAGAGCTACTTCGATTTTTAATGTAAAATTTTGACGTGCACTCTTCTGACTATCCTTTCTATTTGCTAAGTTTGATTAATAAGATTCGTAAACTTGGCTATGATTATTCAATAAATTAAATACATGAATTAATTGTATTTAGTGAATAATAAATATGAAATAGAGAATTTAAAGTTAAACTTAAGTTTTAATTTTAATTGTTTAACATCAAATTTGAGTTTTAACTTTAATCGTAACGAATAATTAAGATTTAATTTTATTTAAATAAATAGTTTTGATTATATAATTAATTAATTAAGATTATTCTCTTATTTATATTAAAGGATTAATTGCTATATCTAGTCTCTAAGCCTTTTAGGACGGATAAGGCCTAATCAAGAACGTACTTTTCCTTAAAATTGGCATAATCAAGCTCGTAATTTCTGTTTTGGCCCTTTTTGCGTAATCAAGTACCTATATCTCTAAGTAGGGGTGTACATTCGGATGAATCCGTTCAATCCGATCCGATTGAGTAAATCCAAATGGATTCCAGTTTTAAAAAGTGGGATCCGATCCATCCAAACCATCTTAAGATTCGAACCAAAGTTACAATTCGGTTGAATTGGATTTTACAGTTTGTTTTTCATTCTTACATAAATACATATTTAAAGAATCGAGATAGTTTAAAAACAAAATTCGATACATATACTATTAGATTAAAATATAGTTGTCCAAGTTACAATAACTAGTGGGACTAGTGACTTTTTAATATATATAATTAGAAATAATTTATAAATGAATATAGACGTGACGCGTATAAATTACCTTGTTCCACTAGTGTTATATATATATATATATATATATATATATATATATATATATATATATATATATATATATATATATATATATATATATATATATGGGGATGAGATCAAATAAAAGGTAAATTAAAGTAAAAAGTGTAAGAGGGATGATTAGTGATAGTTTTTCAGTATATACATCAACTGATAATTGTTAGTTCATCATCTTTATTGATTAAAACTAGTTCTTCATCGATTTCTTTTTGATGAATCCAACATATACATCACTTTTTAGATGAAAGCATTTTGTTCATCACCAAATTATTTCAAAATTTTGGTTTCAAAATCTGTATTTGAAAATCTCTTTTGTTGTGTAAAAAGTGATGAATATGTTGGATTCATAAAAAAGAAATCGATGAATAACTAGTTTTAATCAATAAAAAGGATTTTTTATTGCCTCTTACCATTTTTACGTTAATATTATATATATATATATATATATATATATATATATATATATATATATATATATATATATATATATATATATATATATATATATATATTCTAATTCGATTTGTTCGGTTTATTCGGTTTATATATAGTAACCAGAACCAAACCGGAATCCATAGTAATTATTCGGTTCTGATCCAATCCGATCCAAAAATCCGAAATATCCAAACCAAATAGTCCAATCCAAAATTTCGGTTCGGTAATTCGGTTTTTATCTAATTAGTGAACACCCCTATCTCTAAGTGGAGCCCACAAAGCGAAATAAGCTTTTGATTATTTAGAATAGTAATATTTGTCAACATCAAGTGTAACGCCCCAAGGTTTGAAAACTTTGATTATGTGTTTCTTAATTTATATGTAAGTGTTCAAATGTTTAGCAAGTTGTCATTATGTGATTATGTGATTTATGTTTACTTGGCCATAAGTTTGAGGGGTTAAATTGTCAATTTCAAAAAGTTTATAAGTCCAGGGATCAATTGTGTGAATTCGGAAATTTGATAGATAGATATGAGGCTTTATTTAACCATAGTGGTCAAATTCTCTGTATGCATATGAACACACATACGACACACACACATCCTCACTTGTTGTGGCTGAATTCGATTCAAGGAAGAAGGATTAACATCTGAAATTGAGTTCTTGGTAATCCTATAGCAAGAGGTATGTGTTCTTGTTGAATTTAAAGAGTTTTAGGTCAAGAATTGGGTTCATGGCTTGAACCCTTGAAAATTATGTGTGATTGTTAGTTGTGATGTTCTTTTATGGTCTAAGAGGATGTACTATATGTTAGTAATTGTTCTTTGGTCTCAAAAACCAGTTTTCAATCGATTTTAGAGGTGAAAACCTCGAAATCTGGCTATTGTTCGAACAGAGTAAGCTAGTCTACTGTACCGACTGTCCTTGTGACAACATGGGTTATCCCTTGCGATCGCAAGACAATGTTTCAGTGTTTTGGTTTGTTTTGTCCCTTGCGGCCGCAAGCAAGGTTACTTGCGACCGTAAGGGTATGTTTTGTGAGACTACCGTCTACGGACGAAGGAATCATGTTTACTATCGCAAGTACATAACCTGCGGTCGTAAACAAGCTTAGAATCATCCTTGCGAGCGTAGCAACGCATGATGTTTAAAAAGTACCCTTGTGATCGCATAGGGTTTCCCTTGCGATCGTAAGGAAGTAGTTAGGACCATTGCGGTCACATGACTTAGTGCTTGCGGTCGCAAGCTATCGTCCAGAATTCAATTTAGTGTTTGATCAGTATCTTTCGCAAGTATAGTACAGATGTTTATGTAGTATTGTTTATTGTTTGTAGGCAGTAAGAGCTTGACGTCACACTAATAGGAGTATATTTGCTTAGCTGCTATTAAGGTGAGTATACTTATCTGTGTTTAGCCAGTATGCATGCATGATTTACGTGAAAGAATGTGATTTCATGATACCTGTAAATACAATGTGTATAAGATGCTTAATTATGCTGTTGATATAACGATGCACAAGGAAAGATAGTATTTAGCTAAGAGTAGTTTTATACTAAGAAAAGTGGAGGCCTAATTACGAGTAGTCGTAACTGGGTATTCAGAGAGAAAGAAGAAGGGTATAGCGAGATCCTTATACCCAAGAAAGGTGTCAGAGTTTTGACTACGCGCGAGGTGTGGTCATACTTCGGGACAAGTTAACCGTTTATGGTTTTACAGGTTATAGCTGGGATGTAAAGCATCCCGAGAAGAGTACTCATGTCTTATATGTTTATCTGATCAGTAATATGCTCACTAAGCGTTAGCTTAAATTGTGTGTTTTATGCAGGTGCAGCAGGTAGTAGCAAGGGGAAGGCCCCAGCAGTGTAGCTGGTCGGATAGCTCAGAGTATTTTGTTTAAACATAACACTACTTTTGTTAATCCATTAGCGTTTATGTAAATAGACACTTATTTTGGTATACTCGAATCTCTTTTGGGAACGCTAATTGACAGTTTATGTAAATTTAGTCTTTTGAAAAAGTGATGTTACATCAAGATATTAGTATGAATCGTTTAAGTCTTCACAAAATCATAATCATAAGATTGGATCGAGATCGCAAAATGCTAATATAATACTTAGTTTCTTTTATATGCGTAGTAATTTATATATAAATGTTAATCTTATGATAAATTAATACATGATTCAAAGTTAACCTGATAGTAATAATAAAATATAACTCCTAAAAATTTATATTAGTATTTATGATATTATAAATTTAGATTTTTAAAAGAATGAACTTAAAAATCTTATGAAATCTACTTATATATATCATTTAATGGGCTACATATTTATATTTGATTATATTGACAAAATTAGCTTATTTTGTAAACTTTTATTTGATTAATCATAGTTAAATAGGTAAAGATTTTTTTTAATGGGCAACATAAGACCCGATGTATATAAGGATCTTTTATCAATGAATTAACTGATGAGACATGTATCAAAATCAATTGATGATATGAGGAAAGAGAATTAGTGCACTGCATATGTCAAACATTGAATAGGTAGGAACATAAAGTAGGAACATAAAGTAAGAGGATATATATCATTTCTCAAATAAAAAGTCTACATTCTAAAGGAAAGAAGTGTAAGAATCAAAAGAGATCTTCGTGATTGTATGTGCCGCACAGTTATAATCTTGTTGGGTTTACGGGACTCATCGTTCCCTCGAACCGGTCAAATCAACGACTCTTAAACTTACGCTCTGGAGCAATGCAGTTACATTTTCTTTCCGTGTTTGTAGGTAAGCATGATTCGCTAAAAAAACATTTCTATATACAAAAATCTTTCTTACAAGAGTTAGAAGATGATTGATAAGCATGTGAGGTGTTGATAGATATGGAATAATTTAATAGGATTGACATTTCTGTAACGTCTAACCGATCGTATGTGCACTTACATTTGACATTTGCATCTAAATAAAGATAGAAACATAAGACTATGCATCAACAATCATAGATAATGAATAAATAATAATTATTATTAGAATTCATATATTATAAGAAAATAAATAATTATAGTTAACATATTAAAATACTTAATTGTTATAAGGATAATGGTATTAGTATCATATGCATGATTAATATTCCCTGGATGCATGTTACCACCCATTTGACATTCCATCGATTCGTACTTGCCTTCGTATAATACGGACTACTTCTTATCAATCATTATCAAGTCTAACAACCCCATTGAATTAATTACATGTACTAATTACGTACGTACTAGTCGAGTCTTAATTATAAATAAACACATCAAAAGCTACATACATACCATCCAACCAACTTAACTAACTAACTACTTCCAAGCATACGAAACAAAGATCCATGGTCATCAAACGTACCCTCCTCCTACTTTTTGTCATCTTACCATGTTTCTCGGCCAAGGTTACGTACAATGTTGTCACTTATGGAGCCAAATCAAATGGCCTCGTAGACACAAAAAACGCGTTCTTGAAAGCATGGAATCTTGCGTGTAACTCTACTAGTTCTGCAAGTATCTATGTGCCGACAGGTAGATACTTGATTGCATCTGCTATTACATTCTCTGGTCAGGGATGTAAGAGCAAAGCAATCACATTTAACATAGGTGGTACCTTGGTGGCCCCGTCTAGCTATAATGTTATTGGCAATGCCCCAGTCTGGGTTAAGTTCTATAGAGTTAACCATGTTACAATATCTGGTGGAACCCTTGACGCGAAGGGTGCTCCATTATGGGCTTGCAAAACCTCCGGGAAGTCATGTCCTAAAGGAGCTACGGTATGTTTATGCGTATATGTTTACCGAAGTCTCTAAAAGTAGAAAACATGTCTGCTACTTTTACTCATACGAGTAGTAGCAGTTTCTTTTTCTTTTTTAACCACCCCAAAATAGTAACGAGCATATGTTTATGTATATTTTATACAGAGTCTTGGCTTCTATCATTCCGAAAACATAGTGATCAGCAAGTTACGATCATTAAACAGCCAAATGTTCCATATGATCATCTACGCGTGCAAGAATGCAAAACTACAAGGAGTAAGCATCGTAGCACCGGATCTCAGCCCAAACACGGATGGTATCCATTTAAAATATTCCTCTGGCATCACAATCTTAAACTCTAAGATCTCGACAGGAGACGATTGCATCTCAATAGGCCCGGGCAATTCCAATATCTGGATAGAGAAGGTGGTATGCGGCCCTGGTCACGGCATAAGGTACAGACACTTACATATATATAAATTTATATAGATTCGGCTTACTTTTTCGGGCTTAAATAAGGCTAGATCTCAAACATTGTTTTCTAAACTTTCTCAACATAAAAACGGGATATCATGTGTATTTTACATACGTTTGATTCATGATGCAGCATCGGGAGTCTAGGTTGGGAACTGAATGAAGCTGGTGTCCAGAATGTAACTGTAAAAACTACAACATTTATAGGTACTCAAAATGGCGTGAGGATAAAAACATGGGCGAGGCAAAGCAACGGGTTTGTGAGGAATATAAATTTCATAGAAGCAACAATGGTGAATGTGAAAAACCCAATCATAATAGATGGAAATTACTGTCCAAGTGGCAACAACTGTCCGAATCAGGTTTCTGGAGTAAAGATTAGCAATGTCGTGTATAACAATGTACACGGAACATCAGCAACAAGAGTGGCAGTGAATCTTGATTGTAGCAAGGGTAGCCCATGTAACGGGATCAGATTACAAAATGTTAACCTCAACTTCGGGGGTCAACCCGCGATTTCATCTTGCGCTTATGTAGCTGGTACTTCTTCAGGATTACAACGGCCAGCAAGTTGTCTCTAATTTTTGGATTTGAAAACAAGTTTTATAATGTAAATGATAGTAAGTTTTTGGTTTGAAAGTATGAGTTTAGTTCCTATTATTGTACAAGCTATCACATTCATACTCGGCATTAATTTTTTATTGCAAACCAAACGTTTTTTATTTTGTGTATAAATTTTATAAGAGAATAATACTCATTGCAGGGTGTTGGTATTATCAGGCTGCTTTTTTTTTCTTTTTAATTTTTAATTACCATTTGAAAACCGAAAACTGGGTTCGACTTAGAGTTCTACACCAATCTTTCTAAATTTCAAGATCAAAGAAACCATTTTTATCGCACAATGTCCCCCCATTCAACAAAACTCACAAATTGTTTCCCAGTTAATTTCAAATGGAAACTGTCGTACCAGCTTCACCGTCACAGTGTTTGTTTTGTTCTCGGTCATCAGAATCACCATTGGTGTCGTCCGCTTCTTTATCAAACCTGCAAAAAAACAATCAAAAGCTTAGGATCCATCCAATAACTATATTTAGTACAAATGGGCCTGGGCCTGGGCCATGAATGGTCCTGGCTCGGCCCAAAACCCCTATTGGCCTGGGCCATGAATGGTCCTAAGGCCAATTAAACCCAAAATCTAGATCCTTTATTGAAATAACCTTTTTATGTAATAATAAAGACATACATTGAATAAACAACCAGCCCAACAGCAACAGCAGCAAATGCTACAAAGTATATCCAATCCACCTGATGCAGTTCAATATGTCAATGTCAGCTTTGTTAACAAGAAAGAAAGAATAAAGCTCAAGAATATTACAAACCTTTTCGTGGTACACAAAGATGCGTATCAAAACCGACCACATGTCTGTTGTCAGCAAAGACAAATTTAGCATTGTAGACCCACTAATCTGTGTTTTATATCAACAGACTTCTCAAAAAGTTGCATAACAGGGAAAAAATATAGGTTTGTCTTATGGTGATGCATAAAGAATCTTGAAAGTTCTCACCTTTAGCAGGACGGGCACCCCGGAGTAAAATAGAAACATTGCTGATGCAAACCCAGCATATGGAAGCACCTACTAATTAATGGGTTGATCATAATTATATATGATTCAATGGATCATATGGATACAATAGGAAAACTTAGCTCAAAAGTGAAGAGGTATTAAAATCGTCTGAAGTGTATTCAAATGTTTATAAGTTACAACACCCTAACAATGTTTTATTCAAAAAAAAATTAGATTATATATCTAATAAATAGTTTTTATAGTAATATTCAAGACACTTATTATTTACAAGATTTAAAAAAAAAGGACAAAGAGGTGTTGATGGGTCAACCCAAGCCGATGCGTTTTGAGCTTTTATCCAACCTGCCATTATGCTACCAATTAGGTGATCTAAAAGAATTGCACAAACACACAAAGATCATACCGCTCCTCATGACCAGTGGATGGATTTGAGTTCCTCTCGTTCAAGCACGCTTCTATGGACATGATTGAAGGCCACAAAATAACAATAAATTGAAAATTTTGCACTCTACTACAATGTGAAAAGTACACAAACCAGATGAAAGTGGACTTTAGTGAAACTAAATAAATGCCGAATGATTATAAATTTTCGATGGTTTTGAGGCTCTCTACAGATCAAAATTACCAATTTAAACCTTTAAGCTATCATAAAGATGGTGTATTTAAATAAAACTAAACAAGAATTACACGGATTGTAGATTTATAGCCAATACATTGTATTATCATATAAAGCCACAAATTTCTGTATGTTCATATATGTAGCCTTACAAGGATTGTAGAGATATATGGGCACTTACACATAGATTTTCAAATAATATACGATGTATAACTGAAGGATATTTTAGACATTTAGGTAATGGTAAATAAACTAAATATTGAAACTCTTATAGTGTAGCAAGCACAACAATAGATACACATAGAACCATAAGGAAGGATACATTTGAATACCACTGACAATGGCACCGAAGAGCCCCAACATTGCCAATAGTTCGACTTGATCAGCCGTTTTCACAAAAAAAATTCCTGCACAAGGTTCGCCAAGTAGATTAGTGGTGATCAATAGCAAGTGCAAGCGACACAAAAGTGCAATATTAATTACATATATTTTTTTAATTTCTATTGCATTGCACAAAAATACAAATGTTTTTCAGGGTATGCACCATGTGCATACATAACAAATGGCATAGGTAAGGTGTCAAAACAGGTAATTTTATTGTGAATTATACACGGTTCGCGTTGGCTTGACCTTCAAACACCTTATTCTCAAGCTTTTATTAAAAAAATCATAAATAACTGCATTATTACAAATACAATCTTAATGTTTAAATACATCAACTTTGGGATTTGTATGCTCTAAAAATATACTTTGGGTGCCTGTCGTCCTGTTTGACCCATTTCAATTAGTAACTAAATTTTCTTATTTGACTCGTCTGAGATAAAAATAACTCAAATCGACTCATTCATTATTACACATGTCGAAATTGCCATCTCCAGGGCTCGAGATTGGCAACATTTGCTCACCTCACTCACGTTGCAGACAGCATAGAGCGTAGCCCCAGCAATGACCAGTAAATCCCCTTTAACAGGGTTGCTCCCGCTCTCTGAGCATCAAGTAAATTAAGTAACAGAAAAGATATATAAATATTAATTACACTCGAATCAAATTTTTTATGTAAAACAAAACGGGATAAGCATGAATGCTCACGTGAACGATCTGCTGCATGCACATCTGAAAAAATAACAAGCACAAGACCAGAAATACAAATTACAACACCCACAAGTTTCTTGAACCTGTATTTTGTCTTCAAGAAGAGCCATGTGAGGATTATGACTGATGGAATTGACCAACAATCCAGCAGCATGACGCTTGTTAATGATGTGTACTGGTATGCCTTCACCACTGCTCAACAATTCATATAAAACTCTAATTTTTAACAACTAAAGTTAAGAAATTGGCGGGTGGTACAATGGGTCAAACACCTATTGGTTGACCCAAAACACTTATTGATCTAAAAATATTAAATTCTTCATAAACAATAAGTGTCAGATGTGATTACAAAAGTTTTGATACTTCAACAGTAAGCTAATTTTGTGAATATTTGATGATTTATGAGGTTTTATGCATTGAAAATTTCAAATACACATATGAAAATCTAAATCTATTTGATATGTTTCCTTTTAAGCTATTCATTCCAATATAAGTAATTAGATAAGAATTATCACCTCTAGATCAAATGTAGCAATAAACATTTTCAAAATTACCGGTGAAGATGACAATTGTAATGGTAGAATACTTACCAAGATAATTTGCCTCAACGTCTACTATCCCAAGAAGCAAATAACAGTACCATTTTGCCTGCAAATGTTGGCATAGACACAAATTAGCCTTTTGTTGAATTGTGACATAATGATTCAGAGGTGTTTGAATTGTCATGTGCAAAATCATATAATCAATTGCTTAAACTAGAAATGATCATGGACTTCACTAATCTGTTTCTTCATGCAACTCATTATTGTCCCTAAACAATAAGAAACCATAATTATTTTCAATTCTATCAAACACTCATAGGAGGTAATTTCGGCCAGTGTGCCTTTCATTGGGTGAGTTTTGAGGTCAACATAACCCATAGTAAAATTACCCCTTTTGAGTTGTTACCCAACCAACATGAAAATACAATAATCAAGGAAAGAGAGCTAGCTAACATAATACAAAGAACTCTATTGAAGATTGAAACAAAGTTCCTGAATTTCCAGACTGTCACGCATCATTCTTGCGAAAATACAAAAAGACTATACTTCGCAAGATCGAGCTATTTGGACACAAGTGAAATGTAAAATCTACTTGAGAAAGCACCAACATTTGTACTTGGAAAATGTGGTGTTTCATTTGTTTTGCATTTTAAAAATATTGATTTCTTTGCAATGGAAAACCGAATATAGCAGTTTGCCGGTTTAATGCATCAATAGCTCTATTGTAACATCATTGAAACAGTTTTTATTGATGCTTTATAGTTATGTTTACAAATACTTGTTCTGGATTCATTGAAGGAATATTTTTTATCTACTGAGATAATACAACATTTATAGAATTCAATAACCACAATTCACAAATTTTATATTAACTTATCAACTTCAAGAAAAGTACAAAATAATAAGCTAATTAGATTAAAGGTCACTAACCTTCATCCCCTTTTTCCTGCAAATCAGAATTCCGCCATAAACAATAGCCAGCAACAGATAGTTGGCCAAAGATTGTGATGTTGGTGCATTGATTCCTAAGTTTATACAATATGATATAGATTAGCTCATTTGATCCCCTCAAGGTATAAACTGTAACATTTTCTAAGTAATTCACAGTATACTGTATACATCAGTTAGAAACAGAACTCTTTATGTACACAATTCAAGAGTATTCAGTTCATTGAGATGTTAAATCATGTCATTCAAATGAAGCTTAAATATTGTAAATGCAAACCTCTTCTAGCAAGCTCAGATGATGAAAATCCAGTTGAGGTGATGAAAAGAGAGAGAATCTGACCCAGAAAAAGGCCAAACAAGATCTTCTTTGTAAATAAACCCTTAAACCCCACCATGATTCAAAGAAGTATCCTTTGTTTTACTAGAATGTCAAAATTGATTAAGAATAATACTCAGATCACGAAACCCAATCAACAAAGCCCCATTCTTGTTTTTCTGTGACCAGCAAATTTTTATAGAGTGGGAAAAACATAACTTTTCACTTTTTTTCCCTTAAAATTAAGTTAAAAAAGCAAAGGCCGACCTGAGAATTTGCTTAGAATTACAAAGAATTAAAGAAAGACGAGAATTCTTTGTCGTTGATTTGATTATAAAGAAGAATAAAACCATGAAACAGGAGTTTTTTTTAGAGGGTTTAGCACTGTTTTTGTTTATCAATGACTGAAACCGACTCTCCTAAATATTCCCCCTTTTTTTGCATGTTGACGCTTTATTTATTTATTTGTTTATGTTTTATGTTTTTAAATTAAATTTACTATAGAAAATAAAATTATAATACACACACAGGAATAGAAAATGTATTTAAAAATGAGTAAATCTAAACTAATTCAGAAATTCATATATAACATCGTTATCGGATTTTCTGTAGAACTTTATAAACAATATTCATGATTTTATTACTAAGGTTGTCTTCTTCAACGTGAATTAGAACTTTCAAACGATCATTGCTCTTCACTCTAGAAACCGTCACATATTTCATGAGAGAATATGGACCGTCTAAAAAACAATCCACCATTAGACAATGATTGGTCTTGATTTTTGTTGATCATTGCAAAACAAACCATGAGAGAAAATTGTCTTTGTTGGAATTTGAATGATATTACAGGATCTGGTGGAATCAATTTTACCTTTCACGTACCTTGCCTTACCAGTTGGCAAAAATATGAGTCGGATCGAAAGTTGGGATGACGTGTTGAGAAAATTCAAGCCCAGACGGCCAGACTAGCATCTTGGAAATCAAAAACAATGTCATATGGAGGTCGTCTAACTATGGTAAAATCAATCCTTGGAAGCCTATCCTTGTACTTTTTATCATTATTCAGAGCCTCGAAAGGAGTCTTACAAAATCTTGGCGAGTGAGAAAAAAGTTCTTTAGGGGGTGATGAGAAGGGTTTCTTTTGGATCAATTGGGACCTAAGTGATGAGATCCTTCAGAAATTGGGGTCTCGGTATTGGTGGAGTTTACTAGGCAAGCGGTGGTGAAGGTTCTTCAACGAGGAGAATGCTTTTTAGGTAAGGGTAATTAAAAGTAGTTAAGGGTGAGAGGGTGGTTTGATAGAAGGGGAGGGGTTACAAAGAGTTCAAACTCGACTTAGGAAAATATCTTAAGTATGAGAAATCTTCTACAAAGGATGGGAATATGAGAGGTTCATTTGGAAATGAAGTGGGGAGTGTCAACGGGCTTCTTGACAGAAAAATAGGTTGGGGACTTCATGTTCAAATATAAGTTTAGTAGGCTCTTTAGATTATAGAAAAACAAGCAAACAAATATCTCATTAAAGGGAGAGCGGTCGGAAGGCAGTTAGAGTTAGGCATGGGAGTAGAGAAGTATCCCTATGACAAAGGAATTTGGGGAACTTGAGGAACTCCAATGTCTTGTCAATGACCAGAAAATGAGAAAAGACTTTCATGACAGAGGCAAATGGTGGCTTTCAATGGATGGCATCCTCACATTAAAGAAACTCAAGGAGATGATACAAGAGGCAGAGGCAAACACAACTTTAAATAGAGTAGAAATGAGGTGGAACCACACAATAACTAAAAAAGTAAACATCTTCATTTGGTGGTTCAAGGCTGAAAAGTTACCGGTTAGAGAAGTTCTTGACAACTTTGGTATTGATCTACACACTCTTTTATATCCGAGATGTAAACAGAAAGTAGAACCAATCATTCATGCTTTATTCGATTGTAATCAAGTAAAAACTATGAGGACTCAAGTGGTCAAATAGTAAAATGTGGTTCTTGTTGGAACGGGTTCGATTCAAGATTTGCTTCGGGATGAATCGTCTACCAGCCTTGATGGACTAACAAAAAAATTGTGGGGGGCAACTAAATGGCTGTTCTATACATGGTGTGGGCATGAATTATTTGGTCTTCAAAAATGATAAACACATGTTGGAAGACCTGTTGTTCAAGTTTGTACATATACACTTATTTATGATACACAATAATGATAAACATAATTTGAAAGACCTGTTGCTTTTAAGCGCAATATGTCGTATCAATATGAAAGCAGGGATTGATAGAGTCCTTCGAGACCAAGCTGGGAAAGTATTGTGTTTATTTTCTAGCCCACCTCATCAATGTTCAGTAGTCTAAAAGCATATGGCGTCATGACGGGACAATGTTTTTCCCTATGTAACATTTTCTCAACTTTGTACATAACACTAATTTATTATACATAAAATTTATATATATATATATATATATATATATATATATATATATATATATATATATATATATATATATATATATATATGTCATAATAATTTTAAACACACCGTTAAAAAAATAGCTAGTGCATTAATAAAAATATAAAAGTTGTAAGTGTTATTCATGGTAAAATAAATATTATGTATAAATTTCATATTCTCATAAAGTGACAATTCATTCAACCAATAAAAAATGTTGAAGAGCAAAACAAGGAATAAAATTAGGGGTGCTTGAAATAAAAGAGACAAAGTCCAGGGGTGAATCTTGACTTTATATAAACATAAGATCTTTTAGCGGGAATAGAGCCAAACAGACACACACACACAACACAACAACACACCCAATCCCATTGGTTAACAGGGTATGGGGAGGTAGAATGTAGACAATCATACCTCAACCCGTAGGTAGAGAGATTGTTTCCTGAAAGGACCTCCGGCCGCGTAAAACAATAAATTAAAAATACGAAAATAATAAAACTAAAAGTAGGATCCAAAAGATAAAAACGAAAAGAAGTGATAAACGTAGTAATAATAATAATAATAATAATAATAATAATAATAAATAAACTGCACGAATAAGTTGTAAGAATATATAAATAATAAACTGAAAGCTCGACCCTAAACTAAAAGCCATAAGCTGCAAGAATAAGCCAAACAGACACACACTCACACCTATTTCATCTTCACCACCCAACAACCCTCACAGTAAACAGATCTGAGATTGAATTATCACTCGCGCACACACACACACACTAGTACACCATCATCTTCACACACTAATAATGCTCAAACCCTCACTTTCTCAGGCGTCTCCATCACCACCGCCGCCGCACCAAAACCGTCTCAAAAACCCATTAATTAGACTGTTTTTCATCTTAATCCTGTGTTCATTTTCTTTCATCCTTGGATCATACAGATCCGCCATTACCACCTCTTTTAAACCCACAACTCAAAATCAAAAAAATTGCTTCAATGGCATCACCAATTTCACGAGTTTAACCCATCAAAACACTCACAGTCAACTCGATTTCAAACCCCAGCACACCCTCACGCTGCCACCGATAAACCCCCCACAGAAGTTTGAATTCTGCCCTACCAATTTCACCCATTACTGCCCTTGTCAAGACCCAGCTAGGGAAAGACTGTACAAAGTTGAGAAAATGTTACATAGGGAACGGCACTGTCCCGCCACCGCCGGAGAGATTCTCCGGTGTCTGGTGCCGGCACCGGTGGGGTACAAGAAGCCCTTTCCGTGGCCTAAAAGTAGAACCGAAGCTTGGTTCAGTAACGTGCCTTTTAAGACACTGACGGAATCCAAGAAACAGCAGAATTGGGTTCGGCTGGCCGGTGATCGGCTGGTTTTCCCCGGCGGTGGGACTTCTTTCCAGAAGGGAGTAAAGGGTTATGTCGATATATTGAAGAAGATGGTGCCACTGGAATCTGGTGCTATTAGGACAGCTCTTGATACAGGGTGTGGGGTAAGTGTGATTCTTGAATGTAGTGCTCTTTATGGAATTAGTGTTTTAAGTGGGCCCAGTGATCTTTTAATTGATTAGGTGATTATTATTCCCTGCAAAAGTTTGACCCATCTCTTTAGGCTAATATTTTCTAGTTTACTTCCTTGACATATCAAAAAAAGATGCTACATGTGTTAAGGAAATAGGAGTATATTTTTTCTATAGATCTTATTACTATATTAAAACATGTGTTAAAATCAAGAGAGAAGATTGTCAATACTATACATCTTATAAAGAAAGTGAATAGAGGACAAAGTAGGAAGATTGTCAAAGTCAGTAGAGGAGATTAAAAAAAGTAAATTAATGTATTACATGTGTCAAACTAGTGGGTTGAGTAGATGACGGAAATAGGAAGATTTAGTACGAAAAAAAAATATAACTTTCAACCTAGAATACCCCATTGTTAAATGAATGAGATGGAATTTTCACCTTTTTAATTAGTATTCTTTATGGTACATGAAACATACATGGCAGGTTGCAAGCTTTGGAGACTCTCTAATGGATTATAACATCATAACAATGTCAATTGCTCCAAGGGACATACATGAAGCTCAGGTGCAATTTGCCTTAGAAAGAGGTCTTCCTGCCATGCTTGGTGTTCTTGGCACCTACAGGCTACCCTACCCATCAACATCATTTGACATGGCTCATTGCTCGCGTTGCCTCGTCCCATGGACTGAACATGGTACCTAAATTTTTGAAACACTATGCTTTTCCTTCATAACTACTAAATACGACTCATTTGCTCCAATAATTACGACTTTTATTGTGAAGTGATTACATGATATGGAATACGAGAAACACAGCATAGCAGACTACAAAATATAGTGTGTCTGGAAGTGATTCTGTTGCTTAAAGTTGTAATTATCAGTTGCTAAACACCATGTTTGCGTTTTTATCTGTTGTTCGTATTGTTTAAAGTAACATGTTAAACAGGTCGGGTCAGATGGGTTGACCCAATTCGGCTTCTTTTCCTAAATATATAAAAGCAAATAATTTAGAAAGCCTGATTAAAAATATTGTAGTATATCAATAACAATTTAATTTCTTCAATAAATCATTCAACAATTTCTATGCTAAAGAATATACTTTGTGACTTTCACCATTGTACTCATTGTACTTGTTCTCTTAAGCTAAATTTCATGATTTTACCTTAAAACTTAACCTGAATCAATCCATTCATAAGTTAACGGGTCGAAATTACTATAACCTGGTGATATTTTTTTTGCTAGATGGCTTGTATCTAATGGAAATTGACCGGATTTTGCGTCCTGGTGGCTATTGGGTTTTGTCGGGCCCACCCATCAATTGGAGAACAAAATACACAGCCTCAGATGGAACCACCAAGGATCCTAAGAAAGAATTGACTCGTTTAGAGGATCTTGCTAGGCGGCTATGTTGGAGAAAGATCAAGGGGAAAGGACCCATTGCTGTGTGGCAGAAACCTAATAATCATATCGAATGCAAGAAAAAGGATTCAAAATTTCCCAAATTTTGTGATGAGAAAAATGATCCCGATGATGGCTGGTACAAAGAGATGGAAGCATGTATCACTCCTTTACCTCAAGTAGAACATATGCAGGATGTCTCTGGGGGTGTTCTTGAGAATTGGCCTAAAAGATTAAATGCTATTCCACCTAGAATCAGGTCATCTCATGATCTGAAGACTAAAGATTTTCTTGATGATGATCTGATGTGGAAAAAGAGAGTATCTACATACACGCACGTGCTAAAGTCGTTGTCAAGTGGTGGGTATAGAAATATTATGGACATGAATGCTAGGTTTGGAGGGTTTGCAGCTTCACTTTCAAAGTATCCGGTTTGGGTTATGAATGTTGTTCCTCATGATGCAAAGTATAGAACCCTCGGCATCATCTATGAGCGTGGTTTAGTTGGGACTTACATGAATTGGTTTGTTTTCTTTGGTTTCCCCTTCCTTTTTTTCTTTCTTTTTGATGGTGGCTCTGATTGATGGTGCTAACCGGCTCTTATGTTCTTGGTTACAGGTGTGAACCGTTTTCAACATATCCCAGGTCATATGACTTGATACACACTGACAATGTGTTTAGCCTCTACATGAATAAGTAAGCCCTTTAGTTCAGTTACTATCGATTGGAATATTTCTTAATGTAGACGGTTCGTTTTCAGCTAAAACCACATGCCTAACCAAACAGAACAAGTCAACTTAGGTCTGGTTCCAAGGGTCTACCTTGATGTGTGTATCCACTGTTTTAAGAGGTGGCAGTTTTGACCTGAAAACTTTTTGATAAAAGAACTTAACTCGAAAGAAAATAGGTCGAAAGTAGTTCATTGCATTTTTGTGCATACAACCTTTTAAGTCAGTTATATGCGCAATATTAAGATTATAACTGATATATAAAGAATTTGGATAAAAGTATCTTAGGACAACCCAAAGTCCCAAACCAAACCAAACCAACCTTTTCAACCCATATCAAAAAAATTCCCTCTTTTGACATGTTACCCAACTCACCAGACCCGCCCATGTTGCCACTATACTGTCTTAGGTCATGCTATGGTATAACACAACAAATAAACCGCAACTTCAACGAGTGGAATGCTCAACTACTGACTCCACTTGTTTGTGTTCTTTGATACAGGTGTGACATTGTCGATATATTCATTGAGATGTACAGGATCGTTCGGCCTAAGGGGACGATAATAATAGCAGATCATGTAGACATTGTTGTGAAGGTGAGGAGCCATGCAGATCAAATGAGGTGGCACACTAGATTAATAGATACCGAAGCAGGTCCCTTTGGTCCAAAAAAGCTGCTTTTTGTTGACATCTAAGGACGACAAGTATTTGACATAGCAACAGATATTATAAAATCACAGATGGATTTAGAGTTTGAAAAAAGAACCGCTCATACTCGGAAAAATGCGTCATATAAGGCCCAACACATTTATTACATGGAAATTAAGACTAGTAAACTATGTAAATGTATTTCTGGATATAAATATATATATAGAGAGAGAGAGGTTGTTTTGTAACAGTGAGCATGAATCACTTGTCGCCATCACCACCAAATTCGGTGGAATTGCCATTCCAAAAAGCATTTCTGCCACTGAATTTGGTATCATCTTCATCATGTTTGAGTGTGTGGATATTGCTTCCACTTCCAAATCTTGATGAGCTTGGCTTGTTGTTTTTAACACTTGATGGTGTATTACTACCGCTTTGGTTTGACGTAACAAGGTAGGATCTTCTGCTTCCCGTGAAGTTGCCTTCCGGTGGGCCTGGCACATACAAGATAATTAGGAAATAGACAGTGTCAATAATTGTGTTGCATCATTCAAGGCTCACCCTAATGAATTCATTTTGATCCAAGTGGAAGTTATGTAGGAGCCTAGGACTCTAGGAGGTAGGAGAGATCTTGAGAATTCAAGTGAAACATATATACATCAACACATCAATTTATCTTCAAAATTAGCATGGTTGCTATTATAAGATATCAACCTTCATTTACTCGTGACATTGTTTTTTTAATCTTTACTGAACTTAGCAGAAAAATGTGACATCTGACCTCAAAATCAGATTGGAGCAAGTGACTTGGCAAACAATTCTGACTTCTACAAAAGAACAATCATGCAAACATTCCATTCCGGAAAGTGTCCAATAAAAGTTCTATTATTAACACCTTTGTCCTTCTTGCAAGTTATGAATATACAGAAAAAGAACCATGTTTGTAAAGATGGAAAGCAGGAAAGGTAAAACATATATTTTGCCATGGAGAAAGAACTGGTGAACAAGGAGGTAACAATTTGCACCCATTCAGTGATGAGGTCAGTTTGGATTATATTTTATCTAAAACTGGTCAAATGGGTGAAGTCGAGAACAATGACTAAAATATAAAACAAGTCAAATGTGTCAAAGCTCATCCAAAAGCGTACTTCTCATGCATACAAGTATACAGCCTATTAAAACGCTTTGTTTATAACTAAAATAAAAGATTATCACTGTAATAGCATATTTTCTGTAATCATATTCAACACACAATATTAACAAAAAAAAAAGAAACCTTTTTTTGGGACAAATATCTCTAGAAAGGTTAAACATGGTTAATGATGTAAAAGGATGAGGAAGAAATTACCAGTTTCCGCCATATTCCTTCGAGTTTCCTGGCCAGAAGTTGAAGAGTTTGCAGCACCACCTCCACCAAGATAGGCCAGAGGATTTACATATGATAAATACCGTTTCACAAGTGAGAAATAACTTTCACCATCTGAAGATCCAGTAGCAGTCGACGGGTTAGGTGTGGAAGATCTTCCTTTGTATAAACTCGAGGCTTGAAGATGTGGTACCACTATTAATGCTTGTCTATCAAGCAGACTTAGCTCCGTTAAAGTTTTGTTTAAGTCTGCAACATAGTAACAAAGTTAGAACCACTATGATCACAAACCGTAAAAGAAATTTAGTAGCAGAGGTGGCAATTTCAACCCATTCACTTAGGATGGTGTCTACTCAGTTTATGTTTTTATCTATAACAAGTAAAATAAATGATACTTCAAAAGAAAACGGGTACAAAAGGTCATCCAAAGTCAACCCAACCCAAACATAATGCATGTTATTATTTTTGAAACGGAACCTATATTCACATGTTAACCAACCTGATCCAGACCCGGCCATTTTGCTATCTCTAATGATTAGCTTTAGCAATAAAATTTTCTTCTCAATGTTGGAAACTATGAATAACCAATGCACATCTTAAAGCAAAAATCTGGTTGCATGCAATATACTTTAGTCGTTTCAGCTTTCTTAACTATATGCAGTTCTTTTCAATTTTAACATGAAGATACTCCATTTGGCACAAAGATTGTAAAATTTCAAATCTGATTGATAATAATTGAAAACTTGTATAATACCTTGGTCAGTGAAAACCTTGCGAGGATAAGGAATAGCTAGATCATAAGAGCCAATGCTACTGCCCTGCTTTTCATCCACATAGTCTTTGACCATTCTTAAAGTGCTTGTAAGTTCAAACTTCTGTTGGAGACTTGCACCGCCAGGTAAACGAATATTTAAATATATATCGGTTAATATTTTTGAAGCCACATCTGGAATATTGATCTTCTCAGTTTGCAAATTTGCAGATATTTTAGGCTTTGGATCATCAGGTTGATTAACATTCAAGCTCGGTTTTTGGTTGACTACAAATTCACCTGCATTTGGAGTCACTTCGTTAACTGGTTCACTAGTTGTTGTAACTGGCCGTTCAACGTTGCTTTCTTCCGATTTATTAACTGACGGCCCATGAGATACATCATCACCAAGTTTTGAGTTCATTTCCTGTCCCCGGTAACAAAAAGAAAAACACCTTTAAAAATTCCTGGCTGTGAAAGATAACATGGAAAAATAAAGGTCGCACTTTCAATCCATTTACTCTACTAACGGCTCAAATGAGTGAACTCAAAAGTTAGCTAGAAGAAAGAGTTACTGCTGTAAAATATGATTGTTTGTAATGGTATTTAACAAACATCTACTTACAAGTATTTTTTTTTTTTTAAAAAGGGCAAAAGATGTTGTGGATAAACTCGATCCAGCCTAGCCCGCTTCAATCCATAAAGAAAAGTATTTATTTTTATACTCATAAAATAGAACAGATTAAACATGCAGGAGAATGTAAATCATGTTACCTCAATAAGTGGTGCATGGTTCTCGGATTTTTCTTTGTCATTATTAACATCTTTATTATCCAGAGAAGCACTAGCATTTGTATGATTAGTTGACGTTGCTGAAGAACTTCCAATATCACGTGAAACAGCAGCAGGAGCTTCAGAGGGAATTTGTTCAGATTGTCTTGAGGCAAGTGCTGCAGTCAAGAAAGTGGCAGTTGTTTCCTGTATAAGCAAATGCAGTTGTATAGGTAAGTAAATAACATCATAACTGAGTCAAGTCAACAACTCTAGTTAACTCAATATTATCATTAGCAAGTCAAATTAATGACTCAACTAGAACCATAGGAAAGCAGCTGTGTTTTAACTTAACTTAATTATGGAAGTACATAATGCTAAAAACAATGAGAATGAATAAACAACCTGAACATGAAGACTCAGCCATGCTTTCTCCAGGGTTGAAGCCAGAACCTCTTCACTGACAAAGCCCTCTGCTCATTCATTCAACAGAAGCAAATAGAAAATTGAAAATCAATAAACAAACACAACAGATAAAAGAAATAATTATGTGGTTGTAAGTTTACCATTTTGCCATAGCTGGACACCGTTATATCCAATAACTGTTATACAAGGAGCAGATTTCTGTGGGTCTGTTCAAATCGATGCAAGGAATGCCATACATTTATACAGTAAAACAGAACCTGCTTTTAATCATAAGGTCAAAGTAAAAATGAAATTCTTCATCTACAACCATCAATCAAGAGGGTATGAGCTATAATTCATGCAAAGGATACATAATGCAGAAAGTTGAGCTACATCTGAGCTTCCCTCTAGAAGATGCAGCAAAACGCAATACTTTGATAATGACTCTGCCACCTAAATGCAGCCAGCTCCAATTAGACAATAAAGTTGTTATAAATCTATATAATTGGATGACTTACAAGTGACTATAGATCGCATTCAGTTCAATTTAATTGGAGAAGAAATCATATTGGACATTAACTCACAGATGGCGCTAACCAGGTAGATTTATCCATAGAGGCTGATTCTTCATTGTTTCCTGTAAATACCAAAATTGAAGCAACATAAACAAGCACATATAACATGGTCTTCTGAGGTCAATGTGAAAAGGTTTACTTCCATTGGTCGTATTAGTTTGTAAAGTTCCCCGACAAATTACCAGATTATCAATTGTAACAATATATTTTCCCTCTTGTTACAATATATGAACCTTAGTTGCTAAATATTAATAACACTATACAAAACACATGATAGAACAACAAGCCACGGCCTTAATTCTGCTATTTTCAAGCTCAACTTGAAAAAAAGTTGGCTTGCTCACACACTTAAGCATCCTCAAAAATGTGGTATTTGGATGCTAAAATGTTAATTTTTATATCCTCAACTATCCGCACTACATCGATATTGGCCACCAAAAAGGGACACCAAATTATCTGTATAACATTTGGTATATAAGAGTAGGACACAAGGAATAGTAGCATACATTAATAAAGATATAAATTACCTGATATGTAAACTACAAAAAGTTTTTTCTCCTTTTTGGCTAGAGTAATTGCTTGAGTAATAGAACCTCTGAATGCAAAATCGGAGACATATTGTTCTTCCATCTGTAAATACATGATCAGTAGGAATTCAATGTCCTTGAGTTGGAATTTGTTTATTTAAACAACCTGTCTGCTTACTGTATTTTTTAAAAGCATATACACATTTTTTAGTGCTTCGATGATAAAAAAATGCTTACAGTATAAAATCTTTCGAGGCTGAAATAAGCTGTCTACAACTTAGATTATTTGCAGCCTGATTATTCATGGTGTACTCAAAATTAAAAAATTTCCCTTAGGGTGAAACAAGTTGCAATCAACAAGCTGACTATCTGCTTCTGCTTAGAGGCATAAGCAGAAGATGTTCAATCAGCAACTTTAAACACCTCGTAAATAATAAACCTACACATTGGAAAGTCCTATGAACGTCTTTCAAGATTCTAATGCAAGCAAAAAATTCGTTATCTTCCATGTACAAATCTTTTTACCAATTTCAAATAAGATTATAAGAGTATCGTATAAATTGTAATGCTCGCCAAGTTGTAGCAAATCCAATACATGTAAGCTGTTTGAAATTCATGAATTCTATTGAGCACTTTAGGACCTAGGTCTCATCTTCTACATGATTAAGATAAAATTTATACAACTAAATTTAAATTATATAAGTTGAAACAATGAGAAGCTAAAATTTAAGCAATTCGAAAGGTGCATCCTGTAAGCCTATCAAGTTTGGAAAACAAATCAGCAAAAACGAGTGGTTATTAGAGAGGTTTAGTAATTGAATTTGGAACCCTAATTCATAATTAAGCACAATTAGCTTATGTAACCTGTTCTTTTCTCAAACCCTAAGTATAACACATGATCGACAACAAAGTTTGTTGTCGATCAACTGACATCCGGATCATCTATTATACTCAGCAGCCGTACAAACCAACACAATCTACAAGTCGTACCTGGGATTCGTGGCGGTTCCTGTGGAAGTACCTCGCACCTTTTTTCCCTGTGTTTTAATGGGTGCACAACGGCCCAAAAAAGTCTTCTTTTATGGGCGAAAGTAAACAAGAGGTTCAATCTAGCCGACGAATTTATAGCCTGTGTTTGTTTAACATATATATACACAGTGGACAAAACATTTTACAAAAATATGTTTGTTTTAAAAGAAATTTGGAGCTATTGTCTTTTTTATCTTGTCTTTTTTATGCAAGCCCTGTAAAATAATAATAAAATCAAAGCATGGTAAGATTTCGTTTAATAAGTACACATAAGTAACAAATACCGCATATGCCCATATTACTCTACATAGCAATAATAATAAATTAATAATAAAACTTTGGAGTGGCCTCTGGCTCTCTATAACTCTGATATTCTTAAGGAATGTATAACTACTCTTTATACATGCACATAATTCTTGATGCTCTAAGGGCATTAATCATTCTCTCTTGTAATCACAAAACTCTTAATGCTCCAAAAGAGCATTCATCAACATAGTCTCTCATATAACATTACAATAAATGAGAGTCTAGTATACTCACCTCACAAGTACAATCAATCTCAACAATAAATCTTCAAGTTAGGAAATTGAGCAATAAGGGGGCGTTTGGTTCAAGTATTGTTTTTTATGGGATTGAGATTTAAGATGGGATTTGCATTTTGTGGGATTTGTATTTGGTAGGATTTAAAATCCTTTCCTATGTTTGTTTCAAATTCTTTACAATTGATTTCCACCACCTGCAACCTCCATTGTCATCACCAACCACCACATCTGCAACCACCAGGGCGAAGGAGGACGGCGACGGCGAAGGAAGACGGCGGCGGCGAAGGGGCAGACGAAGACGGCGACCACCTCGCTGGCTAGGGTTTCTGTCGTCGAAGGGGCAGACGAAGACGGTGACCACCTCGCTGGCTAGGGTTTGCGACGGCTAGGGTTTGCGAAGGGAACGAAGCTCGACGGCGGCGGCTAGGTTTGCGATGCCTAGGATTTGCGACGGCGAAGCTACAGAGAAGGGGATGACATCGACAGCGACGGCGGTGACTGTGGTTGTTCGCCGGAAGGGTTTAACGATGATGGAAGGGTTTGATGATGATGGAAGGGGGGTGCGACGACGACGACAGCTAGGGTTTCGATGGTTTCTCGAAGGGGACGACGAACAAACAAAGGCTAGAAACGGTGACGGGGGTGCGACGACGACGACGGCGACGGGGGGTGCGACGACTACAGCGGCGAAATCGCTGATGGTTCGCCGGAATGTTTGCCGGATGGTCGCCGGATAGTCGCCGGACCAAATGCTTCATTTGTGGGTTTTAGAAATACCAGGGGGGTCCAAGGATTTAGAAATCCTTCATTCAAGGGATTTTATAAAATCCAAGGATTTTGATTCCCAACTCAAATTTGCAAACCAAACACAGTATTTCATGGGATTTGAATTCCCATTCCCCCTAAATCCCACCAATTCCCCCCAACCAAACACCACCTAATTGTTTCCTAATCAATATAATAGTCTTAAGTTAATACTCTAGATTATGTACTGCAAAATATACACTACACAGATGTGTAAAAGTCTACACGGGCCGTGAAGTACTAGCTACTAACCTTATATGTTCTAAGATGGCAACACTGTTGGTTTTAAGCTAGGGTTATACACTGCCCATGTCAATCAATACGGGCCATGTTGGCCTACACGACATCGTTAGTCTGTTACACAGGCTCCCCGACTTACACGGGCCGTGTAGCTTTCGAATACAGTCAGCCTGTTCACGTGAACAACTACTGTTTTGACCGATCTAGTTTCCAAAAAAACATTCTCTACTCGTTTGAGTGTTTTCCTACACTCTAAACAACTTAAGTAGTTGTTTTTACATACCAAAACGCTTCAGCCTAAGTTTGAGTATTTTCCCCTAACTTTTTTTCTGATTTAAATTGAGATTAACCCCCTTTTATATTTTTAACTATAGCCTATTAGCAATATCAGTCCTATACTTTTAATGATTCGTTTTAACAGTTGTAATCCCTGAAATTACATACTTATATATAATAAAAACACATATACATATCTATAAATAATTTAATAATGACTTTTTATTTATATTTTTAACCTCGGGATGTTATAATATATCACATCTCAATTGAAGAATATACATGTATGGTTAAAATTGTGAAATAGCTACAACGTTTTCTCAATGTTTTATTACGGTACATACACTTTCTTTTTACTCATGTGCCCTTTGAACTTACAATAACATCATTACGCCTGTTTCTTAAGTTGTAACTTGTTCAGCAGGTTGATGCAAACATAGTAGCAATTGGATTGACTTGTTTGCTCAATTCTTAATTGTTTTGCATAGTTCTTTTTTGTACATCATCGTAAATAAACTTTTTACTGTTTAAATGACACCAAGCTCAAAAACTTTCATAAAGTGTAGACCAATAAATCACTAACTAAAGTATGGTATGTCCTAAATCGAACCATTCAACATTATCTTATTGTTTTTTTGATAATTCGGCTCATTTTAATCTCGTTTTAGTCGTTTTTTGCATTAATTATAAACAACTCGATTAAAATTACATAGGCTAAAAACAGTGATAATTCCAGAAACCTTGTTTATGGATGGCGCCTTCATTGAAAAATGGCAAAACGACTTAGATAAACAATCAAAACATATTGAAATCAAGAGGGGTTGAAACAAACTCGATCGAGAATCTAACAAATATAAATTTTCTTTTAAAACTTTTTATATTTATTTAACAACTAACAACATAAACCCAGTTAGATAAATTATTCAAATATCCTAACATAAATAAAATAATCAAGAGCATTGCAAAAATGATGTTCACACACTAATCAGTATACATTTAGCTTAAAATTACGTAACTAGGAAGTAATAAAATATTGAAATAAAAAAAGAATATCACCGACGATATGTAAATGAGATGACTCATTTGACGAGACATATCGTTGTCATCATCTATTGCAAAACCAACTTCGCCCATTGCCGTGTTTGATTGCCAATAAACTCTTGAAATCGATCGAATTTAAACCCCCATGACTTTCTCTCTCTAACAACCCATTTCTTTCTCTCTCATCCTCTTTGTAATCGCTCTGCTTATCTGTCTTTTCCCCAATTTATCTCTCGATCATCTGGAGACACACAATAAAACAAAGCCCTAAATCAAGAAACCCAAAGTGACAACACAAGACAGGTAATCCTTCAATTCCGCTCTCGCTTAATTTATTATTATTTATGAAAACTGTTCCTTTTTGAGTTTTTGATAAAGGGTTTGTTTTGATTCAATTGTCTCGGTCGATCAGATTTGAAACCAGCCTTTTTTCCTCTCTGCTTCGTAATCTTTCATTAGCGGATCGTGTTTTGTTCGTCTAGTTGTTACTCTTTTGGACTGAATCTTGTTAATTCATCTTCAGTTGGGTTTCCTTGTTGAAAATTTCTTTGATTTCCTAATTTGGTTTCGGTTTCTTTTACTTCTTTGAATTTTTTAATCTGATCGTCGGCGGAAACATCACATTCTTGGAGGAAACCAGAACTTAATTTTATTTTTATTGCTATTTGATTTCTTCCGTTTTCTGGTTATAAATTTGATTTTGTAATGGATCCGCGTGGTCATTTTCGTGCTTTAGTGGTAAGAATTTGTATAATTGTTGTTTAATTTTGATGAATGTGCTTTAAGATCTTTGATATTGAACTTATATGCAGATGTATATACATGGTTACACTTACACCTTATGTTTTCTGTTGTTAAGCCCAAATTGCTGATGGAACATATTTATTTCAACAGTGAATTCTTTTGTTTGTAAAATGTTAAAAACTTAAAATGAGATTAATTTCTGATACTTAAATGTACTGTTGATATGGTTTGGGGTTGGGGAAAGCAGATTCTTTGATTGTTCTTATTTAGATTGATTATTAGTTCAGCTCAAAATATTTATCTTATAGTATTTTAGTGAAGCTTCTTCTAGTTTGTTTAAACAGATGTGAACAGTCATTGCTTAAGAAAGGGTAGAGTAAAATTACTAGTTTATCTGTTAGTTTTTTAATAATTAGAGTTCACCGAACATACCATCAAAAGTGATTATTACAACATAAAGCAATAAAAGCACATCAAAACACTATGATAGCATTTTATTAGAACCAATTATCTGATTTTTATAGAAAAAGGTTATGTGTTGAACAATGATATATAACATGATATGTTTTTTTATTGTTATGTAGGGACACGCCCTACCACCTGGCTACTTTAGACGTTTGGGGAAACAAAGGGCTCAAGACGATTTAATTTTGAGGAAGAGAGATAGAATGCGGAGGTGGTTGTGTTGTACTTGTCAAGTCGAAGAAACTTATCCCTCAAACGACAATGGCTTGATAAAAAGCCATAGTGATCATGCTGATGGTATGTTTCATTTGACTCCATTTTCTTTTCTTTTTTTTCTTAAGTAATGACAACAAAAAAGAACATTTTGGTGTTAGTTAACCTTAAGTAGTGATCTTTTTAACATCGCTTTTGAGTGGATAAGCAGACATTGATAATTGCTCTCCTTTTCAAAATAATATGGGCTGAATTTGCATTGAAGATATATATTTATGAGAATGGGAGGCCATAGTTATGAATGTGAAATGAGCAAAGTGTTTCTGGACCTTATTTGATTAAGATGTATCTAAACATGCATTTTGAAAGTGGTTATCTGATTATTCAGGGGTGAAGTCATCAGTCGGATACCAGTTACTGCAAAACTATCTGTTGAAGAGTGCAGTAATATTAGTTATTTACTCTTCTTTGATCTGTTTTTTTCTTAAATTGTCAAGATTGCAACACACAAAAAACTATGGAATATGATTAGTACAACTTTTAGCAGAAGAGCACTTCGAAATATCTCCTACACAAACTTTTTGTTAATCGGTATTTTGATTCAGAATATTTGGTATCTCATAAATGCACATCCAAACACCATGTAGTTGCAATAGAATGCATGGTGACTTTGATCTTCCATTGTTTGTTGTGATTATAGTGAGGTTCAACAACGGCTCGAAGTTCTTGAGTTATTTTCATGTTTTGCTTTCTGTTGAAGATGCATTATGATTATTTTGGATTTTATTTTGGAATGTCACAAGCTTACACGTATTTTGTACAACCTATTTGCTAGATATGTTTCTAATGCTTTTATCTACATGCAATGTAGGGCTGCAAAAGGACAGAGTACCACCTCCTGCCAAATTTGATGCACAAAAAGCAGTTCCAACAATCGAGGTGCCTTCACTTTCACTTGAGGAACTAAAAGAAAAAACCGAAAATTTTGGATCAAAGTCATTGATCGGTGAAGGTTCATATGGAAGGGTTTATTTTGCAAGTTTAAATAATGGTAAAAGTGTGGCTGTCAAGAAGCTTGATGTTTCTACTGAGGCTGAATCGAATAATGAGTTTTTGACTCAGGTAAGTTGATGTTTCTGTAAGTAAATGATTTGTTAGAAGATCATTGCCTCTTAGGTGTGGGCATTATGTTCTTCGGTTTTGTCAGTCCAGACCAAAACAGGTCAATGGGCGGGTTGGGTAACTGGTCAAAAAGGATTTTACATGTCAAAACGGGCGGGTCTGTTGGGCCTATGCACAAACTTTCTATCAATCTTTTTGAATTTCTAAAATTATAAGAGTGCAAACTATGATTGTCGTAACTGAACTCTAGAGAAATAAACTTTTTTTTGTAATAAAGTGTTAAGGAGGTCTTAAATCACTTGGGACACTTAGGATGATTTTCTGCCTGTTTGACCCTTTTACTTTTTAGTCAAATCATTTAGCTTGACCAATTTGATCCTTTAGTGAGAAAGCAAAGCCAAAACTGACCAATTTATAGGTAAATGGGTCGTAAGCGGATCAAATTGCCACCCATAGTTCAAGTTTTGCAACCCCTGCCTCTGTAGCAATTTCTCTTTCTTTATTTCTTTTTGAATAATGCTGGTGTTCCAATTCAAGGTTTCCATGGTCTCAACGCTGAAGCATGACAATCTTGTTGAGCTGTGCGGTTACTGTGTTGAGGGAAGTACCCGTGTCCTGGCTTATGAATTTGCAACCATGGGATCTCTACATGACATATTGCATGGTATGGGAACCTTTGTCTTGTTTTCTAATTTTACTACAGGTCCTTAAAGTTGAAATACTTTGCTCTCGGGGTTTTAAATATACATCTGTACATATGTAAATGCAGGCAGGAAAGGTGTGCAAGGAGCACAACCAGGCCCTGTGCTTGATTGGATGCAGCGAGTAAGGATTGCTGTTGATGCAGCAAAGGGACTTGAGTATTTGCATGAAAAGGTCCAACCTTCGATAATTCACAGAGATATTAGGTCAAGCAATGTGCTACTATTCGAGGATTTGAGAGCCAAGATTGCTGACTTTAACCTTTCAAATCAAGCACCCGACATGGCTGCTCGCTTGCATTCAACTCGTGTTTTGGGAACTTTTGGCTATCATGCACCCGAGTAATGATTCCAAAACTCTTTTCTATACATGCACCTAAAGGTGTTTTGTTATTTATAAGGAAACAGTGTGGCAAAGTGCTGCGGGTCAGTTTGGATACCCTTGTATGATTGTATCCAGTTTTTAGTTTTATAGAAAATGTCCAAGTATGGCCTATATAAATGTTTCTTAATAAAGCAATTTAGCAATTGTTGATTATTCACTTTGGATGACTTTCAACACATCAGACATGTTTCCTTTTTACTTTAAGTTTTTTTTAGCTAAAATCATTTGACATATTAGAGATAGAACATGATTCAAAACAACCCATTCATGTGAAATAGGTCAAAATTGTTGGCTAAAGATTATAAAACGAGTGATGGAAAAAGATACATCTATTTGGAATGCAGAAGTTGCGCAATTTGTAATTTGTTTTATCATCTTTTTGGTAGTGTTTATACGAAGCTTAGTAGTTTTCTTTTATTCTTCTTTGAATATAATCATTTACTGTTACCTGTACCTGTGACCTGTGTACCTTCATAGATTGAATTCATATGGTAATATATACATCATTGTATTTCTTACACATTTTTTTTATAATCTTGCCATTTAGCCAAGTGTTTGAATGTAAACTTTATGCAGATATGCAATGACCGGACAGCTGACACAAAAAAGTGATGTGTATAGCTTTGGGGTTGTTCTACTTGAGCTTCTAACCGGTCGGAAACCTGTTGATCACACAATGCCAAGAGGACAACAAAGCCTTGTTACTTGGGTGAGTCTTTTTGGTCAAAGATTAACTCATTTCTTATAAATGTCAAAGATTGACATTTTGCGGGTCAAAGGTTCACTTTTTCACTTTGTGGATCACATAATGTCAAGAGGATCATAATATAATTGACTTTTTCACTTTGTGGTCCTCGTTTAGTTGGTATGAAACGAAACAAACAACTGGACTGAAAACATCTTTCCTAATATTCATACTAGTGTAGAGATCCATTTGTCTCCAGACAATTTCTAGTAGTTACATTTTGTGGGTTTCTGTTTGGTGGGGAGGTGTGAAGACGGGACCTGCAAAATTGGAAGCGACACTATAGAGAAACTTTTAGACATGTCAATCTTGCCCCGTATATATAAATAGGTTGATTTGGTTATTTTTTATTTCTGACATGTATAATGGGTTAAGCTAAAGCCTAAAAGGTTTAACTAAAAAGGAAATGGGTTGAGTTGGTCAATGGGTTGAAAGTCATCAGAAATGTGCTCATATGCCTTCTAGATCATAATTTAAATTTTTTAGATTATTGTTGTAATAGTATAGCTTTCATAGTTATATACTTATATATAACAGGTTATTTTTATGTAAAGTTAAAGAAAAAAAGAAGAGAAAAGTGAGTTCCAGTGACCTGACCCTTGCTATAGTTACCAGTTTTGACTTGTTCTCCAACCTGCCTACTTTGCCATCCCTATAAATGATGTGAATCGAAAAATAATCTCTTTGTTTTCTACATATAGGCCACACCAAGGCTAAGTGAAGACAAGGTTAAACAATGTGTTGATCCAAGGCTCAAGGGAGAGTACCCTCCAAAGGCAGTTGCAAAGGTCTGTCTCTCTTTAAAACAATAATAAAATTTCGATTATTTATTAGTTTTTTTACAGATTATAATAAGGGCACTTGTTTAGGAAACTCTATGGACTTTTGATGTATTCGTACATACTGGATTCTGATTTTGCATGATAAATTCCTTAATTTCTATAACTTATTGTTAAAGTCCTTGTATTAACTACGTAAAAGTCCTTTTCTACATGATCAACTCCACAGTTGTTAGCAAGATTAACAAAACTACTACTAACATCCAACCTTAACTAACAAAAACGACATTTATTTTGTGGATGTAGCTGGCGGCTGTGGCAGCTTTGTGTGTGCAGTATGAGGCGGAGTTTAGGCCTAATGTGAGCATCGTCGTGAAGGCCCTTCAACCACTGTTGAGGGCTCCTGCACCACCAGCAGCTCCAGAAGCGTAAACAAAGGGGTTTCTGCGATTGTTGATTGCATCTGCTACTGTAGATTTTGGTTTGATGAAGGGGCGGGATGGATATATAGTGTTATCTTTGGTTAAATTCTTTTGGTTTGAGAAGATGTTTGTGGTTGAGATTAGCATGTTACATAAGTTGGGTGTGTCAATCTTTGCTGAATAATTGGGATCTGGTTTTTATTAGTTTCAAGTCAAGGGTTTTTACTTTTTATTGTTGACACATTTGTTCTTTTTTATTGTGAGATATATAATTGATTGCAGAAATTTTACTTCCAGAGACTTGCAATGCAGAGAGAAATGCTAAAACGTCCTGTCAAATGATTTAATGCCAAACTATCGATAATTTTAAGGGTTAAATAAGGGTGTTGCATAAATTAAGGTGTTAATATAATTTAGACTAGGATGTATAACTCATGACCCGTTAAATAAATGTTTTCGTCTAAAGCACGTGATCTTTTCAATCATTTCAAAATCAAAATTATATTAACACCAACATATCAAAACATCATTATTATTTAATTATATTTATATTATATAACAAAACACAACTTCAATATTACCATAATCAACCTCTGGTAACTTCTAGAGATCCTCTAATGTTAGCATTACCGACTCACTATCAACATTGAACACTAGATTCATCAACTCCCACTATCATCATCACACGTCTTTTACAATGATCTTTAAACACCCTCTTTTAAATCTGGTCTGGTGGTCATCAAATATTTACAACTAACAATATCTTCTAAGTGGACATGGACAAAATCGATCACCTCCACCATACACTATTAGTTTTATTGTAAAAACTAATGATTGCTTGGCAATCTGTTCTCATGGTTAGATGGCTAAAGTTTGCAGATATCTTAACCGGCACAGGGTTAAAAATAAACATAGAGCACATTGATGGGAAACAAAATGTGCTAGCCGATTCCCTTTCACGTCTAGTAAACCTTTGTTTTGCAGGATGTACAGAGCAAGTTCAAGCAAAAAAAGTCATGATGAAGAGTCTTCAAATTACGGAGGAACTATTAGAAGACATTGCGCAGTCAAAGAACGTGAAGAATGGCTACGAACAAATAACCCAGATTTCCGGCCTCTGCCAAAGATTTATAATGGATCATTCGCTTTCCAACAACCAGGAGCCTTGTATAGGCACTATCAAATCAAAGCCAACACAACTCATATATCAATGGCAGAATCGAGTGCATATGCAGGAGTCGCACAACAACTGGAACGAACAGCAGCAGAAGAAACTATCACAGCATTACGAAACCTCCATGCCATTTTGGACTTCAAAGCCCAAGTATGCATCTCAAAGACAACAAGAGACAATCACTGGGGTGATCACTGGCCCGAAGTCAAAAGACAAAATAAGGAAATGCGAAGAATCCTTATTGAGCTCGAAACATTATGTAATGATGTGGGCCGAGTCCAAATCTAGTAAGCCCAATAAATAAGCCCAGCTTTCAGAAGATTTCCCAGTGAGCGTGTGTAATAAAACCCAAGCCCATTACAGGAATAACCCTGTACAAGGACCTCTCCGTGACATAAGCAGTGACGCAGAAGATAATAATGAAGAAGTAATAGTGGATCCCGGGTGGGATGACTTTTCACTACATTCAATAAAGCAGTTTCGTCCAGACATAGAAGGTGCTCGGAGGGGTCGGCTCTAAAAGCAAAAGCGTGGTGGGTGTTATTATTGGTATGTTGTCATAGTAGTTTGGTGTGGTGTGTTGTCATCAGAATTATTAGTGTGTTGATAAAACATCGTTGTCCCCTTTACGAAAGGGTTGTATAATTATTAAAGCATGTCGGCCATTATTGGCCTAAGGCTTGTATGCTTCTAAGCTTGTTTGCCTATATATAGGCTTGTAAGATGTGTGTTTTTAAAATGTGTGTTTTTAAAGATTCTTTCTTAAGTTCTCAGTTCAGTTTCAAGTATTTCAACCCATATCTTTTCTTTGATAGAGAGCCGCGCCGTTGTATGCGATAGCAAAGACAAATGATAAATCATATATATAAACATTCTATAAAAGGTCAAGGAATAAAAGTTATTTGAAAGATTTCCTTCCAAATCCTTTACTTTCCTTTCATTCTTTTATTCTTTTAAGAAACCTTTCGTTCCTTTAAGAAACTCGAGAATAGGGTGTTAGAGTAAATGGTATAGAGAGTGTGGTTATCGCTCACACCATCACAAGTAGGTAAAGGACATGATCACTATCTTAGTAAGAATTCTTATGTAACGACCATCACAAGTAGGTAAAGGACATGATCACTATCTTAATAAGAATCCTTACGTAACGACGAGTGAGCTGTTTCTTATAAAAATTTCTTTCTTTTTGGTTTTAGATTTTAATCATACCAAACATTCTTACAAAACTCTTTTAAAACGATTAAACTTTCTCTTAAAAAGTAAAAAATAACCCTAATTTTATTCCTTCCAATTGGAACCCTTAAATCAAAAACCCTCCACCTACTAAACCCCACAGAGGCACAGACCGTAAACATGGCGGAATCAAACACTTCATCAGATGATTTGATCATCAAGAGTATTCATGAAACCAAAGATTCCCAGTTGGGTTTGATTTCCGAAGGCAGAAATGACAATCAACTATCTGACGAGGTCAACTTATCGAATCCTTTACATCAAACTGACGATTTGCATGTCGAACAAAGGCAAAATTTGGTTCAAAATGACGATACCCAGGTCACATATTCCAGTAAAAAAATTGAATCGTTTGATGAGGGAAAACAGGAACGGATTGTGGGTTTTGTAGGGGGTTTGAACATGAACGAGAAGAACGAAGGCAAGAAAGAAAAACGGCCTCGAAAAAGGGGCAAAGGATTGAAAAAAGATTTAAGCCATGACTTTGAAAGGCAAACTGTGTGTGATTGTGATAAAAGAGGTGATAGGGTCAGAGTAATGTACTCCAGGGAAGAAATGGAGGCTTTAAGGTATGTAGGGGTTGAAGAACAGAAGAAGAAGTGGATTGAAGTTTATTGTAGGCTTGGATCTTCTGTGGCTAAGGAGTATGATAATTTGGCAGGTTCTAAGTATGATCAGGATGGAAATTATGTGAACTTTGATCCTCGCCCTCAGTTCTCCAACACGAAGTGTGTTGCTGCCGATTTTCTTGGTAGTTCTTGATCTTTTAGTCACCAATTTCCTCTAGATACTATGAATAGGCTTGAAAGTGCAATTAAGAGTGTTTTTCTGTGCATTTTGATCATGTGTTAGTAGTTGATATGCTGTTATTCAATTTATTATTTATAAAGTAGTATATACACAGCCCTTGACCATTGTCGTAATTTAGATTATTCAACACTGTCATCCCTCTTCGTTAGGCCGGAAAACACATTCCAAGATTAGTTCGTGTATGAAAGAGATGGGTTTGGGTTGGAATTTGGAACAATATACATCACGCGTTTTACTAGAACTTGTATGTTTGACCACTAATGTGTAATCCTTATGGCATAGTACGAAAGCACAATGGCAGGTGTTATAGAATCATATACAGTAGGGAGAAAAAGAACATATTTAAACTTTGTTTATAGGTATATGAAGATCGTTAATATACATGACACTATTATTTTGGCAGCTACGGCCAATAAAATTCAAATTTTGAACTTCGAGGTACACCTAAAATACTGAAATTATTTATCTAAGATAGAGCCTGATTGATGCAAATCCTTGCTTTCACTTCAATAGTGAAAAAGAGAAAGGTAAAAGAGATTAACACTATGATTGATGCAATTCTTTATCTAGGTTTGTTTTCTTGAAGGAAATTTTTTATTGATTTTGTTGTTCTTTAAGTGATGCAAAGGTTATATGGAAGTTAGTAGAATCTTCTTTCGACTAAACTGCTGATACTTTTCAGGCAATGAGCATGACAACGTTAGTAGTGAAATGCAAAATACAAACCAAGTGGATCATGTATCTGGTGTAAATGGCAGTGATTTTGATGGGATGATTGGTGGAGAGGAAGATCATTACGAAGATGAAGATAGTGATTCAGAATTTTCTAGCATACAAAGACCAGCATTTTATGTCACTGGGGAACCTGATTTTGATTCGGGGCCTCCACAAGATGGGCTTGAATATCTTAGGCGGGTCAGGTAATGTTCCACCTCCTTCTTTACCTGTTAGAAAGACTTGTTTTTTTTTGGTTTAACAATTTTGACTCATTTATCTACTAACAGGTCGCTATGGGTTGCATCTCATCTTGAACGGGTCAAATAGAAAAAAATCTAGCTAAAAAAGGCAACTGGGTAAACGATTGAAAGTCACCCAAAGTGGATTTCTAATAGCATACATTCATACAACATTCTAAATCATCTTATTTAGAAGTTAAGAATGTTATTGTAATATTAACAGTTTTTTACCTCATATTTAACTTGGTAATTACAAATTTACAATAAAAAAGTTAATAAGTTGATAAAAGAGCGTTTGTTGGTCTGCTGGATATGCACATGCATATTCTGAAAACTTTGTAGTGTAGAAAATATAAATAAAATAAAGAAGTGTTATTTCGTGGATACTTATAGCCTTTTTGTTCATAGATGGGAGGTTCAGCATATACCAAAGGTGATGATTGCAAAAGGTGAAAGAAATGTGTTAAACAAAGAACAAACTGTTTATATGCCCAAGATCCCCGATATTGCAGCATGTCCGGAGCATTTGATGCCATCAAAGGAGTGGGAAGATGTTTTTCTTGCCGACTTTTCAAATCTAAGGCTGGTACGTCCGACATGTGCACAGAAATTGCAAAATCACTAACAGATTGCTTTGGTTATCAAAGAATATACACATATATACATATATATACATACATATATGTATGTATGTGTGTCTATACGTAATATATATTGAATTTCTTTCCTAAGAGGTCTGACAATTGATACCATTGAGTGCAAAGCACGAAACTGGTCTTCTAGCTTCCTAAATCAATGAAAATCGTGGTCTTAAGTGTGACAGGATGTCCTAAATACTTGCATTATAGTTCCTATTATAGAAAAGAGTCGATTATGATAGTCCAGCAGGGGGGATTAAAGAATATGTACCAATTGTTATGTAAAGAGGTTGCATGATATTTACTGTTATTTTTTGTTCTTAATGCTGTGTTATGTTCTTATTTCTTCTTCGCATCAAGTAAGCGGGACCATAATCTTTCATACTTACCGTATAAACAAGAGCCAAACAATGAAAATTTTAGATAACGTAACTAGATGTAGAGATTGGGTGGATTGGGTAACAAAATCTTGTTTATTTTAATAAATTGATTTAGGAGATTTTATGCATTAAACATTCACCGCAGGCTGCTTTCAACCCATTTTTTCCCTATTTTTTTATTTTACTTGTTTCACCCGTCGGCGATAAAAGATAAATAATAATTGCTAATAAACCTTTTTATGGTTGAAACTGTCATCTCTAATGTAAATAAAGAGTCAAAGATGACCCAGTGACTAAATTTTGGTTTGCTATCTAGTTTGGTTATGGTTTTTAACTTCAAAGACATGCTCAATTATGAGGTTTTGAGCAACTTCCGTCTATAATATGTTTTTCTTTATGTTTATAATTTCAGGCATTAACTCAAGATGAAAATTATGCCTCTACTTTTTCCGACAATATTGAATCAGTCCCACTTGCCCAAAGCATTATTGAGAATGTGATTCAAGAAAATCTTGATTTATGTCAGACAGATGAGGACACGGTTGTTATTCAAGAAAATCTTGATGTTGACCAAACAGAAGTCAAAACCACCATCTGTGACTGGCCCAGCTTGCGAACCATTATGGAAATGGAACCCCGGGCTCGTGTGTCAACATTGCGGAAGAGGATAACATCCATGGAGACAATGAGCTCTCTGAGTCGAAATGATTGTGCGTGGCTGTTTGCTCTTTGTGCAGCCATTGATACACCTCTAGATGCTGACACAAGTGCTTCACTTCGCTGCTTGTTGAGGAAATGTGCGAGCCTTCGGGCTGAAAAATCCAGTCTTGATGACGAACTTATCATGCTTAATATCCTAGTGACTATATCAGGCAGGTATTTTGGGCAGTTGGAAACCAGTTAGTTGAAACACTTGGTGGTCATTTTAATGCTTTACTGAAACGAACTGAGTTCTGATCTTATGATAAAGATGATTATTTGCAACTTGAAATTGTTTAAAAGTAGCTGTTTCTCTAAGGTCTCCAGGATTTTTCTAAAGAACTTTTATGGCCTATTTAACAGTCGGGGTGTTTGGATTCACTCCTTCAAACATAGTGTTTGAACGTGGTTTTGTTGCTTGGAATGGTAATAACTAATAATCAGGTATGTTTGGTGGAAATAGCTGATAGTCGTAGCTGGAAGCTGGAGCTTGAAGCTGTTTATTATATTTATATGTGTTTGGCAAATTAGCCGGTAGCTGGAGCTTAATAGTATAAAATGACAAAAAAGGACAAATTATAAAAATAGAAGGAATTATAAAACAATTAAAGAGTGTATTTAAGTAATTTGGTATAGAAAAAGCTTATAGCTCGTTTTAAAAGCTACTTCAAGAAGCTTTTTATTTTAGAGCTTTTTTGTTTAAAAAAAAGCTTCTAGCTTTTTTATCCGAACATTACTTATAGTTTATTTTTTTTAAAATAAAAAACTACCAGCTCCAATAAGCTCAAAAAAACTTTATACCGAACATACCCTGAGTGTGCTTAGGAGAGCCCATAGCGAAGTCTCTTATAGGCTTGTCATCTACCCATGATGCAACGAACATGTGTGATATCAAAGAAAAAATCGACCTCAATGGCTATATTACAATGAATAGATTTTGGTAATACATATAAAAACTACTAATCATCCAAATAAACACTAAATCACACCATGTTCTTATCTTTTTCCTCGTATTTTTCTTCTTCATGCAATTCGTCACACGAAGATGAATTCATATGATGCGGCATCGTCTTGATCTCAAAAATTAATGATGGTATAAAACTTGTCATCTTCATGAAGCAGTGGAAGCACTAAATAATCAAATGAGTAAACAAAAATTTAAAGACATATTATTTGAGGAAGTTGATCCGTATATAAGTACAAGCAATTAATATACATGTTATAAGTTGATGATATGAAATAAATGAAAGTTGAGATTTTTATCAAATATATTGGATATATGTTTTTCAAGGTTACAAGTTCTAACACTGTAATAAACAAAAGTTATAATACTTTAATAGCCATGTGGCTTTGCGCATGTTTCAAATCTGAAAAAAAGTTCCCAATTAACCCTATCGGGGCATCTTCAATCATACTTCATCTTTTCAAAATGAAAAGTTTTTCATTCCATCACATTTTAAACCTCACTTCATATTTGAAATATGAAAAACCTCTTTATATTTGAAGTTTCAATTTTGATTCTTTATTCATAGAACTCATCTAATAATATACTTTCAATTTATCAATATATTTATTTTTAGTAAGTATTTATTAAAATATATTAATTAAGTATATGGGTTTAGGGTGAAGAGTAAAGTTGGGTTTCTTTTTTCAAAAAAATAATAAACAAAAAAAAAATTAAGCATGGGTTTCTTTTTTAAGTATGAATATAGAGTAAATTTGGTTGGGTCACAAAAATAGGGATATAGAGACGATTACAGGGAGTAAGGTTCTCGCAGATACCCTTTTCAGGCGATTGAACCTCCATCTCCGGTTGTCGCCGACCGTCGCCTCCCGCTGCTCGCCGCTCTTTTTCTCGAAATAACATTCATAAAATCAGATCTGTAACTGGTATTTTTCTTATCCGATCTGTTAAATTGTATCAAATTTACTTCAGGTGCACAATAACACGTATTCGATTGCTGCTTTTGGGTAAATTTGCTTCAATATCATGAACTTTTCTTTTGATTTGGCGTGGCTTTGTCAATATTGTTAAATAGGTAGTGAAATTTTGATTTAGATATATAGTGTTTATACTACAGAAAGTTTGATGAGGATTTTACATGATTATAAAGTATGTCAATTATGTTAATTACTATGTGACAAGGCAAACTCTGTCATTTAAAGTTGTATATAAGTTCTCTGTTACATATCACCTTCTGCATTTGGTGAATGTGATTACAAAACTGTATACATATGATATAGGGAACGATATGTGATGTTAACAACATCTTGGGTGGTGTTACACTCTCAAACCATTTAAATGAGGAATATTTGTGTCATTTTAGTGTTTACTCATTTGAATGATGTGCGAGTATAATAGCACTTGACTAAGTTTGGTGCTGTTAACAGCAAAGATCATCTCGCCGTCGTAATTTATCACAAACACCACAAATGATAAGCTAGACAGTTCACTTATCTCTTGGCAGAATTTTAATCACAAGTTACACTATGATGCTAGACTGTAACAAGTAGCGTTCTTTCGTACTTTAATGCAGGTATCTCGTCCTTTTGATTGTATTACCTATCTTAATATTGTGTATCGATAAAATTCATTTTATGAGCTGTTTCATGCTTTCTCACTTCAATTTATATCACCAAAAGGTTATCGGTTTCAGTTTTCATCCTTGTGTTCTAAAACTAATATGATATATATGTGTATATGTCTCTGCTTTATCTTTGATTGATTAAGAATTGTTACTGACTTATGTTCAATTTCAAAATTTATAAGGATATTTGGCTGTTTGCTACGTCATATTATGTATTATGTCACCTTAACTGTTATATATTTGGATTATTTAATCTCCGTGTTTGCGTCATCATTTAGTATTGGTTGAACAAGAATATCTTGATATGGATATGATCAGCAAGCTTCCTCCAAGCATAATAGAAACCATTCTATGTCTTCTACCAATTAAAGAGGCAGCAAGAACAAGCATCCTATCTAGGGAATGGAGATACAATTGGATAAAAATTTCTAAATTTGTGTTTATTGAGGATATGTTCAAAGTACCAATGGAAAGGTCATGGCTGACCAGGGGTAGACTTTTCTCTGCTATAGACCAGGTTCTATCAATGCACGAGCGTCCAATACATGAGTTGACCCTTTCCATGGACACAGATGCCACTTGTGTTGAGATTGACCATATAATATTTCGTTTGTCCAAGCAAAATACCGTCAAGAAATTAAAACTTGACTTTACTGGGAATTATAAGTTATCCTTATCTCGCATCTCGTTGCTTCATTTAACGGATCTATATCTCACTGGTTGTGATCTTGACCAACAACCAACATTAAATGGATATGGTAGTCTTACAAGCTTATATCTTCAAGAAGTAATGACCTCCAAAAAAACGCTTCTACATCTCCTATCCGTTTGTCCCTTACTTAAGACTCTGGTAAATTCTTATTAAATAGAATATTGAATTATCAATCTTCACCGGCTTTCCTAACTTACTGACCATTGTAAGTTGTTACAGGATATCAAAAGTTCAAGTTTCCAAGGTAGAGACAGTTCCACCATTATTGATCTATTCAAGTGTTTACACATGATTGAAAATCTGTCTATATGTTCCGGGATTATTGAGGTAATATTTATCCAAATGGTATATAAGTCGTTCGACTAGGCAAAAATAAAAAAAGGGATAATGTAAGGAGGCGGGAGGCCATTACCTATTTAACTTTTTTTAATTGCAGCCACCCAACTACTAAAACTACGTTACATGCCACTCAATTATATATCCAATTTCATTTATACCAAATTCAGCTAAAAACATGTTATAATCATTCACTTTTTCATTGTTTGATAATTTCTTACTTAATAGAATAGAAAGAGCAACCATGGGTACTTTTCCCTTATCAAATATTTGAACATTATCTTTGTGATCCAACATGTTTTGTCTAGATTTTGTATAAGTGAAACTGAGTACATATTCAAGTTTCCTATAAGGTAGATTCAATAGTTGGAGTGGCCTAAATAAATGCTAAATAGTTGGGTAGCTTCTCTATACATTATCCCGTAAAAATATTTTGCTCGTCATTAATATATTGTTTGGCTATGGTTCAAGTGTTTTGCAAAAGATGGAGTTCCAGAAAGACTTCCGGTTGCGTTATGCGGCCTCAAACACTTATGTATAGATGATATAAGTTTCATTCACAAAGACGGGTTACCTATTCTTGTTCTTTTGATCAAAAGCTCCCTGAACTTAGAAAAACTTAAACTAGAGGTAAATAACTAAACTTATCTTATATGGTTGTATCTAATTTGTTTTTATTTTCATGCCAAAATACAAACACACAAAATGTCGCCAATTCATGTAGATTTTAGACGATTCATGGGTTGATAGATTTGAGAGAAGATACTCGTCGACGGTCGAGGATTATTCAGGTGTTTGGTTGGAGCATCTGAATGAATTAGAGATCGTAAATATGATCTACAGGAAGACTGAATTGGATTTTGTGAAGCTTGTTTTGGCTAAGTCACCTGTACTGAAGAAGGTTAGGATATTGCTTTACAATGAGGTTGCTAAGGATGAAGAGCTGCAGATTTCTGGAATTCTTTTGTCCTCCCCACACGCATCGCCTGATGTAGAAGTTGTTGTTGAAATTGTCGGGGGCTCTTGCACCAGCAGTTCGAGAAGTGTAATGTAGACAAGACAAACGAGTTTCTGTGATTGTCGATTGCATCTGCAGCTTCAAGGCTGTATATATTGTTAAGTATAATGATTAGTGTTTAATGTCGAGACTAATGAAGCTCTTTAAGAATGTGTTTGTTTTAGAAGAGATAAAATGTCTTACGCCTTATTTGATCTTTAGGAGAAGACGTGTCCTAGAAATCTGATTTCGAAGATAAGTGATATTTTTTGCACTTCTAGAATAAGTAGAAATAAGATCATCGAACCGATCCTAAGCAAACAAACCTAGGGCTGTAAACATGACTCTCTTGCAATGGTGGTCTCTCCTAAACATGAATCGACTAGAATACAATAATTTCAGCGACTTAAAATCAAACTATTTGGATTGGTCTTATCTGCGAGGAAAACATGAATATGTACGACTCTCAAACAAATTCTTCTAATTTAACATTTTTTGTTCTTTTCACATGTCCATAATAGTAATGACAATGTGAAATACATAAGTTTTTGATAATTACAAAGACATATTGTCTTCTCAACTTACATAGGTGCATTACAAAGCTAGTGAATTTTCGGTGTGCTATCTAGAGCTATGAGCAACGTAATACGATTAGAGCAATATTCTAAAACATGAGTTTTTAGTTGACCGGTGTGTTAGTGGTCACAATCAACTAGTTCAACCGGGTAACCCGGTTTTCTACATATATAATGTATGTGTGTGTGTGTGAAACTTGTGTTTCCAAGTTAAGGCTTTTGTGAGTTTTATCGATCTGAAGTAGATATCTTGTATCCATCTTATGTCTTTATTTACTTAATCATCATAGGGAATAAAACACAACCACGTCAATAACGGCTTGAAACTTGAAAGGGCCAGGTCAACCAGAAATCCGGCTGGTTCATATGGTTCAAAAAATGGCCTAGACCCAGTCATAGTTCAACTGCTCTCTTAACCGGTTTACGAATCAACCGACCTGGAATTTACAACACTGGATAAGAGTTATACAATTGGTTCAATGGTCCCTTGCTCTCTTAAGGCATTCATCATCTTCTCTTAGTTAAAATTTCAAAACCAAATCTTATTAACTTGAATTCTGGCAGACTTCTCGAAAACTAAGAGCACCATAATGTACCGTTTGAAATACATATTTGTTTTTGGGTGATGCTATATAGACACCCTAATTAATCTAAAAGATACCATTAAAACCAAAGTCAATTTTTTTTTTCAAACAGATAGATGGTCTTCGATTCATCTTTCCTAAATATCTGCAAATTTGAATTTTGTATAAGTACTAATGCATAAGATACAAACAATCAAAATCTGTTTTTTTTTTAATTTAAAAATTATATCCTATATGATATTACGGATAATCAGATCTTCATCTATAAATAAAAAATTAGATGAGTGTAATTAACATTAGATCGATACCAGAGAAGGTAATCAAGTTATGTGTTTCTTTGTATGCATGTTTGAATTCGTAGATGGCAGAGGCGGCGGCGATGGCAGACGGTGGACCGGCAGCGGCGTTGTGGCGGAATCAGATGGCGAACCGCCGGCGGCGGTTGCAGATGGTGAACCGGAGGCGAGTTTGGCAGAGCGAAGGCTGCGGTGGTGTTGGCAGTCGGTGAAGGCAGCGGCACTGTGGTGGTAGCAGATGGCGGGCGGTGGTGTTGGTAGTCCGTGAAGGCGGCGGCGGAGCGAGCGGCAGCAGCATATGGCAGGTTACGAAGGTCAAGGCGGCGGCGGTCGTTTGCCCGACTACGAAGCCGGCGCCGGCGGCGATCGCCGATGGTGGAAGAAAAGTCGGCAGGAGAGGAGAGGGAGAGATATGGAGAGTGGGAGAGAAGATGAGATGATATGGATAGGGGTAGGGTTTTTGGTAGAAGGGAACATTTAATTTTTTTTAAAAATTTTTATAATAAAAACTATAAATTTTAATTTTTATTGGAAAGGAAAGATCTAAGATTTAATTTTAATTTAAAAAAAAAATTGTAATATCAGTTTAATTATTTTAATAGAAGATTATTTTTGAATAATATTTCTTTATTATATTTTAATATTTTGTTCGTATTTTTGTATTTTTTAGAAGAAAATGCGTATTGCATTTTTTTAGATGATTATTCTTGGATAGTATATGAAATATATAATTATAATTAGTAATTATTGAAAAAAATACTTCTTTAAATCTTTGTAATTAGAATATGAAATGCAAAATTAAATAACAAATCAATATTATTTTTGAAATAATAATACATAAAAAAGACAAAAGTAATATGTTAATACAATATTGATTAAGACAATAAAATGTAGACGAGAGATTAATTAGGACAAAAGATTAAGTTTGTTAAAAAATGTGTCAATTAGTAAAACAACACTACAATGAGCAAATAAGTTGAAAAGATTACTTACAACAACAATGGACAAATATGTAGTTTCACAATTTTCATGTAACTTGTCTTAATACAGATTCATTACAAGTTTTATAATACAAAAGCAAACTCAAGAAACATAATCTAAACCAAACTTATATAAGACTTTTGTGTCTGCAATTTCAATTGAAAAACAAAAACAATATTTCACAAAAATAAATAAAAAAGCATATAAGAACAAAATGATTCTGAATCTATAAGCCCCCAAATTCACAACCTACAAACATTCAAAGGGTGCACCTTTTATTTCTGTAGAGATTCAAACCACCTTTATAAGGTGTTGACTTTGACCACATGATCAGCTTCAAGCTGTGTCTTTAGTAGTAGTTGATGGGTTAAAAGGCTTTTGTTCAGCACACGAGAGCACCTCGTGGGGCCCAGCTTGCTCTCGGCCAACACCCATTAAGTCGAGATAATACAAGTAATGTGTGATGATGGTGTTCATGTCGTCAATATCGCCCTTTCCGCATGTGCGTTCGCCATAGAGGATGTTCATGGTGGCGCCAAATCCAGGAGTTCTTTTGGACAAAGTGTCGTTTTTGGTAGGCTTCCAGTTGCCCACCATGATATCGTGAGCCGAGGGCTGGCCCTTCTTTAATGGGGTGATCCATTGAAATATTGCAGCTTGGAAGGCCAAAGTGGCATTTTGTTCAAGGTATTCCGGGTGGTGCAGAAGATCAACCTTCAAGCAGTCAGCAAGGTATCCATAGTTGAAGTTCCTACAATAACACAAGGGTTAGGGTTTTCTCCAATCTGGGAAAAAAGTGTGTTTGTTAACACTTGTAGACCGTGGCGTGTTTGATTCATTTAATTTGTGAATGGGTTCATATCGGTTATACGTTCTCTCTAACGGACCAAAAGGGTATAATAAAGAAAGGTTAGCTAACAACATATCAAAGCTTGTCAACATAGTATTTCTGAAGCATAAACCATCTTCAAATCATATTATTTAAAAGAAATTATATCATTATTGAAACAGTATAGTATAATTGTTCTTATCAATTTGACACAATAATTGGTGGTACAAAAACTATAAAAGATTTGGCAAAAAATGGTTCTGGTCAACTTGATCCAACCTATTTGATCCATACAGAAGAATCCATATTCTGACCTGCTACCAAACTTATCAGACCTTCGCTTATTTTCACCTTTAGAAAATTGACTATTTTGTCGTGTAAAAAGAATAGAAAGTTTTATTATTATTAACATCCAAGGTAAGCTTTGAGTTGACTCAAATACAGTCCAAGTAACCTAGTTGCATGATAATTATTTAAAAGAAAAAATTGTTTCATACCAAAAGACGGGCAGAGCACCACGACCAAAATATAAAGCTCCGGGGGCACAAGGGTAAGTGTATTTGTAGCTCTCGTCACAGTAATCTTGCATAGGGCTCATTTCTTTGTTGTAGCATAATCCCCATGCTGTAGGTCCTCCGGTCACCACTCCATATCCACCTAAATCATTTGCAGTAATAAAATGTCATGTTATCTTGCCATTTAGTAGTTTACATATTATTAGTAGAGTAAACTGTCATGATCTATTCGCATAAGCGATTTAACAAGAAATTAATACACACACACATATGTATACAACTGTTTTTGTACGTTTATACGGATCAAAATCAATTACTGACCATATAGTACTTATATGGCCCCATAATTGAATAGAGTAGAATTCAGGACTTCTCAACAGTCAACATGTAATACTGAAAATATCTCATTAAGGGTGTGAATAAATAGCTTTACGGAAGTGCTTATTTTCAACCATCAGAATCATATAACCAATTGATTAAAACTCAGGATAAGTAGACATATTAGACTTTCAATAACAAATTTATGCATCAACTTTTTGCCTACTTCTCGAAATCTAATTATTTTGACCTTAAATAGTCAAATATTATGATTAAGTTGCAATAATCAGTTTATATACGACCAAAACACCCCTTAAATCTATGTTATAGAACGACGTTCTAAGCAAATATCAAACCAAACCAGGGTTCCATCAATCAAGTTCCATTGCAAATTTAAGGAGGCAAGATGGAGAGGTCAACCAGCACGGCAGCACTTACTTTTTGTCTATTCTTAAACAGGAATCACATTAACTAATGAGCTCATCACAATGACAATAGCAATATTAACTCCTTCCGTCCCGAAATTACTGACTATCAACCTTTTCAATTCATTTGACCCTTCCCCTTTGGCCAAAACTTTTAATTGACCCGTTTGAAATTACAAAAAAAAACAGATAGACCCATTCATAAGCAAGTGGATCGAAATTGCCAATTATATACATAACAAGATTCCTCATCAATAAATAACAAAGAAAAACTGTTCAAAGTATGAACTTACAAGAAGTTTGACTCCCAACATGAGCAAGAAAAGCAGCAACCTCCAACATCTGTGTTGTCTTGTTGCCTGTGGTACCAAACCCATGGGGCTGATAAATGGCTGAAGCAGTAATAAAAGATTTAAAATCCCAGAAACCAACAGCATGTGCCACTGGAGAATTCCTCTTTGAGAAAACAGTTTCAAATTGGTAATAATCGAAATACTGAGATATTGTAAGGTTGCAACAATACTCTGACCACCCTTTACATTCCCAACCCTGATCACAAACTTTTTTTCCCTTCACTTTTTTCACCAATACAGGTGATGTATCGGCATCCACAAACGAAACTATCACAAAAAGTACACATATCACCAAAAGACACATATGTTTCGTCCCCATTCCTCTTTGCTGCAAAAACCAAACGTCCAGTGATAAATTAAGCTTGTTTCATGAAATAAGATATGAATAAAACAACATTGACAGGTACCCAGATGATTCTGAATAACACAAAGATGATAAAATACATACCCCCAACAGTAATTAAGATTCTTTTCTTGTTAGCTCTAAAAAACTAGTATAAGAAAAAGGTAAAGGTAGATTTGGCAGAAAACAAGAAGAAAAAAAGGTGCCTCAGTTTGGAGTTTAATCCTTTCCTCAACAAAATGATAGGATTTGCTATTTAGAAAGAAAGGATTTCCTTTTCTTCCATTTCCTCTATTCTTAGACTCGAGAATGCAGTGTGAAAATCCGGTTCTTTTCCATTTTATCTGGCCATTTGGTGATTTTCTCTTTAATTATTATATAGAAAAAGACATGATCTATAGAGACTAGATGCCGAAGAGAGCATATGAGACATAAAAACCATATTCCCAGTTATATATCTTGTTCTTCTATACTGTTCTAATAAAAAAATTTGAGAAAAACAAAGGATTTAAGTTGGATCACTGTCTGAGTGAGCAAAAGATAAATAAACCAAAAAACCCTCAATAAGAAAATCAAGCTCCTTTTCTTGATTATCTGGGCAATTCGTGAAACATTTTAATAAAACACGAATCAGAGAGATCCAGATGCTTAATATATAACAGAAACGACTAGAACATTATACCAATTTGCTTCCTTGTAAAGCTTTAATGGATATACTAAGGATGAAAAACACAGGAATTAAGATGAATCACAATCTGATTATTTGAGCATTTAATACAACGAAAACAATCAATCCATCAACGAAATATGTTCCACATTAGGGTTTTACTGAAAAATTTGGTAAGATGGATCTAAGTTAGTTGAAGAAATTAGAATGTGCAACTTACAGAGAGTGGAGACTTGGTCTCCTAACAAGATCTGATATTGAAATGCAAATGGTTTTGCTTGTAAGCTTCCTTTGCAATGAAGAGGAGGGGTTAGATGATGAAGAATTATTTGTGTGTATTGAATAAGGGGAGGGTGTGGGAAATGGACGGTGGAGATTGAGAGATGAGATTCGGTTGGGATGTATAAATCATTGAAAGATGAACAGGCTGGATTTGGAATCAAGTAAGACGTCTTGAAAGCTTTGAATCACGACTCATCAACTAAAGATACAAGTGAACTCGCCACCGACAGCTCACCAGTCCGGTTCACGAGTTTGATTCGGTGGCTAACTCACTGAGTCTGAAGAATTGGGCATTCGGTTTGACCTTCAACTGTCGGTTTGTTTTATCTTTTATCTTTTTTCTTTTTTTTAAACACGTTATTTTATTTAGGGAAATTACATAAAATGATCACGGAAAATTTTATTTAATTTATATTGATTACGACATTACGTTACTTACGCCATGTTTGTTTCACCGTAATGCGAAGGAATGTAAATGATTTTAATTCCATCCATGTTAGTTACGTAATGACATTCCTCTACATTAAGTAATATTAACACTTCGAAGAACTTAATTCCTTTCAAAATAATGTTATCAAACGCAATATACAACGGAATTTGATTTCAATTCCATTACATTCTTTCACATTACGGTGAAACAAACTAGACCTTATGATCTTATGAAAATAATATAGTTTAAGATGATTTTTTAAGTCGAGAAGAACATAAACACACATATTTCTTTACAATAAAAACTAGTAACTTTATGTGTAAGACTAACTGGTTTTTAATATAAGAGAATAAACATATAGCGTGTTAATTGTCATCCAAGTTGCAAGTGACAAAAGCTTAACTATTTGTGTCATGGGCATACATAAAAAATGAATTATTTATTTCTTATGAATTATGTGTTATTTATTGTAAGTCTTATTTTAATTTGGACTTCTACTTATTTTGGTTCTAATGTTAGTTTGGTTAATTAAGATCGTAATGAAACATGTTTTGTAAGATAAGTGAAAATCATATGTATCGTAGTGTTTTAAAATAATAAAATAATATATTTCATCTTGTTTTCACTGCGTTCTAGAGTTTAAAAAAATAGAAAAGAAAATAAAAATAATTATATTATTTCTAATCTTCTCATTTTTAGAATGAAATGATTTAAAACAAGTGTTTTATAGTCCCGGGCGTTGAGCCGGGATAGGGGCAATATATATCTACAATGTAAGAACTACTAGTAGCATCAGCTAACTATGATCATATAATAGCCATCTTCTATCCATATGAGAATGAATAGGCTCTTGTTGACTTATCCCATTGTGACCGTCAGACCATGAGATTTCAATTAGGTAAATGTAAATTCATTAAAAACAAATAAAATAAAATCATATTTTGTGAACTGGTAAAATTCTAATCAAATATTTCTCATCCCCCTGCTGTAAGTCTTGTTGCAGCAACTTCGCATTCTGCATTGATCAGAAAACCTCATTAAAGAACAATAATCTTAAGTAGTTTTCGCAAAAAAACTTTAAATCACTAATTTTGAAATATTAGTTATTAGTGGCAGCTCTACTTGGCACATACTTGTGGAGCAAGCTGAAGAAGAAGCAACTTATGACATGTACCTATTCTTTCATATGATTTAAACTCCAATGTTGTTATACAATCCATATGTACCATTTATTTTGTAAGGTTTGTAACATCATGTAATTAAGTAGTTAGTAGTTAGTTGTTTGTTAGTTAGCATTGTCTTTCTCTATAAATACTTGTAAAACTGCTTGAGTAATCAATAATACACTTCAATTACTCACTTTCTTTCTCTAAACTACAAAAATGATATTACAATATATACTTCAGTTTTAATAAAGTTATAATGAAGGAAAGTCAATTTACATTTGGTAAGTTACATGGCTTTTTTATATACTAATTGATCATCATATTCAATAAACATATAAAAGACGGCGTGGTTATGTTGAATAAAGGAACTTGAAATCTTTATTCCAGAAGGCTAAATCTTCAACATATTTTGCTGTAGATGTAAATTACTAACACATCTGATATATACATTGCTGATTCTAAACCAATCTCAAAATTCTTTTGAGGCATAAACACAAACACCTGGCATGCATTTTCTAAAATAATATATAAGTTTCTAAATCACTTTCAATCATCATGATCAACAATTTATGCAATAAATAACACCTAAAACAGAAGCTGGCTGTCAATTAAACAAACCCAAATGAAGAGAACTTCATCCGAATAACATTCCGGATAAAGAGCAACACAAATTCAAACCTTTTCTGGGTTGTAGATATCTACGATAATCGTAGAAAGCATACTATCTTGATAAGGAGCACAACGATTTTGAAGTGTCGGTGAGGAAAATGCGATGTATCCATCTTATCGTCTGCAATTCTAACGCCACCATTTCTCCAACCTCGAAAGTTTTTCTATCGGAGCTTTTGAGAACAATAAACTTTGATGATGAAGCATAATAGGTCGGAAATCATAATGCCGGAGACATTTTTGGGAGAAAATTAGTGATCGCCGGAGAAATTATGGGGGAGAATTCGTAATTTGGAATTAAGCCCATAGATTAAGACGAAGAGCATATCTCACCATATTTCAATTTCTCACCATACTTCAATTTCTCATGATTTTTAATAAAAATACAAAACTGCCCTTGATAAAATCAAGATAAATTGGCTAAATAGTTTGCCAATTGATAGTATAAGGTAATGAAATTGGCCTTAGCTCCTCTATTTGTTCCTCCGTTTCCTTTCCTTTTATTTCTTTAATAACACCTTTGTCTACAAAATCTTTCATTTTCTTTTTAAATAAAATCCGAAAACAGATTGTCTAGTTTTGAATAAGATGTCATTTTATCGTTATATAAATAAAAATATACCAGAAGTAGTAAAACCACAATTTGTTAGTTCTTTTAGATAAATTTAAGTGATTAAAATCTAAAAATATATTTATTGGTTCTACGGAATAAAAAATTACCAAAAATAGCATATTTAGTTTGGAAGATTAATACTGGTGTTAAATGAATACAATCAACATTGAATAACTAGTTAAATATATGAAGCTTTAGAAATCGAAGGAAATAATATTAAATACTTATATATCATGTAGTTGAGACTTGTCTAAAACAAATGTAGTATGTGCTAAGATTGCTTTGCTTTAAAGGTGCAACTTTTACGTTGTGTTCCACAGTTATATGTGGAAAGAAAATGGAATGATAGAAAATTAGCGAGAGAAGAGAAAAGAAAAGGAAGGGAAATGTTTTTGTCATTGCATGTTCCCGAGTTCGAAAGAAAATTAGAGGAGAAATGAAATTTGAAGTGTTACTTTGTTTCCTTTCAAAATCTTCCCTACTTTGGGAGGAAAATCTGGAAGGAAAATAAGTATAAATTTTCCTTCCAAAATAATTTCTTTTCTCTCCTAGAAAACTTAGGAACACAACTAAAATTCATTTTCCTTCTTAAATCTTTTCTTTTATCCCCTAATTTTAACTCGGGAACACAGCGTAAGGTTTAGATGGTACGTATTAAATTCATTTGTATTGATTTATGTTTCCGTACTATACTAGATTAAATGTATGTATGATATATGTGTTAGTTTAAAAACCTTAAAATATTAAATATTAGTTAAAAAATATTAAATAATTATAGAAATACAAAAGAATTGAAATTTTTAAAAAATACCAACATTTGGCTTAAACATCAAGACCAGCAATAGTAACACTGGCGTGAAGTTTGGACGCAACGACAAAAATATGGGATCATGATACGAATATGCATGATTGCATTTCTTGTATAAGTCTTTGACCATTATTGTTACAATTACGGCAATACGGACAAGTTTTTATCGATTAATGTAACACCGGGTTTCACGAGCTTAAAATTAGCGTAAATTAAAACTTTTTACACCAAAGGTTTGCAGCGGAACAAACCACTGTTTACATATTAAACATAATTTACCGACTTGGCGATTAAGAACAACAAATCAAGCCAAGTCCCAAAAAATCAAGTCAGTGTTACCACTACGCACCGACCATCGTCACAAAGTATCAGAGTTTACAACAAGTGTTCCAAAAGATATATATATACAATAACACTACCCAAAAGCAACCTGCCTCTCCAGGCCATCTGATCACTAACCTGCGAAAAGGGAAATATCACGAAACATTAGCTACACTAGCTAGTGAGTACAGATATCACATAAGCACCAATAAGCATGCTATCACATCACAATATGGCACACAATGCTAAGCTATCACGTAGCGGTGTGCCGACATGTCAGCGGGATCATATCTTGCGAGGTAGCTAGCCTGGCTCAACGATCCGAGCTGGGGAATCAGTCACAACCAACCGCATAGGTAGGGGAGCGAAGAGCAGCCCACCATCACGTTTGAGCCACTAGGACTCCGTTAGGATCTGATCATAGACCAAGACCCTCACTGTATGTCGAGGAACGGCCCTACAGAACCCTCTGGGATCCGGAATTGACCATCGAATCCCATAGACCCGGAATTTACCGTCGAGTACCGTTGATCCCGAAAAACACTCAAGGATCCAGCTGCGTTAGCAAACTGACCTCAACCACTGCGTCTGTCCGGACAGGAATCATAAACACGTTTGACCCATAGGGTCCACAGTACGCATGCGTATCACATATCACAATTTATATCACATGGTATCACTTATAACACTATGTCACTATATCACTATATCACGTCATATCTTGCGTGTTCAGACATATATACACATGGCACATATCACAGGCACACAATAGCTCTACTTACCGAGTCTCATGGGACACCGGTACTGACCTCGATATCACAAGAGGCAGATATGAATTCGGGAATCCCAAGAGCACACTGAGTCGTCCGAATCACCTAACACATTAGGTTCAGGCTTGGTTATCACATACACGTAGCACACATAGGTTAAAACACAAATTACACAAGCTGTCAGGGCTGGATTCTAGGGTTGGTTACAATCGCAAGTTATATACTTACGGTCGCAAGCCTTATTTCCGTCGCCCTTAGGCGGTAAACACCACAAGACATGCCCTTACGGTCGTAAGTACCATTACTTGCGGTCGCAAGCACTGATAACTGCGTTTTTATACATGTTTTATATGCCGAAATGTCCCTATTCTTAACCCATTTCTATGGTGATTTGTCCAATTAATGATCTAATATGTTAATAATTCACCATGCAGGCTTAAAGGAGCTAAACATGAGAAACATTGACGAATCCCGCGAAAAATCGAGCAAAAACGAAGTTTTGCCAAAAATAGGTCCTTACAGCCGCAAGCATCTTTGACCCGAATCTTTGACCCCTGCACCAATTATTGCCCCGAATCTTCATTTATTGCGTTGTCAGGCCTCGAGACTTACATTCGGCGATGAATCTTTGACTTTGAGGTCCCTTGCGGCCGCAAGGGATATGCTTACGGCCGCAAGGACCCCCGTGCAGATGTTTATTTAAGCAGAATTCTGCCAGAAAAGAAAATAGTTTTATGCTCAGCCTTGGCTGGGTTCTCCCGGTTTGGTTCCGGATTTCTCACCACTTAAACACTCTCCCATGCCCCTTAACACTCCAACACCATTCCAGGGTGATATCCAAAGGAGGAGAGCTTTTTAGGAGCTTAGAACAACACTTGGAAGCTTGGACTTTTGAAGTCAAAGTACACATAATCTTGGAAATGCTTGGTATAATAATCTTATCTTCTGTTCTTATTCGTGTATCATGTAATCCAGATGTTGTTGTACTTATATTTGATGTAACTTGACTTATTTCACTTGGGCCAAGATGATTCTTGGCTAGTTATGGCAAAACAATGTTAGTTTGACTTTTATGTTGACTTGATGATATCAAGCTTGTTAAATTCAGAATAAAAGTGTGTTTAATCAATTATGGTATGTTCAATCTATTCATGTGTATGTGTAGAAATATGTTAGGATAACTCCTTCATATATTTGCATATGGATATTCAAGAATGTTTGCTAAAATTATTAAATGCCATGTTAATATGTTATTAGAAATGATACAAACTTGCATGGTTGAGTGAAGAAAGCATTCTTTGGGACATGTTTCAGATCAATGTAGGTTTGTCCCTATTGAGTATTTTGTTCATATTGTGGTTTTATGCATGTCTTAGTTTCATAGATGAAAATCTAGTTACTTTGACTTTATTAATGAGTCAAACAAGCTTTAAATTGCATGATTAATTCACAATCTGTTCTTGGGGATGATAATTGTGGAAATGAACTTATTGGTATGCCATGAGGATTCTGTCCCTAGTGCCTATTCACATGTGTTATGCTTGAAATGTGTTAATTCGACTAGAAATGGTGTGTTAACATGATTATATGTTTAGAAATGCATGTGGCTTAATCTCGAATCACAACTATGATTTGAATTCTGCTAAGTTTGTGATTTCATAGTGCCCATTTACAGATATCTATGATCAATGAGAAATCTAGGTTGTATGTGTGTTGGATTAGTTTGTGTAAAGATTGGACAGACTGTCAGAAAAGGCTTACAGCCGCAAGCAGAAATGCTTGCGGCCGGAAGCCATGTCTCTAACAATCGGTACTTGCGGCCGCAAGTAGAAGTACTTGCGACCGCAAGCACCCCTGATTCTGTCAATGTGCTGTTTTTTGTCGTACGGGCTGTTTTTGATCGTTTTGACACCTTTTTGAGTTCCGATGACTGCTGGATATATCATTTGAAAAGATGTATATTTATGTACTTTGACTTTTACTTAACTCGGTGAATTTGTGATTGAATTATAGTCTTTATTTGTATCCTAAGTGAAAACATGGATACACTATGCTTGTTTTATTATGTTTGAATGCTTAGATCAGCATATTGATAACTCGAGTGTTGATTTATTGCATGATAATATGATTTAGCTTAGAAGTAGAACAGCATGCTCCGCGCTTAATCTTTGTCAAGTCCTCATGTTATTGTTGTATTTATTGCCGTGACCGGTTCGGATGAATCGAAAGCCCGAGTGATTATTTGTCCTTATGTTCCATCCGGTGTTAATCCGTTCTATCCCTGTAATATATTTATTTATCTTGTTTAGCTGTAATTTAGTTCTAGTTTGTCCTATCTTTCCCGCATATTATTATCTTGATCAAACAACGACGATGGTAGAGTAAGGTATCCTGTCCCGGTAGAACGACAAACCCGGTCTCTCAAATACTCACCCCTATACTACATCGATCAAGCACCATTGTCACCCCCTTACGATCGCAAGCACATGCCTTGCGACCGCAAGGACTCTCGTTACAGCAGACCCACGACTCTGTTTCGCACAACAACTGTAAACTCGCATTTGGCACCAAAAACTCGATTAAAACCAGATTCAATCGTTTACACATGTTGCTTAACATCCTTAGGCACTTATAAACATACTTGGACACAACAACAACACTTAGATCACAATTATACACCACAAAATGGTGTATTCTTACCAAGAACACAAAACTAGGTTTGACATGGAAGAACACTTACAATAAGATGAAGAAGCAACTGATTTATCACTTGAATCAGCTATAAAACTCCTTTGCAACTGATTTGTACTTTGATTTCTTTGAAAACTTGAGAGCAAAGTGTGTGTGTGTATAATCGTATGTCTGTGTGTGTTTGTTTGACTCAAAGGAGTCAAATACAACATCATGAACCGCCATAAGGTGGATAATTACCACAAGTGGGGTGTTTTGTTCCCCTTTCCAACTTACAACTTGACACACGTCATCCCGTTTTAACCAACGGGGATATCTACGGAATCATTACACGAAACCGCTTAACACCTTATCACTTTTAGACACAAACGACACTTTTCACATAAACACATTAATTAACACTTAACACGCGTTAGTCACACAAAACACTTAATTAATTTCATTTAAAGTCACAGTACAAGTACCATAGCACACGGTACAACACTACACAACTAGGCCCATCTACAGGGTGTTACAATTATAATTAAAAATAATGGTCAGTAATGGTTTAACCATCAAAGTTTGAGTCCGTTTTTGGTTTAAACATAAAAGTTTGCTAATGGTTTGATCATATAGTTTGAATTTGTTATGCTTTAATCTTCAAATTTACACATTCTTTTTGGTATAAACCTTAGAGATTTATTGGATGGTTTTGTCCTTAACCTTTTATTAAAAATGGTTTAACCCCTTAAATTTTATTAAGTTTTTAATAAAACTAACATGCATTATTAAATAAAGAGTGTAAAATAAAAAATCATACAAAGGGGATTGATCTATTTTGAACAAAAATCATTAAATCTTTAATGATTAAGTTGTTATCCACCCCAAAAATAATTTAAAATGATTATATATTAATTTTAAAACGATAAAATTGAGAATTTAGTTGAGATTCTTGAAATGTTAAAAGGGTAACAATGATATTTGTAAAATAGGGTGTGTACCTAATCGGGCACCGCACGGGTATTAAACTAGTTCTTTCAACAGTGTTGAATGTTGATTCAATTTCGACCAATAAAAGTCAAATATTGAATTATAATTTCAGTTAAGGGGATAGTCGAGATTGATCAATTCAGTTTATGTTATTAAATGAATTGTTGGAATCGTTCAATAAATTGATGCATGTTAATAATTTATTTATACTCGAAGATTATACTATACAAATATATCTTATGATACTATTCGTAACTTGATATTTCTAATATGGCCGATGATACACATATATAAAAATTAGAACGGTGGGTTAGAAAACCTGAGTGTATTTGATAGATAATTACTAATAGATTTGTAATAATTTGTTAATGAGATGTATGATTTGGATACATGTACGTCTACTTTTCAAATTTATATTAAAATAATAGGATTATGATATCATCATTTTATTTTAAATCATATCACTTTATTTTCTTAAATACATTTAGAATTAGTTGTTTTTACATTAAAAACCTTAATACTTGCATATTGTTCAATGTTTTAATTTTTAGCTGATTTAATTTGGTGTTAAGACTAAAGTATTTTTGCAAAAAATATTATCAAATTATTTAATATATACATTTTGATGGTTATTTATAGACATGGGCCGCCCAGACCGACCGGACCGGTCCGACGAGAACCGCCCAGACCGAGCCGGTCCAAGACCGGTCCAAGACTGAAAACGCGAAAAACGGTCCAAGACCGGTCCAGGACCGAACCGGTCCAAACTCGGTCCAAACCGGTCCAAGTTCCAACGGATATGTTTTTTGAAAAAAACGGTAAAAAACCGGTCCGAACCGGTCCCAACGGCTAGATTTTGAATTTTTTTTTTCCGAAAATTTCCCTATATATACCCCATTCTTGAAACCAAAAATTGCACCAATCTTTCTCACATTCTCACATTCTCTCATTCTCCAAATCTCCAATTCTCTCATTCTCCAAATCTCCAATTCTCTCATTCTTGAATCTTGATTTTTCTAGTTTTATAATTCAAGTTTGTGTTCTATATACAATACAAGTGTTCTATATAATATTTCGATTTGCTTCAAGATTATAAAAAATGGCCGGTGAAGGATCTAGCAATTTGAACGCGGGTCGAAGTGATTTCAACGTAAGTCTCCCGTATGAATAAGTTCCAAAAACAAATCGACATGCGGAAATTTGGAACGATTTTGTACAACTCAAACAAAATAACAAGAAATACGCGAAGTGTATGCATTGTGGACATATCTTATCCGGCTCTAATTCTTCTCTCGCTCGACATTTAGTAAGTATTCTTTTATATTTAAGTTTAGTTTATTTAAATACTAGTTTTTATATATTTAAGTTTAGTTTATTTAAATACTAGTTTTTATATATTTAAGTTTAGTTTATTTAAATACTAGTTTTTATATATTTAAGTTTAGTTTATTTAAATACTAGTATTTATATATTTAAGTTTAGTTTATTTAAATACTAGTTTTTATATATTTAAGTTTAGTTTATTTAAATACTAGTTTTTATATATTTAAGTTTAGTTTATTTAAATACTAGTATTTATATATTTAAGTTTAGTTTATTTAAATACTAGTTTTTATATATTTAAGTTTAGTTTATTTAAATACTAGTTTTTATATATTTAAGTTTAGTTTATTTAAATACTAGTTTTTATATATTTAAGCTATTCATAACTTAGTTATTCATTCTAATCGTAATACTAGTAGATATAACCCGGAGAGTGGTGTCTAGAATAGTCACGATCGGCTTGTGGTTGTTGGATTTTCCGAAAGGTTTTAAACCGAAAGGATCCTGCCCCCCGACTGACCTGCCTGGCCACTCTTTGCTTGGTAGTCAAACGTATTACTTTATAATCAATAACTATAGTTTGAATACTTGAATTAAGTACATGATCTTAGTTAAATATAGTTTACATTACTTGAACTTAGTTTATTCTAATATGAACTTTAAAAAATTAGACTAAATGCTTAGCTTAACAAGCCGCTGCGGTTGAGAGTCTAACTCAAGTTGATGGTCAAACATGGCGTTTCGATGCCGCTTTAGCTAGAGAATTAAGCATGCAGTTAACAATGCAAGAAGCATTACCATTTGACTTCTTCTCCCGCCCAAGAGTCACAAGGTTTATCAAAAAAGCACTACAACCTCATTATTGCGCTGTAAGTCGAAGAACTCTTAAACGTAATGCTATGGCAAAATGGAAAATAATATATCAAGACTTAAAGGAATTTTTTACTAGATTCGATGGTAGAGTTTCCATAACCACCGACATTTGGTCCGCTCCACATACAACCCATTATAGATTTATTTGTGTTATGATACATTGGATAGACCCTAAAACATGGTTTATGCAAAAACGCATTATTGCTTTTGAAAACTTTCCTCACCCGCATGGAGGTGAACAAATTTACGATATTTTATTAAGGATTTTTAATGGTTTTGGAATTAAAGAAAAAATACTTTCAATCACCTTAGATAATGCAAGCAACAATACAAATGCTATGGGACGATTGAAACGAGTTTTAAACCCAGTATGTGACGGGGAATTTTTACATGTACGTTGTTGTTGTCATATTTTCAACCTCGCGGTCCAAAAATTTTTTTGATTGCTTCGGCATTAAACCCTCTTGTTAATTTTAAGGGTGTAACGGAATCTTTAACTACTATCGGGGAAGCATTGGGTCAATCTCCGGATGAGATTACGATAAGTATATCAAATTTTGAAAATTATGTTAAACGCTTATATACTATTTATGATAATGAATGTGCACCACGGGGAGAAGTTGCTTCCACCCCGAGGTCTTCGACTTCACAAACATCGGCTACTCGGCCAAACAATACTTTTAGCATTGGATCGTCTTGGTTTAATAATATATCTCAATCGAAACGTACACGAGTTCAATCGTCTTTAGACGAACTTTCCATATATAAAGAAACTGATTACACTAATTATATTGGCACCGAAGATTTTACAAAATTTGATGTATTAAAATGGTGGCAAGAAAGAGAAAACGTTGGTCAATTTAAGATCCTAGCCCGTATGGCTAGGGACGTACTAACCGTCCAAGCTAGTAGCGTAGCTTCGGAATGTTGTTTTTCTCTTAGTGGCAGGATTTTAAGCGCACGGCGGTGTATGTTGAAGGCCGAGTCGGTGCAAATGGCCGTGATGCTTAAGGATTACTATGATTCTTTGGAAAGATGTCAAAACGATGCGGATCTCGAAGAAGGCATAACTAATTTGGAGGAAGCGATTCTCGAAGACGATTACAATAGAGACTTCCAATCGGGAACATCAAACACTAACACCGAAGCTGAAAGTGAAGAACCCGAACCCGGCGAAGAATACGTTGACGACACTCAAAATAGAATGAACGCAGATTCATCATCCAACGTCCAATCGAACTATTTCGCCTATTATGGGCATGGGCCATATGCCGACGATAGTTACAACTATTGGAATATCAATTCCGACTATCCATTTCAGTAGTTGTCTCTTTATATTTTGTGACGTTATTTCTTTCGAACAATATGTATTTTTCGGGTCTCTAACTTGGGGTGATGGCCATGCCGAAGCTCCATTGCTAGAGTCCCCTTTTCTTGTTAAAAATATAATTCAAGTTTCAACAATATGTAATTTTATTTCGTAATTGTATCGTAATGTTATTTATATGTTTTTATTAACTTGCAATTATATATGTTTATACTTTATATTTTATAACTTGCAAAATTTTTTTTAAATTTACAAGTCACTTTTTTTTTCAAACAAAAAAACAAACCGAAAACTAAAAAAAAAAAACCCGGCCGAAAAACGGAATTAAAAAACCCGGAAATGTCTAAACCGAACCGGAAAATACCCGACCGAAAAACGGACTGGTCCAGGACCGAAGTCGGACCGGTCCGGACTTGGACCGGTCCGGAAGTGGTCTAGGACCGCCCGAGGACCGAATTTATCGAAATGGTCTTACGCGAAGACCGGTCCGCCGAGGACCGGACCGGCCAGGGACCGACCCGGTCCGGACCGGACCGGACCGGCGTGGTCCAGGACCGGTCCAGGACCGTTTTTGCCCATGTCTAGTTATTTATGTAAACATATAGACCAATTTGATTAAACTAATATATTGAATTTTTTATTTTTTTTCATTATCCAATTTGTGATACTATTTTATTGTGGGAAATATTTTAAAATTGACATCATAACATATCAACTTTAAGTACATTGATTCTTTATTATTTTTGTATTCTACCATGACTTAATATTTTATTTTGTAATAGGATTTGACTGTACGGTAATATAGTTATGGTAAGTAACGAGTATCGTTTACATAGAAAATAGTTCGACTAATTAATCTAATCGGAATCAAATTAAGGACTTCGATGTGCAAATTCGCCACCTCGGGGCTTTGGTATGAAAATTTAGGCTACAATGTGAGTTTTATATGTAGGTTAAAAGGGAATCTAAATTTGAAGCTCAATGAGAAATCAACGATGAATTGCGATAGTCATGAATCTTAGTAGGTGAATTACGACCGTTCTATCTAATAAATCGATTAATCAACATCTAATTGATGACTATAATTTGTTACCATTCTCATAACAACACTCTCATATCTAGGTGACAATGGAAGACTTATTTTGACTATTTGTTTGATTTGATCTGATAATCTACACATAAATGATTAACAATATATGATACAAGTTGATAATATATCAACTTATTAAGTATTGTCAATTTTAATATGTAAGGAGACAATTATCGATGTTTGAAAGGAGATGACGGTTGATATAAGCTAATTTGTCGGAAGATAGAGAAATACGAGGGTGACAATTCCCATTTTGTTGTCTTAAAAGTCAAACTCAACAACAAGTTTATAAAACACATAACTAGCAAAGTGTCTTGTCTTGTCTATATCTAGTTTATGATTGGGTAATTCTATTAAGCCACTCTTAATAATCTAAATAGTCGTATTTGATGTGACATATGTGAGTATGAGACATACATTGAATTTTGTAATTGATAGATTTAATTAGCACCCTTTATAATTTCCAAATGCCTTAGTGATCATTTTAAAATCGATCATTAGAAAATCGTCTTTATGGGTTTGCCTTTTGGGATTGACAAAACATGAAATCTAATTTGAACTAATCATAACTAATGTATTGAAACAAGCTTCATTCAGACCATTTAGCATAAAAAATCATAGAATTGAAAATGACATATAGTCGGCGTCGCAATAGAATTGTTGACGTGAGATTGGAGAATATCGTAGAAACGTGGTATCATGATACGAAAAGACGTAATTATATTTTATACAAACCATCATAATTATTGTTTAATTATAACAATAAAGTTAAATCTTTATTGATTATAAAAAAAATCTAAACTGGAATAAAATTAATAATTTAGCTAAATATGACATTTTAAAATATATACATGATAAATATGATTTTATTAATACATGTAAGGATTATTTAATAAATTTTATATATGTTAATTTTATATTCAGACAAGAACATGTTAGAGACACCTTAGTGATTCCAAGTTTCTAACACCTCCCATATATTCGATCATTAACCATGTTAGGTTTTATTTTCACAAGTTTCATGTTTGATTCCCATAACTTTTTATTCTTGACACAACAACAATATTCAATACCAAAGAATGAAAGAGAAAAACGAGACATGGACAATCAAATCTTTATACGTAAATAAATGGATAAGCTATATAAGAAAGAAAAACAAAATATAAGCGGTAATACTTTTATCTATAAGTAGAGGCGGATCTATTAAGAACTCAGGGTATGCAAGTGCATACACTCACACAAAAAAAGTTAGTGTAAATTTATTTTCTGATTTATTTACATAAAGTGCTGTAACACCACTTTTCTAAAGTAGTTTTTAAAACTCTATTACTACATAATTAGCACTTTAAAACATCAGAGTTTACGAAAAACAAGTTTAAATCACTTTAGTGCTAATAGTTACACAAAAGTAATGTTAAAAGTACTTTTTTTCAAGGCTTGGAGCTATCCGACTCTACAGAGGACTGGGGCCTTACCCTCACTTGAAACTGGTTCACCTGCAAACACAACATACTGAAACATAAGTTTTCGCTTAGTGAGCATACTAACTGAACAGATAAACACATAAAGCATGAGTAACTCTTATGGGGATGTCTCACATCCAAGCTGAACACCTGCAAAATTGTTCAAGCTATTAACTGGTCCAGGGTATGATCACACCTCGCGCGTAATCAAATCCCTGACACTCTGTTTGGGTATAAGGATCTCAATATACCCCTATCTCTGTACTGAATACTATATCTGAGTACTATTATACCTTGAAACAATAGTCTTAACTCATTACATAAACATATCACAACACGGATATCGTACTGTTCACCTTGTGCATATATGTATACTAATCATACTAAATACCACAACATAGTGCTACTGAATCTCACATAATCAATCACATATCAAGCATACAATTGATATACTAGTCACTTAATGCATATACTTAAATACTATAACATAGTGCTACTGAACCTCTGAACAGCAGCCTTTAACTTCACATATCAAACATACAATTGATATACTATTCATTTAGTGCATGTACATATGCTAATCTGATTAAAGGTAAGTATACTCACCTTAGCAGCAATTAAGCAGCTATTCTCTAACACCGAAACGTCAACTATTATTGCCTACAAGCAATAAACAATACTTCTGTAACCTCTGTACTCAACTTACGAAAGATACTGATCAAATAACTAAACTGAATTCTGGACGACAGCTTGCGACCGCAAGAATTACACATGCGACCGCAAGGGTCCTAAATACCTCCTTACGATCGCAAGGGAAAACTTATGCGATCGCAAGGGTTCTAAACAACCAAACACTGAAACACCGCCTTGCGATCGCAAGGGATAACCCATGCAGTCGCAAGGACAGTCGGCACAGTAAGCTCCCTACTCTATTCGACGACAGCAGCTGTAATTAGAGGTTTTTCACATGAAATCAGCCGAAACTCAGATTCAAACATTGCTACTACTTCTCTAACATGTAGGAGCTATTAAAGCATCTAAACAACATTACAAACATTACAAACATGCTACTAACAAGTATTTAACCCTTGAATCCCCTTCTTAACTCACAACTCAAATAAACAAGTAAACCATATTCACCTGAGCTTTCTAATGTCTAAAAGATCGATTAGGCTATCAAACTTCAACACTTCTGGATCAAATCAGCAAATAAAGTTTGGGGTTGAATGTGTGTGTCGTGAATGTATTTGGAAGAAGGTTTCTTGACTATACAAAGTCAAAACAAAACCTTCATATATCTAAATCTTTGGGCTAAATACAAATCAACTCCTACACTTGTCAACTTTCTCAATGACAACTTTAGCCCCTCATCTTTACTAAGCATACAAAACATTTAACATTAAATAAATATAAACTCATATATAGAAATTTACAAACTTTGGGGCGTTACAAGTGCACACCTGTAACACTGTACTTTTTTTAAACATATAATTAAATCGCATGCGGAAGCTAAATACATATAATTAACTTAATTACATAATAAATACAAAATATTATCTTGTTTTATACATCAAAACTTTTACAGTGTTAATCCAAAAACAGGCTCTTATCAAAAACTTGACATCAGAGTACGGTCTGTCCATATTTCCAGTCCAAGCTTCAAAGCTCACCGGAGTTAATCTGCAAAACAGTCTAGTGGGGAATTAGCACAAAGCTAAGTGAGGGAACCAATATCTAATCATAAATAAGGCAAACATGCCTAACCCAAATAGCTCATGAATCCCAGGAGAATCGGCGGTGTTGCAATCACCTACAACCAAGGTCGGCCAAAACCAAGGTTTACCGATAACCTTGCTAAAATGGATAACAATACCAGCCTTCTTGTCTACATTTATATGCACCACAAAATCTGATATGGTAAATCCCCCAAGCAAAGGTTCAGACTAAACTGATCTCCAGATAACATGTATATACAATCCAAACAAGAGCATTCCAAATAGGATATCATATCTTGTATATCAAAAGATATAGATCCACTCACCACAGTCTGCACTGTAGAGTTCCACTCAGTTGACTAAATTCACTGAGTCTTCTCAGATCCTGAGATTGAAGTAATCCAAGTCAGTATTCAATTCATAATACTGATCCAAAATAGATATCATATCTAACCATGTAAATCATGTATGTGCACAATTGCATATATATATATATATATATATATATATATATATATATATATATTCATCATACAATAATCCCAAAGATATACAAATCATTGAATCCGATTGAATCCAAATCCGATCAAATGGAAATCCGAGTAAAGGCCAAATACCGATAATCTTCAATTCTGATAAAACCAAATCTAAATCCGATTATGTTCAAATCCGATGGTACCAATTCCGATAGAATCAAATCCCGAGCAAAGGCACAATCCGAGAAAAGTTAGAATCCGATAAAGTCACAATCTGATAAAGTCACAATCCGATAAAGTCACAATCCGATAACTGAATTCCGAGCAAACAGTTAAGGCATTTACATGTCTGATTTCATACTTAAAGTCATAAATCCCGATATATATTCAAATCCGATAATCGAAGATTCCGATAAAAGAGTTAGGGCCAAATCCGTATATGAAGTGTCGGATTCCTATCAAATTCCGATAAAACTTATCGGTTTTCACCAATACCGATCAAATCTATCGGAATTCATCTAATTCCGACAGATTCATCCCCAGATCCGATAAATTCATAAGTTCTTCCACAATTCTGATTTCTAACTTAAATCACTACTGATTTTAAGCATGCAAATCATATATGATTTCCAGAATCAGTCTAAACATATAAACAACATGTATAAAGCATAAAATCTAACATGCATTCATCCTAAGTTCATACTTGACCAAGAACAATCGGAATTTATATTATCATTCAAAAATCCGAAAACAAATAACATATAACCAATTCAAATCAGTAAACTAACCTTGTTAGTGTTATGAATTCAGTAACTTAATCGCATGCAACACTTGAAGATCAATTTGGTTAATTCTTGCTTCTTTATTTGATATACGGCCGAGAGCAATTAATACACACACACACACACTATGTTTTGGTTAAGTGCATGTAAATGAGAAAGAGGTGGTGAGGTGGTGACTAAAACCACCAAAACCGGCCACCTCACACAAAACACTAACCAAATATTAATTTAACAATTAATTTAATTAAAACAATTAATCAACTAATCACATTTAAATCCATTAATCCACATAATTAATTTAAATCCAAATCTAAGCGTGATTAATTACCTTAATCCTACTAGGCCTGGAAAGTGGGTGTTACAACACCACTAAAGAATCAGTGCACACCCTTTGAAGATGACACACAAACTGATTTAATCAAAAATAAAAAAGGCTCTCTTAAAAACCATAGCTGATCCAAATTACAAAACAAGAGGAAAAAAAAGAGTTTAACATAACCTCATTACGAAATCAATACAACAAACCCTTGTTGACTATTGATCAGCCCTACATTACTTTGCTACCATCTCATCAGCAAGCTAGAGGCCCCAAAACAAGATCCTTAGCTGCCCAAATGAAGTTGATCGTCATCCCCTTGGTAAACTCTTCTACTGTCTTCTAATACTTTCAGTTGAAAATTGAGATTAATATGAATGTGTGAAACCATGAAGCACTTGAAAGACATAAGTACAAATGAAACCTTTGTAGCCTTTTTTTTGTTGAGATGGGATGTGTCATAGACTCTTAGGGTAAAGAATGTTGGGTTAGATAAAGTGATAAACAATTCATATTAAAAATATATAATTCACTGTCAAAGTAGTAAAATGTATTTATTGTATTATATTTGTTGTTTTCTTATTACTTGTGAATCATCAACCTATAATTAGTATAGGCAAAGCAAACTATTACTCATTTTTGTTATATTATTATCTCAAAGACTATTTGCTTTTATAGTTTATCAATTAGGGATTATAATTAAAATATTATTATATAAATTTATATAAATATTATGTGTTTTACTACTTGGTTACTTTGAATTATTTGGTGTATTTGCTTTAGTCGTTTATATAAGCTAAAAACCCGAACCAAGAAACTTAGTTTTTTGTTTGACTTGAATAAATTACTAAATATAAAATTCTAAAAAAAGTGATTACCCTGATAAAAATTTCTAGATCCACCACTGTTTATAATTAAAAATAGTTAATACTTTTACAACAAAATTAATCTACTCGTATATAGTATAACATCTATGAAGTTAACATAGAAACATTTGATTACTAAAACTTAAGGAAACATTTTATCTTTTTAAGTTCGTGACAATGTTAGAATTTTTTTTCTTAAGAATGAGTACATGTAAATTGCAAGTCAGACAATGATTTGACTCGACTGTCAAATTCCATCATTTAATGAGTAAATGTCGGTGACCTTTCCCGCAGATCACAGCAAAGCGTCTACCACGGTGGTGTGATTCCAAAGCAAAAACTATTCAATTTCATTTCAAATCCAAAGCGTTATCGATTTGATCTCTACAACAAACTCCCAATCTCGCAGCATATTCCTCGCATCAAAACAAAGAATCGTTCGGACCTCGAATTCCGAATTCGTATCTTCTAGGGTTTATTTCGCGCCTCATTCTCCTTGTATTCATTCAACTGCCGCCAGTTGAAATTGAATTGCGGTTGCCAGAGCTGTCAGATCTAAGGCTAATCCATACCTACTTTGTTTCCTGAGATCATATCATCGAGGTTAGTCTTTATTCTTATGGTCTGGTCGTACTCGATTGATCGTCTGAGGAAGGCCGATTTAGATATCGAACTTACAAGATCTGAGCTTGGAATCGTATGAGGAGCTCAATTGATCTTAATTTATTATCATGATAACTTAAGATCTGATTGAATTGGGGTTTGACATATATTATACTTTGTGATTGCGAAGCTGTTATTAATATTATAAATGCACACGAACATGGCTTGTGATCTAGTGTGTCTAGTCATTGATTTAGGTTCTGGATTATTTATAATGCTGTTTGTAGTGTGGTGATGAATGCTGATTTGTGTTGGTTGCGAATTACTATTATAGTTTTGACATTTATAGGCGGGAGAAGCAAGTAAAGACAGGGGGGATTTGGATGATGAAACAAGGGATGATAGAATGCAGTGTCTGTCATTCCAAGTTAGTGAATCCGTCTGCAAAAACAGTCTCTAGGGCTTATGATCGGCATCGAAGCAAGTTTTCGAAAAAACAACGTGCACTCAATGTTCTCTTGGTTGTTGGTGATTGTATGTTGGTTGGCTTACAGGTGATTCCTCATTAGACTATAAGAATTTGTCATTTTGTGTGTGCGCTTTTCTTTAAAAGAAACATTTGGGACTTTTTATAAGACTTGTGTTTATATCTTATTTGATTTTTTCCAACAGAGCTCCTGAGGCAATTTCACCAAAGCAACAAAAATTAAAGATAATCTACCTTTGAACATATAAAAAAATGACTATGTTAGCTCCCATTTATTGTCATTACATTACTATGTTTTTCTTAAAGACAAGTAGAATTCTTAACAACTAAATTGCATTTCAATCAAAACAACCAACTAAATCATTTTGTTTATTCAATGGTGATGAGTTCTGCAGTATAACATTTTTCTCTTTTGCTTGCATGACAATTAATGGTTCTTGTTTGTCTGTTTGTAGTAAATTTTTTCACGACGAGCAATATTTTTTATTACAAACTGTTATTGCATTGAAATTTGTAGGTATGTTAAGTTGTGCAAATATGTTCATGTTGCATAAGTGATCAGTGGCCTAATATATTCATTTTCTTATACAGCCAATTTTGGTGTACATGTCCAAGGTTGATGGAAAGTTCAAATTTAGCCCCATCAGTGTTAACTTTCTTACAGAAGTTGCCAAAGTTATCTTTGCAGTTATAATGCTTCTTATCCAGGTAGGGATTTCATATTTTGAATGTATATATGATGTGCTTTATGTCAATTACTTATTCTGTGTAACTTTTTGATGATCTAAGTTATTAAAGAGTTGAGCTAAATAAAAGTACGTGCAAGATAATGTTCTTCCCTTTAGTTAATCCTCAATATATAGTGCTAATGCTTTTTCTTAGTTTGCATGATTTTGTTCTCCCTTGCTGAAACAATAGGTTAAACGAATTGTTAATTCTTTCTTAATTTCAGGCTAGAAATCAGAAGATCGGAGAGAAGCCACTTCTTTCGATCTCCAGTTTTGTACAGGTAATGTTAACAAGTTTCATTTTGGGTCAACATATTATGGCCATGGTCAGGGTTCTTCCAATAAAGAAGACAGCAGAAAGTACTAATGTGTAGACTTTATATGCTTCAGGGCATTTTTTATTGAATGCAAATGTACTTCCACTTAGCTGAAGATGCAATTTTCTTACATTATATGACTTGATTTTTTTAAATGTCTGCGCTGCTAACCTTCTTGTCATTTTAAGCATGGGAATATCTGATGTGGGTTCTTCTTATTGGATATTAGTCAGCGGTCACATGAGATCCTCTGCAATCTGTTTTTGTTTGATGATCTTAGCTTGCTAAATATATTTGACTGGCAATTACCTTTTTACATGCCGAGTGTAGATAATGTTTAAGAAGTGCAGCAGTTGTTTTATATTGCTAAACAGCGGTGCTTGTAGATTTTACTTTTTTGTTCTAAGCTGGATCCTTTATGCCACCAATTTGTGCTTTATCCTAGATTCCTAGTTGACTATTGTCTCCAAAGGAGAGGTATTTGATGGATCATTATTTTTTAAGGTAGATAGTGAGGTTGACATAAAACCTTACATTGAAGTTGGATGGTAAGAAATAAGGTAACTCGGAAAACTGAAAGGACTGAAAATCTTATTATTATTTGAGAACCTAAGAACATCTTAATTCACATTGCTGATTTAGTAATGTGTTTGATTTAAAAAAAAATGTGTTACAAAAATTGAATCACACTGTTGATTTATGAATCAAAATTTGTATTTGGCATCTGCAGTTATTGAGTCCTGAAGATGATTTTACATGCTGTATCTTATATATGCGTCAAATTCTTTCATATTCTAGAACCTACACATTAATTCTTTTGTGAAAAAAAAATAGCAATCTCGTGGTTTGATGTCTGCCATGTTTTTCTGCAGGCAGCGCGCAACAATGTGCTTCTTGCTGTTCCAGCGTTCCTCTATGCTATTAATAACTATCTAAAGTTCACCATGCAGGTAAATTCATGTTGAAGTTCTTTTGGTATAAGAAGTATTTCTAGAGCACATAAATTTTAGAGTGGCTAATTTGAAAATGGTGGTACAGTTCAAATTTTACTATTGATTGCAAGCAGAAGGAATGGCTATGATGAAACTTAATATATAGCTTCAGAATCAGTTTGTAGGTATACTTTGCGCACGTGCTACAAGCTAAACCATCACAAATTCAAACTTATGCCAATTTACAACATTCGAGCAGCTTACTTCTAAAACTGTTTATTTGACATGGTTGCATAAGTTTTCATAAGTTAGACATTTAAACCCAAGTCTTTGGAAGACCAAGGGTGGTGCCCATAGACACATTTTGGTACTTTAACAATATGCCGTAATTATCCTCAAACCAAACAACAAACAACGATGATGTCAACATAAAAGGAAGGGGATGAAGATATTAACGCTAATTTGTTCAAAAGTAGATGTTTTTTTCTGCTTAGTTGTCAATGTTGCGTAGAGCTTTTTATTAAGCTTGAAGCATAATATATTAAAAGTAAAAAAAAGAACTTAATATAGGTGGAAATAAATCCATGAGCGTGATTAGTAAAAACAAATTTTCATTTAGTGACATATTAACTTATGATACAATTGTATTAGAAAAACATTTGTTAACTTTTGGAACATGTTAGCAAACCATTATGCATGGCATAGCGATTACCAAGCAGCTAGATACCTTTGCTATTTGTCCAATAAAGTTGTTTCTTCCATGTTTTGTGTTTTTTAATATCGATCAAACCACTGATCATATGTTCTACTGATGATTACTGTTAAATTGCATGTGTGAACTAACAGTCTACTTGCAATATCTAGAAATTTTACTCGGAGCCTGTTATCTGATATAACAACTTTTTTGCAGCTCTATTTTAATCCTGCCACTGTAAAGATGCTAAGCAATCTGAAGGTAATTATCTGTTGTGTTGTTCCTCACGCTTTACTATTTTGCAGTTTATTTGATATATAGTATAGAGACAGATGTTGATTGTTTAAGCTGACCCTCTAATGCCTAATATCTATTATATGGACTGTAGACTCATGACTTAACTTTCAAGATCACACAAAGTTTTCATCCTTGCATCAATACATCTTATCAATCAACTGTTTTGAGCTGTGAATTTTTGTGTTTAGTATCTTTTCATTGCCATGTGTTGGCAGGTTTAGTTTTCTGGGTTGATATCTATTGACAAATTTGTTCTCATGCAGAAAGTGGACATACTTTTGAGTTTTGACACACACACATATTCCCTGTTTTGAATTATGCATTATCGTTGTTTTTCTTGTTGACCCCTAATATTAACTGGAAAATCAGGTCTTGGTGATTGCGGTTCTTTTGAAGATAATAATGAAGCGTCGATTTTCAATAATTCAGGTCTGCTATGAGTTTCCAAATAGGTTTTCCTTTTCTTTGTGTTTTTCATAAGATCGGTCACTATATAGAATTCAATTTTGTACGTGTGTTTCCTGGTAAATATTATCTAAACAGATATTCCTTTGGTATCTTTCTTTTCTCCTCTATTCTCCAGTGGGAGGCTCTTGCTCTGTTGCTTATTGGAATTAGCATAAATCAAATGCGTTCCTTACCCGAGGGTTCTACCGCAATGGGGCTTCCAGTTGCAATGGGTGCATATGTCTATACACTCATTTTTGTAAGTTGGTTTAGCATTCCTTACAGACTGATGTTGACTTAATTCTGCTAGCCATCCAAACGTACTGAAATGAAATGCATAATGCTTCGTTATAATGTATTTTCAGCATCTTATTCTAGTTCTCAATACAATTTGTATGATTTAGCTAACTAGCTTGAGTGGTATATACAGGTGACTGTTCCATCTATGGCATCAGTCTTCAATGAATACGCACTCAAGAGTCAATATGATACAAGCATTTACATGCAGGTGATCTTGATATTGCATCCATGAATAACTTCTTTGTCTTCCGTGTTTAGTCTAAAACAACAATTATCGTATGTTGGTCTCTTAATCTACAAGACAGTTCATCTTGTGCCATGTGTTGCAAGTTCTTCAACTATTGATTTACATTTAAAACTAATTATGACTGAAAGAAGATTGCTTTTGCTTTATTTCTTTGTTTGCATGATTCCATACAACAGGAAGATTGGGATTTTCTTTTCCTTTTTTAGAACATGCTAATGTACTTTTTACTTTTGTCCTGTTTTAGTCATTATACTTTTTTTTGTACATTTATGTCATTGAAATATGGCCTTTGTCTTGTTTTGGGTCATTATGCAGATTGTTTGTACCATTTCGGTCATTATGCAGACTTGCTCAATCCTGTTCGGATCAATTAAAATACCCTTTAATAACCCAAACGGCACAAAAGGCAACACATTATGGACTCAAATGTACAAAACATAAAGACAACGACTTAACAGAATAAAAATGAAAGTACACTGGTATTTTTATGCAAAAAACCCAGAAACATCGATAAGAGTGGCTTATGTTGGTATGATGTTGCATCCCCATCTTATACTGATAGACATGATACACATGATCCACAAGCAAGTCATATGTATATATAATATATGTATGATTCAAGAGTTAGCGACCTCTATATGTTCACGAGTGCTGATAAACTCATGGGTTGTAATTGACGTCGATTTCTCATCCTAAGTGTGCTTTCTTTTCTGATGTAAATCTAGAACAGTACCTGAAGTGCTTTCTCTTTTGTAAATTTTGCCTTGTTGAATCGCAGAATTTGTTTTTATATGGATATGGGGCCATATTTAACTTCCTGGGAATCCTTGGAACTGTCATTATTAAAGGTACTAATTGATCTTGGTATCCAGTCTCCCTATCTGCATTTCTATCGAGTTGGAAATGTTTATAACTAAATCATGTTTAATCTTCTTCCTTTTACAATAATGGTGGTATTCAGTTTATTGTTCATAAGGATAAATATATAACAACAGATTAAGAGGAATCAGCAGATTAAAAATCAAGTTACAATAATAGATTAAGAGGAAGAGAAATAGGAATTAGAAAATAGTTTCATTAATCAGATTATAATTTAGGGATACACAATCAGGGAAGAATCGGCAGATCTGATATCTTCCTGCCCTAGCACAGGACAAGAGAATGTGTGTAAGCCCAGTCAAGCATAGCTGTTCTAGGTGGGTGCCATGTAAAATTTCTTCAAACCTATCGATCACCATTAACCACGTGGTATTGTAATTATGAAGAATCTTGAACTTTTTGCCAACTTTATTTGAATGAAATGCATCCAGCAGTTTAAGAGGGGACCAGAAATTCTGACTGTAACAAGATTTACATCGTATATCTTTGTTAAGTTAACCATCTACAGTATAAGCCTGAGCTTTGTGTGATTACGTTTTTCAGGTCCTGAAAGCTTTGATATTTTGCAAGGACACTCGAGGGCTACGATGCTTTTAATTATAAACAACGCAGCACAAGGAATTTTATCTTCATTTTTCTTCAAATATGCTGGTAAGATTATAAGCATGCTCAAAGGCTTTTATTTATTACTTTTAGAAAACTTCACAGCACAACCATTTTAGGCATATTGTTAGTATCTTCTTTGCAAAAGGAGTTTTTCCCGGTTAAGGCTTCTCCCGGGGGCGCCGAGCCTTTGGCTCAGATGTACGCTGTCTAACCGGTTTTGCCCTTGGCCGTTTCCGAAACATCCCCTTGGCCATCCCTAATTGAAACCCAGTGGGACTTGAACCTTTGACCTCCCCTATGGGGGGCAAGTGATTTACCCACTAGGCCATTAGCAGATCGTTAGTATCTTCTGAAGTTCTAAAAATCGGTTTATGGCATGCAGATACAATTTTGAAAAAGTACTCGTCGACAGTTGCTACGATCTTCACAGGCTTTGCATCTGCTGCTTTGTTTGGTCACACTCTGACTATAAATTTTATGCTAGGAATTTCTATTGTATTCATCTCAATGCATCAGGTATTTCATCTCACGAGTTTGTCTACTCTACATTCATCTTGTTATCCGATCTATCTCTTACCCTCCATTTCATCCTTTTTCTAGTTTTTTTCACCTCTTGCTAAAGTTAAGGAAGAAGAAAATAGTGTATTGGAGTTGGAGCCTGTTCAGAGCAATCACAGGTACTCCCACATGTTATATGTAAAAATAAATCCCTTTTGCTGTTGGCTGTTGCTCAGTTTATTAAAAAATTTGCTTTCTTTTTTCTCCCAACTTAAGCTGACTCACTTGCTTCTTTTTTACCTGTTTAAAGGGACGAATTCGTAAATATTACAGCAGGGGCGAATGAGGAGGTACATATGTTCAGTGATTTATGTAGTTCAACCCTTAAAAGACTGTTTTCAGTACTAAAATATTTTTTTCCCTCTTGAACTCTACTTCTCCAGGCTAGTCATCGTGTAGAATCTGATGAAAGAAGGCCTCTACTTCCTACTTAAATTTACCACAGAGTAAGTTTCTCAAACTACAGAGGGTGACCTCTGCAAATACATTTATAACATCATACTTACTTCTAGCCTGAAAGGTCGTCTTTATAATACCATGGTTACTGTGATCGTCTTTCTAGCAATAAAGTGAGTCTTGTTAATATCGAAAGAGTTGGAAATCTCGACCAGTTCACTTATTGATGGGTCGATTTTGGTTATAATTTGTCCCAACTGGTCAAATGGTTGATAGTCGCTATAAGTGTATTAATATTGTCGATGCTTACAGTGGCCTAAATTGTCTTACTTTTAAAGAAGGTAGAATTATATTGTAATAACATGGTTTTTGTAATCATGTATAACACATTAACCGTAATACCGTATGTAAAAAGTTGACAGTGTATTACTGAAAGTGAGAGAGCCCAAAAGGCGGTGTTTAATAAAATCAAGCAGAAAGTGTATAATGATTAAAAGTTCCCAATGTTTTAAATAAAAACAAATACATGAAGTATGAGAGAGTAATATGGACTCAAGAGGAAAGGGCTATTTTTTTTCCAAAAAGTAATCGAACTTGAACTAAATGGTTGAGTGGGTGGGGATGGGTAGTGGATCAAAATTGTAGTTTTGACCCTAAACACTCTATCTAAACTTTATACTTAATTAGTGTGTCAAATATGATAATAAAAATTATATTATATGATTAGTAACCTTATATTTTGCGTACAATGATTAAGGTGTTTTGTACTAAAAGCACAATTTGAGTGACTTTTGACCCGTTTGACCCATCTCACTTATGTCCTTGTAAGCTAAGTTTTTTTATTTTACCTGTTTGATCTATTTAGAGATGAACATAACCTGAAGCGACCTGTTTGTAATAATCGAGTCAAAATTGTCACCTCAGTTTATTTTTTAACTTAAATTGTTAGGTTAGTTTAGTTCAAGACATAACATGTGAATATCAGTGCAGGTTTCTTCTTTAAAGTATTTTTCTGGCTCTATTTGCGGAGGGTACAGAAAGGAGAAGAAAAAAATCGAAAGAAAACCCTTCTACGGTGTAGTGGGGGATATCACGATCATTGTGGATACTGTTGAAAAAGTATACTCCGCTAACAACCAATCAGAGGATAGTTAGTAAATTGTCTGTTTTCGGACTTTACTATCAATACGCGTTACCAATATACACAACTTGGGAATTTATTTGTATTTTTTACCTTAGACCATTCATCTATTCATATTCAGTTGTTATTACGGGATTCATGTTTAGCAGTTTTTCGGTTGTGTGTCAAATTTAGGAAGAATTACAAGAATTTTGCCATGTTTTCTCCCATGGAATATGGGCTTTGAGAGCATAAAATATATGTAATCCCGACTTCATTTTGATCATATTGTATTGAGTTATGTTTTATTATAAGCATACATGAACTTTAGGTGTGCATGAATGCATTGTAAATCTCTCTCTCTCTCTCTCTCTCTCTCTCTCTCTCTCTCTCTCTCTCTCTCTCTCTCTCTCTCTCTCTCTCCCCCCCCCCCCTCTTTTTGTTTTTTGGGCGTATTGTGATTTTGGGTAATTGTCTAATCAGAAAACAATGAAAGAATAGTAGAAAATTATTTCAAAAGTTCTAATAAAACAATATAGTGATGTATTAGTGCTATTTTTTTTAATTACGTTAAGTATCAAGTAAAATTATTTCAAAAGCTAAATGTTTATTATGGATGTAGATGTAGGTTTATCTTTTAAGCTAATCGTGACCAATCTAAAAGAACATATAATGCTACTCTTTGTATAACTCTCTGAGAGTTTGACAATGTGTAGGGCATCTCGAAGAAGAAGCAAACGTGTCTTTATGACCCACTCATCATCTTGTATGCTGAAACCATGTCGACACATGTCGACACATGTTGAAAAAGTTGAATATGTCATCAAAAGAAGACCAAGATGATGTATTGATGTATAGTCTCTTATCTTTGAGAAAATGAAATCGGAGAGTGTGAGTGATTTTGAGATGTGTGTTTGAGAAAGAAAGTATTGTATTTATAGTGTGTTAGAAGATATAACAATACATCCAAGAAGTTCATCGAAGTAATGATTCAACTGATTTATGTATCAAGGAATTTACGACTTCAACATTCAAGAAAGTAATTCATGGTATTGATCATTGGGTTGCAGTGACTTAAATAACTCAAGTGATTTGATCATCATGACGTGTTGCACTCTATTTCACTTTCTCACGGTTTTATTTAATTGAGTTTTCCTAACAAAACTTTAATTAAGGCAACACCCTCAAACATATAAAAGTATTGATGTATGTTTTTTCTTTCACTATGTTTTTTTTTATTATGGTTTACCTAATAAGGTTTTAGCAAGTCATAATATTGTTAATAAACATCGAACTGGGAGGTGCTATTTATACATATGGATTGATATCCATATCTTTTAAAAAGCTTTAGATTAGATAATATATATTACTATAAATAAATATATCTATTATGGAAGAAGTTATATTCAGTGATAACTAGTATTGTTAAATGAGTAATATATATGTATGGGCCCAAGTTCCGTTCTAAATAATGAAATATATTTATATATAAATTTGGTGATTTAATTCTTTAAAATAAGAATCAATAATGGTTTAATCATTAAAGTTTTAGTTCAATTTCGGTTTAATCATCAAAGTTGATTTATAAACGGTTTTACTATATAGTTTGAATTTTCTATGATTTAATTCTTAAAGTTACATATTTCTTTTGGTTTAAACCTTAAAGTTTTTATCAAAACGATTTAACCCTTAAATTTTTGTTAGAAAATAGTTTAACCCTCTATGTTTATAAAAAGCCATACAATTAATAAGTTTTTTAACAAAACATTAAGATTTAAATCATTTGAAAAAAACTTTAAGGCTTAAACTATAATAAATTTAAAATTTTATAATAAAATCGTTTATAAATAAACTTTAATAATTAAGTCGAAATTAAACAAAAACCTTATTTGTTAAACCACTTCGCCCTAAAATAAAATATTGTTCTCTATAATCAATTAATCACAACAATATCGACATATTTTCCGGGAAGGCGTCATTACTTCCATCTCAAAGTTATTTCGTAGTTTCTCGCAATCCTTTTTTTGAAGATTATAGATTCTTCTAGTGTTTGGGTTTCCACAAACAGTCGTTCTGAATCCTAAACCCTAGCTTCTGAGTTCAGATCGATACGTATCGGGTAATTGATTTCTTCATTGAATTCTTTAATCTATACTCACATTTGTGTGATTGATTTTTGTTCGTACACGCTCTTTTCCAATCCGTTTTCGGTGATTACTGATTAAGTTCTCTTTCCGATTCTCTTTATTCTTGTAGTTTTGCTAGTTTATTGAGAGCATTCAGTTTTTGTATGCGATGAAGATGAAGAGCAGGTTAGGTTAAGGGAAATCGAAGGGTATGGTTTTATACATCTATTATTTTAGATAATGGCCACTGGATTTTTGAATTACGTACAAAGTTTATGGCCGTTTGCGAAGAGTAGAAATGATGACTTGCGTGTATCTGATGGCTTGGTAAGCAGATTGGAGATACCAGATGAGACTAAACGGTTTGTGTTTGCGATTCGTGAAGCAGAATCACAGGCAGTGATTTATATACTATGTGCTCAAAATTTATCTGAGAGATCAGCCATTGATGCTGAACGTCTTGTTAGATGTGTTAAACCGGGTGCTGTTGTGGCTCAAGTGAAAGAGATTGAATTTGGTGATGTTGAATTGGCAGGTGATGATGAACATCTGGTTCCTACTTCTTCATTGGAAGTACTTAAGATGTGTTTTCTTCATAAGATTGGTAAAGATAAGTATGAAAATGTGGCTGGGAGTTTAGTCTTGAAGGAGATTTTTGGTGTGGGATTTAACGGTCATTTTTTGGCTGCAAAAAAAACAGCTGAAGAAGTTGGTTCTTTGTTTGTGTTGCTTGAATCGGCTTTTGTGAATATAGAAAGTGAGACCAAGTCCTCGACTGAGGTTGAATCAGGTAACGGTTTTCAAGGTTTAGGTTTGCAGCCTATTTACTTGATGCCACAAAAAGCCAGTTCAATCATTGCATCAGGTTCAAGTAGGTTTTTCATTTCAGATGACTACGTTCATTCCCAGATGTTGAAGTCATTATGCTCTCATTTGGTTCAGTTAAGTTCTGATCATAATCAGAATATGGGTCATGCGAACATTCAGCCAAAAGATGATTACGAGGCCCCACGGTATGCTCATTCTGTTTATCCCTTGCTCCAAGATTTGTACAACATATTTGTAGAAATACCTTCAATTGGTAGGGCGTTAGCTTATGCACAAAAGATGCTTTATGATGTGAGCAAAGGAGATAGTATTGATACTCACCACCTTTCAGAAGTCTATGCATTTAGAATTGCGGTTGAGGGGTTAAGGATTGCTCTAAATAATGCTGGTCGAATGCCGATCAACAAAACGGCAAATCTTCAATCACCGAATGTCGATTTTTCTGCTCTCCCTGATGAAGAAAAGTCTCATGCACTTCTTGCACACGCACTTCGTAGTCAAACCAAGAATTTTAAGTCAGTAGTTGCAGTTTTAGATGCTAGTACATTAGCCGGTATAAGGAAACACTGGAACACTGTAGTCCCTTCAGGGGTCATGGATACAGTCGAAGAGCTGGTTGCTGAATCTACAAAGGACGGAGAAACCACCAATCACAATGATAAAAAAAGAAAATTAACAGATAAACCAGTAGTGGCGGTGGGGGCAGGAGCAACAGCAGTATTGGGAGCTTCATCTCTTTCTAAAGTTGTTCCGGCATCAACTTTATTAAAAGTTGTTACCTTTAAAGTTCCTGTATCTTTAAAATTTCTAATGACTCAAACCCAAAAGCTCGTTTCTATTTCGGTTAGCAAGATTCTTGGTCCATCAAAAGTCATAGCCCCTAATATGTTCAATTATGGAGTAAATACCACATCTTCTATGAAAGCAGCTGCTTCTGCAGAGAAGATTAGAACCATTGTTCACAGTGTCATAGCATCTGCTGAAAAAACGAGTCTTTCAGCAATGAGATCAGCTTTTTATGAAATAATGAGGAAACGAAGGGTTCGCCCAATTGGGGTGCTTCCATGGGTAACATTTGGATGCAGTGTGGCTACTTGCAGTAGCTTGCTTATTTATGGTGATGGTATTGAATGTGCAGTTGAATCTCTTCCTGCAGCCCCCTCAATTGCCAGTTTGGGTCGTGGGATTGAAAGTTTACAGCAAGCATCACAAGCAGTAGAACAAATGGAAAGCTCAAGGGTACAAAAATCTATTGAGTCACTTTTCAACAGGTTTAAAAAATGGAAACTTGCCTCATGATCTAAGATTACAAGCTTCTCTATTGTTATAAAAACCTATGCATTCTTATAGAACAAAATTTGGTAACTTCTTGTGTAGATGGGAGTCTATAATAGATGGTACTTTGTTTTGGTATAAGCTATACTTGAGAGAGATACTGTTTCTTCTCATTTCATTATGTCAATGCAGCCTGCTTAGGTATAAGCTACATATGATAGTATACTGTGATAAATGAAGTATGACAAATTAAATCACTGCAAAATTGCAAATTCTTTCCCTATTGATGAGCACACATGCAAACAAAACTAGACAAGCATAGGTGAGGGTGTGTGTGTGCCTGAGGGGGCGGGTGGGCATGGGCTGGACGGCTGGACGTTCAGGGTTGGAAATTGGAGATACGACCTTGGGAAGAGTATGATTTTTTAACATTCTTATTGTGTAAACAAAGAGTAACTATGGCATTTAAGTACTGAGATGACAAGATATGTGGAAAGAGTATGACTTTTTAACGTTCTTCTTTTGTTAATTATTTTGGAAACAAAGAATAAGTACTGAGATGACAAAGATATTTGGAAACATTTTAAGGCATGGAAAGGTTTTTTTAAATTGATAAGTGATAACATTTATACTATATACACATGATGCAAATATTTACAAGTAAAGTAAGTAATGAAAAAGAAACAAGTGGGCAGCACCGTCTCTGGTTTACATTAGTGAGCAGGGAAGCTAATCACGACCCAGATCCTGATTCTGAACTGCAATCCAAGAATGAGAGGTAGATCCGGATTTTGGAGGCCCGTTCTATTTATGTTTCTTTTTTTTCTATTTTATCAATTATTCCTTGCTATTTTATTTATTTTCCAAAGCCTCGTTCTGCAGATGATCATCAGCACAACCAAATTTTATTGGGGAAGAAGACACTCTTTGCGCGTTTTTTGGTGGTCACTAATATGCCCTTTGCAAGGTTTGATTCTGCACAACTATTTCTACCCAATTGAATTATGCCTTCAGTCACAATTATAGGTGGCAATTCAGCCATTTTACTTGGGTTGATTTGGGTTTTATTATATTTTTAAACAGGGAAATGGATATTGGGCCTGTCATTTTATTCAAAGGTTCAGATTGTTATAGTAATCACTGCCCTTGTAATCATATTTAACATTATAATTCATAATAAGTTTTTAAAAAGTTGGACAAAAAGTTTTCGCTACTTGATCCATTCGACCTATCCTGTATGAAACCTGTACTTAAAAAATGACTTGATTCAACCCGGACCCATATTGACCCAATGACACAGTAGATGAGTTCATAGAGAACTGCACTCAGGTTGGCAAAGTGGGTGGATTGGTCACTTTGGTAATGGGTCAAAATGGGTGGTTTTTGTACTGGGCAGTACAAACTGATTTCTGGTCGAATGTTTTTTGTCCAAAGTTTTCATTTTTTATAAATATTAATGATAAAGAATCTGCTACTGAACCAATGTATTAGATCAGCCAACACGCCTAACTCCTGGATTGTCTATACTCTATAGGAGAAGGCCAAGTCATGTCGGGCTTTGATTAAGTCACTTAGTTTCTTAAAAGGGAAGGGATCTAAATTAAATATTAGCATGTGAAGTACGATTACAAAATTTTCAATAACTAGAACAAACTGATTTACAAGAATTTGTGCATCAAATATGGATTCTGGGCAACTTTTGACTCGTTTGACTGTTTGAGCTCCTCAACCCGTTTGTCATGTTTCTTTTTAATTAGCTTCCCTCCCTCCCCCCTCCTTTTAATTCTGCAGATTTAACCGGCTATAGATAAAAGATAGTCAGAATCTTCCTATTCATGGATTGATAATACTACCTTCGGTTTTCACTAACGTCCCAAACTTGAAACCCATCGTAACTACTTTTTCACTAACTTCTAATATATGTAATGTTCATTGTTCTCTTTGCAATGCATAACATGTTTTGTATGTTATCCGCTACTGGTTTTGGTTCTTAGTTGATTGATAGGCTTCAGAAGGGCTCTTGTTAGGGGTGGTTATCAAATTAGTCTTTTATTTATATTAGTAGATTACAACACTATTAAAATGGACTTATTTTGTGATCAGTGAGTTTATGTCGAATTAATTGACATTAGAAATTGAACTTATCATATAGTTTAGGGGTGTTTAAAACGGATATCCGAAATTTCGGATAGTTGTTTTTTAGTATCCGAAATTTCTGATTTTGAATAATTAGATTTTTCAAGTTACTTCCAATGTACCAAACTCATGAATATAAACAAATCATTTGGTACCATTTAATAAATCAGTTTATTTAACATATTACGTAACCTTACCATTTTGCAACATCTACTATTTTGTTTTTTTTTCTTCATTTCCTCTTTATTGTAATTGTATGTCGAATGCAATTCTAACCCACATTGTTCATGAACCCCAGAGTATTCATGGAGATCAAAAGTGAAGATATTTTTCCTTAAGTTTAAGCTTTTCACCGTCAAGCCTTATTATGTAAATACTTGAGTTTATTTGTGGTCTCTCATCTCTAAAGTCTTTGTAGGAGTCATGAATCACAAATTGAGAGCCTTTTGTGTTAATGGAAAATCATCAACCAAACAAGGGGCATTTTCATGCGCTAATTTTTTTTCCTCGTATGTGGGACACTCTATCTTCTCATGGGTTGCATTCTTCATTCTTCTTTTATTAGTTTAAAGGATTATATGTAACACATGTTTTAGGAGTTAAGGTTTTATTTATATACTTTTATGTAACCATTTTTATGATGGTATTAATTGCCTAACATTCATGTCATTTACTCATTACTTTTTATAAGGTTTTAAGTATACAGTGTTTTTATGGCTTGTGCTTAATTTAATATGAATAAATAAAAAATACAAAGTACTTTGATTATGTGATGAATATTTCCTAAGATGATTTCCTCTTATAATTAAAATATATATTAAATTTATATACATGAGTCACGTAAGGGTATTATACTAGTTTGATATGCTTGAGAATGATTGCAACTTATAGTGTGTATTGAGCTATGTGGTGTAAGTATGATGGCATGATGCTAATGTGATGATATGATGGTGTGATATCATATGAGAACTAGCTGCAGACGCTCATGTTCATAGGTATTGCATAGGAACGCATGTTTACTAGAAATCTATAACCTTTTCCAACAATATTTCTATTTCCTTTTGAAGAGCCCTTATCGAACTTGCACTCGCCAAACGGACAACCATTTGTAGATGTTTTCCTTTGTCAAACTTCTTTAAGTACGATGATTTGCTACACTTGTTGAATAGACAACCATCCGTGGTTAACTTATTTTCCTTCAATCCTTTTTACAAGGTTCACTTGTAAATAGATATAACGCAACACGAATCGACCCATTCTTAGATAATTGACCAAATTTGTTCCATCCATTATCAGCGCAAAATATTGTCATCTTCATTTCTATGTATTACGGTTAGGGTTTATCATAGAAAAAAGTACGATTCTAACAGTTACCTTTTTATCTTTATATTTACAATGCTTAATCATGCCTTTTTTATATTAGAACACATGCATGTACACTCTAATCTACTCCTAAAATTAACACATTATGTTCATAACAGGACTAAAACTCATGATCATGGAAATCACCTTAGTACAGTTAAACTACAAGCTCTTTGATAAAAAAAATCATGTCTTCTCTCTGGAGCATGAACTTTCTGAAAGCTCAACAACACGTGGTTTGCGCCTTGAGGAAAGCTGGTTTGAATATAACTTCTACAAATAAGTTTGCATCAAAGTTTCATGTCATAGTAACAGATTATGTTAGGGAAATTCAAGAGAAAAGGAAAAATGGTTCAAGGACAAATAAGAAAAAGATTGTGCCTAAGCTTGAAACTGAGGTGGTGTTTGGTTGATGGATTGTTTTTTGAAGGAATTAGATTGTTGGAAGGAATTGGATTTTGAAAGATTTGGAATTTGAATCTAATTCCTTCCTTGTTGTGTTTGGTAGTTTCAGGAAATGGAATTCACTTCCCCACCCCCAACCACCATCGCCACCTTCACCACCACCTCACTGCCGCCGCCGCCGCCCCACTGCCGTCGCCACCACTTCACTGCCGTCGCCACCATCACCACCTCACTGCCGTCGCCACCTTCACCTCACTGGTCCCTGTCGAAGGCCTCGTATGTCGAAAAGAAGAAGAAGAATGAATAAGAGAAGAAGATGTTACCTGGTTGTCGAAACCCTAGATCGCCGTCGCCCTTTGGTCGTTGTCGAAGCCCTAGATCGCCACCACCTCACTGCCGTCGTATGTCGGAACCCTAGATCGCCGTCTCCCTTTGGTCTTTGTCGAAACCCTAAATCGCCACCACCTCACTGGTCGCCGTACGTCGCAACCTTAGATCGCCGTAGCCCTAGGTCGCCGTAGTCGCCCTTTGGTCGCCGTCGAAGGACCACCGTCGCCCTTTGGTCAATGTTTCACGAGTTCAACTCGGGAATTTAGTTTCCATAGGGTAAGGGAAGGATTTTGAAATCCCACAGTTGTGGGAATGTTTTCCATGTTTCAAATTTCTTTTCCTTTCTCAGTTTTGAACCACACATGATTTAGTTGGAATTGGATTCCAATTCCCAAAGAATCCATCAAACCAAACACCCGCCTAATTCATTTGCAAGTAGTAAAAATCATCGACTGGGGTATATTACTATTTTGCCCTTTTGCAGTGTTTTGGCAATGTACGTACAAAGTTTAAAGCACAGTTTACTATCTGAATACTTCTAAAAGTTATTTACCTTCCTTGGAATCGGTATAAGCCGACTTCATCTTCCTTTTTGCCTTCACTAATATATGTTAGTTTTCTTATAGAAAAATTGTTAAAGAGCTTATAATCTGGGATTATTTTTCGTAAGCATATTTTCTTTTGCTTATTTTTTTTATAAACTTGACTTATTTTCTTATCTAAGTCATAATAAGTTTATTAATCAGATAATAAGTCAAAAAATAGCTTACTAGAAAAAACCCTATAAATTATAAGTTCATAATAAGCTAAGCCAAACAATCCGTATCCTAAATCTAACATTAAGAAACTCATCAATGGGAGTGACAGTTTAACATGTATGACACTTGAACTTGTACGAAAATTTATTTGATTCGTATGTCATCAATTTGGGATCTTTAATTGCCTACATGCATATTTTTTAATTGTATATCTAAGAATAACATTATGTGCAAAGTTGTTGAACTATATAGTCTTCAATAGAGGTGGTTGAATGTGATGGTAAGTTATTATGTTAGGTAAAGAGTCCAAACGAGTTTTGTTTTTTTCTTTTTTAAAGTCTTTGCATCGAGAATAGAGGTCGTACCAATAGTCCAAGCAAGTTTTGTTTTTAAAAAGAAAAGATATATCTTTCTATTTTTTAATCCTACTTATCATTCTACGAGTACTACCTGCTCAATGTTTGTTTTATATGTGTAATGCAATACTTCTTTTTCTTCATATTATTCATTTCTCTTTTTTAAGTACTATTCATGTTAGGGTGGGACACAGTTACTTTTTCTTTTTTAATGTTTTATTTTAGCAAACTTTTTGTTATTGTGAAATTTGAAGAGTTGGCGAGTGGCAACCATATCAACCTTTAGTGCTAGAGTTGTGTTTCTGCTGATAACTTATGGAAAGTGTCATGTTTGGCTTACTTTAAAGCTCGACTCTGACAAGCTCAGTCTTAAGCCGAACTCAAGTAGCTCGATAAATTCTCTACTCAATTACAGCCTTAAATACAAAAGCACGAAAGTGAAAATTTCTTGACCTTTTTTTAGTTTATAAAAGCTATTTGCGACTGTGAAAAGCGAATTTCAAGGTTATTAGTTCTGGTTGTTATAAATTTCTGATCTTGTTTCATCCATTTCTGAAACCGAATCTGCTACAGCAAGACAAAACATCTATACATGCATCTACGTGCAGATTTTTATTATTGATATTAACGTATTTAAAAAATGTTAAAAAGTATACTTCTAGAATTAGTAACAAAATGAACAATATTGTTTGTTAAAAAAAATATAAAGTAACGTGAACAAAGGCAGTACCACCGGGTAGGCCTCAGTCCTCTTCACCAAAGATACACCTGTGTGCAAGTAGGACAAAGTAGACAATATTGTATCATCATAAGTTGTGTGTGATTAAGGTATTCCTCCCTTCTCGATATTGAGTGTTCAAGTCCAGATATGAACATAGATGAATATAGAGCATGTGCGTGCTAGACTTTAAGAAATGTTCGATAGTTACACACACAACTTTTATCTTTAGATACACTTAAAAAGAAGGTAGGCAAAGATCCCGAATTGACGATATGGGGGAATTAATAAATTTTCTTTCAAACAGTGGAAGTTGAAGATTTACAAAAGTAAGTTTGTTCACTCCCATTGATGAGTTTCTTGTTCCTCATATTGTTAGATTTGGGATCTAGGTGTTTGGCTTAGCTTATTAAGAGCTTCTAATTCTCGCTTATTTTTAATAAACTTATTTTTTTTGGCTTATTGACGGACTTACGAGCTTATTATGACTTAAAAGAGAATATATAAGTCAAGTTTATAAAAAATAAGCCGAGAAAAAGGCCTATGAAAAATAAGCCAAGCTTAAAGCTCTTTACGATTTTTCAGAATTTCAGTAAGAAAACATATTTTTAGTGAAGACAAAAGGAAGATGGAGTCAACCTTTGCTACCTCCCTGTACCAATTCCACAAGTCCTTGAGGTCAAAAACTACCCATCAATAAGATGATTTAGAAGTATTGAGATAGTAAACTCAGCCTAAAACTTTGTACATTGCCAAAACATTGCAAAAGGGCAAAATAGTAATATACCCCAGTCTATGATTTTTACTACCTGCAAATGAATTAGGCGCCTAACTCTCAGTTTCAAGCTTAGGCACAATCTTTTTCTTATCTGTCCTTGAACCATTCTTCCTTTTCTCTTGAATTTCCCTAACATATTCTGTTACTATGACATGAAACTTTGGTGCAAACTTATTTGTAGAAGTTATATTCAAGCCGGCTTTCCTCAAGGCACGAACCACGTGTTGTTGAGCTTTCAGAAAGTGCATGCTGCAGAGAGAAGGCACGATTGAGCGTAGTACTGGTTTCCCACAGGGTACAAGTCCTGCATGTGCACTAAGGATAAAGAAACAAAAAAGTAACTGTAAGAATAGTATTTATATTCCATGATAAACCTTAACTGTACATAAAAAGAAATGAAGATGGCGTTACTTTGGCCTGATTAATGGATCATACTCCCAGCACATAGCTCATCACACACTACATGTAAAGGTCATACTCCATCATACCAAATTCTAGGACACACATACCGCATAACTCACACATCAAATTTAGTTAAAACAAAGGGCAGCACAGCCCATGCAGCCTAGCCGGGGTTGTGGTATTCCCCATGCCCACATTGACCACAGTGAAATGGAATGAGGGATCACACCCACCATGTTATGGTGGTCACCACTCCACCTCTACCACTCTGGATCCGCAGCCACATGGTGCCAGACCACCACACCGCCAACTAAGCGTCACACTCTCACGACACACAGCTCACCAAACAACACATGTAGTGGTCACACTCTACTACATCAAATTCTAGAACTTACAAATCCCACAACCCGCCCCCATACCATGGCCTGGTGATCACTACGCCTCACCAACCGACCACCATTGCCACCCCGGATTCTGATCAAACCAAAGAGGTTCTCATACATTCATGCTCCAATGAGCAACCAAATAATATGAACTTTCTGATGTGAACCAAGAGCTTTAACCTTATTTCGATCTTACTAAAAAACAAGGCACCTAGGAACAAGACATGCATTAACCCAGCTATTGCTTTATAAGTTAAAAGAACACGCATAGATCTTGTGTGCATTGAAAACCTAATAACCAGAATTTTAATCAACTACGAAATTCGTATACAATCACTGATATTGAATGAGTGTGTGTGTGTGCACTGTGCAGGTTACGAACCTCCTCAGGAAGAACTCGCATGGCTTGTACAGCTGTTGCTTCGGGTCCGATAAGATATGAACATGACAAAATTTGGTTAAAGTCATCGCCTTCAGCCTGCATCCATTGAATACACACGGTAAGCCATTCCCATTCCTAATTACATTCCCTGAATCGATTCCTTCATCAATTCCGTCTCGAATTTGCTCCTGCTTTACGATATCTTTCTCCTCGTCGTTACGATCCTCTAGGAACGGGCTTGTTCCGAATTTCCACAGATACTCTCTGTACCGAACCCTAAGTTCCTCCATTAATCCCCAGTAATGATCACGGTAACACCTAGCCAGTTGCTTCAAGTGGTGCGATCGACGGTGGAGGACTTGTTGGCGAGATAGGTGAGTGGAATTGGAGAGGTACTCATCCTCCGGCGATAGTGTGATGCCGGCGATGGAATTGTTAGGGTTTTGGTGATGGTGTGTGGATGTAACATCCATTGTAGGGTATGAGGTGTTGACGAGAGAGTGCAATAGCTGTTTGCTGCCGTATCAGAGGCCGGCGGCGGCGTTGTTAGGGTTTCGGTGGCGGTTTTGATGTTGAATAAACCATGATGATAGACAGAGAAAGTGCCGGGAGAAAGCGAGGTGGTGGTTTGTAACTTTTTGGCAATAGGTATAGTGAGTCACGTATGAATTGTAATTTAGTCCCTCAAGATTTGTTATATTACGGTTTTAGTCCATGATCTTTGAACACACCTAGCGGAAAAGAGACGATTCCGGTTTATGGTTTTCAAAACAGGACCAATTATCAAATGACCACCTTACCGATTCACGAGTTAGATAGTGTTTGTTTGGCTCAGAATTGCGACATTCATCATTTAAACTTTGAATCGGTCTGATCTGTGTGTTTGAAGGACTTGTAATGAGGTGTTGAATGATAATTCGTGTGTTGATCGGTCATCATGGCAAATCATTTTGTAATGTGCAAATTACACAAATACCCTCGTCTTCTTCATATGCCACTATACAATCATCGTCTTCAAGTTTGACGTTCGCTAATCCAGCCTCCAGACCCATAGACGATTGTTGATGGAGTATTCATACGCCATATGACTCTCCATTTCAACACCTTCCTTACGTCGATGCCACTCCCGACCTTCAAGTTCAAGGGTTGCTTCCCTCCATACTCATCAACAATTTTTGGCATGCAACCCCCAGTATCTTTGGATTTGAGTTCTTCTTGGTTTGATATTGCTACATGTACACAAATCCTCTCTGATTGTTTTAGTCCCTATTCCATTTCTTCATTCCATACTTATTGATTTGGTGTGTTGAGTTCAAGGTTACCATCTTTTTATTTTTTGCTTGTTAGATGTTATTGTTTGTTTGCAATGCATGTTTGTCATTTTAAGATCAAATCAAATAATAGTGTATGTTTGCAATTCATGTTTGCTAGTTGAGTTTTGGGCGATTCATAATTTTGTTTGTTGGTTATTGTTTTTGTTCCCATGTCGTCGATCAATTTTGGATTTTTATTATATAATCATTCTTTCACATACTTGATACTTCGTTTAGGCTATGTGCATCGGTCTCGTGAGGGTGCTCGTGAGAGCTCCTCACGCCTGTGAGTACCATCGCCAAGGTTTGTGAAGGAGGCTCACGGTCACCTACCGTGACAGCCATCGCGAGTGTGAGGGAGGGTTCGTGAGAGAGAAGGTTTTTTTTCTTTTTTGTGATGTGAAACATGTGATGGATGCGGGGTTTGTGTGATGAGATGAGAGAATGGTGAGGGAATGATGTGGCGCTGATGTGGCTGTGTGAAGCATGTGATGAATGCTGATGGTCTTAGATATGATTGAGATTAGTTGAATACTTTTTAAACTTGTCTTAATTATCCCCAAAAAAACTAAACAATATGTTTAATGGTTTAATTATAGGGGAAATCATCCGTAATGTTAACATTACGCAACTTAGGTGATGTTACACTCACAATCTACTTTAATAAAGGGTAGTTTAGTCATTTCAGTATTTACTCATTTAAATAGTTTGTGAGTATAATATCACCTAAATTATGTGATGTTAACATTACGGATCATTTTCCCTTAATTATAAAAAGCAAGGATATATAATTTACTTACGCATACGGAGCTCGCACACACGAATTGACTCTCAACAGAATTACAAAATGTCCTACTCCTGTTTCTGTCTATATATAAGCCACACACGAATCCACAATCGATGGCGTCTACAACTGTCACAAATTTGACGTCTTTTCTCCTTGTTGCTCTCGCCTTCTTCTTGTTCTACAGACATCCCTCTTCTTCTTTCACTCTAAATATGGCTCAACAAACCCCCAAATCTGTTCACGAATTTACCGTTAAGGTAATCATTCCGCTTCTCAACAGCCTTCTTCTTCTTCTTCTTCTTAATTTTCATTTTTCGATTCTGGGTTTATGATATTCCAACTTCTAGTTCTAAATCTGTGAATTTCTTCTGGATACATCGTTAAAGCTCACGGAATTGGAAGTTGATAATCAATTCCTTCAAAATTTGAGGATTATATTACAATAATTGAACTGTGTAACAACCGATACGTATTGATGCAGTTGTTTAGCTCGTTTATAAGATTCCAATCAATTTTAAGTTTGTAATTACTAGATTTGACTCTAAAAACTCCAACACAAACTCTCTGCTTGCCCCTTGTGCAGTTGGGTTTTAGTTTCATTAAAGGATTCATATCGATTTTGAAACAGAAATTACTGGATTTGACTATAAAAGTCCAAAAATTAACTCTCTATTTATTCTTTTAGTGCATTTGGTTTATAAGTTTTGTGGGTGGTCATTTGAAATTTCTTATTTTCCAGGATATTAGTGGAAATGAGGTGCCCTTGAGCTCATACAAGGGGAAGGTTCTTTTGATTGTCAATGTTGCATCAAAATGGTAATTAACTTCATTTATGCTTTAAATAGCTCAATTTTATATGATGTTTCAACTTTTGAACAACACCAATGAATATATACAGAATCACCTTCATATTGACACACACAAAAAAAAAAATTTTATTTACTCTTTAATCAATTATGTTTGTGGATATTATAGACCTTATTGTGTTGTGTGTGTGTGTGTAATAGTGTAAAGATCTTGGTTTAAAAGTCTTTAAGATGTTTACTGCATCAAGCTTCGAAGTCTTAAGAACATTGATTATGTAAATTATTTGAGGAAAAATTGAAGCATATTTAGATTAGATTAGATTTGATTGATGTTCTATGATACATAGGTTCGTGTAGCTATTCTTGATTTTGTTAATAAACTGATTACATTAAATCCCTTTTGCTGATAAATTCACGTTCGATATTCTTATTTTTGCATTACGAAATATATTTGAGAAATAAATGAAATTTTTTCGAGTAGTTCTTGGTCAAGATATCTCTTGATATTTTTTGCATCATTCTGATGGCATTTATTTTGCCATTAAGCCATTTCATCATGATGTATAGTTGAAACATACAGTTGGTTGTTGAGGATATTCATAGCTCTTACTTTATTTATTATGTATGCCAATTGCAAGAGTATTATTATTGTTATTATCACCACCTCAGATCTGAAAACAGTCCAAATATGAACTTCAGGCGGCAAACTAGTCATCATCTTCTATTTTTATGATCCACCACGGTTGGTTCCTAGACTCCTTTCGTGTAAAGCGAATTCGTTAGTCTACTTCTATTATTTGAATATTGAAAAGTTCAATAATCATATTGACAGGACATTTATACTTTTTCTTGACACCCTAATACTCTGTCCCATGGTCAGAGTATACTTTTGTCCTTTAATTATTGACGTTAATATGAATTCGCAAAGTCGAAAGTTGGCTTTTTTATTTCCAAAATTTGAACGAACTCTAGTTATAGGAGATAGGGAGTATCAGTTTGAATTATCAATTTATCACTATACTAGCTTAATATCCTATGTATAAACACAGGGGATTGTTAATGTAAATTTTAGATCGGAAGATAAAGAAAGAAAATTGACATACTCACAAAATTGCGCCAATTTGTTAATGGAATTAGGAATTAGGAATTGGCATGCGATCCAATTAATAAGATTGGTAACCCGTTTATACTTAAGATCTGCGCCTAACTCAAAATTCACGGCTTAAGGCTTTTGATGTAAGAAATTCTTCATTCCTTAGCCGTTTTAGGAAATAAAGGGGAATGAATAGTGGGAAAAAAAATCAAAAATTGAAATGTTGACATCACAACCCATATTATTTTGATATATATTTAAGATTAAAGATATGTGCGTCGATCAGATTATAAAACTCGCTTGTTGGTTTTTACAATGGCTTAATGCTTACAAAATACAGCCAGTTTTTGCTATTATCAATATCTAACCCATTGGTTATCTCAATAGTGGATTAACAGAGTCGAACTACAAAGAATTGAATATATTGTACCAAAAATACAAAGATCAAGGTACGTTTGTCGTACTGTGCACGAAAGTAGCTTTAATATATTTTATCATGGTTCTGGTTTATGTGACATTCATTTTGTGCAGATTTCGAAATCTTGGCTTTTCCTTGCAACCAATTTCTTAGGCAAGAGCCAGGAACAAACGAAGAAATTCAGGAAACGGTATGCACGAAATTCAAAGCAGAGTTCCCAATATTTGATAAGGTAATCTTTAATGGCTTAATTTTCTTGCAAACTTCTAATTATGTGTGTACAAAATTTTGGAATTTAATTACGTAAAACAAACGAGATGGTGTTTGGATGTGTGTCTAACTCAATTTGCCATGATCTTTTGAGTGACCAGATAAAAGTGATTATATTATGATTTTCTGATTGTTCAATGTAAATATAATCAGATTTAGAGATACAAGGTAAGAATAAATCGGGTTAAAAATGGATTGAATAAATGTAAACTAACTGAGTAACTGTCACTCTCTCATTAATCATCTAATTCTGATTCTGTTAATTCCAAAACACAAGTCTAAACACTCCATTTCTGTAATGCCCTTTCATCAAGCTAATGAGTGAAGTTAACCTTTTGTTCTCATACGCAATTCAAAAGTAATAATGAGTTGGGGATCGATAGTTTTTAGTTTTTTGGAAGTTTCTTGGGATCGATGGACATATTAGTAAATTTTAAAGAAATGATCTTGGATTCTTGCAGATTGATGTAAACGGAAATAATGCAGCACCCCTCTACAAGTTTTTAAAATCAGAGAAAGGCGGTTTTTTGGTTGATGGCATCAAATGGAACTTCACCAAGTTCTTGGTGAACAAAGAAGGAAAAGTTATTCAAAGATATGGTCCTCGAACCCCACCTCTAGAATTTGAGGTTAGTTCAAAGAAAACACAAAAATTTCTATTTTGGTTTTTGGAAATCTCGGATGCTAATTTCTTGAATTGTTTCTTTGACTTTAAACAGAAAGATATTCAAAATCTGTTGAGTTCATCATCTTGAGGGACGAGCGCTTCCTTTCTTGGTGACAAATAAAGATTTAGAAAAGGAGTTAAATATGTTATGTTGTCGAAATCTTTCGGACCAAATGTATGTGTAATCTTGTGAACTTTTATAGGTTTCTAGCAGAAGAGACAATGAGTATGGGGGATATAGACTTCCAGATTGTTGTAGCTATGGTGTTTTGGTATATGCTTTGATGAAGTTCCACTAGAAATGTGTTTAATGTATTTGTGGTTATGTGATTGTAGTTGATGAAGTAATTAAAAACTCTTGGTACATGAAAGCTTATATGATGAAAATTTTCACTATGTTCGTTACAGGTTTTACTATAATGTATTTTACGAATTTACATGATTTTACTTTATCGTTTGAAAAGAGAGTATGCTTAGAGAGAATGTTTCAATAAGAGCCTAAGCGTTGTTAGAAACGAGTCATTATAACCGCGCGTTGCGGCGGAAAACAAATTTTTTTAAAAACTATAGATTTTAGAACAATTTCGATTTCGATGTAAGTTTTAACATAATAATTTTTTATTCAACAAAATACGTTTTTTAGTATTTCGATTTAAAAAAATTATAGTTTTTAAAACAATATCGTTATATGAAAAAATTAAATCTAAATGTAGGTAAGAATTGAAATGGTTACATATATTTATTTTATATTTACACCGAATACTATTTAGTAAAATCATGATAGAAAAGCAGATTATATAAATATAGAACCAATTCCAGTTGATTTTAAAAAATAATTTAAAAATTAAATGCTAGGGAAGTAATGCTCCACAGTCTTAAAAAAACGATTTGCAGTTGTAAAGATTCGAACCCTGGTCTCTGCGCCTAACTCTAAAGCTTCTACCAACTGAGTTGAACATCTTTTGTTTATCAAAATCAGTTTATTAAATATATAATGTCGGCTAACAATTACCAGGGGTTACTGTTCATTCCCCTGGTAATTTATATATATATATATATATATATATATATATATATATATATATATATATAATTAGATGTATTTGGTAAAGAGTGCATTAGAATTCCACAAATACATTTGAAATGTGTAGCTCCTAGTGAATTTTATAGTACTTATTTATATGGTTTATTGCGTCAAAATATAAGTGTAAGTTATCATTGTATATAACGAAGTTCGTTTTGTGTCAAGCATACAATCAACTTTTATCATATTCTTATTGCATGCAAGTTAACTTTATGCAAATTTCATCGTATATAATGGTAACTTAAAACAACATACAACAATAACACCACCCAATCATATATGACGGTTGCCTCCTCTTAACGTGACCGAACCAGCATAGTCTCCCTTCTCTTAGTTTGTCGACAATAAATGGCACTCCTAAATCTGTCATGAAAACTTTAATTGGAATTTTATTTAATAAAGTCTTTCTACAAATTCACCTAAGCATCATCATCATCTTGGCCACTACCATCATCCCCACTTGCGCCTTTTTCATAGGTCAATACTCAGATCCATATAACATAGCCAGTCTTATTGCCACTCTATAGATTTTTCCTTTCCACTTCAACGATATTGTCTTGTCACATAAAAGTATAAAACTTGTGTTTCCCTTCTCCACGTTTGTCTTCCCGCTTGAATACGGTGACAACGTCCTCGTCTATCCTCCCTGTTCTATGTAATGAGATCCCACGAACCTATAAGATATTTGGGGTCTAAAAAGTGTGTTCCCCTATGCAGATATCCTCATTGTCATTGTTTTCGGTCTTGTCGAAATCACAGTAAAGGTAGTCATCCTTACTTCTACTAGTTCGAAGCCCTCAGTCAACTAACTTAAAACAAGACATAGAAAAAAGTTATTCGTATTCGATGAGAGGATTATAAAAGTTGATTGTATGTTTTGACAGAAAATAAAGTTCTTTTTGTACAATGATAACTTACACAAAATTCGTTGTATTTTGATATAATAAAACCTTATTTATATTTAAATTCTTATTCGATTCATTTTCTAACACGAGTTATATACAAATTTCAGAACAACGGGTACCTTATATACAACTAGTTCTACTACCTGCTCAGATGCCTATTGAAGCATACAGAGTAAGGACAATGGTCTCTCTCTAATGTCTTGTCACATGTTGTCATCTATCCGTGATTCTTCATCGTCATCACTAAATATCATGGCTATCTGGATCTTGTGAATCAAGATCTAGGCTTTTATGTCTTTATTTTATGGTAGTGTGTGCAATATGTGAATCATAATCTAAAATCTCTTCATCATTTGTGGTGGCGGGTGGTAATGTTTGGTGTTTATGAACTTGAAATCTAAATATAAAGTAAGGATGAATTAGATGTGTACATGAATCTAGTAGACTATAATTTTTAAAAAATTTGGACGAAATTCATGATCTCTAATACACCACATAGCTTAACGATGTAATACACTATAAAGAAATAGAAAACTTTCAGAGACGAAAAATTAAAGATGAAGAAAGATAAATTAGACAAGAAAATTTCTGAATCTTCTTATTTTACCCTCTTACATACTGAATTATAACATATAAAAACTACTAATTCTCTTTCTTTATATGCTGGATCTTATTTTTATCGTATGTTTTAATCTAACGAGTAAAAAATAAAACAAAATAGTTAATATAGGATATAAAACCTCAAATATTTGATGACATTGGATGACTATCTAAGCTCTACATCAATAAGGTGACTATTTAAATTCATATGATAATAGTAAAAACCGACCGTAGAGAATAAAGGGTGAACGTTGAAAGGGGATCGCCGCCGGGTCGGAGAATCATCGGAGTCGTCGACGGAATGGATTCCGATGAAGAGGAGAGGATACCTCTAAGCCAGAGACCGGAATGGTCCGACGTCACTCCGGTACCCCAAGACGACGGTCCTAACCCTGTTGTTCCCATTTCCTACTCGGAAGACTTCGCCGAGACCATGGGCTACTTCCGTGCAGTTTATCTGGCCGACGAGCGATCTCTTCGATCTCTTCAACTAACCGCCGAAGCTATTCACTTCAACGCCGGAAATTACACTGTACGAAACGCTCTATCCCTATTTGTGTATTTGATAGTATGTAACACTAAATTTTAGGTATCGAATTAATAGTTGAAGATCTATTTGATGCAATGTCAACTGCAAAGTAGTAATTTTGACTATAAATTATGTTTTCGTTAAAAAAGAATCGAGCTTTACCTTCGAATTTTTGCGAATGGTTTAGAAATCGCAACTTTACGATTGTTATCTGAGCTTGTAACTGATTTTTTCAAAAACGATTCATGCAAATGAAATTAAACGACCTTGGGTACAATTTATCTTATCAGCATCCCTTGTGCTAACCTTTAAGCTAAAGTGGGATCGACATGTTTGGCAATATCTTGTCTTCATCTAATCTAGATTAATAAGAATTATAGTATGAACATTGATCATGTATAAACTAGCCATTCATCGTCATGATAATATCCTCAAAATAACGTTGATGAGGACCTGGTGAATTCACAATGCTAGGCCATTAAACTGTTCATAGGCGTATTAGGGTTTTGGTGAATCTGGACAAAAAATGGTATGAGTATGGATGAGCTGTGGAAGGCGTGAATGTTCTTTTTATCGAACCATAGTTTATTTATACATATATTAGCGTGTGAGGTGGCTGTATTAAGCTTCAATTTTTTTTTCTCATAGCATGCAGAGCCTTTTGGGTTGGATCTACACTGGCCTATGTATCCCTTTCCACAAGCTTTATACTAAGCGATGTGATGTGAATCTAACTAGAAATTAGAAAGAAAGCTGAAAAGATAGAATAACCGACTTTAAGAGGTTGATCCAACGGTTTACTTTCGAGAGGTAAACAAACACTCCCAATCATATAAAAACTACCAATCAATTTCTGCATATTAAAATTACAACCCTAAATTGACCTATTTGTAATGAAAGATAACAACCTACTCCTAATTCTTATTTATAATAAACCCTGTCTAAATATGACAAATAATAAATCCTAACTAACAAATCTTATCTAAATAAAAATATATATCCTTTTCTATTAGGCTATTAATAGTTATATCCGGATCACATCAGGATGTATGTATGTGTGTGTGGGAATAGCAAGAGGAAACATGCATGTTTGTGAATATGCATAAGAATGGGGATAACAGAAGGTGAAAGGAGCTATCTCTGCTATAACTACATATATCATTTCTTAACCCAATTGATTGAGTTCGTGTAATTTTCAGCTGATAGTATTATAAAAGACAAAGGGCTACTTCTATCTGAATAAGTGTCTCCTAATAGCATGTTGCTCCTGTTGCACTTAAAGTTAAGTTAGCCTGTACAAACCTTACTACGACCCTCTCGTTCGGATTTCATTTTGACAGTGATGATAATTCAGATACTCTTCTTTGTGTTAGCAAGCTATGATTGGGTTTTTGCTCCATAAAAACAATTTATTGCATAAACTCATCTGTTGGTTAAAAACAATTTTGCTTTTTTTCTCCAAAGGTATGGCAATTCAGGCGTTTAATACTGGAGGCTCTCAATGCTGACTTACATGACGAGTTAGAATTCGTTGAGCATCTTGCTAGCAAAAACTCAAAAAACTACCAGCTATGGTGAGACTAATCTTCTATACATCTCATTTCTTTTTTATGTTAAATAATGGATCCAAAATTCACGTATAATCTTTTTGGATCAAATATCTTCGCATTCATATTCTATCAAAAAGATTAGATCTGAAAGTGAAATCTTGAATAAGTAGATAATATCAGTAGTAGTAAGGTTGAAAATCACCTAATGTCTATATATATTGCATTATGCATACAACCTTCAAGATCTTTTTATATAGATATTACTATCGTGTTCTAAGTTCTAACAATCACAATTAACACCTTATTATTTATGAAGGAAAAATAAGTGTTTTTAGATGAGCTGATCAATCTATACTGGCATCCCATTTCGGTCCATACTAAGAATGACTTGAAACGTAATGCGTTTCGGCCCATTTACCTACTCGTTCATCTTGCCACCGCTACCTATACACATTAGATGTAACTTATAGTTATTTTGTTAAAAAATCATAGTCTATGAGTAACCTCGCTTTGAAATTATGGATTTATGGTTCGTGAACGATGATTAAAAAAATTATTGGTTTAGGCACCATAGAAGGTGGGTTGCTGAGAAACTGGGGAATGAAGCTGCTAGTAGAGAACTAGAGTTCACCAAGAAGATATTCTTAAAAGATGCTAAAAATTATCATGCTTGGTCTCATAGACAGGTTTGCTTCACTCCTCTTCAATAGATCATTTGTACTGCTCTATAATCTAATTTGTAGATTCTACTTTCTATTATAGGGGATACTGACTACTGTATTAGGAGGTCACCCAACTACAATTATATTTCTTCTTTCACTATGGCCATGCAACTATTGAAGCTAATTTATACTTTATAGGGCCCCTAAGTATGCATGCCGTTTTGTTTATACCAGAACCGAAAACATGCTCAATCTCAAAGAGAATGTATACATTATGAAAAAAGGGGAAAAGTCCATGGATTTATTTTTATTCCTTTAAAGTAAAAAACTATATGATAGTCCAGAAGTTGAAGGACATTTTTGTCATTGTATATGCTTATAAGTTATAAGCGTATTTGGTATAAATGAAAGTAGGTACTTACATGGGTGGCCTTAGTAATTTCAACAGTTGGGTGATCTTAGAGGAAAAAGAATTGTTGGTTGGCCTCTTTATACATTTTTCCTTCATTATAATTGTGAAGGCTTCTTGTTTCAATAAACATACTATTTGAGAGTTGGTTTTGATCTATTCCTTCCTCCCTAGTGGGTTCTTCAAAATCTTGGAGGTTGGGAAGATGAACTTCCTTACTGTACCGAACTACTGGAAGATGATATTTTCAACAATTCTGCTTGGAATCAGGTAATATGTTTCTCAGATTGTAATCTTTATCGTAGTTTGTAACTGCATGAGTGCATGCATTCTATTCCAGCGCTCGCTGCTCGCATTAGTCTTGTTAATAATCAACTTGTTTTTCTGGAGGGGTGTTTTGGCATATCCTTCAGGGACAATAAAATAAACTCATCGTTTGCTTATGAGTAGGTCAATTGTGGTTGCGTTCGGTCTCTAACGAATCAAATGGGTAAAAAGAAAAAGGAAGAAAAAAACACCTGATTAAAACAAAACGAGTCAATTGTTCTATCCGGAAGTTGTTCAAAGAGTATTTTTAATACAGAAAGCCTCCTAAACCATTTGATTCAATTAAGAGTTAATTGATCAAATGGTCTTTAACTTAGCCATTTATGCCAATTTAGTCATGTAACTTCAAAAGTGGTAAAAACAGTCCTTTATGAACCATTTTATGGCGAGAATAGTCCTTTCTAATGTTGGCCGTTAGTCATCTCCGTTAAAATAAAGTAAAATGACAATTTTACCCTTAGTTTTATTATTTATTCATTAAATTTAGCTTATTAATATATATATTATATTTCCGCGTATTATTCAAGTTAGTCAACTTATATTCAAGTCGGTCAATTCATTGTCCATATTCTTTTTTTTACCAGAGTCCACCACACACACACACACTCTCTTTTTGGCAGGCCATTGTCACCACCACCACCGCCCCTATTGCCAGCAACCACCACCGCTATAATGGTTGCGATCTATTTTCTTGCTAGGGCTTCTCCAAATCTTTATTCCTTCTTCATCTTTTCGATCGTAACAATTGCTGCAATTTCAGGGTTTTTTTGGGGTCAGTTAATAGTTTTTCTTGGAGACATTTTGGGGTTTTTAGGTTGAGATTCAACATTTTTCTTGAAAATGGCCGTCATAGATCGAAATCAGGGAAGAATGGGGATGAAAACCAGTTATGGAGATGGTGGTTGGTAGATGGTGAAGTATGTTTGTTAGAGTCAAAAATCAAAAGCGCTTACTGCCACCAAGAGAGCCGTCGCCGTCCACAAAGGCACCTCCAGTGTTGAAGGCGTTGTTACCTCACTCAAGAAGCCGTCTCTCTCTCTCTCTACCATTGAACAACCCCTTTGATTTGAATTCATCTGATTTTGGATTCAAATGCGACGTTAGTATCCTTTTATTTAACCTACAGAACTTATTTCTTGAAAGTTACAAGAACTGAAATCGAATTCAACTTGAAATTTAGCTGGATTGAGATGTTGATCTTAGATTGATGATAAACCCCATATCGATTTTGTACTATGTTTTTTACTTTGAAAAGCCTAATCGTCGGTGGCGGTGCTCAGAGGGTGGTGGTGGGGGCGTTGGTTATAGAGAGTGAGAGGAAGGGTAAGCTGAGAGTGAGATAGTGAGATAGAGAGTCTAGAGAGAGAGAGAGAGAGAGAGAGAGAGAGAGAGAGAGAGAGAGAGAGCCGGCGGTGGCGGTGGCGGTGCTCGAGGGTGGTGTTGGGGGCGTTGTTAGTTGAGAGTGAGAGGGAGGGTGAGCTCAGAGTGAGAGGGAGTGTATAGAGAGGGGGGAGTATATATATTTTTGTTTGAAAAGATTAAATATTGTTTTAATTAGAAAAAAATTAGAAAAAGAATGCTAAAAAGACTAAACTACCCTTGATTTAACAAAGTTGACTAATGGCCAACGTTAGAAAGGACTATTCCCGCCACAAAATGGTTCATGAAGGACAGTTTTCACCACTTTTGAAGTTAAAGGACTAACTCAGCAGAAATGGCTAAGGTAAAGGACGGCCAATTAACTCTTTAATTAATTAAATCAATCGTGAAATAATATGACACAAGTGTTCTGGGTTTAATCGAGCTGACTGCCCGTAGCAAAAAAATCACCCGTTTTGGTCCGTTCCAAACCCGCCTATTTTGCCAACTCTATGGCATTATTCTTAGTTGGGACCGATGTCCTTTGAGCTGTTGGGATCAATGTCCTTTGAGCTGTTGGAGGTCCTACTGTCCTATAAATGTTTTCCATTAATTAATATATGTGTGTATGTTTTCTTTGTTAAAACCGCTGTCACAATTCAACATATTCTTCTGTGTATTCTTTTTCATTCATAATGCCGAGTGTTATTATCTGATCGATAGTTCCATCTTATTCTTGTATATATTTCATCGATTTGAAGAAGCTTTAATGGCCGACTTAATGCTGGTAGCCATTTTGATTACAATTGGCTCGATATAGACCCCCACATATATTGAAGTATATGCAAATAGATGTGTAGATCTATCATGAAAACTAGACATTAGTTGATCACAATCCCTTTGCTACAGGGGCAGGCACATGTGCTGTGCATATATTTGTTTGCTTGAAATCTACGCAAAACCATGTGCTATCTGCATTATTTTGTTTTGGTAGATCAATTTGGCATGTGGTGGTTGGTGTTTTTTCCAAGCTACAGATTTAAGGGGCAACCAGATTTGTGTTTTTGAATTGATTATCCGAGTAATTTGACATCAAATCCATATAATCAGTCTTTAATTGCTTGTTATATCATCTGCAGAGATACTTTGTTATAACTAGACACCCTGGTTTAGGGGGCATAGAGCCTACAAGAGATTCAGAAGTGAGTTACACCATGAAAGCCATTTTGACCAAACCAGAAAACGAAAGCCCATGGAGATACCTCCGCGGGCTTTACAAAAGCGACATGCAGTCATTCGTATCAAATCCCGAAATCTCGACACTTTGCTTGAACGTGTTAACTTCAGGATGCAGCCCTGTGTTTGCTCTTGGCCTGGTTTTGGATCTTATCTCCCATGGTTTTAAACCGGGCCAAGAGCTGAAAAGCGCCATAGAAGCTTTACTTCCAGAGGCGAATGGTCAAGACGTGGAGATTTCAGCAACAGTTTGTTCGGTTTTAGAGGTTATGGATCCAATGAGGATAAATTACTGGAGGTGGAGAAAGAGTAGTCTTCATCCTCAAGTTTCAGAGGGAGTTGCAAACCTCAATATACATTGAAGAACATGTACCATTTCTTTTCCCCATGTTTTTGTTGCATTTGAATTTTTTGAAATGCCCTAAATGGAAACTTTATTATTCTTTCAAGGGTAAATCATACGACACTTAATGGTTCGATTTTAATGGTTTTAAAGTTTGAAGTTTTATCGATTACAGTTTGGTTTTTTGATTAAGATAGCTCACTCCTATCTGTTATTATACTCTCTGAATGAAGATTAAAGAATTGCATAGACTAGTAAGACAACAGAAATTAGATAACAAGATGGGAACTTTTATTTCTTGAATTTATTCCTCAAAGAATCATCATACAAACTATCAATTAACTCAATACAATAATAACATCATCAAGAATTTTTCTTCAAACCTCAACCCCTCATAGATGGTAATCAAGTCGATAATCCCATCTCCAGATTAAGAATTTGAAAGCCACCGTGGTCGAAAAACCTCACAATCTCCACCCTCCACCACCACAACCACCAACACCGGCGGCAAACACCGTCGTACCTTCTCCCACTTCTCCAAAATCGATCATAAAGAATAGAAATTAAGCCTCCACTAGGTAATCAACAGTTTCGTTAATTGCATAATCTAACTGTGCATGCTACTGCTTGTGCCCAATACTTCAGCCTTGCTTTCACCTCCTCAGGATGATCACCTACACCAATAAACCCTAATTAGAGCTAGATCCACAACAATTTATAATTACTAATCAACCAACAGATTCGTTAATTGCAAGATATAAGTACAGTGATTACAAAAACACTTACCAGGACTGGAGATCTTCCAGTTAGCAATCGGAGCAGGAGGCGGTGACGCGGTTTCATTCATGGGCTCCGCCGTGGGCTGCGGCAGCGTATCCGGTGACTTCTGTTGCTCATCTAGAAACTTCTGACTCATAGAGTAACACAATTCAAGGGCCGGTAAAGTGGTGCAAAGCTCCGGAATCTCATCGTAACTAAACCCAAACCCTAAATCAAAACACCCTTTGAGTTCATCGAGATCTTCGTCGGTCAAACTTTTTGCCCTAACAAGATCATCTTCATCAGATGCCTCAACATACCCTTCAAGAAAAACTTGATTTTTCTTCTTCTTGATGCTGTTCTTGGACCGGGAATTGAAAAACCCAGATCGATTTTCATGTTCAGTTGGTGACTGATTTGGGAATTCAAGCTCAGAGTATCGGTTTTCACTGAAGATCCTTTCGGAGATCGATGACATTGACTCATATGAATAGCTTCCCATTGTTAATTTCCCCCTCTGCTGTTTCTTTCTGCAATTATGTGGTTTTGGGGTCTGTAAAAGTGGTTATGTGAGAGGAAAGAGTCGGTTTTTAAAGACATCTTAGGCCATCAATTTATGATGTATGTATGTATGTATGTATGAATGTTTATGTATGCATGATAAGCCATGTAATTACACTCATGTGCCTAGTCCTAGTTGGACCCCATATTGCCATAGAGTATTATTGCAACTCTCTCATAAAAGTTCCTCATTCATTTTCAAAGTCTTTTTAGTTGAATTAAGGAAAAGAACTGAAATTTCTCAATTAATAAGATATTTTGGTAGCGTTTGATTTGTTGGAATTAACTAGTAATTTAAAAAGAAATTTTAAATTCTTTAAACTATTAATATAATTCCTTAGGCTTAAGAATTTCACAATTCTTGAAGGAATGTAAAATATGTAATTAGAATTCAACTAAACAAAGATGTTGAGTATAGTTAAGCGTTTGCCTGCTTCAATTCTCTAATAACTTCATTTCTCTGACGGCTTCAATTCTTCGATACCTTCGTTCTAAACCTCATTTGTCTGCTTTTTTCTCTTTAACAGCTGTCTTTGTTTATTTAAGGTTCGTGAAAAAAAATGTTTTTAAGATTGCTTCTTGAGTTAATGCATTCATTTTGCTAGTTATTGTGAAACATATTTTTATTTCAAGAAAGAAATAGACAGAAAAATGTAACATTAATAAGAGTTCAAGTCCGGATTAATAGAAAAGCAGCAATCAATAATGCCTTGAACTAAAGTGTATATACTTCTGGAATCATTATTATGGCATGCACTCAATGGGTGTTAAAACATTTTACAAAGAAAACGTTCTATCCTGTAACTAGATCTTTCTACATTATCCTCGAACTCATTAAATAAACGATCGATATATGTAATACAATAAATTTTCTTTTATTATATTCTTTATTGATTTTAACACTTGTTTTGATCTAATAAGTATGAGAATAAATATAAAGATTTAGTAAGAAGATATGAAACCTCTCTTTTACAAAACCTTGCATCCATAAATTTAAAGAATTGATTTTAAAAGTGCTATGTTTTTAATGTGTAGATTTAGTTATGAATAAAAAAATTAGAAAAGTTCAAGTTAAGAGCATGGAACTTTATAACTTTGGAGTAGTTTTCAAAATTTTAATACTTGAAAATATGAAATTTAAATAACTTCGTAATTTATCCACAATAATAAAAATATAGAAATTTAATAGAAAAGTATATAACATCAACAAAATTTGACACTTGTTTATATTTTTTTTCATATATTTAAGTGTTATAATACAAATAATATATTATGGATAACCACCCATGAATTTTTAATAGTGTACATTCGAAAGAACAAACTAATTTTTGATATATACTAAAAATAACTTGTTTTGATTCTAACTCTATTTAGTTTTTAAAAGGTGAGCAAAAAAGAATTTTGTATCAATTTTAAATTTCATATATTTTGACCATTTCAAAAATAATGTGAACATATTAATATATAGACACGATTAAATGAAGGTAGTTGCAAATGTAAATTGCCAAGGACGAACCAAGCAATTTAGTCAGAGGTCAATACCTACTTAATTTATTTAATTCGTTAAAATCAATTTAATTGATCAATTAATTTATTCACTTAATTTATTAGACCGACAGCAAGATGATTTTCGTTTATTTGAGGCTTTCTATCTCATCTTCTAGAATAAATGATCCAAAAAACTTCTAATTACTAATAAAAAATTCTTATGAGATAAGAGGTAAAAAGTCGTTGGAAACACTTATCTCTTTAATAAAAACAAACATACTTATTCTCTTAAGTTTTGCAGTTCAACTCATATATATGAGGATAGAACTTATTAAAAAACCACCACCTAAATTCAGAACTACATATAAAGGTAACAAAAATACAATTGTAGTATATAAGACAGATGACAGCTTCATAAAAACATTTCATTTCAAAGTTTCCCAAGACTTGTAACATCGTTGCATAACAACATTATTACTTACTATGTAAATTAGTTTTAAATTTTGTTTCTTATTAAATTTTCTAAAATTTAAAAATTGTTAAGCGAATATCAGAAGGGGTGGTAAGGATTGTATTTAGTGATTATCTTCTTTTTACACTCTAACAATCGTCTTAATGTTAAAATATAAAAATTATTTCTCTTTAAACTCCAATTACTAGTGAAGAAGAAATATCAATATCTATTACTACAAAATGGGGAGTGAGAGAGAGAGAGAGAGTGAGAGTGAGAGTGAGAGTGAGGGAGAGATCGAGTGTGAGAGAGACTTTGGGGCATAGATTCACGGATGAATACAAAGATGATACTGCAAGAAACAGATTTACTAAAGTTATACAAAAAGAATATACTTACTTCTTCTTCGACTTTCCAGATAGTTGGGAGGCTTTGCACCTTTGGAGAATGTTCAAAAGATATGGACCAGTGTCAGATGTATACCTGGCGAAGAAAAGAATGAGAAACGGAAAGAGGTTTGGTTTTGTGAGGTTTAGAAAGGAAGAAACAGAAGAGAGTTTGTTCCAAAGACTTCAAAGCATTCGTATTGGAATGGTTAAGGTAAAAGTATATCGAGAAAACAAAGGAAGAAGAGAAGGAGAAAAAGACGGGGTAAGAAAAAGAGATACACAGGAAGAGAGACTGTTTAACAGGAACTTAATCCAAAACAGCGTAAACGCGAACAATACTTACAAAAACAATCTGGATGGTAGAACATTTAGAGATGTAGTAAGAAACATGAAAGCTACAACAGATGTGGTACAACAAGAAGACGCAGGCAAGGAGAAGGAGGAGGGGAAACAGTGGAAGGAAAAGAGCCAGAAGAAACAATACTTGGAACAGTGTCTGATAGGAAATGTGAAGAAGATGGAGGATCTAAAAAATTTGGAGAAAATATGCAAGATAGAGAGTCTGGGGGAGTGTCATCTAAAATTACTTGGTGGAAGAAGAGTCTTAGTAAAAGTAGATTCGACCAAAACAGCGGAGAACATAGTGAAGAACAGAACACATGGTATACACTACTGGTTGAAAGACCTTCGCAGATGGTCCAGCGGATACTATGCTTCTGAGAGAGTGGTTTGGTTACGCATCAGCGGAGTACCATTACAAGTTTGGGAAGAAGGAAGTTTTAAGAAAATAGGCAGAAGATATGGAGAAATCGTTAACATGGTAAACTGTGATCTAGAAGATAGTGATGTGTTGGATTATGGTAGAATTATGGTTATAACTTCTTTAAAAGAGAAGATAGAAGAAAGTATTTTCGTAAACCTGGAAGGGATTCAAACAAAAATAAAGGTGGAAGAAGATCAATATGTGTCTCCTAAAATGTGGTACAAGGGAATTGAAACAAAGGAAGAAGAGGATTATGACAGTGATAAGTCAAAAGATGGATGGACGGAAGATGACCGGAGTTGGGTTTCCGATACGTATAATAGGGAGGAAGAACACAGGGATGGCGAGACAGATTCAATATTTTCGGAATATGTGGAAGATACCGGTAATCGGAAAGAGAACTCCGGTGACGGGGAAGTAAAATCGGCGAGGGACAAGGAAGATGAAGAGGCGCCTGGTGAAGATAATTTTTTGGAGACAATCGAGGCAGAAAGAGAAAATAAGCGGCGAGCATTCAAAGCAACATCGGAATTAACAAAAAAAGGATTAGAAATACGAAAGTTGGATGGGAAGTCCGGTGAAAAAGATGGCCCAAATTCAAATTTCAGGCTAGGAGATGAGATAGATAAGGAATTTGGGCTTAGTAAAAATCAGGACAATCTCAAAGCCCAAGAGAAAGTAACCCAAAAGGATAGTAATGAACAAAATCCTTTCACGATGGATTTGGGGAAAAAGAAACAACTCTCAGTAAGCCATTTCAAAGAAGTCAACGATGAGAACTCCAAGACTACCTGTTCAGAGATAAATCGAAAGGATAAACAAAAAAGGAAATCATTAGAGAAGAAATCACAAGACGCAAGGCCGAACTTCAAGAATCGAAAGAGTTCAGTTATGGGGGAATGCTCGGGTTTCATCTCAGGCAGACCTAGTATTCACCTCTTCAAAAAATTAGCGAGGAACAGACGCGTGGTTAAACAAAGTAGGGAGAAAGCAGATTTGTCGACTGGAAATGAAAAGAAAAAGAAGGTGTTACAGCTTCATAGCCAGATCATTAAAGGAAACAAAAAAGAAACACTACAGGTGGTGACAGTAAGCGGGGGCAGCTCAGAGGAAATGATAGAGTTCGGAGAGGAAATTGGTTTCAGATGGAAGGAAGACAAGGGTAATACGGGGCAGTGAACTCCATAAAGGTATGTAATTTCGTGTGTCATCGTTTTCCATGAAGATAATTTCTTTGAACATTAGGGGCTTGGGTTCAATAGAGAAAAAAGACTGGGTAAAGCAGATATGTTTAAAAGAAAAACCAGATATGATGGGGTTACAAGAAGTGAAATTAGAGAATATAGAGGTTAGAACAGTTAGACAACTATGGGGTGGAGATGAAGTAGATTATGTTTTTAAAAAAGCAAGAGGAAGATCAGGGGGGTTCCTAACCATGTGGAACAGCAAAATTTTTTCAAAAATAATACAGATCGAAGAGGAAGGTTTTGTAGCAGTTGTGGGTTCTTGGGTGGGAGTTGATGGGCTTGTAGGAGGGGTAAACACCTATGGACCTAAAGGAGAAAAGGAAAAAGAATCGCTTTGGAATAGATTAAACACACTAATAGAGACCGTTAACGCGAGCTGGTGCATTTGGGGAGACTTTAATGTGGTTAGAAACAAAGAGGAAATGATTAATTCTATTTTCAATGCGAAGGAGGCTGCTGCTTTCAACGAATTCATAAAAAATCAGAGGTTAATTGACTTACCAATGGGGTCAAAGAAGCATATTAGGATCAGTGATGATGGCAGGAAACAAAGCAAGCTTGACAGAATTCTAGTTTCGGAAAACTTTAACGATATTTGGAAAGTTTTAAGAGTAAAAACGTTAGAAAGAAAGTACTCGGACCACACCCCAATCGCACTTGAATACAAGAATGTTTTCTTTGGGAAAACACCTTTTAAGTTCTTTGATGTGTGGCTGGAGGAAAAAGAAGTAGATGAGATAATAAAGAAAGCATGGTTGGAAGAGGTTAAGTCGATTGAACCAGATAGAAAACTCAGGGACAGATTGAAGAACATAAAAAAAGCCTTAAGAAGTTGGAGCAGTGAAAGATTCGGTAATATAGAAGGGGAATTAAAAAAGAACATAGATGAGGTGACGTTCTGGGAAAAGGAGGCAGAATTGCGAGATCTCACAGACAAAGAAATAGAAGATTGGAAAGCAGCTAGAGAGACATGGCTGGATTTAGACAGAAAAAGGACGAGGATGATTAAACAAAAGTTTAGATCAAGATGGGCGTTAGAAGGAGATGAGAACTCGAAATACTTTCATGCTATCATCAACAAAAGAAACAGACAAAACAATTTGAAAGGGTTAATCATCAATGCTGCATGGACAGAAGAGCCGGAGGAAATTAAAGAGGGATGCAAGTATTTTTTTGAAGAGCTTTTTCGAGAAAAAGTACAAGAAAGACCACGTTTCAGCAGTAATAATTTTTGTAAAATATCACCCCAAGAAGCGACAGATCTGGAGAAAGCTTTTACAGAAGAAGAGGTGTGGGAAGCGATCAAAAATTGCGGGAGCTCAAAGGCACCGGGACCGGACGGATTCAATTTCAGATTCATCAAAAGGTACTGGTCAATGTTAAAAGAGGAATTCATGGTTAGCTTACGTTGGTTTTGGGAAAAAGAGAATATCAGTGAGGGATGTAACTCATCTTTTATTGTGTTAATAGCAAAAAACCAAAATCCGTTGAGCCTAAATGAGTATAGACCTATAAGCTTAATAGGGTCTTACTATAAGATAATTTCAAAGGTTTTAGCTTTACGGATTCAAAAAGTAATGCATAAAATCATAGGGCCGGAACAAAATGCGTTTGTAGAAAATAGATTCATTTTGGATGGGGTGTTAATTGCAAACGAAACAATTGAGTTCATCAAAAAACAGAAAATGAATGCGTTTATTTTCAAAGTGGACTATGAGAAGGCCTATGATAGTGTAAACTGGAGTTTTCTGGGTATGACTATGAGGTCCATGGGTTTTAACGAAAAATGGATAAATTGGATACGGGTATGTCTGGAATCTGCCAAAACTTCAGTTTTGGTTAATGGGACTCCAACCAAAGAATTAAAATCTAGTAGAGGATTGAGACAAGGATACCCGTTATCTCCATTTTTATTCGTGATAGTGGCTGAGGCACTAAATGTAGCTATGAAGGAGGCAATAGGTAAAGGGAAATTTAAAGGAATAGAAGTGGGAAAGAAGGAGAAGGTGATGGTTTCTCACCTACAGTACGTGGATGACATAATTTTCTTTGGTAAAGGCGAATCGAATAATCTCCATAATTTACTACTAACCTTAAAGTGCTTTGAAAAGGCTGCAGGTCTCAAGTTAAATATGCAGAAGAGTAAACTGTTTGGTATGGGAATTGATAAAGAAACAGTGGAAAGGTGGGCTTTGGAGATTGGGTGTGGCATAGAGGAACTGCCTCTTAAGTATTTGGGGTTACCGATTGGGGCAAACATGAATAAAAAAGAGGGATGGACAGATGTGATAAACAAAGTTTCGAGCAAGTTGAACAGGTGGAGCTCAAAAACTTTATCGATGGGAGGGAGACTAATTTTAGTTAAATCAGTATTGAGTAGTATACCTTTGTATTCGTTTTCGCTGTTTCGTGCCCCAAAGAGCGTTTTAGATTATCTTGAGAGAGTGAGAAGAGATTTTTTTGGGGGTTTGGGGAGGGCTCTAAGAACAAAAGCTTCAGGGTAAAGTGGGATATTACTTTAAATGGGGAGGGGAAGGGGGGGATTAACGTGGGTTCTTTTTTTGCAGCAAACAAATCCTTACTCTACAAGTGGTGGTGGAGACTGTTGTAACGCCACCCCTAACGAGCTTAGATTTAGTGCTAATTTAAACTTTTTAAACATCGATTATCAAAAGCGTTGCAGCGGAATTAAACACCATTTACAAAAACTACAAGATTGACTCGGCTAATTAATTACAACAAAAAGGTTAGCCAAGTTCAAAGCTACAAGCGTTACCAACTAGTTCCGACCACCGGATCCATACAAACCACAACGTGTTCCCCAAAAGGTATTTACAATACAAACTACCACCAGTCCCGCCTCACCAGGCATCTAGCATCAACCTGCGAAAAAGATAAATCTTGCACCGTTAGCTACAACTAGCTAGTGAGCACCAATTACACATAAGCAACAATAAGCAGGCTATCATGTATCAGAACAACACACAGGGCTATCCTATCATATTGTGACGTGACAAACGTGTCAGCAGTAGTCGTATGTTGCAGGGGAGCTAACCCCGCTCAACAACCCAAAAGCAGTCCACATAGTACGCCAATTATCTATCATGTTGGTTCCCATCTATCAAGGAACCTTACTCCTTAGAGGAACGGCGGCCTGCAGGACCATCACCCAAGCGTATACTACTTGAGTACCGTTAGTGCCCGGGTTCTAACACCCGTCTACCTGAGAACCCAGCCAAGTATTGACACCCGTCTACCTGACTGACCTCCGTGTTCTCCAATTCAGTGTCCGGACAAAACTTCATAAACAACTAGTTGATCCAATAAGGATCCAGTTCATGCGCGCATATAATCACAACAATATCTTTCATATCAACAATAATAATAATAATCATGCTTGTACAACCTTATCATAACATACCTCCATTTCCACGTATCAATACACCAATCATGTGTCAACATGTACTACAGATAACTTACCTACTGAGACTCATGGGAAACCGGTACTCACCTCGAGTTTACAAGAGGCAGATATGAATGCGAGAATCCCAAGAGCACACAGAATCGTCCGAGTCACCTAACACATTAGGTTCAGGCTTAGACACCAATTAACAACACTTAACACCACTTATAACACAAGACTACAAGGCTGACATCATGGAACCCATGCTTGCGACCGCAAGGGTCACACATGCGACCGCAAGGGTCACTTAAACACCCTCCTTGCGACCGCAAGGGTTTTACTTGCGACCGCAAGGGTCCTACTCAAACCACCCAAGCTGTCGACCGCAAAGCCATAGCCATGCTACCGCAAGGGTGGTATCTTGGGGCTTACGATCGCAAGTTATGTACTTACGACCGCAAGTATCATTTCTTCGTCCTTAGACGGTAAACCACGACAATGACCCACTTGCGACCGCAAAACCCTTGCTTGCGACCGCAAGGACAACATAACATAGGCTTACGGTCGCAAGGCCTTTCCCTTGCGGCCGCAAGCACCAATTCACAGTGACGCACAGCTCTGTTTTCCGACAGCCGCTGTTCTTCGAATTTTAGCCACATAAACCAATTTAGATCCGTATTCAAGTGTTTATAAAGGTTATCTAACATACATACGAACTTACTAACATCATTTGGACACAAAATCCACACAACAACACACCTAAATATACCAAAACGGGTCTTTCACCATTAAAACCGAAAAACTAGTTTCAACTAAGAAAACTTACAAGAATGATGATATAGAACCGATTGCTAGCTTGGATTCTTGTGGAAATCAGCTTCTAATCCTTTCCCTTCTTGATTTCTATCTCAAAATGGCAAGAGTTTGAATGTGTGTGAAGATATGCGTATGTATGTGTTTGTGTTCGAGAAAGAGTTTTCCAGGGGATAAGGAAATCCCTTAGGCCGACCTTAATAAACTAACACCCCTTGACACGTATTTTGTTCTCCTATTCAACTTATTACACAACTTAGGGTTATCCGTTTCAACTAACGGAGATATTTTTGGAACCATTATCCAAAACCGTTCAACTATTTGTCAGCATGATCAACTTATGACACTTTTCATAATACTACATTTTTATCCACATTTAACACCAGTTAACACCAATTAGCACCATTTAACACCAATTAACATATAAAACACCAATTAGCAACATGTATACTACAATTAACCACAAAACACCAGTTAAAGTCAACGTACTATAATTAAAGCTACATGTACTACATTTTACAACTAGGCCCCATTTTGGGGTGTTACAACTGTCGATTGAAAAAGAAGCATTGTGGGCAAGGGTGATAAAGTGCTTATACGGTGAAGATGGAGGATTTAGCGGCGGGAACGATGGACGAAAGACGCTACAAAAGAGATCAACTTGGGGCAACATCATCAAAGCAGGTAAAGATCTTTCAAAGTTCGGGATAGAAGCGAATGAGTTGATAGGAAAGAAGGTGGGAGACGGATTCTCTACGAGTTTCTGGAAGGACAGATGGTTGGGAACGTTCAGACTCTGCGATAAATTCCAAAGACTCTTCAGGTTAGAATCTAACAAACAAATCTCAATTAAAGACTGTGGGGCTTTAGAAAACAATGAATGGATTTGGAAATGGAGGTGGATAAGACAAATTAGAGGAAGAGAAGAAGGAGAAATGGAAAGTTTACAAGAACTGATTAAGGATTGGAGACCTGTTGTGGGGACTCTCGATGAACCAAAATGGTGGGTAGAAGGTGAAGAAAGATTTACAGTTAAAGCTTGTAAAAGGCTGATTGACTCCAGGTATTTAAAGGTTTCTACAAATGTTCCAAACACCAAATGGAACAAATGGATACCGAAAAAAGTCGCACTTCTTGTATGGAGAATTAGACACAAAAAAGTTCCAGTGAGAGAGAGAGATTGGATAAAATAGGGATGGATGTAGACACGATCCTATGTCCAAGATGCGGGGATGAAGTGGAATCGATAGACCATGCTATCGTTAATTGTAAGGAGGTAAAGGAAATATGGGACAAGGTACTCAAATGGTGGAATTATCCGAATCAAAACATATCTTCGGTGGAGGAGCTGTTAAACCTTGATGGAATGGCAAACTGGAGCAGAGAGCAAAAGAAAGCGTGGGAAGCTACAGTATGGAGCTTTGTATTTCAGTTGTGGAGAAATAGAAATTCTTTAGTGTTTGAAGGAAAGAGGAAACATTTGACAACAGAATTCGTGGCGTTCCAACAACAAACGTTTTTTTGGATTAGACATAGGAAAGGTAAAAATTGTATTTCTTGCGCGGAATGGTTAAACATTGGATGGAGCAAATCTTAGGTTGAAGTATTGTTAGTTTTTGGTGATAAATGTGTAGTTAGCTGAAGTTTGTTGCTTACAAACTTTAGCAGTTATAGGTTTTGTAGCTGTACTCTGAATTGGCTGGTAATGAAAATCGTTTTTGCCTTCAAAAAAAAAAATTACTAGTGAAGAAACAAAACAAAAAATTAATTTTAATCACTATGACCAAATATAGTGTAAATGCAACGCTCACTTCTCGCGTCTTTTTTTTAATCTTCATCTCATACAAAAATGAAGTCGATCTTCACATCTCCATTTATATCTGTTTTTATTTACTTATTTTTAAACTTTATTTTAATTGTGATTTTAATTTCTTGATTCGTTTATAATCTCCCAGTTTATGTTTTCTTTTTTCATTTTTATATAATGTAAAACTTCACCTAACAACTCAAATTATATATATATATATATATATATATATATATATATATATATATATATATATACTAAAAGAAAATCAGGGAAAACTTCCATAAATAAAATTTAAATCAAAACCTTTTATATTTTTAATTTTGACCAAAATTTTTAATTTTGACTTTTACTATTAGAATAGTTCTTAAATGAGTATATGAAACTAATTATAAGGGAGCTATATGAAAATATATAGGGGGTGTTTTTTATAAATTATATATTTATATTTAATAAATATATTTAATCGTATATATTTGTAGTTTTTCTTTTATAACTTTTAATAAATTGTGATTGGTTAAATATAATTATATGTTTATAATCGTCTCAATTTTATCTACGTTTTGATATAAATTTTACCGTAATAGCACAAAAGTAATAAAAAATTAATTTTTTTGTTTTTATTAGTAGAAGTGTATATTTTATAACCATTAAAAAAAGGGAGTTACTATATTTTATATTTAACCTTTTTCTAAATGAGAATATGTATTTTTCTTGCTTATCTTCTTTATAAAACTATAAACCAGTGAACATATTTATGGCTAATATTTTGTTATAAATCACTAAATTATTAATCCTTTTTATAAGTTATTTTTGACTTAGAGTATTTGACAATATATATCTATAACATATTAGTAAGGTATAGTACCTTCTATGGGATAGTTTATATTTGTGAATATCTAAATCAAATTATCTTTTTCATTGACATAATCATACAACGTTAAACTCTTGATCTGTTTTTCGATACCAACGGTTTCATAATAAAATATTGGTTATAGTGTGAGGTATTGCTAATCACACTATTTAAAAGTAATAAACCGCCAGTGTTTTACATGTCAAGAAAGAAGATTATGAGTATGACATCTGAATTTTGAGTCGATATTATCATAAGCTAACGAAGTGATTTGTGTATTCGTTTTGATTTATAATTCAGATTTTATGTAATAACAATGAGAAACTTTAACTAAATTATTTTTTAAAATAATCTATAAGATTTGGAAATTAAGAAGTATTAATTATTTATATTTAGATTTTTGACTCATATTTTTACTATGTTTTTAATAATTATACTTTCATAAAAATAATTAAGACGAACCATATATCACGTGGACGTCCAACAAATAAAGAGATTGAGCATATAAATGATTACATGATGTTGGGAAAATAGGAATATAATTTATATCCTTTTTTGTTAATTAAAAAATATACAATATGTCTATATAATTGTATCCATTAACATTAACATATGTGCATATATACATATATATATATATATATATATATATATATATATAGTCAAGCAAATAAATAGTTATATTTATTTGTTACAAAGTTTGTTTATATAAATCGTCAAAATCCAAATCGTCCAAGATAAAGCGCCATCAACATTCAAGATGAAGTCTTCGCCAAAGATACCTACAAGAATATATTCAATTGATATGAGCATAAAAATAAAATAATTAAAATAAGTTTAAGTTTTTATAAAATTATTTTTATAAAACTTTTATAAAAAGTGACAAATTTTTATAAACTTATTTTTGTGGGTTGATTTACTCTAAGACTTCCCATTTTAAGCAAATACCAAACACAATCTCACTTTGAAACAATACACAACCATATCTAGCAAAGGAATCTCCCAAAGGGGTAAAATTCCAACATACTTTGTGTATTGGTTTCTAAACTTCCATTTTTGTGTTTGAATTCAAACATTAGAAGTATGGGATCAACCAACCTTTTAAACATCTACTTTTCAGTTGATTTTTATGGTAAAAATGAGTTGAGTGTGGTTTTAAATAAAGCCCAACGTCTATATTGCAAAAACCAAAAATTGCCAGACGACTCACGGTCGAGCCACGGTCGACCGTGGATCGACCGTCGCACGTCTGGACAGTTTTGAGACTTGGACCTTTTTCTCTATTTAAACCAACTCAAACCTCATTTTTTACTCACCTCTTGCAAATACAAAACATTCAGAATACTCTCTAATACTTGAGCTCATATCTTTGAATATTATTTCATCTTTCAAGTTCAAGATTCAAGCAAGAGTCAAAGCCATCAAAGCTTAAACACTACTCCATACTTTCATATTATTTGTAATAGTGTAAGGATCAACTCTATCCTACCAAATTAGAGTGAAGTGATGATCAACTCTAGCCTTGAGAATTAGAGTGAAGAAAGGTTATCTTTACCTTATTTGCAAGTTTGAAGATTAATTCTTGCAAGTATAAAAAGAGAAGTGTAAAAGGTTTATCTCTACCTTCAAAGAGAGAAGCTAGTGGATCAAATTCTTGGTGGGTGAGGCCAAGGAGTGGATGTAGTGCAAGTTTGTTAACACTTGCATGAACCACTATAAATCATTGTGTTCAACTTGTGATTGGTGATATCTCTCTAACTCTATATCTTTTATTTTCTTGCAAGAACTTGTAAAAACTTTAAAAATTGGACATATAACATATTCACCCCCCTCTAGGTTCTAACACATGATATCAATGAACATTTTTTTGATCTATATTATTTTTAAGAGATAATAATTTTGTTCTACAAATGAAGAGGTTGAATACATAAATGATTACATGGTATCAATATTAAACACTATGGATGTATTATATTTCGAATCAGATAATATATGTTAAGGACTCAAGGTGAAATTTCATATCATGTTTAAGAATCATTGTACACACCAAATATATTTAATTCCGTCAAGGTTTCATCATAGTGACGATAATAGTAGCCTGCCAAATAAAATTATGAATGTAGTATACAAATAAGTACTACTGAAAATATGAAAGTCCCGTCTTAAATCAATTTTTGAATTCGATAAATATGTTTTTTTATTAGTTATTATTTCTATAAATATGATTATGTTTGTTTATATTATGTTATATATTTTATTTATGCTTTATTACATGTTAAATATTTTAGTTTTTTAAAGCTTACCCCATACATGTACGGATCATTTCACTAGTATATATTAACAGGTAAACAATATACACATGATCGTTTTTAAAACACCTCATATCATCCTAAATTGAAACTTGAAAACTTTATAAAACTTGAATCAATCTTGGGGTGACCTGCCTACTACTACTAAGGAACAAATATGGGTGAATTAATATTTAATTTTATCTTTTATATATACATTATTGGTGGTGGAATCTTTTGATCCAATATCCAAGGAAATATATATGCACAACTTCCATCAAACTATTATAAAAGTCCAATAAAATATTAATTAATGTATACATTAGAATAACTCCTCAGTATATTGTAATTTTCAGCTTATCAACCTATATTTATTATATTAAAATACATCGACCTATTTTTTAGTTTTAAAATAGATATATTATTAATTGATTATGGAAATAACAGATCTAACAAAGGCCAACCGCCATACATGCCAGGCTTGCCAGCAAACTTGTGCTGTCCTTTTATCCTCCACTTGATACTCTTCTTTAATTATCAATGAATATAATTTTAGTATTTATTTATTTTTATCATAAATTGTATTCGAATTTGGTTTCATTTCTCGTCATATACAAGTATATATTTAAAGTTTAAATGAACAATAATAATTTCTTATGTATTTATCGCGACTTACTCTGATCTAGGTTATTAATTAAGTGGCGCTTTAATTACAATGATGTATGATATAACTAAAAACCAATTATTATCTAGCTTTATAGTTACACAAATGTATCAATCTAGCTTGTTGTAAAGAGTTAAGTGTTTTCCTATAAATGATTTATCAATATTGGATAAGCATAAACCTAGATTATAGAAATGCGTTTTTAAGGCAATTTGATATTATAAAAGAAAGAGTGTAATGACCTCTACAAGTAGTAGAGATCCACTCCAATAACAGTGCACAATGGATCACCTAAACAACTCAAAATGGACTATCACATAGAACTAAGTCTGCGCTAGGAAAACAAAACAAAATACATGACATTTTGCTATAGCCAAGCATTTGCAGTAGCCAATTTCTGCCGGGTGAAAATTGGCTACTGCAAATGCTTGGCTACAGCAAATTGGTCCTGTATTTTGTTTTGTTTTCCTAGCGCAGACTTAGTTCTATGTGATAGTCCATTTTGAGTTGTTTAGGTGATCCATTGTGCACTGTTATTGGAGTGGATCTCTACTACTTGTAGAGGTCATTACACTCTTTCTTTTATAATATCATTACACTCTTTCTCTGTGCTAGAAATGCGTTACTGATAAGGTTTATTATATACAATAACACATACAATAATAATTTAACATGCTTAATGTATTTTTACAGGATTTATTTATATATCAACACTTATCAATTAGTACAATATATCTAAAGATAAACTCGTAGACAATGATTAGAATAAGCCAAAAAAAAGTGTTTTATATATAGTTTTATTATTTAACAAACATTACTGAAAACAATTATGTAAAACCATGCTTGAATTATTTAAGCCGCAAAGTGAATAATACATACAACATGGCATCAGGAGAGAAAAAAGAATATACCTTTTCTGATTATTATTTTATATTAATTAATTAAAGAAAGAAAAAGAGCCGGAAATATGGGGTTTTTTTCACACCAGAAATGAAAAGTTAAAATTATGGTAAAATAAAAAATTAGTGAGGCAACAGCAACATAGGTTACCTGTCGGCGTTAGGTGATACGTGTCCTCTTTCATCTCCTCAAGTGGTCCATTATGACAGCTCATCCACACCATGTATCATGTACTCATGTATGTGTACACATCATAATCATACATACATACACTATGGAAATCCAATGCTTTTTGACACCAACTTTTATTTACATGTATTAAGCTTTATTATTTACTTACTTATTTTTTTATTATATAAAACTTCAACACGAACTTATTGAACGTTGACGTGTTAAAGCGTTGTACGTGTATTTATAAAAAATTATTAAAATATGTTTTTAGTAACTTTAAACTTGTATATTAATATAGTAATTAATTTTTATGTCCCAAGGTTACATTAATTAATCTAGAGGTAATTAATATAGTAACTTTAAACTTGTATATTAATCTAGAGGTAATTAATTTTTTCTTGTTAACATTTTATGTCCCAAGGTTACATTAATTGATCAAATATTTATTTACTTTTCGCCATATTATTAAATTTGAACCTTTTATAAATTTTTTTTTTTGAAAAGCATTTGAACCTTTTATAAATATCTATAAGAATAATTCTTTTATATGTATCTAACTTTGAAAACCTTTTATTTATATAGCAAATAACCTAAATGTTTTATTTAGTAACAAACATAGAAATAGTCACGCTTACTTTTATTATTGGGAAAATGATTCGTAATGTTAACATCACCTAACTTAGGTGATGTTACACTCACAAATCATTTAAATGAGTATATACTGAAATGACTAAACTACCATTCATTAAAGTAGATTGTGAGTGTAACATCACTTAAGTTGCGTAATGTTAACATTACGGATGATTTTCCCTTTATTATTACCTAAAACTACTTTCATTATTCCCTCATAGGCTCATAAACAAATAAAAAGAGCTCAGCTTCTTTTAATTTAGCGTGCATAAACATGTGTACATAACTAGAATAATGTATATGTTCATTTATAAATAAGAAAATAACGATTGTATTTTTTGGGTTAGTTAGGAAATTAAAACATAGATCATCTTCAATTGTATTTTTTGGGTTAGTAAGGACTTAAATAGATATTCTAGTTGCACTGCTGGTGAAACGGTATATCTTTGTTGGTAAGTCCAGGCACTAACCGTTGGTGTAAGCATCAATTACTGAAATCATTATAATGCAACATGCCTTTCAAAAAAAATAAAAATAAATAACGACCCTTTGCAATGTATTAGAGACAGTGTCTTTAAAAGGGTATACAAATAGTGTCCTAAATGACTATTTTATTTACCTGATTACAAGGTAGGGCTCTAGTTAATGCCCTAGAGTCCTAGGCCTAAATGGTATTGAGAGGTTTACCAACCATATTTTGAATGGATCTTGCATAAATAGAACATAATATTCGATGTCTTGTTTGATACCGAATAAGAGACGTATGTACGTGATGATATGATGAAGGAAATAATTAAGGATCTAGTGAGGGAGAGACCATAGAAAATGGGTGGGGACTCGGAGGAGAAGAGACAACGGGAGATCCAACATACCACGTGGAGGGTCACCATCAAGCACCGGTCACCCTCGACTTCGGTGAAGCATGTTTTCTCTACGTTCCCCACCACACCAAATCACATATATATTCATTGCACCTATCATTACAAAGACAAAAGAAACACACGTTTAATATTTAAATAAAACATTTTTAAGATAAGGCATTCTCACTTCGTTTATGTAGTTTTAGGAGCGGTTATGTATCACCAAATTGGAGCTATATTGACATCCATATGACGATATTTGATTTGATTGATGCTTTTATCTTAGATGTTTAAATATGTTTTATCATCGCACTCTTTATTATTTATACTTATCGGTCATAAACGTAGCTTTTAACTTAGTTTTAAAAACTCTATTCGTTATCTTTTTTGGTATAATTTACGCATGTTCATCTTAATATTCTTATGTTCGTTACCTCCAACTTCAATACATGTGCCTTCTTTGTCAGCTAGTACTCCGCTTCGTAACATCACTGGTCTAACTGCTAATATACAGTATTTTCCCTTTAAGTGTAGTAGTACTCTCTTGTCAGAAAAAACTCCCGTTGTCGTTCTCCACTTTGCCTATCCCGTTGTTTACTCTCAGCTACATCATTGTCTATTTTTCCGTCCTACGCAATATTGAGTATAACTATGAAAAGTTCCTTTTAGAATGCAGGACCTAATCCCCAATATAGATTTCCTCAGCTTGAATATGTTATTGTTGAATACACATCTTACCCATTCCTCATCTTTGTCTTATTGCTAATATATAAAATTATCATGCAACTCTTATTTATCGCCGAGACGCCGACTATACACTTGCTTCAGATGTTGCACTCTAAAGAAAGACTTCAAATCTTGTTAAAAGGATCGTGTCAAACACAAGACTCAACATGGATTTTTCGACATCATTTTTATATTCGTCTCACACTATGAAAACATTGATTCCGGAAAACATTCTTGTTAAAAACAAATTAAACGACAAAATGATACAAAGAGAGTTTAGGCTTAGAGTATGAGCACCAAAAAAAGAGCATATATAGAGTATAATATTAAGAGTGGATGTTGTTAATTGTATTACACCTTCTCTCATACACAACTTAGCCACATTAAAAGTCAATACTCTCACATACAACCAAATTAAGGGTTAATATCACAATGGTACTAAAGTATTGAAAAGATGTATTCCATAATCATGAGTTCCAATCCGTCGTGAATATTATGTGTAGTTTAAAAATATGTTTAGAGTGTGTTTTCTACTATTAAAAAAATACTTTTATGTAAGTATCAATTAAAATCCGAGTAAAGTCCTTATCGAGACATACTCCAAGTCCTAAGGTTTGTTTATCCATGGAGATCTAACTACTTTTCTTATGAGAAACAACTTGTAATCCAAATAAAAAAATTGAATTACTTTTAACATAAGAGTATATCTTCCTTGAAAAGTAAGTATCTAAGGTCCTGTTTGTTTCACGAAATATAAAGAATGAGAATGGAATAAAAATCAAATTCGTTATATGTTAGGTTTGGTAAAATCAATTGGAATAAAATCAAATTCTTTAGAATTTTAATTAATTTTCCTACGAAATATTGACAAAAACAAGATTATCCTTTATTTAATCCTAATTGGCTAATCCAACCCCACCCACTTCACCCTACGTCCCTACCCCTACCTCTACCCTACCCACCCCTAACCCCTACCCCACATCCCAACCCTACCCTTCCCCTACCTCCTACCCCTAGCCTACCCCTACCTTATCCCCACCCCACCCTACTGTAAGGGGAGCGGCAGCGGGTGGTGGTCAGTGGTGGCGGTAACAGGGGCGACGATACCGGTGGCGCCGTGACGGCGGCTGGTGGTGGAAGCAGTAATGAGCGGCGACGACGGACGTGATGGTGTGGCGTGGGTGCTGGTCGGTGGTGGCGGTGGGGCGGTGATGTTTCCTTTTATTCTTAAAAATAAGATTGTGTTGTGTGTGTATATGTATATGTGTTGTGTGTGTATATGTATATGTGTGTGTATGTATATGTGTGTGTGTGGGTGGGTGTGTGGGGGGGTTTGGTAGGAGGTGTGGGTAGCACGGGGGTTGGGTATGGGTGTGGGTGCCTTTTACAAACACAATTATATAAAGTTTAAAAACAAAAATGAAAGGGTATTTTGGTGTTTTAATATGATTTCATTGCAATTCTTTCAATAAATTTATAAACGAACACTGTATAGAATTGGAATGAAATTCAATCCATTTACTCTTCTGTGAAACAAACATGAATAGAAATCTCATTATTCTTTACGGAATTCAATTATATTATTTTGAATTCCGTGAAAAATGCAACCTAAGGCCCCGTTTGGTTAACTGAAATTGGTCGGAATTGGAATTGGCAACTCCTACTGCTCATGTTTGGCAACTCCGCTATTGACACTCCTCCGCTCCGCCATTGATGCTCCTCCTCCATCCGGCACCATTCACAGTCGACGTCGCCATCTAGCATTCAACATTGACGCTCCTCCGCCTTCTCCCTCCATAGTCTGCAGTCTATCGATCGAGATTTCAACCCAACTTTGCGACCTTCGAGACCTAGTCCCAACTTCTACCAACCAGAATCGAGACCTTCGAGGTATGATCTATTCATTTAGGAACTGTTTCGATCGATTGTGTTTGCATCTGATTTTGATTTGGGCTTTGTCCTCATCGGTTTGACTAGGGTTTATCATTGATTTGAGATTGTTTGATCGATGGTGTTTGAATCTGTGTACATGTCAACTGATTTTGAACCAAATTGCATCTTTATTTGGGTATATATCAACTAATTTTTGGGTTCTCTTTACTTTGGGAGATTGAGTATTGAAACTTGCAATCAGAAGCATTCTTGACCATTTCTTATATGGTTTTATACTTTTATGAGATGAGCATAGTTATACTCTTTCTCACTATAAAGATGAAAATATGTATTCGTATGCATATAGTTGTATGTATTCTTATAAAGATGAGCATAGTTATACTTTTATGAATTGAACAAAGAAACAACACAATATGATTAGCTGAGCACAGTATGGTTTTATGAGATGAGCATGTTTTTTTGTTGATTCCATTTCAATTCCTTTGCAAACCAAACGAAACTTGAAATTTGATATATCATTTAATTCCGCGAACCAAACACATGAAGAAACAGATTCCGTTGGCATTCCAATTCTAACTCCTTCTAATTTCAATTCTTTGAACGAATTCCAATTATGGTCAATTTCATTCTGCGAACCAAACGGGACCTAAGTCTTTCCAATAACATGTAGTTTATACGTCAGTTGCTTAGACAGTAGAAGAAGAAATAAGATCATTTTAAACCTTGGCTTATGTGACTATATAAATAGAACCCACACTTTCTTCTTTCAAAGGAATTACCGAGCGTGTTAAAAAAAAGACACATAATTATATATTAGAGTGCTTGAATTACATGACGTAGATGAAAAGATAAGTTTAAAAGAATTAATTATTTTGTTTTGTTTATGAGGGCAAGGGTGTGATGGGTACGATTATAATGTAAACGGAACACCTGACGTGAATATATATGATAAGTGTGAGAACGTGAGACACTTGGGATTACTCGCTCACCAACACCTTTTCAATCCCTAATGTTTCTATAATTTCAAGGATTTTTATTCATGGTTTTAGTAATTATCCGAATTTTATAACACATCCAGACCAACTGCTTATGAGCTTTTTTTTTCTCTCTCTATATACACAAGCTCAAACAAACTAAAATTTCACCAACAACGTTTCTTATATTTAATCATAAAACACACCTATACATCTTTCCAACCAAATCTATTGCCAAGTAGCCATTAAAACCGGCTACGCATTGTGCCAACTGGCAAGCCCGAACCACCTCATGGTCACACTTTACGACTCCTCCCCCTTTTCAAGGAGTGAGTCCGAGCCATGGCTACTTCCCCAGGCTCTCTCCTTCCATATCCTCTCCACTTCGTCAAAAGTCAACCCTTTGGTCTCAGGTACATACACAAAAACAAATCCAAATGCCATCACTGCAATACCCGCCAAAATCAAGAAAGTCCAATCGGTCCCAACAGCATCAGCAACCGAAAGAAAGCTTTGAGCTACTATCAGATTTGATATCCAGTTCACAGTGGCTGACATTCCTCCACACATTCCCCTGTATGATTCTGGATATATTTCTGAGTTCACGGTCCATGGAACCGGGCCCATACCAGGTGCAAAAAATGCAATGTAAAGGGTTAGCCCAAGAACCGCGATCCAACCCACATTAGCAAAACCTGATGATTCAAGGAAGAATGCAACTGAGAGGAGAATCAAAGATAAAATGACACCAAATAAGCTGCTTAAAGCCAACTTCCTGCGGCCAAAATGGTCAATGAGATTAATGCCGACAATGGTGCCAGCGGCATTCATTAGTGCAACTACAAGGGATAGTAGAAGGGCTAACTGGTTTGAACCAAAACCAGCCATCTGAACTATCGTTGGACTGTAATACATGACGGTGTTAATCCCCGAGAACTGCTGAAACGCCTGCAGATCAACATGTATTTTTTATTAAATTAGAGGTGGTTAAAGGTGGTCAAGTAACAATTTCAATCTGTTTACTTATGTACGAGTTGATTTAATCTCTAATGGGTTACACTAACAATTAACTAAAATATATTTTGGACAACAATCCTTTAGGTCAGCCCAAGTCACGGTGTCTCGAACCAACCCATTTGGGCCCGTTGCCCAACCCGTCCGACCCACCCATCATGGTGCATACCTGAAGACCGGCTCCAGCAAAAAATGCAAGTCTGATTTCTTTGATTCTGAAAACATCCAAGTAACTGATGGCATTCTTGCGCTGGTTTTCTTCCTCTAACGCTGAAGAAAGCTGGTCAAGTTCATCCTCTAACCGATACGGATCATAAATCTTTGACAGCACGACAATTGCCTCCGATTTGCTCTTCTATATAACATAACAACACCATTACTTTTTTTTTTACAATGAGTTTTTTCCAGTTAGGGCCCCCGTCAAGCATTTGCTCAGATACGGCCTAACCGTAACCATGGCCGTTTCCTTGCCACACCTAGTCATCCCTGATTGAAACCCCCATGGAGTAGAACCCTGGACCTCTCCTATGAGGGAGCCAGTGCCTTACCCAGTAGGCCATCAGGTGATGGTTATATATAAGTAAAAAATAGGAGTTTAGATGTAAATTCTTTAATTTTGACCTTCATGTAAAGCCAGCGTGGAGACTCAGGCAGAAATAGCATCAATAAAAACTGAATAATAGCCGGCACAGCAGCTACACCAAGCATCCATCTCCATGTCCCCGGAACCTGTTCACCAGCAATTATTAAATGAGATAAAAAACTATCAACTAAAATGCATCATGCTCTTTGTGAAAACAATATGAAGTCACATGATCGGAAACATTATCAGGAATACATATTTGTTGCTCTAACTTATATATTGTAACCAACAAAAACAGAAAAAATAAGACGGTGATGCATAAAGAACCACCTCCATTACGGGGTAAGCCACATCTATTAGTTACATCAGACGGCTTTAAAAGATCAAGCAGCGAATTAGTATCCATGCAGGCTGCCTTTATAGGAGAAAGAAAGATAATAACAGGAAACTCATGTTATAAGTTCATATGATCAAAAACATATTCCATTTTGCAAGGATGTAATACGTAATTAATAAAATTTACAAAGATGTGTTTGAAATCTTCCCTAGTTTATAAAAGTTAGTTTGTGAAAAGTATACTCCCCTCGTCTCAAAATAATTGGACCATTTCCTTTTTCCTTTTTTAGCAAAGTTCAAAGCTTGAACCACCTATGAGGTGTAATTTCAATATTTGATTAAATAGTGAACACTTTCATTTGATTAGGTTCATATATTTTGGGATGGAGGAGTCTATGCTAGATTAAATTAATGCCATGGTAAGTTTTAAATAAAAAAAAATGATCAGGCATGAAATTAAAGAGTGATTTTGCCTCTCATGCCAGCCCAAACTCAACCTTGAATCCGCTTCCATGAAAGTTGAAGCTGCACAACCAAAACCTTTCATGCTTATCAAACATGAGAAAACAACAACCTTTTTGTACCGTTACAGAAATAACTAATATGAATCAAGAGAAAAATTTATGATCAAACCACCACAGAAAAGAGAAATATAAGGAAGTTCGTTCAAGAGGCACTTTAGATGAGACTTGCATTCTACCCATAATTTTGGTGATGTCAAAATTCCGTGCCTCCATGGTTTAGATATGGTCTTACAAAATTTCACAGTAAGTGGCAAGTTGATCATAAGTGGCACGTTGATCATAATTTGGGCACGCTTTTGGTGTATAAAATTGAGCAGATTTTGCAAATCTTGAAATATTTATCAAGTATAGAAGAAAGAAAGTATAATATAAGGTTTTGATTGTAACAAAGGGAAAACGTCAAGAAGCTCAGTTTGAATTAACACATAATCTTCCTGAGTTTCTAATTTTCTATAGATGGTACTAGAAAACAATTGCCGACATGTATGGTTCATTATTAAAGCTTTACATGACATAAAGCGACAACCTCTTACAGGTAGTGAAGCATCAACATATCATAAAACCAGAGAACTTTGCGATTGCGGCAAAATGGGAGGGTCAAACGGGTCAGATAACATTACAGGGAAAACAGGTAGTTGTTTAGTGGTAGTTAAAAAGAGCCGGATCGGGTTGGGCACTTGGCCATCCCACAAACACTTTTATCCATTTATTATCGCACTTCTTATACATAACTGATGGGGGTAAATATGATTACCAAATTTATGCAAGTACGAAATGGGAAAGTTCCATAGAATAGGCAACATACTTTTCAAAATGGTCCGCTTTGGTAACTAGTTTATGTCCCAACCTGGTAATTAAATTTTTTGAACTGGGCTAAATGGTCATATTAGAGTTAATTACCAAATAGGGGCAAAAAACATACTATTTGGCAAAAACAACTAAATCACCAGACTAGACCATTGTCATAAGCCCATAACTTTAATACCACGTTGGGGCATAATAAGGTTTAATTACTAAATGGATCATTTCATAAAGTCCTTTGCTCTATCACGAAATTTCCCCACAAAGATAAGCTATTTATTAAATAAAGCAATATAGGGGGTTTTATACATTTAAAAGACTCACGATGATTTCCAACCCATTTGACCCATTTCTTTTCTTATTCAAATCCTTTAGCGCCAATACATTAGACCCTTGAAAGAAAACATTATCGTATCAAACCATTTATAGGTAAACGAATTGATAAAGCCACAACTACCAAACTGTCTGCATACAGTTAGGATGATATTCAGCCCTCTGACCCTTTCCATTATTGTTAAAGACTTTAGTCTAACCCATTAAAGCCTAAAGATAAAACATAAACCAGATTGACCCATTTATAAGTAAAGAATCAAAAGGTGCCGCCTCTACGGGATTGTCTCATGTTCAACCAATAAAAAGATATATATTGGAGAAGTGAAACCGAGTATTATAAAGCAAAGAGAATCTGACCTCAGTGAAAGCAAGATTAACGAGGTAGGAAAGAAATTGTCCACCGGTGATCATAAGCACATTGGTGCTCACAAGACCACCACGTATTTCAGATGGGGCTGCTTCTGCAATATACATCGGAGCAGTAACAGATGCTACACCCACACCCAAGCCGACCAAGAGCCGACCTAGTATAAGTACGTATGGGTCCGGTGCAGCAGCCATCACAAGTGACCCGAGTGCAAAAACCACGTCTGCAAGAAGTGTGGCCCGTTTGCGCCCATATGCATCATTTATCCACCCACCAGCAGCAGCTCCTATCATTGCACCCACTAAAGCCATGCTAACAATCGTCTCCTGCATAAACATAGTTAAGTATTTAGCTTTAGTGGAAAAGGGGTTGTTAGAACTTCGACAGTGCAGCGTAAACAATTCTAAAACATTGAAGTTCCAGGAAAGCGTAACAACATCAAAACAGACCTTTAGATTATTTTTACTATAATCTATCTTTTAGAAAATTAAATATTATTTACGTATATAATCCAGTTCATACTTGTTGAAGCAAAACTGATTATTTACAAGAAGTTAAGATTATATATATACTTATTCTTTCTTTTTACGCATATTATCAATTCAATTAATCTTTTAAAATAACATTAACAATGGAATTATAAAAAAATAATTATTTCTAAAGAATTGTTAACAAATAATCTAGCTATGATAGTTGATTAAAAGATATACTTTAATAGTTTAAAACTTCAAATTCCAACATTTCTACAATATATAAATGTCTGTTTGGTCTTCTTATATGTAATTCCACAAAGAGTCAAAATCTGCCAAACAACTTATTACCAATAAGCTTTTGGTCTAACAGTATCCAAGATATATGTTAGGTGGGTTCTAGTCCTATTGTGGACAAAGGTATAGATTAGGGAGTGTGTGAATCTTTACCTTTCGAAAAAACAAAGATAAAAAAACTCAACAACTTATTAGTGCACTATTACAATTCAAAAGCAGTAAAGCACGTTCAATCACCAAATCCTGCATTTCTGCAGCACATGTTATTATAGGTTCATTATTTAATTGTGTTTATATCATATTTATCAGTTCCAAAATTCACATCCAAACATCCCCAGATGATGAAACTCTCCAACGCTGAAGTGATCATTAATTGAACTTGTACCTGTAAGAGACTACTTTGATCAACGGCCTCAAAATCATCACGGATGTACAGAAGTGCTCCAGATATGACTCCTGAAACACGTATTTTTGAGTCTTCAACATAAAGAAAAATTGAGCAAAATAGTAAAACGTCTTTGTTTATGACTAAAATCTTATAGATAAGCCTAACAAGCTAATTAGGAGAGCGAATTAGCTGAATAACATTTAAATCAACTACTCCCATGATAGGAACTCATCGGCAACCGTATAACTTACCATATAAGGATCTCGTCAATCATACCGAGACAATAGAACCAAACAGTACCCCAGCCCCACAAAGACTTGGAGAAATATATACAAAATAATTAGAATTTCTTTTTTTGAGGATTAAAATTGTTTTTATATAATTTTTATGCTAAAATCCGTACTTTTCTTTACTGGGCACCAAAATTACTTTCATTATGATTTGATACCCAAATTTCTTAATACTTATTAACTAATCCAATACACCTCAAAGGAGAAAAACTTTAATAGCTTTTTTTATCACAACTTAGGGGTACCCCGATAAGACAATAACATCAAAATCAACTACAAACATTGGTGAAAAGTTACAGAGAAAGAAGCACGGAGAAAAGCGCAACGGATGGCCCAGAGAAGCACGTTCGGATATATGTATGCAAATAATAAAGATAAAAGATAAAAAAAATTATTATTTAAAGCACCCTCTTAATCCTTCTGTTAAAGGGTGTTTAGGATTGCTTATTCAAACTGTTTATCGACTTACTGCTTTAAAACGGAAAAGTATTCTAAGTGTTTGGATGTAGAAAAGTGTTTATGGTTATTTGCTTACTTTAGTATGAAGCAAGATGTTTGGTCTGTTGCCAGTTAGCTAATTATCTACTTCTACCCTGTTTTAATAAGCAATCCCAAACACTTCTCTAATGATAATCAATATTGAAAATTTTGGATCTGTCACTAACACGAACTTGGACTTCTCAAGTATTTCAGAAACAATTCACACAATCACGTCGTAATTGATGTAGGCATAACTCATACTATGTTAAGCTGTCGGGTTACATCAGAATACGAAAAGATCGGGCAATCTACAACACACGATCCATTAATTGGCTAGAGAACAAAAAATAAAAAATAAAATTAGATACTGCAAATATGATAGCATGAGCATCAAATTGAATTGCTTAATCCACCGTAATAACATTGATATACAATGGATTGAAATGAATATAATCAATTATGTATGAGATCCAAGAAAAGGGGGAAAGGGAATACCTGTATCATAGCCGAAAAGAAGACCACCAATACCGGCAACTACAGTCAAACCCAATACATATGTGTTGCTAAAATAGGTTATCTTCCTATCAATACCAGCATCTATATACCCTGAACTCCCTGGAAACGATTCGATCGTCATTGATTCTACAGTCTACACAAATGGATGACGTTTACCTGGTTGCTAATTCGAAAAACCCACAACCTACAAAAGCTTCTGCTAGTAATTAATATTATACTACCCTCACTCACGCAATCAATCAAACACTTGGCGTGCAATGGTAACCAACCGATTAAAAGATATCGAGGTTTCTCACGATATTGATTATTATTCTATTTCAACTAACGAACCCCTCTCTGGTATCATCAAAAAACAACAAATTGACAGGCTGATAAGTTGCTAAGATCAATAATAGTTGGGTGATTATCAAAACTTCCAAAATCATATACAGATTAAAAATTCTTGAGGTTGAACAATAGAAAATGAGACGACTTTAAAAGATTCAAAACTTGTGTATTCAAAAGGTAACCTGTGAATATTCTTCTTGAATACAAGTTTTCGAGAATTTGGTGAACAAGTAAGAATTGATGACCTCCGGTGAAATGCAGAGAGGCGATTATAAAGATGCTCGTGAAGAGAAGTAATGTAAAGCGACAGGCAGTTGAGTCACGGTACGTGTTGTTTTCTTGTGAATTAATTTCCCAAAATCACACTCAAATCAATATATCAAAATCACCCGTACAATACCCAATTTATTAGGCATCTAATTGGAGATTTTCCTAAAAGATGTAATATAAATATAAATATATGAATTGATAATAAAGATATTTTGGTAATTTTAAGCACTTTTTTTATATGTTAATTTTGCGAATCAAATGTTTTAAAATGTGTCAAGGATATAATACATACCAACTATGATATCCATGACACGATTATAGTAAGTAACTATTTTTAGGTAATGAAATGAATCATAGGAGGTTGAAAATTTATAGTAAGTTTAAATGATAGAGAATTAACTATCTTAAAATTTAACAGTTATGTTAGTTTCTGTTTTAAGAGATATATCGCAATAGGTAAGAGTTCAAAAGAGAACTGTTTTTCGTACGAGAACTGCGAGAACCAATTTGAGCCGTCCAATTCCCCCTCCTTTAATGTCATTGTCCACCCATGAATTTCTCACATGCACCCTGCCACACTTGATCCCCTCCATGCTCTCCATCCATGAACTTCTCATATCCAAGGAACGGCTGAGATTGATTCTCACAGTTCTCGTACGAAAAACAATCATCGTTTGAACCCTCCCCTATGACAATATATTACTAAAATAAATATGTAATTTATTATATATTTGGTGAACATGTGATCGTATCTCCAACCATATCTAAAATGGATACGCTCTTATCCACATTTCATGGTACGTATATAATATATGCATGTGTACGTATGATATTAATTTATAATCATATGGGGTCCCTATGGTTGAGCTATTAGATCAACCAAGCACATGTGATCACTGGTCTCCTTGATAATATTAGATCTTCCTTTAGCATTTATGTACGAGCATATGAACCAATTATTCGTACTAGTTTTGGTTAGTGATGGATCTTTTATCAGCAAATACTGTAAGTTTGTGATTTAACTTGGTAATGCATTATTGTTAAGCTTTCAATGTACTTGTAAAATAAGTAAAAGTTAATTATGATCTAATAGATTTTACTTAACATGGCATGTTCAAGGATGCTTCTCTTCATCATTATTAACAAGGGTCGTTAATCTTTTAATTATCAAGTATTGTAAAAGGTATCATATCGACATATCCTATTATAGTTACAACAATTACTCGTGTTTAAAAACGTTCAAAGTATAAAATATCATATTTAAACAACTATTAATAAACTTTTATTAATAAAAACAGTGGTCACACGACCTGAATAACCCTGAATATCACATTAGTATCATAACCCTCCCACCGCCACTTTTACACCAGTAATTCATTCGTTATGGTTTATCGTCATCGGAGACTGTTTTTTTTCATATTGTCGTTAAAGATAAAGCTAATGTCAATTGGTTGCCATAACGACATCGAGGTTTAACCCCACCTCACACCCATGCCCTAATACAAATGTTTTTTAACGACAGCAAATTTATATAAGAAATCAAAAAAATTCCATGTGAGACACAAAATAGACAATGAAGACCCAAGAAATCAAGCTACATGAACATGACAAATACACAAGACCCAAACAAGGCCAGAATTAAACTGAAGACATAAACACACACTACAAAAACTAAGCACCTGAATGAGAAAATAGAAACCCCACTATCCACAAGTTGAGCGCAAAAAAGCCTTTGGCTACAACAACAAGAAACTATCACAATGCAAAATTTGATCAATAAACCCACAATCATAATCAAACAAAAACGACAAAGGCTATCCCGTGGCTCTATCTAGATTGTTGAGTCATTCATCCCACAAGAAAATTGCTCTCTGAGAATGATATACCCACTCGAAAATATGCATTTGAAAACCAATCATCTCCTTAGCCTATTATATATCTATCGTTGAGAAACACACACAATCTATTTCCATATTTCTTTCGTAAATGACAGTTAAAAAAATACTTAATAGATTCTACCTTAATTTTGCAACAGAAATGAATCCCTAAATTAAGATTCAAGCCTCTATGATTCTCGTCATATTGCCATTACTTAACACACTTGATGCAAAGAGACACAACTATTTGGCAACAAAATTATTCACTTTGTTCCTTGGTGTCTAATATCAGATTTGAGCATAAAAGAAATATAATTTTGTTATTGAAAATTAACTTAATAATGCTCTAAATGGATATTAAAAGATGGAAAAAGACAGGCCTTTTTTTAAGTAAACGAAATAACACTATATTAATTAACAGATATCAAAATTAGAGTTAAAAATATATATCATGGTACTCCATGTTTCGATCTCATGGCATGTTTGAAGATGTGACATTTTTAGTTTTGTATAATATTCATATTCATCATAATAATATTAAAATAATAAAATGTTAAAAACGCTATCAACAAGTAATGTGATTATTATTTTAATAATAAAGTTTTGGTATTGGCTAAGACGACCACACACGTGTTATAAGGATAAGGAAGGCAACAGATAATGGGGCATTTGGTAACGCGCTAACAGGTATGGGTTTGAAAGCTACTCGCGTGTTTGTGCCATTACTTTTTGTTAGGTATCGATTTGTCCTCAACTGTTCAGTTACTTCACGCGCTATAGCCGGTAGTTTGTCACAATCGCTGGTGTCGTGGCAGATGATTGATGAAGCTTTTTCCGTTGGGTCGTCGACAATTGTTCAATCTTGTACGCTGGGGTCCGTTAACGTACACGTGGATGGATGCCCGACGTTTTCGTTTTTTTTTCTTTTTCTTTTAATTGATAAAACTTCCATCCATCTTGTTGCCAAATTATATAAAATGAAATTGTGGGGTTCTGGATATGGACATTCCTGTAGTTTTTTCTAATAGAATCATATACTTACACACTAATATATTTTTAAATTTTATTTCTTGTAAGACTTAAATATATGATCAAAGAACACCTTTAAACACATTATATCGCTAAACTATAAATTCTTTGGACATTCGTGTAGACAAGGGGAGATGCTTTTGTTTGTCATAAGTAATAAAAAATTAAAAAGTTATATGCTTAAACTATAGCTTTTTTATGCTTGATTAAAATAATAGATAGTACGTTTATATAAATCAAAACTTTTTGTTTATGTTAAAATATACAAATTATCTTTGTATGTGTGTGAAACTTGTTTAAAATAAAAATACTATTTAAAGAATTAAAAATATAAATTAGATATATGATGCTATTTAAGAATTGAAATATATGAGAGAATGATTACATGAGATAGAAGAACAAAATTATTTTATAAAACCCTTCGTAAAATAATTATTATATTTTTGAGAGTTGTTGCTTATTGTTATCGGTGGTTGTTAAAATCATATAAAATTATAGAAAGCTGAAGTGTGGGCCGGGGAAGGGTGGGGGCAGGGAGTACTTTTTAAATTTTGATCTTGGCCCTCTCACGCCTTTTCATCTCTTTAATGTTTTTTTTTTTAATTTGGTAAAATAAAGTGTTTTAGTTTAGCTTTAGTTTAATTTTGATTTAACAAATAAAGTTTTTTTAAACGGTTTATTTATAAAGTTTAAAGTTATTATAATATAATTCTCAACGTTCTTTTTTCGGTTTAGAACTAATTTTTTTTTAATAATTTAACCTTTAAACATTTTTTTAAATAGGTTTAACTACTTACATTTTGTAAATTTTTTAATAAAAATAACATATATAATCAAGTAAAAAGTGTATAATAAAATCATATACAAAACTTTGGGGATGTATTAGTTTTTTTTAACAAAACTTCAAGGTTTGAAGTTATTAAAAAAAGTCTTTAAAGTATAAATCATAACAAATTTAATACTTTATAGTAAAATTGTTTAGAAAAAACTTTAATGGTTAAACTATAATTGATGTTATTTTATTACATGCTTTCTTATTTGTAAACCATATTTAAAAAATATAGTGGTTCATAAATCATCACATACCTTCTATTTAAGTAAGTTCATAATAATAAAAAAAACAAACCTAAATTTGCTGTTAAAAAAACCTAAATTTGATTTCTTCTTGTTAATTAATCCCTCAAAACTTATACAAAATAAGTAAATTTTATTGACATAATTGGTAAATTAATCTAAGATATAAGAACTACAAGTATTTTATGTAAAAAAAGTATGTCAAAATCAAATCAACCACTCAAATGCTTTAGAAAACTAACGGAGTTTTATAAATGTACGTAAATTGACCATTTATAACTTGAAGTTGTTAGGACTTTTATTTAACTCGTCTATATCACTATCACTTTTGGTTGTTGATCCCGTAAAATTTCTTTCTGGATTCACGTCTGCAATTTTTTACCAAGCTTATACATGTAAGTTGGATTATTGAAGTCTTTAAAAATATAGGGTTTAGTATCCAAAAGTGTATCGAAGTTGTCACTTTTTGCTACTGTGTATACCCATATTTCAAAACTACCATTTAATATACTGAAGTTTCAAAATCTATCATTTAATGTATCGTTACCTTTGATAGCAGGTTATGGGTGACGTACACGGTTATGGGTGACATGGCAGGTGACAGACTTTTCTTTTTTAACATATAATAAAAAATAAATAATAATAAGAAGAAGAATAATAATAAGGATGCACTGGGAAAACTCCACCAGTCCACCACGTTCGATCTTCCATTTCTCACCTTCGTCCTCGATTTGCCATTTCTCACCTCCGGCCGACACAACCACCACCACCGCCACCGATTCTGATAAGGGATTGCGACTTCAACACCATCAAGGCGACTTCCCATATCTTCTAGGGTTCATCTTCATCTTCATTTATCTTAAGGTTTCGGATTTGGGGTAAGTTCGATCCGATTTTGCTTGGTTCTTGTTTCCGATTTTGCTTGGTTCTCGGTTCTTGGTATTGGTTCCGATTTTGCTTGGTTTTTGGTTCATCTTCACTTCAACACCATCAAGAACAATTGATACCTCACAAACAGATAAATGATTAAGGTTTTCGTTTTTAGGGTATCGATCGATACCTCAAAAACAAATTGGTGGTTCCAATTTTGCTTCTAGAATGATGGATACCTCACAAACTCATATGTGATTTTAGGGTTTTCATTTTTAGGTTTCGATTTTGTGAGTTCATGTTTATCTTGGTGATTACAGATTTTAGGTGTTATTGTATGTGAGTTCGGTTCTTGTTTGTTAGTTCTCGAACCCAAATCTTTATTGATGTATCGATAGTTCCAGATAACAGATTTTAGGTGTTCTTCGCGGGTTTTGATTTTGAGTGTTAGAATGAATTCTAAAGATGAAGATGTTCTTTTAGTTCTGAAAATTGGGTATACACAATAGCAAAAAAGTGACAAATTCAGTACATTTTCGGATAGTATACCCAATATATATATATATATATATATATAAGGTGCACTCTTAACATCTATTTAAAAATGTTTGAAATCATGTACACATGCATAAACAAAAAAAATTCTTATGGATTCTAACCTAGCAACCAAAGCAAATATTTCTACAGTGCACACTACACACACAAGAAACCTTGTCTACACCCATTTGACTAGGACTACAACTTTCTCTGTGTATAGGTAATTCTGTAAAAAAAAATTGTTATACCGCAATACTAGCTTTCAAGCCCGCGTAAACACGAGCATGTATTTATGATATTGTTTAAATGTATTTCAATTTATGTTATTTTTTATAGTAAGTATAAAAGAGTTTATACGGTTTGCTCAATAGGTTTACTAAAACCTTCATAAACACATAACATAATATAGCATATAATATTTTTTTTAATTATATGACAACAACCTAATTTTCTAATTATGAATTCCAACCCTTGATGTCCTCTAATCAAGCCCTCGTGATTCTTTTCCTCGAGATAATCTTGCATTCAACATCAATACATGATATAAATTAGTAAGAAAAAAATATTCAGATCTCATCAAAATTGAATCAAAATTTAAAAATTAAAATAACTGAAGAAGGGAAAGAGAAAAACCTTACCATTTAGTTCCAACGCCGAATACTCTCAAACGTTGTCCTCAATAATGACATAAACAATGAGCGCACCATGGTAGCAACTGCAGGTTCGGATTCAGGCTAAATTTATTTGATGATAAACCTGAAGAAGTGATTTAATGAAACTTTAAATTGTTTATATACACTTCACCTCTTAAGAAAGTAGAAGAGAAACTATTAAATTAAAGATGTCACACACAAACAAAAAAAGCAAAAAAGAAACTGTGTTTCAACTTGAATGGTGAGATAACACCAAAAAGTTTTAGTAAACTAAAAAAAGTATCAATCTTAAGTAGACATGATTCAAATTAATAAAACATGGAGATCCTGTAACTCAATTTCACATGTCAACGGAATAGAAACACCACAAAGACAACTTTGGAGTCAATATGCAAAAACACTAAACTAAAATATGAACCAACTTTAAAAACATTGAACAAAAACGAAAAATAGCCTGCTAGTGAGCTAGTCTGCTTTAGAACCAATATTAAATAGATACATGAACCACTTTCACAAACATTGGGCAGAAAAAAAACATAAGAGGTTATTGAGGTAGTTCACTACACATATGGTCAAAAACACGTACATTACTTGATATATAAAAGGATATAGATTCAAAGTAATTAAATAAAATGCTCATAACCAAATCAACAAAACACTAAGGATGACTCCTAATAACCACTTAAGTTGTATGTGAATGACACCACTAATAAGCTAATAGCTATTTATATAGAAGTGTAGCCTAATGTTCACTAAAAACAACCTTATTAGGAATATATTGTTTAGGCATTTTATAAAAAAACATAATAAGATATTAAGAAATATTGCCAGAATGTATGCAGATAAATTCAAGTAAATTTACACCTCAAGAAAATAATATTCCCTGACAATGTGCAAAGGAATCATGAAAATACTGGAATAAGATGAGCACATCAGTAATAACTTGTTACTATTACTGATTTAACCTCTAAGATTTGACATAATAGAAATCAGAAGGTTGAAGATGTGAATTTTTCTGCACATCAAATAAAGAAGATGCACCAAACGAAGCAAATAAAGACTTGGAACATGAAACATGAAAAATATCAGCAGAGAGTGTGACATTAAGAAAGAATAGACATCAACTAACAGAAGTAAGAATAAATATCAGTAGACACTGTTAACGAAAGTACACTTTTGTAGAGAAAATTAAAACCACATGCTGAGTTGCGCTAAATGAATAAACTTTCAGGTAATTCAAGTTCAATGGGATCTACAGGTCTGTTAAATGGATAAGTTGCATCCAGTTCCATGGTCTTTTCAATCACCTAAGATAGAAAAATGTTATCCGTAAGTCTAAAGGTCTGCTCTTTTAATCATTTGTCGAGGATGTGAAGCTTTCGACTCTGCATTAAGAATAGAGCGGCCCTGCATCAAAAAGGAGATTAGAATGCTATCATAACATCAGGGAACGGTTACTTCTCAGTTCTCATAAAAACAATTTCAATAGACCTTGCCACCATATTCCACAGCAGTGTGCAGATGATAAGAACCATGTTTTTCATCCACTTTTTTGAACAATTAATATCATGTAGAATCAAATTTTACATATTGAGACAAACAGATCAAACAAACACCGTATTGAACTATTGCATATTGATGCATATTGATGTTATTCTTTCAAGCCCTCGAATCTCATTTGTCTAGTTGCATCCATACTCACATTTTATGGTTGACCCGTAGCTGAAGCTCGTATCCTAGGGATGATTTGATATCGTTTCCTCTTATAACAAAAATGCATAGTGGCAGCAATCACTAAGCCAATGGAAGATGCTACAAGTATGTGTTTGTATGTCGTTTTTTCGCCGCTGGCATCTTCAGATTCGACTATGAAGTTTACCTGTTTGATTGAAACTACTATAAGCACAACATATATACTCAAAAACTTGATAACCCATATGAACTTATTATAAATACAAATCGAAAAATGTCTTCTTAAACACCATTCTTACTTAACTATATAGTTTTCCTATTGGCAAAAAAAATGCCTCACATTAATGCACCTAAATGGCGTATATAAAACCTTTCTTTCCTTTTTGACCTTTCATCAAATACGTGGTGCACAATAAATATGAACGCCAGAGCAAGCATATAAACAAAGATATTGACTTATCTGCAGTAGTTAACTGACAACAAATATGAACGCCTGAATTGAAAATCTAAGGATGTATGAGTGAGCATCACTGATACAAAAGTCAGGACTCGGGAGACACAAATATTAAAACAATGCTTTCATAAAAAAAGATCCACTTACCTTCCTATGGTCATTTGGATGAATTATATTTGCAGCAACTGGATCAATATCCTTGAGACTATCATAGCTATAACTAAAATTTCGTTGCTCTAGGCTCTGGCAGAAACTGAAAATATGATTCTTTATCTCCTGATCAGGAAAAACAGGTTGCTCGTCAATTATTGTCTACATGTTCGGAAAAAACTTAAGAATTACAGCCGCACCATGTCATTTACATCGTTTCATCTAAGCAGCTTTCATCTGTATCTCCAGGTGATTCATTTAAAAGAAATCGACTCACAAGTGCTTGGAAATAGCAAAGATAAAAAAGAAAAAGTCAAAAAACTACATGTTAAACTCTAGATTAACGATTGTAGATAGGCAAATCAAACAAACCCATGAATTGAAGTTGACAAAGATGATAGATATCATTTACCTGAATATAGTAGTTTGTGCCACCAACAATGACAAGCATTTGATGGGTCAAGATTACCAACCACTTCCAACCCAAAGTAAAACTAAGAAAACTATCTAGCAAAAACAAATTCAAATAAAATGAGTTCAATATAAGCAGATGATTTCTCACCACTAAAATCAAGTTCTAAAGCTGTAACAGTATGATTATCAAGAATCATCGCAAGAACCTAAAAGAACAAACAGGAAAACGATGAAAATAACCTGACACTCCTCAATATCATATAACCGCTAAATCCAAGGAAAATTCATTAGTTTAGACAACACTACGGGAGAAAATTCAATAAAATCAATCAGTACTGTCTGCAAATATGCATTACAACTATCAAACTATTTCATACACTTCAAGGCCAGCAAAACTACAAAATTCTGATTTACAGAACATCACATGAATAATCAAATCGAAATATATACAACTGCTGCATTAACTTTCAAATCGATTACATATAATTCCTACACATATAGCAACCTCGATAATATCAGTATAATGAGATTAGATATCCTCGCTAGTATCAAGCACATACATACATACCACATAACATATTTATATGGACACGTAACGTAAAATCAAGTAATATACCTCTCGACAAACAGATCGATCGTGTCTCTAAACGCCACCGGATCAAGCAGCAACTTCATTATATCCTGAAACAAAATCCCTAAACACAAACACAAACCTCAATTAACGCTTCAGTTAACTGAGACCGTCGTCACGATCTTGACGTGAATGGAGAAAAAAAACCCAAATCAATATTTAACATAAGCAATTAAGAAACATGAGTTGCTCTGTGTGAATCACAAAAATACAAAATAAAAGGATGATAGAAGCTACATATAACAAAGCATCCATTAGAGAAAGATTTCCATCTATCATGTGTTCGATTTGAATGATAGGTTTTAAATCTGTAGATGTTATGCATTTTGATGGTGAAAGAGCTAAAATTTGTGCACCTTGTCCTGCATTACTGCACTTGCAGCACTAAACTCAAAAAGATTAACCAAGTTATGCAGACATCATAATCAACGAACACAATGCTGAAATCATGTATGAATGAAACCGTAACTGCAGATATAACATAGGAATTGATATCTCAAATTCTCAATTTAAGTAGCAGTTTCAGTAATGATGATAAGTTTTATGATCTTGGAGTAATAACTACAGAAACAGAATTGTAAATATGTTCATATATTGGAGAAATTAAGGTGATTGTTGTTTGATATTACCCGAATTAACTTTTGGTCCTTTCTTTTTACGGTCTGCGGTATCGGCAGGTTCGTTATCACCGGAATCGACATCGCCATCGCTGTCGTCATCCTCATCGGCTTCATCGATGTCGGAGGAAGGAGAAGGATCGAGTCGAGCTGCGTCTACTGCCCAATTGATTATCCTCCGAACCTCATCTTTTTCGTCTTCAACATCAATGACGCTGCAACTTTCGTCTTTCGCAATCTTCATGTGGTGCTCATTTGAAGAATTCGACACAGTTGTTGGATTAGGAGCTATAAGAAGAGCAGTGAAACGACTCCTTGAGGGAACTGTTACTTATTCTCTTCCGGTTGCCAGACATATCGTCTCCGTCGGGATGAGAAAGCGAAGAGGAAGAGATAAAGGCCCATTATAACCGAGTGCCCATTTATGGGTTTTGCCACATCAGCCAGAGCAAATTGCTAATTTAGCTTAAATCAATGTTAGTAATTCAAGAATTAGTGCCACATAGGATGGGTTAGATCCTGTTTTATATAGGATATAGACTATTATTGTTCTTTACTATTCAGTACTTAGTTTATGCACATCACTGACGATCGTCACTGGCTTTGCGGTGAAACATACTTCGAGATATCTTTGATGTACCTGTACACATGAGCTTTCTCTAAGACGACCATTGTTACTATTTTAAGCTCTTATTCTCGATCATGCAGGTTAGGATCGTTGTCCCAAATCAACAATTCATTACAAGCTAATGTGTTTTCTAAGATCCACACTTATCGGTTGGAGTTTAGAATAAATATATCGTAGCTTGTTCCAGTATTAAACTTGGAGGGCTCTGATAGTGAGCCGATTCGAGATGGCTAATCTCCCAAAGAAAACAAGAAAGAAAACTAACACTAATATCAAAACAATTCTTCTTCACCTTCAATGAAATACGACCATTACAATTTATAAAAGAAAAACAAACTAACCCACTACTTCTACCACTAAGCATTAAAAAAGGATAATGTAAACATGCATACGTGTGCTGGAAATTCAAACATGGAAACATGATGCTTTAAATGGTTGTAACTTGAGCTTGGAAGTTTGTACTTCCACTTGAGAAACAACAATTGTACCCAAGTACGTATCAATACTCCGCCCCTCAAAAACGACCTTGTCCTCAAGGTCGGAATTCTGTTGGATGGTCCGAGAGACGTTTTGGGTTTCAAAGGTGTAGAGTGCATAGCGGGTTTTCCGTAGTTGCATTGTGGTGGTGACGGCGGTGGAGTCGGGGTGGAAGGACATCGAGCTGGGCGGTGGCGACGACAGAAGCGGTGAGGGAACCGGGAGGTATTGCGCTTTGGGTTGTTGTTTGGCATAGGGGATATCGGTGTTAGGGTTGTCATGGTTGTCGAGGTGATGGTTGGTGGACGTGGAACGATCGCAGGTGGGTTTATGATGGCTAAAGTGTGGGAGGTGGCGAGAGGGGCGGAGGGGGCCGGTGGCGAGGGGCTTATTGAATTGGTAGTAGTGGTAGATTTGATCATCTCGGTTTGTTTGGTGATGAAGGCGTCGAGACGGGCGTTGTTGGCATCCATAACGGTGACGAGTTGAGCCAATTTCTCTGCTATGAGAGCAAGAGACTTTTCAAGACCCGGTGGATAACGGCAATGAGGAGGCATGGCGAGTTCGGGAATGAAAGCACCAATTGATAGTGAGCCGATTCGAGATAGCTAATCTCCCAAAGAAAACAAGAAAGAAAACTAACACTAATATCAAAACAATTCTTCTTCACCTTCAATGAAATACGACCATTACAATTTATAAAAGAAAAACAAACTAACCCACTACTTCTACCACTAAGCATTAAAAAAGGATAATGTAAACATGCATACGTGTGCTGGAAATTCAAACATGGAAACATGATGCTTTAAATGGTTGTAACTTGAGCTTGGAAGTTTGTACTTCCACTTGAGAAACAACAATTGTACCCAAGTACGTATCAGGCTCATGCTGATATTGACTTACTTTGGATCATGTTTGTGATACTTTAGCTATAATTATCTCTTCCTTATCCACGTGTATTACTATGTGACAACATTAGTCGTTTTGATTTCATATTTTTCTTTCATTTCTTTAACACTAACAGAAATGTTAGGTTCAAAACATTTGTAAGTTCTTCTTCCCAATCTATCACTGATCAATGATCGTATTAACTTGTTTTCTTCCATCCACATTCTATGTTCTATATTTCTTTACATGGTTCATTTTGTTGATTGATCTTTGAACATTTTCACACTAATTGCATTTAACATCACTCTTGAGTATTGTCGAGATGCCATCTTCCAGTCCATCCCTGTTGTCATCATCGCTGCAAACTCTGGGTAACTGATTCGGCCATCCTACAAAAAATATTATAACAAAATTAACACGGTTTCAAACACAATTCAAGTTCCTTTATTGAAATTGTTGTTAGTATTATATATAACCTTATCTAGGTCAGCGTCACGTATGATATCATTAACTAGCTTTTCGTTATGTGAATTTTGGTCTTCAAACAAAGACTCCTTTAGTTCGTCAAACTCAATGTACCCATTTTTGTTCTTGTCAAAATGACGGAAAGCTTGGCGAAGATGATCATCATTGCTGATCCTTTTCAAGTGAATTGCCACCATCATAAACTCCTCATAGTTCAGTACCCCATTTTCATCAAGATCAGCCTTCAATAAAGCACACAAACCATAAGCAAGTACACTTTTTTTATGTGGACAAAAATGAGCAACTTTCCGGCACATTTATAAATCAATAAAATCACAAGAAAACACATTAATAATGGATTAACTTCTAATGAGCATAAGGTTTTATCTATGGGGAGCACGGGTGTTATTTTTCGGAACGATGGTAGTATGGGTGTTATTATGTCGTATTTTTAGGGTTTCGGATTATTCGTGTCGACTTATTTGGCTTTTAGGCTGGTTGAGCTTTTAGGCTGGGAAAAAAGACGTGTTTAAGCAGCTGTTGCATGGTGCTATAACTAAGAGGTCACCAATTCTCAAACACCTTGTTAAGCTGGTTGTGGTGAACTATAACAAAAAAGAAAAACATGAAATATAAAAAAACCTTAATAATAAGCTGGAAAAAACATGAACCATAAGAATCTAAGTTGGAATTAGAGATATATTTGCAAAAAAAAAACAAGAAATATTAAACTATATATTATTGTATGTACATCATCTACGATTCTTGGTGCATTATATGAATCATTCAATGGATTGACAAGTTTACTTACAGCTTCCATTAGCATCCGAACATCAGGATCATCAAGTGGTTGATCTCCAATTGAACACAAACCATCCTTGAACTCTTCAAAAGTTAATGATCCATTCTTGTCCTTATCCATTTCATCAAACATCTGTTTTAGTCCATCTACTTGTTCATCCGGCAGGTTTTCTGCGACTACCTATGTTCAAATCTAAAAACAGTCAACACTTTGACTTTAAACTAGCAAAAGATATAGGCTAAATTAACTTACCCTTATGACTTTCTTTTTGAATTTGTTCATCAAAGAGAACTGTTGAATTCTTGATCGTACATTTTCTCCTAAAGGAATGTTGGGAACCTTATGGGCATTTTGAATCCACTGATTCTCTATATAAATCATGCAAATAAATGTATACGTTAGTTCAAAAGCTACTGACCAAACAAACCCTAAATTTTATAAATTCATGCTCTATATGTCTAATTTCAACTAAGAAGGTGTTTATTTTAAATTGTATATGCTCAAAAATATGACTTATTTTAATACGCTAATATTATCTAGCTTATTTTTGAACTTACAAGTTTATTATGTCTTAGCATAAGATTATGAGTCGGTCTTAGCAAAAAAATAAGCTGAAAATTAAGTTTGTTAAAAAGCTCTGTTGAAATCGATCATAATTCAGTAGCTTAGATATTATTATTTTATTATTTCTAAAATGTTCTTTTAGAAATTTTTATTTTTTTATTTAATTATTTGGTTTGTAACAAAAACAATATTAAACTTTTTTATTTATTATTGTACATATTAAACTATTTCTTGAACAATTGCTACAACACAAGTATATTTAATTACAAGTTTATGCAATTGACCAAAATCTTTTATCATGTCATATTTGTATCGATTATAGCAGATTTAAGATCAGCATTATACCATTTTTTTTATTACTTATACCTCATCAATTGCATCAATGCAATAAAAAGTTTATTATAAGAAAATTCTTCATTACATACAAAGTTATAACTGAAATATGAAAGTCCCTTACATTTTAAAATACGGTAAACCAATTATTGCAAAATTCCATTGATGGGTTGTCCCCTAATTAACCACATTGTTTCACCTAACTATGAAAGATTAGCCGTCTCGACATATGATCCCCAACTTGTTTGTCATACTGCTTTTTTCCACGTATAAATCTTATAAGAGATGATTTGAATATAAAAGAAATCATTGATACATAACAATCATACTCTTATGTCTTTACCAACCTACTATCTTTTATTCTCATTCACAAATTCAAGTGTATAATAGTTCAAACAATCAATTTTTATTGTGTATAGCTAATTTGTGTTATGCACAAATCACTTCTCAAATCTTATATATACATGTATACAAATGCAAATACATACCTAAGACTTCTTGAACGGTGAGTCGATCGTATGGGTTTTGGTCAAGCATGCCCTTGACGAGTTTTTTTGCATCTTCAGAGACCCTTGGCCAAGGGTCTCTTAGAAAATTTATGTCACCCTTGATTATTGCTTGTGCAATTCCCTCTTCAGTTTCTGTAAATCATAAATTTAAGTACATGAAAATTCGAATTATTTTATTTTCCCATAAAGTGTGTACGTTGTTTGGGAAAGTTTCCTATATACTTCCTTTTAGTTATGATTGATATATACCTAAAATTCATCATGCATTGAATGTACAAGTTATAATGCACCTAAACTTATTTTTTATGTTTAAAAAAATAACATACATATAGAAAGGATAATATGTAATATGATGATATAGGAACGAAACTAAGATTTTATTATTTGGATGTCTAACTTTATTATAAAATAGTAAAGATTATTATATAGACATAATATACGGATATCATGAAAAGTTTTATTATTTTTAAGATAAATAAATAACGAAAGTTTGACTAATTTTTAGAAACCTATTTATTATAGTACGATTATTACAACAAGTAGCAACGATTTATCCCTTCAATTTGTAATACTGAGTTGTATTTTATTAGGAGGAGGTTTGATTACAAATTTGGACTTGGTCTAATATTATTATGAAAAATTGAAGTAATTAGGTTGGCTTAGCATCATTCAGTCTCATTTTTTTTCGATCCCAGATTCATATATTACCCGGCCCATATATATAGTTTTTTGATCTAGTGAAATGTTCAATATAGTCCAAAGTTTTTGTGTAGTCCTGAGGGACAAATCTCAGCCACATGATAAAAAAAAAGGCAAATGCCCACCAGCACCTTGGGACACCATCACATGTGATTACCGCCAACCACCACCACCGACCACCACCTCCGTCCACCACCACAGCCGCGACCACCACCTCCGGCTGCCGCAATCACATGTGATTGCACACCGCCAACCACCAACACCGACCATCACCTCTGGCAACCCAATCACATGTGATTGAAGCCACAATCACATGTGATTGCACACCGCCAACCACCACCATCGACCGCCGACCACCACCTCCGGCCGCCGCAATCACATGTGATTGAAGCCACAATCACATGTGATTGCACACCGCCAGCCACCACCACCGACCATCACCTCCGGCTACACAATCACATGTGATTGAAGCCACAATCACATGTGATTGCACACCGCCAACCACCACCACCGACCATCACCTCCGGCCACCTCATCTAGCGACGCAATCACATGTGATTGCACACTGTCGGCCACCACCACCACCACCGCCGACCAGATCTTTTTTTGAAGCATCAAACGACGAATCTGAGACCAAATCTGAACTCCTCTCATCAAACCGAGTTGAACCACCACCATCCCCACCCTAAACAACTCCGGCAGCCGGCGAATTTGGCCTCGTCGGCGCCGATCTGAGACATTAACTCCAGATCTTTTTTTTAAGCATCGAAGGACGAATCCGAGACCAGATATGGACTCCTCTCATCAAACCGAGTTGAACCATGTGCGCCACCACCATTAACTCCGGCCGTGGTGGTCGGATTTTGCAGCGGCGGCCATGGTGGCCGGAGTTTGCTCGATTTCTCGTTAATGGAGGATCGTGAGGACGATCAGGCTCCATAGTCTTGTAGGGGAGTCAAAATCGATCACCCTCACCAAAAATCAAGATGATCCGACGGTGGGATCGCCGGAAAACGGTTTATTGATCGTGTGGCTGAGATTCGTCCCTCAGAACTATACAAAAAAGATGGACTATATTGAATACAACTCATATATTTCCATAGAATTAACTACCATTAAATGATCGAGAATACATACATACCTGCCCATATATATATATATATATAGTTTTTTTATCTATATATTTCCATAAAATTAACTACCATAAAATGATGGAGAATACGTAGGTACCTGCCCAAAAAGGAGGAACTCCACAAAGCAAGATGTAAAGAATGACACCAGCACTCCAAACGTCGATCTCTTCTCCGTAGTTCCGTTTGAGTACTTCTGGTGCCATGTAATATGGGCTTCCCACAATTTCCCTGAATCTTTGGCCTACAATTAACCAAATCAAGTACTGTTAATTAGTATACGAACTTAATTACGATAACAAAAATAAGTTAGATTTGCTTTTAATTTAGAACATACGTACGTACCGGGCTTAAAGAATATCGAAAGACCAAAGTCGATTGCTTTTAAAGATGCATTTTCGCCTTTGTGAGCATACAAGAAGTTTTCGGGTTTCAAATCACGATGTATGACTCCATGTTTGTGACATACCTACACAAACATACAGAATAACAAATATTTATTATTTACAGGAAGATGTAATATTAGAATAAAAAAATATTGATTACTTCATAGAATTTTTATACGGGTAAAATATATTTTGATCCTTAAAGTTTAGGTTTAAAATGGTTTAATCTCTAAATTTTTTTAGAGAACGTTTAAATTCCTAAACTTGTTATAATTTGTTGTTTTAGTCACTTGACCTTCTATAGTAGGTTACTAACCTTTTAAAGAACATTTTAATCATAAAGCTAAAGGGTATAATCGAGTTGAGCCGAACATAGTCAAACTTTAACTCGACTCGGCCTTTAAGACTTGAGCCCTTAAAGATTGAAGAACCGATTGGTTAGTGGTCACCGGTGTTCAACAGTCTACCGCTTCACAAAATCATCATCTCATGGACAAGGGTGGACTCAAGGTATAACCGATGGTGGCACGGGACACCAGCCAATTTTATCGGCGTAATGTAAATTTTGATTTTTTCAAGGCGCTGTTACCATTTCGTAGTGTAAATTTCGATTTTTTCATGCTAGTGTTACCACCCATTTCTAATGGTGCCGCCACCCATTTCAAATATTGGGTCCGCCACTGCTCATGGATTACCTAGCTAGAAACTCGAAAACAAAGATAGAGATAGATGAAATCCAAGTGTGCAATCATCAAACTAGTGCAATTACATGTTTGAACTGGTTCGGACATCCGGGTTAACACTAGTTTTAAGACACTCTTCTTAATAACATTGGGAGATTTATGATTTATCGGATTTCATCATTTCTGTACGTTGCATGTATAAAGCATTAAGAGATCACGTAAATTTGACTAGATTTTCCTTATAATTAAAGCCAAGAACGTATTTAATTATTATCAAGAACAACGAATATAGTAATAACCTGGACAACTTCAAGAATGGTCTTGATAACAAGGGCAGCGGCTCGTTCTGTATAATGACCTTTAGCCACGATTCGATCAAAGAGTTCACCACCTTCACAAAGCTCCATAAGTAAATAAATGGCGTCTTTATCTTCAAAAACATCTTTATAACTCACAATATTAAGATGCGCAGGCATATGTCTCATTATAGCCACCTCTCTCCTCACATCTTCAACATCAATATCTGCCCTTAATTTACTCTTTGATATCTTCTTGCATGCCACTTTCTCACCTGTTGCTATATCTTGACATTCATACGTAATACCGAATTCGCCCCTACCAAGCTCTCTCCCGAGCTTGTAACGTTTAAAAATGTCTTTCCCGGCCGAGTCTTTGATGACACGAGGCGGACGGGTGAATTTCGAGGTCTGAGATTTCAAGGATTCAAGTTGTAGATCATCTTGTGAAATGGGTTGGACAAGACTGCTGTTTCTGGTTCTTCTAATGTAGCTTGTGTTGGCAACAGAAACGCAACCCCCCATGGATGATGATGATGATAATGATAGTTTTGGTAATGCAATTATGGTTTGAATGTTGGGTGGGGGGCGCAAGTTGAGAAGATGAGAGATTAGGGATTCTGGAAACATTTTTACAAAGTAGATTAGGGATTGGAAATCCTGATTTTGTGGTGCATTTTTAGATTTGATGGTGATTTAGAGGGTGGATATCTGTGTGGTTCTTTTGCATCATACATGTCCCTAATACCTTGATTTTTGTAATTTTTACAAAAATACAATTTTAATATGGTGCAATTAGTCAATAACAATAATGTACAATAATGGATAAAGGTAATCTTAAGTAACTATTTTCACTTTTAATTAAATAATATATAATTTTAAAGAAGCAGTTTACCAATAATTCATAGAATAGTAAATATATTACTATCTGTATCATACTATGTCTATACTCTATCAATACAGGATTAATTTTTTGGAAAAGAAACCAACTTGGTATATTCTTTTTATTTAGTTATGCATAAGGAGGCTATAGAATTATTAACCTTAATAGTGTCAAAATACTTCTAGCTTAGCGGTATCAAGGTGTTGAAAGATGTTTTTTATAATCTATATAGTTTAAAGAATAGATTAGTATATACGTATGTTCTAACTGTTAAAAAAACTTATACAAGTTATATGTCATCCGGGCTTTCTTTTAGCTTCGGGTTTGTTTATTGGGCCGTGGGCCCACATCGTAGGACCAAATAATGTTAGAGTAGAATTGGTTAGCACACGATGAGTTATTGCCCGAAAAATACGGGCAAAGTTTCAAAAGGTAATAAAGGAACGCGAAGGTGGTGCCCTCGGCCACTGTCCTCTCCTCCTTTCCATTTGTATTGCCAACGCGGGAAATTGAACTACTCTGATGTACGTACTCACGGCGGCGACGTCTGTATCCACGGCGGGGCTTCGATTCCACTGAAAAGCTTGTTTCCTTAGCACCTCCACTACTTAATTTAGGTACGTTAAAGTTTTCACTTCCATCCGGAAAAAAACTGCTGTCATTTGAATATAAACAGTTCAGTTGCGAGATCGAATGGTAGAAAGTTTTATGTCTTCGATATGCACATATACGTAAATTTAGAAGGTACAGCTAGAGATACAATCTATACTTTTTTACGACGTGATTTCATATTAGTATCGATTTCTTCCTTTTGTCTTCCAAAACTGATGTTAGTCCTGAGATCTTATCACATTTTTTATAATTGTAATAATTGGCCTAAATTTGAAAAGTACTCGAATACTAATTTGCATTTTACAAAAGTAGGATGCAAATTAACACGATTATTGATCCGTCGTGTTCGTTTTCAGAATTGATATATGTTAGTAATCCTACGATATGGCTGGAATTTTAATGTAATAGGAAGCTGCATTTTGTAAATAACTGGTTGGCATTTCTGTGTTCAAGGAGATCCGGTCTTGCTTGTCAAATAAAACAAAATAAAAATAAAAAATTTACTATCTTATTGAAGGTTTTTAACAATCTGTACCAAAAATGCAAAAAATTTATGTGTTAAATTTGTATATTACACAAGTAACTTGCTTTTGGAAATGATTTGACGCGGGTACTCTTACACTTGCATACCACTAAAACCAAGAGTGTTTTGGTCATTTAGGTGTTTAAGCAAGCCACTAAAATTGTTGGAATAGCATAGTGCAAGTGTTTCAAGAAAAAAAAAACACATAATAATATAATTTGAATAGGAGCATATATATAAAGCGACTTTTAACAATAATATTATTTGAATTTTTCACAAGATGAATGTAGCATGTTTTTCAGTCATTTTTAATCACATTTATCTAGTTTGGTTTTTGGCTCTTTAAACAGCTGTTCTTTTTTCTTTTCTTTTTCTAAAAATGATATTGTTTTGCTTATATTTGTTTTTATGAAGAATGAGCTCGGCTTAGTATAAAAATCAGCAATACACTGCAGATATTATAAAGACATATGACCATATGCTGAAAGCTTCTTCTTTGACTTGTTCTTATTTCATTTCCTCAAGTTTTCTTGGTTGAATCGGTAGTTAGTCTTGTTGGTCAATTATGCTAATTTATTTGAAAATTATACTAGTTCTGAACTTTGTGATCTTAAGATCAATTCAATATTCTTTTTTTGGCCTCAAGTTTGTCCTTTTCTTCTTTGCTGGCATCTTGAAGGCTCTTTGTACTTTTAGCTTTTGTTATTTGGTGTTAGGATTTCTTTGCGTTCCCGAAACCTTGTTTCCAGAAATCAAGGGCACCTGCTTTTCCAAAACTGCATTTCAGGCCCAAGAAAACTGATAATCACGTTGGCATAATGCAATTTTAATTGTCCCCTTAGTGGCTTAGTTGGATTACTAAGGATCTCCTAACTAACAATGGTTTAAATCACATTGACACAGTGCACATCAACATGGTGCATACAAAGGGATGTATTGTTCTCCAAGAAGAAGCGAACACCCCAAATTATCATGCACGCAAACTTCTCAGATCAGGATCAAATGAATCATTAAAACTCAATCTTCGTGAGGTGGGTCCTGTTTCTAGATCCCGATTCAAGACTTCCAAAAAGGGTGGTGAGACTGAAGATGGTGAATTTGGTATTACTTTGAGGAAAGAAGAATTGCTTGATCATGATAACTGCACATGGTTGTCTTCAGGTGGTGCACCATCTCCATCAACTTCTTGTCAATATGACAGTTCATTTGGTTACTTGGACGTTAAGTTAGATGCATGGTTCATTTCTTTATTATCAAATCAATCACCAAGATCCGCTACCCTTTTAAGTACAGAAATTACATTCTTTGATGGTTCTCGAGCGAATCCTATTGAAGAAGCATCTTTAGTTCTTGATCAAAGAAAAAATATGGTTGAAGGTGTCCTTTTTCAGGAGAACTTAGAGGAGGAAGAAGTGGTTTCGTGGCTGGAAAGCGAGTCACCTGGTAATGGCAATTCAAAATGGTTTAAAGGTCAGAGTTCAGATAAAAGATCAAAGTCCGAGTCTGCATATTTCAAATATGATCTTGCCACCTCATTTAGTAATAGTGTTTCTTCGACAACTGATAGCAGTGACGAGCACTCGCAATTTTCTTCATCATCTAGCTCTGATTACTCATCAGAAATTGTGGATTTCAAAGAAATTGGTACAGATAGACCACTTTTTTGGCCATTTAATTCAGTATCTGATTGGAGTTCAGAGACTAAATGGGATTTCTTTATTATGTCCCCTCGTAAATCCATTTACGAAGTTGGTAAGTCAACACAAACCTCTCGTCATGCTATGAACCCGAGAGTCCTTAATGGGGAACTGGATTCAGAAAAAAACTGCAATAGAAGGCTTTTCTTTGGAAAAAACTTAAACTCATCAGATAGTTTGGATCTGAAAAGAGCAAATGACATCAATTGTGGCAGGAGGATGAGAAGCAAGCCTTCAATGTTGAAAAAATCCACCAAAACTAGCACAAATATAGTGCCTCTTCACAACAAGACTGATTTTGAAAAGAGTAGGACTAAAACACAAGTTTGCAAAAGTACCCAGCTTTCTGCATCTAATGCTGATTCGTTTGAAGACACCGAAAATGAACACTTGCTTCATTCATCATCATTTAGTTGCGTTCCACCTTCAGAAAATGTATCTCTTGAAGACACTGGTACTAAAACACCAGTCTTTTGGCCATCTAGTTGTGCATCTGGATGGAATTTAGATACCAAATGGGATTTCTTAGTGATGTCGCCACGAAAGACCTCCCCCAGTACTTTGAGACTTCGAGTTATCAATGGAAACATGGATTTAGAAAAAGGTTGCAGCAGAAGGCTCGAGTTTAGCAACAATTCAAAATCCAGCACGAAAACAGTATCCATGGGTGAAGAATATGACACCATGGAGTTGCCAAAAGCTGAGGGTTTGACCAAAAAGTCCATGTGCAAGCACAGAATAGTTCTGGAAGATCTTCTGTTAGTGGATAAGTTAAATACAGAGAGTGCCATTGAACAAGTATTAGGACTTGGTGAGTTTGATGGGCATGAGGGTATTGAATCTGAATTCAACAAAGAAGAGTTCTCTCTTGTTCAAATTACATGAATCATCCCTTTATGTTTCATTATCGGGACGAGCAGAGAACTCGTTTCTTTTGTTCAAGTTAGTGTTAGTGTGATTTAGCCTCACGCGTCAGCTACTTGCTTTCGGTTGATACTCTGTATTTTGATCATTTGTTTATTAGTTCAATCATGTACATTTGTGAGTAAAGAGTGCGTTCTCTTTGAATATTAGTGGTATTGCCTTTTAAACTATATATCTGCTTCTTGTACTTTAAAATGCACAGTTTGGAATATTTGGATGGTGCTTGTTTATATATAATTATTTAAGGGCAAATGACCAATTTTTTCCAATAAGATAACCCATGGGTGTGAGGTATGTATCAGGGATAGGAACTTGGAACTCTTTTACATGTTTAATGCCCACAATCTTTATATTACAATTGTCATGACTAGAGTTGTGGATAAACGGTGTTAACTGGGACTTAGATAAATAATTTGATACATGCCGACGATTGCTATTTCTCAAGTGGAAGTACATGCTTCAAAGCTTTGGGTACAAGTATTCATGTTTTCCACGTGAAAAATGGAAGTAGTTAGGAATTAGTCATGTTGATCCATGTTTCCATATTAGCATGCATTTCGGCAATAAAACCCCATGTTCTAGTTATGCATTAGTAGTTGCATTAGTTGTTAATTTCTTTTCCATAAATACCTATGTAATTTGCATCTGAGAAAATGAAGAAGAAAATAAGTATTATATTGTTAGTCTATTCTTTATCTTTTCTTAGGAGATTGATCATTTTGAACCGGGCTTTATCGTAATTCTTTCGAGTTGCTTCCGTCTTAGCTTTACTCAACCTCTTTTCTGTAAATCGCCTAGGCCCTCGTTCTTTTAGGGCTCTCTTTTTAGATTTTTGTAAGTCTCGTACTTGGAGCCTTTCTTAGTTTCTTATCCTAAACAATGAAATCATAATATCTTTTGCCTTTGTTAAAAAAAAGTTGACGGATAAACAATGCAATTAAATTCAAATGTTGTGAACCAACATGTTCGAATTTGCTAAATGTTTGTCAGTTTGTATACAACTTGAATTGATAATATTAAGACATTCACGTAGTAAGATTTGTAGATATCTTTTGATCTATTGTACATAGACTTGGCCACAAGCAAGCTTCTAAACAATTTTATCTCTTCGTTATCAATGGATAAAATCTAAGAAGTATTTTAGTCGGTATTTATAGTTTTATACTAAATCACTTATTTACTAAAAACGTCTAAGTATGAGTATACATTTTCAAACAAGTCTTGTAATAATATAGATAAAATATCACTTATTTTCATAAACTTCAATTCTAGATCCTTATGATATAAGGTGTGTTCGGCAAAACTAGTCAGCTATAATTCTCCATAATTCTGTTGTGAACACATCCATAAAATTTGACGTAAAGAGTCTTATTCTTATAGCTCCAACAACATAAAATCGTAAGATTTAAGTTAAAGGTGTACAAATTAACAACTTCATCAATCATTCTTGGGGCAAGAGTGCACAAGTTTAGTGGGAAACGTGGAAAATAAAATAAAAAATGTATATAAGAAAACAAGATATAACGGACTCCCCATTTTACACGTTGGCTCACAATTTCGTACCAAATTTCTATCTCCTTATTACCCTCCCGTTTTCCGCCTATTTACCACCAACCCTAACGCCGGTCACCCCTCTTCAAGGACAAAACCGTCATATACTAATTACACGTCAAACTAAACTCGTGATTTCTTCATATTGGTTTTTTTTCTTCTTTTGACTTCAAAAAACCACAAATTCAAAACCCCACAATTTCTCACCAACTGCAATAATTATTTATACTCTCTAATTCTTTGATTTCGATCATAATTCTACACAATTCCTTTAATTCATCAAATTTGTGCATCGGCGCATCGTAATTCAGTTCGTTTATTCTTCGGGTATGTAAATTTCAATTATCCTGTTGTTTTTTTGTGACTTTAATTCGAGCTTTTCTTATGTGGTTAATAGAGAATTATAGTTAGATTATCGGGTTATCTATCCGTCTTTGAAATCGAATAAAAAGAATGTGATTACTGTTGACATGATGATTTGATCCAATCTAATTCGTTTTGACATATATAGTTTGCATTTCCTGTCTTATGGAAATTGATCTGCAAAATTTTATTCAATTTGATGTAATAGACTGCGTTTGGTAGAACTTTAAGAGTTGGATCGTGGTTTTGGTGTTAATTTCTGTTTATATGCTTAGGTTTATGACCTTTCTGTTGCTATATGTTCGGCAATCACATAACAGAGAACGTACCTCATCATCTGTCCTTATGTACTCAGGAAAATACCACTTGGCCGTTAAAAAAATGTTTTTTTGGTCCAACTTTGGTCATTCAGTAACGGAAATGTTGACTGTTGGTGTGTTTTCCTTGGGATCGCTGACAACTCAAGTGGTATAGTGGCTACTGCCGGACAGAATGAAAAATGCATTGATATGTTTTTGTAGTTTCACCTGATACTCCAAATTAGTTAGTGTGGATAAGATTTTTTTAATTAGCATGAATGTATGACGCTTTATTTCTTATGGTGCATAACTTTGTTTGTTACTTCCTTGGGTTATTTGATTTGGTTAGAATAATAGAATTATTGAATGTTTCACTCACACGCTGCACACACTTTTTTAAAGTTTTTATACTAAAAACTCATAGATTTGTTCATGATATGTGTGTATCAAATTGCTGATGCATATGTGATTTTCTTTCTTCCTGATGTTAGATTTTGTTTATTACAGATCTTTCTTCAAAAAATTCATACTGTCTAGTATCTGCTATAATGCGTGCACCATCGTTGCTTACACAATGCTTACCCGGCTTGGTACCTGATCGGGTAGGCCAAAGCATATCAACTGCATCCGACAGGGAGACACATTTACCTTCACCAGCTGTTGAAATTGTACCTTCTAAGGTATTGTATTATCTGAAGTAGACAACTTGGGCTCTGGGGTTTAAGTTCACTCCAGTTTACATAACTTCCTGATTCAAGTGCATAATGTTCCTATCTGTGCAGATGGAACACCCTTATAAATATGCTGGCGAGAGCATAGATTTGCAAGGACTAGATCTCTTCAAGGTGTGTTATGTCCATATCTCATTGTATCTACTGATTTACCTTTCAGTTTATGTTATATTTGTTATAGTTCCTCGTTGGCTTTCTAGGAATTGAGTTCTCTCATGGGTTAAACTACATGGGATTTCATATTTTCTTTTTGGCGTGTTGGAAGTTGTTCATAGCTGGATATATTGTCATACATTTGTATTTTTTGTCAAAATGCAAAACTTTTGTCTAGTAGCCACCGCAGTATAACCATATAATTTGTTTTTTCTTCACAATTCATACCCATAATAATGATTGAGGAGTTAGTTTGAATACGCTGATGCCTTTGTATATTAAACACTTCTGATGGGTCAACTTTGCAGTGTACATCAATCCTGTATTTGATTTAATGGGCCTCCTAATTTCTATTGCAGGGAAGAGTTAGCGTCTCAGACATGATAGATTCTGAATTGATGTCATCAAAAGCCGATGGTAAGTCTAATAGTTTTGCTTCTTTTACTTAATATATTCTGCAGCAACATGGTGCCTCTTAATATTAGTATTTATGGTTGTAAAACATGTATGTGAGCATGACATCATCAATTTCGTTAGAACTCAAATAGATTTTGGTGCAGGATCTTTCAAATCATGGGACAGCTCATTTGATCTCGTGAATGTCCTTAAACATGAGATCCGGGATGCACAACTAAGTTTTAGAGGCAAAAGAGTGCTGGAGGTATTCTTTTTACACACAACAAACACCTTTTTGTGTTTTGGTTTTGAACGGTATACAGTATACTTATTTGTGGATTATTAATATTGACGGTTGGATATACTCAATAATATGAAGTATGTAATAGTAATTCTATCTATAAACAACATTCTGATAACCATATAATATTGATGCCTTTGCATACTGAAATTAATTATCTATATTTTCTTATTTATCCAGCTTGGTTGTGGCTACGGGCTTCCAGGGATCTTTGCTTGTCTTAAGGTACATTTTATCATGCTTTTGTACCTTTCATTTCCTTCTTCTTTACTACTGCTGCTTGTAATCACTTCTGACTAGTTAGAGATGGTTCTGAAAGCTGAACTATATAACACTGTTTGTAGGTTGTAAACTAGCAAAACATCTGAATGTTTGCTTTTCAAAAAATAAAAAATAAAAAAATCTGAATGTTTGTAATTTGTCTATTTTACCCTTTAAGATATTAAGTGATTAAATTAATAAATCAAGTATTTGATTTAATACTACCATTGTTCGTAACTGCCATTAATTAAGAAAAATAAATTGATAGAAAGAACACCAGATATTTGTCATCTTTGTCCTCTTCAAATACCCAAAGTCAAAGAACAAAATTTCGTGTAAGACGCTGATATACCTCGGCAATAATATGGGGTTATGTACGAGGTTTGAACTGTCGAACCGCTTTGAACACATAAAACCCATGAGCGAATCAGAGCTAAGAGGTTTTCATTGTTTTTATTTACACCTTACATATATTCTTATCAAAACATGGATGGTAAATAAGTATTGCATAGAATTACATGGATTCTAGGTGAAAGAGAATATTAACAGAAAAACAAAGAACATGGACTATCTTTTAAACATAATGTATCTTAAATGACAAAGATATTGTATGAAATGTTATTCAAGAGTTGTAACTTAAAACCTTAAATTATTGCACATAACTGATAACACAGGGAGCTTCAGTCGTACACTTTCAAGACTTAAATGCGGAGACTATAAGATGCACGACAATCCCAAACGTTCTGGCCAATCTTCAACAAGCTCGTGACAGACAGAGTCGACAGCCTGAAAATTCCGTAACTCCATCAAGACAAACTATTTCTCCATTGGTCCATTTTTATGCTGGGGAGTGGGAAGAACTTGCTACTGTTTTATCTGTTGTTGAAAATGATGTACTCGAATTACCAAAAACAAGAAATCTTAGTTTCTCTGAGGAGGATTTCATAGATGGATGCAGTAGTCAAGATGGTAGCTTCATTGGACTAGAAAATTTTTCAAGGCGATCAAGAAAGCTTTCAGGAAGTAGGGTTTGGGAGAGGGCTAGTGAAGCAGATAAAGGAGGAGGATATGATGTTATTTTGATGACTGATATTCCATACTCGGCAACTTCTCTAAAAAAGCTGTATGCTTTAATTAAAAAGGTACATTTTTCTTTGCCATTGAAATTTGGAAGGTGCAGTAATTAGCTTGTATATCTGGTGTCTTTTGGATTAGAGGCTGAAAAAATTGACCCAAGTACCAACAAATAGGTTGCTTTGTGTTGTGTTATAAAAAATTTCTATAACAAGTCAAACGGGTTAAGCTATAGATTACTTAAGAGGGAAAGGGGTCAAATGGGTCAAAGAGGTTGAGAATATTTTAATGTGTTTTCATATGCGTGAAGTCCTATGAATCACTTTTTTAAGGCAGTTAACTTGTTATGATAATAATATGATTCTCTAATCATATTTAATACATTTAACTATATATTAAATTTAAAAAATTAGGTAAACATGCTGTTAAAAAAATAGGTAAACCATTTGGACCCATGCCAAAAAATTCTGTTTTGATCTGTTGCTTAACCTGCCCATATAGCACCTATAGGTTAGATAATGCTTGGTTCCTTGCTATTGAAATTGGTTATTGGTGCTAGTTATAAAGTTATTATGTGGGCGTCACCAGGTATTCATCATTTTTCATTATATAGGACTCATATTTATACCAATGTTGACCAAAAACATGCCAAATGATGAAAATACCCCTAAATTTTTTTTAAACAATATCTTTAACATACAATACATTGACACTTGATCAAAGATACTTCTGTCTATATAATACATGGGTGGACTTGATGAAAAAAGTTACTCGAGGGACCTTGGATACATTATCCCAATTCTAGCCATTTGAATGGTTAGAGATAAAACATTACTGGAGCATTACTAAAATTGCTGCTTCTACTTGATAGTGATATAAGCTTCTAGTTCAGGTAATATATATGCTAACTCTTTCATTATTATATTTTTTTCATCAGTGCTTGAAGCCTCCTTATGGTGTGTTATTTGTGTCCACAAAAAAACATTATGTTGGCTTCAACAGTGCTGCAAGACAACTGAGGACCCTGGTCGACGAAGAGGGCGTATTTGGTGCCCATTTGATTAAAGAAATGACAGACAGAGAAATCTGGAAATTCTTTCTTAAATAAACAAACCATCTGAAACGTCCACAGAAATTACAAGTTAAAATATTATCACTAATCTGATGACCTTAATCCTTTGATTATTTCACATATATAATTGATTACAGTGGAAAATAAGTCATGCTCTATGCTACTAACTTTGTATTCTTCTTGTCAAAGAATACGCCTTGCGGATATCTTTCAAGTTTTTTATTTTGGGCAAAAGGGGTGTGCTGCTAGCAACATCTAAAGTAGATACTTCAACACTCACATACCTCCATTGATTTAGTCATTTCAATGTTTACTCGTCAGGAAGGTACGAGAGCGTTACAGCGTCTGACCTCGGTGCTGTTATTAGTATATCCTTTTCCTTTTTACTTGATTTTGCACATGTGTTAAGGACCTAGTGATTCTATAGTGCCTTTTTTTGTAATGCTTCTGTGTTTTTGACAGTAATATGAATTTTATTTTGTGTTGTGGAACTAGAAGCTTTCCTGTTTGGTGTATGATTACATTGCTGTTATTATGTATTTTCTTTAATTTTGGTGATGTTCTAATTATTTATGAATTGTAATTCTCTGAAGAGGGAAAACATATAACACAGACTAGCACACCTCTTTTACACAGCCTGCACAATCTGGTATGCAGAAAGTTCAAGTTTTCACAAAGTGGTTAGGATTGTGCATAAGATATGCATACTTTGAAAGATAACTGCTATACATTTTCTTGAGAAAAGTTTTACATAACACCAGCCATGTCTTGATTTATCATATACTCCACAATATTGAAAACTAGAGCAGAATCAAGAGCAAGAAACCAAACCAAAACTCATTTCACAAATCTTATTTCAGGTAGGAAGGAGCTAGACCCTAGGACTACTACACAAACGAATCTTGGTACCCGTACTTGTGTCGTTTGTTATACTGTAACAAACTCGCATAAGTTCGGTCCCACACTCCAATATAAAGGGTTTCATCATCTGGGCTAAGTGACACCCCCGAGATTTCTCCAAAGAAATCGATTTCTTGTCTTTTTTCATAGTTTAAGTGGGTGTCGTAAACATGCACGAAATCTGCAGGTTCAGCCACCACCAAAAACTGCCCGTTTGAAGAGAACCGAGCTGACCTTACTGCACCCATGTTACCCTTGAGAATTGAAACCGGGTTAGAAAGGTTTCTTAGATCCCAAACCCTGCAGGTCTTGTCTTGGTTCCCTGTAGCAAATATTCTTCCATCTGGATGCCATGCAGAAGCAAAAGAGTAGTCAAGGTGTCCTTCAACTGATGCCACTGTCTGCAATATTACAATTACAAAATTCACCATATAAGTTTATTGTAAATGCATACAGCCCTACTAAAGTGCTTTATTCAAAAGCATAGATTACTGTTGTAATAAGAACAGTCTATAAGGATCTTGATAAGAACTGCCTACACAATGCAATGTCCAACTTGATCATACAACCAAAGAGAATTAAAACTGTCAGATAAAAAGGCAAACACGTAAAAATCGCTTACTTTTCCATTTGATGAGTCCACAATAAGTCCATCAAGATGATCTCCAACAACAGTTATAAGCTTGCGATCTGGGCTTAATGATGAATGCTGCAACCATAAAAGTTCAAGTTTAGCATCTGAAATTAAAGCAACCATAAAAGTTCAAGTTCATTGCATCTGAAATTCACTCCACTCACTTATGAATGGGTTTTTCAGGTTATGTTTCATCTCTAGAAGCTCAACCGAGAAGAAAAAACGATTGAAAATTGGCTCAAAAGGAAATTGGTCAGATGGATTGTGTAGATGCCCAACATTAGATTTTAATGCATAGAACTTCCCAGGTCCATATTATCAAAAAAGTATTTGATTGTCACAAAAATATGTAACTTCTGTAATCTTATTTCACTAAATACTTTAAAAAAAACCAGGCTGATACATTTTTGAAAAAAGGTGTTCCTGATCAACCCAACCAATCTGCATCTACTTGTCTGAAAGTTACCTGTTTTGACCTAACCTGTTCTAACTAATTACCAGATAAGAAAGAGAAACTGAACAATAAAATCAGCAAGAAACATACATTCACTGGCCAAGGAAAGCGGAAGTGATTCATAAGCTGAAATCTCTCCATATCGTATTCTCTCACACCACCATCATTGTTTGATGCCATAAAATGCTTTCCACCACTACAAACCAACTCAGTAATCAACATGTTAACACCAGCAAGATCATATACAGATGCAATTTCAGCCCATTTAGGTTTGAACAAGTCAAATCAGGTTTTTATTTATCTCTATTGAGTCGCACGGTGAAACTAGAAAGGTATTTTTGGTGCATAAAGCCCCTAAAACATTTAATTAAAAAAAATGACCAAAACAATCAAAAACTCCATAACTAGTAACCACATCTGACAAACAAATTCTTTATAATGAAGTCCAATAATCTTTTGAAACAGAGAACAAGTGTTTTCATGCCAACCCAGTCTGACTTGTACCAAAAGTTACCCTTCTTTACAATGAACTAATCCATTTGGCACCTGCAGTTAGGGTAACTAATCTGCCATAGGTTGTAATTACCTCAAACTGTCATATATCTCAACAGCATTTGTTATGGCATTGTCATCATAAGTTGTTCTTGTACAGAAACTTACTCCCTGTTTATCCAAACGCTGCATCATATAACAAGAGAAATGAAAATATCAGAGACCGAGCATCATACAAGACAATAAAGTTTATCAAAAAGTAACCGATGATTGGAACTGCATGTAAATGAGGAAATACAAGTTAAGAGAATTTCCGCACAAAGGATCCTAACTGACACCTTCCTTAATCGTGTAATATCTATCAAAAAATCATATTATATTTCACATGTCTTAAAGAAGATTACTTATGCAGGCCCATGTAAAATATTTTCTCTGGATCGCTCAAGGTTATCAATTAGTGTATTTGGACAAGAGAATGCTAAGAAGTAAATATTAATATTCCTAACAAGATCTTATGTTGCTAGAAAGCAAAAAAACGGTCTAGCAAGCAGACCCGAATTGAAAATTCAAAAGTACAATGATAGAAACTTGATAACAGAGAAAACAATTGTAAGATAGGAGGTAATTTGTATTGAAGAAATCAGATGAGAACCAAGGTGGTATCTCACTGCCCAAGCACTAAGGCCGATTACAATACTGTAAACTGAATAAAAGATGACATGCCCTACCACCCTCCACAGGAGGGGAATAAATAATAATTAAGATACGCCTTCTAACAAACTAACCGACACACACCTCACCCTCCCACACGGGGGCCTCTCCTGCGTGTGTAGACAATCCATTCTCTGGGCTGGTTACTGGGCTGGTCTTCATTAGTTAAGTTGGGCTCAGTAAACGGATCCTTATCAATACCCACCCCTTGAAAAGGCAGCTTGTCCCCAAGCTGAAATGATGGGAATTGAGTTTGGATGTCAATAGCATCTTCCCAAGTGGATTCATCAACAGTACCTGACTTCCATTGAATGAGCCATTGTTCGGTTTGAGAACCATTCTTGTCAACGGTGCGAGTAGCAAGGCATTTGTCGGGGATATGATCAAGGGACGGGTCAAGCTGCAGTTCAGTTGGCAAATCTGATTCGACAGGAGCGTTCCCGACAGCCCGCTTGAGCAATGAAACATGGAAAACAGGGTGGATGCGTGCTGTAGCAGGGAGTTGCAGCTTATAGGCGACTGGCCCCACCTTAGCTGTAATCAGAAATGGACCGTAAAATCGAGCTGCAAGTTTCTGATGTATGCGACGGATCACAGATTGTTGTCGGTGAGGACGAAGCTTGAGGAAAACCCAATCCCCTATTTCAAAATGAACATCTCGACGATGTTTGTCGGCACTTTGTTTCATTTGGGCCTGGGCTCTAGTAAGATGATACTTAAGTTGCTTAATGGCCTCATCCCGATCCTGTAGCTCCTGCTGAACTATAGCACAACGGATTTCACCCGGAATATGGCGGAAAATGGAAGGGGGTGGACGACCATAAACAATCTCGAAAGGGGTAGTATTGGTGGAAACGTGATAAGTAGTATTATGCCAAAACTCTGCCCAGGGAAGCCAATAGGACCACGAGTTTGGCTGATCAGAGGCAAAACATCGCAAGTAAGTCTCCAAACTCCGATTGACCACTTCAGTTTGGCCATCAGATTCCGGGTGATAAGCAGAACTGAATTTCAGATTGCTCCCCTGCATTCGAAAAATTTCCCGCCAGAAAGTACTCAGAAAGATGGGGTCTCGATCGCTTAAAATAGAATTGGGAATACCATGAAGGCGAATAATCTCTTTTAAGAAGATCTCAGCAAGTGTTTTGGCCGTGTAGGGATGTTTGAGAGCGATGAAATGGCAGTATTTAGACAGCCGGTCTACTACCACGAGAATAACCTCGAATCCTTTTGACTTTGGTAACCCGGTAATAAAATCGAGAGAAATGTCCTCCCACACAGCGGATGGAATAGGGAGGGGCTGAAGTAACCCGGCTGGAGCTAACGTGGATGATTTATAGCGTTGACACGTGTCACATTGTCTAACGAATTCCTTGACAGCCCTTGTCATTCCAGTCCAATAAACATGTGAAGCTAAATGTTTATAGGTCCGAAAGAACCCAGAGTGACCACCACGCGGACTGGAATGAAAATCGTGTAAAAGTTTGGGTATCCAAGGAGAGGAAACTGGAAGAACAAGCCGATGTTTATAGTACAAACACCCGTTGACCAAGGAATAGTGAGGATGTGAAGTGGGCTGAGCAGTTAAGTCATTGATGAGCTTAACCAACCGTGGGTCAGAATCATATCCCTCAGTTAAGGTTTTCCCGTCCTGCCACCGGGGAAAAGAGAGCATTGGGGACAATTCATCACTTTCATGAATACGAGACAGCGCATCCGCTGCCCTATTTTCGTTCCCAGGTTTATAAGAGATACAGAATCGATAGCCCATAAGTTTTGCCAGCCAGTTTTGTTGATCGGAAGTAGTAATACGCTGTTCGAGTAGGTGTTTTAAACTCTTCTGATCAGTAAAAATTGTGAACTAGTGACCCAGCAAGTATGGCCTCCAGTGTTGAATGGACAAGGCCAAAGCCATGATTTCCTTTTCGTATGCTGACTTGGCCAAAGTTTTTTCTGCCAGGGCCTTGCTAAAAAACGAAATAGGATGACGATCTTGCATCAATACCGCACCAATGCCTCGACCGGAAGCGTCGCACTCGATTTCGAACGGTTTGGTGAAATCCGGAAGGGCTAAAACTGGAGCTGTTGTCATAAGAGACTTAAGTTCCTCAAAAGCTGTTTGCGCCTTTGGGCCCCACATGAAATTATCTTTCTTTGTCAGCTCTGTGAGTGGCTGCGCGACTTTTCCATAACCCTTAATAAATTTTCTGTAGTAACCAGTAAGACCAAGGAATCCTCGAACTCCCTTAACAGTAACCGGAATTGGCCAATTGACTATAGAATGAATCTTGGTGGGATCCATGGATACGCCTTGTTCATCAATAATGTGCCCCAAGTACTCAACAGATCGCAACCCAAAATGACTTTTTTTCTTGTTTATCACCAAAGCATTCTGATCCATGAGTCGGAAAACTGATTGTAACAACCGGATGTGGTGCTCCCACGATGGGCTATAGACAAGAATGTCGTCGAAGAAAACCAAAACGCCATTACGTAATAACGGCCGAAAGATCTCATTCATCATTGCTTGGAATGTCGCCGGAGCATTAGTTAAGACGAAAGGCATAACTAAAAACTCGTAATGCCCGTCATGTGTACGGAAAGCTGTTTTCTCAATATCTGCCTCCCGAACTCTTACTTGATAAAATCCCGATTTCAAATCAATCTTGGAGAAAAATTTTGAACCATGAAGTTCATCCAACAGCTCATCGACTACCGGTATGGGAAACTTGTCGGGTATTGTTGCCTTATTTAGAGCCCTATAGTCAATGCACATCCTCCAGGTCGAATCCTTCTTCTTAACTAATATAACAGGACTCGAAAAAGGCACTCTGACTCACCCGTATAATACCCGTATTCAACATTTCAGCCACCTGCCTTTGTATCTCATCTTTATGGGCATGTGGGTATCGATATGGTCGAACACAAATGGGTTGTTGCCCTTCATAAAGATTGATGGTGTGTTCGATTGATCGTACTGGAGGTAAACCTTGTGGCTCACGAAACAAAGCATTAAAATCATCCAGGACTTTAGTTAATTGATGTTGTTGTGAATCAGACAAATAATCACAATTTCTCTTGTCCACATTAAGGTGAATCAGTATACCCTCCAGACAATTACGTAGAGAGGACTGTGTAATTAAAGGGGAGTTGATACCTTTCAGCTCGATTGGAGTACCCTTCTGCCAGAACTTCATCTCGTGGGTTTGCCAGTTGAACACCACGTCTCCGAGACCCCTCAGCCAAGCCACACCCAAAATACAATCCAGCGGTCCGATATCGTGTACCAACGCATCGACCGTGCAATCGAAAGAACCAAATCGTAGCTCCACACCACGACACTGAGTCGAAACCCAAATCTTGTTTCCATCACCCAGTCGAATACCCAAATTAGCGATTGGTTCCAGATCCATTCCCAAGGCTTTGGCGAGTTTCTGTGAAATGAAATTATGAGTCGACCCACTGTCTACCAAAATCAAAGCAGGAAAACCACGAATTTCCCCCATCAATTTCAAGGTTTTAAGATCGGAAGAAGGGGTAATATCAGTAGGTCCACCTAATTCGAGCGACTGGCACTCCCCTTCAGGTGGGAGTTCTGCAGTTTCGATTTCCTCAGGCTCACGTATATCTCCATCATCGTCGATATCTTCCCCATCGGCCAGTAACATAACACGAAGTTGACCTGCGGAACATTTATGTTGTGGGGTATACTTCTATCCACAGCTGAAACACAAACCACGTTTACGTCTATCCTCCCATTCGATTTTGGTTAAGTGTCTGGTGGGAATTTGGGCTTTAGTAGTAGTTGGGCCAGGAATGGGATTGGGCTTAAAGGTTGGAGTGGGGTTGGGCTGGGTTGGGGTGAAGCGATCAGGTCTAGTTCCTCCTTTCCAAGGCGCCGATACAAAACCCCCACCGTTACTCATCGCCGATCTACTCTTCTGTGAACGGGAAATATTAGCGCCGGTAGCAGTGGACACGTGTCTCGCGTATTCCATTGCCTCGTCGGTCGTTGCAGGATGTAAAACCCGTACCCAGTTCCGGACTTCATCCTTCAACCCTCGCAAAAACATTCCGATGGACTGTTCCTCTGTCTGATTAGGTATTAGGGCAGAAACGCCTCAAATTCTTCTATATATTCTTCTATATCGTCCCCTTGATACAGCGAACCCAGAGCTTCGTGTGCATTTCGGAATTTTGTTCCACTGAAACGAGACATCAGTTTGTCTCGAAACTGGAACCAATCGGTGAAGGGATATTTTATCATAAGGTTGGTGTAACAGTTCAAAGCGATACCATCCATACACATTTGAACCAGATTCAGTTTTTGGGGGTTTGGGACTTGATTAACCAGGAAATACAATTCAGCTTTGATGATCCAACCTCGAGGATCAATTCCCTCGAAGGATGGCAATTGAACCTTGGGCAGAGAAAACATGGAATTATCGAAGGGTTGGTCACGACGGGGAGGGGGTTTGGTATTCGAACCTGATGGGTTGTCGTCAGTAACAATCGGATCTGGTTCTTCGTACCCTGTATTCCAGTCGAACTCCTCTGTAATTTTCTTCCCTCCCTGCTTCTCTTGATTGGATAAAACCTTCTCTAACATACTTCGCATGGCTGTCATCATCGTAGCTAATTCATCCACCCTTCCGGTGATCTGATCCATCCTCTCCTCTTGCTGATCCAATCGAGTCTGAGTTCTTGTATTCACCACAGGGGGCTCGGTTTGTACCATGGTGAATTCTTTCCCGGCAATGGAACCAAATTGATAGAAACTTGATAACAGAGAAAACAATTGTAAGATAGGAGGTAATTTGTATTGAAGAAATCAGATGAGAACCAAGGTGGTATCTCACTGCCCAAGCACTAAGGCCGATTACAATACTGTAAACTGAATAAAAGATGACATGCCCTACCACCCTCCACAGGAGGGGAATAAATAATAATTAAGATACGCCTTCTAACAAACTAACCGACACACACCTCACCCTCCCACACGGGGGCCTCTCCTGCGTGTGTAGACAATCCATTCTCTGGGCTGGTTACTGGGCTGGTCTTCATTAGTTAAGTTGGGCTCAGTAAACGGATCCTTATCATACAATATAAGACTTATTATAATGATCAGATATAAATATGAATGTGATTGTCTGGTGAACTATCAGTAATTAGGAATCTTGTATCATTCCTTCTTTTTAGCTCCCTTTTTTTCTGCTAAATTCTTTTACCAATAACGTGATCAGTCACTTAACAAAATCAAGTCCTCTACTTCTCAATATAAAAAAACATACCCATGCTGATGTTTTGAATATTATTCCCAAGGTTACTCTAGCAACCAAATTCTTTTGACAAATGTTGTTTTATCTTTATTAGATCCTTCATTGAATAAAAGTAATAATAAAATTGGACCATTATACTGTTGATATACCTTACAAGCAAGCTCCCCTTGAAATCCTCCAGCAACTAAGAAATCATCCTTAACTGCTAGGGTGCTAATCTGAGTTTGTGTAAAACCTTCCAGCAGACTCCCAGCATGTTTCTAGATAACCAAAAACACATATAACATTGAATACTACAGCATCAGAAATAAATAAATGAAAATAAATAGAGTAAGCCAAAATATCATCTCTTTCTTCGGTAACAACAAAAATGTCGAAGCATACCTCGGTAGGTGCTACATGCCCAGAAAAGTTTAGGATCTCAGTCAACTTGAATGATAAAGATGACCAATGCATGATTGAGTAGTTAGACATTAGATATACATCATGTTTCGACGTAGCCCACACCAAATTCCTTAGCTGTACAATAATATACATATTTAATTAAAATCTCGTATTGATCATGTCGAATTGCTAAATAAACAATTCCAAACAAAATAAAATATTTATTCTCTATACCTGAAAGTGAAGAATTGTAGGCTTCACCAATCTAGTGTTGTGGAAAAACTCATAATAGTTGCCACCCTTCTGCTTTTGTTTACATTTCTAGACATAACAAAGAGGTTTTAATAATAAAATAAGGGGGTGTTCAGGGATATCTTATGCATGATATTATTAACACATACACGCATAGAAGAATTAATAAATTATACCTTATCGACAGCATCACCCGATAAAGGAATGTTCTCATAGTTTCTGTACTGTTCTAGCCTTGTAAGTCTGTAACTTTCTCTTGTGATATTCAACCTTTCCCATGGAATGCCTTGAATGTCTTTACCTCTCCTTGCTTGAGCAGAGGACGTATCAGTCACCTTCATAAGATACTAAAAATGATTATTTTTGTAAAATAAGGTGATAATTGACCCTCAATTCAATATTAACCATTAGAGGTGATAAAACAGACATGGCGTGCAGGTCACGGTCAAAACAGATAACCTTTTAAAAGAGTCGAAATTTTTATTGGCCCACCAACACTTTCAGTCCATCTGGAATTTAAAAAATAGTAGTAATATATTAAACATGATAACAAGAAAAACTACATTTATCAAAACTTAGTCGTTCTACTTCAGATAAGAGATTTAAGAGGTTAAAATCATGTAAATACACTTTGGGATACTTTCAACCCACCCAACCCTTTTATAAATTTTCCCTAGTTCACCCATTCAAGATAAAATCAATGCTTTTTAATACATATGGTCAGATTTTACCACCTCTAATTGCCATAAGTGGTAAACAATACTCGGATGGACAACAGCAAACTAACCATATCATGATCATCAACAACTTGATCAACACCACCGTCTGCCTCCACATCATCCATCACAAAATCTAAAACATCTACTTCTTCAGCCATGAAATCTATTTCGTCAACTTCATTATGAGGCATCCTGTAATCCCTGCATCCATGAGAAAATAAACAAAGAAAAAAGCTCTTTAGTAAATTCTTGAACTTTCACATCCCATGTAGTTTGCTGTTACTCATCAGAACAATCTTTAAATTATTTAAAGCATATACTAATGCCCTATGCAGACTCTAGAGGTGTAAAGCATTCATGAATAATCTAGGGAAAAAACCAAACCAAATTTAGTATCCCTTCACAAACAAACAGCACTAGCAATAAAGAATTTAAAACAGAATAAAACTGATGAAATTTACAGAAATTGAGATCAACCAATTAGGTCTGTTTATACCTACCAATTACTGGATCATAGGACAAAAAAGTACTATAGTCGATAAAAAAATGCCCAAAATTAGAGGGAACTTGATTACTTTTATCAAATTAAATCAAAAGGAATTAGCAGCTACATTAATCGATAAGGAAGACATCGCAATAAAACCTAAAATTTCGCAATCATAAAACAAAACCTAATCAGAATTTGTGAAATTTCAACGAATAAATTGGAATCGAAGCAAGGGTGAGTGATAAAGAAGGATTCATAAGCGTACATGGGTAATTACGAGATGGGAAACCCGAAAGAAATAGTCTTTGTTTCTTCTGGTATTTTTGCAGCAGATTCAAAGGGCATGCGACGGATTGAAAGTTTATCGCTGAAAAATCGTTAGGAAGGAGGTGAGATTATGAATGATTCACAATCTCAGGATCTGCTGATTCTCTCTCTAGATAGATTACAAGCAGTTTCTTTCTCTCTCTTCAAGATCAAAGACGAATCTTTGGGGGTTTCCGCTTGTTCCACGATCTCGTGGATGAATTATTAGGAAAATTGATAGATTGAAGTGAGGCCCGTTTTTTCACTTTTCATCCAAAGACGGCCTTTTGGGCTCTGATGAAGATGATTTAACACGTTACTGTCGTGGCAGTGTTAATCTCTGCTTTATCATTGCCATCGCCATTTTAATATAAAATATAAACAGTTTTTTTTTTTTTTTTAAATATCTAATCTAGTAATCTTATTAAAAGAAAATAAAAACCATTACATAACTTCAGATCCATAAATAACATATAGAATTGTCTATATTGTATCAAAACTATCTAATGTTCAAACAACCGAGTAAGTACCCTCCTTACAAAGCAGTACGTCTAAGCCATCATGTGTAACCATAGCTATCTAGAAATTGAGGAAACTCATATGGCTAGCATGTAATCCTAAAATGGTCGTAACGTTTCACCTAGGCTCGCAGTTCATATATACTTGTAAGGTTATTCCCCCCTCCCACTAAGTTCAAACAAATGTATATAATCTGCAAAACATTCGTAGCATGCAATATACTATAGTAAACTCAAGTAATTAGGAACACCTACATTTCATATCAAGTAAGACAAATTAAAAATTCGTGCACATAACATAAGTTAATCATCGAAGTTAAACTTATTAAACAATGGTATTGTTATTGTACTTAGTTTTAGAAATGACTGAATTCACCCGAGGTCCAGAAACTAGAAGTAACTAAATTTTACGTAAACACGACATCGCAAAACAACCTAACATAGACACAAACACTTCGCGAAAAGGCTACACTGCATTTCGTTCTACGCACAAAGAGATTTGCACACAACCCCTCCTACGCGCCAGAGTGATGTGCATAACGTTGTACCGCGCGAAAGGCATTGCGTAGAAGGGCATTTAAGTCATCGTTTCATACTCGATCAAGATATTAAGTTTCCGACGCTGAATTATAAATCCATGATTCACACTCCTTTATACTCAGAAATCATTAAGGAATAAACCATAAACATCAATTAAAAGATCAATCACACCAAACCCTTGATCCCTTGCTTGTTCATTGCTAAAAAATGGGTCCTTCCCAAAACCCTATGACCAATCGGTTATGAACATTCAGATCAACAGTAAACAAGTACAAATCAAGGCTAAGGATTAGGAAGACTTACATGATGATTACTAAACAAAAACCCACCGTTGAATCAAATATTGAAACTACCGAATGTACGAAATGAGGGTGTTAATTAGTTTAAACCTAGTACTTGTTTACCTCGTAATCACTCTTTAATTCGTTCGCTCGTTATCAACTTCCCTGGTAATCATTACAAGGCATGAAGAGCACAATGAGTGTTATGAGAGTTGTTAAAAGGATATCGGAAAGCTAAAATTAAAAAAGAAAGTACGTCTAGTCATATACTCATCATACTAACATGATAGTTCGTCATCACATGCACCTCTACGTGCCCTCTAAGAAGCTCAGAAGCCACAAAGTGACATAACACTATGTCATAGAGATCGAACTAGATAACAAGGGTGGGTAACAAAACACACACATCTTTTTAATATTAGACAAAATGAGCAGAGTGAAAATGAAAATTTGTTGGATTTTCTAGAGAAAATTGACTTTATGACATAGATTGGTGATCTGGTCACCATAAATGTTAAAAACAAAACCTTTATAATAAAGGAACTAGTTTTAGTCGGTTAACTACTCCGCAGTCCGCTCAACAATCGGTAGTTCACTAGTGAGGTGTGGCTCGTGCACTCATTATATAAGCATCGATTTTTTTTTTCATTTAAGAAGTGAATCAAACTGAGCTCCTTCTCTCCATGTAGTTTGAGCAGGGGAAAAACGAAAGAATCTTACGTTCTCCTGAATGTGAAGAAAGTGGATACAGAGATATTTTCAATAAAGTTCATGTAAAAATCATAGTCCTATAATTTTAAGATGCAATCATATGTGATCAGTTTACAATCACATGTGAATTACGAAAATACCACTCCCGCTAAAATTTTAAAATGCAATCTGGATCATTGATGTCATTGATCCAAAGGCTAAAAATGGTCCGTTAGGACTAAATATTGAGAGTTATAAAAAATCATTATCATCTCATCACTCGACATTATATCGCTAAAAACCCTCTACTCAAAACTAAACTAAATTTGACTAGCAAATATTATAAATTTACCAGGACATGTTTACCTTTTCGTCAATTTTTTAAATCCATATTCGTTGAAGATCTTTGTGCTAACTTTAAAGATACTGAGTTAAAATTTCTTGCTTGTTTTAATTTTTTCTAAATAACTATTTTAGTAAATTTTCATGTTAAAAACTTAAAAGGGTATGATTTTAATTGAACATGCTAAGATATAGCGTTAGATATTAATAAGCAATTGCATACATACATGCGTACATACATACATATATAAGATTCGTAAAAATGAATATTTAGATAAGAATAGTAAAAAAATTCTATTCATAACGATCGTAATTCATTGTTGTGTAATAAATAAAATTCATATATATATATATATATATATATATATATATATATATATATATATATATATATATATATATATATATATATATATATATATAATTAAGGGAAGGGCTGGCCCATAAGAGGCCCAATTTGATCAGCAAATTATAAAGGCCCGCTTTTTTCATCACCTGACAATGGCTGACATGGACTCGCAGTTATTGCTATTGCCTTTTATCCCTCTTCCAGTTGCTTCCTTTATAGATTATTTCAATTCTCAAAATATGAGTATATGACATATTTAATCTTTTAAATAATACCCTTATTCATTAATCAATATATTTTATACAACCAATCACCCTAAACAAAAGGACGAAATAAAAGAAGCCGCTCAACAATTAACATTGATTTTTTATGTTAAACAATTTGGCTTTTAAATAGATTCTATGTATCATTGCAAGAAGGTAAATATGCAACTAGGAATGTTTACAGCTCGAAAGGTGTGGAGTCGTAACGAGAACGAGCTTGAGTTTTGATTAAAGCTTATTTATTAAATGAATCCGAACTCAAGCCTCAACTAGTGACCTTATTTAAGCTCGCAAGTGTAAACGGGGTTTGTAAGAGATGAAACACTTAATCAAATTGCGAACTGAATATATGAAATCAACTGTAAGAAATGAAGGTTCGACCGGAGCAGTTTGATTACGCCATCATCTCCTAAGAATACGAAAAGGTAGTTTGTTTGATATGTGAATGAGGAAGGAGATCTCGATACTAATTATGGAAGGGAATCCAAATGGGTATTTTAGTAATTTTAGTAGAAAACAAATTTAAGATCATGTTTACTTTTGTTTTTTACATTTAAATTGATAAACTATTATTAAATTAAGTGTTTTGGTGTATATGTGAGGTTATAAGTTTTGTAAGAATATCTATGTAATTCCAAATTTTACATGAATATTTACGTATTTAATAAAGTTGTCTAATGATATAAACAAAATTCTCCCTTTTTTATATCATATCCAAACTCGGAAACAGAGAAATGTGCTTTTATATACTCACGCTACCATTGCTGCAAGTCTGTAAAAGCAAAATGTAACAAACTTTCAATTGTGGAGTTGTAAAGTTGTACGACTTCATATTTCACAAACAAGCTTTTTACGTATTAAAGTCCGACAAAATTAAAATCCAACGACCATGAAATAGTACACATGGTCCACATGTTTCTTTATGCAAATAATGCATCTTTTTGCTACCGATGATAGAGTTCTCTTTTGAAACCAAAAGAAAAACAGCCATCCCTACCTGCAAATATGACCGATTTCCCACTACAATCACGATTCAACGACACAAAGAGATACCCTACAGTCAGAGAGCTCAAGAAATGCGAGAAACAGTTTATTATGGTTACGTCGTGTTGAAGAGATTTAAAGCAATAAGACCAAAAACTCCTTTACAGCTTTCACAAAAACCCGGATGCAGCTTCTGAAATTTATTTACAAAATCAATTCTGTGATGATGCCTGATGCATGTTTCAAATGCTACCAGACAATGAATCCAATATCTGTGTTATGTTCGCCTAACTCTTTACTGTATATATTGTGTATATAACAATAACCTACCTTTAGTAATATCGGGGATCAAGATATCATATGGTGAAGTAGAGCGATTACTAAAAATGATAGTAAATATGTACAAGATATACAGCTTCCTGCAGATGGTATAGAATGAGGACCTACTAAATGCACTGATCCAGTGATTTCATCCCTTAGTTTGATGCTTGAAGAGCCTGAAATCACAAAAGATTAAAAAAAAAAAATCAATAGTTTTTAAGTATAAATATTATTGAAAAATATGTTGTTAAATAGGATTGACGAACATGTCGGGGATTACTTTCAGAAGAGATTTATATGATTATCTTATTCTATAGATGATCATTAGGTACAATTTCCAAACTTAAAGGTTCTCCTAACAAATTGTAAGAATGTGACTGCAAAGAGGAAGTTTCTGAAGACACAAAGGCAACGTGTTGCAGGATAACAAAGAGGGGGGGATAAGATTAAGATGAAAAAAGATTGGATCTGTCTTGTTATCACCATCCTTTAGAATGGTTGTCCTTCCCTTGAATAAAAAGAACTTGTAGGCTGTAGCATAAATAAACTCAGGGAATAGGTAATATCCTGTTATACTCACACACATGTGTGTTTCTAGTAACAGGAAATAAATCAATAATTAGAAATAACTTAGCAATCTTATAAAGCTTGGGTGGTTATAGATTAGGGGCTTCTCTAGATCAAGTATGCAGCAAACTAAATATGTTTTCACTTTCTCACATTTATGGTTAGTATGTTTGGAGAATCTCTTACAAACGATCAATCCGTAACATAAGATTGACCCTTTTAATTAATGAATTTTGAATCAACCTTAATTGATAGGAATCGATTTAGCAAATAGATGATTTAGAACAGAAATTAAGAACAGGAGATCGATATGTATTATAGTTACTGAAATTGATAGGTTACAAGAAAGAAAATGAGTAGAAGAAGAATCAGAAGGAGATCGAGATGAATCTCCCCTGCCCTAAATCAGAGAAGCACCATCAGTGTCTTCCTGCCCAAGCTCAAAGAGCCGACTAACAAGAACAAACTTCTCGATACCCCTCTTTTGCCCTCTTCCAGCTTTATATACAATTACTCCTAATAAAGCCTTTGGGCCTAACTGGGCTGGGCTTCACAAATATAGGTATTGGTTGGTATATTAGCATGTTCTCTATCAATACCGCCTCCATAAAACCAGGCTTGTCCTCAAGCCTGAAATTGGGCAACCGACTTGGAATAGAGTAATAATTCTTCATTGCTTCATCCTCATTAGTTCGCATCTGCCATGCAATCATCCAATGCTTCCTCTGTTCTTTATTCTTAGAAATGTCTTGAGCATCCAGCTTTTCAACAACTGAAACCTCCATTACAGCATCAGACGCCATTTTGTGACCGACCACCTTTTGTCCATTTAGACTAATTTGAATGCCTGTGTTTTGATCAAAGTAGGTTGCTGGCCAGTTAACCCATTCTTTAGATGCATACAGAAGACCAAAAGTTGAAGTAGAAAACGTCTTAGCTTTACTTGTATCGGGTCTAAACGAACTTGAGTTAGGGGTTGTTGATGCTACAATTGTAAATGGAAAACATTCCGGTGAAACATAACAAGATGAAGCCTTTCCAACCTCAAAAAGCCAAGCTCCAGCATAAAAGTTGGCTGAATACACACAATTAAGTACGAAGTACGACCCTCCAAGAAAGATTCCACTAACTAATCCTTGTTGCATCCCCATTTTCTTCAGGCCCCCGCATTTATTTTTATTAAGTTGCATCAATTTCTCATCTGCACAAAAATATGTCACTGTCCCTATGCTCCCAATCGCATCAGTTACCACCCAGCCTGCTTTTGCGTACGTCTTTTTAGCATCAGCGCTAAACCCCTTTAAAAATTTTATCTGAACAAAACCATCAGCTCTTATTAATGGGACCAGGAAAATAATTATGACAGTCAACTGCCAACAGGCTGCAAAAGCTATGGTTGAACCAACAGCAGGTGGCGAATTTTGAACAATCTGAGCAACTGCATCACTAAAATTGACCTGTTCATAACGACCCCTTTTGCCTTCAGTTCTGGTGTAAAAAACCATGGCCACATATTTCATAACAGAGTCGCATTTAACACCGTCAATTATAGATTGAACCAAAATTTTGTAAAGTCCTTCAAGAATCTGCGCAACAATTAATGAAATTCTGCCAACCATAAAAACATGATTCCTAATTTCCAGTCTGACCTTAATAGTGTGCACTGCAGTGTTGGTCCTTAGCTGCCAAGTTAACATAAGTTTCTCTTTCTGGTCTAGGTAGTTTGGGACCTCAGCAATTGATATGAATGGGTGGTCTATTGGGTGAAGTTGTTTCATGATGGTAGTATTATGATTAAAATTAGGTAGTTTAGGAGTAGTGGGAGACTCTTGATCATGAAGTGTATATGAAGTAGGAAAGGAATTCATATAATCTGGGGGTTTGCGAGGTTTCTGACCCCATACAGCATACCGAACCACACAACATTTAGTGTGCCCTGCCTTACCAAGCCAATTTAGCCCGAGACTTTCATCGAGCAGCTTGTTTGCGCTCCAAATACCCGATATTTCACAACAATAGTCAATGAAATAGTTATTTGGGGTTATCAATCGGTACAACAGTAGCAATTTGGGTGTAACAGTGAATTGATTACTCATATAATTGACCTGGGAATTTCGATTGACAATGTATGGAGATTTATCCTTACTTGAATTTGGTTGTGGACTTTCATCAAACAACTTGTCGTTTTGTTGAAGTTCATCCCATTCAGTCTTAGAACGAAGTCGAGTTCCAACGCGATTAACAAGGATATTAGGATTAACAGAGCTGATGGAACGAAACTGTTGCACGGAAGGTAGAGAAATAACGTATGAAAGGGATTGAGCAGCCATAGGAGAAATGAAGTCAAGACTATCAGCTTTGGGCCCATCATCACGATAAATTGATCTCCCGAAATGGATCTGGGCTGCTTTGTTTGACCCAGAATTGGGAGAACAGGTCGGCTTTACCTTGGGTATAGACCGGTCTCCACTCCAAGATGTCACCAATTCCACCTTGCGAGCCCAAACCTTCGCCTGTGCATACGTCGATGGAAGTAAGGCGCTCACCCAAATGCGAATCTCTCGTTGGAGGCCATACAAAAACATTCCAAGCAGTCGCTTCTCAGATTGAATTGCAATCCTAGCTGAACAAGCTTCAAATTCTTCGATATACTCTTCAACTCCTCCCTTTTGGTAGGTGTAGGGTAGTTGCTTCCAATCGATGAAATCGAACCTGGAAACGTTGAATTCCCACCAGAATCGTATCTCCTAGAAATCCTAGTTTTCCCGATCACAGAATAATCAGCATCGAATTTCGACCGGTGAAGTTTCCCTCGTATCAGGTGCTCATGCGTCTTCTTCTCCATCAATCTAACAAAATCATCCATAGTGTCCTTCAGTGAATACATCGACTGAGTTAAATCTCTCATCTGAGATGTTAAACGATCGAGCTTCTGTTCCTGCAAATCAAGACGTGATTCCAGTATCCTCTCCTCATCCATCGTTTGTGGTTTCCCGGCAATGGAACCAATTGATAGGAATCGATTTAGCAAATAGATGATTTAGAACAGAAATTAAGAACAGGAGATCGATATGTATTATAGTTACTGAAATTGATAGGTTACAAGAAAGAAAATGAGTAGAAGAAGAATCAGAAGGAGATCGAGATGAATCTCCCCTGCCCTAAATCAGAGAAGCACCATCAGTGTCTTCCTGCCCAAGCTCAAAGAGCCGACTAACAAGAACAAACTTCTCGATACCCCTCTTTTGCCCTCTTCCAGCTTTATATACAATTACTCCTAATAAAGCCTTTGGGCCTAACTGGGCTGGGCTTCACAAATATAGGTATTGGTTGGTATATTAGCATGTTATCTATCATTAATCCAGAAAGAGGTCTTAAAACTGAAAGAATACATAAAGGGAGAAAGGGGAGGGAGGAAAACAAAGAAACGGATTTTTGAAAATGGAACTTTCATATAATGCATATCAGCCCATTGTAGAAATAGCATATTCAGAAATAAGGAAAGAAAATATTAACATAATTAACTAAAGCTGTATCACAACTTACAGTTATACTCGGTCCATCCGATTGTTTGGTTTTCTAGATCATATAAAACCAGCTTATTTGATAGAACCAAGTCTGCAAAACAGTAGAAGGTATAGCACTAAGAAATGACTGAAATGTTTTAAAAAAAATGTATTTGAGTCCAATATGTAAAGCTCAATGAAATATTTGGTTTCATAGGACCGAGATTGAAATATTCACTCATACACTAATCAAAGTTACAACAATATGATCTAACTTGATCAAATGTAACCTCTTATTGACTGGATAATACAGACTAGATTTAAATCAACATTCAGTTGGTTACCAGATCACTCAAAAATGTTGTTAAAGAGCGTGCACTGATAGTGAAAGTCAAAACGATTGTGTAAATCGTACAATTATCCTTCTAAAACAAGTGTAGTCAACTTTTAAAGACATATTACTTCTACTTCTACTCTCAAGTAGAGGTACACTTTCTACATCTTGTCTCCCACATACCCTGCTTAGGTGGGATTGTTTGGTGGAGTTGGTGGTAGTGTTCAAGTTTAACAAAGATTTATTTGATTATCTACACTTCTATACTATAATTACATCAAACACTTGAACTCGTACAATCAAATAATCAATGCTGAAATTTTAGAAGATTCATATTGATTTTGAACTTGGAATATAGTAGGATTAATATTCCAAAAACTAAAGGAAGACACTTGATTTGGAATTGAGGAATCCAATTATATAAGATACATGAATAAGGGTGATAATAGTATGATATTACTCCCTCCATCAGAATAAGCTGCTTATAGCACTACAAATGTCATCTTATAAATAAACATATAGAGCTTACCTCCCAATAAAATTGTGTCTGTTGAACTAATTGAATCCAAGCCATTGTTTTGCCAGCCAAAACACAAGAAATCTTCCTGCAAGATATAAATGAAGTATCGAATTAATTAATCAGCATAAAGATATATCGGAATGTAATATATACATTTAGCTAGTTACACTTAATTCTTATTGTATTATCTGTTAGTGTCCACAACTCACAGCTCCTATGCAAGGACGTCATTTTTTAAATAAAATAACATTTTGGCATGACAATGCTTTAACTGCCACAATGTTTCCATTGGGGGAAGTCATGTGATAATTCCTTTTAAAAAAGAAGGATGACGCATTTAATTCACTTTCAAGAACAAACATTGTGAAATAGTAATGCTACCGATAACATTAGAAAAAGTAAAGGAAAAAAAATTAAAAAAGGATCCAAAATCACATGTTTAATGAAATATTGAGAGTAAAAAACTGCATACATAAAATTGTTAACGAAATAATCTCAACCTTAATCTACTAATCTATGGTTTTATGATCTCTGCATTACATCATGTTCTTTTATTGTACATCACATGCTAGAAAGTCGATTAAAACTTCTTTACAGAGTTCACAAACCTCTTTTCCACCTTCTTGTGTCTTTGCCTCCTATTCTCTATATTCCAATTTTGAGAAAAAATGGATCATTTTGCTTAAAAATGAAGTTGCCTTCTTTTAGTTAGAATAAACACTTGCTAAAAGCATGTTATGGTCCACATAACGATCTAAACGCTTATATTTCTATAATATTGAAATGCATAACATATCATCAAAGTGTGGAATAAGAGTTTTATCAATTTAGCAATGACCAAAGAATTAACAGATTGCATAAACGGAGATACTTACAAAGGCAAACAAATAATCATGAGGATAAACCTTCAAGGAAAGTGAATCTTCAAAATAGAATGTAACGGCAGGAAATCCATCATCAACACTGCAAAAGCAGAAGTAAGAGTATACAAGTCATTATACTTTTAGTTCTCTAAAGAGAAAAAGGCCTACATATAACACGCAAAGCCAAAAGTGGCAAAGGACGTGTTAGTTATTAGGCTTAGGTCAAAAGGGTATTTTGGTATGGGTAAAATAGGTAGGTCCTGGTTGACCCAAAACATTTTTTCTCCAAAATTTTACAAATACTTAGTGTGTCAAATATGACCACACAAGTTAATTATATCGTTAGTAACCTATTTTTTTCAAATAAGATAGCTCAGAAGTTTTATGCATATAAAATATGCTTAGGACAACGTTCAGCTTGTAAGACCCTTTTCCTATAAAACCATTTGTTTGTTTTACCTGGCTGACCCCTTCTACATAACACGCAACCTGAATAAAACACTCATAAACGAGTGAATTGATATCACCACCTCTAACCAAGGACTTACAGAAAGAATGGAAACCAGTGGAAAGCAAGCAGAACATCTAAAACAAGCACTCATGGGTGCTAACTACCATGTGAGGAACAATCATGTATTATTGCTTAACATATCAAATGAAAGCCATGGGAAAACCTCAAGCATTCAAGCACAAGAATATAACAAATCCATACCCACCATACCTTCCGGAGAATTCAAAGCATGTATATTGGTCATGAAGAGTACGTAATCTCAAGTCAGGCTGACCAGCAACTATCTAAAGAAAAAGAGCTAGAAATAAAAACAAAATATATGATGCAACTTCTAAAGAAGCATTTTTTTATAATTAAACTGATAGCATAATGCATTAAAAGTTTCACCTCATTCACCAAGGGATTATAGATCGCATCTGGAAGATAAGCCAAAGTTGTACCACTATCTATTATTGTTCTTCTCTTGTCCCCAGAACCATGCGCACTTGTTGAAAGATTTAAAAACTGTGTACCAACTTCAATTCCCGTAACATTAGCAGAGTAGTGAGGCCTATAATTTCAATGGTGTTTTTGTTAGTTGAGCAGATATAGTTCAGTGCTTAATCTGTCTTAATTGTCTTCAATGTCTGATGAGAGAATGCACTTATATCTAAGGCAGTAAAAAGAATATGAGAAATTTCCATTACACTGATTTTGTTGGGAGTATGCCCAACGATGCAACAAGTAATCAACATTGCTAATGATGCATATTTCTCACTTGGTAGAAATTGTTTTTATGTGAAATCCTTCTGTTGCCAAATGTATTTTGAAATGCCAACCAAGTTCCAACAAGTTGCACATGTAATGTTATAATATTCAACATGCCACATTTTCATTTCAGATGTCATCATACAGAAAATAACCAACATGCCCATCTAAGTGTATAGATACTGTGTGCATCTATGTGTGAAAACAGAGCAAAGGAAGTTATATAGCGTTTCCTTTTGGGCCTAATGTTCATATCAATGAAATATTTTAGAGTAAAACAGAAAAGCGGAGGAAGGTAGAAGTCTGACAACTTAATAAATGACAATTAGCCACACAGTTGTTTGATGTGGAAGTGCACTGGATATAGGTGATGTTACTGTTATACAAATATGCTTTGCAATTGCGAAGAACAAAAAGAGCAAAACAAATGTTAAGCATGACAGGTAACCAAACAAATCCACTTGGAATCAGTTGGAAAGTCTCCCTTAATGGTTTTTTAACAAAAAGTATAGATAAAGTAACAGCTTTTTGCAGAAAGAGAGATTTGCCACATACTCATCTGGGATCAAAGGTGTCGAATTAACTTTCGGTTGAACAACATGCCCAATGGCAAAAATACCACCACCATTGTCACCGTCTAGACAATGTGCGAACATCTTTTTCACCTTCCCAGATGAAGCTAACTGTGAAATGATGGATGAATTTGATTTCCCAAAACCAAGAATCCCATCAAGTGCTTCCTCAGAAGAACCTAGGTTCCCAGATTGTCTGGCACCACACCTGATTATAGAAAATGTAAGTGCAGAAGCACTATGTACATAAGTATAGGAACAAACAAATACAAGCACTGAAGATTAGATTTTTCATTCCAATTCAATGTAAGAATCTAATAAAAGCATGGAGCACATGTCAAAGACTGTGATGTTTTAAAAAAATATCAAAAGCAAAATTCTACTTGAACAACAAAAGCATGAAGAATATAGTAACTCAATAAGTGAAATATCACATGAATAATCAATCCTGTGACATTATAAAACGAAAGAAATCATGCATGCTTACAACTAACAGCTTTTAAAGATGAGCAAGGAGCAAAAGAAGAAACCATATGTACTCGAGTACAATCTCCTTAAATCTTTAGATTAAATAAGCCTTTTGTTTTAGATTTATGTGAGAAAATGTCACTTAGTAGAGGGAAAGGGCTACTTTTCAGAAGATAAGTATCATTCCAATCAAACTACTCCTTCTACCAAAGACGATTAAAAACCAAACATCCTGCCAAGCAAATGATGTAACAGACTTGGGCATTGATACTTGCCCTAATGCCACTTGCAATCTACAGGACGAACCATTACATTTCTAACTCATGTAGTTGGCACATATTGACAAGCAGGTACTCCTACTAAATATATGTGCTTGTCACTCCTACTAAATATATGTCACATAGATTAATCAGTGTTGTAAATGGCGGTCTAGGCGGCCGATTAATCGGCGCCTAGGCGGTTGGCGGTGGTCCGCCGCCTGATAAATCTGCTTGGCAGTCACGTTTGGCGGTGGTGGTCAAAATCGGTCTCGGTGGTCCTCGGCGGTCAACGAAAGTCAAACATTTTTAAAAAAACCTAGGTTTTAAGTCACTCCTTGCCATCGATCGAGAAACAGAACATCACTTTCTCTCGTAACTTCGTAAGACCTAGGGCTCCAGCGTCAAGTGACCTCCACCCCGGCGACCTCCACCTCCACACACAGTCGAGTTTGGAAAGACTTTTTCTGATGTGAACTCTGAAGTTGCCGCTTCAAGTTGTGCTCCGGTGCTCTGCTCCGATTTTCTTTCTTCCTGAACTTGATAAGGTGGGCGGCTAAGGTTGTACTAGTCATATTTTATGGTTAAAAAACATTTCTACCCCTTTTATGTTATATTAATTACCCTTCTAGCCTTATGGTAATAACCCTTTCAGCCTTTCTTTCTATTTAATTACTATATTATCATTGGAATAAATTATGATTCAAACATTATATAACTTTTATAGTTAAAACTTAAAGTAATTATGTACTTATCGTCTATATTTTTCAAACTTGTTAAATTTTTTTATTGTTATTGACTTATTTTACTAGAATATTGTTAAAGTTATTTAATTTAAATGAATTCCTTTAGGGTCTCCGCCGAGAAACCGATTAATCGCTTGGCGGTGGTCGACCGCCGACATACCGCCGACCGATTTTTACAACCTTGAGATTAATACCTCTTTCCCCAACTTTAGTCCAGGAAAATCGACTCGGATTCTACATTAAAGAAGGTAGAGAGAAAAGAAAGTTGTACAAGAACCTGCCAACATATGTATGTAGCAAGTCCTTGAGCAGCAACCCAATACTTTTATTTGCATGCATGGAACCTTATCATGTTAATTGGAACATGGAAGAAACTTGTGCTATGGTGCTAGAGCAATAGGATTTCGGTTGATAGAGAAGATGGCAATTATTTAAAACCAACTTAAGGTAAAACCAGTTAAGATTTTCTAACAGTACAAAAAAACTCAAATCCAACTATCCAAGCGAACTAAACAGATAGATAGAAGGTACTTCATACTTGTCTTTTACATAACACTAATGCTGGCCTATTGTGCTCAGGGTAAAATAAGATGCTTCTTTTGTTTTCATTGCAGAGGTTTTTATAAATAATAATTATGGTGTCATTGCTAGTTTAGGAAATAGAATTTGAGAGAGAGAGAAAAAAGTAATACTTGACTAATAGACTGAAATATCAATAATAGAGATGAAAACATACCCAAATATAACACTTCCATTAGCCAGCTTAGTTTCCAAGTCACCCGACACACTATCGTATTGGACAACATCCGTTACAAAGTAACCAATACTGTAGCTCCCATCACCGTAAGTCTCGGTATATAGACAAGATGCATTGGCCTTGCAACCAGTAACTGCACCTCCGTTGATCTCTGCACAAAACTCTTGAGAGCATGTAACCATACTCCCTGTGAACGAATCTTCGGGATCATATAGTGTAAGTTCTAGCTGTTGAAAGTATTGTTGGTAACAAACTGTTAGCATTCACATGCATGAAGGTCCATATATGGCTATCTACCATTCTACCTATCTCAATAGTCTTTTTTTCGGTTTTCATATTCAAGGCGAACTTATACAAAAAATTTTACAACTTCTAATATGTAATCGAAAACAAATGGCTCCATCTCAAAATTTCAAACAACTGGCAGAAACCATAAAGAAAAACATACAACACTGTTTTGACAGCGCAATGACGCAATCAATTCCAGTGAAAAACATGATTTATAATATAGAGAAATATTTTTATAAATGATGAGATCAAGAAGGTAATACCCCATGATAGCCTCTCTTGGGGCACTCTCGGCATTGTATACAGTTGATCCACATTATATCACTTCCTGTATCTACTTGCACATAATATTCCTTCGGTGGTGTTCCAATTCCGATTTTGGCATAGTACAGACTGCATAGATAAGGTTTATGTGTCAGATAACTGTCAAACCAGTGGACTGAACACACACGAAACACTGTCATTCTACTATAAAATAATTAAACCGCCATTATTCCACTTCATAGACACAAATTATTTGTAGTTCCTTGATTACCATAGATAAAAGTACCACATAACAGCACCTAATTCTCGTGGGTAGTTCAATTATACCAGACTGACGAAAGCACCATGACATTTGTTAGGATTCAGAGTAGTGATACCCTGTGAATTCTAAATCAGTAGCAATCACCATTTATTTAACTCGATTCATACGCCAATAATAGCTATAATCATCATGAAAACAGTATCTCATCTTGATTTCAGCCCTACACAAGCCCTAATTCTCTTTGAAATCAGACGAGTGTCAACAATGTCTAAAACCTCAAATACTGAAAGGAAAAAGGAAGCAATAGATATAAAGATCATAAACACAAGGATATAATACGCAAACTTAAACATATTGCATCAACGAGTGTGTGTTTACCCGACGGCTTCAGGACGACCGGTTCCACCGAGAGGTAGATCGACACCGGATGCTAGAATCTGGAGGTGACGAAGGTTATCGTGAGCTTTGAAAAGACTAAGTGACCGCTCTTTGCCGGAGAATTTGGAATTCACACCGAAAACAGCACCACGGAAGTCGCTGTCGCTGCTTGCAGCAACGGAAACAGATATCAAAACTACGAAGAGTAACGAGATGAAACGGGTCATTGTTCTGGTCTACTGGGAGTCTATCGTCGATGCGCTACACTACGCCGGCGACGGAGCAGTACAATCGAAGTCGGGGAAAATAGATGAAGACGACGACTGACCTATGAGACGGCATCTTAAAGTTCACAGAAAGTTTATCGTTAATGCTCCTAAAACTTTTCGGAAAATAAATGGAAATCCCTTTTGTTTTAAAGTTTAGACAGGTATTATCCTTCCTTAATTTAATTAGAAAATTTTAATTTCAAATTAAATTTTAATCATTTACTTAATTAAATTAAACTCTAATTTTAACTTAAAATAGTTAAAAATAAAAACTAAAAATTAAAAATTGAATTCTATAACAAAATAGAGTTGTGTTCAATAAAATTCATATAAAATATACAGTCCTGAAATTTTAATATTCAACTACATGTAATTCAGTATACAATCACTTGTGATTGTACATGTTAATTAATGTCTCCCCACCTAAAAATTTTAAATTCAATCTGAACTATTAACTATAATTAATCAAAAAGCTAAAATCGATCCCTCATGTATTAATTATAAACTACATAAAACATTTATCTTAAAAATATTATTTAAATTTTAAAATAAAATAAATATATTTATTTTGACAATACGAAATTACCGTGCATGACGCTTGTGTTGTAACAACTTTTTATTATTTTAACTTGATCTCACCGTATATCTAGAATTAATTAGAATTACAAATATTAACAATCTCTATTATTTTGATTTATATTTATTTTAATTTATTTATTTAGAATAAGAAAAAAATTATAAAGACATCATAAATACTAACAGTTTACTGTGACTAATCCTGTTAGAATTTATATAAGTATTACAACTTTTCGAGGTTTATCATAAAATTTGCTTTTTTAATTTTTTGATATTTTCTTTAACATTCAAATAAATCAATGATTCAACTTATAAAACATATTATGGAACTGTAAACAAAAAAATTATATAAACTTTGTATATATTCCTTAAAAATTTAATGAGAGATTAAAGTTATTATTATTATTATTACTAGTTTATCATCCCGTATATAAACACGGGAGATGTTTAAAATAAAATATAAAACTGGATGGTGAGAAATTTAAGTGGTATAGTAAAATAAGTTTATCACATGTCTTTTCTTCCATTTTGGTAAATGTTGTTCGAACGAAAGTCTTTTTAAAGATGATTAAGAATGTTGTTTATTATCCATAATTGATACTTAAGAGAATTAAAAAGATGATAATAATATGATTTTTGATGTCAAAGTGAAGAAATATTAAAAATAGGTTTAAATATATAATCGTAGGCAATATATAGGTGATTATCTACCTATTTTAAAACTAAATCAAAATATTATTTTCATATTTAATATAACAAATCTATTCAACTAAAAATATAAAATTTTAAACAATTAAAATTAGAAAGTCACGTAAGTTTCCGTAAAATTTGGTTTATCTATATCAACTATTGATATTAATTTAAATAAATTGTATCTCACCGTTGCTAAAATAAATATAAAATTATATATATTAATTTATATTTAATATATAACAATCCCAATCAACTAAATATATTAAAAGTTTGAAAAATATGTAAACTAAAGTAAGGGGGTGTTTCGTTCACGGATTTGGGGGGATTTGGGAGGAATTGGAATTCAAATCCTATGAAATGAGATGTTTGGTATGCAAAAAGGAGGTGGGATTTCAATTCTCAGGATTCTTTAAAATCCTATGGATGAGGGATTTCCAAATCCTCCCACCCCCCTAGTATTTTGAAATCACCCAACTGTGGATTTGCTCCGGCAACCTCCGGCGACCCCTCCGGCTAACATTCCGGCGAACCACAAACCCTAGCCTTCGTCTCGTTTTCGTCACATTCACCGGCGACCTTCGTCTCCTTCTCCGGCGACCTTCGCCGTCTTCTTCTCCGTCAAACCGAGTCACAAAAACCCTCGTCTTCGTCTTCTTCTCCGTCTTCGTCTCCTTCGCAAACCCTAGCCGCCGTTCGTCGTACCCTTTGTTCGTCGAAAACCCTAGCCACCGTTCGTCGAAAACCCTAGCCGCCGTTCGTCGTACCCTTCGTTCGAAAACCCTATCCGCCTTCGTCGTTCCCTATCCGCCTTCGTCGTTCCCATTCGATAACCCTAGCCGCTTCGTCGACTGTCGTCCAGATCTGAACGAGAAGGGCGTTGGTTGATGGTGCGGTGGTTGGTGGTGCATTGGTTGGTGGTGCGGCTGGTTGGTGGTGCGATGGTTGGTGGTGTGGTTGGTCGCGTCGCCGGCTCCGACTCCGACTGAAATGCGATGGTTGGTGGGTGGTGTTTAGTGGTGAAACAAACAAAGGTGTGGGATTTAAAATCCCACCAAATGAATTCCCATGAAATGCAATTCCCCTTCTAAAATCCAAATCCTCCCAAAATCAAAGAATGAACCAAACACCCCCTAAAGGTTTATTAAGGAATATGAATATTGGGATTAAGAATGATGACATTATATTTGTTTGTAATCTTAATTTAGTTTTTAAAGAAAAAGAAAAGGCAACTATTAGTTAATTTATATTTTTAAAAGAAAAGTTTTTCTTAAACGACTATTCTTTTAATAACATATAGTTAGATTATTATTATTATTATTATTATTATTATTATTATTATTATTATTAATTTTAAATAAGAATGAGGTATACGAATATACAGAAAACTTTGTCTTATTTGTTATTATTATAATTATATTCCACCTTATTATTATGTTCCACATAGTAACTGGAGTATTAAAGTAAGATGCGGCGAAAAATCTTTACAAGTCAACTACCTCAATTTCGTTTAAATCACACAACTAAAACTAAATATCATACATAAAAAAAAATTTAATTCCAAATTAAACACTAGAATATGGCATCTCTTGATCTATTTTCTGTTCATCAATATATGTTTTAAATAGAATGTTAAAAATTAAATCCATCATAAGTCTATACATTGTCATTAAAATTGGACCTTATCGAATCAAAGCCCAAAACACATTTACACAATTTTATAATAATTTGCGAAACCCTTTTCTAAATCAATTAACTAACTTTGAATTTTTAACATGAAATGAAATTTATAGTAAGATACTATAAAATTTGTAGAATTGTGTAAAAGGAAAACATGCTAACACGAGTCCTAAACTTATAAAGGGTTTCATGAACTATAAACTTTCATCAGGCTTACCTTACGGCCAAATAAAGGAGGTTAATCAGGTAACTAACAACTAAAATAACTCGTTTCAGTGCTTTATCATTGAATCTTGATTACAGATTTCATGTTTTTAATCGCTAGGCCACCATTAAGAGAACACGAGTCACTTAAGATTAGAAAGAAATATATAAAATTCATAAAATGATATGTTTGACAACTAAAACATCATACGAGTGTCAACATGAAAACAGTATCTCATCTTGATTTCAGCCCTACACAAGCCCTAATTCTCTTTGAAATCAGACGAGTGTCAACAATGTCTAAAACCTCAAATACTGAAAGGAAAAAGGAAGCAATAGATATAAAGATCATAAACACAAGGATATAATACGCAAACTTAAACATATTGCATCAACGAGTGTGTGTTTACCCGACGGCTTCAGGACGACCGGTTCCACCGAGAGGTAGATCGACACCGGATGCTAGAATCTGGAGGTGACGAAGGTTATCGTGAGCTTTGAAAAGACTAAGTGACCGCTCTTTGCCGGAGAATTTGGAATTCACACCGAAAACAGCACCACGGAAGTCGCTGTCGCTGCTTGCAGCAACGGAAACAGATATCAAAACTACGAAGAGTAACGAGATGAAACGGGTCATTGTTCTGGTCTACTGGGAGTCTATCGTCGATGCGCTACACTACGCCGGCGACGGAGCAGTACAATCGAAGTCGGGGAAAATAGATGAAGACGACGACTGACCTATGAGACGGCATCTTAAAGTTCACAGAAAGTTTATCGTTAATGCTCCTAAAACTTTTCGGAAAATAAATGGAAATCCCTTTTGTTTTAAAGTTTAGACAGGTATTATCCTTCCTTAATTTAATTAGAAAATTTTAATTTCAAATTAAATTTTAATCATTTACTTAATTAAATTAAACTCTAATTTTAACTTAAAATAGTTAAAAATAAAAACTAAAAATTAAAAATTGAATTCTATAACAAAATAGAGTTGTGTTCAATAAAATTCATATAAAATATACAGTCCTGAAATTTTAATATTCAACTACATGTAATTCAGTATACAATCACTTGTGATTGTACATGTTAATTAATGTCTCCCCACCTAAAAATTTTAAATTCAATCTGAACTATTAACTATAATTAATCAAAAAGCTAAAATCGATCCCTCATGTATTAATTATAAACTACATAAAACATTTATCTTAAAAATATTATTTAAATTTTAAAATAAAATAAATATATTTATTTTGACAATACGAAATTACCGTGCATGACGCTTGTGTTGTAACAACTTTTTATTATTTTAACTTGATCTCACCGTATATCTAGAATTAATTAGAATTACAAATATTAACAATCTCTATTATTTTGATTTATATTTATTTTAATTTATTTATTTAGAATAAGAAAAAAATTATAAAGACATCATAAATACTAACAGTTTACTGTGACTAATCCTGTTAGAATTTATATAAGTATTACAACTTTTCGAGGTTTATCATAAAATTTGCTTTTTTAATTTTTTGATATTTTCTTTAACATTCAAATAAATCAATGATTCAACTTATAAAACATATTATGGAACTGTAAACAAAAAAATTATATAAACTTTGTATATATTCCTTAAAAATTTAATGAGAGATTAAAGTTATTATTATTATTATTACTAGTTTATCATCCCGTATATAAACACGGGAGATGTTTAAAATAAAATATAAAACTGGATGGTGAGAAATTTAAGTGGTATAGTAAAATAAGTTTATCACATGTCTTTTCTTCCATTTTGGTAAATGTTGTTCGAACGAAAGTCTTTTTAAAGATGATTAAGAATGTTGTTTATTATCCATAATTGATACTTAAGAGAATTAAAAAGATGATAATAATATGATTTTTGATGTCAAAGTGAAGAAATATTAAAAATAGGTTTAAATATATAATCGTAGGCAATATATAGGTGATTATCTACCTATTTTAAAACTAAATCAAAATATTATTTTCATATTTAATATAACAAATCTATTCAACTAAAAATATAAAATTTTAAACAATTAAAATTAGAAAGTCACGTAAGTTTCCGTAAAATTTGGTTTATCTATATCAACTATTGATATTAATTTAAATAAATTGTATCTCACCGTTGCTAAAATAAATATAAAATTATATATATTAATTTATATTTAATATATAACAATCCCAATCAACTAAATATATTAAAAGTTTGAAAAATATGTAAACTAAAGTAAGGGGTGTTTCGTTCACGGATTTGGGGGGATTTGGGAGGAATTGGAATTCAAATCCTATGAAATGAGATGTTTGGTATGCAAAAAGGAGGTGGGATTTCAATTCTCAGGATTCTTTAAAATCCTATGGATGAGGGATTTCCAAATCCTCCCACCCCCCCTAGTATTTTGAAATCACCCAACTGTGGATTTGCTCCGGCAACCTCCGGCGACCCCTCCGGCTAACATTCCGGCGAACCACAAACCCTAGCCTTCGTCTCGTTTTCGTCACATTCACCGGCGACCTTCGTCTCCTTCTCCGGCGACCTTCGCCGTCTTCTTCTCCGTCAAACCGAGTCACAAAAACCCTCGTCTTCGTCTTCTTCTCCGTCTTCGTCTCCTTCGCAAACCCTAGCCGCCGTTCGTCGTACCCTTTGTTCGTCGAAAACCCTAGCCACCGTTCGTCGAAAACCCTAGCCGCCGTTCGTCGTACCCTTCGTTCGAAAACCCTATCCGCCTTCGTCGTTCCCTATCCGCCTTCGTCGTTCCCATTCGATAACCCTAGCCGCTTCGTCGACTGTCGTCCAGATCTGAACGAGAAGGGCGTTGGTTGATGGTGCGGTGGTTGGTGGTGCATTGGTTGGTGGTGCGGCTGGTTGGTGGTGCGATGGTTGGTGGTGTGGTTGGTCGCGTCGCCGGCTCCGACTCCGACTGAAATGCGATGGTTGGTGGGTGGTGTTTAGTGGTGAAACAAACAAAGGTGTGGGATTTAAAATCCCACCAAATGAATTCCCATGAAATGCAATTCCCCTTCTAAAATCCAAATCCTCCCAAAATCAAAGAATGAACCAAACACCCCCTAAAGGTTTATTAAGGAATATGAATATTGGGATTAAGAATGATGACATTATATTTGTTTGTAATCTTAATTTAGTTTTTAAAGAAAAAGAAAAGGCAACTATTAGTTAATTTATATTTTTAAAAGAAAAGTTTTTCTTAAACGACTATTCTTTTAATAACATATAGTTAGATTATTATTATTATTATTATTATTATTATTATTATTATTATTAATTTTAAATAAGAATGAGGTATACGAATATACAGAAAACTTTGTCTTATTTGTTATTATTATAATTATATTCCACCTTATTATTATGTTCCACATAGTAACTGGAGTATTAAAGTAAGATGCGGCGAAAAATCTTTACAAGTCAACTACCTCAATTTCGTTTAAATCACACAACTAAAACTAAATATCATACATAAAAAAAAATTTAATTCCAAATTAAACACTAGAATATGGCATCTCTTGATCTATTTTCTGTTCATCAATATATGTTTTAAATAGAATGTTAAAAATTAAATCCATCATAAGTCTATACATTGTCATTAAAATTGGACCTTATCGAATCAAAGCCCAAAACACATTTACACAATTTTATAATAATTTGCGAAACCCTTTTCTAAATCAATTAACTAACTTTGAATTTTTAACATGAAATGAAATTTATAGTAAGATACTATAAAATTTGTAGAATTGTGTAAAAGGAAAACATGCTAACACGAGTCCTAAACTTATAAAGGGTTTCATGAACTATAAACTTTCATCAGGCTTACCTTACGGCCAAATAAAGGAGGTTAATCAGGTAACTAACAACTAAAATAACTCGTTTCAGTGCTTTATCATTGAATCTTGATTACAGATTTCATGTTTTTAATCGCTAGGCCACCATTAAGAGAACACGAGTCACTTAAGATTAGAAAGAAATATATAAAATTCATAAAATGATATGTTTGACAACTAAAACATCATACTATAAATTATTATTCGTACACATATAATTTGAACACACTTGATAGATGTTTATTAGCTTACTATATCTTTTATGATATGCCTCGTTTGGCAATGTAAATAAAACCCATTACAACTCAACTTTTTTAATAATGATGAGTCGGATCAATATCACATGCAAACATACTAACTTTACTTGATGCAAGCTGCGTCCAATAATTTGATTAATTAGGAAGCCGAGTGGACCCTCTCAAAATTCTCCACAAGCAACTTTAAAGATGAAATGGTTCCGGACACCCCGAGAAGAAACCCGATTACTATAAGAAACCCGTTAAGAACCAAAATGGGTCTTGATATCTTACTCCAAAAGATCTTGATGTAAAAAACCGATGGGAAAATAAGAACAATTGCTACTGAAACGAGCGAGCCCGTGAGTCCAAGCACGTACTGGAAGTATGGGACCGTGAGGGCCAAAACAAGTATGATTAGCAACAAAATCGAGCCGATGGTTCCCCTTAGGACCATCTTGGTTCGATCCTTCATGTGATAAAGAAACCGATGTTCGAGTTGTATGGCTAAGGGTGCATATTCTAGTGCATATTTGGTCATTGGTGTGAGAACCGTAGCCCATAGTGCGATTTTAGTGAACAAAAGGCCTCTAGGCATGCTGAGGGTAATTTGGGAATTCACCTCTGGTCCAAAGAGTTTGGCTCCCATAAAGGCTAAAGATGTATAAAGTAAGGTCACAAATGTGAAGCTTACTATGGAAACCTGAAAAAGAGCAGAATTTGAAACATCACGTTAAATTATATTACTGAAAAAGTCACTAATGTTTATTACTATGTGTCGCTATTACTAACGAAACCTAGCGACGAATTTTGGATTTGCAACGGAAAAAGGTGTCGTTAGTTGCTTCAAAAGATGGGTTTGCAACGAAATTAGCATCGGATCTACTAAAAATTGAAAGCAACAAACTTACCACGGTGTATTAGTGATGTTTTGTTACGGAAAAAGTGGACACTTTATATATTTATATTTTCATATACCCTTTTCATGAAAATTTATAAAAATTTAATTATGAGCCTAAATAATTCTAAACGAGCCATGTCGTGCCGCATTATATGTCAAATAAGTTGGGTTCGATCGAACTCAACATCACGAGCTCTAAGCAATCCGAGCTCGAGCCTTAACAAGAATCATAAATAAACCCGACTCGATAAGTACCATCAGCCTAGGCTAAGCTCGGATTGGCTCGCTTACAGTTTTCCTTGCAAAAGGATAATAATAAACCAACCTTGGTGAACTTGGAGGGGTCTTTCATGGCCCTATGTATATCAGGGAAAACAATATGCCCACCATAGCTGAACATATACAAGCCGGAAACATGAGGTATGTTCCGTAGTCGGAGAGCGGGAATGGGGTGATTGGTAGAGATACCTCCAAACACGGCTGTGCAAACCACCGTCACGAAAATCATTAGCGACATAATAATCCCGGCGGTTGATAGCAGTGAAATGGAAGAAAGATCTCGTAGCCATAGGCTAGGCAACGCCACTAACACCGCCAACACAGTGAGCACCTGAGATGTTGACAGATGGTCATGAACCCATGAGAATCGGACATGTGTCCCGAGGAATACCATGTTCAGGTTGTCGTGTAAGGATATGGTGTAGGAAACAAGAGCCATGAAGATCTCCAAGTAGATGAACGCCGTGGTGATGGCTCGACCATGGCCGCCAAAGGCGTGGTGGCCGATGTCGGCGTAGTTTCTTGTTTTGCGGTTGTTTTCAAGGCATTTTCCGAGGAGATGGGCGGTGTATGCGCTGGCGATCCCAAGGGCAATAAGTAGAAATGAAGAAATCCAGCCTCCGTTTTCTAATGCGTATGGTGTAGAGAGTTGACCAAGACCTGTTGGACATCATTAGCGATGGTTTAATTTAGTGATACACTTATACACTTCTTATATCTAAGTTTTGAAGTTTAGCTATACGAAGGTGTACTAATACAATATCAATAACGAGTTATATCAATGGTAGTGATCGAATATAAATTAAAATAGAGTAAAATAGTAAATTACATTTGTTTGTGAGCTACTTAAAATCAACCCATAACTGGCTCGGGTTAAGTTGAGCTCGAGCCACTCAAGTAGGCTACGAAATTGAGACCGAGTAATAAAATACGTGGTTCGTAAACTCGCTAGTTTTTGCCATTTTACATTTCCACGTCGTTTTATATATGCAAATTTAGATAATTAATAATTATAATTTCTACTCGCTTCGAGTCGATCAAGCTCAAAAACATCGAATCGATTATACTAAACTAATTAATATCGTTATGTTATAAAAACGATAGATAGAAAAAAGAGCACAAAGTGGGCTTATTATGACTGCTTAATTAAGGTTATTTACATTATTTATATATTTATAAGATATTTTCACGATATACTTTATACTTTCAGAAAATACGACTAGAAGCAAAATTATTCTAAAATAATAAAATAAACACAACTTGATACTAATAACGATCTATAAATTAAATGAGATACTCAATGTGTTAGTGTTTAATAATGTAAACGTGAACTACAAATATAAAGATATACCTATGAGCATTCCGCTCATATTAATAACGGAATGAAGGAAAGAGCTATTGGCTTCAACCGAAGGAGCCTTTGTTTCATTTGACATGTTCTTAACCTCGAACTGCAATTGATCTTCTTCAACGCTGCCAATAATGCAATTGCAAGAGCTCTTACCGTCTTCTAAACAAGCATCACAACTATCAACCCATTTCACTGCGAAGTTTGCTTCTTGAAATGACTCTGATACCACTTGTTGTTTAGAACAATTAGAACTCTTCGAGTTACAGAATAACGAACATAATTTCATGTTTGATTTTGTGAGAATAGTTGATATCTCCTCAAAGTTCGGAGACAAGGAACCCTAAAGATTCTATTTGTTTTGAGGCTTGTTGAGTGTACTTGGATAGTGATATGTTAATAAGTTATTTATAGGGTGCAAAGCGTGAAACACACAAACGACTATATGAGAATCCAACGTCATGATGCTTTGATAAGTGTATGAAACTTTAACACCTTAATAGATTTCATGGTATCATGTTCAAGCTTTTTTTTAATATAATAATTACGTTGGTATAGTTATAAAGAGTGTTATTTTCTGGATTTTAATGAGCTACTCAAAAGATAAAAAAAGTAGATTCTTAAGATTTAGATTTATATAATAAATGAATTAATTGATATTGTGAAAGTATTATAACTATTTATATGATTTACTAAATAAAATAAAGGGATTATGACATCGTCTTTTTTATTTAAATAAATTCTTAATTATACAAATTACGATCTTATATTTTTCAAATTTTTAAAAAACCCTCTCACAATTACCAATCACAACCTTATACTTTCAATATATAACTTTCCTTTTATCAAGGGTGATTATTTAAAACTAAAACTAATTTTAGATACTAAAGTTTTTAAAATTTACAAACTTTTCATATTTTTAGGTATTAGTTTTGGTAAACATATAATATATAAAAACAATCTATCTAATATCTAATATATACTAATTAAAAAAAGAATTATGACATCATCCTTATTTAAATAATCTTTTACACAAATTACAACCTTCTAATTTATCTTTTTTGTTAGAAACCTCCTCACAATTACTTTCCTTATATAATGGGTGATTATTCAAAATTAAAACTAATTTTAGATACTAAAGTTTTTAAAATTTTCTAACTTTTCATATCTCTAGGTGATTAGTATTGGTAATATCTAAAAATAAAAACAATATATGTTTATTATCCCACAATATATACCTAAATAGTGAAATTAAGTTAAAAAAATTTACAATTATTTTTTGTTGCTTTCGATGGTGATTTCTATTTTTAAAACTAACAACCTATAGTGAAAAACGAGATAGATTCATGTTTCTAAAAAACATAAAAGGTGAATTAGATCACTGTATCATCAAAGTAAAAGTAATTCTCATGTGAAAGATTTATTTAATGACAATTAAATAAATTTATTTAGCACTGGGATGATCTTCATGGATGAATAAGTAATCTTTAATATTCAAAATATATCATATATATTATTTACCCATATTTCATAATTTCATGTTATAAATATATATAAGATTGTTATAAATATATATAGATAACAATATATGGATGAACAAATTTTCAACACAAGTTACATATTGTCAACATTACCATCAACTCATTGTCTCCTAATTAATAGAGAATGATAAATTGATTGTGTATTTTGTAGTATATACTTCATCTTGTAATGAAGAAAATGCACCTCTTGTATGAGCTTTTATAAGTTATACACGTCTGCTTATTCTCCTACTTCTAATTCTTTCAAAGTTCTAAGGTTGTCTTGTTAATCTTTTGTTAATCTTGAGCTAAAATTGTTAAAATTATAACACGTTATCAGCACGAACGTTTCTACTTCGTAATCAAGGGAAATTAATTATAAGAACCAAATCTTAAACAAGGTATGTATATTATAAATGACAAGTTATAATATTCATTAAAAACTAAGTAATATTTCATAAACAAAATAAGAATAAAGGACTAATTATTATGGCATTCCACAACTATTGGAAGTTTAGTACTTTTATTTTACTTAAGCATTAAGAGTTTTGCAAGTTATAAATATTTTATAAAGGAGTAAGATTAGTGTGTCAGTTTCTTAACGAGACAGTTTTTGGTTAAAACCGAACCGAGTAGGTTTTTTCAAAAATTAAATCCGAACCGCTGGTTTTAAAATGGTTTCGGTTTTATCGGTTTGATTTTGTCGGTTCAACGAATTAGGTTCGATTTTTCGATTTCGATGCTCACCCTTAATCAAAAGTTCAATTTTGTAGATATTTTTGTGATTTTTTATAAGCAAAACTAAAATATCGAGAAATATTTAAATCTTCATAATAAGTTTAAAATAGTTTTCCAATGGTTAAAGGGCCGAGCAAAGTCTGGTCGACAATTATCTTGGAGTCAATGGATAACAGTCCCGAATTCAATCCATCAAAAATGGTAATATTAAAGGCCTCGTAGGGTTGTGCAATTAGAGACTCTGTAACTAGCAAAGAAACATTGTCATTCTAGTTGCTTTTGGGGGGAACTTACCGGGATATCCTATCATCACTACTTGTGCAGTTGGATACCCGTTTAGTAAGTTCACTGTATTTGTACATTACAGTTTATATATATATATATATATATATATATATATATATAGGCAAAAGTTCAAACGAGAACTGTTTTACGTATGAGAACTACGAGAACCAATCTCATCCGTCCAATTCCCCCTCCTTTAATGTCATTACCCACCCATGAATTCCTCACATGCACCCTGCCACACTTGATCCCCTCCACGCTCTCCATCCATGAACTTCCCATATCCAAGGAATGGCTGAGATTGGTTCTCGCAGTTCTCGTACGAAAAACAGTTCTCGTTTGAACCCTCCCCTATATATATAGGGGAGGGTTCATGCGAGAAGCGTTGTTAGTGCGAGAACCGCGAGAACCAATCTCAGTCGTTCCTTGGATATGAGAAGTATCATGGATGGAGAGCGTGGAGGGATATGGTGTGATAGAGTGAATGTGAGGAATTCATGGGTGGGCAATGACATTGAAGGAGGGGGAATTGGACGGCTTAGATTGGTTCTCGCGCTAACAACGGTTCTCGCATGAACCCTCCCCTATATATATATATATATATATATATATATATAATCAGGTGCCTTTAAAAAAAAAGTCTAAAATAGTCAATTAACTATTCTTCCTAGATGGTATTATTCCATGACTCATTCTAAATGAACTTGATGTTTGTGTTACTTTTTAAAGAACCAAAATATATACATTTTGGAAAACAATCACATCTATTTTATGCGAAAAACTAAATTGAAGTACTAATACTCAAGTTGTTTATAAGCTTTATGGACCTTAAAAAAACAATAAAAAATAGATGTCCTATGCAATTGAGCATTTTACACATTCTCAAAGCCAGCTTATGTTATAATAACAGGGTATTGTACGTACTTTAGGACTCGATCAATTTTACAAGTAACGTATAGGATAATAATCATAGACAAAAGAAATGAGCCAATCAATTGAACTGCAACTGAGCTTAGATCATTAAGACCTAAAATCAAATCCATATTAAAATTTTGATTATTAGAAATGAAAAAATAATGCTACGCTTGGTATGGTTATACCAGGAGCCACCCCAAAACTTAAACAAAAATATATAATGGATGCTTAATCGGAGTTCAACACTCGCTAGATGCTGAATCTGAATTTAGTGCTCGTTGAATGCTAAAACTTATTAAATTTATTCAACGCATTTAAATTAAGGTAAGGTATTGATCATGTGACTCTTTAACACTTGCCGAATCATAGACATTGTTACATCAATGCTTTCAAAAGTTGGTATGATTAATCGCAGGTGGGGTGGGGGATCGAAACTCAAACAAAAATACATAGTGGATGTGGATGCTAGGTTTAACATTAAGTGAACGCTAAAACTGATAAGTTGAAGCCAATTATGTGCATATCAATACAGTTGATGATCCTAAAATTCTTCAACGTATGCTCGTCAAAGCAATTAAGCAAACTTCATTTATTAAACAGTTATTGAAATCACTGCTCTTGTTACATGAATGCTTTCAAAATAACAATTAACCGCTATATAATTGTAAATAACCAACTTTCATGATTATTGATACAAAAATAACCATTTTTGAATGACTATACATAGAATAAACCATCTCAAATTTTTCAGATACATTACGAATAAGTTTTCTTGACAATTTAAAATAATATTGAATTCTTACCATTTTCTAATACCCCTTTAGTTTTAAGGTGTGTAAGCAAACACAAAACCATAATATCAATTTTTGAATATTTTAATATAACTTTATACCTTCTAAAGTATCGCATCAAAGTTGAAATGTATAACTCTATACATTATTCACTAAAACTATTTCAGTATTATAAAAATGAAAAAAAAAAAGATATGTTAAGGTCATTGTGTACACATTGCCAAGGAATATTGAGATGAATCATGAAAAAGTGAAAGCCATCGAGGAGATGCCTATCTCATAAAGATCTTTCAAGGTAAATTACATATTAAGCCACTTACCCGTTAAACTCTAACATTGTTGGAGTTATATTTTTTAGAATAATTATTTTATCCTTTATAACTTAGAGTTGTATGTAATAAAGTCAATGTAAAGAACACGATCATAAATTTTAATATGCAATCACAGGTGATTCAATATACAATCACATGTGATTTGTTAAATCATCATATGTGAATTACGAAAAGCCCCTCCGCGCAAAAATTAAAAATGTAATCTGGGCTACTAATGTCATGATCTAAAGACAAAAATTAGTCACTTAAAACTATAAATTAAATATGAACTATATTGAACATTCTTTGAGTTCCGTTCAAAACATGATACATGAACGGTCCTATAGGAGTTTTTTTTTAAATATTTATCATGTCCTTTTCTTATGAGCACAAATGTTAGTTTTCTCATTACCAATGGTCTAAAACAGGGAACTAAGATAGATGAAATAATAGATTAATAGGTATTTTCCTAATTTATATCTATACGACTGTATAAATCATATATAACATTCTCTCTCATAATCAATATAAGAGTTCTTAATTTTCAATCAATATTTCATCCTAACCATCCATTTTTTTCTTAATTTATTACATCCATCCAAAATTTTCTAAAAATTAAACTAATTTTATATCTGGTATACACATCCTTCTAGAAATCGATTAAAAATTAATTTTGAATTTGTCCCATACTTAATGTTATCAATTATTATAAAAGCATTTATTCATATTTCAATACAACATTTAATTTCATAATTTTTTAAAAATCTTTTACAATAAATGATCATCTTAGAGAATCAAGATAATAATTTTAAAACATTAGTTAAAGAAAAGTTCTAAATAATATGTACAACATCAATCCCTCTCATATACCCAAGTATAATACTACCTATATTATTTCAATAACACCATATGCTATTTGCATTTTCATCAATATCCATCACAAAAAAAAGTACTACACAATCTTATTAAAATTTATTTTTGACTACCCTCGTATCATGCGAACATCTCACTAGTTAACATAAATGAACCATTCCTCTATTTTGTTTTATAAGAGATCGTCAGATTGGTCGTCTCTCTCATATGAGATAATCTTTATTTTAGTTAAGAAACTAATCTTACTCTTTATTAAAATATAAAAATTTTAAATACTTTTTTCTCAAATATTTCAAAGTGAGACGATGAAAACTTTGAGTCTCACTCAATTTTGACTTTTGAGACAAAATTGGTTAATTTTGACTTTTTTTTCCTTTTGATTTTCATTAGTTAAATTTGATTTTTTTATGAGGGGTCATATAACGGATATATAGGAGTTGTTTGTATAGATTATATATATTTAATGGATGTAATTAATTATATATGTTTATAATTTTGTATAAGTTTTAATGTATAATAATTGTCTCACTGTATCTACATCTTGATATAAAAAATATATAGGAGTTGTTTGTATATATTATATTTTTACATTTTATCATGTATAAAACTTTAAACCAGTTAAGATGTTTATGGTTAATTTTTATGTTTATTAATCAGTAAATCAGTAACCCCATTCTATGAGGAATTTTTGATTTAGGGTATATGAGAATATCAATTTACAACCAATTAGTGAGGTATAATCCTTTTTTATGAAGTAGTTTATTTTAATGAACTCTCAAATTAGCTATCTTTTTCGTTGACATATTACTTTCAAGATCTCCCCTCTCCATATAGAATCACATATTTGGGCAGGTCTTTTTTTAGAATTTCTTTTGGAGCTTTATTATACAAAGTTAAACTTTTGATCTGTTTTTTTAATGTCAAAAGTTTCATAATAAAATATTGATTAATCTGTGATGAGTTTAATAAACAAATTGCTAGTAAGTGTTTCACCAGTCTATAACTTTGCATGTCATAAAATAATGTTATGAGTGTGATATCAAAATTTTGAGACAATATTATTATGATGAGGTGATTTATGTATTCGTTAAGATTTATAATTTGATTTTATGTAACAACAATGAGAAATAATGATTAAATTATATTATAAAATAATCCTTAAGATCTTCAAATAAGCCTTAATTGCCACATTTTCATTCTACCGTATCACCTAGATAGTCGATATATTTCATACGACTCATCTGACATGTGGTAAATAATAAGTCAATAACTAAACTAAAACTCACATATTTTTAAATGCAGACATGAAGATGTATGGTGATTTACTTTGTTATTCAATGTATCCTCAAGACTCAAGTTTACTAAATTATATCTTTTCAAATCAATCTGAATCCTTTCATCATGTTTCTCATATCCGAATGTTCGCAATAAACTTCATTTATTTAGAATGAATTTAGTTTGATGTTTTTAATAGGCTTAGCAATTTAGCATAGTGCACTGAAAGTGTATTTTAGTCATATTATCGAATATTTATATTTCGCTTTGATTATTCGATTATTAGACGTTTCTTTATCTATTATATTTTGTTATGCTCAATTAAACATTAAATGTTTAGGGTTTTATAAAACTTTTATGTGTGATTGTGTGTGCACGTATTATTCAACTAGTTTCAATATCTAGTTAAGAGGAGGAACTAGTTTCAATATCTAGTTAAGAGAGGAAAAAGTGAAAACAAAATAAAACTATTTATAAAAACTTATAAAAAGAACATAAAGTAGAAAATTATATTTTTATTCAATTCATATAAATATAAAATTGGTCAAATTTATCGACTTGTTTATTTACTATTTAGAACCGTGTTTGAAAAGCAAACAATTGCTCCATTATATATACAATGGATTAACTCGAAACTACAGTGACGGAATATTCTTGTTTGACCTGTGAAAAACGAAACATAGTATCTAACTTCGTTTATGCAAATCGATTAATAAAGCAAATTAAACACAAAAAATTCAAAGGAATCTAGAAACTTTACATGAAGTTAGTTCATCTAATTAATTTGCTATTCAAGAATCCCTCTCAAACTAAACCATTGTTATTCCAAATGAAAATGATGCTAATAGAATAATATACACAAGATGAACCAAATTCGTTCACATGTTGGATGCTATCGAACAACCTAATCACTTCCGACAATGGGGAATCAAACGACATCAATTTAAGAATATTATACCGGAATTACTTGCAATGTTTATTACTGTATTAAATCGAAATGTGACACATTTTCATATTTTATATAATTTGTAAAACGATGCAAGTATATTTTTCAATGTATTAAACTCTTTTTAGTTATACTTTTCTAATTAGTTACTTATACCTTTTATTTGACATAATAAATTCATTCTTAATGCGTTAAATCAAATTCGAGTTGGTCATGTTAGTGTAAACTTTAAAAAAAAAAAATTATAACCATCTTTTAATTATTTGTTTGATAAATTTATTATCATTTCTTTTTAATCTTAAGAAATAAATAGATGGTGGTGGAGATTCCAAATAGATCAGCAGGTCTTTATGGGTTAAACTTCATCATGGTATACATGGGTCGATTAAAGGAGGGGTGATTCATGCATTTTCTCACTCTCCTTGGGATAGTGCAACTTGGGTGAACTTAAATCAAATGGGTTCATTAGAATGGAAAATACTTGGGTTTGTGATTGGTTTTAGAGGAAAGAATGGGGGGGGGGGGGGGGGGGGGGGGTGAGGGAGGGATGACCGATGACGTATACTTAGTTATTTTTTCTCTAAGCAGTTTTGGTTAACCCAGATATGTACGATACTTTCAAGTGGTATCGTAAATCAAATGACATTTTCTAGTTAGAACCTAACGAGGATTCGTTGGTGATAACGTTCTTTGTCAATGGAGAGACCTAGTGGAAAGAAATTGGAACACACTAACCCTCAAAAAAATTTGTGTTTTCGCTTGAAGTACAACATAAGAAAAATTATATTTGTTAATATTAAATTTTCAATCAGCATACGGAGTGGGCGTTATTTCATCAGCATGAAACCCTTTACCACACCGTGGTGGTAGCACCTTCCACACCATCGCGGTGTGGTCGGCAAATTTCGTGGTAATCAACACTGCCAATATATTTTTGGTGAAATTTGTTTTATCTTTTCTAACTATATTTGTTAATATTAAATTTTCAATCTTGAAATTGACACTACTAAAGACGATGTTTATTTTTTTCATTTATCAAGCTTTACTTTTAGAAGATGATAATCGTACTTTTGAGGACTTTGGATAAAAGTAAAATTGGTATTATTTATTAACTAGCGTACTTTATTTTTAACAAATAAATAAACACAAAAATGAAATTATTTTCTAATTTTATTCACAGCTCTAAGAGTTATGGTTATTATTCTTTTTGATTTTAAAACTAAACTAATTTAACACCTCGTGTATAAACACGGAGGATGATTAAAGTAAATTATAAATGTTTCCATACATAACATCATTATCAAATTTTTTGGCACCTCGATGTCGGCTCTTCGTCCCCTGGGGTTACATGTGAATTCTATAAATAAGATGAGTCTCAAATTGGTTTGGTAGAGAGTAACCACTACAAGGCTAAAAAGTGGACAGAGTGGTAATGGTAGAAAGCAGATAACTCTAGATCTAAAAGTAGCCCTAATAAAAAAAACTTGCTTACAACTGTAATCACAATCACGACACGGTTAAATATAATATTTTCTTGACATTGAAATGCTTGGGAAGCTGTAATCTAATAAGATGCGTCACTCGTTTATGAACGATCATTATAGAAAAAAAAGTAATTCTTTCTTTAGATTAGTAAACAAGAAATATAAAGAAATCATCAAACGTGGTAGACTCGAAGGTATGAATGTACTTTGGAGGGTGAGGGCAAGTATTGGAAATGGTTAGAAATTTATTTGGTAAACATCTAGATGGTGAGGGCAAGTATTGGAAATGGTTAGAAATTTATAAGCATGTTAAGGCGAAAAAAGAGGAGAAAAAAGTTTATAAGCATGCTATGGCAATTGGTTTTTTACCAAGGGGATTAGGAATTACAAATTGATTAGAAATTTAGCAAAACGAGATGATCTCAAAATAATAAAAAATTATATTAATTCTTACTAAAATTTTCTACTCACTATATTATGATAGTGTAATCTATTTTTTTCTCGATTATATACAACCACTAATTGTCTAATACCGAGCACCATTTATCAAACTTGTAGTACACCAAACAATACTTCTCCACTTGGTTTTAGAATGAGTTTAGTTTTCAAAAGTATACTGAAATTGTCACTTTTTGCTATTATATATACCAAACTTATAAAACTACCATTTAGTGTATTTAACTTTTCAAGAACTACCAATTGATATACCCGGTTACCTACTAAGCAGGTAACCGGTAATTTCTTTAATTTTTTATATTTTTAAATGCCATATAATCTGTCATGTCATTAATTATTGCCACATTATTGTATTCAATACAAGTTCATCTTCATCATGAAGATGTGTTCTTCCCTCCTTCAAGAACATCATCTAATCTTCATCATTACCACAGATGCACACAAGACATTAAAGATCTGGACTCAAAATCCAAGTGGAATTCAAGATCTGCACTCAATCGACGTCCATAAACACAAACACAAATTTTAAAGATCTAAAACATTAAACCCAGACCAGGAAGCACAAATCAAATCAAACGCAAACACAAGAACAAAGCTTGAAATGAAGAACTCTTACTCGAAAATGGAGAACCCTAAATCGATCTGTTCAAAAATGGAGATCTTGAACAGATGATGAAGCCTAACTCGAAAAATGCAGATCTTGAACAGATGATGAAGCACATAGTGATGGTTCTCAAAACGCAGATCTGGAACCTCAAAACGCAGATCTTGAACAAATGGTGAAAACGAAAACTTAAAATTGCAGATCGGAGCCCGAACCTTCTTCATAAATCGATGAAGAACCCTAATATTCGAAATAGCCCTAACCTGCAGATCCAAGAAACAGTCAATAGCTTCGAAGGAAACCAAAAAATGCAATCAAATAGAGCCAAAAAACAGCCCTAATAAACAAACGAAGTCGCCGTTGAATGCTTCAGGGTGTTTTTCCTCAATGATTTATCATTAATATTAATATGATTATTTATTATTTATTTATTATTAATGCTTCTGGGTGTAGGGTAACTATGCATCAAGAAGATGAATGGGTGGCCAGGTGGGTATGCATCAAGGAACTGAATACTTTTGGTATATTATTATTTATTATTAATATTAATTAATAGATTGGAGAACAACCCTTTGCACGTCAATTTTGATGGCACGTCAACATTCAAATTCAACGCCACCTCATCAAAACCGCTGCCACCTCATGGTTACCTGTTAAAGAGGTAACCAAATATATAAAATTTTAGTTTTAGAAAGGTAAATATACTAAATGGTAGTTTTAAAAATTGAGTATATACAATAGCAAAAAGTAACAAATTCAATATATTTTTTTAAAACTAAACCCTTTTAGAATCCACTATGACCATACAGAAAGATTGTTATTTCTTCAATTATTTCTTCAATTGTTTTACCCTTTTAGAATCCACTATACATTGGATATCAAGTCCCACGTCTCTTTGTTTTCTCTTACTAATATCTCGTGTTATATATTAAAACAAATCAATGATTAATAATAGAGAAGGGTGCATTAATGACTTATTAATACTAGTATTTTTGAAAAATCAAGATTCATTAAATTATGACTATCCATCCGAACTCAACTTACAATTGGGTAAACATATAAATAACTAAAATATATTATTACCGGTTCTCGCAATAATTCCTAAACGACAAGTTCACTCATTTTGAAACTGCATTCGTAGCTGCAGGTCACACCAACCTGCGAAATCCATCATCCGCACTTCCCTATGGGTGGTTAGGACGTAGAGTAAAACTATATAAAGAATAGTTTTTACTAAATTTTCCAATGACATGTACTCTAAACTCACACACATCTAATGATTATACAATAAAATGATAACATACCCTTCTACTAAAAAATTTATAAAAGCACTTATTTTATACTACATACGTCCTATTTTTATTGTTCACTTTTGACTTGTTAAAGTTTTTATTTTTCAACTTTAACCTTTAATATATTTGTTTATATTAAATAATATTTGATAAATATTATGTCAATGACAATACATTTAAAACACAATACATTAATATATTTATATCAAATATTATATAACACAAACAAAGATATTTAAGATTAAAATTAAAGTAAAAAAAAACTTAAAAGCACTCGTCTTATATCACAAACTGAAATCGATTTGCTGTCGTTTTTATTCGGAGGGTTAGCACCGACGGCGGCCGAGCTGCGGCGTGAGGAGAAACCAGCAGCTTCGTCGGACGACAAGAAAAGATGGTGTTGGAATTATGATATTCTCTAAGACCAACATTGGGTACATTTATTTATTGTGTAGTGTTTAAATTTTTGAGTTACTTTGTTGTTTTGTAGGATGTTGTTGTTGGGCTCATAAAAGATGAAAGTAGGCTGCTGGGTGATAGTTGCTGGGCTCGTTGGGAGCTGATTTGGGCCTGAAGGGGCAGGCTTGAGACCGGATTGAGACCCGGGTCGGGTGCGCACCTAGTGCGGATGTGGTCCGGGTTCTCACCCTTAGCCGGCCTTAAATTGTTCACATCTCGTGGGCTGTTTGGATCTGCTTTAAATTGTTTAATATATGCTTTATTTCTTTTTTAGTCAACAGGATATGTGAGTTTTTATTTCTAAGGTTCAAACTTAGGATATTTCTTTCGTTCGTATCTTCTTCACTGGATAAGAGTCCTTTGTATTTTTCGTTTCGCTTCATACGTTTGTAGAACTAGCGTTGAGATTCTGTGAGCTTGTGTTTTTTTATCATGGTATCAGAGCCATAGGCTCTTGAATCGATTGTTCTCTATTCGTAAATCGATTGTTCCATGTTTCAATTGTTCCTGTTGAATCGATTGTTCCCTGATACTATATTGTCAGTGTTTTTTTTCGATTGTTCTTGTTTCGTGTAGAAACCCTAAGGTGCTGTTTGGTTTGAGGGAATGTTAGGAATTGGATTTGGAATCCTTAGGAATTGAAATCCTAAAGGATTTGGATTTTGAATTCCAATTCTTTAGATGTGTGTTTGGTAAAAAGCTTGGAATTTGAATCTTGAAGGCGTCGTTCCTCTAACCCCCGGTCGTAACTCACGCACAACCACCCAACACCACCACCCCACAGTTACCACAACCACCGGCGAAGCCCTAATCGGCGAAGCTCTAATCGGTCGTAAACCACAACCACCGGCGAAGCCCTAATCGGTCGTAACCCACCGGCGAAGCCCTAATCGGTCGTAACCCACCGGTCTGTATCGTATGTCTGTCGTCAAAGCCCTAATCGTCGAAGCCATTATCGTCGAAACCATTATCGTCCGTCGAAGCCATAATCGTCGAAGCCATTATCGTCGTAACCCCCGTCGTATCTGTATCGTATGTCTGTCGTCGAACTCGAGATTTGGGAAGTTCGAAAGCATCGGAGGCAGGAGGCAAGGTAGAAGCCCTAATCGTCGACGGAGTCGTCACCGGCGGCGTCGGAGGAGGCAGGAGTAAAGGTGCAGGTGAAGGTCGGAGGAAGGAGGCAAACCAAACAAAGGATTTGCTAGGAATTGGATTCCAATTCCCACAAAATCCCTTGAAATCCCTCAAACCAAATAGCCCCTAAAGAAAACTGTTGTTTGAATCGATTTTGAATCACGAGTGATTAGTTCTTGAATACTGTTTTTGCTCGTGATCGATTGTTCTTGAATCGATTGATTAGTTGATTTTGTTCTTGGTTCCTTATTTGAATCGATTGATTCAATTGTGTTCTCGTCCATTTGTGCGAGATTGAAGGTCGTACTGTAGCGATCTGTTTGGGTGATGATTCTGGATAAACCTAATCTCCAATATTGTTCTCGATCTGGTTAGGTGATGATTCTGGATAAACCTCAACTCAAATACTGTTCTCGATCTGTTTGGACGATGATTCTGGGCTGATTGTTCATCCATCAGACTCTGAGTTGCTGGTTGATTTGCTGAGGATCCTTAAATTGAGGGAAAAGGTTTGTTGTTCTTGCTCATAAATCTGGGCAAGACACTGTAAGTCTCCTTCCTTGTCTCTTGTTACTGTTTTGACTTGATTCATATAATGTCCCTTGTAATCTGTTGTTCTTGAGTTGTTTGATACGATATGCTGATTGTTCTTTTTTGTTGCTAGTTTTTTATTCTCGTATGAAATCAGTAAATTGATCTCTTTTTCTTGATTTGTATGATATCATTGATTCTGATCCTGTTTTTTGTGTAATTGTGTACTCTTCTTTTCAACCATCCTTGATTCGTATACTGTGCCTGTACTACTGTAATGTGTGACTTTGATGTTTCTGTTTGAACAACATTTATTCTTCAAAATCTGATTCTATTTGAGTTGTATGTTGTTCTTGTTTGTTTTTCACTAGGTTGATATAATCTGATATAATTTTTTAAGGTGTTGATTTGCAACCTGTTTTCTGAACTGTTCGACTGTATCGCTGTTACGTGGTTGCGTGAGATTCAAGATCGTCGGGTTTCCGATTCTAATCGATAGTTAACACTGATCGTATTGTTGTTTGTTTGGGCAATGGTTCTGGTGCAATTACGCTTCCGCATGATGCTTGTTTGCTGAGTTATGAGGAAAATCAAGGAGATAAGTTGTTGTTTTTTGTTCTTGCTCATATTGCAGGCACTGTAAGTCATCTTCCTCTCTTTCTGTAGTTAAGTGTAGATTAACTATAAAGAGGATGTTTGTTTGTTTGTTTTTTTGAATCGTTTATCTGATTTATTTCTGGCTATAATTAGTATATAGTCCTGTCTGTTCTGGTTTCATAATGTCTAAACCTGAGGGTTCCAGTCCTAAGGGATCTGGTTTTAAAGAAACCAAGGATATTATTGATTTCGATGATCCATTGTATTTGCATCCTTCTGATAGTGCAGTTGTTTCCATTGTTGGGATTAAACTGACTGGTTCTGATAACTTTAGAGTGTGGAAAAGTTCTATGATTAGGGCTTTAAAAGGAAGAAACAAGTTGTGTTTTGTTGATGGTTCGTACAATATTCCTGATGAGAAAGATAAGAAAAACTATAATAAATGGGAAAGAGTAAATGCGATTGTCTGTTCTTGGATACTTAGTTCTATATCCGAGTCTATTTACTCTAATCATGCATGTTCTAAAATTTCCCGTGAGATCTAGGATGAGTTGTCAGAAACCTACCGAAAATCTGATGGATCTGTTATTTTTAATGTTCATCAAAGGATAAACAGTTTAGTTCAAAATGGTTTAACCATTTCTGAATATTTTTCGAAACTTGATTACTTATGGAAGGAATTTGATTCTCTTACAAATTTAACTGAGTGTACGTGTGATGCTAATACCAGTCTTAAAAACCATTCTAAGCTAATGAAACTTATGCAATTTTTAAATGGATTAGATGATGGGTACAGTCAAGTTAAGAGTCACATTCTTCTTATGGAACCATTACCTTCTGTTAGAACTGCCTTCTCTATTATATCTAGAGAGGAATCACTTCAAAAGGGTGGTTCCTTATCTTCTAGTTCTGGCAAGTTTGTTTCTCATCATTCTGCTTTTGTAAGTAGGTTCAATGATTCAAAGAAGAATAATAAGGGAAAAAAATTCAATAATAATAACCCCCCATTTTTTAACAATATGCAATGTAAACATTGTGGCATTAAGGGTCATACTATAGAAAGGTGTTTTAAGCTCATTGGGTATCCGAAGGATTTTAAGTTTAGAAATGGAAATGACTCTCAATACAAGTCTGAGTCTCAAGGAAATAATAAATCCTTTGTTAATGCTGCTTCTGTTTCAACTTTATCTGATGATTCTGACTCTTGTAAAGTATGTGATGATGATAAGTTTTTTCTCACCAGTGAATAATATGCTAAGGTCATCTCCTTAATCAGTGGTAATACTGCTGTAGAGGGTGTTACTGCTAATATGGCAGGTATGTGTTGTTCTAGTAATGCTGGAAATTTTAAAGATTCTAAAGTTAAAAAGTGGGTTGTTGATTCGGGTGCTAACCAACATATGGCTAGAACTGAATCTAGTCTTGTTGATCATGTTTTGTCTGATGGTAAGTGTTTGAATAGTAGTCCTAATGTTGTATGTCATGTTAGTAAGTTTGTGTGGCATTATAGACTTGGTCATCCTTCTGACCAAGCTCTAAGTTGTGTTAAAAATAGACTTAAGATAGGGAATGAATCAATTTTACCATGTGATGTTTGTCATAGAGTAAAACAGACTGGAAATTCATTTCCTGTTAGTGATCATAAAGCTTCCAAGTTAGGAGATATTGTTCATCTTGATGTTTGGGGGCCTTATAGGAGAGCAACTTATGATGGATACAAATATTTTCTAACCATTGTGGATGATGTCACAGGGGCTGTTTGGGTTTATCTTCTAAAGTCTAAAGATGAAGTTTTCTATTGGTTTTCTGTTTTCTATAATATTCTTATTACACACTTTAAGACCAGAGTCAAAGTAGTTAGGTCTGATAATGGGACTGAGTTTTTAAATCGGAATATGAAGGAATTATGTAAGGATAAAGGTATTTTGTATCAAACTAGCTATATCTATACTCCACAACAAAATGGAGTTGTGGAGAGGAAGCATAGACATATTCTTAATGTGACTAGGTCCTTGTTGTTTCAGTATGCTATTCCTTTGAAGTTTTGGGGTGAATCAGTTTTAACTGCTGTTTTTTTAATAAACAGAACACCAACATCTGTGTTGAATGGTGCCACTCCCTTTAAAAAGTGTTTAAGTACCCTCCTAAATTTGATAATTTGAGAGTGTTTGGATGTTTGTGTTGTTCTACTAGACTTAATAATAGTGACAAGTTAAAATCAAGAGCTGATAAGGCTGTTTTGTTAGGATATTCAAATGAGAAAAAAAGTTACAAACTTTTTAGTCTTAACTCAGGTTTGATTTTCTTTTCCAGGGATGTGAAGTTCTATGAAGAGGTGTTTCCTTTTAAAATGAGATCTTTTGGTCTGGGTCTTGAGTCTGATTCTCTTAAGGATTACTGCAATTTCTTTGATGAACAAAACTGGTCCTTAGATCCTAAAAGTCCTATGTATGTTCCTAATGATGATAAACATATTAATTCGGACCTTTTCCTTGTAGAACAATCAATAGGTAGTATTGGTGACAGCCACCAGGTTGGTGGAACTTGTGCAAAGCATTCTTTGGACGACCAGGGTGTGGAGGTTCTAGTTCCTCAATCTCAGGTAGGTAGCTCCACTACTCTTGCTTAGTCTGAGGGAACTAGTTCCGATAGTGCTAATTCTTCTGGTAGTAGAAAGCATGTTAGTTCTGTTAGACCTAGGAGAGAGTCGAGAATTACTGCTAGGTTAAATGATTTTCTTGTGGAAGGAAAATATATGGGATTGAAAGGTCGATTAATTATTCTCAGCTTAGTTTTGAAATTTTTTGTTTTGTGTCTAATCTTGACAAAACCTTTGAGCCTAGAAAATGAAATGAAAAATTATGTGCTGCTTTGTTTGAGTATGGTTTTGTTCAAAGTGTTAATGATTATTCTTTGTTCACTAAGATTCAGAATGATATTTCTGTGTTTTTGCGGTATACGTTGGTATTATTTTGACAGGTAGTAGCGTTAATGAAATTGAGAAGGTAAAGGTTTTTAAGGTCAAAGTTTTTGATTAAGGGTCTTGACAGGTTGCAGATGTGATTACCAAGTTGTTGCCTTCAACGCTCCATGATCTCTTGTGTTCCGAAATGGGTTTTAATAATCCATTTCAGGAGTTGTCATAATTCCCCTGTTGGTCTTGAGGGGGGGTGTTGGAATTATGATATTCTCCAAGAACAACATTGGGTACATTTATTTATTGTGTAGTGTTTAAATTTTTGAGTTAGTTTGTTGTTTTGTAGGATGTTGTTGCTGGGCTCATAAAAGATGGAAGTAGGCTGCTGGGTGATAGTTGATGGGCTCGTTGGGAGCTGATTTGGGCTTGAAGGGGAAGGCTTGAGACCGGGTTGAGACCCGGGTCGGGTGCGCACATAGTGCAGATGTCGACCGGGTTCTCACCCTTAGCCGGCCTTAAATTGTTCACATCTCGTGGGCTGTTTGGATCTGCTTTAAATTGTTCAATATATGCTTTATTTCTCTACACTTGTATTGAGAACTCACACTTTGTTTTACAACTTCTTCATTACAAATGAGCATGGCTAACCTATTTATAAGAGTGCCATGGTTCTAGAATGTTCCGCACACCTCCATTACGGAGTACTCTAGATCCCTAGATATTTATTATCTAATACTACTTTCTAGAACCTTCTACGACCTTACACAAGGTTCTATAAGGTTCTACAAACTTCTACACTCTTCTAGAAGGTTCCGGAAGCTTTTACAAAATTCTAGATTTTTCCAGAAACTTCTATAAAATTTCGGGCCGTGTCAATAGCTACTATTACTTTCAAAGATTACATCTTTAAGATTACAGAGAAAAAACCTTTTATTCAGACGTTTAAAAAGTTAGTAAATTAGTGACTTTTTAAAGTTTTTATATAAAACAATATTATTTTATATTTTTGTATGCAACCTTTAGTAGTATGATTATGTATATTGATATTAGCGATAGAAGTTGGGGTTAAAATCTTGAGACCTTTTAGATCATAATTTGTAAAGGTTCATTAAGTAAAATAAGTTGAAGTAGTAGCTGGAATAGTAGTTTTATCCGGCTGCGAAGCGCGGATATATAAAATCTCGTTGTTAACAATGATTTATCAAAGCCATTTTAAGCAAACTGTCTCATTTGATTTAAATTCATTTTTTATATTAACTTAGGATATTTCTTTCGTTCGTATCTTCTTCACTGGATAAGAGTCCTTTGTATTTTTCGTTTCGCTTCATACGTTTGTAGAACTAGCGTTGAGATTCTGTGAGCTTGTGTTTTTTATCAGATGGTATCTTTTACCCTATTGGATAATGAGTTTTACCAAAACATCATATAAACCAGATCGAAAGTTTCATTTCCCATCAAAATCTGTTTAAAAGATGAACTGGGTCGCTGAATTTTACATCATTTGATGAGAAAGTTCTTGGAGTTAAAAAGAACTATGTTTTGGATATCCAAGCAAGCTTCTCACCTTCCCCTCTTTCTTTCTTTCTGTTCAGACCCACCAGGGTTCCAATGGCAGAGGTTGTTCCTGTTATCCTTGAGCAGATACTGGTAAGCCCCCAAGGTCTATACTTCATTTCAAATTTTGTTGGGGTTTTGGTTATGATTCATCCACCCATGATTACAAGCTTATACTAGGGTTTATGAAAGGAGGCGAGGAGGTTTTGACTTGTTTTTAAGTCTTGATCTTGAAACTGAATGTTTGAAAATTTGTTGGACAATAAAATATGCTTGTTTCAGCATGGTTTGGGGTGTTAGGAAATGACCATGGTAGTGGTTAGTCCACTCAAATTTAAGCAAATGCTCAACCCCTGGAGGAGCCCTAGCAAAACTCCTTTGAATATAAAACAAGTTGTATAAGAACTTACTTAAATGAAGCTGCAAAACCATATAGATGACTGTTAAGAAATAGGATGAAATTAAGCACCATAAGTGTGAGTAATTTGTTTTCCTGTTTGTGTAGAACGCCGGAAACATTAAGTTATAAAAGGTTAAAGGTCACATTTTTAATCTCCTCCTCCCACCGTCCAACACTCCAAGTACCTTCAAAACATTCACCAAAAACTTTGAAAGTGCTCTCTTTAGCTTTATCCTTTCGTTGCTGTAATGTAAGTGGACAAGAAGATCATCTAACCACATTGTCACTTTGGTATTAAAACGCAGACAACTTAGGGTTTATGATTTGATATCAATAGCCTTAGGTTTCTTTTTCTTCGATTCCTGTGTTCTCTTTGTTGCCTTTATGATTCAATATCAATGTACAAAACTACAAATACAAAGTTTTCTTCTTTTGTTATGTGATAGTTTCATAATGATTGATTACTTCATTAAAAATGCTATCTTACCATTAGATGAAGTTTCATCACTCTCAGTCTTCCTGACTTTATGGTTATACGATCTGATGGGCATTAACCCTTATTTCTTTTATGGAAATTCAGTAATTACCAAAGATCATTATGATCTTGAGAGTTGAGATGAGACTAATAATCTTACTTTTGTTTTGGATTACTAGTATGTGTCCATTGAATCGTTCGATGAGTCGATTCAGAACTTCACAGTGACACTGCCTGGTTTGTAGATATTTAATCTCTTCCACACTTTTGAATAATCGTAAGATGGAAATTTTGATGATTTCTCGATTACACATAGATACGTAGTAAGTTGCAAAAAGTTATTGTGGTAATAGAAACATCTCTATGCGGTAATTTGTTGGTAAAAACTTTTGAAACCATCAGTTTGTCTTTATGTGAATTGCATTTACTATATATGCTCCCTAATAAATATATCATCAAAGAAACATCTCAATCTAATTCGCTTCCCCTCTTTCTCCCTCTACAGAGTCTGAAACCAATGGGCAAAACCTAGGGTTTTGATGGCACATCTTCATCTTCTCCTGAAATCCATGAGCAAATACTCTTGAGATTGAATGTGAGGGATCTGGTCCGATGCAAAAGCGTGTGCAAGTCATGGCTAAATTTGATATCTGATCCACTTTTCTATAAAGCCCATCTTATCCTCAGTTATCATAATGATCGCAACAATCCGGTAATTGGAGATAGAAGAATTTCTCTGTCTATGTATCCTGATTACATAAAGTTTAATCAGAATAATGTTAGGTTCGTGTTCTATCAATTCAACGACTTCCATCTTATTGGTTCTTCTGATGGACTGGTATGCATCTCCCCTTGCAATACTGAAATTGTAGTAGTTAATCCTTTGACTAGAGAGGTAAAGAAAGTAAGAAAGCCCCAAATTCCAGAAACCGAGTTTTTGTGGTGGGGTTTCGGTTATGATTCATCAATGGATGATTACAAAGTTGTCTTAGGGTTTAGGTAAGACAAGAATGTAACCTCTTTTCAAGTGTTTGGTTTGAGATCTAGAAAATGGAAGGTGATCGGGGAGGAAAATCTTGCTTTTATAAGTAAGGTCGGTATCTTATGCAAAGGGGCGCTTCATTGGGTGGCGTATGATAGTTTATTAAAAAAGAACATAATTCGCTCGTTTTGTTTGTCTGAGGAGAAGTTTATGGAAGTCCTTGAACCTGAGGATACGAGCTACCAGTCTCATGTTGCTCAAGGTTCATCAATGAATTTAGGGGTTTTGGAGGATTGTTTATGTGTATATCGACGTGAATCACTTCCCCCGAATGAGGTATGGGTAATGAAAGACTACAATAAGAAGGAGTCTTGGGAATTCATCGGGTGTAAACGTAAGATAAAGTATGACCCCTTTGCACTGGGTGAAACTATTGAGGTATTACATATTTACATTCCATATAAACGCCCGTTGTCTTATGAAACGTGGTTTTGTGAGAGTGGGATGTTCTTGGGGGCCCCTTCATATGTGGAAAGTCTTGTATCTCCCCATTTTCACAAGAGGCCGAAGAGAAAGAGGCCGGCAACGACTACCATGAAGAGTCCTAAGGTCAGTTCTGATTCTTCCATATGATTATACATCGTAAACAGTTTATGCAGGTATTGACCTCATTCAGAATGAATCATATTCAATCACACAAGAGTTTCGGTCTTCATAGCAGCAGGGCTTGTTGGTCTGTTGATTTTATATTCAGTCATCATTGTTAAATGAAACATTGCAGTTAACTCGAGGTGGTTCACATTATAATACTAGTCCTCTGCATACTGAAGTTCTCTTTTTGTAAACATATCAGTTTGGTTATACTACGATCATAAGTTGTTGTCCCTTCATTCGCCTAGATTATCTCCATCTATCTCGCATAATTGTGAAAAGTTTTTGCTGTTAGCTGGGCATACACTCGCTTTTTTTGGTTAAAAAATCTCAGGTCAAGATGAATAACTGTGTTGTAGGCTTGTAGCAATGTATGCCATTCACCATGCCGAATCCAGTGCAAGTGCAAGTGCTAGTACCAGTTCCAGTGCGAGGGTATGATGACGTGGAAGCAGGCGCACTTTGCCATGTCAATGTTTCTTGCTGTTTTTATTACTCTTAATCCTGGTTCCATATGTTTTTTTTTTGTTCAAAATATGTTGTAAAGATTATTACTTTGGTGGAGGTTTATGCAGTTGTTACTGGTATTAACTATGCTTTAAGGATAATTATATGGTATGCACAGAACTAAAGATTTTTACATGATCTGAATAACATACAAAGACCGAAATGTACACTTTTTCTGTTAATTTATATGGTATGTACACCAGAGAAGATGAAGGAGCTTGGATCTATTTGCTGATATATACTTTTTGATGCATCTATGATCTCTGACCAATTTCTTCTTGCAATTCTTTAATGATCTCATCCTTTTCTGATATAATCCTGGTGAGTTTTTCATTTTCTTCTTGAAGCAACTCAAATTGACATAATATACTCGTTATTTGCACTTCAATGGCCTCATCACTCAGCTCAAACACACTCTCAACAACCCTCAAAACCCGCCACAAGCTCACCACAACAATCAACCCAACTCCAGCTCGTTCCATCAAAACCTCGGACAACAACGCCCCCATCAAAACCACACCATCGGCTACCAACCCCGGGCGTTTAAAGAACGAACTACCGCTGCCTATCACTAGTGCTATACTCTTGGTAGCAAGAAGCATCAAGATTCCAATTCCTACCCAATGGTACCAAACATCTACTTTCTTGTTAATTCCTTTGCTAGGTGGACAAGAAACAAGCGTTTTCGAAAGTTCGATAACCACCATAACAAGATCAACAAGGAGCAATATGATGGCTATAATATGAACCGGGGTTGATTCGAGGAACCCCGTTAAGTGGTTTCTCCATGGAGATCTGTTGTTAGAACTTTGTTTGGTTGATCCGGAGAAGAACTCCCAGTTTTTCCTTCTTTTGCAAGATCTGATGAGATTTTCGATCGATATTTTGATCGATTCGGTCAATACTATTGAAGTTGAGGGAGGTTGTGGCTGATGATGCTGTTCTTGAGATGAATCCATGGATGGAAATATGTGTAAATGGTAGGTTTTGATGGTGGTTATTTGTATTTGAAGTTTGATATAATATTAATGCATGTATAGCTTGATTAGAAGGCAAGTGAAGTGAATGCCAAATTCAAAGCTTTGAGCCATCTATTTGGGTGGGTGAATGAGCTTTGAAGTTAAGCTGAGAGCTTGTTGTCATACACTCGATCGTGGGTGAAAGCCACAACTTCAATTTGCACACCACGAAGAAGTGGTTTATTTAAAAATGTTAATGTAAAAGCATCAAATGTGAATTATAAAAATGTCTCTCCGTCTAATATTTTAAAATTTAATCTGGAACGTTAATGTCTTTGATCCAAAGTTTAAAATTAATCCTTTATTACTATGAATTAAATATGGACTATATTAAACATTCTTTCAATTTTTTTTAAACGGCAAAAAAAGTCCCCAAGAAAGAAGTTTCGGCTCGGCCATCACTCCTTAAGAAACAAATATATTAAGATAAAATATTAGCAAGCTGCTAGCACAAAAGTACATCAATAATGACTACAAAGAACTAGGGATTACAACACAACCGATCAAAACCGCCCCTTTTTTGCTTCCTGTGTTTAATCAAGAACTACGTTTGCGCTTGAATCGAACTTAAGGATGTCGACCGAGCTGGGCTGAAGCTAGATTTATGAACTAAATATATGGTTCCTCCAACACCAAATCGACCAAAGATATGTATAGATGATGCTTTGAAACATGTATAGCTTCTCACCTTTCATGTTTAAAGAGACTCCCCAATTAAACAACTCTTCAAGGTTACCTATGTGTGCAACGTTAACTCCCCACCACGTGGATGTACCCGTTAGTAGTTGTCGAGCCGTATTGCACTCAATAAATAAGTGGTTAACAGATTCAAGTTTATTGCTAACACATAGGGCATAAATCAGATACATATCCCTCTCTTTATAAGATTGTCAAAAGTAGGCAATCTTTTTCATAGGACTCTCCAAGCTAATAAATTAACTTTAATAAATTAACTTTGCTAGGGATGAGATTCACCCAGAAACATTCTTTCAATTGATAATAAAAAAATAATTAGTTATATATGATAATTAGAAGTACATAAATAAAAAATTCCATTTTCAAACACGTGCGGGAGTAGGTGAGTAGCCACACTCATATATATATATATATATATATATGAGAATGTTAATTCGAGAACTGTTGTTAGTGTGAGAACCGCGAGAACCAATCTCAACCGTTCATTGGATATGAGAAGTTCATGGATGGAGAGCGTGGATTAATTTATCATACACTCACTTTAATCCAATAGTAACTTAACCTATATGATTAATACTTAGGTGTTATATAGTAATGCAACACTAACATCGAATACTAATACAACACTAACATCGATGCTTACTTATTTGTAATAATAAACAATCTACTAGGTCCTATTTAGAAAACGGGTATTACAAAATACAATCTTCATAAAATGACAAAATTTCAATAAATTCATATTACTCTTTGTGGTACCATAAGTAGGAACCAAAAAATTTGAAAGTGCAAGATAACTCAAATATGAATACTTCAATAACATGTTTGAGCATTCTGATGGTTCTTTCACTCTTTGTTTCTCCTACGATTTCAGATCCTGAACCTAATTGTTTCTATATAAGAAGATGGAGGATGTTCGTTACTAATGACATTAGTGACGAGTATAACAACGTTACAGTACATGTAAAAGCAGGGGATACACATGATGATTTGGAAACTCATACTTTTTCTTACCAACAAAATTATACTTGGAGTTTTTGCCCAAATTTCAATCAGATGACATTCTATTCTATATAGGCGAGTTTTATTGGAACTCACAAAATAGAACATTTAATCTTTATGACAATGAAGTTTTTTATTATAGTAGAGTCGGGTTTGGTCGTGAAGTTTGTTACTGGCTAGTAAAAGATGATGGTTTTTATGTTTCACATAGTAATGATCTATTCCCGCATAACTGGACAAAAAAGCATGATTGGGATGGTCGAATGCCACAATGAAATGTCAATTATATCCAAGTATATATAGTATGAAATATTTGGTGTTGAGATATTAATTTATTTTGCCTTTTAACCAAAATTATATGACTTCTATGAACAAAAGAAATAAACCCTCAACCAAATCAAGAGAAACCATTATAAAGTAAAATTTCGTTCAAATCCTATAACTACTACGATGCGAATCTAAAAAACAATTAATGAATAAGCAATATAAATAATTATACCATACCATCGGTTTTAAAATGGTTTTGATTTTGTCGGTTTTAATACATTAGATACGGTTTTTTTTATTTCTATATTCAGACCCATGTTCTCATAGCCTAATAATTTTCTTGTGAAATAGTTATATCTATAAATATAAATAATCACTCTTTATTTTGTTAAATAAGAAAGTTAAAAGAAATATTTTTTAAATCATTTTCTCGTCGTTTTACCACTAGATGATGCATATAACGTTATTTATTAATTTATATATAAAGTTGAGTATACCACCAAACATAACCGTACATATCAGGATAAATTTCCTCTCTCCTTGAGGACCCAAATATTGTCACTCCATAGCCGTTTCTTCCTCTTCATTTCAGACCAAAGGTATAATTCTTAGTCCCAATTCAGTAATTAGGGATTACAATTCCCCTGTTTATCCTTAAACTTTTGAACTGGTTAAGCAAACTACATCTTTCGATTAACAGATTGACGCTAATTTCCTGTTTTTAATCTGATTCTCCTTGTTGCTTTGCATGTTTTTCGGGGTAAGCACACCTCATCTCGTCCCGTGCGGATCAAATTTGTTAATCCATGTTTATTGTCACTCCATAGCCGTTTCTTCCTCTTCATTTCAGACCAAAGGTATAATTCTTAGTCCCAATTCAGTAATTAGGGATTACAATTCCCCTGTTTATCCTTAAACTTTTGAATTGGTTAAGCAAACTACATCTTTCGATTAACAGATTGACGCTAATTTCCTGTTTTTAATCTGATTCTCCTTGTTGCTTTGCATGTTTTTCGGGGTAAGTACACCTCATCTCGTCCCGTGCGGATCAAATTTGTTAATCCCTTTTTATTGTCACTCCATAGCCGTTTCTTCTTCTTCATTTCAGACCAAAGGTATAATTCTTAGTCCCAATTCAGTAATTAGGGATTACAATTCCCCTGTTTATCCTTAAACTCTTGAATTGGTTAAGCAAACTGCATCTTTCAATTAACAGATTGACGCTAATTTTCTGTTTTTAATCTGATTCTCCTTGTTGCTTTGCATGTTTTTCGGGGTCAGTACACCTCATCTCGTCCTGTGCGGATCAAATTTGTTAATCCCTGTGAGTAGATTATCTATCTCTCTTTTGTTTAATTTTATAAATGATCGTTTCTTTCTTAGTTCTGGGCGAGCCCAACACATGTGCGACCGGTACGTAGGCCCAGGGCAACATTTGGACTAGGAGCAGAAATATAGTGCAATATGCATATAGGTAGGCCCATTTTACAGAAAAAAAAAAGATTTCCGGACTACATTTACTTGGGCCTTGGAGTTGGAGATAGAGGGGGAAAACGAGGCGTCGTCAGTTGCGTCGGCAGAGCATTCGGCGAATAGAAGGAACCGAGAGATATCGTATGGCTTTTCCGATTTCGTTCAGTATCTCCTACTCCACTGTCTTGTTTCGAGTTTTCGACCATCGCACGTACCACTCGCCGTCGTCCACTCGCCGTCGCCCACCGCCCACAGCCACTTGCAGTCGCCGACTCGCCGTCGCTCACTCTGCGTCGCCCACGGCCACTTGCAGCCATTGTCGCCGTCGGCCTGTCGTCCTAAAGGTTTGTTTCTAATCTATTATTTCTAGATCGTCAGTAAATTTCTGCTATTTTTGTTTCTTTAATCTGTTATCTTTGTATGTCATCATCAGTATATACCAATTTCTGCTATTTTTGTTATCTTAATCTATTATTTTCGTTGATTAATCTCATAATCTCTTATTTTTAATCTGAGATTCTTGTATATCAGTATAATTTTATCATTCAACTTGAAGATTGAGTATAATTTTATCATTCAACTTGAAGATTGATTAGAGCTGTAAAGGCAGATCAATATGATTGATTTTTTTGAATGAGTATAACTTTATCATTCACTTATTTGAGTTTTTTTTGTATGCTTTAAAGACTTATAAAACATACAGTAATTACAATTCAACATAACACAGGAAATCAGTTTGATTTTTGTGATTGTCACGGTTAACTCATCAATCTCTGTAGCAATGAAGCCTTTTCTCTCTAAAATTATAATTTAAAGACTTATAAAACATACAGTAATTACATTTCATTGTTTGAGTTCATACACTTCCTTTTGTTGTACATATGCTGATATGCATATAAAAGGAGTAGCAAATTTTATGCTCTATATATGAGGTTTGTTAAGCCTTATAATTATAAGTTATAAAAGACATGCAGGTAACCTTAGAAACTTAGAAAGTTGTATGATAAACTTGAAAGCATTTGAAAACTTAGGTCCAGTTTGTTTCACCGTAATGTGAAGAAATGTAATGGTATTGAAATCAAATTCCGTTGTATATTGCGTTTGGTAACATTATTTGGAAAGGAATTAAATTCTTTGAAGTATTAATATTCCTTTAGGTAGAGGAATGTCATTCTATAACTAACATGGATGAAATTAAAATCATTTCCATTTCTTCGCATTATGGTGAAACAAACGGGACCTTAGTTTAAAAAAGCAAACAAACAATTTTGCTATCATTATTTCAATCATAAAATCACTTTGAATTTTTTGGTTTTCTTTACTATAGTCAATTGAATCTTACATTAAATGTTTTGTTTTGTCAATCAGTTATCTTGTGTTAGTGTTTGGTAAATCCGTTGCATATTATAATTTAGAAGTATTAAAGTTACTACATGCCTACATTAAATATATTAGTCTATCATAAGTTTAGAATGTTAACTTCAAGTGGTATTCTCTAAATAGAAGTATGATGAATCTTTTTTTAATTGAATATGTTAAAACAAAAATTATACATTACGTTACTTACAGTGCTGTCTGTTATGTTCAATCGCACACAAGCACAGGTACAGCAGAAATTCGCAGGTTGTATAATGCAATAAAACAGTAAGAAAACAGAGAAGAAACAGAGATTTACGTGGTTCAGCTGATTAGACTACCAACCTACATCCACGGGCTAACTAGGAGAATTTTTATTTAGGTGCTACAAGAATTTACAAGTACATTAGGGTCCTATTTATAGAGCTACAGCAGATCTACAACAAATCTGCTGGAAAGATAAGCTTGAACTATTTTAATCTTATCCAAAAACTCTAATTAGCTGTAGAGATAAAATCTGAGTTTAGATAAACTCTATCTATATCTGCTAATTCAAACTAAATAGATTAAATCTGCCAGCAAGAGATAAGATAAGGATAAATCTGCATTATCCCTAAAAATTAGGAACTTTCCTAGTCCCAATCAAACACATCTGTTGGCTGTCTCTATTTAATTAAATCGGTCAGAAGCCTACACCCTTTAGCAATCTCCCACTTAGAGGCTTCGAACTCGAACACCTGCACTCCATGTACTTCTGTAAACTCCATTTCTTAAGCTTTCTCCTAGTAGCCATGCCTTCTCACCACTATACCTGATGGCCAGCTGAAGTTACACAGAACTTCAGCTTATCCAACGTCACAGACTTGGTAAACATATCCGCTGGATTCTTTGCACCCAAGATGTTCATCAAATTCATCGTGCCATCACTGATCAAACCTCTGACGAAATGATACTTCATCCCAATGTGCTTAGTCTTGCTATGATATACCTGATTTTTAGCAAGTTTCACAGCACTCTCATTATCACAATATAATGAGTAATCAGCTTGTTCTCTTCCAAGCTCTTCAAGAAAAGTTTTTAACCATACTAGCTCTTTACTGGCTTCAGCGACTGCCATGTATTCAGCTTCTGTAGTAGACAAAGCAACACTTTTCTGAAGTCTCGACATCCAACTAACAGCAGTGCCTCCCACTGTAAAGATGTACCCAGTTGTGCTTTTAAATGTCTTTTTGCATCTACCCAAATCAGCATCTGAGTAACCTCTGAGAAGAGCATCTTTACCTTTGAAACATAGACCCATCTTTGAAGTACCTTTCAAATACCTGAGCACCCATTTAACTGCATCCCAATGCTCTCTCCCCGGATTTGACATAAAGCGACTAACAACCCCAACGGCATGTGCGATGTCAGGCCTCGTGCAAACCATAGCATACATGAGACTTCCAACAACAGATGCATAAGGAACTTTAGCCATATCTGCTTTCTCTTCTTCTGACTTAGGAGACTGATCTTTGGTGAGCTTAAAGTGAGATCCCAGAGGCGTGTTTCTCGGCTTAGTCTTCTCATCGTTCATCTTGAACTTCTCTAATACTTTACTGATGTATTTCTCTTGAGATAGTGTCAAAGAACCATCTTTCTTTCTGACAATATTCATCCCAAGTATCTGTTTGGCTGGACCCAAGTCTTTCATCTCAAATTCTTCAGACATTTGCTTCTTTAACTTTCTGATTTCTTTCATGTCTGCACCGGCAATCAACATATCATCTACATAAAGCAATAGAATGATATAGGAGCTTTTGAATTTCTTCATATAGCAACAATGGTCCATTTCACATCTCTTGTACCCGGTCCTCTCCATGAAGCTATCAAACTTCAAGTACCACTGCCTGGGTGCTTGTTTTAGACCATACAAGCTCCTTTTCAATTTGCAGACCCAATTTTCCTTTCCGGCAATCTTAAATCCCTCAGGCTGCTCCATATAGATATCCTCATCAAGATCACCGTGTAGGAAAGCCGTCTTAACATCTAATTGCTCTAGATGTAAGCCCTCTGCTGCTACTATACTTAAGACCAATCTGATGATAGTCATTTTCACCACAGGAGAAAAAATCTCATTGTAATCAATCCCCTTTTTCTGCTGAAACCCCTTGACAACTAAACGAGCTTTGTATCGTTTAGACCATCATGTTCTTCCTTGATTCTGAATACCCATTCGTTCTGAAGAGCTCTTTTATTATGCGGAAGCTTGGTTAAGACCCATGTTTGATTTTTGTTTAAAGAGCTCATCTCATCTTTCATAGCATGCTCCCACTGGCGCGAATCTTTCTGCTTAACTGCTTCAAGATAACTTTCAGGTTCGCCATTTTCAGTCAAAAGAAGATAATTGACTGACGGGTTGTACTTTTCTGGTGGTTTAGAGGCTCTAGTGGATCTCCTGACCCATTGAGATATAACTGGTTGTGGCTGTTCTGGAGAAGATTGATCTTCTTCATCCTCTGAGCTTTCACTGATTGCACTATCTTGATCATCTTCAGACTCGTCAGTCTCTGATAGATCATGTTGAAGGTCTGTTTCAATACTCCCACTATCCTGAGTACATACTGATTTCTTGATTCTGATGACGTCATCCTCAAACTCAACATATTCTTTCTGACCTTTTTCTGTGCTCCAATCTTTATAAAGCTCTGCCTAATTGAAAGTTGCGTGCTTACTTCTCACCACCTTTCTGCTATTAAAGTCCCAAAGTCTATAGCCCATACTGTCTGATCCATAACCGATGAAAGTGTATTTCTTGGCTTTGGGATCCAACTTGTCACCGTCTTTATTTAGATCATAGGCACTGCACCCGAATACCTTCAAATGCTCATATTTCACAGCTTCCCCTTTCCATTCTTTCTCTGGTGTCTTGAAACCCAATGGTGCTGATAAACCCCGGTTGATAAGATAGGCAACAGTGTTAACTGCATCAACCCAGAATGTTTTCGGGAGCCCGATACTTCTGGCTCTCTCATTCAGTGTTCTGTTCATTCTTTCTGCAACTTCGTTTTGCTGAGGGGTGCCTGGAACAGTCTTTATCATCCGGATGCCATGTTCAGCACAATAATCAATGAACTCCGTGCTGATATATTCTCCACCATTATCCGACTTCAAGCACTTTACCTTCAAATCAGTTTCCAATTCAACAACAGTTTTCCATTTCTTAAAAGTATTAAAGACATCAAATTTATTTTTAAGAAAGTAAACCCATACCTTGCGTGTTGAATTGTCAATGAAGGTTACATAGTATTTAGATCCTCCCAGAGAAGGGACAGGTGTTGGTCCGTACACGTCCGTGTGAACAAGCTTCAATTTCTGAGCTTTCGGTGTCTGACCCGTCTTCACAAAAGATACCTTCTTTTTCTTGCCAAGAATACAGGGTTCACAGAACTCCGAATCTACCTTCTTTAAGTCTGGAAGCTTTCCTTTTGCAACGAGCATTTTCATCCCTTTCTCATTCATGTGGCCAAGGCGTTGATGCCATAATGTGGATGGTTTTATCGTGCCGGTCACTGCATTTAACCCCCTATCAGGTACTTCAACCATGTACAAAGTACCTCGTTTTCTGCCTCTGGCGATTACAAGATTCCCTTTGACAACTCTCCACTGTCCTCCACCAAAACTGACATCAAAACCCTCGTCGTCCAACTGCCCGATAGAAATTAACATCTTCCTCAGGCTAGGAATGACCCGTACGTTCTTTAGTGTCCAAGTGGAGCCTAATGAAGTCTTTAAGTCGATATCACCTATCCCTGTAATATCCAAACATTGATTATTAGCCAAACGAACTTTACCAAAGTTACCTGTTATTAGATTCTTCATCGACTTCGTGCTGTGAGTGGCATGAAACGATGCACCATAATCCATAATCCATGACTCCACTGAATTTTTAACACAGCAGATACGGGCCTCATCTGAATCGTCAGTTGCTGCATTCACCTCCTTTTTCTCAGATGGCTTAGGGCATTGATTTATGAAGTGACCCATCTCCTTGCAGTTCCAGCATTGTATATCTTTCCTTGGCCTTGACTGGCTTCTTTTCCTTGACTTAGATTTGCCTCTGCCGTTACCTCTATCTTTCTTTCTACCTCTCCCCTCGGTATTAAGTAGGGAACTCGATGATTCTTCAGTATTACGTCTCCTTATATCCTCTCCTAGGATAAAGTCACGAACGCCCTCGAAAGTGAGTTTGGTGGTTCCAGACGAACCACTAATAGCCGTGACGGTTCCTGACCAACTTTCCGGTAACGAGGATAATAATAATAGTGCTCGAACTTCATCATCGAATTTGATATCAACTGACAGCAATCGAGAGATAATCGAGTTAAAATCATTAACATGCGAGGTAACCGACGCACCTTCCTTCATCCTGGTGTTAACTAGCTGTCGTATCAGAAAAACTTTGTTCGAAGTAGAAGGCTTCTCATACATGTTTGATAATGCCTTCATCAGCCCGCAAGCAGTAGTCTCTTCCAAAATATTGAACGCTACATTCTTTGCTAGAGTACATCTGATAACAGCCAAGGCTTTTCGGTCAAGGGCAGCCCATTCATCATCTTCCATCTTCTTGGGTTTTTCACCGGTCAATGCTGCGTCTAAATCTTTCTGACACAGCAAGTCCTCGACTTGCATCTTCCACCAACCAAAATCCTGCCCATCAAACTTCTCGATCTTCACTTTCCCGTCTTCAGCCATTGTCTCGAAAAAAGAACAAAAAACAGAATGGTTTTCTGCCGGTTTCTTCACTGCGCAACCTTAGCAGCAAAAGAAAAGGACTTCCCACTCCAACTGTTTGCTTTTTCTTCAAATCGGCAGTCAACAGAAAAAAAACAGGCTGTTTTTCTTCTGTTAATCGGAAAAACAGATGCCGATGCGATTTGAATCAAGAGCTTGTGCTCTGATACCACTTGTTATGTTCAATCGCACACAAGCACAGGTACAGCAGAAATTCGCAGGTTGTATAATGCAATAAAACAAAGAAGAAACAGAGATTTACATGGTTCAGCTGATTAGACTACCAGCCTACATCCACGGGCTAACTAGGAGAATTTTTATTTAGGTGCTACAAGAATTTACAAGTACATCAGGGTCCTATTTATAGAGCTACAGCAGATCTACAACTAATCTGCTGGAAAGATAAGCTTGAACTATTTTAATCTTATCCAAAAACTCTAATTAGCTGTAGAGATAAAATCTGAGTTTAGATAAACTCTATCTATATCTGCTAATTCAAACTAAATAGATTAAATCTGCCAGCAAGAGATAAGATAAGGATAAATCTGCATTATCCCTAAAAATTAGGAACTTTCGTAATCCCAATCAAACACATCTGTTGGCTGTCTCTATTTAATTAAATCGGCCAGAAGCCTACACCCTTTAGCAATCTCCCACTTAGAGGCTTCGAACTCGAACACCTGCAGTCCATGTACTTCTGTAAACTCCATTTCTTAAGCTTTCTCCTAGTAGCCATGCCTTCTCACCACTATACTTGATGGCCAGCTGAAGTTACACAGAACTTCAGCTTATCCAACGTCACAGACTTGGTAAACATATCCGCTGGATTCTTTGCACCCGAGATGTTCATCAAATTCATCGTGCCATCACTGATCAAACCTCTGACGAAATGATACCTCATCCGGAATCCATAGTTCTAAATATATTCTTATTCGGTTTTGATCCAATTCGATTTGTTCGGTTTAATATATGTCCGGAATCCATTTTAATTAGTGCCATCACTAATTAAAAACAATAAGTTCTAAATAAACATAAACATGACACGTATAGATCACTTTGTTGATTTGTTCCACTAGTTTATATATATATATTCTTATTCGGTTTGTTCGGTTTAAATTATAGTAACCGGAACCAATCCGGAATCCATAGTAACAATTCGGTTTTGATCCAATTCGATCCAAAAATCCGAAATATCTGAACCAAATAGTCCGATCCAAAATTTTCGGTTCGGAAATTCGGTTTTATTTTATCAGTGAACACCCCTAACGATGGTCAAATCGACCCCAATCGTGGTAAGTTTACGTTTCCGTTCCCAATCATGGTAAGTTTACGTTTCCGTCGCTAGTTGGAACACGTACCGGTACGATGGTCAAATCGACCCCAATTGTTGGTCAAATCGATCTATTTCCTCATCATTTCGACGACTGGAACATAGTTTGGAACGATCCAAAGAAGAATAAAACGCGAATTTGACTGATTGGGGTCGATTCCTTCAGAGGCGGGAACATAAATTGATGACTGGAACATAATCGACCCCAATCACTAGTCAATTTGATCTGTCGACGACTGGAGCATCATTTGGAACGAAGAGAAAGAAGAATAAAACGCTAATTTGGATTGAATTTGACTGATTGGGGTCGATTTCTTCAGAGGGCGGGAACACATGAACTGAATGGTAATACCTAGCATATTAATGGTTCTGATTCTTCAGTTAAACATCCTCTGTTTTTACCTTCTTTGTTTATAACATTTGAACAGCATCTGATTTCTTTGTTTTTTAGTCTTAATTTTAGTCTGATTATTATTTTTTAGTCTGATTATGATTCTGGATTTTTAGTATAATTCTGATTCTGATTTTTAGTCTGATGGTTTCTGCTTTCTGAACTTTTAGTTTAATTTTAACAGTTGACCGCTGTTTTGAAATAGAGATGAATATTTAGTTTATTTATAACAGTTGACCATGAGGGTGAAATAGAGATGAATTTTGACTTCGGTGAAGAAAGTGAAGAACACAATTCTTCTGGATATAAAGATTGTGTGTACGGATCAGAGTCGGAGGGAGAGTAGCCCGAATTTGAAGATTTAGATGATCTTTGATTAAACTTATAATACTTTAAGACTTGGTATTATATTTTGTTTTCTAATATATATAATATTTGAAGACTTTTAAGGTAATATTATAATTATAATATATAAATATATAATTATATTTTAGAAGGTTATCGCTAAATACGAAATAGCGGCAGCTATGTACAGCTATTCGCTACATAGCATATAGGTAGGTCATCGCTATTTACCACTATTCGCTATTGACAACATCTAGGTTTTTCTCTCCCGTATTTAGGTTTAAGTGAAGCAACCGAGTGCAGATTTGACTTTGTTTGTGTGTTCATAATTTCATATGCACGAAATTAAGTCACCGGTTGCAATTTATCTACTATTTCATTAGTAATATATTCATCTTGTGATAGATTTATGGTAATGTTCTTGTTGATAGATTTATGGTGCCAAATAGTTTTAAAATAGAGCTTTGATGTGGAATCACGCCCAATTTTTATGGTTGTTAGTCAATACTGAATATTCCCAATTGTATTGGATCAATTAGTGACATGATATTAAATGCTTTAGATACATGATACATGGTCTTATTGAAATCAAATATCACTACTTTGACATAGCAAATTTTTGTGAAGTTTTCTATTGCTCCAGGTATGGTCATTATACTGATTGATCTGAATCAAGTAGGAAAAAACTTTATGAGATCTTAGCATTCAGTTTCTATAAAACATCAGGAAGAGTTGGTTTATAGTTCAATGTTTATTTTGATTAGCACCTTTTATACGAATAGAAAGTTTTGACAATTTGTTTAACAATTCTCACAAAACATGACATGTTACACAAATTTATTTACATTTTTCAAATTTGGTATTTGCTAAAGTGTTTAACAAAGTCATTACATTCTTGTAGGAATTAGAGCAACCCCATATTGATTCCGGAGTTAAATAGTTCGTTTGAATTCAAAGAGCATATCTCCTAAGTTGAAACATATCACTAACAATGTTTTTTTTTTATGTTAAAGAGATTGTATTATCCTGCTGTAGTGAAATCTTTCACTTAAAACACTTGTGGTTTCTTGCTTTTCGCAGAGAAGATTCATATGCCCAACAAAAGGGGTCCCAAACCAGCGAGTCCAAAGATATCAAGCATGTTGTTCCTTAGAAGTTGCAGTGCCTTGCATTGATATCCCCTTATCAGCTCCAATCAACTTCACAGGACTAATGTATGGAAATCTTTCTTTTCCCACTTTTTTTTGTACTAATTACTTCATCCATTTGTAAAAACTGCAACACTTGGAAGTTTAACTTGCACATATTTCAACTGAAAATTTAAAACACCTCTTAGAGCCACTGCAAAAACGGATAACCTTGTAGACTAAAATCAATACCATCCAGGGGCAAAAAGGTAACCTTAGCTTGATAGTATGCTAGAGATGGCAACTCGACCACTTACTTATATATGAATCAACATGGGTGTTTTATCTCAAGCATGTCAACTTATAATAATTAGCTAAAGGGTGGAACAAGTCAAATGGGTCAAACAAGTAGAAAGCTGTGAAAGTCTATTATATACGCATACAATCTCCTCAATTGTTTTTATACAAAGATTTAGGTTAGTATTCAAATTTGTTTTTGTAATCCAAATTATTGCATTATAAAAGGTTTTTTTTACTTAGAGAAAAAAAAGCGTTTGTGGGTTAGCCGATCCTGACCTAGCCAATTTCGGTCCATACTAAATAACGACTCTTTTCAACCCAAATCACTTTTTCACTAGCAACCAAACCCGCCTGACCTGCCACATGTATATTATGTGTTATCATTTTGGCTAATTTTTGTTACATGGATGCTAAACAGAAGAGACATATCAGATGGCATACCAGAGTATATGCAAAGTTTGGTTTTGATGGATCTTGATTCAGGCTCAGCTAAGGTGGCGATAGCCATTTTGGGCCCGTTCTTATCAGCATTTTCATTCCTCTTTATTGTAAGAATTGTGATGTCGTGGTACCCAAGGCTTCCAGTTGGAAAGTTTCCTTATGTAGTTGCATACGCCCCAACAGAGCCGATATTGACAGTGACACGCAAGGTGATACCACCCCTTGGTGGGGTCGATGTAACTCCTGTGGTTTGGTTCGGGTTGATCAGTTTCCTTAATGAAATATTAGTTGGTCCTCAGGGCTTGCTTGTTCTTTTATCTCAACAGGTTTAGATCATGTACCGTTTATAAAGAAAGATCTATAATTTTTTAACTATCTTTCTCTCTCTCTCTCAAATTGTCTTTAATATGTTGGTTGCTTGTAAAGTAAGTGATGGTTGTTTCAACTGTAGAAATTCATGCTCTGGAGGTGCAAATTGACCCATCTTCTTATAAATAGTTCAAGTTATGGTTTATCTTCAAGTAACTTAAAAGGAAATCGTATAAACAAAAATGGGGTTAAACAGTAAAGTTATACAAATTTTATTTCAGTAACTTAAAAGTTATGTTGTATCTTGTTCCAAATATGATGAAGCTTCAAAAAATTTTATTCCAATTCCCAGTTTCTTGTGTGTTTGTGCTATACTTCATTTTTTTATTTTTTTAAATTTAAGTGAATAAACTTAACTTTAAAAGCTTAGATCATATAACTTAATTGTTATTCGTATATTGCTGATTCTTAAAGAAATTTTTGGAGAAGAATTTGTGATGCAAATCTTGATCATCCTATCAAAACCTTATTGATGTCATCACACAAACCAAATCGTTTCCGGCATTTCTTAAGGCCAAAAACATATTGTTAATTCATGAATTTCAAGAAGAAAACAATGACATTGTCTCAGATTCACCTTTCACTAATTCTATTGTCCTTTAAAGTTTCTCTAATGCTAATAATAATGGGAAAGACAAACATTAGAATACCAAGGGTAATAAAAATACGAGGCGGACGGCTATGGCTGTAAACGAATAGAATATTTATGAACCATTTGTGAAATCGTATGATGAGAAGTTTGTTTATGTTGTTTATTTATCTTCCTTTGTTTTTTACATCTAAAAGTGAGAGTGTGCTGATTTTGTATAATTTTTTTAACCTCTTTTCCTACTCAGCTACTCCAATACAAAGCTACTCAACCAAACTAAACGTTTACGCAATACAAATAACATTTTAATATTCTGTTTTTTTAACTATTACAATGCTTATTAATTATTATGTTTTAGTTTATTTATTTGTATTTACTACTAAAACGTGATCAACAAACTTTCTTATATTAGTATTACTATTACCAAATATGTGATCCTATTAGATCTTATAAAAATATAAAAGTTTTATATGTTTTGTTCCAGTCGTGAAGGATGTAACGTTTAAAATTATGAAAAGAATTTTGTCTTTTTTTTTCCGGTTTTTTTTAATTTACTATAGTGTCACAGGCTGCTTTATTTCTTTGCAAACCGTGCGACACTAGCTTTTACTAACGCTAGCTCAGCCTTATTTTCCCTCTAAGTTTAAGAGGTAGTATGAGAGATTGAAGAGAAGACTCAAGACTCTTTCGAGAAATGCTGTACACTTATATTGAGAACTCACACTTTGTTTTACAACTTTTTCATTACAAATGAGCATGGCTAACCTATTTATAGGAGTGCCATGGTTCTTGAATGTTCCGCACACCTCCATTACGGAGTACTCTAGATCCCTAGATATTTATTATCTAATACTACTTTCTAGAACCTTCTACGACCTTACACAAGGTTCTATAAGGTTCTACAAACTTCTACACTCTTCTAGAAGGTTCCGGAAGCTTCTACAAAATTCTAGATTTTTCCAGAAACTTCTATAAAATTCCGGGCCGTGTCAATAGCTACTATTACTTTCAAAGATTACATCTTTAAGATTACAGAGAAAAAACCTTTTATTCAGACGTTTAAAAAGTTAGTAAATTAGTGACTTTTTAAAGTTTTTATATAAAACAATATTATTTTATATTTTTGTATGCAGCCTTTAGTAGTATGATTATGTATTGATATTAGCGATAGAAGTTGGGGTTAAAATCTTGAGACCTTTTATATCATAATTTGTAAAGGTTCATTAAGTAAAATAAGTTGAAGTAGTAGCCGGAATAGTCACATAAATATTACCTTAACATCCGCAAAGGCAAACAATCCTCATTAGTCACATAAATATTACCTGAAGTGTGCAACACTTTCACAGTTGAAGATGATTGCGAGTTTACCATACTCGATCAATTCATTTAATCCTTACTCTGTATGAGAGCATACCCCTGACCTGGACACTTGGATGATGATCCAACGGTTCAGGTGTATTCACCAGTTAGGTCAAACACGTAAGGCACTCACACATCCTGCTGATGATCTAGACGGGAATGCGCGATCACACTATATTCCACTTGTTCATCGTTATGAGCAAACAAAGATACCTTACTATAAATTTAGTGCTGCTATAAGACTAATAACATTATCATGATAACGTTCTAATGATTACCTTTACATGACTTCACATAGCTAAGACATACGCACCCTTCTCGGGCCGTACAGATTATGCACACCACCAGGCGATACGTCACCTTCGTTTTCACACAAGATTCATTGGCAACTGTTATTTATAAGTATGCCCGAATCATATGCGATAGGTCGCTGTTGTATATACTTGCCTGTCATAATGCACTGCATAGCATACCCAGTTACACACTCATGTCTTTATGGTAGTTTAACGCTACTAACTAGTCACTAACATTAAACTGGGGGAATATACACTATGGGAATCACCATCATGTGCCACTACAACTGCCCCATGCTGTAGCTTATATAAAGCTGCGAACACAAACCAAACCTACACGGGTTGACAACTATAGTCTAATGATTTAATTCGTAAGTACAAGGCGATACAGGGTACATGTATCGACGTTACCTTAGTATCAGGAAACTAACCGAAGCCCTAGCAATTACTCTATGTCCTTAATGGTTCTACAGTCATCACGTATAAACAACGTCTTAAAGCCTGGATGTTCATTGTTACATGAGCATAATTATGTATCTAACATGATTTACTATAAGTTTATTGTTATTTGAGATACAAACTTCTAAGTTTATTACTACTACTAGTAGTTCGCTAACAATGAACTGGGGATTGGAACTACGAGACGGTATGACGTCCGTCCCTAGTAATTACAATTCTATGCATTAGTGCAGGTACACCCTCATGCAAGACAAGGCTCATACGCCTCCAAGACAAGTCTCATACGCCTCCAAGACAAGGCTCTTAAGCCTGCAAGACAAGGCTCATACGCCTGCACACGGATCATACGTCTGCACGGCTCATACGCCTGCACGGCTCATACGGCACGGCTCATACGCCTGCACACGGATCATACGCCTGCACGGCTCATACGCCTGCACGGATCATACGCATGCACGGCTCATACGCCTGCACGGCTCATACGGCACGACTCATACGCCTGCACGGCTCATACGCCTGCACGGATCATACGCCTGCACGGCTCATACGCCTGCACGGCTCATACGGCTGCACGGCTCATACGGCACGACTCATACGCCTGCACGGCTCATACGCCCGCATGGATCATACGCCTGCACGGCTCATACGGCACGACTCATACGCCTGCACGGCTCATACGCCTGCACGGCTCATACGGCACGACTCATACGCCTGCACGGCTCATACGCCCGCATGGCTCATACGCCCGCACGGCTCTTACGTCTACAAAAACAAGGCTCTTACGCCTGGCTGTGATCAAAGCTTTAACATCTGCAATCAGGTTCTTATTACATATATCATGCTACATATATTACACCCTTGCGTGTCATCATACATCACATGTACTACAGTCCGGTAGGGCGGAGTCATTGGCTCCCCCGAAGGCGCAGGTATGGTCATTGGCCATCACTAGCTCTGGAAAGTCTAGTAAGGCGGAGTCATGGACTTCCCTGAAGGCGCATGTATGGTCATCGACCATCACTAGCTCTGGACTATAAACTTGGGCATTGCCCAACATGTCATCAATAAAAAGTTTCAATAACTTGTACACAAGACAAAAACAATAGGGGACTTCCTCTATTCATTTCATATAAACTAGTGCATTGCCCATTACATACATACATACATACATACATATATCACAACCACACAGCTTGGTAAAGTGGAGCCATGCGCTTCCCAAATGGCATAACTATAGTCATTGGCTACTACTCGTTATGGGCTACAAGCATAGCCATCATCCGAACACTCAACAATAGCGTAAATGTGAAATCTGTCAGATACCATCCTGATCAAATTATCAGGGCAACACTAACATTGAACTAGCACTAGCACCCAATATGTGTGCATGCACAAATCACAGCAGGGCATACTCCAACACCTGTTGATATGTCTCAAATTGGATTGGATGTCATAAAGGATCTCTGGTTTGACCCACTTGATTGAAGTAGTTTGCCACGACATGTATTGTACAGTCGCACCAAACTAGGGGGACTTGTTGGTGTACCCTATGCGTGGGCCTTAGGTAAGGCCCAAACATGTGGTATACCCATTGGGCTTGGGCCCATTTTACCCTAGACACCTCCCTATATAAAGGGGAGGAAACCAAGGTTTAGGGGCTCTCCTCTTTTCCTGTCAACACTCCCTATGGAGCTCTACCCCATATGCATACACATACTCCCATCTTCTTACATATCATGAGGATCATCATCCTTATGATCCTTACTCTTCATCTCCTTCTAAAGCCAATGGGTTCATAAACTACGAGATCCTCATGTCACCCCCGCTATGGACACCGTTTCCTAGCTCGGGGTTAACCACCGCAACGGGAGACTAAACATCCAATCCTCCTTCACTCCGATCTGCTGCACAATATGTACCTGTGCGTTCTTACGTGCAAACAATTATGTATATTGATATTAGCGATAGAAGTTGGGGTTAAAATCTTGAGACCTTTTATATCATAATTTGTAAAGGTTCATTAAGTAAAATAAGTTGAAGTAGTAGCCGGAATAGTAATTTTATCCGGCTGCGAAGAGCGGATAAATAGAATCTCGTTGTTAACAATGATTTATTAAAGCCATTTTAAGCAAACTGTCTCATTTGATTTAAATTCATTTTTTATATTAACTTAGGATATTTCTTTCGTTCGTATCTTCTTCACTGGATAAGAGTCCTTTGTATTTTTCGTTTCGCTTCATACGTTTGTAGAACTAGCGTTGAGATTCTGTGAGCTTGTGTTTTTTATCAGATGGTATCTTTTACCCTATTGGATAATGAGTTTTACCAAAACATCATCCAAACCAGATCGAAAGTTTCATTTCCCATCAAAATCTGTTTAAAAGATGAACTGGGTCGCTGAATTTTACATCATTTGATGAGAAAGTTCTTGGAGTTAAAAAGAACTATGTTTTGGATATCCAAGCAAGCTTCTCACCTTCCCCTCTTTCTTTCTTTCTGTTCTGACCCACCAAGGTTTCAATGGCAGAGGTTGTTCCTGTTATCCTTGAGCAGATACTGGTAAGCCCCCAAGGTCTATACTTCATTTCAAATTTTGTTGGGGTTTTGGTTATGATTCATCCACCCATGATTACAAGCTTATACTAGGGTTTATGAAAGGAGGCGAGGAGGTTTTGACTTGTTTTTAAGTCTTGATCTTGAAACTGAATGTTTGAAAAATTGTTGGACAATAAAATATGCTTGTTTCAGCATGGTTTGGGGTGTTAGGAAATGACCATGGTAGTGGTTAGTCCACTCAAATTTGAGCAAATGCTCAACCCCTGGAGGAGCCCTAGCAAAACTCCTTTGAATATAAAACAAGTTGTATAAGAACTTACTTAAATGAAGCTGCAAAACCATATAGATGACTGTTAAGAAATAGGATGAAATTAAGCACCATAAGTGTGAGTAATTTGTTTTCCTGTTTGTGTAGAACGCCGGAAACATTAAGTTATAAAAGGTTAAAGGTCACATTTTTAATCTCCTCCTCCCACCGTCCAACACTCCAAGTACCTTCAAAACATTCACCAAAAACTTTGAAAGTGCTCTCTTTAGCTTTATCCTTTCGTTGCTGTAATGTAAGTGGACAAGAATATCATCTAACCACATTGTCACTTTGGTATTAAAACACAGACAACTTAGGGTTTATGATCTGATATCAATAGCCTTAGGTTTCTTTTTCTTCGATTCCTGTGTTCTCTTTGTTGCCTTTATGATTCAATATCAATGTACAAAACTACAAATACAAAGTTTTCTTCTTTTGTTATGTGATAGTTTCATAATGATTGATTACTTCATTAAAAATGCTGTCTTACCATTAGATGAAATTTCATCACTCTCAGTCTTCCTGACTTTATGGTTATAAGATCTGATGGGCATTAACACTTATTTCTTTTATGGAAATTCAGTAATTACCAAAGATCATTATGATCTTGAGAGTTGAGATGAGACTAATAATCTTACTTTTGTTTTGGATTACTAGTATGTGTCCATTGAATCGTTCGATGAGTCGATTCAGAATATCACAGTGACACTGCCTGGTTTGTAGATATTTAATCTCTTCCACACTTTTGAATAATTGTAAGATGGAAATTTTGATGATTTTCTCGATTACACATAGATACGTAGTAAGTTGCAAAAAGTTATTGTGGTAATAGAAACATCTCTATGCGGTAATTTGTTGGTAAAAACTTTTGAAACCATCAGTTTGTCTTTATGTGAATTGCATTTACTATATATGCTCCCTAATAAATATATCATCAAAGAAACATCTCAATCTAATTCGCTTCCCCTCTTTCTCCCTCTACAGAGTCTGAAACCAATGGGCAAAACCTAGGGTTTTGATGGCACATCTTCATCTTCTCCCTGAAATCCATGAGCAAATACTCTTGAGATTGAATGTGAGGGATCTGGTCCGATGCAAAAGCGTGTGCAAGTCATGGCTAAATTTGATATCTGATCCACTTTTCTATAAAGCCCATCTCATCCGCAGTTATCAGAATGATCGCAACAATCCGGAAATTGGAGATAGAAGAATTTCTCTGTCTATGTATCCTGATTACATAAAGTTTAATCAGAATAATGTTAGCTTCGTGTTCTATAAATTCAACGACATCCATCTTATCGGTTCTTCTAATGGACTGGTATGCATCTCCCCTTGCAATACTGAAATTGTAGTAGTTAATCCTTTGACTAGAGAGGTAAAGAAAGTAAGAAAGCCCCAAATTCTAGAAACCGAGTTTTTGTGGTGGGGTTTCGGTTATGATTCATCAATGGATGATTACAAAGTTGTCTTAGGGTTTAGGAAAGGCAAGAATGTAACCTCTTTTCAAGTGTTTGGTTTGAGATGTAGAAAATGGAAGGTGATCGGGGAGGAAAATCTTGCTTTTATAAGTAAGGTCGGTATCTTATGCAAAGGGGCGCTTCATTGGGTGGCGTATGATAGTTTATTAAAAAAGAACATAATTCGCTCGTTTTGTTTGTCTGAGGAGAAGTTTATGGAAGTCCCCGAACCTGAGGATACGAGCTACCAGTCTCATGTTGCTCAAGGTTCATCAATGAATTTAGGGGTTTTGGAGGATTGTTTATGTGCATATCGTCTTGAATCACTTCCCCCGAATGAGGTATGGGTAATGAAAGACTACAATAAGAAGGAGTCTTGGGAATTCATCGGGTGTAAACGTGAGATAAAGTATGACCCCTTTGCGCTGGGTGAAACTTTTGAGGTATTACATTCCATATAAACGCCCGTTGTCTTATGAAACGTGGTTTTGTGAGAGTGGGATGTTCTTGGGGGCCCCTTCATATGTGGAAAGTCTTGTATCTCCCCATTTTCACAAGAGGCCGAAGAGAAAGAGGCCGGCAACGACTACCATGAAGAGTCCTAAGGTCAGTTCTGATTCTTCCATATGATTATACATCGTAAACAGTTTATGCAGGTATTGACCTCATTCAGAATGAATCATATTCAATCACACAAGAGTTTCGGTCTTCATAACAGTTAACTTGAGCTGGTCCACATGATGTACTAGTCCTCTTTCATACTGAAGTTCTCATTTTGTAAAGTGGCCTAGCTTCAATTAGGCTGTGACTGCAACTCTCCTGAGAGATGTCAACATATCGGTTTGGTTATACTATGATCATAAGTTGTTGTCCCTTCATTTGCTTCTTTTATCTCCATCTTTCTCGCATAATTGTGAAAAGTTTTTTGCTGTTAGCTGCTGGGCCTACACTCACTTTATTTTGTTAAAAAATTTCAGGTCAAGATGAATAACTGTGTTGGAGCAATGTATGCCGTTCACCATGCTGAATCCAGTGCAAGTGCTAGTACCAGTTCCAGTGCAAATACTAGTGCGAGGGTTTGATGACGTGGAAGCTGGTGCACTTTGCCATGTCATTGTTTCTTGCTGTTTTTAAAACTCTTAATCCTGGTTCCATATGTTTTTTTTTTGTTCAAAGGTGTTCAAAATGTGTTCTAAAGATATTACTTTGGTGGAGGTTTATGCAGTTGTTACTGGTATTAACTATGCTTTTAAGGATTGTTATTTTGTTGGATGTTTTTGTGGATTCAGTTTCAAAGTGTTGAATTCTAGGTGACCTTCCTTACCTGGGTGTATTTCACATAATTCCAGTAGGCTAACTAATCTTACTACTAGGCTACATTACATAGGTGGTAAAATGAGAACAGGTAGCTTATTGTTTGGACTAAAACAAGTCAAGTTCGTTTGATTAAAAACACTGTTTCCCCCTTAACTCAAGTGACATGTTGTAAAAGGTGACGAGTCCCGCTTATGAGGTGATTCCGTGCCATGTTCAGAGTCATTTTGACCTGAGTATACTAAAGTCTTGATGGATGTAACTTTATTTTATCCTATTTTTATTGGGTATGATGGTGTGACGGAGTATGGTTACAGTGTGATGTCTGAGTTGATGAAAGGATAATAAGCAACTACAGTATTACACCATTGATTATTTACAGTTAAATTTAGGATTTTGTGACTAACTACCGACAAAAATAATTAAACTGCTTGTGTTGCAAGTTGATGGTTGGAAGAATTATGACCCTAATACATTTGCCTTTTGGGGATAATTATTTTAGGGGCTTGAAGGAAAAACCATATATAATAAGTTATTATGTATGTTGAGGGTTTTCTTTCATCAACTATCTCACTACTATAAAAACTATTTAACACTCTCTCTCCTCTTTAATTTTAAGACTTCTTAAAATTCAATCAAAACAACATCTTGACCTTCCATTCTATTTAAACTAATCTTATCCATTCAATATTTAACCATTCTACACTCTCTTAATTTACTTTAATTTTTTATTCATTTAAAATATACTCTCATACAAACACAATTATCCACAAATATCAACACAACTTCTAAAATATTATTAACTTATCTCTCCTTATTTCATAAATATAAATATTTTTACTTATTTTAATGTGTATTTGAATTTATTTTTAAAATTAGTAAAATAGTTGATGCAAATAAAAGAAAATTTGAAAAAAATGAACATGTTGCCAAAGAAAACTTTTTTGTGACATTCGCGAATAATATATCATTACTCATTCAAGAAAGTGGGATATTGCAAAACAAAAACTATTTTCTGCCGCAGCATTGCGCGGGTACGATGCTAGTTAATCTATTATGTATGGTAACTCTCCATATTCAGCTCAGTTTTTTTTTCTGCTGTTTCATGCATGTGGGATGTTAGTTTATCACAGATGCCTTTGAATCTTTGATCAAAATTGCACAAATTAAGTGACTGAACACCATTTGCATTTGCTTACAACAATGATTACCTGGAGAAGATGATTATGCTCGGTGGCTCTAAACACTTGATATATATGAACTAATGAAAATACTAAAGTGAGGAGTTCTGTTTAACATGCAGCCTGACTCATGGGTTGATAGGCTTCAAAGTCACCTTGAGAAGTTATTGTGGACTCATGGGTGAAAAGCAGATCCACTGCTTAATGAATGTGATGTATACTTATCTTCCATCTGCTTAATTCTTTCAGTGTTTCCATTCAGTGGGTCTTGTTTATATGGTATGCACCCCAGAGCTAAAGGTTTTTACACGATCTGAATAACATACAAACACCAACATGTACACTATGAAAGGTTTTGGTTTAACCGAATACCGTATTTTATATACATATAGATATACCGTAAACAGAGCCTTAAGTTGTACTAAAAGAAGCAGTGCAGAGTTTTCCAAGGTTTCAAGACAGTATTTGAGCAAGTGAATAAGATGGCAACAAGGGAAGGATGCACCACGGCTCAACTAGCATTGGCCAAATGAATCGATGTGGTTCCAATACCTGCAGGCTGGGACCACAAAGCTTGAAAACTTTAACCAAAACATGGAGCTTTGTCTGTAAATCTAACACCAGAGAAGATGAAGGAGCCTGAATCTATTAGCTGATATATACTTTTTGATGCATCTATGATCTCTGACCAATTTCTTCTTGGAATTCTTTTATGATCTCATCCTTTTCTGATATAATCCTGTTGAGCTTTTCAATTTCTTCTTGAAAACCCGCCACAAGCTCACCACAACAATCAACCCGACTCCAGCTCGTTCCATCAAAACCTCGGACAGCAACGCCCCCATCAAAACCACGCCATCGGCTACCAACCCCGGGCGTTTAAAGAACAAACTACCGCTGCCTATCACCAGTGCTATACTCTTGGTAGCAAGTATCAATAAGATTCCAATTCCTACCCAATGGTACCAAACATCTACTTTCTTGTTAACTCTTTTGCTAGGTGGACAAGAAACAAGCGTTTCGATAACCACCATAACAAGATCAACAAGGAGCAATATGATGGCTATAATATGAACTGGGGTTGATTCGAGGAACCCTGTTAAGTGGTTTCTCCATGGAGATCTGTTGTTAGAACTTAGTTTGGTTGATCCCGAGAAAAACTTCCAGTTTTGCCTTCTTTTGCAAGATCTGATGAGATTTTCGATCGATATTTTGATGGATTCGGTCAATACTATTGAAGCTGAGGGAGGTTGTGGCTGATGATGTTGTTCTTGAGATGAATCCATGTATGGAAATATGTGTAAATGGTAGGTTTTTGATGGTTGTTATCTGCATTTGAAGTTTGATATATTATTAATGCATGTTAGCTTCATTAGAAGGCACGTGAAGTGAATGCCAATTTCAAAGCTTTGAGCCATCTATTTGGGTGGGTGAATGAGCTTTGAAGTTAAGCTGAGAGCTTGTTGTCATGCACTCGTGGGTGAAAGCCTTTTGCACACCATGAAGTCGTTCGTTTATTTTATATATATATATATATATATATATATATATATATATATATAGGGGAGGGTTCAAACGAGAACTGTTTTTCGTACGAGAACTGCGAGAACCAATCTCAGCCGTTCCTTGGATATGGGAAGTTCATGGATGGAGACCGTGGAGGGGATCAAGTGTGGCAGGGTGCATGTGAGGAATTCATGGGTGGGCAATGACATTAAAGGAGGGAATTGGACGGCTCAGATTGGTTCTCGCAGTTCTTGTACGAAAAACAGTTCTCGTTTGAACTTTTACCTATATATATATATATATATATATATATATATATATATATATATATATATATATATATATATATATATATATATAGACAAAAGTTCATGCGAGAACCGTTGTTAGCGCGAGAACCGCGAGAACCAATCTAAGCCGTTCAATTCCCCCTCCTTAAATGCCATTGCCCACCCATGAATTCCTCACATGCACCCTGCCACACCTTATCCCTCCACGCTCTCCATCCATAATACTTCCCATATCTAAGGAATGGCTAAGATTGGTTCTCGCGGTTCTCGCACTAACAACGGTTCTCGCATGAACCTTCCCCTATATATATATATATATATATATATATATATATATATATATATATATATATATAGGGTGTGGTTAAACAAAGAACCCTTGTTAATTAAAGAACCTAAAGAACCATCTCTACACCATTGGATCTCTCCATGGAGGGCTGTGATTAATTTAGGTAAAAACCCATAATTAATTATGATTCAGCGCCAATATATATGACTAAAAGGACAAAAATGTAAATTAACATTCTCATCCTGCAATCAACTCCCGTTTTTGACGCTCTTTCTACGGAAACCGAATATCTTCAAAATCAAAAATACAAAATGCAAGCACACAATCAATAACCGTAAACCCCCTACTTCAAATCGTTTCCATTCAAACGCGAAGAACTACCAGTTTAGGTTTTCATACGAACCTAAATCGAAGTGAAGAATCGACTCAAACCTGCAAACAAAGTAAGAATTCCGTTCGTTTTTTTGTTCTTACGTAATCAGCAATGCAAAACTTTCAATGAACTCACTTCTTATGAGTTTATTTTCAGTGGATAGTCCTAAGAGAAGAAGTGGACGATTGATGGCATCGTTTGCAAAAAAAATAAAGTATGATGGAAAGGTAATCAATGTTGACGAGGATGAAGGTAATTTCAAAATACTAATGTGCAAACAACTAGTTAAAACAACCAAAACCTAGTTTGTATTTGGGAAATAACCACTGTAATTTGCATTTTGTATGCTGATGTGTGATGTAGATGATACTCGTTGTTATTGAGCACACTAGTTGCATTTTGCATTGTTTGCATTTTGCATTTGAAGTTCATATTTAGCAATCTGCTTCTTTAAATTTGCATTTTGTTATTAGAAAAATAAATTTCAAGACACTGTAATTTGAATTTTGCAATGTTATCATTTTTAACTTTTGCATTTGGGAATGGTCATTGTACCACTTTGCATTTCCACAAAACTGATTAACAGTTTGCATTTGCATTTTGAAAATTATCAGTTTGCATTTTGATTTAGAAAAATCAATTTCAAACAGTGTGAATTGGGAATGGTCATTGATTTTGCAGCATTTTGTAATGTTATCAGTTGTAACATTTTGCATTTGGGAATGGTCATTGTACCACTTTGCATTTCCACAACTGATTAACAGTTTGCATTTGCGTTTGCTAATTATCGGTTTGCATTTTGCAATTATCTGTTTACAATTTTAAACACTGTAATTTGCATTTTTAAATTTTATAAGTTGTATATTTTGCATTTGGAATGGTCATTGTACCTATTTGCATTTGCACAACTGATTAACAGTTTGCATTTGAACTTGATAGTTAACAGTTTGCATTTTGCAATTAACTGTTTTCACTTTGAAAAATGTGTTGTTCATTTTTTGCATTGTACCTATTTGCATTTGGGAATGGTTATTGTACCTATTTGCATTTGCACAACTGGTTATCAGTTTGCATTTGCATCTGATAGTTAACAGTTTGCATTTTGCAATTAACTGTTTTCACTTTGGAAAATGTGTTGTTCATTTTTTGCATTGTAGTTCATATTTTGTTATAAGTTGTAATTTTGTTATAAGTGATGGCTAACACTGTTTGATTTTATTTTAATAGATGTTCATGTAATTATATGCTTTACAGAGGCTACTGAAACAGATGATTCACATTTTCCACCACCACAATTTCATTTGAAAGTAAGAGATGGAAAAACTACTACAAAGAAAAGCAGCAAACAAAAGAGTAAACCATCTGTTGGAAATCAAAAGAGTGAAGCAAAAGAAGATGAAGGTATTCTGAATGCTTCATTTTGCATTTTGAATTTTAAATAAAACAAAAATTGATATGATTATAGCAACCATATTGTAGAGAAATTTCATATGAAATATAATTTCTTAATATGCAGATGATACAGAAACAGATGATGAAGTTGTGAAGCCACCACAAAAAGAAAGCTGTATTATCAAATCCAAGCCTACAACAAAAAAGAGTAGAAATGGAACAAGAAAAAAAACAAGTGAGAGAAAAAAGGTTGTTGAAAGTGCAAAGCCTGTTGAAGCTGCTGAAAATGAAGGTACAAAATGATTTATGTTAAACTGCAAAAACCAACATGTAGAATACATCAACACTTGCAATGTATAAAAATATGTGGTACTTTGCAAATGCAAAGTGTTATATTGTTTTATGTTAACTGCAAAAAACAACTGTAACAATTTGCATTTTTAAAAAAAATGTGGTACTTGACAACTGCAAAAACCACTGTAATTTGAATTTTGTAAATGATACACGTTTTAACATTGTACTACGCTTGTTACATTTTCAGTTCTGATTAACCATTTGCATTTTGTATTGATACAATTTGCATTTGGGACTGAACAATTTGTATTTGCACAACTGATTAACATTTTGCCTTTGCATTTTGATAATTATCAGTTTGCATTTTGCATTTAACAGTTTTCATTTCATATATTTTGCATTCTGCTATGCATGACAGATACACCTGATTCAGATGATGATTTTGTTAAACCCCCACCGAAGGTTGTCAATGAAGGCACAACAAGAAGGAAAAGGAAGAAAGAAAAAACAGGAAAGTCTGTTAGCTCTGAAATAGTACCGTATTTGCAAAAAGAAGAAAGGAGAAAGTCTGTTGGAAAAAAGAAAGTGCCTGAAAAACAAGAAATCTATTATATAAAATCAAGGCAATCCCCGACCTCATTTGTGCAAATGTGTAAAGGTTTGACTTCTGGAATGAAGAAGGTTATAAAAGAAATGGGTTTTGGAGAAATAATAAAATGCAAAATAGGATTTATACCAGGAAGGCTTGCATACTGGGTTGTGGATAATTTCAATACGGAGAAGATGAAACTGGTAATTGGAGGTGTTCCCTGTCGTCTAAACAGTGATACAGTGTTTGAAATACTGGGGTTCCCTTTAGGAGGTACAAAAGTAAAAGCTGTTAATAAGGCAGGTGTTGGAGATACAGAAATGGTAACAGCTTGGAGGCAACAGTATCCAACACCCGAAAAAGGTCCCCAAAATATATATTTGAAGCAAGTCATAGAGAGAATACTATCTGATAAGAATCCTGGGGAAATGTTTAAGATGAATGTGCTGGTTGTAATCATGACAATGATGGCAGAGGGGGTAAGATGTGGGACGGTTAACCAAAAATTCCTCCCTTGCGTCACAGATGTTAACCAAGTAAGGAAAATGAACTGGTGTGCATATGTCGTTGAATGTGCAAAGAGATGCAAAACAAAATGGGACAGAGATGACATCAAATGCTGGTTTACAGGACCATTGCTTTTTTTGGTGGTATGTATAATTAAAAGTTGAAATTGTATATATACAAAAAAACAAAATTTCAAACAATTAAATATGTTTTATTTTGCAGCTTTGGTATTGTACCACACTTGACAGAATGAAGAAGACAAGAAACATGTCATACCCTACATGTACCTACTGGACAACAGACATGTTGAAAGAGGAGGAAATTAAGCTGCTATCTGATACAAAGTTGAAGATCAAAACAATCCCGAAGGCTGTGAAGGATGAGGTGAAAGGTAGACGTAATGTTTTGTTTAACAAGTATCCAAAATGCAAACAATCTGCCAAAAATAAGTTCATAATTTACATGATTTGATCACAAACAATATATATATAATGCAGGTGAAACAAAAGATAAAGTGGAAAAATCAGAAACAACAAAGCTGAGAAAAACAGCTACTAAAAACAAATCAAAAGTGAGGAAAGCTGCAAAATCAAAAAAGTATATCATTGTGAAATCTACAGCGAAGAAAGGTAAATGCAAAAATATTCTCAAATCTATGCTATATATACAGCAACTATAAATGAAAATGATATACATTTTAATGTCTTAATCAATAATATGCAAAAAACAGGTAAATCACATCAACCTCTGTCTGTGGTGGAGCCTCCTAAACAAATTGAATCAGGTGAAAATCTTATGGAAGCAGGCAATGATGATGAACAACCTGATATAGTTGATGAGGGTGTTAAAGAGAAGGAAACTGAAGCTGTTTTTGAAGGTGGAAAGGCAGATGTTGATAAACAAGATGAAACTGAACAAGATTTTGAGAGGAATAGTCCATTAATCCATGATGAAGATGAACCAGAAGTTCAAGAGTACAGTCCGGAGGTATAAAATGCAAAAACTAGTTATTTGGAGTTGGTATTTTGCATTTTGTATTTTGCATTTTGCATTTTGCAGTCTGCAGTTTGTTAGTTTGCATTTTGCAGTTTGTTTTTTCCATTTTATTTGTTTGCATTGTGCAGTCTGCAGTTTTGTTAGTTTGCATTTTTGCATTTTGCATGAATGACATTTCATTCAAATGCAGGAGTTTGTTACAAATATAAAACAACTGTACTTAGATCTGATTACAAAGAAAGAAGAACTTTGTGAGGTTATGTGGAGGGCGCAGTTTGAATATCCTGAAGATCAGAATATCCACGATCTATTGCACCAAATAAAAAACAAAGTGGTGGAAGATCTGAAACTGAATGAATTCAACTATGTCCATAAGAATGAGGAAATGGAATCGATGATTGAAGAGGTTAAGGAAAGTGTGATTAAGGAAGTTTCTGAAAAGCTGATGCAACATTTAGAGAAGGAATATGAAAAGAAAAGATCTGGAGCAAAAACTATAGGAAATGAGCAGGATTTCCTTACACCAGACAGAAAGATTGTCAGCGTGTCAGATACAACTCCAACAGCTACACAGATAATAGAGAGCACGCCGTTTCTGGAGATGGTTGATAAGATAGTTGACTCACATATGATTTTGAGGAAAGAAGGAAAAGAGGCTTACTATGAGGAGAGTCCAGGAAAGCGTAGAAAGTTGAATAACTTTCCCTCGTTTAGTCTTGGATTGACACAAACACAGGAACGTGAACAAGGTGATATGCCTAAAAATCCTGTTGATTTCCAAAACATTGCAAACATGATGTGCAATGTGATCAAATCAATACCATTTCTAAACGAAACAGTACAAATAGAAAAACAACAAGCTGGTGCAGTTGTAAAAGGAATGGGTGATGTGGAAGTGAATAGGGGTGAAACAGCTGCAGAAGTGATGGATCTAGTGGAAGTGGAAAGGGGTGAAGCAGCTGTGCAGGTGGAAGAAGAAGAAGCAATTGCTACAACTATTGATGCAGTATTGTTAAAATACGACAGGATGAGAGAGAAAGCTGGCCTGAGTAATCTTGTTCTCGGGTATGAAGAGAATTTTGCAAAGGAAGGTGACAACAAAGACAAACGAAAGGTAAAACCATCCGCTGCATTGTTGTCTCCATACAAAAATAGAGAAGTAGAGATAAATGCAATCACTTCAAAGGAGGAGCTCGAGGTAACAAGCTGGCTGTTTTCAGCAACAGGGGATCCGATGTAAGCTAATATTAAAAAAATTTTGTTTAATTATTATTATTATATATATTTTTTTAAATCTGACAAAAAATCTGTTATGCAGGGACATAGTGTTTTTGAAGCGACCGGGTGTGGGATTAACAAAGGCATTGGCAGAAACTATAATTCCAGAATCTCACGTGCATCATTCCTTGGTGGATTCATGGGCAGTTGTACTCAACAACGAAGAGAGATACAAAGACTCAACAACGCCAAGACGATTATTCTGCTTCGTAACTCAGAAGGTACTATTTAAAATGCAAAAATTTGCTTCCATCACCTCTGTATATTCCTAATTTTTTAACTAATAACATGCAAACTGTATAATTAAAATAGACAAAATCTAACTAATAACATGCAAACTGTAGTATATTCGTTCTCTTTTAACTAATAACATGCAAACTGTATGATAAATTAGACAACATTTGGGAATGAGAACACTGAAAAACACAAGTTAAGCGAGGAGGACTTGGAAAAAGTGATAGAGGCAGAGGCCCAAAGAAGGTATCATGTGTTTGAGACCATGATGGATGGATGCTTGTCAACAAGCCCATACAAACTTCAAGAGGTGGAATTGGTATGTAAATGCAAAAAGTAGTAAAATGCAAAATGCAAAAAAAACAAAAAAAATTTACTGATTGCAAATTTACAGGTGTTTATCCCTATCATCGATGGTAGCCACTACTTTGTCTTCGTATTTGATATCAAGAAGGGACTTGCACATATAATAGACAACATAGCAAGGCCACGAGACTCAAAGTTCAGATATGAAGATATATATAATATTGTGGTAACAATTCAGTTCCATTAAATTCTAACAGTTTCTATGTACTTGAAAAACATTAAACTAATTTGCCTATATTTTAAATGGTACAGAAAAGGAGTATGGAGATATTTATAGCAAAGAAAAAGGTTCAAATCAACATGAAGCTTTTCAAGAATGACCCAAAACTAGTGAATGTGTCTTGGAAAACAAGAGAGAATTACAAAGATTGTGGGGTTTTCGTTATGAGACACATGGAGACTTTTTTTGGAGTGACAAAGAGTTGGAAAGCTGGGTTCAAGATGGAACGCTTTGATCAATCAGAACAAATCTTAAGGCTGAGGGAGAAATATGCAGCAAAGATTTTGCTGTCGGACATCAACGAGAAAAGAGACATAGTCCTAAAGGAGGTGGAATTATACAGAAAGCTACATGTCGAAGAGCAAAATATTTTGCACTTTGAAGCAAATACGAGAATCAAGGAACGTGCTGCACTGTATGGTTAAAGTTACTACTGGAAACACACAAGTTGTTGGTTTCAAAAAACATTCATGACTTAGTTGGTTTAAAACATTGGGTTCTGGAAACATACACATTTGTTGGTTGGAACAATTGTTTTTTGCATGTTTTAGTTGCTGGTTTAACACAACTTTGTTCTAAGAAAATATGGTGAACATTGTTCTGAATTATGTTTTAGTTGTTAATGCAAAGAATACAAAATGCAAAATGTGCTGTATATTGGAAATACCTTATTTGTTAGCATATGCAAAATGCAAAATGTGCTGCAAAATTCAAAAAATATGATGATCTTTTCATTTTGTTTTGCTGTATATTGGAAATACCTTATTTGTTGGCATATGCAAAATGCAAAATGTGCTGCAAAATTCAAAAAATATGATGATCTTTTCATTTTGTTTTGCTGTATATTGGAAATATCTTATTTGTTGGCATTAGCAAAATGCAAAATGCAAAAAAAAAAAAAAAAATGAAACAACTCACTGTAACATGAAAAAAAGCAAGGTCAAAATGCAAAAAATATGAAGTCCAAATGCAAAAAATGAAACAACTCATGCTTAATTCAATTACACATATTATCATTGTTTGTTTGTTTCCATAGGTTAAACTGTACTGTAACAATGCTTAATTCAGTAATTGCTTTTAAATAGAATATAAAATTCAAAAATTGATTATATACGATAAATTGCAGAACAGTGATTACATAACTGCAAAAAGTGAAAATGCAAAATAAACACCATGATCGATTACACATAATAAATCAAAAAACATACTTCATTATAAAAAAAAAACATGTTGAATTACATAAAAACATTCTTCAGCACATAAACATACGATAAATTAAAAAACAAAAAAATAAAAACCCTAATCCAACCATTTCTCAAGCCCATTACTGTAAGAAGATTGATCCTGAATTGATTTAAAAATCTGTTCTCGTAACCCTTCGGCAGATGCAAGCATGGACCTCTGATGTTCAATTTGGGAGGTAAAGTTGCAAAGACGCTCCTCCTCAAGGGAAGAAATCAACGAAGCAGCCTTAATCATGTTTTCAGTGTTTTGAACATCTTCAAGCTTCGATCGAATTTCTGCAATCATCTTCTCTATGTCTGTAAGCCTTGCCTTGTCCTGAAGTATATGATAATCATTTTCTTTCCACATAAACTGAATTTTACGCAAATTTTCATTGTTCTTGCACTCATCTACAGAATTGACAGGGATATCCATGGATGTAAAAAAATGTTTGAGAATGGCCAAGTAGATGTGTGTGGGCTATCGAATAGATGGCCTATTTATGGAAGAAAACGAGAGCGGGAAATGGGAAAAAGGGGGGAAAACAAACCGCCAAAAAAAGAAATGGTGAAAATAAAAAAAAATGATATAATTGATATGATAAATGATAAATAAAAACAATTACGTATTTTTTATTTAATAACAAAATGCAAAAAAAAAAGATTTATATTTACATAAGTTGACATCGACTACCCAGTATCACAAAATGCAAACAATATAGATCAAAATGCAAAATCCACTCAAAATGCAAACAACACATAAAAGTAGAATAAAATTCTACTTAAAATGGTAACTATACAGTAAATTAAATGCAAAAAATCTACTCATAAATAATGAACAACCACTGAAATATTCACGAATGGGTCGTTGTTTACACAATGTAATTATTGAAAAAAACTAAAAATTAAAAAAGATTCAAAACTCTGTTACACAGAAGGTCCAACACCCGAATCACTAGCAATTCGATTCCGTTTAGCTTTTTCCTTCTCTTCAACATCCTTAAGTTTTTTAGGACAAGTTCGGCTATTATGAGGATCGTAAAGACCACAATAACTACATTTCCTGTGGGTCTTTGGTTGTTTAGAAATAGCCCTCTCCCGTGCACTCGTAATTCTCTTCCTAGTACCCCCACCTTTATTCCGAATACCAGATGGATTGCAGACCTCAACATTCTCAGGCTGGACAACCCCCAACATTTCACTTACAAAATCTTTATTTTGCATCTGATCATCTTCGGTGAATCCGTCAACAAATGACTTACACAACTCCTCTTGTGCTTGTAAAAACGTAACTAACTTTTCGTTGTTACCTATTACCTTGTCCAACGCATTCTCAACATGGTGATATACACGACGAATAAGATCTTTTAAACCAACATCTTCAAGAGCAGCAGCATTCCGGATTTGAGAACTATCAAAAATCTTCGGAGGGACTACATTCTTGGTCCATCTTTTACAAATATATTTACGAGGGAATTCCTTGAAATCAAAAATACGAAGAGCATAAAAAATATGTCTGCACAAAAGCCCGAATCTTTCAAATCTTTTGCATGAACACGTAATAACCTCAGAAGAAGGAATAAAGATAACCTGTTAAAAAAAATGCAAACTGTCAAACTGCAAAATGCAAAAAATATTCATCAAACTGTAAAGTGCAAAAAATGCAAACTGTCAAAACTCTAAATGCAAACAAAATAACTAGAAAATAAATAAAATAACTAATGAACATGGAGAAATTACCTCACTATCTTTTGGAAAATATTCATCAAATTTCTTTGGCTCCTTGTCTCTATTTATCGATTCATCCACTTCCATAGACAAAACACCTGAGTCTTTAATCTTAAATATTTTTTGATTTTCAAACTCTGAAAAGGAAAAAGACATACATTTCTTGATAGAACAACCAATTTCCCTAGAAATGTCACTAAAAACAGTTTTAGTAAATATCCTATATGCGTCCTCCTCCAAAGGCCAATCGTGTCTAAACTTAGGCGTGGTATATAAACTCTCATGGTCGTTTTTGGACTGAACAAACCTTTGCTCGTGCATCGCGGTATCAAAATGAGTTAAAAACTCAACAAGCGTGTTGCTTGAACGCATCAACTGGTTAAACATATGATTCTCCGACTCTGATCTAGACGATGCACGCATCAAACCAGACAACTCCCAGTTACGAAAATATGCTGGGATCCAAAACTTTCTTAATCCAAACATATCAGATAACCATCTATTATCTTCCAACTCAAACTCTTGAATTAAAGAATCCCATATTTCCTCAAAAACCTCTGGTTCAAGCTTGTCAGTCCAAACAATTTTGCTTAGTTCCGCTTTGAAACCATTGTTGCAGACAGATAAAGCAACCTATATACAAAATCAAAATGCAGAATGAAAAATAAAAAAATGGTAGATGCAAAATGCAAACTGCAAAATCCAAAATGCAAACTACAAAATGCAAAATGCAAAAATGCAAAAAAACATAATGGTTACAAAAATGTCAGAAAAAATGCCACATACATAATGCAAAATGCAAAAATAGGCAAAAAAAATGATTACCTTGGTAGTAACTTTTTCCATTATATGCCACATACATAATCGATGCTTTGATAATGGAAATACGGAATCAATAGCGATTTTCATGGCAGGATCTTGGTCTGTTAATATCATCCGAGGATGCTGTGGGAATGCTTTTGAAAACGCATTTAATAACCATTTGTACGAATCAACGTTTTCTTTGCTCAACATACCAGCACCGAACGTAACACATTTCTTGTGATTATCGACACCGGTAAAAGGGATAAACACCATATCGTACCTACAGAAACAGGTATAAGATTTTAATAATCTGAAAATATATATTATAGATCAACACAACACCAAAAACCATCAAAAAATATATATTAAAAAAGACAGTGGGCCATAATAAAGATGAGAAAATACTTGTTGGTACGGTATGTAGCATCAAACGAAACAACATCACCAAAAGCATGATAATTCCGCTTCGCATCTTCGTCAGCCCAAAACAAACCAGCAAGTGCTTTATCAGAGTCAACGAAGTACTCAAACGAAAAATCAGAAATAGATGCTTTCTTTTTGTTCAACAAGTCAACAACAATCTGACAGTCATAATCACCAATAAAAGACAAAATATCCCTTTTGTAATTCTTGGCATCTGTCTTTGTAAAACCTATATCTTCTGAACCAACAACTTTTGACAAAATTCTATGCCCAGCAGAAGACCCAACACTAGCATCATTCAGGTTATGCAGGAGGAGTTTTTTAGAAAAACTCACTTTGCGGAAGGCATTTAGGTGTTTCATATACTCTGGATGAACCAACAGATGATTATGCTCTTCCTTAAAATGATATATACGATACTTATTGTCAGGAGTAACCGACAATCTGATCCGGGCAAGACAATCACACTTCTTAGAAGACCGCCTTCTTCTTTTTTTGGTCTTTTTAGTGGCATCAGCAGCCTCAGTTGAATCAGTATTAACAGCAACAGAAGCAGATGTCTTATCAGAATGCAAACAATCCAAAACAACACTAGGGGATTCGTTTTTAGGCTTTTTGCCTGCTTTAGCACATGTAAACATCTTAATTTTGACAAGCCCAACAACATTTTTGGACCTCCCAGCAGGTGGCTTCGAAGTAGATTTGATCGGTTCAAAACCACCAAGCTTTGCATATTCCTTATAGAATGCCCATGCTTGAGATAATGTATCAAAAGTCTGATTTACAAAAGGAGTATTAACATCATCAACATTAGGTGTCTAATACCTATCTCCAATAGCATTTGATTTCTCTATTCCAATTTGAAAAGACGCAGGAACATTACCAAGATCTAAAAAAAACAAAATGCAAATATTATAACACAAAAGCCACATCATATAAAAGAAAACGATATGTCAAAATGCAAACAAAAGATATATCAGCCAAGGACAGAGTTATATGTACATGCAAAAAATAACAACATGCAAATTGCTTTAACTCTAACAGTGATACACCTTTGAAATACACATATAAGAACAAAGAAAAACAAAATGCAAATATTATAACACAAAAGCCGCATCATATAAAAGAAAACGATATGTCAAAATGCAAACAAAAGATATACCAGCCACGAACAGAATTATATGTACATGCAAAAAATAACAACATGCAAAATGCTTTAACTCTAACAATGATACACCTTTTGAAATACACATATCAGACCAATATTGAAGCTATATTCAATCAATGAACCAAACACAGTCGATGAACAAACAAAGTCGTACAAAATCATGAAGAAAAACAGGATCAAAAACATCGATAATTGGCAAAACAGTACATTTCATAAGCAGTAAAAACCAAAAACATTACCATCGTAATCGTCCTGACAATCGCCCATTGATTGGATAGCCTCAGACATACGAACATGCAAAAAAAACACAGAAATATGACAATTGATCTGGATTATATTGCAAATTATTAATCAAATTGATCTGAATATTGAATGTAAATCTCGAACAAAATCAAAATTGATAACGTCTGAACAATTGATCAAATCGTGTGAAGCATGAAGAAGATACGGACGAACGACGATAGAAAAGGGAACAAATTGTTTCCGTTATTACTGTGCTTCGTGAGAAAATACGATCATGCCCCTATCAGTATAAATGAGATCAACGATTGTAATAAGTTCCTTGGGTTCTTTGTTTAAGAGGGGGTTCTATATGGATGCAATTTCTATATATATATATAGTTGGTAATAAATTTTATATATTTATATTAAATTAATATTTTAACAAAAAATCAAGAACTTGACGTTTTTTTACCAGTTAGACGATAATGTATAAAGCTAATATTTGGGCTTGAAATTTTAATTATTGGGTACAGCTATATCTTATTGTTCTTCAGCTCCCGAAGCTTGTGTAGCTGCTAATCGAACTGCTTCTGTGAATCCTGATTGAGTGATTCTGCTGAGACAGATCATGTGCTGAACTGATGATACATTATAAATCATTTAACTTTCTTTTTCTTAAAAATTTTAAGACTACTTAATTTTAAGTAGTACAAGTTTTTATGCTTAAGATACAAAACATTAAAGCAATAGCCTAACCAATCATCACATTAATTGTCTCATCTAGTTTAAAGCACTATTACTTTAATAAATCATTAAAAATCACAAGAACTATTTAATTTATCTAATTTTGATTAAATTACTTATATCAATGCAATTTCAAGGCTATAGTATTTTTTTCTCTAATTATTTAATAATAATATTTTTAATTGTTTTTTAAAAGTTTTTTTTAACAACTAATAAAATGTTTGATTGTTAGAAAAGTAAAGAAATCAAGAAAAAAGAAGAAAAAACATGGATAGGTTGAATAACACCGTATCCACACATACCATATCTTACTTTTTAAATCAAACATGTTATCCACACATACCATACCTTAACGGGTTTCTACAATATGTAACATGGTATCGAGCCTAACTTGAATCGGTGAGTAGGCCTAATAAGCGAGCCATGAGCTTCGGCTTCATGAGAAATTACTGCTCTTGATATAAAAAGCAAGAGGATAATTATGTGAAGTTAATTGGCGCTTAACATCACGTGGTTGAGTATATATTTATATTAGCTTTATTACATGTGTTATGTGTTATTGGTGGACTCAGGATTTTTGTTGATTGGTAATACCATATGATGATAAAAATAATATTAATTAAACTAAGGATGTTGTTCGTTTTTTTTCCGGATTTTTAGTTAATTGGATCAAATTAACAAGGTTTTAGTTGTTGTTCCTCTATTTTAGAGCCAAAATTTAGAACAAAACATAATTTATATGAAACCTCGTTTTTTTTAACGGCAACAACAATCCAAATAGAAGAGAGTTTCGGCTCCACCATCATCCTCACCTATTTGAATATAAATTTATTAGAAACTAACAAGAGGCTAGAGAAACAAAGTACAGATCAAAAACAAGAAAATGCAGTACAAAGCCATTCTATCCCCCTATTCGACAAGTTATATGAAACCTCGTTAATAAACTATTATTTTTAAGACAGTTTCTTAAATATATAAATTAATTATTCAACTATATCTTATATTTTTTTTTAAGAATTAGTTTTTTATTATATTTTGATTGAGTGATAGGCACCCTAGAATAAGCAGCCAGGGCCTAGGTTGATGATTGATTTGCAGATAACTTATATTTTTTACTTTCTTTTATTTGCTTTTGCTTGGGCCAATTTTCAAACACTAGCGGGAGTAGTCAACTAGTCATATATAGCAAAAACGAATATCCTCTCTACGGCAAAGACGTCATCGATGACTTCATCGTCTTCCCCCTGCTGCCGTCTTAAGCTCACTCTGCCCACTGATTAGATATAGCAAGAAAGCAAGCTCCGGCATCGGAGATAACAATGGAGGTTCCAAAAGTGAAACTAGGCTCACAAGGTCTCGTTGTTTCAGCACAGGGATTGGGTTGTATGGGTATGTCCGGCAACTACGGACCCCCAAAACCCGAACCCGATATGATCAACCTCATCCACCACGCCATTAACGCCGGCGTCACTTTCCTTGACACCTCCGACATCTACGGCCCTCACACCAATGAAATCCTCATCGGCAAGGTCAGTACGAAGTTGTCATTAGTCCATCAGATAGATTGATTAGCTAGGATTGTATATTCAGATTTCAATTAGGTTTGTTTTTTTTCCCAAAGGCTTTGAAAGAAGGAGGACTGAGAGAAAAAGTTCAAATCGCTACGAAATTTGGAGTAAGATGGGTCGATGGAAAGCCGGAGATATGTGGTGATCCAGCGTATGTTCGATCAGCATGTGAAGCTAGCTTGAAGAGACTTGATATTGACTGTATTGATCTCTACTATGCTCATAGGATCGACACTCGTATCCCGATTGAAATCACGGTTCGCCCCGCCCCTTAATCTTCTGTTTGTATTCTGGTTCCAATTTGCTACCGCAGAAACATCAAAAGCAGTGTTTTTTTGAGATTATGTATTAATCGGTTGACTGTTCAGTTTTGTTGTTTTTGCAATTTTAATTTTGTATGGTAGCCATTGGCAAGATTTCTGCTAATTCTTAACTCTGTCCTATACATGTGACAAACTGTAACATAAAGATGGGGGAGCTTAAGAAACTGGTAGAGGAAGGGAAAGTGAAGTATGTGGGGTTATCAGAAGCATCTGCTTCAACAATTAGAAGGGCTCATGCAGTTCATCCAATAACTGCAGTACAAAATGAGTGGTCTTTATGGTCAAGAGATTTGGAGGATGATATTATCCCTGTATGCAGGTGATCTTTAAGAGGTTTTAATGTTCTTCAGGGTAATTGGAATATGACATAACATAAATCCAGACCGATTTGCGTTAATATGAATGCTAGGGTCTGTTTTGCAGAGAACTTGGCATAGGGATTGTTTCTTACAGTCCTATTGGCAGGGGATTCTTGGCTAGTGGTCATAAATTGGTGGAAAGCTTGACAGAGGGTGACTTGAGGAAGGTATAATATGTCCATATGTATACAAGACTGTATTTTTTTCATGATGAAGTTGAATTGTGTTGACCAAAATGATGAAAATCAGCATGCTCTTAATAAACAAACAGTGAGTTCTCTTTAACTCGACACACGAAACCCATTGGAACTTATTGCAGGGTAATCCAAGGTTTCAGAATGTTGAGCAGAATAAGACTGTATTTGAGCGAGTGAATGATATGGCTACAAGGAAAGGGTGCACCCCTGCTCAACTAGCACTAGCCTGGGTGCACCACCAAGGAACCGATGTGGTTCCCATACCAGGAACCACAAAGGTTGAAAATTTCAACCAAAATATTGAGGCTTTGTCTGTAAAGCTAACACCAGAGGAGATGGTGGAACTTGAATCGTTTGCTTCAAGCGACGTTGTGAAAGGGGAAAGGCATGCGTACATGCAAACGACCTGGATCAACTCAGACACTCCGTCATTGTCATCTTGGAAAGGTAATTAACGTGTTGTTTGATAAAACTTTTTAAGAATATTGTTGATTGATAATCTGATGTCGATACAAAAATATAATGTTCGATAAGAATGCAGGCTTGCTCGGTTGCCCCTAAATAAATGATACATTATTGTATCCAGGATTTCTTTTATAAGGATTTGATGTTTTACATTTGGCATACATTTTGTAAGTTATTGATTAAGCTCTGGAAATCTATATATTGCAAAATTACTGTTATAACCTATTCTTTTCCAAAATCTGATGGTTATGGTTGATGGTGTAAAGTATGGTTTATGGATGTTGACGTTGTTGAATATATGTTGCTGCTGTGTTCAGTTTTTAGCAAATGTTGAATATGTGTTGGTGATGTTGGAAACTATATATGGTATGATTGATATAACTTAGAAAGCGCTTAATTGCTACATTAGCTTTGCATATCATATTCAAACCTTGGACAACGAAGCTGCATTTTAAAACCACAATATCATCTACCAATTTACAGCAGCACCCTACTACAAAAGTACAAGTGTTCCCATTCATGCTAGAAAGAATTCAATTCTCGCTTGCATGAAGGTCCTGAAAAGAAAAAAAATTAAGGAATATTAACACAAACACAAAATTCATTGGTAATTTTACAATAATAGGGAAGGAAACGCATAATTCATAGGGTATGTTTAGTGAAACTGGCTGTGGCTGTGGCTGTGGCTGTGGCTGGGGCTGGGGCTGGAGCTTGAGCTTGAGCTGGGGCTGATTAATTGATAATCCAAGTCCAAGCAATAAGCTACTTGAAAAAACTTTATTTTGAGGGTTTATAGGGGCTTACAAGGGCTTATGTTTTTAATAATCCCCTCACCCAAACGAGGCTAGATGGATGAATATAAAAACAAGAATCCCAAGCCCCTATAATTCCCTATAAGCCCGTTGCCAAACACACCCGTAGTTGATTTTCTAAAAATAGCAAAGGAACCACAAATCCTTTGGTAGTATTGTAAAATTACTAAAATAGTTGGGGAATTCATTTTTAACATTCTTCTCCCAAGACAAGTGTAGCCGCTCCCAACCAACGCTCCCAAATAAAACCTGAGCTAGTTTTCAAATCTTAACGCTCCACCACCCTCTTTTCCAGCTGTAGGAGCAGGCAATCCCGAGGATCTTCTCTTTACCTCACATCATTTTCTTTTCCTTTTCCTTTTGAAGATACGTTCAAGTGTTCTAGTTTAGAGTTGCCGTTGTTTGTTTGGCTTTTCGTGGGTTTGGTTTGAGTTCCAGGTCGTGGGTTCGATTTGTAATGTCGCTTTTCAAGATTGTGGGTACAGTTTGGTCTAGGTCGTGGGTTTGAGCTTGTGCTTCACAGGTTCGTTCATTATATTTCCGTTTGTGTTCAAGGCTTCCGGCCATGTTCAAAGCATCTGGTCATGCTTCGAGGTCGTCGTTCGAGGTTTCAAGGTGCAATGTTCATGTTCAAGGTTGCCGGCCGTGGTTGCCGGCCATGGTTGCAAGCTACGTTTTCGTGGTTCATGGTTTGTGGTCGCTTGTCGAAGTTTCAAGGTTTCGACTGTGGCACCCGAAGTGTTTTGAGGTCGACTTGTTTCGTGGTTTTGAGGTTTTTTGATCGTTGTGGTTTGTGGTTCGAGGTTTGGGGTTGCTGAGGCCCTTGAGGCTGTCTTGAAGGTCATGGTTTAAGCGGTTGTGGTACGGGGGTATGGGTTCATAGCTTTAGTGGTTTGCATCTTGTGGTTCATGGTCTCTACTTGATTGGGATAGTTCCAATTAATTTGCTCCAAAATTTACTATTTCCATCACCTCTTTGGTCCATGTGTATCCATTGTTAGTTTGTTCGTTTAGGGAATTTTGTTTTCAGTGTTAAGATTGAGGTTGACTAGTTTCGAGTTTACTGGGTGAGTGTCCTTAAACAGCTTGTGAACTTTGGATAGGTTGATATGATTCGCCCTCTTTCATTGGGTATTTTTATTGTATTTATAACATTTTTTTATTACTGTTAAAGAAAATATATTACTGTTAAAGAAAATATATTTTTTTATTATTAGAGTTAGCTTCCTATAATTATTGAACTGTTTTGAGTCAAATATGTTTCAAACATGATTTCTAGGTTTTAGAATAACTTTCTAAAGTGCAAGTGCTATAAAACCAAATCTATTTTTATTAAAATTGTGGGCTTTTAACAACAAAACACACAAAATATATTTACATTTTTTGTTTATAATGGGACTACAACTCATAACTCTAAGGAAGATAATTCAAACACCTTGATAATGTTGAACAACAAATCCGTTGTTTAATATTATGTTTTTAAACATCAAAGAATTTTGTGTGTTGTAAAAGTCACAGAACTTGTTAATGATGTATCTTCTTTCGAAGTTATTCCCATAGATGGCTCCATTTAGCGGAGACGATTTGGGTGATGATGATGGCGTGACCTTCTCATCACAACATGATCCAAGATCCGATGTGATTACTCAATCCCGATCGTCATCACGTTTATATTGACCATTGTAAGTTAATTTTATTAATGTTAATCTTTTTAAAATGATTATATTTAAAAATAGCTGTTTGTAAATTATTCAAACAAAAATTTGATCAAATAATATACACAAACATCTTATTACATTTTAACATTATAGAAAAGTGAGGATATGCAATAGGCACTGTAGACAATCTTTCAAAATCCAAAAGATGTGCAATCAACTATTGCAGAAATAACTGAAGTAAGTTAAAAAAAATACCCATAGACAAACACATATCCACATCTCACCATGTTGTGGACCATATTTGAGGATTTGCAAGACAATTTGGTTTTTGTTGCTTAAATCAAGACTTCTTTGTTGATACAATATATTTCTTAAATTAGTATTTATTTATAATTAATATAATTTTCAATTATTATAACATTAGTTATATAGGTTGTTTTCAATAAAGTCCATATAAAAAATATAGTTTTAAATTTTTAAAATTTAATCACAAGTGATACAGTATATAATCACATGTGATTGTAAAAACATCACATATAAATTACTAAAATGTCACTCCGCCTAAAATTAAAATTCAATCTGGACATTGATGTGTTGATCCAACGACTAAAATTAGTTCCTTAGGACTATAAATTAAGTATGAACTATATTAAACATTTCTCTGGTTTTATTATTGATTTAAAATTAGATGAAGATATGCCCCTCGTATAGTGAAGATTTGTAGCTGCGTTGGATGTAGTCATGGTGGTGGTGGTGGTTGTTTGTATATTGATAGTGTATGTACGTAATCTATCTTTGTAGTCGGTAGGTGAAGCACGAAGGAGAAGCTATCAGATCGCCACTCTCAATGTACCAATGATAAAAGTAATCATACAATCATGTAATAGCATAAGCAATACACTTAGGGTATGTTTGACGACGGGCTTATAGGGGATTATAGTGGCTTGGGATTATAGTTTTCATAATCCCCAGCCCTCTAGCCTCGTTTGGGTGACGAGATTATTAAAAATATAAGCCCCTATAATCCCCTATAAGCCCCGAAAATAAAAGCCTTTTCAAGTAGCTTATGACTTGGGTTTGAGATCATCAATTAATAAGCTTGAACCCCGGCCCCAACCAGTTTCACCAAACATACCCTTAAAGCAAACTAACTAATCTTGTATTTTAGAAGGGTTGAATTCAAAGGTCTAATAAAAGTACAACAAATCATTTACAATACATTTGTGCACAGTGGTTAAAGACCACCCTCACTACTATAAACACGTCTTATTTCTACAAAAGAAGGTTAACTACTCTAAACTCTATCTCTCTTCGTTTACTCTTTATACTAAATACTCTTTCCCACATTCATTGCTTATTCTTACATCCAAGGTGGGTCACGGACTTAAGTTCGTAACGAGACTAACCATTATGTTTATATTCAGATAACCTAGGTGGATACGAAGAGAAAGTATCTCATACATTCCGTTGCTAAGATTCTTTGAAACAACATATATGTTAGATTTAAATGGTTTAGTCATAACTAGTTATGGTTTAGTTATAACTTTTTTCCAATTAAAAACGTCCAGTACTCGATAATTATGGGTCCCTCAACCCGACGATGGCGATGGCATTACGAGCTAGGTATCGAACCTTTTTTCTACAATTGTGCGGTCATCAGTGACTTCATCAGCGTCCCACCGCCAAGCTTTCTGCTTCTGCTGGGCACCAATCTATCATATCACTATATATATTCATCTCATCAACACTAAACAAATTCCATTCGACCAGCAACAATGGCGTCTGTGGAGGTGCCAAAAGTGAAACTAGGCTCACAAGGTCTTGTTGTTTCAGCTCAGGGATTGGGTTGTATGGGTATGTCCGGCAACTACGGACTCCCAAAACCGGAATCTGATATGATCAAACTCATCCACCACGCTGTTCACGCCGGCGTTACCTTCCTTGACACCTCCGACGTTTACGGCCCTCACACCAATGAAATCCTCGTGGGCAAAGTAAGTAACGCTCCATGTTGTTAACAATTGATCGTATTCGATAGGTGGAGTTTTTGGTTTTCTGGTTCAGTTTGGGGGAATTTGATCCTCTTTTTTTCAGGCGTTGAAAGAAGGAGGGTTGAGAGACAAAGTTCAAATCGCCACAAAATTTGGAATACGACGCTTCGATGGAAAGCTGGAGGTGTGTGGTGATCCGGCGTATGTCCGATCATGTTGTGAAGCAAGCTTGAAGAGACTTGATATTGATTGTATTGATCTCTATTACATTCATCGGATTGACATTCGCATCCCAATTGAAGTCACGGTTTGTCCGACTGTCTCACTTGCTTTTATGTGTATTCTAATTTCGGAAAGCCCTTTAATATTTGTCATGGCTGCCATAACATTTTGCTACTGAGAAACATTTTGAAACCCTTTGAACTTAAGAAACTTTAATTGCTGTACTGCTTAATCTTGCTGTTTATGCGATTTCAATATTGGTATGGTAACCATTGGCAAGACTTGAGATGTTCATAATTAGCTCTTGTTTTTGTGACAAACTTTTTTGAACAGATGGGAGAGCTCAAGAAACTGGTAGAGGAAGGGAAAGTGAAGTATGTGGGATTATCAGAAGCTTGTGCTTCGACGATTCGAAGGGCTCATGCTGTTCATCCAATAACTGCAGTACAGAACGAGTGGTCTTTATGGTCAAGAGATTTGGAGGATGAAATTGTTCCTACCTGCAGGTGATCTTCAAGAGGTTTTGATGTTATTTTTGGGTAATTTCATTATGGCACACGACATTAATGCTAGGGTCTGTTTTGCAGAGAACTTGGCATTGGGATTGTTCCTTACAGTCCTATTGGCAGGGGATTCCTTGCTGTCGGTCCATCATTGGTCGAAAACATGATAGAGGGTGACTACAGGAAGGTATCAGTTTAAGCATAAATTAACATATCACTTGCTTTTATTTATTCAACCGCAACACATGCAAAAACAGATCTCAGATGTATTGTGTGTAATTAACTATTGAAACCTTAAGTTGTACCCAAACTTGTTGCAGAATTTCCCCAGGTTTCAAAATATGGATCACAATAAGACTGTATTCGAGAGAGTGAATGAGATGGCTACAAGGAAAGGGTGCACCGCAGCTCAATTAGCTCTAGCCTGGGTGCACCACCAAGGAACAGATGTGGTTCCAATACCAGGGACCACAAAGCTTGAAAACTTCAACCAGAACATTGGAGCTTTGTCTTTAAAGCTAACACCAGAGGAGATGGCAGAACTCGAATCATTTGCTTCAATCGATGTCGTCAAAGGGGAAAGGCATGCGTATATGCAAAACACGTGGATAAATTCAGAGACTCCTCCACTGTCGTCATGGAAAGGTAATTAAGTTGTTTAATAAAAACCCCGAAAAAAACTCAGACAAGAAAATGTTTACTGATTACGAGTTTTTGGAACTCTATCTACTCATCTAGATACGCTGTGAAAGAATAGTGTTATTGTTTGGAGAGAATGTTTGCTTGTTCTAGAGTTTAGTAATGGTAGGGGCGCTTTCTTGTGTTTCTTCTCAAACATGCCGTGTATCTAGATTTAATGCTTTTCATGTGGAATAAATAATGTAAGGTGTTCAGGAGTAATGCTTTCTTGTTGTTCTTGAGGTCGATCATATTTGGGAAACGCTATTCGCTGTTTGAATCGATTAAACCTTTCACAAGTTGATTCCCGTTTGAATTGAGAGTGTTTGAATCAAATACATATGCACAAATCAACCCAAAAGAGATGCGTTAAGAACCTTAGATGCGTAAATCTTGACATCGACGAACCAAATCCAAATGCTTCAAGAATCCTAAATGCTTATATTTAATGCGATACAAACCTAATACATATGCGTAAAACACGAGTTAAACTCATTATTGATTTTAGGTTTGAATAACAAGATTAGGGTTCATAGTATTATTCCAGAAATAAAAAAGAAAAAGAAAAAGAAAAAATATATTGGATAAATGACCTGTTGTAGTGGGTCAATACTCAATAGCATACAATGTAACATTTTAGCAAGTTGATTGCATTATTTGAAACTATATAAAGTTTGTTGCATACAATGTTATTTTAGTAAAAATCTATTGTATTTTGACGCACTTTGCTTGTAAAACAAAATAAAATTTAAAGCTAGTCTAGAATATCAGGCAATGTACAATTATGCTATAGTCTTTCCCAATAAAAATAAATGACGGATCTTAACCAAAAATGATATTTTCTTACCGTTGTACAAGTATAAATTGAGTAAGATTTGAAAAGAAAGGAAATTTTAAATTTGTAACATATAGTTTAAAAGAAAAGAAAAAAGTGGAGTGTGAGTTTTTCCACGTCATTTGCATAAATAAGTGCCTTTCACCTTTTAGTACGTCACTTGAGGCGAACAATTTAAGTTCCATAATCTGCCCTGGTGTTAGCTTTACACACAACGTTCCAATGTTTTGGTTTAAATTCTCTAGGTTTGTGGTGCGTGGTATCGGAACCACATCGGAGCCTTGGTGATGCACCCAGGCTAGTGCTAGTTGAGCCGCGCTGCATCCTTTTTTGGTTGCCATCTCGTTAACTCACTCAAACATAGTTTTATTGTGGTTCGCATTTTAAAACCTTGGATAAAATGTAGAAAAAGTGAGGATATGCAATAGCATTCTAGACACAAATACAACTCTCCTAATTCAAAATTATAACGATGTGCAATCAACTATTGAAAAGAAAAAAAAAACTGAAATACATCTTTATAAAAGTAAGAAAAAACTCGTAGACAAACACATATCCACACCTGACATATGTTGTGGACCATATTTGTGGGGACTTGCAAGACAATTTGGTTGATGTAATATATTTCCTTAAATTAGTATTTATCTTTAACTAATTTAATTTTCAATAATTGTAACTTTGGTTTTATTATTAATATATAACCCTCGTGATTGTATGGTGAAAAAATTGTAGCTGCGTTGGATGTAGTCATACTCATGGTGTCGGTAGTGGTTTGTATATATATGGTTAGATTAAATTGGTTTAGTCATTTCTAATTATGGTTTAGTCATTACTAATTAATTACGGTTTAGTCATAACTTTTATCCAATTAAATAATCAGTAGGAGAGTAATTAAGGGTCCCCCAACGACGGCTTTACGAGCGAGGTATCCAACCTTTTTCTACGATTGTCATCAGTGACTTCATCAGCTTCCCACCGCCAAGCTTTCTGCTTCTGCTGATCGCTATATATTCATCTCTTAAGACTAACCAAATTCCATTCCACAAGCAACAATTAATGGCGTCCACTGTGGAGGTGCCAAAAGTGAAACTAGGCTCACAAGGTCTTGTTGTTTCAGCTCAGGGATTGGGTTGTATGGGTATGTCCGGCAACTACGGTCCCCAAAACCGGAATCCGATATGATCAAACTCATCCACCACGCTATTCACGCCGGCGTCATCTTCTTTGACACCTCTGACGTCTACGGCCCTCACACCAGCGAAATCCTCCTCGGCAAAGTAAGTTACGCTCCATGTTCTTATCAATTGATCGTATTCGTTAGATGGAGTTTTTTTATTTTCAGGTTCAATTTGGGGAATTTGATCCCTTTTTATTACAGGCGTTCAAAGAAGGAGGACTGAGAGACAAAGTTCAAATCGCTACGAAATTTGGAATACGAAGTTTAGATGGAAAGCCGGAGGTGTGTGGTCCGATCATGTTGTGAAGCTAGCTTGAAGAGACTTGATATTGATTGTATTGATCTCTTTTACATTCATCGTATTGACATTCGCATCCCAATTGAAATCACGGTTTGTCCGACTGTCTCGCTTGCTTTTATGTCTATTCTAATTCCGGAAAGCCCTTTGATGTATGTCATGGCTGCCATAAAATGTTGCTACTGTAGAAACATCAAAACCCTTTAAAATTAAGAAATTTTGATTGCCGTGCTGCTTAATCATGTTGTTTATGCGATTTCCATAATGGTATGGTGGCCATTGGCAAGACTTGACATGTTTCTAATTAGCTCTTGTTTTTGTGACAAACTTTTATGAACAGATCGGAGAGCTCAAGAAACTGGTAGAGGAAGGGAAAGTGAAGTATGTGGGATTATCAGAAGCTTGTGCTTCGACGATTCGAAGGGCTCATGCTGTTCATCCAATAACTGCAGTACAGAATGAGTGGTCTTTATGGTCAAGAGATCTAGAGGATGAAATTGTTCCTACCTGCAGGTGATCTTCACAAGGTTTTAATGTTATTTTGGATAATTTCATTATGACACATATCATTAATGCTAGGGTCTGTTTTGCAGAGAACTTGGCATTGGAATTGTTCCTTACAGTCCTATTGGCAGGGGATTCCTTGCTGCGGGTCCATCTTTGGTTGAAAACATGGTAGAGGGTGACTACAGGAAGGTATGCGATTATAGCATAAATTAACATATCACTTGCTTTTATTTATTCAACCGCAACACATGAAAAAACCGATTGCAGATGTATGGTGTGTATTTAACTATTGAAACCTTAAGTTGTACCCAAACTTGTTGCAGATTATGCCAAGGTTTCAAAATGTGGACCACAATAAGACTGTATTCGAGAGAGTGAATGAGATGGCTACAAGGAAAGGGTGCACCGCAGCTCAATTAGCACTAGCCTGGGTGCACCACCAAGGAACAGATGTGGTTCCAATACCAGGGACCACAAAGCTTGAAAACTTCAACCAAAACATTGGAGCTTTGTCTTTAAAGCTAACACCAGAGGAGATGGCAGAACTTGAATCATTTGCTTCAAACGATGTCATCGAAGGGGAAAGGCATGCCCATATGCAAAATACGTGGATAAATTCAGAGACTCCTCCACTGTCATCATGGAAAGGTAATTAAGTTGTTTGATAAAAACCCCGAAAAAAGCTCAGACAAGAAACTGTTTACTGATTACCAGTTTTGGAACTCTATGTAGTCATCTAGATACGATGTGAAAGAATAGTTATTGTTTGGAGAGAATGTTTGCTTGTTCTCAAGTTAGTCATTGTAGGGGCGCTTTCTTGTGTTTCTTCTCAAACATGCTTTGTGTCTACATTTAATGCTTTTCATATGGAATAAATAATCTTGAGGTATTCAGAAGTAATGCTTTCTTGTTGTTCTTGAGGTCGATCATATTTGGGAAACACTATTCGCTGTTTGAATCGATTAAACCTTTCACAAGTTGATTCCGGTTTGAATTGAGGGTGTTTGAATCAAATACATATGCATAAATCAACCCAAAAGAGATGTGTTAAATACCTTAGATGCGTAAATCTGGACATCAACGGGCCAAACCCAAATGCTTCAAGAACCCTAAATGCATAAATCTAATGCGATACAAACCTAACACATATGTAAAACACGATCTGAACTCATAATAGAAGATTAGGGCTCATGTACTTCATCAGCATATGAAGGTTCCTTATCAACAAGATGAACTTCATAGTATTTTTCCAGCAATAAACAAAAAAAACAAAAAAGAAAAAATATATTGGATGATTACCTGTTGTAGCGGGTCAATTGCATACAAGGTTACATTTTAGCAAGTTTATTGCATTATATGAAACCATATGAAGTTTGTTGCACACAATGATATTTTAGCAAAAATCTATTGTATTTTGACTCACTTTGCTTGGAAAACAATATCCAATTTGAAGCAAGTCCAGAATAGCAGAAGAAAAATGTACAATTATGCTAGAGCCTTACCTGATAAAAGGAAATGATGGATCTTAGCCGAAAATGATTTTTTCTTACCGTTTACAAGTATAAATGAGTAAGATTTTGAAAAGAAAGGATATTTTAAATTTATATTTTTCATATAGTTTAAAAAAAGAAAAGTGTACCAAATGTAATACAATAAGCTCCCTATACAAGATACAATATCAAGAATTATTACAAGATATCGTGCATTTGTTTCATAATTAACACTTGGGAGGTAAATCAGTTGATGAAAGATTTGAATTATGGACCTCCATTTATGTTGTATGTCCCTGGCCTTCAGAAGATCCTATGGAATTCATCCAAAAGTTTAGATATATTTCCAAGATGACAGTGGAGGAGTGTCTGAGTTTTTCCATGTCGTTTGCATAAATACATGCCTTTCACCCTTCACTACATCACTTGAGGCGAACGATTCAAGTTCCATAATCTCCTCTGGTGTTAGGTTTACAGACAATGCTCTAATGTTTTGGTTTAAATTCTCGGGCTTTGTGGTGCCTGGTATTGGAACCACATCGGTTCCTTGGTGATGCACCCAGGCTAGTGCTAGTTGAGCCGCGGTGCATCGTTTTTTGGTTGCCATCTCATTAACTCGCTCAAACACGGTCTTATTGTGGTTCACATTTTGAAACCTTGGATAAAGCTGGAATCAAATCAGTTCCAAAAGCAATCAAGTTATCAGAAGTTCAATTCTATAATTTGCAATAATCACTTTTAAAATACACATCCAAACACCCCTTTGGATATAGTTCTCCTTTCCAATGAGTATCATAATCTGATTTGTGTAATATTTTCTTGTGCTCTTAGTGTCAAGATGATAGACTCTTGGATCATAGAAACATCTTATCACTTGCATATTCATGTATAATTATCATACCTTCCTCGAGTCGCCCTCAATCAAGTTTTCAACCAATTTAGGACCGCCAGCCAAGAACCCCCTGCCCATAGGACCATAGGAAACAATCCCAATGCCAAGCTCTCTACAAAAATAAACAAGCTGTACAAATCATCATCAAACAAAGAAATTAAGTGTATAATAGCCTTAGTCAATAGTGTGATGTTTGTAATTTTTGCTGGATGATATGTACTATAAATGTGTGTAAGAGTGAGTATGGTATTGAGTTATTGTACTGAGACTTGAAAGGCAATAAAATTATTGTGCTGTTCAAAAAAAAAAAATGTTGTATGTCATACCCAGTTATTCTAAGATAACAACAAGACCTCTTGAAGATCACCTGCAAGTAGGAACAATTTCATCCTCTAGATCCCTTGACCATAAAGACCACTCATTCTGTACTGCAGTTATTGGATGAACAGCATGAGCCCTTCGAATCGTTGAAGCACAAGCTTCTGATAATCCTACATACTTCACTTTCCCTTCCTCTACCAGTTTCTTGAGCTCTCCCATCTGTTCATAAAAGTTGGTCACATAAACAAGTGTTAATTAAGAAGTACTCGATCTTGCCAATGGCTACCACACAGTCTTGAAATCTGAAAAACAGCAGAATTAAGTAGGATAGCAATCAAAATTTCTTAATTCAAACTGGTTTTGATGTTTCTGCAGTAGCAAATTGCTATGGCAACCATCACAAACATCGAAAGGCTTTGCGAAAATTAGAATACACATAAACAAGTGTTAATTAACAAGAGCTCAAATCTTGCCAATGGCTACCATACAAAATTAAAATATCAAAAACAGCAAAAGGAAGCAGTACATGAATCAAAATTTCTTAATTTCAAACTGATTTTGATGTTTCTGCAGTAGCAAATTGTTATGGCAGCCATCACAAACATCAAAAGGCTTTGCTGAAATTAGAACCGTGATTTCAATCGGGATGCGAGTGTCGATCCGATGAGCGTAGTAGAGATCAATAGAGTCGATATTAAGTCGTTTCAAGCTAGATTCACAAGCCGATCGGACATACGCCGGATCACCACACACCTCCAGCTTTCCATCGATCAATCGATAACCAAATTTTGTAGCAATTTGAACCTTCTCCCTCAGTCCTCTTTCTTTCAAAGCCTGGAAAAGGGTTCCAGATTTATTCAAATTGAAATTAGCAGAAGAAATTTACGAATCGGATCGATTATATAACTTATAAGAGCTTCAATTTAATAGTGAAATTGCTTACTTTGCCGATGAGGATTTCGTTTTTGGTAGCGCCGTAGAAGTCGGAGGTGTCAAGGAAAGTAACCCCTGATTCAACGGCGTGGTGGATGAGGTTGATCATATCGGGTTCGGGTTTTATTGGTCCGTAGTGCCCGGACATACTCATACAACCCAATCCCTGTGCCGAAACAAGAAGACCTTGTGAGCCTAGTTTCACTTTTGGAACCTCCATTGACGCCATTGTTGGTTATCAATTCGAAAGAAATCACCTCTTTCTTTCTTTTTTTTCTGTACAAAATCTACCTTAACTCTATTGGTAAGAATTTATGATTTTTGGTGGCATCAGCATTTTTTTGTTTTATGCTTTAGTTTAGCTATAATTGATTATTTGAGTTTTGGTAAGAGAGATGTTACATCGATATAACATTTAAGTAAAAGAGGGGGGAAAGATGTGTGTTACTCATGGAGTCATGTCTAATGGGTTGGCATCAAAGTCAAAGTTGATGATATAGCATCTAGCATGAGATGACTAGCGAGGAAGCATTACAGGTTGGGGTTGGTGTGGCAAATTGGCAAACCAATGCGGATCATGGTCATTATTTCTTAGTGACTTCTAACATAAAAAAGTTCTCCTGGCTTATGTTAGATTTAGAGATTAGAATAACAACAAACTTACATAATTTGTTGGACCGTGTTTATAATGTTTTTCGAAAACTGTAATTCGACCTTATAACAGGAGTATTTTGAATTCAGATATGTGATTATTCAATAAATTGATCTGAATTACACGCTTAATTGAAATCATAAACACATAATACATTTGCTTTGATTTGCATTGAGATGAGACCAAATTCTAGCAAAATAACGATAACAAAATCATTCATGTATCTTCTACACTTCCTAACATGGGACCACCGTCAAGGTTTAGCCCCTTGGAACCCTCTATGGGCGATTCCCCATGTCCCAGTATTTTTAAATTTTAATATAAACTTAACGTATTTGAACGTGTACTCTGCACATAAAAACTTAGATTATAGCTAAGTCTATTTCAATTAGTCTTATATTAATCCTGATCATATTGAATTACTTGATATACATTTAAATCACCAACAACTTATAATAAAACGAGGTGTTTTTTTTATGTCGTAGTAGTGGATGTAGTGGTAAGCTTTTTTGTAAAGAAAAAAAAAGATATAGTGCTAATTAATGAGGAGAGAAAGGTTACGAGCACATACATAATTATAATGATATCTTTTAAATAAAAAGAATAAAAATAAGAAAAGGAGATATACCTACCGAGAGATGTCGACGGCGGCGGCCTAAAGAAAAGGTAAAGATAGAAAAATAAAAGAAGAAAAAAAAAATAAAGGTTTATAATTGACTTATTGTCCAGAAATTCAACTGACGACCGTTGAAATACCAATCACAGTTCAATCACCTTCTTCTCAGTTCTCAACTCCATTCCCCCCCAAATTACATAAGATCGACCATCTTTTCTAGGATTGGAAACCTATTATCCTAAAAATGTCAGATATGAAGAGGATTAAGCTCGGATCACAAGGGCTTGAGGTTTCAGCCATCGGACTAGGATGCATGGGCATGTCTCAGGGATACGGTCCTGCCAAACCTCAGGAAGATATGATCAAAGTCATCCACCACGCCATTAACTCCGGTGTTACTCACCTCGACACCTCCGATGTCTACGGACCTCACACCAACGAAATCCTCGTCGGCAAGGTCATTTTATAATTCATATATATTTTCAAATTAGGCTTTAGGCTTGATATTAAGCATTTAATTACTAAAACTCGAATAGCTAACGACCAGCTTGACTCACACGAATGCTAAGACCCCTGAATTTGACTTGTTTTGTGTGTGTGTGAATCTATGCTTTGTTTAGGCATTGAAGGGAGTGAAGAGAGAGCAAGTCCAATTGGCAACAAAATTCGGGATCAAATTTGGGGAAGGTTTTGGTAATCCCGAAATTCGTGGTGATCCGGAGTATGTGAGGGCTTGTTGTGAAGCCAGTTTGAAGCGGCTTGATGTAGATTACATTGATCTCTTTTATGTTCACCGCATCGATACAAAAGTCCCTATCGAAATCACGGTTTGTCCCTCACATCATCTACATCTATATATGCATTAGCTGGTTCTTATGTCGGATTCAACTCTGCTCTAATTTAGTTGTACTGTAAATTGTGAACAAACTTCTATTGGATGCATGTTTAACATGATTATTGCAGTTTGAAGTAACAAAATCAATCGAGTTTAACAGAAACTAATTTGATCTCGTTACATAGAGTCAAAATATCATATTCGATAGATTGAAAAAATTAAGAAAATGTTGATTATTAATATAATTGTAGAATCATTAAACTATGCAAACTTTAAGGAGCTGATTACCTGATTATGTAAGCTTCTAAGCCACGGTAATCACTTTCAAGGTGCACCTATCCTTCAAGAATCACAATGCCATTAACCTTTTTGTCTTACAGCTTTCAGATGATAATGATTCTGGTTCACAATATTCCATTATTGTAACATTAAAAATGGGGCGTTAATGAGAATAAAGTTATTATTTAAATTTTCGTTTAAGCAAGAACATTTATTTATTATATTTCGTAGATGGGAGAACTTAAAAAGCTGGTTGAAGAAGGTAAAATAAAATACATTGGTCTATCTGAGGCTGGTCCCTCAACCATCAGAAGAGCACACGCTGTCCATCCAATAACCGCTGTGCAATTGGAGTGGTCTTTGTGGACTAGAGATGCAGAAGAAGAGGTTATTCCTACTTGCAGGTAAGCCATAAGCTACTAGTTACTAATATCGATTATCAGGAAATAACAAGCCACTTTAATGTTTACTTTTATCTTTTGCAGAGAATTAGGAATTGGGATCGTTCCTTTTGCTCCTTTGGGTAGTGGATTCTTTGCATCTGGTCCAAAGTTGATGGAAAATTTGGCGGATAACGATTACAGAAAGGTTTGTGCTTTATAGCATATTGGGATTCTATGTGAATCTGATATTTCTTTGTGTAGATTACTAAAGTAGTAATGCAGAAAAAAACGCTAGACATCAATTAAAAGATCTATATTTGGCAAAAGGAGTTTAGGAGTGGGTTAGGTAACGGGTCAAAACATGTAGCTTTCTAGTTTGGGCTGCGTTGAGTTGAATTGAAACCCTTTTTATACAAAATTGCCAAATTTTTTATAAATAATCTGTGTTATAAATATAATTACAAAATTTAATTTTTCTATAAGAATTTAGTGTTTTCAGATAAACCATCTAGGAGAGTATCTTTAGAAAAATACTCATAACCATTTCACCTGTTTCCTTATGCACTATATGTTTGGATTGTATGTGATTTTACTGTTAAAGATAAAACATAACACAGATTGGCCACATTATTTGCTTACGTGGTTGAAATTGCTTCCTCTGATTTAAAGATTTTATTTGATTCTTTCTTTCTTTCTTTCATTTTCTGATTTTAGGAACTGTGTACTTGTTTATCACTTTATCCTTTCCACCCCTTAGGTTGCAAGAAAGATATACATTGAACCTTCTAAAACATCTTGAAACAATATATTTTCTTCATTCTTCTTACTAATAATTTCAATTTATAATTATCTTCATTAATGGTAGTGCCTACACCGGTTAAAACCCTAGATCCACCTTTTTTTTATAGTTATTACTCCCCCCCTACTTTAAGACTTATAAGAGCTCATAACTCAGGATTCATAGTTGACGTCATACATGGTACACACAATGTATGAACAATACTGTATTTGTCAATGTGTTTGTCTTAGTTATTGTAAGCCACTTCATATCGTAAATTGTTTTCATCCTAATCATTTTATTTTTTCATCTTTAAAAGATTCTACCTAGGCTACAAGGCGAGAACTTTGACCACAATAAACTTGTATACGAGCGAGTGAGTGAAATGGCACAAAAAAAGGGGTGCACCCCATCACAGTTGGCACTGGCTTGGGTCCTGCACCAAGGGGATGATGTAGGTCCAATCCCTGGTACAACAAAGATTGAAAACATGAACCAGAACCTTGGAGCACTGGCAGTTAAACTCACGGCTCAGGACATGACTGAGCTTGAATCCATGGCTTCGTTCAAGGGTGAAAGAATGCCTGAACATATTTTGGTGCATAGTTACAAGAACTCGGATACTCCCCCACTGTCATCATGGAAATCCAGGTAAGCATGACCTTTTGTTTACTACGAGCCAAGTGAAGGCTTGCCCTTAATAATGTTGTTTCGGGATTTTTTTGTTATAATGAAGTATATTATGTATTGTGTGTTTATATTTCTGTTGTGCTGAGATTTGAGTCTGTATGTGAGCATTTTCAGTTTGATTTTTTCTTGAGCTTAGAATTATCAAGAAGTTACGAAACTTCATGTACATTAGATTAATGTCGACAATGGTGAAATCTGGCTTGTTTTTCCTTTTGCTTTTTTTTATATATTTTTTGTTTATAATAAATTACACTTCTAGATTAGAAATCATCAAAGAGAAGTGGAATTGCTTTATATATTTTTTTAACATCCGAACGAGGCTTGAGTGCTAAAGATTATGAAAACTGGCATCTCAAACCCCTATAATCTCTCATAAGCCCGTTGCCGAAAACACCCTTAATTTAAGAGTAAATTAGTTATTTTGATGTTTATCTTTAATTTCCTATTCAAGATGGCCTAGTGTAGAATGCCTGGAGAGTCTTACAAGAGACCTAGGTTTAATCCGCGCTAAAAGTTATAAATTGTGACAGGGCAACCCATTTGATGCAATGAGAATATAAGCAAAAGGAGTATGGATGTCACCTTTCCGAATAAGAGTTTATTAGTTTTGGCCTTAGACATCATAGGTATCAAGAAAGGTGACGCCAGCGTCAATAGCCTAGTGGATGAGATTGATCACGTCTGGTTCGGGTTTTGGGGCCGTAGAAAGCGAACATGCCCATACAACCCTAACCCTTAGCTGACACCTCCAAACCTTGTGAATCCAAATTGATTTTTGGAACCTTTGCCATCTTAAGATCAAATATTCAAGTGGTTCTTTTGTTAAAGTTAATCAGAATGAGATGGTATATGAATGGAGGTTGTGATTATATATAGCCAGTGGGTTAAATCAAATTGTATAGTTTTCATAAATTCTGATTCGTTTATTTTTGAACTAGTCATGAGAGCCAGGTGCTCACACTCTTTACTTATCCTTTTAATATAGCCAGTTTCTTATAACGGCGGGTTTTATAAACTTAACCTTTAAACTTGTTTAAAAAACGTGTTATAAAAATTACGAATTATTGTATAAAAACGGATTATGATCTTAAACAAATGTTTCGTTTGATAACTTTGCTAAATGGATCACTGAAATGAAAGAATTATGAAATTCATTAATCTTTGAAATAAAATTTGATACGGAAAATACCTAGCTTTCAATTAAAGGAAGCACCTTGTTTTATACTTTAATACTAGTTTATTGACCCGTACACTTACGTGTATTTCGGAAGTGTATTTGAGATATTAAAATTTTTAAATAAAAATAATGCAGTAAATGAAACATCACCTTGGTAATAAGAATATACTAATTTCAAAAAAGTGTCATATTACCATAAAATTTATACCAAAACGTTAATAAAAATGAGACGGTCGTAAATATATAATTATTTTTTCTCTAAACGAAATATATCACAAGTTACTAAAAATAATTTATAAACAACTTCTAATTAATTACATTAGTATACAATTTTTATAAAACCTCCCTCACATTTTCTTAAAACCCCCTCACAATTTTCATCCAACCCCCTCCAATAGAGTTAAAATTGAATAATTTTGAAAAAGAATAATTTTTCAAAATTTTTATAAAACCCCCTCACATTTTCTTAAAACCTCCTTATATGTTTTATAAAACCCCCTCAAAATATTCATCTAACCCTCTCCCAATAGATTTAAAATTAATATTTCGAAATTGAAATTGAATAATTTGAAATTAAAATTTCTTATCCACGATTTTTAATCTTTCCAAAATTGTTTTGAGAATGAAATAATTTTGAAATTGAAGGTTACAATTGGTTAATTAAAACTCAATTTATGGTTATTTTCGGAAAATTTGCATGCCTTTTATATAGATATATAGATGAGCATCATTGTATTTGTGCAAACAATACATTGTAACGAGTTCTAAAGGAATATAAGTCTCCGAATTAGAATCAGGATCAAGTAAAAAAAATTATGGTAAAAAGAGTAGGAAGAAACCTGGTGGTGACACGTGTCCTTTTAATTTAAAAAATATAAAAGGGTAAAATAGGTACATCAAAATAAATATATTCTCTCTCCTACCTCACTAACCCCAATCCCCACGTCCACTCCCTACCTATACATCTGAGAATATGTTTCCTTCCCCTCTGAAACCCTAATCGCCCCCCCCCCCCCCCCCCCCCCACACACACAACTGTAGCCGTCATCCACCATCCGCCCCCACTGTAAATGCACTCTGCACCACCATCCGCCGACCCTGTGGAGCACCACCGTAGTTGTCTTCTCCCGAACGCATCACCATCCAGGCATCCACGTTGATCAGATCTGCCACCATCCACGCAAACCCTAATCCTCATGCGTACCCTTCTTTCCGCCGCTCGCCGTTCGCCTCGCCGTTCTCCGTTCAACGTCTGCAGCTCGCCTTTCGCCGCTATTCACCGATCGCATTTCGATGTTCGCACAGTTGATGATTAACGTATGTCGTTGCTCGCTGTTCGAATGTCGCCAATCCCAGATGCATCTTCGTCGTTCGCTGTTAGAATGTCGGAGAAGCCATCGCCGACCACTCCATCTCCTACCCTGAAACTGCCGCCGTCGTTTCCCTGTAACGTCGTCGGCTTCAGATCTGTTGTGCATCGTCATCGATTCAAGACTGATTCAAGATTCAAGACTGATTCAAGATTTATTGTGCATCGTTGCTTTCTTTAAGGTTATTCAAGTTTATTTTATGAATTATTGTGTATCAAGTTTCAGGATTGAAGGCTGTAAATCAGTTTTTGAATTTATTATGTATCAAGTTTCTTGTTGATTCTTGGTATTGAAATTATTTGTTAAACTGTGAATTTCTTGTTCATCTGGAACTGGTATGAAGCCCGATTGTTCATCTGGAACTCGTTCTGAACTGTTTTTGTGCATCTGTGTATATGTTTATCATCGATTCAAGAGTGGTTCTGAAATTATATTGAAACTTATTTTTTGTGCATCTGTGTATCTGTTGATCATGGTTTGAAGCCCGATTGTTATTCTGGAACTTGTTTGAATTGTTTTTCATTGGCGAGGAGTGTTGTTTACAGAATCGCAGGGGATGGTAAACAAAAAAACTATTATACCCCTTCTGAAGAAAAAAAAAATTAAAACAAAAAAAAAGTCAATTTTATATAAGCGATTACAGGAAAAATGAATGGTTGGTATTTCTTCTTACTTTTTGTAGAATAAGATTCTTTTTAGTGGATCACCTCCCCTCCGAATTAATACTTATCTTTTTTTATTATATAAATCACTTTAAGAAATGTAATAAATGAAATGAGATTAAGTTAATAGTTATAAGAAATAACTTAACAAAAGTCTCAAATAAAAACCTAAAAAAACTAAAAAAATGAATATATAAAACTAAAAAAAAGAAAGAAATTATGAAAATCAAAGTTATCCATTAACATAATAAATTTCAGTTTACTTTTATTGAGATATTTGAAGTGCATTAAATAATACATAAATATATACAAAAAAATGAAAGCTCCGAAGTTAAAAACTCGTCTTTTCATCTTTCTTTTATGAGTTAATTACATATTTGGTCCTTAAACTATGTCACTTATTTAACTCTTGGTCCCTAAACTTCATTTATTACAGTAGGAGTCCCTAATATATCACTTTAAAAGACAATACTACCCTTCCCAATTCAATTTATTCTTTTATTTAGCTTTTATTTATTTAAATATTATTAAATTATATTACAAATAATATAAGAAATGTAAAAACAAAATTAATATTTATCACCACCACCAGCAGTTAACCACCGTCTGCCACCATCCCTCAACCACGAACGTCTGCCACCATTGCTCCACCGTCTGCCACCACCACCCAACCACCACCGTCTTCTAAAAAACCAGCAAAAACCGTGAAACTTGCAAACCACCCAACCACCACCGTCTGCAAATGGAAGAACAACACCAAGAAAGTAAATGATGAACAAGATCTGAAACCCATATCTGAAAATCGATGGCTACACCTAACCTAATCGAAAGCCCCACCAGACCAAGAAATCGAATGGCTACACCTAATCACGCGACTGAAGGAGAAGATGGCGACTGTAGGTGTGTCTGTGTGTGTAGAGAGAGTGAGAGAGAGATAAGAAACCCTAATTTGAAGGAAGAGGATCAGTGGTCGTCTCCGGTGATGAACCCAATCGCACGAAAGGAGATGGTGGTTGTGGTCGTCTACGGCGAGAGGAAGATGTGCGGTGGTGGTACAGTTGCGACGGAGGCGATGATGAAGCCTAGATCTCCGACGAAGATGGCGGCGACGGTGGCCTGAGTGAGGGGAAGTCGCCGGACGAGAGAAGAGAGTGAGGGAGTCTGTTGGAGTTGATGAGCGGCGGCGATAACGGCGGTGATGACAGTCTTCTCCGGCCGCGGCGGTGGCGGTGGCCTGAGAGGCCGGTCACAGAGAGGAGGGTAATGGAGTCGGTGGAGGGTGGTTGGACTTTGGGGATAGGTATATATATATATATTATATATATATATATAGAGTAAATTACACATTTGGTCCCTGAACTATGTCACTTATTTCACTCTGAGTCCCTAAACTACGTTTATTACACTGAGAGTCCCTAAACTAAGTATTTTGTCACACTGATGGTCCCTGGTCACTTAAAAAGACAGTATTACCCTTCCATTTAAAGTTATTATATTATTTTAAGTTTTATTTATTTACTTTTAGAATTATTATATTATTTAAATATTAATAAAGTGTATTAAAAATAACAAACTAATTGTGGTTACCACTCCTACTGTCGTTTAACATCCTACCAGGCTACCACCGCCGTTTACCACCCGACCACCGCCGTTTACCACCCGACCACCGCTGTTTACCACCGTCTACCAACAACCACCACCATCAACCAACAAGAACACAAGCTTAAATCACAAGCACAACATATTTCATTGGGAAAACCCACCGAAAACCCCCAAATCAGAAAACCCGCCGGAAACCCCCAAATCGGAAATCCATAAGAAGATCTAAAAAATAAAGATTTCAATCGGAAACACCACCGGAAACACCCAAACCTGAAATCAAGAACAAGATGATGGTGATGAATCAAAAACCTAATGAGGAATCTGAACAAGAAGATGATGAAAAAGAAGATGATGGTGATGAATCAAAACCCTAGATCTGTTCTAATCACGAATCAGTACCCTGGTGAGGAATCAAAACCCTATATCTGTTCTAATCAAGAATCTGAACAAGATGATGAAAAAGAAAACCCTCATCTGAAAAAGAAAAAAAATAGAAGATGAAGAAGGTGATGAAAAGCCTAATCTGAACAAGATTTGAAACGGCGGCGGCTGTCCACGGCGAGGAGCGCTGTTCGCCGTTCAGTTGAACATGCTTCCCGATCCACTGAACACGATTTGAACCTTCCCGATCTGCTTGATGTTCGCCGATGGTAGAGAAGAAGGAAGGGGAGTTGATGGTGGCGGTCTACGGCGCATGCAGGGCTGAGAGAATAGCCGGCGGTGGTGGCCGGCGGTGATGGGTGGTGGAGGTGACTGTCGAGGTGGCTAAGAGAAAGAAAGGAATCTGGTAAATGAAAGTTGGGATATATATGTATATAACATTATAACTAGTTATTTGTTTTATTTTTAAATTATTTATATTTAAAGAAAATAATAATAAAAAAAGATAAGGCTATAATAGTATTTTTCAAGAAAAGTAGTAAGGGTACTTTAGTCATTTTGGTTGAATCAGGGACCATCAGTGTAACAAAAGGCTTAGTTTAGGGATTCACAATGTAATAAACGTAGTTCAGGGACTCAGAGTGAAATAAGTAACATAGTTCAGGGACCAAATGTGTAATTTACTCTCTCTATATATATATATATATATAATATGATATTAATATTAATAGTTTAATATTTTTTTGTTTATTTGAATTAAAAAAACAATAAAAGAAGGATAAGGACAAAATAGTCTTTTCAATAGAAAAAGTAAGGGTACTTTTGTCATTTTAGTTGTATTAGGGACCATGAGTGTGACAAAAGGTTTAGTTTAGAGACTCTCAGTGTAATAAATGGAGTTTAAGGACCACGAGTGAAACAAGTGACATTGTTCAGGGACCAAATATGTAATTAACTCTTCTTTTATAATGTTAATTTTCCTGAAGCTATCATGCTCTCTTCTTCTTCTTTGTTATTTCTCTATGTATAGTCTCTGACTTTCAAATTATTATCACGTTTTAGCGTTCCAATTGAACACTTGTTTTTGGAGATGATTATTCTCTTTACCAAACATATGCGGATCCAAACACATATCATCTGTTATTCCCAATCCACCCTAGCGTTGTTATTAAACAAGACTAATACCACCATGCACAACTAATACCACCATTAAGGCAATTTGTGACTAAAATGATATTCAAAGTTGTAACACCAATCATACTAGATTGTAATTCCAAGGTCTTAAAACTAAAATCAAATTAAATGCTTACAACCAAAACAAAATTAGTTTTCCCATACAAAACAAGATCATATTAAACTCACCAAAACATTCTTCTCACTTCAGAGGGATAAACCTGGAAGAGTGAGTAGCCCCTATACCAGGTCTCCCGTGCTTCACTGGTTTGTATGAGATTGAGAACTCAGCCAAGTAATGGCCAATCATCTCCGGCTTGATTTCAATTTGGTTGAATGTCTTTCCATTGTAAACACCAATCACGCTTCCAATCATCTCCGGAACAATGATCATGTTCCTCAAATGAGTTTTGACAAGCTCTGGCTTCTCACCTGCTGGTGCCTCACGTTTCTGTACAAGTAACATTACTACGTTAGCAATAGTAAAATCAAATCCTGAAAGCAAAATTACTTCAAATCAAAATACATGATTCCTAGAGGCAAGCAGTTCAGGCAATGCTTCTGAGATGAAACTAGTTAATGTGTATTGTATAGAGTGGCAGAAAGATAATTTCTTCTCATTAATCACTATAAGATCAGATTTCATTATACCGTAATTTCTAAAAAAACAAATTTCTTATTTTGATCACAAGTCTTGAAAAAAAATATAGGCATAACAATAAAAACCAAAAGAGGATACAACAACAATGCTAGGTGTGCTAGACCAAAAAAATCAATCAAAAACATACTATGATGATCATGATACTGGCTAGTTGAAGAGAGAACAAAGGGTTTGCACAAGAAGTACATCATGCCATATTTCTAAACAAAAAAAACCTAGAGCTAACATCTAAAATTCTATAGCATGAACAACCGAAGTTTTACAGTTATATATGCAAGCTTGCATTGATAGCTACTGCATTCATTATAGCAAACACAGGCCCTTTTAGTAGAGAGCATAATCAATAGGCTCCGTTCCACCAATCAATTCAATATGGCAAACATAGGTATCCAACAAGTTGCACTCAAGTCATATTTGGATGACAATACACTAAAGTGCATCAACAATGAAAGAAATTATTCATTTCAAAAAGCTAATTGAAGTATAGAAAAGGTGTTTGCAGAGTGAAGCTCCAGAAGATCATCTCTGCATATAGAAAGACCAACTTAAGACAAAAGACTTGAAGTAGCATGTGAAATTTTCATCAGACACAGTACAATTGCATTTTAAAAACTTGAATTCGTAGCTATCTATGTGGCAGAAATTACATTCCCTGCTTATTTTTCACAAACTGCAGTGAAACTATGTTCGAGTACGGTTTTCATACAAGTAACTGTATCAATAATTCCTTTTGAAAAGCTACAAATAAAAGTGACAAAACAACAAATTTTCGACTATGTTCATGTATTTACAACTATGAAGACAATAAACCGTATAAAAGTAAACTATCATCAGTGAATGGTTAAGAAACGTACTGCTTTTCTCAACTTCTTAATCAAAGCCATAGGTTTCCTCTTCAAACCTCTCTGGAACCTAAAAAACATCGCTCCAAAATCAAATTCTTAAAAATCTCGACATTTTCGTGATCTAGTAAATGATTTACCTTCTGCGAGCACGAGCGGTGAAAAGCTTCACAAGGTCATCAGTGGACATATCAAGCAGAGCATCCAAATCAACACCTCTGAAACTGAACTTCTTGAACGTCCTCTTCTTCGGCGCTCCGGCTGCCGCTACGTCAACCTCCACATCCGCCTGCAACATCAAACATCAAAACTCGCTCTAAGATCAGATTGTGACCGGTAATTCACAAGGTTTAGAGCAATAAAACGATATAGATCCAATCACCATTGTCGAATTTCTGCTGTAACCTGCTACTCTGCCGCAACGCTAGGGTTTTGAAGAGATCGGTTAACCTGAATAACGGAGTATATACGACTATATGTAATGTTGGGATTTAGGCCCAACTTTGATATAAAGATAACGGGCCTCGCTGTATGGACTATCGGGCTAAAAATAACTTTCACAGATCTTTTGCAAGTGGCAGAAACAGTTACAGTCCAATATATTAAAGAGCCTAATAGCCTTTTCTACTTTCGCTTTCTATGAATGCGATACGTTGTTTTGTAAAATGTAAGATAGGGGCTGTTTAAGAATATTGAATATTGAATTGTTTAATATTTAGCATATTTGAATAGTGTCTTAGAACGAAAACTATACTAAATAAAATAAAAGAACACAGTTAAATTATTCTACCGTAAACTACATTCTGAATCATTAAATACAAAGTATTTTACATTAATATTTCTTCTTTTACACGTTGTCTTGTTAAAATAATCTATCTTATCTTATAATACTAGATTTAGGGACCCGTGCACGCACGGGTAGTTTAAAATTAGATTTGAAGCAATAACTTTGTAAACGAATAAATAATAGAGTACCCAAGTAATGCATTAATTACAATACATGAAGTAATAAGTAATAACTAATCATATACTTATATCAGACTTTTGTATTATAATCTATGACTTAGGTGCATACTTAAGAGTCCATATGTGCATGATATCATTTTCATCACATAATTGTATATATAATTCATATACACCTATGAAAAAATAGTTTATCATGTATACTTTATATGAAGTATGTTGTATAGAAATAGTTATGAGACAAATCACAAGCGTTGGTGTATACTCACAAATACAAAACGTCATATCCTCATTTCATTTGTTTTTTATGAAATAAGAAAACAATAGATCTTTCAAAAATAACACACCGGAACATGACAGATAGATTTTGCACATGATTCAGAAATACATACTTATATCTAACTCAAATAACCACCAAATAAGAACATAGAAATAGCAAAGACATGATATCCATCTATACAGTATAAAATAGACTAAATACCAAATAGTGTATACTACATACAATGACATTTGTACACTTCATATTTTAATGAATAATATCAACGTCAAAACAACACGCACCTCACACTACCATTAGTTGTATTCTTCTGATAGATTTGATAATTGCAAATCACAAAAAAAAAGTATACTGGAAAAAGAAAATCAAACCATTAACACATATATATCAAAGAAAACAATGAAACAAAATACCATATTAACATCATCCTATCCAATGTAATGGCAGATTGAAGATGCACGCACAGGTATTACAAAAGTAAACGTGAAACATAATCTTATTAAGTATAAAAAGACTTTTCAAGTACGTAAGTAATATGTCTAACTTTCATACATAATAACAAATTTATTAAGTTTGATGGAGTAGATAAAAAAAACGGACATATATAGATTGTTTAGAGTACGCACATAAGAACAAAGATAACATTTGTGTTACTTCTTTATATATTACATTAATTGTTTTGTTAGTCAGATTGTCATCGTTGTTACTTGTCACAAATAAGAACTTTTAATCCGCACTTACTTTTAATACGTGAAACTACGACGTATAACTGGCCATTATGAAAAGCCGTTGCCTGAGGATAATAAATCAATAACCCAACATTAGTCAAAGACTAATTGTCTTCGTTAGAACTTAACTGGAATTATGATAACCGAACAACCGAATTTTATTACAAATTGCAGCGGAAAACTGGATCAGGTCTTGAAAAACATAAACACCAACAAAACCATGTTCAATACCCTCATATTTGGATGAAGTATAAATGAAAAGGCTTCTACCCTCTTTTTTCTCATATTGATGTTTATTACACCGTAGGATATGTTTGGTTGGACGGAAAGGAATGACAAAGGAATGGAATAGACAAAGGAATGGAATGGTCAGAGGAATGGAATAGTTCATTACCATTTCATCCGCATGTTTGGTTGCTTTCTCGGAATGGAATGAATCATTAATGTAATATGTTTGGTAGAGTGGAATAAACATTGTAATGGAATAAAATGAATAAACAATGACTAAAATGTCCTTGTATTAAAATATAACTTAAATTTACGTAATATTATACATAAAAAAATATTTTAAATACACTTTTGCATGTCTAAAAAATATTGATAAATATCAAAACTACAAGATTATCATTAATACGACATTTAAGAAAAAAGACAATTTTTTTTAAAATGATCTTTACATACGAAATTTAAACAAAGAGAATATTTTTTACTTATATATTTTTATTGAAAACAATACTTTATTTATCAATATTTTATATACAAATTTCTAAATGTATTTTACTTTTGATTAGTTAATAACTTAATAAAAGTATGTAAATCAATAACTTATTATAAGAAAGATTAAGCATAAAAAAAATTAAAAAAACTTAGTTAAGAACATTATAGAAATTTTTTTAAATAAATTTTGTAAATATCTAGAAAATATTTATTAATGTTAGTGAAAATTTTAAAAAATAAAAATTAATTAATAAAATCCATTCCATTCCATGATGGAATAAGGAAAAAACAACCGTCCCCTATGGAATGAAATGGAAGGAATCACATTACACAAGTAATGGGTCATTCCATTCCTATATGCTAAACAAACATGTTTTTTCCATTACGCATGAATGAGTTATTCCATTCTTTCTCTCATTCTTTCATACCAAACACTGTCTAAATGTTTTGAAAATCAAACTAAAAAAGGTTTACCTAATACAGTTGTAGTTTTAACTGGAACTTGACGCGTATATCTCTTCTTAAAAACTTGTAATTATATATCACAATTGCAAAAGTCATGTAAAATAGATGTACACCTTTCAAAGCATGGGATACAACACTGATGAAAAGAAACCACAAAAATGGAAAGGAAGTTGATTCTTCCACTTATAAATTTGTTTCATCCACTAAAGGTACAACAACTTTAAAGCTATGTTACAAGTTAGTGAAACATGAGTTTGTAGTGGATGAATCAACTTTATAAGTGGAAATATCATCTCCCAAATGGAAAATGTATAGAGACAAGGTTTTGGTGTCCGTCGGAACACGGGTTTAAAAATAAATTAAATAAAATAATTTGCAAAAGATAAAAAATTAATGTAGAACAATTATAAATAAATCAGAAAGATCCATATAAAATACAGAATCAACAGCTTAACATTATAAAATGCCTCTCATTCTATGTATCTAGTTGTGTGTGTGTGTGAGAGAGAGAGAGAGAGAGAGGGGCATAAAATTGAAAAGCGATGCAAGTCAGCAATCCTTTATAGTTTCACCAAAATTTGTCTGTGGTCAATTAGGTCGTATTATAAACCTGAAAATCCAAACAAAAAAATATATCAGGTTCTAAATGAGATTGGACTGAGTTAACTACTACTAAATAATATATTTTAATAACTAATAACACTTAACATATACAGAAACTTGGAACTGCATTAGAAGAAAAGACAGATCTTAATGATGATGTTATAGAGTCCAATAAATAGATAAACTTCAACAAACACATAAATACAGTCATGAACTCACAACTAATCTGTAAGCTTCAAGTAATACTAATGGTTCCCCTTAAGTTGTTAAGGACTTATTTTTATGCTCGTTTACTTATGAATAGGTCCATGTAGGATATATTTTGTTTTTGATAGCTCAAATGAGCTCAAATACTCTATTAATGTCTAGAGCCTCAATCTTTATTTGTATACTTGTATGAAAATGTCAAAAGTAAAGTTTAGGTTTCAAATTCAAGAGAAGCAAACGCAAAAGTTAACGGATCAAACAGACTGATCACTAATTAGTTTTATACCTTACTTTTACCAGCAAATAAAAAAGAATAAAACTCAAAATATCACAATCAAGTAGGACATAAACTTTATAAGAGGGAGATTTCTCACTGCATTTTATCAGCAAGAAAAACAATAAAGATATATAAATAAACTAAAAATTACTTACCAGACATGGATGAAAGAAGATAATCCAAAATCAGCGTGTGTAACACTAAAGTATGTAAATTGCACCAATCCTCCACGAAGATGAAATTCTGACATACCAAATGAAGCAAAGGTGGAATTCACCTTTTGATCTTCAATTTAGACCCGAAAACTTTCTAACTAATATATCTTTTCAAGTTTTTTATATTTTATCATCATCACCTCACCACCCAAACAAAAACAAATACAAACTGTAGCAACATATATAGAAAATACGTGTGGATAAAATATGTTTTTTATACTTTAAATGGAATTAAAAGTAGTGAATGGAATAAAAAAACATAAATAAGAGTTGGAACATCTGACACTCAATTTAATTACCGGACATTTACCTGTGGATACATATTGAAGTATAGAAAGCAACACGAAAAACTTTCTTCCTATGTGACCATCTTTTGATATGACTAATTAAAATACAAAAGTAAAACAAATCATGTGAGACCAGAGAAAGATTCAATAACTGGCTAACCTTTATAATTAGATGATGATCTTCACCTTTCTCTTAGATTATTCCCACTTCTATTTTTCAACAACCGTTTTTAGCCTACAACAAAAAAACAGGTAACTGGTTCCAAAATGAGCATATAAAATACCTACTTCTATCAGTCCAACACAGCTAAGGTTAGATCAAATAACCCTAAACAAATGGTAACTGATATGCGTTATAAGGTCCACATCTTGCGATAACCTGGAAAATTAACATATAAAAAATGATAAGTTAGAACAACAAAAGCTACATGTGAAGAATTTTAAGTTTTACCACAGATTAAAATGAAGGCTTCGAAACTAAATCTTGAGTTTGTTAACTAACTTAAGGAAGCACAATACTTTCATTCTTTTCCGATAGCATAAGTTGATTCATGCTTCAATGATCAGGGTCTTTATGTTTCACTCGAATAATAAAAAAGGTACACAATAACACTTGACGGAAAATTGGAAACAAAGTACACAAACCTCATATGAAACAATAAAGAATAGGTAGTGCACACAAATATTATATCATGTAGCCTAACTGCTTATTGAAGAAGATGCGATCAGTTACCCATAAGAACAATAAATTTCAATATGATTTGGTTTAAGATAGGTTCCTCAACAATGCTTGTAATTAAAATTGAAGTGAAATTTTGTCTCATGAGCATGGCCGAAAAGCGATTTACTCGTAAACCAACTATCGCCAAAAACAAATAAAATCAACAAACCTTGTGTTTTGATGTGTCAATTAGAAACTCTCTTGATATGTGGTACAATAACTACACCAAGTGCAACTTGACCAAGAATAAATGTAAATATAGCATGAGTAAAAATCACAAAAATGTACTTTGAATAACCATTTTCTAAAGCAACTGAGCAAGTCCCAAGACAACACAGAAACATCAGGTCTACTTGATAAAAACATTGGAACACCTTAGAAGTTCTAAATCATTACTATTATTATTTCCTGATCAAATAAATTAACACTAATAGTCATCATAACTGGTTGCAACATAGTTTTTCTATATCAGCAGTCACAATACAGAGGACATAATATAAAATGAAAATTATTTACCCAGATTAATGAACTGTTTACAGTGTGAACAGTAAACAGTTAGAAATTTTGATTCAGTTGGTTTTTCGAATTCACTACTGGCAGTTTTGGTTTATGTTGATTGAAGGTGGGATATTAACAATACTTGTGGGGTTCTGGTCATGGATATTAAGAATAGTTAAAATTCAAAGGGGAATTGAAGTCAGTTGGTGCCAATGTTGGAATTGCTTGCTGAAAGGTTGGGTTCATTGTATATGTCAGGAAAAAGTATGTATGGTTTTTTACTCATTGTGCTGCCTGTTGCTACTTATTCAAATACTGTTTCATTGGTTTTCTAAGCTGCAAGATGGGTTTAATGAGTGGCTGTTGAAAGTCAGATATGTCATTTGTCAGTTGAGCGTACAGGTGGTTTGTGATTGCTGTTCAGGGAGATTGAAACAGATGATGGAGTGGAGGACTGTTTGTTGTTGTTTACTAATGTCCATAAGTGGTTGGTTATGGTTGTTGAAACATTTAAAAATAAAGATTGATGAAACAGTAACTTTAAAAATGAACAATTGCTGTTAAAGGAGTTGCTTCATATTGGAAATTGGACACAATCATAAAGAGAATAAAGGAAGTTATTTGGCACCTCTGATTGGAAACAAAAATAAAAAGCCTATGAGAATTGAGGTTGCAAACACAAACAAAAAGAGAATGAAGAAAATGATTTTCAGCATTGACTCACATCACATGAACCTATGATAAATTACTAAATCTTTCTTAAATTTATGAAAACTATAATCAGCTCTATGAGGCATTTAATCAAACAAGTAGCGTGCAGTGTAAATTTTCAACATACAGAGACAAAACATGAACTCTTAATCAAAGAAAAGAACAAATATGAGGATACAATTTAATCAATACACTTTCTTCTAAGACAACCTAAATCGAAGATGCTAACAACTAAAAGTGTTGTTATTTTGATAACCCTATATGTGTTGACGATACAACTCAAATCGAAGATGATGAAATTCTTTCTAAATCATAATCGTCTTCATCATCAAACTAAAAAAGTAAGAAAATTGAAACTGATCGAAACCCTTAATGTCTTTAGCATATACATCACGAATAAAAGACGATGAAGGAAGTACCTGACCAAAACTTGAGAAACGGCGGAAGAAGGATGTCGATAGCAACGGGGTAGACGGCGGAAGAAGGAAGTCGAGGCCACTAGGTATAAGGCGGAAGAGAGAAGTCGACAAAATGTAGGGTTTCGGAAGAACCTCTCGTAAAAGCGAAGGCAGGTCAAAAAGACCCGCGTGTTTTTTCCATCCAGGTTGTTTTACCGTTTTAAGCTAGAAGTCGGGTATTACTTAAAAAAGAAGTCAAAATTTGATAAATAAATGATTTCTATTGGTTAATTGAACATTATTTAAGGTAACTTTTCAGAAAATGGTTTTCTTTTAATATATATATAGATATAGATATAATATAATATATCACTTTAAGGTTAGAATGATAATTTTCATTATTCAGATTAAAAATACTTATCCAATAGCATTTCACATTTAGAAACAAATAAGTTCAAAATATTTGAATTATTCAAAATATAAAATCATTTAGTGTTTATTCATTTTGTTTAACAAACAACAATAACTATATATATATGCTCATTTAAATTTATGAAATAAAAAAGTTTATAGGATATATTGGAATTGTAAAATGTTAATAAATTTCTTTAATTTAAATACGTTATATTAAATGAAAGTAAGAAATGTTGTTACACGTGTCCTTCGTCGTTGGCCACTTGTAGTGAAGAAAATGAAGAATTCTTACACGGCTGCCACTTGCTTCTGTTTTCAGTTTCTGGTTTTCCAATTGAGATATACATTTGATCAACTGAGTCTTCCTAGCACTTAACGGAATCATACATATTTTCTTCAAAATCTGGATAAAAAAACTCACCAAAAATGTCGAATGTGAGAAGAATTAAGCTCGGATCACAGGGGCTCGAGGTTTCCGCCATCGGATTAGGATGCATGGGCATGTCTCACGCCTACGGTCCGGCGAAACCCGAAGAAGATATGATCAAAGTCATCCACCACGCTATTAACTCCGGCGTCACTCACCTTGACACCTCCGATGTCTATGGGCCTCACACTAACGAGATCCTCATCGGCAAGGTCTGTAATTCGTAATTTCGTAGCTTTAGTTGTCAGAGATTGCTTATTTTGCCTCAATTCCCCTGACTACTGTGTGTTTCTGTGTGTGGGAATGGATGATTGGTACAGGCTTTGAAGGGAGTGAAGAGAGAGAATGTTGAATTGGCAACAAAATTTGGGCTGAAATTTAGGGATGGTTATGGTAATCTGGAAGTCCATGGTGAACCAGAATACGTTAGGGCTTGCTGTGAAGCTAGCTTGAAGCGACTCGATGTTGATTACATTGATCTTTATTACGCTCATCGCATCGATACTAAAGTCCCAATCGAAATCACTGTTCGTTCTTATACTTATAGACTATAGTGTTCAAATAAACTGAATCTGAAGCTTCAATCCGAAAATCCAATCTGAAATGTAATATTCTAAAATTTCCAATTTATTTGTGGTTTTTTGAAGATGGGAGAGCTGAAGAAACTGGTTGAAGAAGGTAAAATAAAGTACATTGGTCTATCTGAGGCTGGTCCGGCAACCATCCGAAGGGCACACGCTGTTCATCCGATTACCGCCGTCCAATTGGAGTGGTCTCTGTGGACAAGAGATGCAGAAGAAGAGGTTATTCCTACTTGCAGGTATCCCAGAATATACAATACTATCATTAGGAAGCCAACAAGCCATATATTGTAATGTTGACCAAGGATATTATGTTTCTATATGTTGACTTGTTTTCCCAGAGAATTAGGAATTGGGATAGTTCCTTTTGCTCCATTGGCTAGTGGGTTCTTTGCATCAGGTCCAAAGGTGATGGACAATTTGGCTGATAATGACTATAGAAAGGTTTCTACTCATACCTTATTGTTGTTATTCTATATTTCTATATGCATTTGGTGTCTATATTTCTTTGTATTTTCTTACCCATACTCGTCAAATCTAGCATAACTGGTTATTCTAGTCAAAACGAGAAACTTTATACTGGTCAAATGGGTTTGCTTGGACCGACTAGTCAACGTGTTTTCTTCTCTGTTTTTTCATAATGTTAAATTCTGAAGGAAATGATAGGTGTTGTTAGCAATGTATCATTTGTTGTACAACAAATGCCAATGAAGCTTTAGTGAGTGAGTGGGCAAGTTTGAACAAGTAAAAAAGCTTTAAGGTTAAAATGTAACTAACTATACATTTTTAGACTTTGGTTGACACAACAAAACGTATCATTTTCCCCATATTATATCAATATGATTTACAAAATTGTATTCTTAAGCTAATGATACAATAATTTAGGATGTTCTAACATGATTATAGTTGTGTACATCCTAATCAATCTCTTCCTTTTCCATCTTTCATAGGTTCTACCGAGGTTTCAAGGGGATAACTTTGTCCACAATAAAGTTGTATATGAGCGAGTGAGTGAAATGGCTCGAAAATACAGATGCACCCCATCACAGTTGGCACTGGCTTGGGTCCTGCACCAAGGAGATGATGTAGCTCCAATCCCTGGTACAACCAAGATCGAAAACTTGAACCAGAACCTTGGAGCCGTCACGATCAAACTCACGGCTCAGGACATGGCTGAGCTTGAATCCATAGCTTCATTAACCAAGGCTCCTAGAATGCCTAAACAGATTTTGGTGACAACTTACAAGTACTCCGATTGTACTCCACCCATGTCCTCATGGAAGCCTGAGTAAGGTTGACCATTGCTTTTAATAAGGTTTATTCAAGTGCTTTCTTAGTTTGTATTCTCATTGTACTGCGTAAAACAAGACTTCTCAAGTCCTGCTTACCATAAAAAGGTGAGTAAAAGCAGTCGGAGCAGAATCTTTGTGTTTGAGTTTGTTTGTGAACTTATAATTCATGATTTTGTCTTTCTCGCTAGCCAAGTTTTGGAGCAGATATTTTTCACACTTAGCACAAATGATATACTCTTAAGTCTTTATACTTATATTTTCTTGAAAGGGAGAACAAGATTCATTCAATTATATAAAATGTGCACATCAACAAACTCCTTTTTCTACAAGGTGCAGAAAAAACAACACCGAAATGCTCAACACCTAAAAATTGAAGCAAACACATAAACGAGATCTTCGAGTAGCTACTGAGAAGCAAAAACAGCAGCACAACCTCGACATTATTCTAGTAGTACTGGTGGTAGGCTGCGCTGACTTCTATCGGTGACTTGGTGGTGGTGCTCGTATTGATGTGATAGACCACGACGACAACAACAACAAACTCTATTCCTATTGTTCTTAATCAAAATGATGGCCACTATGCTTCGTGGGTGGAGTTATTTCACATTACACATGTGCTTGCAACGTTCTTGTCATGTCAATTCTAATACTCCTCACCCTGCTAGCATCGATCGATCTACTTGGACTCGATTAGATGTTATCGTAAAATCATCGATTGTGCAACCATCTCTAACAGATCTACTTCCAAGTATTTATAAAGAATTAGTGATAAATTCTTAAAGCTAAAATGGTAATTTTTTATCATTCAAATTGCGTTATCAAACAATATGTTGTGTTACATTTTCATACGAATATAGGCATAACTAACCTATTGTTAACGTTACCTTTTTAACTATGAGTTGTATGTGGATCTAGTTTTTTTTAATAAATTTGGAGTGATATTATTTGAATAAAATCACTTATTTATGTTCCAAAAAAAAAAAAAATTTGTACGTGGGTGCTTGTGTATACAAACATATATACACGTACGTGCTTGCGTAAGTTCGTATGTGTATTTATATTATATATATATATATATATATATTATATTATTTGTGATTTGTGATGGTGTTGAAGATAGCCAGAGAGAAACAATAGGGGAAGTAATCGTGATGCCAACAAGAAAAATCGGGTCACAAGGTTTACAAGTATCAGCAATTGGATTAGGATGTATGAGCATGTCCCAACCCCACAATTCTGAACAACAAATGATCCAACTCCTTCACACCGCCATTGATTCCGGCGTCACCTTTCTCGACACGTCCGACGTCTACGGCTCTCACGCCAACGAGCTCCTAATCGGCCAGGTCAAAGTCACACCTAGCTACTTGTTTTGATTTTAACTGACATTCAGTGATCGACCTCCTCCTAATTGATAGGTTTCACTGATCGATCTTAGATATATTTTGGTTACAGGCTATAAAGGGAAGGAGGAGGGAGGAAGTGCAATTAGCTACGAAATTTGGGATCACGTCTATCTCACCGGAAACAGGGCTGGGGGTGAGAGGTGATCCGGCGTATGTTAAGGAAGCATGCGAGGGTAGCTTGAAGCGATTGGGCGTTGACTGTATTGACTTATATTACATCCATAGGATCGATACAAGCATCCCTGTTGAAGTCACGGTTTCTCACTTCCTCCTTCCTTGCCTCTGTTTCTTGTCTTAATTAAGGAAGCTTTTTCATTAAGAAAAACACAGATTCAACACAAAATCTCTATTATATTTGCCTCTGTGTAACACTTTGATGTTATCATATATATAGATGGGAGCACTCAAAGAATTAGTTGAGGAAGGTAAGGTGAAATACGTAGGTTTATCTGAAGCTTCACCTGAAACCATTAGAAGAGCACATGCTGTTCATCCAATCACTGCTGTTCAGCTTGAATGGTCCTTGTGGACTAGAGACGTTGAACAACAAGTCATTCCCACTTGCAGGTAACTAAAACTCTTTTTCCATTTTCAATCATTTTCTTTAATGGAACAAAAGTCAACATTTTGACTTTTTTTATTTTTCAAACTCTTTTACTTTTCAGGGAACTTGGTATTGGGATTGTTCCATTTTCCCCTCTAGGAAAAGGGTTTTTCTCTTCTGGTCCAAATCTTGCTGAAAGCCTTGCCATCAATGACCTCAGAAGGGTTCTATTCACAATCATCTTTCTTCTTTTTTTTCTTAGATGATATTAACTGAAATAACAAAGTAAAGAAGTACAGTAGCTTAAGCTTAAGCCTAAAACAAGTGTAAGTTCTAATTCTCATGAGATTGGGTGTCTTGTGTTGGCAGCATCTTCCAAAATTTCAAGGTGAGAACCTGGTGCAGAATGCGTCTTTATTTGATATGGTAACCGAAATGGCAAAACACAAGGGGTGCACCACGTCACAGCTAGCGTTGGCGTGGGTCCTACACCAAGGTGACGATGTGTGTCCCATTCCTGGCACAACCAAGATAGAAAACTTTAAAGAAAACAATGGAGCTGTTTCGGTAAAATTGACGCACAAAGACATGGCAGAGCTTGAAAAAATTGCATCAATGGTGAAGGGTGAAAGATATCCAGATGCAATTATGCCATTTACGTGGAAGCATGCTAATACTCCACCATTAACATCATGGGAAACAAAACAGACACCATAAAATAGCCATTAATTGTATTTTTGTATAGAATTAAAGTGTACGGAGTGGTGCCCATGATTATGGGCATCAACTCCACCGTCATCCTCTTCACTATACTCCTTTTTCATCAAACCCTCGTCATCCTTGTTCATGTGCGTCTACGTCATGCCGGTGTTGGCCATGACGCCCATTTAATTTTTTTGAAACGTTGGTCGTAGATGATGGATTAATAAAGAAAAGTTAGTTTTGTATATTAAGGCTTTATTATAAGCTGATCCAACTTCATTATAAAACCTAATAGACTCATCTACATAATTGGTTGATCAAGTTACCAAAGATGTCTATCAAAAAACAAAATATGCAATTATCATGATAAAACATATACTCGAGTAAAATCACCAAAACAACCATCAATATATGTGGGGCTATCCTTCTTTGAAATTCTTCAATTTTTCACTCTGTATTTTAGTTTTTTCACAAGAGGAAATACTAATTTATAATTTATTGTATTATAAGAAATATAATGAAAATAAAGAGGTTGAGAACTAGATTATAATCTTGATCTAGATTCTAGAATGTACCGATTCTCTTGATAGAAATTTATCACAAGTCCATGAAAGGGTAAAGCGGTAAGCAGATCCGTTTTAGATAATATACACGGCTTAATGGGTATACTATTGGCCGCTTCCTGATCGAAACCCCCATGGGACTAGAACTCTGAACTTCCCTTGTGGTGGCCATCATAAACGGGTACACTTTAACTCTACCTTTTGCACATCACCCCATTGAAAGAACGGTTTTTAGGCACTAACGCAGTGTTCCCGAGTTAAAAATAGGGGAGAAAAGAAATGATTTAGAAAGGAAAATAATCTTTAGCTGTGTTCCCAAGTTTTTTATGAGAGAAAAGAAAAGATTTTGGGAGGAAAATTATCCCTCATTTTCTTTCCTAATTTTCCTCCCAAAGTAGGGAAGATTTTGGAAGGAAACCAAAAAACACTTCAAGCTTCACATCTCCTCTCATTTTCCTTCGAATTCGGGAACACCAAATGAAAAAAACATATTCCTTTCTCTTCTTTTCTTTTCTCTCGTTAATTTTATATCCTTCCAATTTCTTTCCTCGTATAACTCTGGAACACAATGTAAATAACCAAAAGAAAGAACCGCGTTACTCGCACATACTCTTATATACAAAGATCACTATTACAATTCCTGTGTAAAATCTAATAAAGCAAACTTAACATGCAACCCAATCTTACCACCATCCATAACCAACCGACCCGCAGTCACCAACCAATGTCCCGGTGAGTCATGTGGCCCCCGCACAACCTCATCCGTGTCCACAAACTTACGCAGCTTTGCCGACCGGACTGGCACTGGTGGGGTATCAGCAAGTACACCCGAGTTAAGTATTGCAGGTTGCTGCTGTTGCTGCTTCTGTGCATTAGCAACTGATCGCTGTGTGAAACTAAAAGTTGTGCTTAGGTTGGTAAAAAGACTAGATTTCTTAGCCACTGCTGGTGCACTGGCCCATTCAGTTTTACGAATGCTGCAGTTAGGCAGGTGAGTAAATAGTAAACGAAGGTGTAGAACGGTTTTTGGCCATTTTCCTTTGCTGATAAGCTGTGCCCCAGTTACGATATATACACCCCTGGTTGATTCTTCATTTGACCAGTTTGGGTCATGTTTAACTACAGATGAGCATATATTTGAATACCGTTTCCATCTGACTGGCTCGAGAAACTGGGCACTACTGTCATATTGGTCAGATCCTCGCCATTCAGACGGTCTGCGGGTTATGCTGGAATTTAAACATTTAGAGTTTATGGTGTCTGGAAGACTTGAGAGATGCTGTACATGCATTGCTAATCGGTTGCTTTTCTTGCCTTCTAAAAATAAACGTAGACCAATTGCCGGTTTATCATCGGTTAATACCTGAGAAAGTATCCATATTTCTAATTATCAAATATAAATTGTAGTAATTTAGTAAATAGAGAAAAGAAGAAAAACATAGAGGTGGAAAGATATCTAGGGTGGGTGACGGGTCAAAACTAGTTCGGAATATAACAAGTCATTTTTGGTGCGGATTGACAAGGCAAGGAGGTTTAAATTGACCCACAAACCCTTTTTTGGCCCTTATTAAAATTATTTACTTGTATATTATTCAAGGGAAATGATACATGCAGCTAACATCACCTAAGTTAGGTGATTATTGCTCTCACATACCACTTAAGATGAAGAGTATTAAGGTCATCTCAGTGTTTAATGATTTATGTGATATGTGAAACCAACATCACATAAAGCTGCATGTATTATTTCCCCTCTTATTTATGTGTTAATTACGATTACAAGAACATTATTATTACAATAGTTATCTGAATCTTTGAATAAGAACAATTTAGTAGGTATATGCATTAAAAGACTTAGAACGATTGTAATAGTGTTCTTTGGTGTTTACTAATTAGTAAAATAACAAATGATGGTATTTGCATAAACAAAATAAGCTATAGTAGTTATTGCCCGAAATATTTACTGGTCAAACCTATATATAGGTTACAGTAATTGTTTTTCTATTACTAACCCTATTAGAATCGATAACAATATTATATCGATGATTATACAATTCTATGAAAGTATGGATACGCATTTCATATATGTGTTCATATTCTTTATCTGATAATTGTTCAGGGTCCAAACGAGCATAAGAAATCACCTCTAGAGAAAATGTCATTATGGAGAGATGACAACTTGTCAAAAACCGGCCAAGTTTCTATTCCGCTCATTCTTTCATTGTATCTAATAAGAATATCATTCGGGCCCTATTTAGCTTTTCAATTGCCCTTCATATAATAAAGAGAACAGGACAGCAAGGACGACACCCAAGTTCTTTTATTAGGGTTACCCAACTATGGAACTACTTTAATTATTGGACACCCAATTATGTATCTACTATCTAGTTTTGTTTATACCAAGTTCGGCCGAAAACAAGCTAGATCACGAAGATATTATTCGATTCTTTTTGAAAAAGAGAAAAGTTCCTTTGGTTGATTTTACTAGTCTACAGAGTAAAAATTATTCAACAGCAAAAAGTTCAAGAACATTTTCATCATTTAGCATGTTTTTAGCCAGATTGGTACAAGCACTATAAAGTTTTTTCTCGAAGGCAATATAAGCGCTATAAAGTAATTTCAATAGTTTGGAGGCCTTAACGAAAAAGTTGAATAGTTAGTGGCCTCTTTAAGCATTATTCCAATATAATAAAAGACTATATCAAAGTAAAAGGCTCAAAATTGCCACATCTAAAAACTTCATAAGGTGGAATAACAGTGAAAGCATAGACGCAGCTTACCTGTGTCGTGCTGACATAAATTTTGGGGCCCATGAAACTAAATTGAAGCCGAGGACACGAGGCTTTTCTTGTTTGATGCCTAAGAGGTAGCTCGCAAAATAGAGGCGCCCATTGTCTAGGAACTTGAAACTCCAGAAAGCATTGCAAGTCTTCTAGAGCAGGCTTATCTGTGTGGTTAATCAAACAAATAATTATCGAACTCGTTAATATAATAAATTCATCAGTCATGAAAGAAAGCCAACAAATGACTTATTGCATATTTATAAGTTAATTCACTTACAGCGTAAATATAAGTTTATTGCATGGCTAAGATATCCACTCCCGGGAACCCCATTAAGAAGAGAAGTAATTGGTACAAATTTGAAGAGCATTGCTTCAGGATTAGTACCCACTGTTTGTAGCCACTTTGAATGACTGTCTGAAAATACATCCCCACCTCTCTTACACTCGATAATCGTGAGGCCCTATTACAAATTAGGCCATACATTAGTATAGCAATTAATGGGTTAGGTCATGGGTCAAAACCAGTTTAGATAAAAAACAGACAGGGTTTTGTACACCACCACTTTCGGTGTGTACACCAAAATTGGGCTTTGAACAACTTTGTCCTTAAACGACATATCCTCTTTTTCCTTCCTTCTTTAACTATGTAAGGGTAAGACTGTTCAAAACTTAAAACATGATGGTGCGAAACTCACTTCCCAATTCCCATAGATGTTCACGCATATTATATCAATAGTAATCTAATTTATTGAATAAGATTGTTTCAGAAATCAGGAGGTTTAATGCTGGGAAATACACTTTTGGAAATTTTTGCCTTTTTGAACCATTTTCTTTGAAGCTAATGTTTCTAGTTTTAACCGTTAGAGATAAAGCACAGACCAAATCAACCCATTCATAAGTAAATGGGCCGAAATTGTGATCTCTACTCAATTTGTCTCAAGAAATGTTTTATGTGTTCTGGAACTTACATCCTTGCTTGATGTTTCTGTAATGTTGGTGAACTGTATGGTGTGTGGCTGCAACATACGGGTGAAGACATCTGGCACCTGAAAACAGTTGTGTAATGTAGATAAAAAACGGGTGTGATGGTTCAAGAAAGGAAAAAAAAACTAAATTAAGATTTACTTTTTGTTTGCCATCTCTTGTTTTCCTCTCTAATAGAGAAGGACTTCTCCCATCTGAAAACATACTATCTCCAAGATCGTCCAAATATCTTCTAAGTTCTGCAGGGGAAATAGTGGAGGATGGTTTTTGCTTTATACATATTAAATCCTGGCCTCCGACAGCCATCCCCACAATAAGGTGTGTTCCGTAAGTCTGGATGAACCTGCCATATATAAAACCCATGGCATGATAGGTGTGTCAAACATGTTAGGAAACCGGTGAAAACAGGCAAATCTTATTAATGGTTCAAGTTGGGTTGGGCAGATCCGTCAACAACTCTGTCCATGTTATGCATATTGTAAATAATGATCAATAGATATGATAACAAAGATTATATTATTAATGTAAGAGGAGTTCATTGGTACAGATAGCTGTTAGTAAGTTATGTGCAACAAAGGGTAAAAGTAGGGTAATGGTGAAACTGTTGGGAGTTAAAAATCTCTCTGTGTGTGTGTCTCGCTATATATCAGTGTGTGTATTTCTTTTGTCTTGCTGCATTGGGTCTGCTGACTACATGAATGTTACCCCCATAAAATAATAAGATAATTAATGTTGTATTAAGTATTAGACAGTTTAGGACTTTGTAAGAATTTGAAAAACACATAGGTGACTCTTAGTTGATTGACCTGTTGCATTTTCTACATTTGACCAGTTCCATTTTCTATTAGTTTTCTAGATTTGACCCATTTGAGCTGTCATAAATATAACATCACCCAAAATTGACATGTTACTGATTAGATATCAGAAGAAAGCAACTTACAACTGAGACTCTTAAGATTGCAACTTAGTCTATAATGTAAAAGAAATATTTACCTAGCTAGTAAAAATGGATTCCAAGAAGTTGGAACAGATTTCTTGACGCTTTCTCGGAGTACTAGTGGAGATACTGTTAGGTGCAAATAGTACAGAGAGATAAAGTAACCATCAAAAGCAAGATATTTGGCATCAGCAACATCATTTAACCATGCTCCACTTAGATCAAATAATGCATTGAAGTATCCTGATGGTACTTTTCCTTGTATTGATGATTTTTGATTAAGTAATTCTGACATCTGAAAGACAGATATTTAAAAAAAACATATAAACATCATATTAACAATAAGTATACACCACCTTTGTATAAATATATTTATTTTCATGAATCTTGATTAAACAATATTATAACAAATGTGTAAGTATGAAACCAGAGATTAAAATGCATAAGCATATAAATCATGATACACATTACATGTCTCTACAACTTCACAAAACAGTAACAAGAACGCTTTCTATTTATGTGGCTGCTAAAGTGCAAATCGAGTCTGTTATGACCTTTGAAAATGAATCCCTGACACTTAATAGCCTTAAATTTGATTTCAAGCAAATCTTGTTTCGACATTCTATATGTTTAATCTTTAAATTTCACCGAGACTACATTATCATATGCAATAATGCACTGCTTTCTAAAGAACAGTTAAAAATGATATTCTATGTTTTTTGGCAAAAGTTGATATTCATCAACAGTTGAATAAGTCAGTAATGCTACTTTATGACATTACCAAAAGATAGGTGTTCATAATAAAACCAAGAAAATCTTGAATTCACATAGATCTAACGAGGTACTTCCAAAAAAAAAGAGCAATTCCAAAATTACGGCTCCTTTTTGAATTTTGCAGTCACGTGCGCTAACTTCAGTTATTAAATTGCAACTTGTATAATTTACCCACGTAAATTTTAAATGATGAGGAACTATGCAACAAAATGCATTACAAACTCGATACCAATAATGAAACTTACTAGTTTTAAATACAAAACATCAAAAGTGTGCCCTAATCATACGAAAGAGTAGCATGATTGCAGTATAATTGTCGAACATAAACTCAATTGCTTAAAGAATTTGAAAGAGAATGCACAGAGCAAGTAAAAGGGAGTAATCAATCACCTTATTAAACTCCAAAACATCGGATTTAAACCGAATACGATCTCCTTTATCACAACGAATATCCTCAGGAACTCCAGAAACGGTAACGCCGGTGCCTCCAGGAAGAACAATGTCTCTCATCCTCGATTCGTCAACCTCCACCAACCGGCCACCATCAGGACATCTTTTGGCGAACTTCAACCGGAAATCGCTGGCGAGATCAAACCCTAACCCTAAGGAATCCAAAGCCCTGAGCTCGATCGGCTTATTAGAAGAATCCATCGTTATGAAATTACATCAAAGATGGAGTACTGGAACAGGTAGATTGAAGGAGTGAGTGATTGTTGATGGTGATTATAGGAGCTAGAAAATGGGAGTGGAGATTGATAAGGATGTTTGACCTGGTGGTGGGGCAGTTGTAGGTTTGCCATATTTCGTCTTCGTGGCAGCAAGGTTTGACCTGGTGAACGTAGATTATTAGCAACTACAGTCGTTGCACGGCTCTTTTTTCAACCATTTTCCCTACCAAACTCAACCGGCCACGCCGATTCTTTAATTCTCCCATAATCAATCAATCAATAGATATATTATTTTGAGTTTTTAATTGGTTAACTTCAGCCGTAATCCGTTCAAAAATAATAATAATGGTAAACTTAATTTCTTAAACGGCGGGTTTTATTATTAAGAATATAAAATCAAGCTAGACGCTAGTCGAGGAAAAGAAAAACAGGAAGAAATGGTATATATCAAGAGGTGGAGTAATTATCGACACAACACTAATGTAGTGATTTAACATGTAAATAAGTGGTTTGTGTTGAGCATAAACAAGTTCGAATTATTTTCGACCGACCTTTATAACTAAACGGGTCATCGGGTTGGTTAGTGGGTTCAAGAGTCAGCCCGTATTTTTTTTTTTTTGTTTTTTCTATTTACCCCTTTATTTTTCATGTTTCATTTTTTTTTATTAGTGTTTTCTCTTATTAATTAGTCCTCGTAACTCTAATATAAAAAAAGATAATTTTATATATACCCTAATTAAACAACAAAATATATTATTTACGCACTTTAATTTTTAAATATCCTATATATCCTTTTTAAGCTTCCAAAATATCATTTTTGCACAAATCACTATTTTTAATAATTTCAACAATTTTATAATCAATTTAAATCTTCTATAATTATTTGAAATATAAAAAAAGACTATATTGTCCTTGTTTCAAAACCAAGTAAAGATCTCCCATCTTCTCCATGGCTCCACGTACGTCGCCTCCTATCCTATTCCATCATGTCCCCTCAAATCGGAACTCACCCTCCTGTTTCCTTTATTCCTTCACATCGATCGGAACTAACGTCGGCCTCCCTTCGCTGCCGACTCTAGCTGCAGTCAGGCTCGCCGTCGCCAGAACCGCCGTCGCCAAAACTGCCGCCATCACACTCCCTTCCCTCCTGATTCCTCTTTCAACAGCTTCCCTGCATGCCCGTACCCTCTTCGGCATGCTCGTGCCTCATGAACTACAATAGCAGTTTCACCGACTACTTGCTCTTTTTCAACCAAAATCAACAAATAAACAACATACAAGTGCTTCCAACACTTGTTTAACTCATATAACTACTAGAAATATCAAAACAACAACCAATAACACAATTAACATGCTATACTCATTGATTCCACTTTGAATCATCTATGACCCATAAGAACTCAAAAACCAAACAACAAATCATACCTTGAGCTTAAATTGATTGTTGTACAGCTAAATAATCATTGAAATGTGTTGGTTTCTTAATTCAAAGTTCAAAGAAAAAGAGGGCAGCCCAAGCATGTACGTGACGCAAATGATGGTCTGACTAGGAAATGATAAAGTCAAATGTACAACCAAGTATATCAATAACTAGACATGGGCCGCCCAGACCGACCGGACCGGTCCGACGAGAACCGCCCAGACCGAGCCGGTCCAAGACCGGTCCAAGACTGAAAACGCGAAAAATGGTCCGAACCGGTCCAAAACCCGAACCGGTCCAAAAACGGTCCAAGACCGGTCCAGGACCGAACCGGTCCAAACTCGGTCCAAACCGGTCCAAGTTCCAACGGATATGTTTTTTGAAAAAAACGGTAAAAAAACCGGTCCAAGACCGGTCCGAACGGCTAGATTTTGAATTTTTTTTTTTCCGAAAATTTCCCTATATATACCCCATTCTTGAAACCAAAAATTGCACCAATCTTTCTCACATTCTCACATTCTCTCATTCTCCAAATCTCCAATTCTCTCATTCTCCAAATCTCCAATTCTCTCATTCTTGAATCTTGATTTTTCTAGTTTTATAATTCAAGTTTGTGTTCTATATACAATACAAGTGTTCTATATAATATTTCGATTTGCTTCAAGATTATAAAAAATGACCGGTGAAGGATCTAGCAATTTGAACGCGGGTTGAAGTGATTTCAACGTAAGTCTCCCGTATGAAGAAGTTCCAAAAACAAATCGACATGCGGAAATTTGGAACGATTTTGTAAAACTCAAACAAAATAACAAGAAATACGCGAAGTGTATGCATAGTGGACATATCTTATCCGGCTCTAATTCTTCTCTCGCTCGACATTTAGTAAGTATTCTTTTATATTTAAGTTTAGTTTATTTAAATACTAGTTTTTATATATTTAAGTTTAGTTTATTTAAATACTAGTTTTTATATATTTAAGTTTAGTTTATTTAAATACTAGTTTTTATATATTTAAGTTTAGTTTATTTAAATACTAGTATTTATATATTTAAGTTTAGTTTATTTAAATACTAGTATTTATATATTTAAGTTTAGTTTATTTAAATACTAGTTTTTATATATTTAAGTTTAGTTTATTTAAATACTAGTTTTTATATATTTAAGCTATTCATAACTTAGTTATTCATTCTAATCGTAATACTAGTAGATATAACCCGGAGAGTGGTGTCTAGAATAGTCACGATCGGCTTGTGGTTGTTGGATTTTCCGAAAGGTTTTAAACCGAAAGGATCCTGCCCCCCGACGGACCTGCCTGGCCACTCTTTGCTTGGTAGTCAAACGTATTACTTTATAATCAATAACTATAGTTTGAATACTTGAATTAAGTACATGATCTTAGTTAAATATAGTTTACATTACTTGAACTTAGTTTATTCTAATATGAACTTTAAAAAATTAGACTAAATGCTTAGCGCAACAAGCCGCTGCGGTTGAGAGTCAAACTCAAGTTGATGGTCAAACATGACGTTTCGATGCCGCTTTAGCTAGAGAATTAAGCATGCAGTTAACAATGCAAGAAGCATTACCATTTGACTTCTTCTCCCGCCCAAGAGTCACAAGGTTTATCAAAAAAGCACTACAACCTCATTATTGCGCTGTAAGTCGAAGAACTCTTAAATGTAATGCTATGGCAAAATGGAAAATAATATATCAAGACTTAAAGGAATTTTTTACTAGATTCGATGGTAGAGTTTCCATAATCACCGACATTTGGTCCGCTCCACATACAACCCATTATAGATTTATTTGTGTTACGATACATTGGATAGACCCTAAAACATGGTTTATGCAAAAACACATTATTGCTTTTGAAAACTTTCCTCACCCGCATGGAGGTGAACAAATTTACGATATTTTATTAAGGATTTTTAATGGTTTTGGAATTAAAGAAAAAATACTTTCAATCACCTTAGATAATGCAAGCAACAATACAAATGCTATGGGACGATTGAAACGAGTTTTAAACCCAGTATGTGACGGGGAATTTTTACATGTACGTTGTTGTTGTCATATTTTCAACCTCGCGGTTCAAAAAGGTTTGGAGTCTATGGAAACTCTTCTTTTGAAATTTAAATATTTAAATGAGGCAATTTTTAAAAGCGGACCCGTTGCATTCGAAAAATATGAGCATTTTTGTAGAACAAAAAGAAGAAGATGTTTGAGACCTCTCTTAGATATGCCCGTGAGATGGAACTCGACTTATAAAATGATAGGGCGTTTGATACAAAATAAAGATTTACTTACCGAATATCATCGAGAACACCTACCCCAATTTTATGAAGTCATTACAGAAACTGATTGGACTATTTTAGAAGAATTACACACCGGTTTGGGAGTTTTGTATCAAGCCACATTGATGCTATCACAAACATATTTTCCAACATCTCACTCCGCTATGATAGGTGTTTGTGAAATTTTGAGAACATTACACTCTTTTGGTTCTTTGGATGAAACATGGGATATGATTACCAACGAAATGTGTGTAAGTCTTACAAAATATTTTAAAGAGTTTCCAAAAAAAATTTTGATTGCTTCGGCATTAAACCCTCTTGTTAATTTTAAGGGTGTAACGGAATCTTTAACTACTATCGGGGAAGCATTGGGTCAATCTCCGGATGAGATTACGATAAGTATATCAAATTTTGAAAATTATGTTAAACGCTTATATACTATTTATGATAATGAATGTGCACCACGGGGAGAAGTTGCTTCCACCCCGAGGTCTTCGACTTCACAAACATCGGCTACTCGGCCAAACAATACTTTTAGCATTGGATCGTCTTGGTTTAATAATATATCTCAATCGAAACGTACACGATTTCAATCGTCTTTAGACGAACTTTCCATATATAAAGAAACTGATTACACTAATTATATTGGCACCGAAGATTTTACAAAATTTGATGTATTAAAATGGTGGCAAGAAAGAGAAAACGTTGGTCAATTTAAGATCCTAGCCCGTATGGCTAGGGACGTACTAACCGTCCAAGCTAGTAGCGTAGCTTCGGAATGTTGTTTTTCTCTTAGTGGCAGGATTTTAAGCGCACAGCGGTGTATGTTGAAGGCCGAGTCGGTGCAAATGGCCGTGATGCTTAAGGATTACTATGATTCTTTGGAAAGATGTCAAAACGATGCGGATCTCGAAGAAGGCATAACTAATTTGGAGGAAGCGATTCTCGAAGACGATTACAATAGAGACTTCCAATCGGGAACATCAAACACTAACACCGAAGCTGAAAGTGAAGAACCCGAACCCGGCGAAGAATACGTTGACGACACTCAAAATAGAATGAACGCAGGTGCATCATCCAACGTCCAATCGAACAATTTCGCCTATTATGGGCATGGGCCATATGCCGACGATAGTTACAACTATTGGAATATCAATTCCGACTATCCATTTCAGTAGTTGTCTCTTTATATTTTGTGACGTTATTTCTTTCGAACAATATGTATTTTTCGGGTCTCTAACTTGGGGTGATGGCCATGCCGAAGCTCCATTGCTAGAGTCCCCTTTTCTTGTTAAAAATATAATTCAAGTTTCAACAATATGTAATTTTATTTCGTAATTGTATCGTAATGTTATTTATATGTTTTTATTAACTTGCAATTATATATGTTTATACTTTATATTTTATAACTTGCAATTTTTTTTTAAAATTTACAAGTCACTTTTTTTTTCAAACAAAAAAACAAACCGAAAACTAAAAAAAAAAAACCCGACCGAAAAACTAAAAAAACCCGGCCGAAAAACGGAATTAAAAAACCCGGAAATGTCTAAACCGAACCGGAAAATACCCGACCGAAAAACGGACCGGTCCAGGACCGAAGTCGGACCGGTCCGGACTTGGACCGGTCCGGAAGTGGTCTAAGACCGCCCGAGGACCGAATTTATCGAAATGGTCTTACGCGAAGACCGGTCCGCCGAGGATCGGACCGGCCAGGGACCGACCCGGTCCGGACCGGACCGGCGTGGTCCAGGACCGGTCCAGGACCGTTTTTGCCCATGTCTATCAATAACCTTGGGATAATGAGATATTTGGTCCTGGACTTACAAGTTTCAACAATAACAACTTTATCCCCACACAAAGGTAACTTACAAGTTACAACACATATAACACTTATCAATATATTTGAAATTTTCGAACCCTAAATAGTTATAGTATCACTTCATGATCCGTTAAAGGTAGGATAAGGTTTCATAAAACACCTTCTTTGCAGAAACAAAAATAAAACTAACATAAAAACAACAAAAATTTAAATTATATCAAAGATAGATGTAGAAAACAATAAATATAATAGATGCATTTTGTTGATATACATATATATAATTTTTATAAATACGTCAACTACATATATTTTTATATTTCTTATATCAAATTTTAAGAATTCACATTTGTTATTTTATGTTTATTCATTACGTGTCCATTCTAAAGCACCACCGCTCATCAAGAAGGAAGGTCAAAACAAAAGAAGGCAAGGTTTATACCATCCAAGGAAAACACAAGCCACGTAACTTGCCACGCGGTAAACCGAAGGGGCCATCTATTCCACCTTCATCGCCACCTGTAAACTGCATAGCTCAGCCAGTCATCCTCCGAGCTTTAAGAACCCATTTCATTAACCTCACAGAAGATCGTCATCGCTTATCAGAACTAATTGTGCGATTCACATCGGAAAATGGAGCCCGTTCACGCATCAGTCCTCCCTGAGGTTCCCGGAGAAAAGACCAAACTCGGCACATCCCTTGTTGACACCGCCGCCTCCACCATCCAGTCGTTCGGCCCTACCAAAAAAATCCACCAACACCTCTGCGCGTAAGTTCAATTTTACAGATCCAATCGACTCGTTATTCATCAATCATGTAATAATCATCCAGTTAGTACCGAATTTCCTTCATTTTGATGATGCGTAATTCTCTAATAGCAATTAATCATCGTTTTGGCACTGATCAATTTCGTTCATTATGATGTACGTAACTCTAGATCATAAATTTAATAAATCAATAATCACTGATTTCGTTCACTTTGATTCTATGTGAGGATAAATCTCAAATTCAATCGAATTGGTACGTATTCATTGAGCGTGTAATTAATCACTGAATCAGTACTTAATTATTGTGTTAATTTTGAATAAGGTTTCACTTCTACGGGGATGACATGACTCGACAAGTGGAAGCGCACCACTACTGCGGCCATCTGAACGACGAGGTACGGCAGTGCCTGATCTACGACCGTCCAGAGGCGGATGCACGGCTGATCGGAGTGGAATACATAGTGACGGAAGAACTGTTCTTGACCCTACCTGATTCCGAGAAACCGCTCTGGCACAGCCACGAGTATGAGGTGAAGAGCGGCGTGCTTTTCCTTCCGGGAGTACCTGGTCCGGTTGAACGACAGGATCTGGAGAAGGTGGCGAAAACGTACGGGAAGACGATCCACTTTTGGCAGGTGGACAAAGGGGACGAACTGCCGCTTGGTCTACCACAAGTGATGATGGCTCTAACACGAGATGGCCAACTCTACCCGAACCTTGCTAGAGGTATTTCTCTCCTTCATTCTTTAACCAAAGGTACTGGTTTTCTAAAAATATATGATTAAATCTGAAATTATGTGAAACTTGGATGATATGTGTATAGAATTACGTAAACAAGTATTAATTGTCAAGCCTTGATAGATAGCATGAGTATAATTTTACATTGGGGAAATGTTACGTGGTTATGTCAACGTAATTGCTACCCACTCGACATATTTGGTTTATTTGGTTTAAAACGGAGAAGAAACATACTCTTACAAATAAATAATATGTCCAAGCATGTGGTAGTATGTATGTGAAAAAAAAATTGATATAGCGGCATTTTCCCTTTAGACTTTAGAGCAAAGGGTGTGTACTCAAAGCGTGCGTGTGCCATGCTGATTTAGCAGGGTGGTACCGACACCAACACCACCACTAATGGTGCGGTACTGCAAAATCTGCATGGACTCGGAATCTGAATGCCAAGGAGAGAGGGGAGAGAGATGAGCGAGAAAGAGAGGAGGAGGAGAGATGATAATTTTTAACAAAAAAGTTTTAAAACGTACGAAGCATGGATAGTACAGACTTTAAGCATAGCTGAAGTATGGAGAGGGTTGTAATGATGTGATACTGATGTGACGTGAATTATTGAACGCTTCAAATAGAGTACACCCTTTGTTTTTACGAGCACACACAATGGGTGTGTGAGAGATGAGGAAGAGAATGTCAGTCTTCCTCCTATGACAAACCTCACCCACTTTAACCAATATAAAGGTATAATATCTAATTTATTTAGTAATACTAGTAGAGTTTTTAAACGGATGATCAAAACTTTGATTTTTGATTTTATGAATTTTTATGCTCTTCGTTTTGTTAAAAGTAACGGAAGTTGGGGTGGATTTGCAATGAGTTTGCCAAAGAGGGCAATTTTCTGTGCGGGGTGAGCGTTAGGTAGGCCTTTCAAGTTGAGTTGTGTATCCCACACTCTATACCCTAAGAGTATACGGAGTGGCTATTGAATTGGCGTGAGTGGTGATGAATGGCGGCGTAGTGGCTGCCCTCCTCCACTCCATAGCGCCGTGGTTACTACTCTTTGTGAAAACTACCACTGTTGAGGCGGTATCGTGGTGAGGATTCTCTATCTGTTTTTTTTTCTTTTTGCATTTTCCTATGTAGAAGGATAAATATGTGGTGGAGGATTTCAATGAGAAAGTGGGAATTTAGCAAAAAGAGATATAATAAACTACAGGGAAGAGATAAAAAGGTGGTAGATTAAAATGGGTAGGTGGTAGATTTAAATTCGGTAGATTTTTTATTTTTATAATTATATTTTTTATTCAGTTTATTAAATTTAAAATTAGTAAATACTATAGGTTTAAAATTTGATATGGTAAGAAGTGATTATTATTATTTTAAATTGAGAGTGGGTATTAGGTGGGTCCCAAACTTTGATGTTATTCAAAGTGACCACTATGGGTCTGAGTGATTGAAGAAAAAAGCTGACGTGACGGTGTGATAGGTGTGATAGAAGGTAACCACTACTTACACTTTAAGACCACATGCATCCATTCTTCAACCCATTGGCCTGGGCCTACGTGGAAGGGGTGAAGCCATATAGCACACCATCGCCCCCATTGGGGGTAAGATGGGTACCCAACCCAATGGCTTCACTAACCCGATTGCAAACCCTCTTGTTTCCTTTTTTTTTTGTTAAATAGAAAAATAGAAAGGGTGGAATTGGGTTGGATGTGGGAGTTGTAGGGTTAGAAAGGGTTGAAGGTGGAAGATGATGTAGATGCTGATGTGACGGTACTTTTGGTTAGATAAGTTGGGTTGGATGCTGATAATCTAAAAGATTAGTTTTCCTAAAGTTTAATTTGCAATGTTGGGAAGGCAATTTCTTAGGCTGCCGTCTACTTCTACAAACATCTATTTTTTGAGATTTTTTTGAAAGATTGAAATTCAGAGAACATGTTCATCTTTTCAAGATAATACTCTCTCACTTTTTCAAAAATTTTCAAGCTTTTCAACCTCTTATACATTTCAAACAATTTTTTCAAAAAAACATCAAAACCAAACATGTTTTTTATTTTTTCTAGAAAATAATATATACACCTAGTCATCTAAACATGTCTTAATATGAAAAAAAATTATACAATGAGAACTCAAATAAATCTTCACATAATAAAAACTTAAAAAAATTCTCCTGCTAAACGCAACCTTATTATTTTTATTACACATAAATTTGATTTTTAACAAAACTCAAATTAATACCGTGTTATTATAATGCGCATGATCAGATGTTACTGTTTCACGCATTTTAAAATATCTAGGTATAAATATTGAGAAAAGGGTGTGTATTGTAGTATCTCACATACATGATTAATGAAATGAAATTTCGTCGTGTCTCTATTTGCTCATAAAGATGCATGCAAGTGTGACAGTATTTAACGTTGGTGCTGCTAGTAGCATATATTTGTGTCCATAAATATTTTTTTTAAATTTTTTGGATAGTCTAGTTAAAACTTATAATTATGAATCTTGTAAATGTGTGATCCAATGTTTTTGTTCTTACAACTATACATACACGTACTTAGCTTTTACAAGAATTACATACATACTCAGAAGCACATGAATTACAAAACAAAATTAGATTGGGATCATGAGAATAGCTCTTTTCGTGATAACCGTGAGGGCAACGTCACACATGTTTTGGACTCTACAACACTTTTTTCTGTATATAGCATTTCGACTTTGCAAAAATGGTCCCGAAGTTGCATACAAGGGAACGATGTTGTTTGCACACTTGTCCGGGTTGAAGATAGCAAACCTTACCCTAAAGGTTACAAACCTTCACCGTGAAGGTCACCGTTCACTATGTATCCACACTTGTTAGACGGACCCACCCATGTGCGTCATTGGGTGTTCTATAAAAATGAAATGAGTTATTATATATGTGTGATCGCTTTCAGGCTTTTCTCATAAAGCCTTGACGAGTTCATGAAATCGAGTTAGACCTTAGCTGGCTTTTAAACTCAACAACATTACTTGAGTCAGTCAAGGTGGGGTATGGGGGAGGTAAGATGTAGATAGTCATACCTCTACAAGTAGAGAGACTGCTTCAAGAAAGAATTGTAAGTTCAGCAAGCTGAAGTCAATCCTGCCAGACTCAAAACTTTCTTTTTCTTTCTGTTCTGTAGCCCAGTCATAGTAGAATACATTTTACATTTATATTCAACAATAAGTGTAAGAATTGTTACAGATATGGAAAGTCGATATGGTGTCTCCTTCCAGAAAGAAAGGGAAAACAGGGCATACATGGAGGGTCCATCTCAAGGAATCCACCCAAAGGCAAACGCGGCAGGAGTTGGGCTCAAGACTGTTCTACGAGAGATTGAATGCAAGCCTTCCGGCCATCCTAGTCTGGAACCTGTCCCAAGGGTTTTCGTTTAAAGTACACTATTGTAAGTATTTTCAAGAGTTAAATTTGTGTTTTTTAGGGTTCTTTGTTTTAGAATAAAGAAGCTGATGCCAGGACTTGAGCAATAACATACATCAGTTAAAAAAGACAAAAAAAAGGTAGTTACAAGTTTAATGTGGTTTCTGTACAATAAGTAGGAAAGTGTAATAATTCACGTATATCAAGAACTTGAAGAGTAAACCGAGTCAAGGAACACGTTCCAGCACTCTCTGTAATGCACTTTTTATCCCATCTTGATCGAGTGAAGTTACCAGTTGTATTTCCTGTACCTGGATCATATTTATTAGTTGATAAAATATTAGCCATTGCTACATCTGTAGTAATTTGTATACACTTGTAAAGTTATGCTTTTGGTTAAAAATCGAATGAAATTTCTATAGTTCATGTTTTTGAGAGATAATTACTTAACTAGATGAAATGTTTTTTGTGTGATAACCGGCTTGGTTTTAAAAAAAGGTAACTATTTAACATTAATAAAAAGATATTAAATAATTATAATACTGGAAAGAAATGAGAATCTAAAAACAGGGTGATAGACTGCTTGTCTGCTTCAACATCAAGCAATAGTGGACGCGAGTGGGAAACATGGTATCATGATATGAACAGATGTGGGAAACATGGTATCATGATATGGACGGATGTGAGTGTATTTTTTATACTAGTCATTGATTATTATTGTTACCATTAATGGCAACAAAGTCGGTCTGTATCGGTTACGAATGGTGATTACTGTCAAGTTTTTATTGGCCTAGACCTGACAACCATAACTTTACCTTAATTTAGTACAAAATAAGTTACTTCATCCAAAATATACAAAAGCAATTTATAAGTTAAAATAAGATGTAGAATGGCTTGGTTTTGGTTAACTTGGTTCGGTTTGGGACTAACCCGGACCAAGTTGGTGTTTCGATTAATCATGGCAGCACAAACTGAAGTATTGGTTTTCTCTTCAGTTCATTTTATTTAGTTCTGTTTCTGTTCAAGCCCCTTTCACCTTAAGTTTTTCTCAAGGCGAGGAACCTGGTTTGACCTAGCTTAATTGTTGGTTTTCTAATGCTTTTCAGAAAGCAAGAAATAATTTGCAGTTCTAATAAGTGCATACCTGTCTTCCAGCACGAGCAAGGAGAGTAAATCGATCCCCGTTAGGTGGTGCCTGTTGCAGCACAAGATTAAGACATGTAGATTATGCTTACATTGCTTTCAAATGCCAACTATATATGGTGATACAGGCCACTTACATTTGACAACCAAAGCTGTAGATCCTGTGATACCACTCGTTTCTCGAACCCTTGTCGTGTGATCTTTATGTCAATTATGCTGGTTTAGTGAACCTATAAGTTAGAACCATAGATGGTTGAAGATTAAGAGATTGGTTAATAAAGCATAAATCTCATTATACCCATCTTCTCGCTGTAGCTCCTCGACTATCGTTTCGAGCCCTGGAAGTGGCTCGATCACATAATCAGTGGTGCTATCAGAACCAGCTGAACCGTCCTGCGTGTGATAGGCTATGGTCATCAGTGCTCAGCCTGCGGATAACAAACACAGTTAATATACATGAAAAGCGTTAGTTATACCTGAGGGATGACTTTCTCCAAAGTCTCCAGTAGCGGGTCTTCCTCTAGCTGCTTTATTGACAATGTAATTCTCGATTTATTCCTGCAGTTGCTCTCACATCAAATGCCCATACGTATGGAATAAAAATGATTTCTGTAAGAAAGATTACACTGTTGTTATTGGGATATAAGAATTGTCACCTATCGACACCAATGACTTTGACCTTCACATCATCACCCTCATTCAAGATATCTCTCACATCTTGAACCAAATCCCATGACACCTCCGAAACATGTACAAGTCCAGTAAGATGATATAAACCTGCATCGAGCTCCCGATTGCATCAGTGTTAACTACCAACTTTGGCCGTATTACCAATAAACTTTGACCCGAGCCTAAACTTCTTACCATCTGGGAACTGCAAGTGAGCAAACGCGCCATAGTCTTCAACTGACCCAACTTTTGCTTGATAAACATTTCCTACTTTTACAGCATTTGAATACTTTGACCAAGCAGCTTCTTTTTCAGAGAATATCAGTTTCCTTTTCTCCTCTTCTGCATGAATCACCTGAATATCAATCATGTTAGCAGCTTGTTGCAGCCATCTGGTTTTCCATCTTCATGGGAACTAATAGTAGAAGATGACCACAATTTGCGCTTAAATACAAAACGGCTCATTATAGTAGAAAAGTACCTTAACGGACATGAGAGAACCAACCAGGGCTTTTGCAATCTCTTGGATGGACTTGTCTGGTTCTGCAAGATTTACCAAGTTCGTTGAGAAAGCTAAATGTATTTCATATCGAAGGGCCCAATTCAATTGTACCTCGCAAATGAGCGGGATGTGGAGTTTGTTCATCTCAACGAGTGAACTTAAGCTATATAATTACCTAAGTAAATGAAAGTGGGCTAGTTCATCACTGAAATCGAGTGAATGGTGAATAAAATGGGAAAGGGTGTTTAAATGTGCACATTAGAAGCTATTACTACATATTGAAGAGATAATTCAAAATCCCATAATCAGTAATTTGAACTTGGCTATGATTAAGTGATCCATCTACTGTTGTAAAATATTCTCTTTTTGTGCAGCCCTATGCTGAATCAGGCTAAAAGAGTAGCTCTTTTAGCCGTATTAAAGTGTATTTAAGGTGTCCCTGATAGGGTTAATTTTTGTCTTTAAGTGCATTGTTCTTTTGATTTTTGCATTTTTGGTTTGTAATAATAGCCATAAGAGTTTGCTAGGATCCAAATAGAATTCCTGGTAGTCAAAGTGCTACCTCTTTCTTACATATATAGTAGCCTAGTTGATCATGGGTTCTTTTTCTACAGGGTAGCTTTAGCGGTTATATTGCCAATCCAATCTGTAACAGAGTTAAATGTTGGAGGTTACATACCTTTGCAAGAATGTGATGGACTCAATTGTGGATATGGGAGAAACCCCACAAGAGAGTAAAACCTAATCAGCAAACCACCTCCATTTGATCCTTCAACTCTGCCTTGATATACAATCCCATTCTCATAATGAGCCCTTGCTGCTTTCCAATCAGCAGATCTCTACTTCTTTGCAGAAACAAAGTTTTAGATACAAAATTAAGTCCAAGAACAACAATCAGTCAGTTTTTCTTCATGTTCATTAGTTTAACTATATCTTCAAACTTTTTATGCAAAATAACTGTTTGCGTAATCACCCCGTGATTCCAATGCCATCACAATCACAAGCTAGTAATAAACTAATAATCATTCTTCCCCAAGGAACCAAATTAAGCATCAAAATCTGTTTCCAAATGCTATTTGATCAAATCTAATGAGATTGCAGTAAATGTGATTGATAGTATCAAGTTATGATCACTTTAGAATCATTTTAGGTCACCGTTTTTCTACAGAACCAGCAATAATGGTGGAAAGCCAAAGAGAAATTGAAGTAAAGAGAGGATAAAAGCACACCCGAGCTTGGCGAACGACGTCGACATCGTCGTCGATCAGATCAACGAGTTGTGTTTTAGAGCTGTCGGAGACCTTGGGGGCTTCAAAATAGGGTGAGGGTCGTTTAGGGGTTAAGGAGCTTCGACAAATGAGGTTAGTAGGGGGATTCAAATGTAACAGTGGTGTTTTTAGAGCAGAAACGTCGGTGGCGTGTAAGCGGGAGAGAAAAGCTATACGAGAGACGGAGGAATATGGCGATCGTGCTGCGGTCGCGGTGGCTGAGGATTGCATTTTCCGGTGGTGGAGAGAAGATCAGGATATGGCGATCAGCATACCACATACATAATGAATGATAATAGTGCTGCCCTCCTCATACTCCATGGATAACCATCAGAAATCAAAAGATGAGAGTAAGTTTGTGTGTCGTCGTGTCGTCCTCGTACCCACGTATTGTCGTCTCCCTAACTTATTTTTTTTTAGTAAATACTGAAATAAATTAATCTTGAAATAAAAACAATAGATATTGTATCGAATTGATAAAATATGGTGTACTTCATAAACTCTCACTCATTTGTCATTAAGATATCAAAATTTTGATTTATTACACTCATATTCGGTATCATATTAGACATCTACTTTATCATAACATCATGTTAATTATTTTAAAAAAGTTTTATTTATTTTTTATCACATCCTTTTATCTATATGAAAGTAAGAGTGTTCATATCATGATTATAACACTCATAACGGACCATATTGCAAGAGAATGAGATCATATCTAAGCTATTTTTATTCTTCAGTAAAAATATTTTCTGGTTAGAGCTTTTTCTAAAAAATTAATGTTTTTGTTCAAATATACGTAATCTAGTCGGTTCTTATCTCATGTAATTATAAAAGAGTTAATTACATTTGTTTGTCCTTTTAGAAAGTCCTTTAAGCCAAAAACTTGCAATTAGTCCCTTAAATGAGTTTTTTTACACGTGATTAGTCATTATTAGCAATGTTAGGTTGAGACTAATTGGACAATTTAATAATATATGATATTTCTTCCCTCTAAATTAATACACTATCTCTTGCTTACACTTTACAATCATCTGTTGACCTAGCTCGATTACAGTCAATAGTTGAACATCGAAGCATTCGTAGTGGACAATGAGTTATATGATAAGTTTGAAGTTTCGTTCTTGATTTTCATGAATCTTGCAATGCTTTTATTTGAGTTGATGTTGATCCAACTTGCGTGTTGTTCTAATTTTTCGTATGGTGAACCTAACCTATTTTTAATCAAGTTGCACCATGGTGGGCAATTTACCAAGTTTTCAAGAAAATATGTCAGGGGTGAAGTGAATTATGTAGATTTAGTGGACATTGAGTTATCTCCAATAGATTTGGATGAGAAAATTTTAGAGTTACGTTATTTTGAGGGATGAAAACTTATTACCATTTCACGATCCCTGGAACAAGGGGTGTTCATTTTCAGATATCCGAAATTTTCGGACAGTGGATTTCGGTATCCGATAATTTCAAAAAATATATTTTTTATATAATTTTTAAAAAAAAATATAATTACTAAATAACCATATTTTAAACTTTAATCACCAAAAATAGCTCAAGTATGTTTCAAAATGAAAAAGTACATGTATATAAAACTATATATGTTAAAATAAATAAGCAATATAAAAATAAACATAAAACAAATAAAAAATATTTTCGGATATTGGATATCCGAAATATCCGAAACTTCCAAAATTCACTTTCCGAATCCGAAAATTTGAAAATCCGAATTTCAGGTATCCGAATTTTCGGATAATTTCGAATCGGATTTTCGGATAATCGATTAGGATATTCGGATTCGGATTATTTTGAACACCCCTACCTGAAATTGACCTAGATTTTGGGTTTGAAGCTCTTGGTGGGATTGACTCTGATATTTTAAAATTAAACAAATTGTTCATAAATGCATTAATGTTTTCATTGAACATGTGACAACAACGGTTCACACTTATATCTCCATCAAAGGTAACAATTAGGAAAATTGATGAATTTGTTTATGATACCAAATGCCTAAAAGTTCATCTTCTGAGGGCTTATGTTAGAGTGGTAAAAAAATGAAAAAGCACCTAATATTGAATCACATGTTTAAACAACCTATTGAACCACCTAGTATTGAATCACATGTTAAACCACCTGTTGAACCTCCAATTGTTGAACCACATTTTGAGGAAAATCAACTAACTTTTTCATTTAAGAGTGTGTCTATAGACCTTTTTGATATGATAAACTTTGAACCATTTGAGAACCTATCCTTTGGTATGTCTTAACTTAATCTTGAAAATGAAAAAGATGTTTATGATCCAAGATTAGATAAAGAAAAAGGTAAATCTGATAGTATTAATGAGGACTCTAGTGATAGTGAGAACAATTATTACCTAGTGGATGATGAGAACTATGTTGGTAAGGTAGAAGTTGACACGTTTGACTTTTATTTACTCACTGAGAAGGATGTTGAAATGGATCATGTATGGACAAGTTAGGTGACAATGACTATGTAACACCCCGGTCCCGAAGTGGAACCCGGAGGCTACGTAAACGATACATAACAGAGCATAAACAACATTTACCTTCCAATAATACCCTTACAAACAATATCTATATATCTCGAATCCTCAAAAGAAACAAACATATCAACGGTCAAGCTAAAAGAAATTATACTACCTATCCAAAACCTACTTTCTTGGTAGCTCCAAAGTCTCGCCTCGTTCGTACATCCCTTGGCCTATAAATTACCTGCCGCATAGAAATAAAATGCAGCTGAGCCAAACGCCCAGTGCGCGGATAAACAGATACAGAAAGAAATATATATATCAAAAAATTCAATTATCGAAGTACATAATAGTCCAATATCAGATTCAAAACAAACAATGCATAACAATAATAACAATAGCCAGTCAACCAAAACAGAAGGGTATGATACAAACCGAGCTCAGTATAGTGAACACTTGCTTAAACAAACAAGTAATTCACCCAGAAGGGTTGCACAGGGAGCTGCAGACTCACAAGTGCCAGAAGGTGAATGGGGTATTGGACACTATGCCACCATCCACAAACAGAAACAGAAACAGAAACTAGGGTCACCCATACGCCTCCAAAACAGAATAGCTCTCGGAGCCAACAGAGGGGAGACGCCGTGACAAATCACACCGCCACGGAAGTGCAACGCCACTGGTGCCGCAATGACGCTCCTATGGTACCTCCATAGGTAGTTAGTTACATAATAGCTCGCATACCCGGAACAGAATCAGTAAGCAGTAATAATAGGCCAATACCGAATACAAAGTAAGCAATAGCAATTGTGGCCAACAGAACAAACAATAAACCCAGCATAACCAATAGGCAATGAAATAAACATATCACAAAGGTTCCCAACGATGTAGCAATGTCACAATTGAATAGTAAATGGGTCAAAATGGTAAAAGGAACTTTGACCCGATAAGGCATGAATCAAACAAGATAGGAAAGAATCCATACAATATATGTGGACCGAACAATAGAAATCTCTATAAAGAGATAGATATCCGTACCAACGTCAAAGAAACAAGGCATAATGATCAAGTAGGAATCTATACGAATAACATGAATCGAACAATAACTCAATAAGAATCTCTAATTCAAGAGATGGATATCCGTACCAATAGACTGAATAGGACTCAAATGAAATGAAATAAGGATTCAACCAACGAATCATGAATCAAGCAAAAATAAGAACATAAGAGGGACATCACTTCCATAATCAAGACAACCATATACGAAATGGTCTAAGAATCCGTACCAACGATAATACAGACGGATACGAAGTAAATTAAGAATCCGTACAAAAGGATATGAAACAAGCAAAATAAGAACATGAAAGAGATATCAGAACCGATTATCAGAATAACCACATGCGGAAGGGACTAAGGATCCGTACAACCGAGTATGAATCGAGACAATAAGGAACCTTTAGTTAAGTGATAGAATCCGTACAAATGAATATGAATCCAATCAGTCAAAAACGAGATAGTAACCATACCAATAATTAGATATCATAAGACAAAGAATCCGTACAAACGATAGAGTATAGATAAGATATCCGTACCTAGAATTCACGAACAAAGTCCAAACACACTAGTAGCTTCAAGTTTAGTTCACTTTGCCTCCGTCTACAAATATATATATATATATAATTACCGTTAGTATTTATCCTATTTTACTTGTTTTAATTATTAATGATTTAGGGTGTTCTAGGACCAAAATATATCACTTCCATTAATTCAGCAGGTAGGCACTTAAGCTACAGTCAATTGCCTAAAACAAGTTTAAATCAAGTTCATGTATATAAATATGCTAGTGAATATACTTGAGTGGCAACATAAGCTATTTTAACATGATTGAGTTTGGTTAGAACAGAACACATATATGATCATATTAAACACAGGTCAATTAGTTAATATAGTCAACCTATGTAGCCTTCCCTGTTCCTGATTACATTGCATCTGATTCATTCCGATTCATTCTCCAATATAATTTTAGCAGCTTGAATAGAGAATCACTTAACCTTTAGCAACTCAAGATTTATTTGTAACCCATTAGTGTATTTACCTAATATCAATTAACAGTAATTACAGGTTTGCCAACTGATCTGACAGCAGTAGAATTAAACAAACAGAGCCAACTAGGATTATTTATGCACTGTTATTATGAACTAGTAACTTATTAAGACCCTATTTAGCAACTTCAATAAGCTCCTCAGTTGGGTTTCATTATGATGATCTGAGTTTAAAACTACGATGATGTAGGTACATGCTTATCTCAATTAAAAGTATTTGTTTACTGGAAATTTTAGTAGTCAAACCAAGACACTAAGTACAGATACATTCATGCTCAAATCATTTACAAACAGGAGAAGTATAGTATATGTAACATTGAGACAATAACTTCAAGATAAACCCAATAATACTCTAACCCCAGCCCTCATAATTCCCAACTTTAGTACCTCGTTTACTACTAAAACTCAGTTTTATGATTCTCTAATTCCATGTAATTTACCAGCCAACAAAGTTTATCAAAAGGTCAAAGAGCAGTGCACTAAAGATATTAACTTCAAATAACAGGCTTAATCAGATTAACTTATATGTACCGTTTTGCTGATGCATATATTCAAATCAAGATCTTGATTAGCAACTAGTAATACAATCTGTGTCCTCGGTTACCAAATCAAAACAGAGAAATATTCTGTTATTAATGAAGTTCAAAACACAGATCGAAGGACCTACTGTCATGTTCTAATTTCATATCGAAAATGTATAAGTTGCTGATGAACAGAATCAGAATGTTGGTCTAATCGACAGAATCATCAGAAGGAAATCGCAAGGTATAAGCACAGACCTTTAATTAACTCTGAAAGAAGAAGACTAGTAGGATTCGATTTCCAAATCAGACCTCAATGCCCTTCCCTTGTCGTCGCACAGCCGTCTGCCGTCGCACAATAGCAGCAGGTGAAGCTTCTCTCCCTCTCACGCACTATGTATTTCGGTTTACAGAATGAAGAAATCGAGAATGGCTAATCGTATATATATATACACATCGAGATTCTGTTGAGGAGATGTCGATTCTTCATGTTTATCCCTATCTCCTCGGTTGTTTGTTGCTTTCCGATAAGTCTTACGAACAGGGTCGATGACTGGAGTTGTGAGGGTTAGTGGGTCAAAGTGTAGGTGGGCTCAAAATTGTTAGTCCAAGGTATAAAGGCCCAAGTCTCATTATCTATCTATTTAGCCACTATTATTATTAAAAATTTCAGGGTATTATAGACTATGTGTTAAATAAAAAGGAATTATCAAGTGATAGTGAATTACCTAAAGGTAAGGTTAATTACTTGAGAACACAACTACCATAATCAAACCAACACCATATTCTTCGCTATAAGCACAACATCGTCATCATGCATAGCTTCCTCATCAAGGGTGAACCTTAACCCACCCATATGTGTAGATGCATAATGTGCTTAAAATCTCCCTTCACACACAACATCATCAGGAATCTTCAAGTTTCTACTCTTGTCCCCCTGGACATGCATGTCCAATGAGTCAAGCTAATCACCACATGTAAAATCAAGGAAACTACATTAAATCATTCAAGATAGCTTAGAAATTTAGGCTTAATGATTTTGCAAGGAAACCTAACAATTTTTGAGGTTCAATCGACTCATTCCCTTGTTGCTCTTCGACGACTATTATCAACATTGAAGCTGGTTGTGTAATTGGGCGGGTGGATTCTTATATTCCTTTTATTGTTTAAAAAAAGTTCAACCAAACGTTACTAATAAACATTTGTTTCAAAATGTTTAAAGGACTGATCTTGCAAGTTTTTACCCTAAATAATTAAAAGTAAGGTAACTCTTATTTTAAAATTACCGAACTCTTAATAAAATATTATACATTTTTAAAAGTACTAAAAGTAACATTAGTTTCAAAATGCATGGACCCACGCCCACTGGTCCTCTAGATTCCCTTTTCTTCTCTAGTTTTTTTAACCTAATATACTTGTTTTTATCCCTTTTGACCTTTTCCTATATCCAATCATATTTTACTTGATAGAAAAGGAACATGGCAAAATTCCAATTCTTACAAAAATTGCTATTTTGAATATTCCTTTTGTGTCGTAGAATGTATTCATCTATTTTCGAAGTATAAACAATATTAGTGAAGTGTCAAATACATGTTTGATACTTTAGTGACCAAAAACAAAGTTACTACAGACATACAAATGTTACATCATCCGAACAAAATTACTATAGACATACAGATGTTACATCATTTGAAGTAATGATTACTATCATTGTTATTTAACTGCTATGCTAGTATTATTGACGCACCACTAAGACAGTGTTTGTTTAGCTTATTAAGGGTTTTTAAAGTTATTTTCTATAAGTTAGTTTTTTTAGTTTATTTTCTAACTTTAAGCTTATGATACTTATATAAAGAAAATACGAAAAATAAGTTTGGAAAATAGCCATTAAAATATGTTAAAATATACACCCCTTTAAATTATTGTCTTCACATCAATAATTGTCATTAATGATTTACTTCTACCATTAGACTTTTTATTTTATTTTATTTTTGTTCTCCTAACAAATAAAACTTATAAAATAAAAATTAGATAAAATATTTAATAATACAAAGTAGAAGGTCACATTAAAAAATAGTATTGCACTTTTTAAAATCAAATACAATTTTTTTAAAAGGCTAAATCTAGTTACGTCCATATTAATCTCGAAATTGATTTGTTATTTTGATTAGTACGTAGTTTTTCTCCAATAACTCGTCTTTTGGCATTGATAAAACTTTCAACGCATTTAGCATTATTCGAGCTTCTTCGGATTCTTGCATTGTGTTGATAGCCAACCTCTTTGTCTTGATGCATGGAATCGTTGTTGTATCGACCAATTTTTTCGAGTTGATCAACAAGATCATGGGTGGATGAAGTACCTGAAGACGTACACAATTTGATGATATATATATATATATATATATATATATATATATAGGGAAGGGTTTATCCGAGAACCGTTGTTAGTGCGAGAACCGCGAGAACCAATCTCAGCCGTTCCTTGGATATGGGAAGTATCATGGATGGCGAGCGTGGAGGGATAGGGTGTGGCAGGGTGCATGTGAGGAATTCATGGGTGGGCAATAACATTGAAGGAGGGGGAATTGGACGGCTTAGATTGGTTCTCGTGGTTCTCACGCTAACAACGGTTCTCGCATGAACTTTTGTCTATATATATATATATATATTGGATTTTATACTTTCTTTCTCGTCCGGGTGGACAGAAAACTGGATCGTTACCAATTACCTTGTTGTCGAGATCGACACAAGTTTCGTCTTCAGTTGGCTGTTTGGTTTTTCTACCAACCAACACTATTGGAGGAGCAGCCCACTTTGACGTCAAAAATTCATAAGAGGCTTAAAAAATGCTTGAACCAGATTAACCCGACTCAAACCAAACCCGTATAATCCGACTTTCAAGCCCATGTATAGAATAAGGCCCAAGAAGCAAATTTCAAAAAGAAGCCCACACTTGTTTAACATCCTAATTCATAAACCCACGTATGTATGAACTTTTTAATATCAAATTTCATAGACTGCATGTGACGAGAAAGATGGCACGTCCCCACTCTATGCGTTCAGATCGATTTTTGGTTTCTTTGACGTATCAATCAAAAAGGTCGGCAATCGTCTCATTTGAAGTAAAATCGAACAAGAAGCAGTCTGGACTGTGGTGTTGTATCGAGGGATAGTTTTGATGAAACAAGGTTAACAATAACACGATACGATGTGTTGGTAACTGATGATGGGCTTCATCGGTGACATATAGATTGACCCGAACCTGACTAATCTATGAATGATGTTGTATAGTACGTACCCGATGAAGTTGTTCAAGTGTAGTAGTCGGATCATTCATTTTGAAAGTAATCTAGTCACGCTCGTGTTGAATTCTCACTAAATTAAGCGTTGTATTGCTTTTAAACTCGGAACCAAACGAAGTGGGCGTTTAAGAAAAGACGTGAACACACATATAAGGTAACCACTCTTATCAAATCTCCAATAAGGTACTCATCTATGAATGATGTGGTGTCGCTCTTATAAAACATCAAGAAAGACAATACGCAAACGTATGTAATAATAATAAATTATTAAATTAAACAAACACAAACAATATTCAACATCATGCAATACTTCGGTTAATTAAAAATTTTTATTTTATTTTCAAAAGCTATATTTTGTTTTAACAGGGGTTTTTTTTTTTTTGGAAAACTGAACTATGCTATATATAATGTACATGGCTTAACCATTTTTGTGATCATATTCTATACTTTTATTGACCACCCAAGATGTTTACACTCAACGATTATTAACCAGATAATTTATAGACATTTCAGACATCTTACCACTACACTATCTTGACATAGTTTTGTAACAACATATTGTCACAAGTGTAATAATTAAATATGACAAAAATCAAGTTCATATAGCTTTTGATATAGCACACCGTATAACTATTTTACTCTATGCTTACAATTGTAAAACGATATAACACACATTTCATAAAAATAAATTACCAATGTTAAATGAACATTTTCTTTTATTAAATTAAATAATTACAATAATCTTGGTATTGTTATTATTTTCTGTTTACCACACACTAGTCACGAAAAATCCTAAACAAGTTATCAAAATATGGTTTTTTGTATTCTATTTAGGTTTTCCAGATATCGAATAGTCAATTTGTGAGTGACTCTTATTAAACAAAACATTAACATATTTGATGATATATAAAATTATAATAATATAAAATCTATATAATTTTCTTGAGACTTAATTACTGACTTGGTCTTTATGCTTTTATAGAAAAACTAACTTCACGTTGAAATAAAAAATTCCTGATACAAGATCTATAATTCACATTTTATTATACATATATTCCTTTTGGTAAATAATCGTCAAATCAACGGTCTTTATAGTTGACATTTTTTGGTGTAACAATATGTTAAGAATAAAATTCGTTTTTTAGGAATTGTTAATTAAAATATAAAACTAGTAATTTTCACAAAATAAAATAATTGTAATTAATTTATTTTACGTTATTTTCATAGATGACATCTTCTAATCTTCTAATATATATAAAAGACTAATTTGAAAAAATTATTGGATAATCTGAACCCTTCATTTAATAAAAGATTTAATCTTAGCCGTTAATTCATTTAATTCTAAAATTATGATTTTGACTTTTTAAAGTCAAACTAATGTGAATTAATTTAAAATAACTCTTAATCAAATCAATGATAAATATTAAAATATTATCTATATATCTATATATAAAAGACATGCAAATTTTTTAAAATTAACTATAAATTGAATCTTAATTAACCAATCACAATCTTCAATTTCAAAATTATTCCATCCTCAAAACAATTTTGGAAAGATTAAAAATCGTGGATAAGAGAAATTTGAATTCAATTTAAAATTTATTGGGAGGGGGTTGGATGAAAATTATGAGGGAGTTTTATAAAAGATATGAGGGGGTTTTTAGAAAATGTGAGGGGGTTTTATAAAAATTGTATACTAATGTAATTAATTATAAGTTGTTTATAAATTATGTTTAGTAACTAGTGATATATTTTGTTTAGAGAAAAAATAATTATATATTTACGACCGTCTCATTTTTATCTACGTTTTGGTATAAATTTTATTGTAATATGACACTTTTTTGAAATTAGTATATTCTCATCACAAATGTGATATTTCATTTACTGCGTATGAAAATTCTAATATCTCAAATACACTTTCGAAATACCCGTACGTGTACATGTCAATAAACTAGTAAACAATTAATCACGAAGAACCATAGTCTCGAATTCATGGGAATTACAATTTTTTTACAACCTTTATTATTTTAATTTATATTTTTTTAATTTAGTTATATTTATTTGTATTATTATATTAGACCAAATTTTTAGTTCTATCATTTTAATATATTTTATAATTATTTTAATTTTTTATTATAACAACAAATATTTGACATTATTGCTTATAATTGTAGATATAAAGATCGATAACATGTATAAGAAATTTAATCACGTTATTTGGTATTTCTTCATTCACGTCTGCTCTCTCCTTTCGCGGTGCTTCCATCGCTGGTCTTGAAATTGAACCCGTTTGTCGTCATTTTTTTAACTCTCAATTTTCTGCGTTTTATAATTATTTAGTATCGTTTATTAATGTTTAATATTATTTACTTTTCTAAATCATCCCGTGTGTTACACAGACATGTAACTAGTATATATATAAAAGACTAATCATCATCAATTTAATTATAAGATCCTAGCCTTTTATTTAATCAAAATTAAATCCTAACCATTTATTTTTATTAAATTTAAAACTTAATTTGACTTTAAATAGTCAAAATTGAAACTCAATTTTAAATTTTATATAAGAAGATTATATCTAAGTTGACGTAATTAAATATATTTAGAGTTAAATCTTGATCCAAAATTATATACCCTAATTAAATCCTAATTAATTTTATAGGTTACAATGATAACGCATAAAAAAGAGTTTCAACGAGATTTCATGATCTTTTGATTTTTTAATTCAAGTTTCAACGGTTTATATCTACATATGTTAGATAATTAGCAACCTTTAAATAATACCACATTTTCTATTTTTTTTAAGATAAATCACTCTATTAACTTTGTATATATTAGAACCACAGTCTTTAATGATTTGACATTTTTACTCTTTTCTAAAAGTTAATTAATATCTTTTTGCTAACATTTGCTATTTTTTATTTTCTAAACTATCCGTATATTATACGGGTTTTTAATCTAAGTAACTTTATATAATAAGATACAGAAAAGAATATGTTTGAAATTTTGGATTTAATATGTATTTCTTCGGTGCTTTTTTTTGCCATTACTATTCCATACAATTACAAGGAAAAAAGAACATATTCAATATATAGCTTATGGTCCATATCTTCACACTAAGTTGGCCTGGCGGATTGACTTTTTTGCTTTCCTTTAAACTTGATACTAAAGTTGCCGCAAGTTCAAGTCTCTTTACTTCCATTTACATATTTTTTTTCTACCCTTTTTTATAAACCACTTAACCACGTGCACATGGTTCAAACTTCAGATTTATATTTCTTTTCATTTTTCCTTTATAAAAAAAACTTTCTTTTGACTACTAAAAGTTTTCTTTTTATGAATGTTATTTTTTCCATCTTTAAATGTAAATCTTTATTACTTTTGTCAGTTTTTATTTTACTCTTATTAAAAGATGTTTATTATGTGTATATCTTTTCACGTACAATAATTGTATTTTTATAAATACTTTCTTTTTTCTAAATATTCATTTCTTTTTTTATTTTTTATTTTTTATTAATATGTTTTTTGTAATTACTTTCTTTATTGGTTATACATTGTAACGACAAATTAGATGTTTCGTATATATATATATATCTTTAAACTCAGATACACACAATATAAAAACGTGAAAAGTTAAAACATTATAGTAAACTAAACCCATTTTATAGTAACAAGTTAGAAAACTATACTTAACATAAATACGAGTTTTAATTTAAAGATATTTTAAATCACCTGGTTATAAATTGACTTTTTGTTCTTCGAATTAAAGTTTATTTGCACACAAGGTGTTTGATTTAATGTCAGAGATAATCAATACTCTTTTTTTACAAGAAGATCAATAGTAAATCAAACCAAACAAAGATTATAATACTAAAAGCAATCCCCTCACTCAGCTTCTCGAGAGGCAGAGCCAATTAATACATATCCTAAAACTTTACCTATAACACCTCAACACTTACTTATCACTTGGGAGATTATGTGGTATACTGGTATCCATCTCTTTGGGCTAGCATTTAAGCTAACATTTTTAATAAAGATTTTCATAATGAAATTTTGGTGTTTACTCAACACTTACTTGCATATACAACGAATACCAAAGAAATATTAAAACAATACATAGTACTTTATTTACTCATATTCGACATCCAACTATTTTAAAGAACATAAAACTTACACAAAAGTGTTGCGTGTCAGTCAACCCCATTTCAACCTAAAATGCATTGCCTTAATTAAATTTAATTAAGTTCTTTCTTAAGGGTCTGAACATTGATACTTCATGATACAAAACTTACAATTTGAGTTACTTATGTGCAATTAAAGTTGAAATAACATAAATGAAGAAAAGGGGAATCACTTTCCTAGCTTTAGAATATAACTAATACACATGTATAACTACTTATACATACAACAAATACATATTTACATAACACTAATAATTAATGTATTATTTTTACAGAGAAATCACTTTTTTAAAACTCATACAACCAACTTATTCAGATGCTAACAACCATGAAATATCAACAAAGGTCGTGGTCCTTACCTCTTTTTTATTATAAGCAGGTACAACATTATTACTCTTTTGAGGACTCCTGCAACACATTTATGTTTATTTGCTAATTAATAGCCATGTATCGTATAGTTAAACGTTGGACACAATGCATGCACTCCACTACGCTTTCATACTACCATATATATACAAACTTATATTTCATATAAATTTTGTTGCTTATGATACAATCTATCATACTTTATAACCCAGCGCGAAGCGCGGGCTCATATTATCTAGTTAGTTACAAATGCAAAATTGTAAATGGGACAGCTAATATTTTCCTAATTTTAAATTTTACCATCAAAGTTCGAACATAGAGAAAACAAGAGTTTTGTTGAAATTTTATGTAGAGTAATATGAATTTTGTAAGAGTGCTAACCTATTGACATAACATGTGTATATGAGAAGGGTTACACTCAACAACACTCTTAGACATAAGTCGGAAGTAACGGTTATATATATATATATATATATATATATATATATATATATATATATATATATATATATATATATATATAGACAAAAGTTCATGCGAGAACTGTTGTTAGCGCGAGAACCGCGATAACCAATCTAAGCTGTCCAATTTCCCCTTCTTCAATGTCATTGCCCACCCATGAATTCCTCACATGCACCCTGTCACACTCTATCCCTCCACGCTCTCCATCCATGATACTTCCCATATCCAAGGAACGGCTGAGATTGGTTCTCGCGGTTCTCGCACTAACAACGGTTCTCGCATGAACCCTCCCCTATATATATATATATATATATATATATGGTATATCTATAAGAAACACATTGTTTATAAGAATCTTTATGTTTCTGATTAAATTTTAAGTTTCGTCGAGTCATGATAAAAACAAGCAATTGATCAAGGTCTCATGTGAATTAACCTTAGGAATTTATCTAACTAAATTCAGTTTTGGATTTTAGTCTCATAATAAACAAAATATATAAATCTAAAAGTAAAATTAAGATGTTTAGGTTAGCATTTCAAAAAACTAATTTATATTTTACAGTATTGTATATTGACCCTAGGCTACAGAAATATTTTCTTGTTGCCATCTAAAAGAAAACAAAAACAAAAAAGAAAAAAATAAACCCACTCCTATCTTTTCTTTATGCTTTTATGATATTAGTTATTACCTCCTTCAACGGCCCTCTCTCTCTCTCTCTCTCTCTCTCTCTCACTCACACACACACACACACACATACATACAACACCCATATACATTCCTTTTCTCACACATAACCCCTTTTATCTTTCACACACTTGAGTGAAATGCAAGAACCAAAAAGAAGACCACTTCCCCTTCAAGTTTTAATCTTCCTCAATTAGTTCTTCAAAAACAGGACACCCATTTGAAGATTTGCCAAGAAAGTGTAAACCCATTTGGCATTTCACTTCAATTATGGAAAAGCAGAAACTTTTCTCCAACGAGGGAAACGGAACTGAAATCCCCCAAGCCTGGAATTCCATCTTTGGAATGGGAATTCAAGGCAGTGAACTCAATTGCAGCTCAGGCCAACTTCCCAATTGCCTTTTTAATTCCAATTCTGACAACTTAATTGACCAAAGGGATCTCTTCGAGTCTGCTTTGAGTTCAATCGTCTCATCTCCGACCAATTCCCACCCCGGAATCCCAATTACCGGCGGTGAGAACATTGTTCTCCGGGAATTGATTGGTAGGTTAGGAAGTATATGCAATTCCGGTGAGATTTCACCTCAATCTTGCATTAAAGGAAACAACAGTACAACCAATTCTTGCTACAACACTCCTTTGAATTCACCACCAAAGCTTAATCTGTCCATCAAAGATCAAAAGATTCAAGGGAATTCCCCAATTCCAGGGAATCACCAATTACCACTAGCTCAATTCCCTGCAGACCCAGGTTTTGTTGAAAGAGCAGCAAGATTGTCCACTTTTGGTGGCAAGATTGAATTCCCTCATGTAATGGAATCAGGGAAGGTGTCTAGAGTATCAAGTAGCCAATCTTTCAAGACGGTTGGATCTCAATTCAAAAGAATCTCAAAGGAATTGGGTGATTTCATGGAGGAATCATCGGTATCAGAAACCGAAACCGGCATGAAAGGAGGACAGTGTAGTAATAATACTAATACTAATGGGAGAAAGAGAAAGGGGATGATGATTCCTGGAGGAAAAGGAAAAGAAACGCAATCTAGTACAACTACTACTATCTCTGCTAAAGACATTAAGGTTAGTTTAGTCATTTCATCTGTTCATCAATTCCTTTTGTTCTTGTTCTCAGATAGTTCAAGATTTTTTTAATAAATAATTAATCTTGTGGTCTGCAGGTTGTGGCAGAAGTAGAAAAAGAGGAATCAGATGCAAAAAGAAGCAAGTCAAATGAAGAAAAAGAGGGAAATGAAAAGGCAGCAGAACCACCAAAGGATTACATTCATGTTAGAGCCAGAAGGGGTCAAGCTACTGATAGCCATAGTCTTGCAGAAAGAGTATGCAAAACTTTCCAAAATTAGCAAGATTATTAATAATGTTATCTACTTACTTTGTTCTGTGTTCATATAACAATAATATTTTTCAAGAAGTGTATATTGGAAAAAAAAAACATTATTATATTAGTAATCTCAAACACCCGATGATATAATAACAAACCCAACTTACATTTCTTTCTTTTTCTGAAAAATTTAGGTCAGAAGAGAGAAAATCAGTGAGAGGATGAAGTTTCTTCAAGATCTTGTTCCTGGTTGTAACAAGGTAAGCATAAAGCTTCCATTTTTATCATTGTTATTCATCTTTTGAAGCTGAAATTGAAGCATTTGACTGCAAGCTTGTAATTTGAGATGGGCTTTTGAATTTACAGGTTACGGGAAAAGCGGTTATGCTTGATGAGATTATAAACTATGTACAATCATTGCAGCGACAAGTTGAGGTAGTTTAGATTGATCTAGTACTAAATTTAAATGCTATGTTGAAACATGTCATTTTGATCTTCAAGTTAATATTTAATTATCTTCGGTTGTAGTTCTTGTCGATGAAATTGGCAACGGTTAATCCTAGAATGGATATGAGCATGGAAGCACTTTTATCTAAAGATGTAAGCCTTTCTAACATATTTTTATTTTTATTATAATCTTTGACAAGTTAAGAGGGTTGTTTGGATGTGTGTTTTAAAATTGGTTGTTGAAACTCGAGTAATCAGGATCAAATAATCAGTTAACTAAGCTAAGAATCGTTAATTTCAATGAGCAGGTTCCTTAGATCAACTTATTAATCATCCTACATAATATGAAAAATAACATCACAAATACATGAACAATCAAAAACTGATTAGTGTAAATAATCAGTTTAAACGAATATCGTAACCCTCTTTTAGTTGGATAAGGGTCTATCACATTTTATATACATGACAACCAGGGTAACTTTTATGGAATTTGGGGATAAATTGTTTACTTTTTTGTTTTTTATATTTCCTTTTAGATGATTCGGCCTCGGCTGTCTGTGCCAACCAGCATGAGCCCTTTTGAGGCCTCGGTACAGCCATACCCTTATGGATTCCAATCTCAAATCAATGGTGTGGTTTCTGATGGACCGGAGAATCCATTTTCAATGAACCCTTTAACGGGGCTGATTAACCATAATTCAATCATAAAGCCATCTCACACTGATGGTTTTGGTGAGGTAAATTATTTTTCACCAAGTTAAATGTATCTCAAGATTTTTATATATTGCAATGTGTTTATCTAGTTTCTTTTTAAAAATGGAAAATTTTAGGCTTCAGCATTCTGGGAAAATGACCTTCAGAGTGTTGTAAAGATGGCACTAGGGCAGGATCTGGCACAAGGCTTTCTTGGTGAGTTGACTTTTTCTAAAGTTTGACTTTGTTGTGATTTAAAAAGTCAATTCTATCTTATGTGTGAACTTTTTGCAGGTCAAATGAAAGTTGAGCTATGATACCTTATCATTTGACATGAACGATGGATTCGTGGGGAGGTAATTCTGTATAGAGAGACGAAGAATTGAAGACACATTGTTGTGTTGGCCTCTTTCAGAAATTCATTGTATAACTCTAGACTAATTTCAAGAATCTGGTGGCGTCAGCAGTCCGAGAATGAAGAAACATTGTAAAATTAGTCACTAGTAAAAATGTTGTAACATGGTAACAGAAAATATGTTTAGGGGTTGATGAGAGGATTAAAAAAGCTTTTGCTTCAACCTTTTTTTTCTTATTTTCCTTACCATTTCATAAATTTAATTATTAATTTTCTTGATTTAGTTTTGAATTTTGCTAGATCTCTTCTACTTAAGACGTTTATATTACCCTACACCATCAAATAAACGATATTTATTGACTTGTCTAGCTCGTTTGCTTATCTCTTTAGAGTTTCTGTTACGCGTATTCAAATTAAACGGCTAATAGAAACTAAACTTTCATTGTTTAGTTGCTTAAAATCATTTCTCAACCTTAACTTTTATTTATTCAATAAAAATTTATGTTACATATTGATTTACAAACGAAATAAGTGTTTCATGGCCATCTCTTCAAGGAGGGATCATTTATTTGTTAAGAAACGAAGATATAAAAAATATATAAGTGATAAATAAAGATAAAAGGAGACCTCAAAAAGAACACCTAAAAGATGATGGTAACAGAAAAAAAATGGAGAGAAGCTCCCATTTTGTTAGGTTTCTTGTCTTTTCAAGAACCTTTTAGGTTTTATCAATATTTTATTGAAGATTTTGCATATACATTCACAAAATGGCATTATATGATGATTGCTTCAACTTTCTGGGCCAAACAGGAAAAGGGAAATGAAAGAAAGGTTTTTATTGAATTCCTGATGGTGATTTAACTTGTAGAATTGTCATAATCAATAACAGAAAAATTTATATTCAAGAAACCTCTAAACCATAATTACAAGAACATAGCTTTAAACTATGATGATAGATTGTGTTGAATAGTATAAATAGTTATGTTTTTTGGTATAATTGAGAATTATGATAAAACATATATAATGGAACTTTTGGTACGAAAACTGTTTGTAAAACTATTAATTACTCCTTTCGTCTCAAAATTATTGTCCACTTTTGACTTTATAAAGTTTTTCTTTTTCAACTTTGACCTTAGATATATTTACGAGTTATGTAATACTTGATAAAAATTATATCAATTAAAATACATTTAAAACACAATGCATTCATATATTTTGTATCAAATATTATATAACACAAACAAAAATATTTAAAGTCAAAGTTGAAAAATAAAGATTTTATAAAGTCAAATGTGGACAATAATTTTAGGACGGAGGGAGTATTTATTAATAGAGTATTTTGGTTATTTATAATTATATATTTACACAATCATTAATTACGTCCGGATGGATTTATGAGTTTGACTTGATTTTGCGAAAATACCCTTCATTGATAAGCTATTAGCGAGTCATTAATGAGTTATTCCATCTAATATAGTCCTTGATTTATTTTAGACAATGCCAAAAAATTGATTCTCACAGTTTTTGCAAAAAAAAAATCGGTTCTTGTTTTAACTCTCCCCACATACACATTCACATTTGACAACCGATCTTAATCAAGAATTGCAATAACCAATTGTAATCACAACTAATGCTCATTAATAGGAGTATTTTTGATCATATATATTTACCCAACTATAAATTACGTCCATATGAATGAGTTATTATTAAATGAGGCTTGAATTTCGCAAAATAACCCCTATTAATGAGCTCGGTCATCAACAAGCTATTATTTAGTTATCTGCATTCCACTAACATAAATTCGTTGTTCAAAAAAATTAGTTATCTGCATTCTTAGTGTAACATCCTAAATTAGGGCCTAGTTGTACTGTGTTGTACTATGTGCTTGTATGCTTGTACATTGATTTTAATCAATGTATTTTGTTGTTAAATGTATTGTTTGTTAATTATACGTGATAAAAAGGTGTTATATAAAATAGTAATGTTAATAAGTAAAATTGGTATATTAGTAACTGGTTTTAGATAAGGGTTCCAAATATATCTCCGTTAGGTGAAACGGGTATACGGGTATTAAATTGTAGGTTGAAAAGGGGAACAAAATACCTCATTTTAATTATATGACCACAAAGGTCGGTCTAAGGGATTCTTATCCCCTGGGAACTACTCAAACCCACACAAAACACACAATACACATACTAACTCTCGGTTACACACACACGCCTCAACTCTTTTAAAAATCAAACAAGAAATCAAAGAAGGGATCAAAGGGAGTGGTTGGTTTGTGATTTCAGTATCAAATTCAAGTTCCATCTACAGCTCTTCCACTGATTTGTAAGTATTTTGGATCAAAATCTTGTTCTTGAGTTTTGTGAAGAAGATGGTCAATTTTGATGAATTAAGTTATGTTTTGGTGTTGTTCTTTGGTGTTAAATGAGTCCATAAGTACCATATGATCATAAGGAACCTGTAGAAACTGTTGAATATGAGATTTGGCCGATTGGTATGTCAAAAATGGGATTTTCGGGGCTGTTTCACGAACAGGGACGAAGCTAACTGTAACAGGGGTTACTACGGGCGTAGGAGGTGTTTCCTACGGCCGTAGGCAGGGTTCTCTGCGGCCGTAGTAATGTGTTTTGCATGGTTTACCACCTACGGGTGATGGAAAGAAGCCTTCGGGCGTAGGTACATAACCTACGACCGTTGGTACCCAAAGAATCGCTCCTACGGGCGTAGGGTAAGGTCCCTTCGGCCGTAGGATATGGTTTTTAGGAAAGGAAGCTCTGCGGGCGTAGGGGCTTGCCTCTACGGCCGTAGGTGGTGTTTGGAAGGTGTCCTACGGCCGTAGGACCTATCTACTACGGCCGTAGTAGTTCTTTTAGGTTGCTTGTTTGTTGCACGTTTACATAGAAGCATTAATAGTACTTTTAGATGTTGACTGAACCTACACATGATGTGTTAGGTGATTCGGACGATTCTGTGTGCTCCTGGGATTCCTGGATTCATATTTGCCTCATGTGATCTCGAGGTGAGTACCGGTTAACCTTAGGTTTCGTGATAAACATGTTATAACCATGTTTAAGGTAAGTTATGGTTTATGTGTTGTTAATTTGCTATGGTATACGTTGCTATGCACTTATGTTAGGCTTGAGTAGGCCAATCATGTTATAAACTTGGTATATGTTGGTATTATGGCTTTTTGTAGGCCAATATGTTATGTTATGGCTTGAGGAGGCCACTGTGATATGTTATGGCTTGAGTAGGCCAATTATGTCTATGATGCGGCCAGAGTCGGCCAATACGTGTTCGTGCCGGCACTTTGTTATTGTTGAGGTACGGTGATTCGCGGCCGCGGATCGGGTTCTTGCAAAACCCCGTGCCTCAACCAGGGGCTCTCATTGGACTTCCCCGCTCGTTAAAGGGGCTCTCATCGGACTTCCCCGCTCGTTAATGCAATGGTGGACTGCTACCCGCTCCCCTACCAGCGCGATATTATGGATGTGTTCAATTTCCCCCAGTTTGGATCATTGAGCCGGGCTCACAACCCTGCAAGACGTGGTGGGCACCGGAACATCACTAGCTGTTTGGATAGACTTGTTTGATACTCTGTGATACCTTCTGCATGCTATAACGTTTTTGTAACGATACTTATGTTTAATCGTTACTCACTAGCTATTTATAGCTAACCCCTCCATGTTTATATCCAATGTTCAGGTAATTAGCTGCTGGTGAGCTGGGGTGCCATGTTTTGGTTTGTACTGCCAAAGTTTTTGGGGAACACTACTTTCTGGTTGTTTTCGTTAACTCTGATTTACTGGGTAATGGTCGGCAGATATTTGGTAACTCCGCTGGTGGTTTTGTTTAAGCACTGATACAGTTTATGTAATAACTAAATTTAGCTTCCGCTGTGTTTTGTAAATATATCTTTTGGTTAAACGCATAACTATATTTTATAAAAGTAAGCTTGTGAAACGGCGGCATTACACTTAGATTGGTTCTCGTGGTTCTCGCATGAACTTTTTCATATATATATATATATATATATATATATAAGACGATTCAAACGAAACTATTTTTAATGCGAATTGGACGGCTTAGATTGGACGGCTTAGAATGGGTGGGCAATGACATTAAATGAGTGGGAATTGGACGGCTTAGATTGGTTCTCGTGGTTCTCGCATGAACTTTTTCATATATATATATATATATATATATATAAAAGACGATTCAAACGAAACTATTTTTAATGCGACACAATCTTGGCCATTGATCATAATAAATCAACAACTAATAATTATAAGAGCTCGTTAATGATTTCATGAAAAGACCAAAAAACCGAAAGTAACTGTCCCGTAGGGGTAGCTACCCCCTAACCCTAGGTCCCTAGTAGGGGGGTTGCCGGCCCCTTGACCCTTGCTCTTTGTTACGATGATTTATAATCAACTAAAACGAGTGTGTGTTTCTCATCTCCTAACTCATATTTGTTTATCTTAAAAAACTCTTTTAAGTCTCCCAAAGTAATAACTTGTAAAACTCAATCATAAAAGGCAAATAATTACTTTTAAAAAATGTTTATAAACGATACAAAAGATTATCAAAGTCGATTGTTATCTATCTTTAAAGATTTGTCTACAATGCTAAATTGCGTGACATATGGGAAGATTACATGTTTAGATTTTTCTGATGTTTGATTGTAGTACAGTTGTTTGTGGGGTCAGCTATACACCTAGTTTTGATTATTTGATGATTGATTGATGTCTACAAATTAGAGGAATTTACGCAAAAATATTTTCTATCATTCAATACACAAGTTTGCATTTGAATTTGTGATAAATTGTATACGACTAGGAGTATATATAGTCTGCATCCATACAGCTACGTTGTGAATAAATTTTAATTTTCTTATTGTTTATTTTCTATACTAATAATCGGAGATGGATGATTGTACTTTGACCTTGAGTATTTAATTTAAGGTAGCCTCATGATGTGCTGTAAGCGTATGACTGTGATTTTATGTATTTCGAAAACTATGATATGTGAGAAAGATGACACAAGAATTTTTTTTTTTAAAGTCAATAACCAAGTACATTTTTTTTGAAAGACGATATCAAGGGATACTAACATCCACAATACCCCTACGGAAGTCTGTATTACTTTACACTATTACTTAGTGACAAGTCAGTTTTTTTTTCTCTCCATCACAATAGTCATCAATTAAGCATAACACCGATCATACTAGCCATCACTTGAATGTCTATAGAGTGTTCACAATGATTACTGTTACCACATCGTCACACCATCTTTTCCTCCTATCACATAGTCTATTAGTCAGATTGCAGTTATCATTTCTTTACCACATCAAAGGGTACTCGGTTAATAATTCTTGTTTACATACACTGTAGTCTTAACTGGAGCTGCAAATTCAATGAGCGATACCGACATTTCACTAACTTATGAATTAAATGAGCATAAACAAGTACTATGAAATAAGCTTACACACTGTACCTAAAAGTTGCTACCACTATTATAAATGTAAAGTACATTCTAAGGCAATTTATGGCTGTTCATGATGATTGTTTACAACAAAAAGCCAAACCACCTATTACAATTACAAACACACCCAATCATTTTTTCCTATTCCCACAAGAAAACAAATACATGTTTTCTTTTCATGTAATACTCACTTCTCATAGCACAAGAGATCTTGTGGGTGGTCTTTTATTCCCAGATGACTGAACTACGCTTGAGTTGAAAACTTCAATATCGAGAAACGAAATGTGGATGGACCAACTATTTTGCTTTATGCAAGATCCCATATCATTTTTATAGTTGTTTAACCATATCTAAAATATTAGATTCTAATAAAATAATGTGAAGCATTTTTGGATTTGTTATATAAAATTCACTTTTGTTGTTTATTGTTATTGTGTTTGGTCATGCATGTACTTTGTTTGATGAAGCAATATATATTGTTGAAGTATGGTACAAAGGAATGTAATTAGGGATAAGGATTCTTGTGAAATAGTGAAATGGGGTTGGCCCCTCTTGAGTTATTATCCACCAAATAGTGGTTGAGCCAACTTTTTTTTTTCTTTTTCTTAATATTGACATTGACTTTACATTATTTTAGAAGATGATAAATTGATGCAAACTGTAAGGATTGCCAAACTTGTCACTAGATTTCAATCCTCCTCCCATTTATGAACTAAAAGGTTTTCTTACTTCTATTAAAAAAAAGTTATACAAAAACAAAAATGAGAGAATTTGTATGAACTTGTGGTAGAGTAATGTGAATCTCAAATTATGTATGTTCTTACATTATACCGGAGAAACATATTTATAGTGTATTAGGGTAAATTGTATGAAAATATAATAAACTTTATCTTTATTTTCATTGTACATAACTAACTTTAAAATTTTAAAACAATGAAATAAACTTTCATAATGCGAATAACTTTTTGTGTCTTATATTTAGTTATCATTATATACAATAAACTTTGCTATAATTTTGATAGTATACAATTTGAAAATTATGCAAGTTGTTGTATACTATGTAAATTATGACGAAACTCGTTGTATAAAATGATAACTAAATAGTAGTCGCAAAAAACTTTATTTGCATACAAAAAAAATAATTATAAGAATTGATTTGTATTGTTTTTAAAATTTTAAAGTTAATATTTTAATTAAAAGACCTCTCTACATGTCACCTCTTTATATTTGATAACCTTCAAAATTAATACCTAGATTTCACAAATATAAATAAATAAATAAATATAAAAAATGGTTTTCTCCTTACAATGATTTAGATGAATTTGATGGAATACTTTTGTATTATCTTTGTTTTAGGTTACTTATATAAATTAATATCGTGACTTCGTAAGTGGTCCAACAATTTGATTGTCTGTTAAAGTCCTAATGTGTAGAGACTTGTATGTACATGTGAAAAAAAAACACACACATAATATTATCTATATATATATATATATATATATATATATATATATATATATATATATATATATATATATATATATAACATGTTATTCGTGCGATTCAATATTATGACAAAGTTTTCTTTAGCAAAATGTCCATTTTTTTCAAATTTTCTTTTATTTACATCAACTATTTTATTAATTTTAAAGTAAATTCTAAAAGACATTAAAATAAGAAAAAAAGATTTATATTTATGAAATAGATAGAAATAAGTTAATAAGATTTTGGATATAATTTTGATATGGTGAATAATTATGTTTGTGTGAGAGAAACTAGGAGAGAGAGTGAAATAGTTAAAGATTGAGTGAATTAGATTAATTTAAATAGAATGAAAGGTCAAAATTTTGTTTTGTTTGAATCATAAGAACTCTTAGCGTTAAGGATGAGAGAGAATGATAAATGGTTTATATATTAGTGTGTGTGTGTACAAATTTTAGATTAAACGTTTGAAAATTTAACTTTATATTAAAAGATTTATCTCAAGTTCATTAATCTTGATGATATTATATATAAAAAAATTATGAAAATGTACCAAACTTGTCATGTTTTATTATTGTTTTTGTGTCTCAAACTTTAATAATCTATATAAACTTTTAGTTTGTCGTTATTATGTGTATTAAACTTTCTATTGTATGTATTAAGCTTATACATTTTTTTCGTTTATATGTAACAAAAGTATATAACAATAGCAACAAATTAAAATTTTGATACACACAATAAAAACTTTTAAAGTTTAATACAAATAATAATAAAAAGTTTGCTATATTTTGGCCATTTTGTTAAACCAAACCCTATTCAAAAATTAAGAGAAAGGAAGTTGTAATAATTAACCTTTTGAAATCATGATAAAACTTTCATAATATCGATTTTGATTCATAAAATTCCTCAAATTAGTTCTTGGCTTTATGGATTGACACATAACTGAAAGACATCCAATGGACTGATGCATATACCATATCATGTCAATTGTTGCAAACGAGTAAATATTTCCGCGCTTCGTGGCGGGATTGATAAAATTAATATCTCGTCTACTTTGAATTTATATTTCTTCAATTATTTTATTAAATATGTTAAACGACTCTATAAATAATAATTTAAAAGTTTTCTGAATTTCACCCTAACTTAAAGTAAATAATGTCCTAAAGACTAAATTGTTTTTCATATAAGAAAAAACCACATCATAAACAGTGAAATGGCGCATGTTAATCTCTTGTCAAAAGCAAATATTATAAATCATTCATATTAAATTAAATGCTAAGAAAAATCATATAAAGAAACATAAAGGAAAAGAGAGAAATAATTGGTTAAAATTGGAAAAATATGTATCTAAAAAGTAAATATCATTAAAAAATATAGTAAAAAAAGCCTTTTATCTCATATTAATAAAGAAACAGAAAACAAAAGTAAAAAAAAATAAAATACATCATGACGTCAAGAAGAGTAGGAGGAAATTAAAAAAACAAAAATTGGAGTGGAAGGTGCTACCCAACTCTTTTATAGCCGGCCATCATTGTCCATTTTGTTAGAAAACTGACTTATAATAATATTCAAAGACGCATGTTAGCAATTTTAAGCATTGTTTATAGCGCACTTTAACCTTTTGAGAATTTTATATATATATATATATATATATATATATATTGCTTTTGGATTAAATATATGAGCATATCATATATCTATCTATCTATATACCAATTTTCAGCGACTAATTTTCTCCACAATTCTACTTAATTGATCTCTTGTAAAAATGTAAAAACAAGTAAAATTTGATAAATTAAAGTATGGAAAATATAAACCAAACCATCATCCTCCATTTTATATTATTTATTTAGAATTTATATTATGAATACTGTAACATCCCCAAGATACATATAGAACCTCTTATATCCTCAACGTCAGTTATAATTCGACCTTTTATAAGATCATAATATAACCTCCTCCTATTCTATACGCTGGTAATAGGATACAATTTACAAATGTTCTTAATCACGTACGAAGCAAGAACATAGGAACATATGTTAACCCCTATATGTAGTCTAGTTAAATGTTTGCACTATAAGTAGAGATATTATTTATTTAGTTTGACTTCTTTTTTAAAATAATGTTTCTTTAAACTAAAAAGCAATGCAGTGGTTGAATAGTTTATAAAAAGGCAATGTATGGTTAAAAAAAAGTAGGTCTCCTTTCTAGTTTTTTACCAGAAAGTAAATTGAACAGTCACTTTGACTTGGTAAATAGAAGGGAAAAGATGACTCATGAGACTTCAATGATCAAAAAGTGGGAAAGAAGATAGAAGGTACTAAAGAGAAATATTTCCTCTTTAAACTGAATAAATCATTCTTGAGTAGAAACTTATATGTGTCATTAGTTAAATAAATACTTTCTGTGGATTAAACTTAAAACATCTAATTCATACTAACAAGAATCTTGGACATGTTTAAAGGTAAGTTTAATATAATACAAACTAAAATTTTTATTTGTCCCCGTTATATATACCTCATGGTTTATTGGAAGACTAACTCGTTATCGAATGACCCAAGTGAAAATCATTTTCTAATAATCAAAGCAAACAAAAAACCGTCTTCTACTAATAATGTGTAACAAAAGGTAATAGAACATAAGCATCACGTATTATGTTATTGACATATTATTGAATGAGTGAATGACCCAAGTGAAAACCATTCTCTAATAATCAAAGTGAACAAAAAACCATCTATTATTAATCATGTGTAACAAAAGGTAAAAAAAACATAAGCATCACATATTATGTTATTGACACATTAGCATCTCAACCAGTATCATATAATTGAATAACCTAAATCAAATAAATAGTTACATTTTAAGAAATCAAGTGGTAATTTTACACGTATATTAACCAAATACAACACGATTGAAAAATGCTTTGATATGTTATGTAACTTTAGTACTTTTTTTTTTTTTTTTTTTTGAACAGCCAAGAAAATGTTTTCATTCATAAGATATACTGGTTTGATTACACTGGTAACACTAAAATAACACGGAACTACAACTCTCAACACAAGTTAATATCCTTACATTCTCGTCGAATGAACACAACATTATTTAGTACCAGACCCGCACCTAAACGTCATCGTGGGTAGCGGCAACGAAACTCACAATACCAGCAACACAATACAGAACATCAAGACAGAACAACCTAGGGCATCTACAGCTACACAATACCATAACAAACGTCAAACCGTAGGTGGCAACAACACATCGGCTCCATCCACTTTCGCAACATCCCGGGATATCGAGTCACCCAATACACAATAACATAACAACGTCAGACCGCAGGTGGCACCAACACAGCACCCAGGATGCTACATTAGATCAGAGCCCAGAGAAACAGCAGTAGAGCAAGACCGGACACGACTCCAAGCAACAACAATACCACAAAAACAACACACCATCCTGCATAAAACATAAATTCACAAGTTCTGGAGCTTGGAAGGAGGACTTGCATCAGCTAAAGATAGATGGCCTAGCAAGACAAACAGGGATTGATATGCCCCCTTATCACACCTCGGTACCAAGGAAAGTGCGCACCCTCGGCACAAAAAATGTTACCCCAACACTAGCCTAGGACCATGGCTATTAGACGGGGAAAGCAAAGTGAGTGTGTGCAATTAGACAGTGCCACCATATTGCGCCAGAAACGAAATAGCCACAGTCTCTAACCTACCTACACCACCCTTGTACCACCACCCCAAACCCCTCCCAAAACAAAGAGTAATGACGATAAAGATTACGATCCAACTGGAGACCAGAAAGGGGAATTGTACAGATTTTACCATTGCCCTGCCACACTAAAAGTAACAACCTTCGCCAAAAGAATCATGGCACCCGGTTATTACACAAGGAAACTCAGAGGCTCAAACGGGACCCTAGGCTTACTCTCGGAATAAATATAAATTCGAGAGCTGTCGACAGCTCAGAAACTCTCACCCCTCCTTCACACACACCCTCGATTCTCACATATACTTCGGGCACGATTTCTACGAAAAAATAGTTGGCTCAACGGGATATACAATACCGGGAACCCAAAAAACTCCCAACCCACCTCCAAACCTCCATCACCAAGTGTGCCTTACTCAACCCTTGTAACTTCCAAACCTATTATTGGCACCCCTTCGACTTCGAGCCACTAGCACCGATCACCGAAACCACCTACTCCATATATGCCCCTCTCATAACCGACCCATCCCACAAACACAAAGCCCTCCTGCACAAGCAGCATATGGCGTACAACTAACGATACCTGAGACAAAATACCTCAAGAGTGACTAACCCCAGACACTATACTGGATCACATCGTATGTTGAAACCCACACACCACCACAGTGACTGAAGAACAAAATATACACGACAGAGATCATCCACACCCTATCGAACCTAAACTCACATGCCGAGACCCAATATACTGTGACCAACCACTACTACCTGACCCTTTTTTGTACAGTGACCACCCGACACACGCCACGAGCAAGGTGATTCTGCCCCATCCACTTCTACCTGGCCCTTTATACAGTGACCACCCATAATGGCACAACACAATAAAGTATTGCACCCCACAAGAAGACCGTCAGAAGACAACGGAACCAAACCTGTTGAGTCCCTGTTAAGACCCACAACATACCTATACCAAGCATACATAATGATTACGCTATACCTGCAGGAGACACATACTGGTAACCACGGAAAACCTGCAAACACAAATACTGGTAACCTGGCATAGTTAGTTGGCACACATAACAGATTTACTCCACTTAGAAAACACCGTATTGCACACATACCCATACGTACCAATCTAACTCATACAACCCTACCACACGCCTTACATCACCCAACCCTACACCCAAGCTATCCAGGGCGCCGTTCTACCCATACCCTTTTTTGCTAGGGCATCTGCCTCCATATTCAACTCACGAGGTAAATGAAGTATCTCAAACCCTACGAAGACCTTTAAGAGATCTTTAATTCTACCCAACACATCACCCACCTCCTGAGACGGTTCGACACACCCATTGACTAGACTAACAGCTAGCCTAGAGTCAGTATAGAGTTTAATAGTGTCAGAGTCTACTACTTTGTTGCTCCTCAAGACCAGAAGCCCAAAATATAATGCTTCCATCTCGGCTACCAAAGGGGAACACAAAGTGATAGATTTTGAAAAAGCACCGATTAGGCTTCCGCTGTCCGTTTGTCTAAACACACCCCCAATCCCCGCTTTACCCGCAAAACTACTCACCGACCCATCACTATACAAAACACAACTACCAAACCCCTTTCCTACAGAACTACTGCTGAGCTTGGACAACAAGTTATCACCCCTTAGAACCTCCTCCTGTCTAATACACATATATAGAGAAGACCCTGCTACCGACGGCCATTTCGCGAAACACCACTGGCCAACTCTTATCCACACCAAATAAACCAATCTCTCATAGCACACTTGTTTATTATTGAACACTAGATTATTCCTTTCTGTCCATAGTGTCCACATCACTCCATACAGTACCAGCATCCACACCTTCCTAATCCACCTACTTTTGCACAACTTAGGCCATAACTCCACTAGGTCTACTACACTCCTAGGAATCACCCAAACGATGCCTACCGATCTCATCACATTAGACCATACCTCCCACGATCTATAACACTGTAATAGCAAGTGTACCGTGGATTCGCTCTCTTGGCTACAAAAAGGACACACATTCTCACTTGGCCTCAACACGCCCCTCCTTACTAATTCCGACCTAGTAGGGATACTATTCCAAACCGCTTGCCACTCGAATAGGCGCACCTTAGGAGGTCCCCAGTGCTCCCAAATTTTAGCTACACCATTTACCTCTTCTACCTCATGAACCTGGTTTACCAGGCTACTCACTGAAAATTCACCACTACCTTCGAACTTCCATGACACCCTATCCTTCTGATCTTTCTGCAAGCATTGAGAATTTAGTGCATCCAAAAACTCATTAAATACACCAACTTCCCAATCAAAGACCCTCCTCCTTAAGTTGATTACCCACACCCAACTCGAACCCCTCCATTCCCCAAAAGAGCACACTTTACCTTCTTTTTTAACAACAAGCGCGAAGATTCTTGGGAACCTACTCTTTAAAACTAACCCTCCACACCATCTATCATTCCAGAAATCAAACGAATCACCCTTACCTAACATGACCACAAAACCCTCATTAATTACATTACACAACGAGTGCTCAGAATTACAAACCGATGCTATATTCCTCCAGACATACGACAATTTGCTACTTGACACACCTAACCCCCTAGCCCCTAAGGAGAAGTCCCCATACTTACATTTAACTAAATTCTTCCAAACAGAACTCTCCCCATTCCAATAACGCCAAACCCATTTAGATAGCAAGGCTTGATTCTTCAACCTCAAGTCACCAATCCCCAAGCCCCCATACTTTTTAGGCTTCTGGATTTTGTTCCAAGCCATCATACACATACCTTTCTTCTCCCCACCTTTTGACCATAAAAACTGTCTTCGTAGTTTCTCTAGTTCCTTATACACCCCAACCGGCATACTAAACAAAGACAAATAATACACTGGTAAATTGTTTAATACTGACTTAATCAAAGTGATCTTACCAGCTTTCGACAAGAACCTTGTTTTCCACACCTCCAACCTCCTCTTCACTTTCTGTATCACCGGGTCCCAGAAGGAAAACTTATTAGGGTTCCCTCCTATAGGTAAGCCCAGATAAGAACATAGTAAACTACCAACCTGACAACCTAACAGCTCCCCTACTCTAGACAGTCTCTCCTCACACACATTCACTCCGTACACTACACATTTCCTCATATTAAGTCTCATCCCTGACATTAGGTGGAAAACTTTAAGCACATAGCACATGTTCCTGATCTGATTGATTTCCATCCTATTAACCAGCATTGTATCATCCGCGAACTGAATATGCGAAATCGACATCGAAGAGTGCCCAGCTAGACTAAAACCTTCAAATCGCCCCATCTCCACCCCTTTCCGGAATAGCGAGTTAATACCATCAGCAGCAATATTGAACAGCAATGGAGATAGCAGATCACCCTGCTTAAGACCTCTTTTCATAGGAAACCTTCGGGAAGGGGATCCGTTAACTAACACAGATAATGAAGAAATCCTAAGGCATCCCATCACCCATGATAACCATCTCTCCCCAAAGTTCATTTCTTTCAAAATTCCTAACAAGTAATTCCATTCAATAGAGTCATATGCTTTCTCAAAGTCTAGTTTCAAAAGAATACCTTCTTCCTTCTTTGATTTCATTGCATGTATGACCTCTTCGACTAGCATTACACAATCCAGTATCTGTCTACCTTTAGTGAAAGCAAACTGGAAGTCCCCTATGACCTCCACAATAACCGCACTCAATCTCCTGGCCAGTAATTTCGTGACTATCTTGTACACACTTCCCACCAAAGAGATCGGCCTGAACTCTTTAATAGTGGTAGGCGAACTAACTTTTGGAATGAGTGTGATAAAGGACTCACCTAACTCCCTAGGTAGAACTCCCTCCAAATAAAACCCTTCTAGCAACTGAACCAAGTCATCCCCTATAAGATCCCAGTTTTCTTTAAAGAAATGCAAATTAAACCCATCCGGCCCAGGAGCCTTATCACCGTCACAGCTCCATACCGCTAACTTAACCTCCTCCTTCTCGAAACATCTCTCTAGCCACCTTGCACTTTCCTCTGACAACCTCTTAACCCCCAAACCTAAAGTACTAATACAACACCCACGCCTATCGAAATGTCTCTCAAAATAATTCGCTATCCCATCTTTCACCTTCGACGGTTCCCTAAGAGTCACACCATCAATATCTATATCACTAACCAAGTTCCTCCTAACCCTAGATTTAGCCATAATATGAAAGAATTTAGAATTGCAATCCCCTTTCTGCAGCCATAATAATCTTGACTTTTGCCTGGCCTGGTCAAACTCTTTCTGTCTCCAATGCCACATCTTATCTTTCTTCTCCCTCCATTTAGACCATAGCTCCTCATTGTCCGGGTTAGTTACCCGTTGAGCCTCTATCTCTACTAACTCCCTCTCACACCTAGAAATTTTATCTGATAAAGAGTCCTTATTGAACCCAAACCTCTTCTTAATGACAACTTTAACATTTTTTAACTTAACAACCAAACTACACACTCTCTTAACCTCCCATGCCTTCTGTACACACTCCCTGAAACCATCTTCCTTGCTCCACCAATTGAATACCCTGAATGGGGTAGGACCCCAGTCTACAACCTTCTCCCCTAGAACCACAGGATAGTGATCAGAGACCCTGTCTTCTGTTACCCATTGAAACACAGAGGGACACAGCTCTAGTAGCTCCGCATCAAACAAGAATCGATCTAGCCTACTAGAAACCATTTGCTTTTGATTGTTACTCCAAGTGAACTTTCCATTAGACATACGTAAATTCACCAGACCTTCTGACGAAATGAACTCCCTCGTACCTCCATCAATCCTTGAACACGACGATCTTTCCTCAATGTCTACAATTTCATTCCAGTCCCCTCCCAGGACCCAACACACTCTATGTTGATCTCTTAGGCCCTTCAACTCATCGTATAATAATCTTCTCCTACCTCTATCATTAGATGCATAAACATTACACAGTACCACCTCGATATTAAAAGGTATACATATTCCTTTTAAACAAAGACTATCCTGACATTTAAACACATCTTTTAAATCGAAAAAGCTACGGTCTTCCAATAAACCATGAGGTATATATAACGGGGACAAATAAAAAATTTAGTTTGTATTATATTAGAAAACCATAGTTACTCGACTCATATGATCCAACTGATCTTTCTCTTACCAAATATCTTTTTTAGGTGAATACTTATTAGGATATAACAAGATTGCTAATGCAATAATAAAGGGAATAGTTAGGGGGCAATTGATGGGAGATGTTTGTTTGTGGGGTACATTTAGCATCAATAATGACCAAGGAAGATGGGTCACTAACCAGGCTGTCAACAATTACATATTCATAAATCACACTCTTTGCCTTTCACTTTATGTCTTTTTCCTCCCAACCTAACAATGCTTTTACTTGGGTTGGTATCATGTTTCATTTTGCCTTGGGGAAACTAAGGGACTTACTTCTGTATTCATTAATTTGAGTAATAAAAAAACTTGTTCTGTAAAAGTAAAGGAAAGATGGTATATAAAGTTCTATAATAGCACTCCAACAACCAAAACTGTCACCAATTTGGTTTTAAATGTTAGGGAAGGTCCTTTGTCCAAATAACTAGTCCATTTTATGTCTAAAAAATTTTCCTTGTAAATTCAAATATATAACAAATATTCTAAAAATTGCTAAATCATGTAAATCTAAAATCTTACTTGATCCAATTTATTCATATATGATACTAGATGTGGAAATTACAGTACATTTATTACAATTAGACAGTACGAGTCATATTTCATCTTAAAAATGTCAAAATAGGTCAAAAATAGAAGTTAAGTAAAAAGGATTGGGTTAACCGGATACTCGCCCAACATTGTTTTACTAAACATTTAGATCATTATTGTAACAAATCTATCAATTTAATAATTGTGTTCAATACATGTTTTTCACTCATGCTCAAGATATCACCATCATACCCATTCTATATCTTGATATTCTTTCATAAAAACCCAATCTTCCTACAATTTAAAACCCCAAAAAAACAATGGAATTTCTCTATCTTATTTTGATATGTGTGGCTAGTATTGTTTTGACCAGTCCTAAAAATGACCCTTATTAACCTAAACCAATTTTCACCCATCACTATGCCACTCCATACTGCCTAATAATCTTCTTAAAGTAAGATATTCACTTGTAAACTACCTTGTTTTCTAATCTAATCCTAGATACATTGATTTCCATATATCACCATCATGGCCCATTCTCCTCTTGATATTTAAAAAAGAAACCCAAGCGTCCTACAGATTAAAAAAAGAAAAGAGAGAGAAATTTAGATCATTTATGGCTAGGATTGTTATCTATTTGTTGTTTTCCTATCTTCTGGTCCAATATTACATAATATACCCAAGTGGTCCACAAGTAGGGAAGATATACATATCAAACAAGACAATACCACAAGATACTTGTTCCATGGTCTCCACTGACATGAAGTAGACTCACCACACAACAGGATTCAGGAGGGCTCCAAAGATGGTACTTGTTAACTCCCTGTCTATGCCTTCTTTCTTTTTAATTATACACAAAGAAGCAACAGACATGATCTACTTGAAGATTGCCCCCGATCCAATTCACACCAAACACCAAACAAATTAAATGATAACAGAATTCTAAACTTAGAGTTTGCAATCATGAAATCCAATACCATTTGTCTTTATGTATTTCAGACCCTACGTACTCTTATCTGTATTTTTATTATTTTTAAACAAAAGACTAAATCATCCATCATACAGAGTGGTCAAATGTGATTATTGTAAATATAGAATTGGAAATGAAATCATTAATCTTTTATAGGAAAAAATATCATAGTTCTGTTTATATGGATATATAACAAGAATTTACTATTAGTACACAGATCTTCCAAAACAAAAGTTTGGTACCTAAATGTTGCATCTGTCGTATCCAGAGAACCATGAAATGGGCTCTTCGGGTAATGTAGTTAGCTCTTGTTTGTCCACATTATAGAATTGCTCAAACTCCTCTTTGGGTTGCTGGTCAACAGAGATGTTCGACTCTTCTCTATCATAAATTGGCATATCATAAATGGGGTTTGATGCCTCGATCTTTTGCTTTTTCTTCAGTCTTTCAATCTGTTTGAAAGCATTTTCTGTTTCTCTTTCAGCGTCTGTAGCTCGTGCCTGCATATTTTTTAGAATGTATCAGTGTGACAGAAAAAAAAATACTGTCAAATCTAACACTAGACAAAGAAACACCATCATAAAATATCATGAAAGATTAGCGTAAGGTAAAGATAACTCAGGTATGTTCAGTTAGGTGGTGATTAAAATCAACTATATTGCAACAAATTCTAAGAATAACAGTAGACTCAACACGATCCACTTGAAGCTAACCGCAAGGGAAAGGTTAATATCTAAGATGTAGTGGTGAACAAAATAGAATTGGTCGATATAGAATCCTTGGTCCAAACCAACACACAGAAATATACATCATCAAAAGCCATCCCACCATTCATAAAAATTCAAGTAAGCAATCTTTGTTTACAATGTATTTAAATCCAGCAAATAGGGGAGAAGTTAAAATTTGGATTCAGTGGAAAAGTTTAGGATACTTATTTTATTAGTATTAATAGTACATTTTCTATATTTATGACAACAGCTACTATATGATTTTAGTTTGACAAATTTCCCAGAGGAGGAAATATTGTAATATAAATGGAATATCCCAAACGGTTGCAGTTTTAAAATTCCAGTATCCTTGTCTATTTTGTAACACCCTTATAATTTGCAAAACAGCCGCTATCATTTTAAAAAGTATATAGCTATCAATTAAACATCAAATAGTCACAAAGCCTCATACAGATTGTTAGTGTGACTAGTTGCATAGCCATAAGTTAGTGGTGAAAAGTTCATTTAAGGTAAGGTGAATAAATTCAACTGGCTATTCAAAGATGATTCAAGTAAATTTACAATGACAACAGCTTCAATGAAGTAATAAAAAATTTCAAGCAGCTCGGCTGCAAAAGAAGAATCAACAAAAGCAGCATTGACAATGGAACTAAAGGTGGAAATTCTGACCTATTTACTTACAAATTAAATTTTAAACAAAAAGCTTCATGATAATAATATATTATTCCAATTATAGTCTAAATTTTGGAACAAAATGTTTTATGGAACTAGTGGTGGAAGAAACGCTAGTTTTTCTAAAGAAATATATATAACTTTTTAGACAAAAATGTGTTTCAAGGCCCAGTATGGCCTATTTTGACCCTAACCCGTTTTAAATTGGTTACCTACCCAGCCCATATTATATCATAAGTAACATAATACTATTTTCAAAAGGTAAAACTTTAGATTAAGTGTTCAGAGTCGACCCAATTTGGCCCACCCGGTCTGGACCCCAGCCCATTTTTCTGTTACACAGCCACCTGCGCAATTATATCATAACTGACATACAAGTTAGTTTTTTAAAAGACAAACATTTTGGGCGCAAAGTATTTCGAGTTATCAAGCAAAGCTTCACCCATTTTGACCACAAACGCACCCGCCCATTTGCATATACCTCTATATGAAACCACGAAGAAACTTTAGTGTTGCGAATACTACAAACAGATATAACAGGAAAGTCACCTGTGCAGCAGCAACGGCTTCTTCTGCATCTTTGAGTCGAACAACTAACTCACCAGCAGCTTGTACAGCTTCAGCAGTGTCCCTCAACTGTTCCTGAAGGCCTTTAATTTCATCCCTAAATCTTCTTCTCTCTTTTTCTCGTTCCACCTTCAGAGTCGAAATCTCAGCAGCAAGAGCATTTATAAATCGAGATTCTGCCCCCTTTACTCCAGCTCTAGCAGCTGCTTTCTTCACATCTTCAATTGAGTCTTGAATTCTACGTTTACTTATAAGCATATTCATATGTTTTTCCTCTAAATCAGCATACTGTTCAAGCATGCGTGCATGACCCTCCATTGCCATTTGCATAGCTTCCTTAAGCTCTTCTGAACATTTTCTTTCAGTGTCTATTTCTTGTTTTTGCTTTTCAACTAGTAACCGATTAGCTTCTATTTCATATTTCAATTCTTCTACAAGTGAAATCCATTTACTCTCTTCTTCATTGAAGTAGATTCTCTGAGATTCTAATCTTTGTTCAGCACTCTCCACAGTTGACTCTCCATTGGTTATTTGCAAAACAGGAGTTTGTTTTTTAGCCAACTTAGGTGAACAATCTATATATGATTGAAGCTGACTTCTTAAATCTGTAATTTCTTCTAACAACACATCTCTCTCACCTATATCAAAGAAATTCTTATAACGTTCTAATTCATTGTGTACACTTTGTAACTCGACTTCTTTCCTCAATATTTCTGGATGATTTTCATATTTCTCCTTCAAAATCTGTATTACATGTAGGAAAATGATGCATTAAAGACGAGAAATGGGCTGAAAATAGAGATATAACTTTTGATAGTGAATTTATGAAGGAGTCAATATAGATTAGGTTTTAACTCAAACAGATTTAACTAAAAAAAAGTAGCGAAAATGGCTAGTCAAATGAAACGAAAGGCCCTAAGTGTATTTTTCACGCATACATCTTTCAAAATGTTTTATTCAAATATTTAGATTAATATTATAATTTTTTTGTTTCTGTTAACATTATGAACAAAGTTTTAGCTGATAATAACCCAACTTGGCTATCAGTTTCAACACAAACTGAGAATGACCCATTTCAACCCGAGCCCTTTTGATGCCTTACCCAACCCAACCACCTTGACACCTCAAGTTGAGACAAAAACCAACAATATAAGATACAAGTTGGAATGCATACTTCATGCTTTTCTGCTAAAGACACCAACTCTTCATTTACAAACTCATCAGCCGACAAAACACCGTTCAACAAATTCTCAAGTCGAGCTATTTTATCTTCCTGCAACTGCCCAATAATAGAACTACATTCCTGTTCGTGTTTATACTGTTGCACCTGTGGTGAAATAAAACTGGTTAAAGGGCCCAAAAAATTATTTCATGTTGGCATTGAGCAACCAAGTGAATTTAGGTTGTGCATTATATCCTACAGGTCTAATGTGTCAAATAAAAAAGAATAGATATAAGATAATCGGGTCAAATGAGTCAAACGGATTTAAAGTCACTTGAAGACTATTTTCTTAGTTCAAGAAACCACCTAAGTTATTTTATTGAAAGATTCAGTTTATTATTTAAATATTGTAATAATATTAATTTCGTAATCAGAATTGACAAATCAATTAATCATATAACATGGACATAAAATGCATTTACAGGTCAATCCAGCCCAAGCATCTTGCTACCTCTAGGAGAAACAAGCATACCAGACGATTTAGTTGCATAATTTCAGCGTTTTGTCTGGTGCAATACTCTTCTAAGGCCATTTCTCGCCTTATCGCTCCAGCCAACACCCTTTCTACAGCCTGCAAGGATGTTAAATATAAATAAGACCAATAATAAAAATATATATATATATAAGCTAAAAAATTTCATTAAAAATCATACCTTTGGAACAATGATCTGCTTTGACTTATTATCAGCCAATGGCGATTCATCAACGGGAACCAACTGCAGATTCGAATCACCGTTGGGCTCTTTCACTTCTTCTGAGTTTCTACGCTTGCAACTGCTGCACAAAAACTCATCATCCAGAGAAATTGTTTGCACACCAACCTCTTTCTTAACTGGTTTTAGTTCAGATGCAGCAGGTTTGTATGAAAATCTAAACGACGAACGTCCCAGAATGGAACTTTTTCGATGTTTATCGATCACTTGAAGGCCATGATGTAGACTGGCAGCCAAACGATCAGTTTCTGCAAAAGCACTGCCACTAATATTTGCAAGGTCATTTTGAGCAGTCGCTATTAAGGAACTCCTCAAACTTTTCCTGCTGCTGCTAGTAATTGTTGGTGAAACACTCGGAGTTGGAGATTTGAGCGCCAGGGTTACTTCAGATGGTGCTATGGTTAGGTCAGGAGTAGCATCATCTGTGGTGGCATGATTCTCTAAATCTCGATCACATGTGTCATCATTGGGCTTCCATGAAGAATCTTGATCACATGTTTTATCTAATGAATGGACCAAGATTCCCTGATCACCAGTAACAGCTGTAATAGAAATTTTGTTGTTAAGGCTTCTGCTTCGGCCTTTGAGACATATAGGCTTAATAATTACTAATTACTGTTTTACATCTACCTGATTCCATGTTTTTGCATGCTTCAGAGGCTGCTAAAATAACTTGCTCAGTTTCCTCAACTATTTCCATTTCTTCATCATCATCATCATCCACGCGAGGCAGCATCATTGGATGATTCAGGCTAAATTTCAGAAGATTTAAGCTTCTGCGAGCGTTCCAACCTGTTGAATAGCCTGCACCTGGATCAGCTTGATTACCATTTGACTTCATGCGCAGCAGTTCGTCCTATTATTTATCATTCCCAATTAGTAGCAGTATCACAAATGTAAACAGTAGAGGTGGTAATTTCGATCTATTTACTTATGAATCACTTGAATCAGGTTATGATTTCTCTCTGCCTGGTAAATTTTTCGTTTTTAAAACAAGCGTAAAGGAAACACGTCGAATAGGTGGAACAGGTCACAAGTCAACCACAGTGTACTTTTTAATGCATAAAACCTCCTAAATTAGATTACTAGTGAAATAATAAACTTGCGTAGTAATATTTGGCACACTAACTAGAATTAAGAACTTTAAAAAGTTATGCAAAAGGAATGCTGGGTCAACCCGACCCATTGTGAACCAGAGTCCCAGACCACAAATTACTAGTCTTGACCTGAACCCATTTTGACCTATTACCCAAGTTGCTAATTGTGCCACCTCTAGTAACAGATAATACGGTATCCTAAGCGAGAATGAAGGGAAAATGTACCTTCAGTTGCCTTATAACTTCACGCAGTGATTTGACGTCATCTTGCATCTGTTCATTTATAACTGCCTTATTTTTAATGGCCTTAGCACGCTGAGCGAATCTTAGGGTACTAAAAGTCTCACTCTTACAGCTGTACCAGTAAAGTATAAGATATCAGTCCTTGGCTCCTTGCACACCTTTGTTTAAAGAGTTGAAATATATAGAGGACTAGAGGAGGAGGAGGATAAAGAAAAAATCATGTTACCTTTGTGCCGGAGAGATGGCACAGACCATAGCAAGTTTTGCATTACCACCAAGAGATTCCTGCAACAAAAATGTCAACTTTGAATCTCTATAAGGGATGTGTCTTTGCTTTCCTGTTTGGGAGACCTCTGCTAGAATATTAATTAAGTTTCTGCAAATGAAACACGTAAGACTTCAATCATAGTTGCAGAAGCGACTTAAAATATGCAACAAAAAATCAAATGTCATACCCAAGTTGTGAGAGTGAACGATTAATATTTCCAGCTTCTTTTAGGCGTTCTCCAGCTGCCCCGGTCAACTTTTGTCTTTCTGACCCGGCAAGATCAACAAGGTTTATTCGGCTTGTTTTAAAGGAACTCAAACCATCCATGCTCTGAAGAGAATAAATTTTATACGGGTGAATCAGGTAAATCAGAACAAATATACAATTTGTTTGTAGTAGCTGCTATAAACTATTGACAGGCTTTGTCATGCATGATGCATACCACAAAACAAATAGCTTGAAAATCTACTCTATTTATCAAAAACCTTATTACCTTGCATCTTGATTCAACAACACATGTAAAAACACTGTGTGATCTTGAACTCTCCATGTTTATGCTTGTAGCTCCTGTCCTCCTATTTGACAACCCCTGCATAGATTAACAGAATTTAGTTTGTATGCATGAATAACAGTTTAAATTTCCATCGTTTCCTCAATAAAATGCCGTAAACTCAAAAAAATAGATAGCATGTTAAAATGCTGTCAAAAGTTGCACTGTCTATTTCCCAATGCTGCTTGTTTTGAATTCAACATATACCACTTTCTCATAATCTCATCTCCCATGCTTCCATTAGACATAGATGCTAAGTAATTATGGACAAACGAACATGGTGAGATTTCTATAAAAGTTTAAATGGAGTTAAAATTTTAAGACCTCAAGACGTAATAAAGCAGCATTGTTCATTTTGCAACTTGTTAGCCAGATTTGACATTGTGATACAAGTACAAGTTATCATCACTATACTGAAACAGCAACCAATTTATGAAATAGATGGAAGTCCTGCTTTTGCAAGGTCTTTCTAAATTCGATCATACAACTTAGTGTTCAAATATATGAAAAACCCTTGAAAGGGACCCGATTGTGGTACGTACACAAGAATTAGAATTTACATGTTATATGAACTACAAACAGAGGATGGTGTAAGAGCTCTGGTTTGGTCAAATCACTAGCATGCCATGTTTTGTTATATATTGTTTCAAAGTCAAGAGTAGTCATTGAACTAAAAACTTATGGATCATCACAACAACAAATTTAATAAAAAAAGGATAGTGGGTATTGAAACCTTTTTCAGAAGCTGGGTCACATCCTTTATACTGAGAACAGACTCCTCAGTCAGATTTTCTACATAAACACCTGTTTTGGTATCTTCTCTTATCTGAAGGTTTTTTTGAGCTGGATTTAACAAATCAGTAATTTGTTCATTGTAGATCTGCAAACACAATGTCTCTTAATTAGGCTAACTGTAACAGCAGAATTTTAATCGTCAAATGATAAGTAAACTATCATGTTACCTCAAGAAAAGAACAACGACATTGATACACGAGTTGCTTTTCAACATGTTTGCTTTGTTCCTGTGAAAGTTTTCAATTGATTCAGGAGATAACAAGACAAGTAGACGCTTAGGAACCCAATACAAACTTGATCACAAAATTAAGGATGGCATACAATCTCACCTCAGAAATGCGGGAAAAAAGTCTTTCAAACACACGAGGCGTCAAACCTTGTTGATCACTAGATGACTTGTCTTCCAACAATGCATTGGCTGGTCCCCAAATTGTGTAGGTCTTGCCACTCCCAGTCTACCCAAAATTTTTAACATGGTGCACAAGTAAACACAAATAAGCATAAAGACCTTATAAAGAAAGTTGTTAGGTTCATAGTCAGAACATATCTATACAAGGGAGACCAAATAAAACCTGCCCGTATGCAAATACAGAACTGTTAAATCCAGCAAGACAATTTTCAACAAGGGGAGCTCCTACAAGTTGGAATATATCAACCTGAACAGACAAATAGAATGCAACATAAAAAATAATAATTACTTCATCCAGATTAAAGTCTAATTTCATATATAAAGATAAACAATGAACAACTAGCCTGAGTAGAAGCTGCGTCTGCTACTGAATCAAAAGTAAATGGTTGCCCAAGAATCGACAAAGAATCAGCAGAAGTCTTCTGGACTATAACTTCCCCCTCTTCTTCGTTCTTGTTTGGTGGCCTCATTCGCACAACAACCTAGATTGAGCCAGATCACAAAAGATTAAGTATATACCTTACTATGCTGCCAATCAGCTGATAATTACAAGTGTAAAACAGCATTGATGTTTAAGTTCATGAACAATGTTGCACTAGTAGGGAGTTTTGAAAAATAAGATGATGTCTAATAGATTTACCTTGACTCCCGTATCAGAAGATCCAGAAACGCCATTTTCAATTAGAAAATCATTACTAAGCTTCCGCTTAAGAGAATTTGACGGAGGAGGTCGTGGCGGAAGCGGAGATTTCAACTTACCAGCACCGACAGGAGAGGGTTTACCTGAAAGACACTGAGAAGGTGACGAATCTGGAACGGAGTTGAGACTCTCAGACGGTGGAGCATTTTCTTTGGAAGATTTCTGCTTTCGGCTAGGAGATTTCTTAATAGGGCTAGCATTTGATGGTGGTGTGTCAACCGAATTCTCTCTCAAGATCCGTTGCTTAATGTGCTTCATCTTTACGAAAACCTAGACCGGAGTAACGATCTTCTAGATGGTGTGAGGAAATTAGGGTTCCGGCAGACAATTTAGCGAGAAATTAGTGAGAAACACAGAGTAAAGAGGGAGAATTAGATTTAGCCGTTGCATAGGGGTTTTGGGCGGATGGATGATTTCAAATCAAATTGGGGATCCAGGAGTTGCTTTAATTGTTCTTCCACCCTTGTAATATGATTGAAGTGAATTCTTGCCCCTTCTATTTATTGTAATATATATAGTAACTACCCTTAAAGCCAGACTTTCCAAAATAAGGGTTACATTTATTTTTAATTCTTCTTATGCTTTAATAATCATTCAAAAAATTGAAAATGTAATTATGAGAATTGGCATTCACTCCCTCTCCTCATGATCATGTTTACCATTATTACAACTTTGGTATCATATATTGTATGTTAGATAAAATTGTATAATGTATACATTTTGGTAATATTTCATTTTTAGCATGATGAATTAAATAACATATTAGCGTGTATATGAAATGTATGAAATACATGCAAGGACGTTTCGAGATTAATAGAAGTTAGTTGCTAGGGATGCATTTTCGTTAGAAGTTATTCGTAGACTATATGTTATTACTTTCGGTCTTCTATCATCGAATGAATGCTGTTCTTGTGTAACTATTCTGAAGATGCAAAAAGTCCAAGTTCTAGTTCAAAAAATCTAGAGCGGTGGATCAAAGTATGATGTGTTTGTTAAGCTCGTACGTGTTGCATTTGTTAAATATAAAAGTCACCAATCAGCAAAAACCAAAATGATTTGATGATTTAATTTTTTTGCGTACATGGTTTGAGATTTTGGGTCTTTAACATTCATAATGATATTTATATAAATTTTAATTTATTAGTCCTTTAGGTTGTTGCAAATGATCGACTAACTCGTATTTTCACTAGTACATATGAGGGCAAAGTACTAAAAAATACAACGAGCTTTACTAAAATTGTCAATATACAACCAGCTATAATGTAAATACAATCAACTTTCTTTTTTTTCATTGTATGCAATTACTAATTAACCTAGTGAACAAGTTACCAATTTTATCTTGAATTTTTAAACTTTTTTAATTGTTATATTTATATGTTCTTCAAGTTTCATTGTATGTTTTTTAAGATTCTTCATGATTGAAAAAAAAACAAATAAACCAAGAAACCTTGCACGATTGAACCAAAGTAAATCTTAAACAAAAAATATAGTCAGTTGAAGCCAATATAGTGAACTCCAAGAAATTGTAAGTTAAATTGAATAAGTTTTAATTTAAAATTATACCCTACTATCCAACATGCTCTACGGACGTCGGTTTGGGGATGTCAGTCGCCGGAGTGGCTTCAACGACCGGTGGGTACAAAGGATGTCTGAGCTCAGGGTACAACATTCACGAAGAGAAGAAGGAGGTCAAAGTAGGATGCAAAATCGAGGTGTTGGGTCAAGCGATAAGAATGGTCACCGGAGAGAAACAAGTCACACAACAGGATGGGTATCGGCGTATGTTACCAACTTTCCGAACCATTGGGCTTCAACGGATATGTGGAAGGCAATGAGGCACCTGGGAAAGGTTTGCGACGTTTTTCTCTCAAAATCACAGAATCTACAAGGGAGAAGGTATGGTTTCGTTAGGTTTTTAAAAGATAGGGAGGGTGGTATTAGATGGGAGAAAATAAACAATGTGTTCTTCGGAGACATGAAGGCTGTGATTAGGGAAGCTACTAAAAGAAAAAGTTCTTTCTTAACCAAGTTTGATGCATCGAAGGCTACAAATGATACTCGAAAGGTTAGCAATCCGGGTAATACAGCGCTACGGGTAGATGGGAAGACGTTCAAGGATGCGTTGCTTAATGAATCTAAAGATGGCAGGTATTGTAAAGAAGCAGTACCGGAGCTAATCAGGAATGCTTTGCATGGTAAAAGTAATATGCCAATAGTAGACAATGTAAAATACAATATTAGGTTTGACACTTCTGAGGATGATCGTGCATGGCTAAAAAGCTGCCTAGTTGGCGAGGTGACTTTAAGCAGTCCCCGGGAGGTTGTTTTTGTTCTTACCAATCTAGAGAACGTTGGAATGAAGCATAATTTTGTGGCTAAAACCATGGGAGGGTGTAGGTTCCTACTACAGTTTCCCGATGAGAAAGAGAAAGCGTCTTTTATGAATATCCTTGATAAGGAGGAAGAAGAGATTTGGAACCTATTCGAATGGATCAAAGAGTGGTCCGAAGGTGATGTCGATGTCAGCTCGCTTAGATGGATTAAGGCAGAATGCGTGCCCCTTCATGCGTATAATATTCGTTTTTTTTAAGAGTTAGCAGGCCGGTGGGGATCGTTCATTATGGTGGACGATGACAGTAGGTTAAGGAGAAGACTTGATAGGGCTAGGATGTTGCTACGCACGGAAAGAACGGAGTTTCCGAAGTATGCAAACGTAAAGATCGACAGTGAAGTGTATCGTATTTTTATGTTCGATGAGGGTCATGATGGTCGATTACCGACAAGTGTTGCGGAGGTGGATGAGAGCTCAGGCGTAGCAAAGTTCAGCGAGAAAGAGGATACGAATGGACAGTCCCACGGTGGCTCTGATGTTGGGTTTGCGCACTCGTCGTCGCCGGAGAAGATGATTGATGGAGGGCATGGAAGAAAAATCGTGAATCAGGGAGAAGTCGAGGGGGCTACGGTGGAGACTGGGGAGTCGGGTTTACAACGTAGGGTAATCGAGAGGTTTAGTGATGGGGGTGTAGTGGTGAGTACCGAGGGCGACAAAGCAGATGTACCTAATAATATAGAGGAAAAAACGGCTGAGGATAAAGGTGATGATGGGTCCAAGGTAGATTGCAGGAAATCTAAATTTGCAGATAATATTTACGTAGGTGATGGTGTGCCAAATGCAATTAATAGTGGAGATGGTGGGGCCAATGTTGAGGATAAAGGTGATGGTGGGTCCAAGGAAGATTGCATAAAATCTAAACTTGAAGATAAAATTTTCGTAGGTGATGGTGTGCCAAATGCTAGTAATAGTGGAGATGGTGGGCCCAATGTAGAAAGTGGATTCCATGTCTTGATTAATGATAAAGATGTGGGTAATATAATCGATGGGCCCATACTCAATTCTATACAAAAGGAAAAGGTTGGCAGATTAGGAGATGTAAGGCCCTATATTTCTGAACTTCATGGTGGGGATGAGGTTTCAAATGCGGATGGGAATAGGAATAAAAATATAAACAGTGAGGAAATATTATTCAATGTGCAAATTCATGAAGTGTTTGAAGATAATGATAGAGTTTGTGGAAATATAGACACTTAAGTTATGTCATCAGATGAGGATTATACAACTCGAAGAAAAGAATTGCTGCAGGATAAGAGCCTTTCTACTGACGAGTGGATAGATTTGGCTTTTGACAGCAGAAAGGGTAGGAAAGGGAAACGCGCAGTGAAAAAGAAGAAGGGTAAAGGGAGTAGGGTTTCGATTAATGGCAAGTCCAGAACTAGGGTGGTTGGGAGTCCTATTTTTTCGGCAGGAGAGCAAAGCGGTCAAGTAGGATCTGATGATGAAACAGAGAGGATAATGGGTATTATTGCTGATATGGGTTTTCAGCTGAATGTCACAAGAGAGGAAGTAAAGAAGCGGCTGCGAGGGGACAACTGCGTTATCCAAGGACTGTAAGTCCTTCCTGTTGTGTTATTTGTGTTTGATATTTATTCCAATGTTTATGTCATTTAATGTTAATGGTGTGGGTAAGGGCCCTAAAAAAAGAGCTATTGTTAAGGTAATCCGTAATATTAACCCTAGGATTGTGTTCTTACAAGAAACTAAAATAACCAATCATAGTGAGAGACTTGTGAGGGGTTTATGGGGGGGCACTGATGTTGGAGCGGAATGGGTTAATGCGTCCGGGAGATCGGGGGGCATCTTGACGCTATGGGATCGGAACTTTTTTGACTTGAAAGAGGTATTTAGAGGTCACCATAATTTGTGTTTAAGAGGAGTGTGGAAACCATTGAATACGGTGATAGTAATTTGTAATGTCTATGCACCTAATGATAGAGGTGGTAGAAGAGAACTTTTTGATGAGTTAAAGCAATTTAGAGAACAAAATAGGGTGTGATGGGTCCTGGGTGGGGATTGGAATGAAATTGTGGAAACAGATGAAAGATCGTCTTGTTTCAAAAAAGACGGGGGTATGAGAGATTTTGATGAGTTCATAGAGTCTGAGTGTCTGGTTAATATTCCTTTGTCTAATGGAAAGTTTACATGGAATAATAACCAGAAGAGATTGGTGTCTAGTAGGTTGGATCGCTTCTTGTTTGATGCGGATTTACTGGAAAAGGTCCCTTCGGTGGCTCAGTGGGTAACAGAGGATAGAGTATCGGATCATTACCCGGTGGTTCTTGGTAAGAAGGAGTTAGATTGGGGTCCTACTCCGTTTAGGATGTTTAATTGGTGGTCTAAAGAAGAGGGTTTTAGAGAGTGTGTTCAGAAGGTATGGGGTGATAATAGGGCATGTAATTTGGCAGTTAGGTTAAGAAACACCAAGGTGGCAATCAAGAGGAAGTTTAGATTCAGCAAAGATTCCTTATTGGATAGAATCAGTAGTTGTGAGAAGGAGTTAGTAGAGATTGAAGCTCAGAGGGTAGTTAATCCAGATGATATGGAGATATGGAAAAAGTGTAGACAGGTGAAAGACAAGTTGTGGCTTTTGAGACAAAAAGAATTCAACCAGGCGAGACAGAGATCGAGATTACTTTGGTTGCAAAAAGGGGATTGTAACTCAAAGTTTTTCCACATTATGTCTAAGGTTAGGGTTAGGAGGAATTTGGTTAGTTCGTTGGATATAGAGGGCAGGTGTCTTAGTGATCCTCCGGTGGTCAGAGAAGGGATAGCAGATTATTTCGAGAAACATTTTGATAAGCGAGGTTGTTGTGTTAGTACTTCGAATTTAGGTGTCAAGCGTCTAACGGAGGAGAGTGCGAGGTGGTTAGAGAGAGGCTTCGAGAAGGAGGAAGTCAAGCTTGCGGTATGGAGTTGTAATGGCGATAAAGCTCCTGGACCAGACGGTTTTAATTTGCACTTTTTTAAAGAGCATTGGGACCTAGTGGGGGATGACTTGGTATTACTGCTAGACGGGTTCTATTCCGATGGAGTGTTACCTAAAGAGCTAGGGGAGGCTTTTATAACGCTTATCCCAAAAGTTAGTTCCCCTACTCAAATTAAGGATTTCAGACCGATATCTTTGGTGGGTAGCGTATACAAGATTGTTACGAAATTGCTGGCAAGAAGTGTAACACCGCAAAAATACAAGCCATATTTTTTTTTTTTTTAAATCACAGCGTAAGTAATACGTTATAAAACTAAAACGAAAATAACATTAAAATTAAAGCCAACACTGTACAAACATACAGTACTTCTTTTAGTGTTACAAAACATTTATAAAGTATGGCTCATCATTCTAAAACCCAAAATATCAGAGCTACGGTCAAACTTTCCCTGTACACAAAAGCTGCAACCTACCGTGCCCTCAAAACCTGAAACAGATAGTTAAGGTGGGGAATTAGCACAAAGCTAAGTGAATGAAAATCAAGCCACAGGCAATTAAAGCATAACCACAACGATCACAAGAACAGTTTATCTCAAATATCAAAGGACCGGTGGCTCTGCCGAGCCTACGATCAATGCTGGCCATAGCAATGATCTACCGATAGCCATCTGCTAACTGGCACAGTTAAACCCCCTCTGCTACAACAAATGCGACAGAGGATCTAAAACTGCCTAACCAGAAGCAACTGACCCAGCCCAAAACCACGCTTAGCTGACCTCTGCCACAAACATCATGAGCACAATTTCATGCCTTGATACTCATATCTTGGACACAATTTCAATAATCATCACATAACCAATCAAACAATCATATCAGACTAAACAGTCTATCGCATGATTAATCGTATAAAATCCAAGTAACCATAACAGTTACAACTAGGACCACTGGTGCATTAAAGTCCACTCACCTGTGTTCTCCAACACCACACTCAGTATTCTAATGTCACTGAGCCTTCTCGTTTCCTGAAACACATCATAACTTAGTCAGTAATTGGGATTACATTCCAATCTACAAAAACGACAACTCTCATTGGCTACAAGCAATAAGATTACATAATTAACGTCTGAGTCACTACGCACGTAATGGACTCCACTTCGCACGTATTGAACTTTCAAACTTACGAAGTGGCTAACCCACTTCGCACGCAATGGGCACTGGTACGCACGTAGTGGAACTCACTTCGTGCGACCAAAACCCATCGACATCATCTTCTTCAACATTCACTTCGCACGTAATGGAGTCACTACGCACGTAGTGGACTCCACTTCGCACGGCCAAAACACAACATTCAAGAACTTCCTAATCAAAACCCGACATAAACAACACAACACACCTCTTGCTCGAAAACCAACCGATAACTCTCGCTTTAGAACTCGAAAACAGATTCACAGACTCAAGTATGTATGTGTGAGCAAAAGGTTCTTTCTCTCTTTTCTTATGCAGCCAAACAAATGAGAACTCACATATCAAAAGCTATATATATAAGTCAAGACTGAACACATTTCACTACACAGTGCAAATACTGATATCTAGCATACAGGAACCTAATTAAAGCGGTCCTACTCAAGTCAAAAACAAGCAACGAGGTAATATTCGGGACCCTCGTATAAAAACGAATCATATGGTACCAATATCATATAAAAATATTAAACTAATATTTTTACCTTTTACCTCGCGGTCCAAATTAAATACCAAGCAAGCATCAAATAAATATATAAATAAATAGCAAATAATTATTAACAATCAAATATACTAATATAAACAATTAAATAACTTACCACCGCCACGAAACAACTAGGCCCTAAACGCGGGTGTTACAAATCTCTCCCCCTAAAGAAGATTCCGTCCCCGGAATCTCATCGCGCTCAAATAGGCTAGGGTAGCGGTTCCTCATGTCTGCCTCGATCTCCCATGTTAAATCTGAACCCAAACTATGCTTCCATTTAATCAAAACCATAGGAATCTCTTTCCTCCGAAGCTTCGTCGTTTTACGATCAACTATCTCAACTGGTTCTTCTATTAATCGCTTTTTCGAATCAACTTTCAGATCAAGTACTGGAAGAATCTGACTTTCATCCTCAACATTACATTTACGTAAGTAACAGACATTAAAAGTATCATGAATACCCGCTAACTCTGGTGGAAGATCAAGAGTAACAGTCTGGTCGTTGACTATCTGTCGTATACGAAACGGACCAATGTATCGTGGAGCTAGTTTCCCACGTTTACCAAAGCGAATAACCCCTTTCCACGGAGAAACTTTTAGATAAACCAACTCACTTTCAACAAACGTAACTGGTCTGCGGCGTGGATCTGCGTACATCTTTTGTCTGTCTCTAGCAACTTTCAACTTTTCCCGAGCAATAGCAACTTTCTCAGCCGTCATCTGAACAATATCGGGACCCGCAAACTGTTTCTCACCTGCCTCTAACCAACAAGTAGGAGTACGACAACGACGACCGTATAACATCTCATAAGGTGGCATACCGATACTCGAGTGATAAGAATTATTATACGCAAATTCAATCAAAGGCAAGTGTGAATCCCAAGACCCACCATATTCTAACACACAGGCGCGTAACATATACTCAAGTGTCTGAATAGTACGCTCACTCTGACCGTCTGTCTGAGGATGATAAGCTGTACTCAAATTAACACGCGTCCCCAATGCATGCTGTAAACTCCTCCAAAAGTTAGAAACAAATCTGGGATCTCGATCAGAAACAATAGAAAGAGGAATACCATGCCGTGATACAATCTCATCGATGTACAACTGAGCTAATCTGCTGAGTTAAGCTGTCTCACTGGTGGCAAGAAAGTGAGCACTCTTCGTCAAACGGTCAACAATCACCCAAATTTTATCATGTTTCCGCTGGGTACATGGAAGTTTGGATACAAAATCCATCGTGATGTGTTCCCATTTCCACTCTGGTATCTCCAACTGTTTCAAAGACCCGTAAGGTTTCTGGTGCTCTGCTTTGACCTTAGCACAAATATGACACGTTCCCACAAACTTTGCAACATCTGTCTTCATAGTAGGCCACCAATACAACACTTTAAGATCGTTGTACATTTTCGTGCTACCAGGATGAACAGATAATCTTGACTTGTGAGCCTCTGCCAAAATCAAACCCCGAAGCTATCCAAGCAATGGCACCCACACACGGGACTGATAAGTCTTCAATCCGCGCGAGTCATTAATCAAATCATCTTTTCTCTTCATCATAATCTCTAACTTCAGATTTTCATCTTTTAAAGCTTCTAACTGAGCAGATTTAAGCCTATCCACTAAGTCAGAAACGATCTCAACTCGCATAAATCGAATATTATCACCAGCTCCCTTGCGGCTCAAAGCATCTGCTACAACATTTGCTTTCCCCGGGTGATATCGAATCTCACAATCATAATCCTTAATGAGTTCTAACCACCGTCTCTGCCGCATATTAAGTTCTTTCTGGGAAAATACATACTGCAGACTCTTATGATCAGTACAAATAACACATTTCGTACCATATAAGTAATGCCTCCACAGTTTCAACGCAAAGACTACAGCTGCAAGTTCTAAATCATGGGTTGGATAATTCTTCTCGTGTGGTTTCAATTGCCGTGAAGCATAAGCAATAACCCGATCATGCTGCATTAAAACACAACCCAAACCTGCAAAGGAAGCGTCACAGTACACTACAAATTCATCAGAACCATCAGGTAGTGCAAGAATAGGAGCCTGACATAATAGTTGTTTCAACGTCTAAAAAGCTGTCTCCTGTTCATTATTCCACTTAAATGGCACATCTTTACGGGTTAATTTCGTTATAGGACTCGCAATTTTCGAAAAATCTTTAATAAATCTGCGATAATAACCCGCCAATCCCAGAAAACTTTTAATCTCAGATGATGTTTTAGGAGCACTCCAGTTCATAACTGCTTCAACTTTAGCCGGATCGACTTTAACCCCATCTTTACAGATAACATGCCCCAAAAATTGAATATCCCGCATCCAGAACTCACATTTAGAAAATTTTGCAAAAAGTTGCTCCCGTTTTAAAGTTTCTAAAACTTGCTTCAAATGAAGCTCGTGCTCGGACTCAGTTTTAGAATAAACCAAGATGTCATCGATAAATACAATCACGAATTTATCCAAAAACGGCCGACAGACCCGATTCATTAAATCCATAAATACAGCAGGGCCGTTAGTTAAACCGAAAGGCATAACTAAAAACTCATAATGACCATATCTGGTACGTAAAGCGGTTTTAGGAACATCAGCATCAGAAACACGTACCTGGTGATAACCCGAGCGCAGATCAATTTTAGAAAAATAAGAAGCACCCTGCAGCTGATCAAACAAATCATCTATTCTGGGTAAAGGGTATTTATTTTTAACCGTTCTCTTATTCAGTTCCCTGTAGTCAATACACATACGCAAAGTACCGTCTTTCTTTTTCACAAATAAAACCGGTGCACCCCACGGAGAAGAACTAGGACGAATAAAACCCCTGTCTAACAAATCCTGAATCTGTGTCATCATCTCGCGGATTTCAGAAGGAGCTAACCGGTAAGGAGCTTTAGCCACTGGGCTCGAACCTGGAATCAAATCAATCCTATACTCTACCTCACGAACCGGAGGCAACCCAGGTAATTCATCGGGAAACACTTCCGGGTATTCCGAAACCACCCGAATAACTGAAACAATCTGTTTCTCCTTTTTAACATCAACCACATGAGCAAGGTAGGACTCACACCCTTTGGCCAGAGATTTTCTAGCCTTCATATACGAGATAATAGGAAAAACAGGTCTAACCCTCTCCCCGCGAGCCACTACGTATGACCCATCAGGTAAAGGAAATGAAATCAGTTTTCTATGGCATTTTATAACAGCTCGTTTCTGACTCAACCAATCCATACCCATAACAGCATCAAAACCAACTATAGGCATTAACAGAAAAGAAACAGGAAAATTTGTACCATCAATATCAATTTCAGCCCCAGACACAGCCGTTGTGACTGGAACCGTTTTACCATCAGCTATCTCTACTTCTAATGGAGCAACAACATTTGAAGTAGGCAATTTCAATTTATCACAGAATGCCACAGAAATAAATGAACGATTGGCACCAGAATCAAATAACACACGTGCAGATATAGAATTTATGAGAAACATACCCGTGATGACATCATCAGTAGCAGCAGCATCATCTACTGACATCCGGAATGCTCTACCATCAGCTGACGGAGGGTTCTTCCTTTTCTGTCCTGAAACGGACGAAGATCCCACAACCGATCCCGATACCGACCCAGTCCCCGATTTCTTACCCACACTGCACTCACCTGCTCTGTGCCCCTCTTTTTGACAATTCCAACAAACACTCCTCGGAAATCTACAATTCTTCAATTCATGCCCAAACTAACCACAACGAATACATCTTGCTGTCTGTAGGGTACAAAGTCCATGATGATAAGACTTACATTTATTACACCATGGGGCTCTCTGAGTAGACCCACCAGATGTAAGCCTACGATTCTGACTGCTCTGACTCTGACCCTGTCCTTGACGTTGACTTCCCTGACCTCCTTGATTTCCCTGCCGATGTTGGGTATTAAAATAATCAAACCGGGATTTCTGTTGAGAAATTCTATCTTTATTCAACTTCTCCTTGGCTTGAGCATCACCCTCGGCTGACTTAGCTAGGGTAAAAGCTTGAGATAAAGTGCTAGCCCACCTGGTAGCACTCCTGTAATCTGGATGCAAAGCTCTCACAAAATGCTGAACTCTTGAAGCTTCGTCCGGAACCCACTGCTGTGCAAATCGTAATTTCTCATTGAATTGCCTAATCAATTCATCCACAGACATATTATCGGTCATCTGCAAATCCATGAACTCCTTCTTGATTCGTTCCATCTCAAAAGATCCACAGTATTGCTCACAAACCTTTCCCTCAAATTGCTCCCAAGTAATACTACTCATCTGCTGCTTTGTAAAATGACCGGTAATCGAATCCCACCATACCATGGCATCTCCTTTGAGTCTTTGAGTAGCATATAATACTCGCACTTTCTCCTCGCATTCCGCAGTATCCAAGGCCTTGGTCATCTCCCTCAACCAATTCAAAGTTATATTGGGATCCGTACTACCGCTATACTCTGAAGGTCTACAATCCATGAATTGCTTAAATTTATTATGTTGACCAAATCCTGGGTAGGGGTAAGCTCCTGGTGCAGTAAATTGATAGATAATCGGCTGTTGTGCACCCTGTGAAGCAACAGTAGAATATGGAACAGAAAATGATACTGAAAGTGGTGGTGTTGTTGACACTGTAGCAACAGCTGCTGTTGGAATCGGTGTTTGAGAATTCTGTATCAACCTCTGCTGCTCAAAATTGTGAACTGTTTCTCGAAGCTCCTGTAGTTCACTTTCAAGTTGAAATATATAGTCATTCTGAGTTATATCTAATTCTCTACCCGAAGTGTTGACTATTACTGGATTCTCTAAAACTGGAATTGTAGAAGTTTCAGCCTGAGCAAGGGTCACCGGAATCTCGGTTGGGATCTCTTGACTTGCCATATCTGTTACAATCACATCACCTCCGAACTTATTAGACAACCGTTAGTACACACACACAACAAATCCAAACACTCTAATTCCCCCACAGGAAAGGTTTGACCAACCTCGAGCCAAGATTTGGGAATTGAACACTCTAAACGTGCTCGCATGCCAAACCAGGGCTCTGATACCAAATAGTAACACCGCAAAAATACAAGCCATATTTTTTTTTATTTTTTTTTTTAAAATCACAGCGTAAGTAATATGTTATAAAACTAAAACGAAAATAACATTAAAATTAAAGCCAACACTGTACAAACATACAGTACTTCTTTTAGTGTTACAAAACATTTATAAAGTATGGCTCATCATTCTAAAACCCAAAATATCAGAGCTACGGTCAAACTTTCCCTGTACACAAAAGCTGCAACCTACCGTGCCCTCAAAACCTGAAACAGATAGTTAAGGTGGGGAATTAGCACAAAGCTAAGTGAATGAAAATCAAGCCACAGGCAATTAAAGCATAACCACAACGATCACAAGAACAGTTTATCTCAAATATCAAAGGACCGGCAGCTCTGCCGAGCCTACGATCAATGCTGGCCATAGCAATGATCTACCGATAGCCATCTGCTAACTGGCACAGTTAAACCCCCTCTGCTACAACAAATGCGACAGAGGATCTAAAACTGCCTAACCAGAAGCAACTGACCCAGCCCAAAACCACGCTTAGCTGACCTCTGCCACAAACATCATGAGCACAATTTCATGCCTTGATACTCATATCTTGGACACAATTTCAATAATCATCACATAACCAATCAAACAATCATATCAGACTAAACAGTCTATCGCATGATTAATCGTATAAAATCCAAGTAACCATAACAGTTACAACTAAAACCACTGGTGCATTAAAGTCCACTCACCTGTGTTCTCCAACACCACACTCAGTATTCTAATGTCACTGAGCCTTCTCGTTTCCTGAAACACATCATAACTTAGTCAGTAATTGGGATTACATTCCAATCTACAAAAACGACAACTCTCATTGGCTACAAGCAATAAGATTACATAATTAACGTCTGAGTCACTACGCACGTAATGGACTCTACTTCGCACGTATTGAACTTTCAAACTTACGAAGTGGCTAACCCACTTCGCACGCAATGGGCACTGGTACGCACGTAGTGGAACTCACTTCGTGCGACCAAAACCCATCGACATCATCTTCTTCAACATTCACTTCGCACGTAATGGAGTCACTACGCACGTAGTGGACTCCACTTCGCACGGCCAAAACACAACATTCAAGAACTTCCTAATCAAAACCCGACATAAACAACACAACACACCTCTTGCTCGAAAACCAACCGATAACTCTCGCTTTAGAACTCGAAAACAGATTCACAGACTCAAGTATGTATGTGTGAGCAAAAGGTTCTTTCTCTCTTTTCTTATGCAGCCAAACAAATGAGAACTCACATATCAAAAGCTATATATATAAGTCAAGACTGAACACATTTCACTACACAGTGCAAATACTGATATCTAGCATACAGGAACCTAATTAAAGCGGTCCTACTCAAGTCAAAAACAAGCAACGAGGTAATATTCGGGACCCTCGTATAAAAACGAATCATATGGTACCAATATCATATAAAAATATTAAACTAATATTTTTACCTTTTACCTCGCGGTCCAAATTAAATACCAAGCAAGCATCAAATAAATATATAAATAAATAGCAAATAATTATTAACAATCAAATATACTAATATAAACAATTAAATAACTTACCACCGCCACGAAACAACTAGGCCCTAAACGCGGGTGTTACAAGAAGATTGAGCGCCGTGGTATTGGAGGTCATAGGGGATTACCAGTTCGCTTTCATCAAAGGTAGACAGATAGTAGATTATGTTATGATAGTAGAGGAGATCATTCATGAGGTGAAATCGAAAAAGGAGGAAGGAGTGTTAATGAAACTGGATTTTGAGAAAGCATATGATTCCATTGAGTGGGATTACCTGTCAGGTATTTTGTCCGAGATGAATTTCGGGAAGAAATGGATATCATGGGTGCTTGGTTGTCTTACGATTTCTTCGCTATCTGTGTTAGTTAATGGTTCGCCTACTCGTAGGTTTCCGATGAAGAGGGGACTCAAACAAGGTGACCCGCTATCGCCCCTGTTGTTCAATATAGCAGCAGAAGGTATCAGCGCCCTTTTCAGGAAAGGGGTGGATATTGGTCTCTTTGAAGGTTTTAGAATGTCTGGTCAATCAGGCATGACCCTATCTCATACCCAGTTTGCGGATGACACAATGTTGATTAATAGGATGGACATCAACCAGATTCGGAATATGTGTGATGTGCTTAAAGTGTTACACCTTATATCCGGTATGAGATTGAATATGGGGAAATGCGTTGTATACGGCGTTAATGTGGATGTGGGTAGGCTGGCTAGAGTTGGGGAGCTGTTAGGGTGTCAGGTTGGCAGTTTTCCGTGTTCATATTTAGGATTACCTATTGGTGGGAACCCTAAGAAGTTTTCTTTCTGGGAACCAGTGATTCAGAAAGTAAAGAAGAGATTGGAGATGTGGAAAACAAATTTTTTGTCTAAGGCTGGTAAGATCACCCTAATCAAATCTGTCCTAAGTAATTTACCAGTGTACTATATGTCGATGTTTTGTATGCCGGTCGGAGTGTATAGGGAGTTAGAGAAACTAAGAAGGCAGTTTCTGTGGTCTAAAGGTGGGGATAGGAAAGGTCTGTGTATGGTGGCTTGGGATAAGGTTCAGAAACCCAAGAAATTCGGGGGTTTGGGGATTGGTAATCTCCAGTTGAAGAATTATGCTTTGTTGTCTAAATGGTTGTGGCGGTACTGGAACGGGGAGGAAGCTGTTTGGAAGAATATGGTCAGTTGTAGATATGGGGATCTCTCCCTAGGGTCGAGAGGGTTAGGGTTGAACCTTAATAAGTTGTCTACTGTGTGGAGGAATATTGTGTCGGTGTGTAATTCCGAACATAGGTTAGGCGGTGTAATCTTAGAGGGCTTTGAGGTGTCCTTAGGGAAAGGCGGTCTGTTTGATTTCTGGAATGATAGATGGTGTGGTGATGTAGATTTGAAAAGTAGGTTCCCTAGAGTTTATGCTCTAGCTATTAAAAAAGAAGGAAAAGTCTGCAGCTTTGGGGAATGGAGGGATTCTAGATGGGTTTGGATAATTAATTTGAGGAGAAGGGTGTTTGATTGGGAAGTTGGTATTTATAATGAGTTTATGGTTACTTTGAAGTCTCAGTGCCCGCAGAGGAATAAGAGGGATAGGGTAGTTTGGAAGTATGATAGAAGTGGTGATTTTTCAGTAGGGAGTTTGTTAAATAAGGTCAATGAGGAAGAAGGGGTACAAGATGTAGCACAAGTGTGGGAGTACTGGGGCCACCGAAGGTACGTCTTTTTGTGTGGCAAGCAGCGTGCAACAGTATTCCTACTAGATTGGAGTTAGTACAGAGATGTGTACTTAGGCCAAATGAAAATGAGTGTCCGCTATGTAATCGAGTAAGTGAGTCCACGGAGCATTTATTGATTCATTGTAATAAATCATGGGAGGTATGGTCTAATGTGTTGAGAACGGTGGGCATAAGCTGGGTAATGCCTAGGGGTATTGTAGATGTAGTGAACATATGGCCAAAATTGTGCAATAGTAAGTGGATTAGAAAAGTGTGGATGTTGGTGATGTATAGCGTAATGTGGACAATTTGGACTGAAAGGAATAACGTAGTCTTTAATAATAAACAGTTTGGTTTTGAGAGGCTAGTTGATATGGTATGGATTAGAGTTGGGCAATGGTGTTATGCGAAATGGCCAAAGGTGGCAGAGTCTTCTATTGATATGTGTATAAGACCGGTAGAGGTCCTGAGGGGCGATAATTTGTTGTCCTTGAAGAGTAGCGATTCCAATAGGTTCGGGTCAGATAGTGTAATAATGTGTATTGATGGGTCGGTGAGCGTTTCAGGGGTTAGAGCGGGGATTGGAGGCGTGTTTAGGGGAGCAACTAGCGGCGGGTTACTTGGTGCTTTTTCTAAATCAATTTCACTGTGCTGGAGGCTCTGTTCTATGGCCTCTTAGTTTTAAGAAGAAATAGAGCAGTAGATTGTGGCTCCATTAAGGTTTTAACCGATTCTATGCATGTAGTCTGTCTAGTCAGTGATACATTAGATCCTCTACAGGAGGTGTCTGAAGTGTTGAGTAGAATAAAAGGGCTAGTTCAGGTCTTTGATTCTTTTGAAATCCAGCATATTCCCAGAGACTTAAATAGGGAGGCTGATGCCCTGGCAAAAAAGGGACCGAGTAGGGCGGCTCCTTGGATTGCTTGGGAGTGAGTCTAGGGGGGTGTAAGGGTGACCAGGTTATTTTGGTTTTATAGGTGCATGTTCAAATGATATATTGGTGTTGTGCACTAACTATGCAGGGATATTAGTATTGTTTCACTGCAGGTGTGAGGTGTAGAGAATGGGGGATGGAGACGTAGGGGCTACGATAAGGATTCCAAGGGTGTCTCAACGATCGAGTCTCTAATGGTGCTGTTTGGTTGATCCCTTGTATGGTCCCTTCTATCATTGTTGAGGTGTTTTACAGTGTCCTGGTAGTCAGTGTATGGTGTCTCGACTGTAGCGTCAATAGAGTGCGTGGTCACTGTCTCAATGTGTGGTCTATGTATCTATTAGTGGGTCTTTCGTGATAGGGGATGGTCTGTGCTTTGAAGGGTTTGTTAGGGCTACGGTACGGTTTGGAATGGAGGGTGTGTTTTCGGTTATGAGAGGATGGGGTCCGCTGTGGGGTTTGGGTTTGGATCTTTTAGTCCGTGTATCTTTATGATAGTGGGGTTGGTAACGATACTTGTAGTATTTAAAGGTTTGGGTGGATGTTATAAGGGTGAGGTTGGTAGGTTTAGTGGCTATGGCTTAATATCGATTCTTGTAGTATAAGGTGGCACTAAGTTTTCACACACTTTCACTTTGTTCCATACGTTTATTAGCCATGGTCATAGGCTAGCTCTTGGGGTTTCGTATTATTTGTGCAGGAGGTTGCACTGTGTTGTTTACAGGTGAGATAAGGGGGGCATTCCAATCCTTGCTGATATGTGAAGCCATCTTTGTGTTGCCGAGGCAAATCCTTTTTTCAAGCCCCAGATTTTGTTCTTTTCTTGATATACGACGTCCTGAATAACGGACTAAGTGTCTCATATGACCGGCCGTACTGGGCGGTACACCTATTTGGGGAGGGTGGGTTGGCGTTATAAGGGTGGTGATGGTAGGTAGAGGCTGTGGCCAAGTTTTATTGTGTGTCGTTTAGGTGGCACCGAGATTTTGCACACACTTCACATTGTATACCCCGAGTCTTTGGCCACGGTCATAGGTTAGTTCGGGGTTGTTGTTGTTTGTGCAGGTGGTTTGCACTTTTTGTAACCATGGTGGGATAAGGGGGGCATTTAAACCCTGTCGAATTTGCTAGGCTATCTTTTCTTGTGCTTATGCAAATCGTTTCTTTCAAGCTCCAGACTTTGGTTATTAGTTTTATGGGCAAGGGCTAGGGTCAAATGGGTTTGTGCAGGTTTATGAAGAATGGAGGAGGATATCTGACAGTCGACAATGAACACTTCGAGGTGATACTGCTAGTGTGGAGGCATGAGGTGCTTGAGAGATTACGAGTGAGCTGTTTCATTGCTATGATGGTTGTTCATATGGGGCTGCTGTTTTCTCTATCGTAGTGGGATGTGTTACGAGGTTTACTGGAGACTAGAGTCTGAGATATTAGATGTGTGATGCGCTTTTTGATGTGTGTTGTTTTTTCTCGGAGGTGCCTACTGGCTGTGAGGAAGTACGGCTTTTGCAAGTATTTGTATGTAGATGACCTGTGTGATTTGGAAATGAATGAATACTATCAGCTGTTCAAAAAAAAAAAAAGTTGAAGCCAATAAATTGAATAAATTTGAACAAAATTAATCAAACATATGCGTAACAAAAGAAACCTTAAGATGAAGAGAGAAGTGTAATCAAAAAACAAGAAAACCCATATGATGGATGACCTTAACACACATGCGTGATCAAGAAACAAGAAACCCATTGGCAAAGAGAAAGGAATAAATATGTTTTGATGAAGACGATGAATAAACAAGAAGAAGAATATAAAACAACAAGAAGAATCTCGTTGAATTTGAACAAACAACAAAAATCTATTCTATGTCTATATCGTGTATCAGCTGTAACAATAGCTGAAGCTAGAGTAAATATCCAAAATTCGAAATCTCCGAATCGGGGTGATTCCGTAGAGAGAAATTTATCAATGGATGGGAAAAAGATCTCTGCCAGGGTTAAATGCCACATTAAAGGAAGGCTCAAAGCCAGGCTTTAGGATAGTAGAATAGAATTAGGAAAAACACCAATAACTTTGTGGGGAAAACAATAATAACCTCCTGAATTGTTGCCGTAAGTGGTGAGTTGTGTGGCTCCATTAACCGTTTTGGTGGAATATCACATGAATGTGGACGGTTTCCAGTAGGGATCAAGGATCTATGCTCTTATTATGCATCCTTTGTTATTTCATATGTCGATTTAAGGGGAAAATTAGGGTTTGTAACTCGATTAAAGTTGACATTTATGCTCTGAGTAAACATTGCTGATTCAGGACCGATTGGTTTACATAATTATGCTAAGCCATCAATTTCATTCATGAACCTTCACTTAAGACCAATTGATTTTGTTCTTAAGAACATCGTTGATTTCATTCAGAACCATCATGAATACTCTTATAAAGTCAATAAAAAGGAAAAAAAATTATAAAAACCGATGTTAACCCGTTATCATAGGTAAGTTGCATACAATGAAATAAAGGTTGAATGTACAAAATATAGTCTACAATGATAATTTTGACAAAGTTCTTTATATTTTCACGTACTTTTCCTTGTAATTAGGCCTATATATATTTGTGACGATTAAATCTATCGTTAAACCGTCTGAATTTTTAATTTTGTATAGGAAGTCCTATAAGCCTCGTCTTGGGGGGAAATGTTTATTCATGGACTCTGCCAAGCTTGCTTTTTTTTTTGTAATAAACTCTAATGAAAGACGTAGTAGTAACATCAAAGTAGAAGAAGTTGCATGTTGATGGAAACATGAGAAAGGAAATTAGGTGGTGAGCTAAATTCTTATTGGATGACATTGAAATTAATTATCACGTGGTCGGGTTGACTTTTTTGTAGCGGCAAAAGAAACATGTGATGCGAAAATAAAAACCAACATCCAAATCTGAACATATTTTAGATCAAAATTTTAAGTATCTTCTGGATCTACTTTCATGCTCTCGGCTTTTGACCATATGTACTTCTACGAATGATGTTGGATTCAGGGTGTTCCGTGATTTTTTAAGGTTATATGTGAATAAGAAAAGGGGATATTTTTATATGTTATATATACGAGTATCGTATCCTTACAATATTGAGCTAGTAAATAATTATTGTTTTGTAACGTGTCACTTTCTTGATGAGTAATGATATATTATTATAGAACGTCACAAAAAAATTTCTTCACCAACATGTCTATTTTTTCAAATTTTCTTTTATTTGTATCAACTATTTTATAAATTTTTAAAACAAATTTTAAAACATATTAAAATATGTAAATTTAAAGAATAAGGAGAGATAAGTTAATAGTATTGTGGAAATTGTGTTGATATAGGTGGATAATTGTGTTTGTGTGAGAGTATATCTTAAATGAATAAAAATTTATGTAAATTAATAGAGTGTGGAATGGTTAAATATTGAGTTCATGAGATTAATTTATATAGAATGGAAGGTCAAGATGTTGTTTTGATTAAATTTTAAGAAGTCTTAAAATTAAATAGGAGAGAGAGTGTTAAATGGTTTATATAGTAGTATAAATATAGATTGTGTGAGAATATATTTTAAATGAATAAAAAATTAATGTAAATTAATAGAGTGTGGAATGGTTAAATATTGAGTTCATGAGATCAATTTAAATAGAATAGAAGGTCAAGATGTTGTTTTGATTAAATTTTAAGAAGTCTTAATATTCAGCTTGTCTACAGATCAGGGCATAGTATCAGAAACTTTATGAAAATTATAATCATTGATGTTCCAGTTAAAAACGAGGACATGTTAGAAGTTGATGCCATTTGGGTAGTAGTTGATAAATTTATAGAGAATGTACAGTTTATTACAATAACAAAGTGGTTATTCAGAAAGAATGGCAGAGGTTCGTGTGAAAGAAGTAGCAGTCGGGCATAAAATGATAGTATAATGATTTAGATAGAGATACTCGGTTATCTCTAAGTTCCGGAGTAAATTTCAGAAAGATATGGGAACTAGATTATATCTTAGTACAGTATTCCACCCTTGTAGGGATGGATAGGGCGAGAGAAATATACCAACACAGAGATATATGCTCAGAGCATGTATAATTGATTTCAGTGGCAGTTGAGATACGTATATACGTTAATGGAGTTCCAGTATGATCACAGTTACGTTTGAGTATTAGCATGTCAGAGTATCAGATGATGTATGATGGGAAGTGTAGAACTCCTATTTGTTAAGGTGTGGTTGGTCAGAAAGAGAAAATTGAGCAGATGATAGAATGTAAAGATGGTATAACAGATGTATGAGCGGCTTAGGGTTGCAAAAGATAAACAGACTAGATATGTGAGTAAGAAGGGATTGTTATTAGAGTTCCAGATTGAAGATTTTGTGTTGTAAAAAGTATCATCGTGAATGTGGGTGATCAAATTCAGAAATAAAACTAAGCTAGGGCAGTAGTTATTGGTCCTTTCAGAATTATTGCAAGGGTAGGGAGAGTAGTATGCAGGCTAGAATTTCTAGTAAAGATGTCTCAGATATTATAACATGTATAACTACCCTTGTAAGTATATAACAGATGCATCTGTAGTTATCCTTCTGCAGGACGCGGTAAGAGATGAGGAATTCAGTTGTATAGAACAGCCAGTGATTGTATTTTAGAGTAAGGTCGAGAGTTTGTATAACAAACAGATAAGATTGGTAAAGTTACAGTGAAAGCACATAAAGAGTTTAGTTACACTTAGGTGTATTCATGTTTCATGTTATGTTATGTACGGTATGTGATAGACCTACTTTGGTAACAGGTAGAGTTGCAATAACATTCAGAGATAAAGAGATGTAAGACTACCGTTAGGGCGCTACGGTAGCATTAAGCATGATTCGATGCACAGTTAGTTCTTCAGTAGATTTCGGGGACGAAATCATCCCAATTGGGTAATAGTTGTAACGCCCCAAAGCTCGTAAGTTCCTAGATGTGAGTTTATATCAATATATAAGTTGAAGGGGTTAAGATGTAAATTGTTAGAACTTAGAAGTCCAGGGACCATTTGTGTCATTTCTGAAAGTATAGATATATATGAGCCCTTATTTGACTCACTTGTAGTCAAAGCATCAGGAACCACAATACACTCACGTACTCACATATAACCCCAAGTTTTGTTTACTGATTTGATCCAGAAGTGTTGAAGTTTGATAGCCCAATCGATCTCATAGACATCAGAAAGCTCAGGTGCATATGGTTTACTTGTTTATTTGAGTTCTAGGTCAATAAAAGGATTTATAAGGTTGAATCCATGTCTATAGCTTTGTTTGAGGTGTTTTGTGTTGTTTTGTGTCATGATTTATGCAAGAAAGTTAGTAATAATGATATAGAACTCATTTATATACTTGAATATGTGTTTAGTTGAGATTTGAGTTTGATAGATTGAAGTTCGGCTGCTGTTCTCGAACAGGGTAGCAAGGTTTGTTGTACCGACTGTCCTTACGACCATAAGGGTTATCCCTTGCGACAGTAAGGTAGTATTTTAGAGTTTTGATCGTTTGAGTCCCTTGCGGTCGCAATGGATTTTACTTTCGGTCATAGGGGTTTTTGCTTGCGGTCGCAAGCAGTCTTCCAGATTTCAGTTCAGTTGTTCGAGTTGATGTTTGATCAATGTCTCTTCCAGTTAAGTATAGAAGCTTATGTAGTATTGTTTATTGCTTGTAGGCAATAAGAGTTGACGTTTCGGTGATAGAGAATAGCTGTTAATTGTTGCAAAGGTGAGTGTACTTACCTTTAATCAGATTAGCATATGTATATGCATCAAGTGAAAAGTATATCTATTGTATGTTTGATTATGTGAGATTCAGTAGCATTATGTTGTAGTATTTAGTATGATAAACATACATATATGCACAAGGTGAACAGTATGATATCTGTCTTGTGATATGTTTATGTAATGAGTTAAGACTATTGTTTAAAGGTACAATAACACCCATATATAGTATTTAGTATAGAGATAGGGGTATACTGAGATCCTTATACCCGAACAGAGTGTCAGGGATTGGATTACGCGCAAGGTGTGATCATACCCGGGACAGTTTAACAGTTTGACTGTTTTGCAGATTATAGCTGGGATACGAGGCATCCCCAGAAGAGTTACTCATGTTTTATGTGTTTATTTGTTCAGTTAGTATGTCCACTAAGCGAAAGTTTATGTCTCAGTGTTTTGTGCATGCAGGTGAACCAGTTCCTAGCGAGGGTAAGGCCGCAATGCTCTGCTTAGTTGGATAGCTCCAAGCTCTCGAAAAGAGTACTTTTAACACTATTTTTGTGAAACTGGTAGCACTAAAGTGTTGAAATCTTGTTTTTCGCAAACCCTTTTCTTTTAAAAGTCATAATTTGTAGTAATAGAGTTTTAAAAGTTATTTTAGAAAAGTGATGTTACATGAGGCTTATGGAATAATTGTTTAAATAAAAGCTTCATAATATTTATAATTTCTATCTAATTATGTGAGTTTTGAACAATTATAGCATTATATCTACAGCACTCCCTTAAAAACACCCATGATACTACTTGGATTAACCAATGACCATCAAGTTACCAATAAAAGATATACATGTCTTAGTTAGAGCTCTCAGAATGAGAAATAAAAATAAATGCATAATAGTATCATCAAATGTTTTGTAAATCTTCTTTTAGTCAGATTTGATTTTTTAATGTAATTAGTATACGTGTTTAGATAAATAACCACAAAAATATATAAATTTATTTGTTAAATTATTTGAATAAATATTTTTGTAAAGATATTTTAGTGTTACTAAACAATTAACTATTACAAAAAGTCGGCGTCCCATTCATGTGACTATAATATTGACTAGCAAAATGTCTATTTTTTTCTGAACACTTGATAAAAGGGAACAAACTTAGTTTCGTTTCCGGGTTTATGGATTGGATTTAGTCATCCTCACTCCTTCCTTTTTATGTTGTCGCTCTCCGAACCGTGTCGGAAGGTTTCCCATCACACGACTCATCAACATGATCTTCCGGAGGAACCTTATGTCCAAACAATTTTTCGTATCAAAGAATTCATTGATTGCCAAGCCATACCAAAGGGGTTCAGATAAGACCGATTATTTCGTTATCGAAACAAAAGTTATATTTTGAACTAATATTTGCAAACAAACTTATTATTCCAAGAACATGCTTGATTCATAATAAGAGAAATCCTTTCAAAGTTCAAAAAAGATAATTTTCACTTGTTACTTGTTGTTTTTTTTACAGTGATAATAAACCAAAGTTAATACCATTCGTTATAAAGTAGGTATGTTTTTGTAAAATCTTGTTTTTACATATGTTTTGTCTATATTTAAGATTATGACGGATTAAAGTTATCTTCTAATATATATAAAAAAACTAATTTAATAAGATTTATTAGATGATCTCAACCATTAATTAAATAAAAATATTTAATCTTGACCATTAAAATTAAAACATCAATTTTGACTTCTTAGAGTCAAATTTATTAGATATAATTTTATATATGTCCTTATTAAATCATATAAAATCGTATTTGTCCACCTTAATTTATAAATATCATATTTACCCTTTATAATTCAAAATATTATATTTAACCAAATTCTTAGTTTTATCATTCTAAAATATTCTATAATCATTTTAATTTCTTTTTAATTATAACCAATAAAATTTAACTTTATTAGCATTAATTGTAAAAATAATTATTGATGATTTATATAAAAAAAATACAATCACGTCTCTTTGTATCATGCTACCATGTTTCCGCCGTCAAGTCTGTCCTTCCGCTCACGTCGATGTTTCCACCGCTGTTTAGAGTATTAATGTAGTACGTCGTCATTTTTTAAATTCTTATTTTATTCACATTTTATAACTATTTAAATATATTTTTATTAATGTTTAATATCTATTATTTTTAAATCAACCTATATATCACACAAATATTTAGTTTTGTTAATCTTAGAGTCAAGTTAGTAATAAAAAGATATAATGTTAATTTAAAATATATTTTTTTGGTATGCAAATCCAAAACCTAAGACCCTAATCCATCTAGAAACGACAAGCTAGGGGTGTGCCCATATACTTGATTTATGCAATTATCATCGCTGATTTTGGACCCGTGACTACGCCAATTACCAATATACCCCTATTCCATTCAGGGACTTTTTTTTTGTTTGTCATTATCCAAGTATTTTTCTGTTTTTTGTTTTTAGTTTTTAATTTACATGCTTTTTTCTTATATGATCAACATGAAAATAAACAAACCAAAATTATATGCAGCTTTTATCCTAATCAATTTGTCTTAATTTATTTTGCTACATGTTAGGTTATCATATTAATGTATAATCAGTTCGCTCATAAGATTTTTAAATCTTTTTGCTAAGTTAATAATTTTTTCTTAAGATATTAATTTATCATAAAATATAAATAGTGGTGCAACAAGTTTTTAACTTTATAACTTTTAACACATAATATAGTACTGGCAATAATTACTAGGGTTGAACGTGGTTCGGTTTGATTCGGTTTTGGCATAAAACTGAAACGAAACCGAAAGTTTTGATTTTTGGAAAACCAAAACCAAACCATTAGGTTTTTAAATGGATCAATTTTTTGTTTAGAAGTCAGTTTTCGGTTTTTGGTTCGATTTTATAGATTCTGTGTTTTAATCATTAATATTTGAAAATACAATGATCATTGTAAGGTTATGAAATTAAATATGATTGAAGTTATATAAAAACATCAAGAGTGTACAACCTAATTCAAACTATATACATTGCAATTGACACAAATAAAATTTTTGTGAAATATTTAAACTATAAAGCCAAAGTTGAAACAAATCAAAACTGAAAGCAAAAACATATTAGCAAAAGTGCAAAACTGAAAAAACGAGATTATAAAACAAGCCAAAATATTCAGCAATGATGAATCTAGGATTCATACATACCCGGGACTAACCTAATTTGTATGACAATATTAGTTGATTCAAAAAATTATAAAACAAGCCAAAATACATTTTCAGTTACGGAATAAAACATTAATAGTATGCAACGAACCAACAATCTTATAAATACCTACAAAAAATTAAATATATATTGAGAACAATTAGCATAAAGTTTTTTTTTCAACAATATTGCATCATCTATTATCTTTGGGATATCGAATTGAACTATATTCACCAACTTTTTTAAAGAACTTTAACATTATAACCTAAATCAGTATAAACATGAATACAAAACACGAGTCAATATAGTTAATAAAAAATTATAATCTAATCAATTTAAAAAAATCTAATAGAATAATCAATTAGTTTAATAACAATTACTCTAAGACAATATTAATAAAGAAAATTTTTATTTTATTCTACTAAATCCTTCTACTTTTCCTCCTATTTACTAGATGATAGATATATGAAATTCACTAATTATCTTTTCTTATTTCCTCATTTAATTTTAACAATGTCTTAATCCAATAAGTATGACGATGAGTAAAAACATATGGTAAAAAGATAAATAACATCTCATTAGTAAAACAAATACCAAAAAGTTCTAAATAAAAAATACGTAATTATCATTAATTTGTTGCACTTCACCATTCAAACAGCATCAAATCTTACTTTGTATTGTTTCAATATTTTTCTCATAAAAATTGAAAAATGATAGTACTATGAGAAGGCTCATAGGGTTGCTTGGAGAGGCTTTAAAGACTTTCTCGCCATTAAAAAAATGAAGTCATGGACCCTACTGGGTTCCAAAAATCAAAAATCAAAAGAGTGGACTTCGTTAATCAAAAGGTAGGGCTAGATCTATAGTTTGTAGAGGTTTTGGCGTTGTTGTTGCCGGAGAAAGCAAATAAACGAGATAAGGATTTAACATGGTTCGATCGAAGATGTATCGACCTACCTCCATGGCAGGAACTTGGCAGGGACTCGTGACTTCTATTATTAGACTGATTCAGAATAATTACAATAATGATCATGGTGGAAACCTTAGCTACAAATATTTATAATTAAACAAGAAACTCTAACTGCATATGCAACAAGCCTTGTACACAATAAACCACCCATGCACCACAAGGGAAAATGGTGCAGGTTGTGCACCCATGAACCACAGCGTGCACCATGTGAGCCATCCTTCAACACCCTGAATCTCGAAGGCTTCTCGATGTGAGCTAGTGCTCCACGACATGTAACATTTTTGTAAGGTTCTCGTCATATATTCTAACATGCTAATTTCAGGTCACCAATTAACATAATCATTGATAGATTTCGGTGAGTTGAATTGGCGTTTGAATCATAACCTTGCCTCGAATCACAAATCGACCCCCATTGGTAATAACAAAATCGCAAATCGACTCTTGCCGGCTATTGACGACAACCTCCTCTGTCATCTTATCTTCTCTTGACAGAGAACGGTTCTTCCCCAAAATCAACAACGATTTTGACTTTGAGGTTAGCCAAGAAAATCTCATAGAATAGCAACTGACTTTATATAATAATACTGAATAAGAAAACTTATAGATTATTCCTATAATACCGTTTGCAAAATGAATTGACAGATAGGGTCGAAAATTTACTAGTTATTCTATGCTTTATTTGTGTAATTAGGAAATGAATTGACTAATGTTTGCTTTGAATTCGAATATCCAAGTAAGTAGTGATATCGAGGTCAAGTGCAGAGTAGATCAGCCCCATCTCAGTGAATCTACTCAAAGTTAATTCATGCTTGATATCAATTAACACATAATGCTTCATTAGGGGTTTGGCTCTTTTGCAGGGGAGAATTGTTAAATCCTCTGCCTCTTCATTGCAGAGAATATGAGGTGTGTATACTGGAATCAAAAAGCTTTATTCTTTCTCTACTACACATTACTTTCATGAAATGAATTATGATAGTGTTTTCCAACACGTCTTCCATATTGTGGTGATATTGTGTATCCATGAGATAAGATTTGTTAAGAGTTTCAACAAAGAAGATAATGAAATTAGAATCTCTTAAGCTAAGAAATAAAATAGACATGATCCGTTAATATTCACTTGAAACATTATATATCTTCTTGTTTTGTGCGGTGATATTCTTCTTATGCGCCATTTGTTATAACAAAATGATTAGGTATCGAATGATTCTATGACGTGAGGCTCTGTATGGAACTGTTTCTGAATACGACATGATGTTTGATAAGGATTATGAACGATCAATCTTTATGATGCAAATTACCATTTTAACCTTAATATTAATTTATTATATTATAATATATGATTTTTTAACAAGACAATGTGTGAAAGAAGGGGTATTAGAATAAATACTAGGTGTTTAATGAACACGCTGAACACTGAACGATTCAGAATTAACGCCAAATGATTTCATTTAACATCAAATAAACAGCCACTTAGTTTACTCTCGTTGGGTTCTTATAGATAATTGGTTTTTTTCTATATAAGTTTAAAAAAATTGACATGTTGACAAACACCATATCAACCCTATATCCCGCTGTTCTCACAGTTATCTTTAATAAGTTTATACTTTCAAGGTTTTTTTATACTGTATAAAATTTTAATTATTAATTTTAACGATAAAAGAAATCCTAGATCTAATTACAGATGTCAACTGATACTCAAATGTAATTGGTATGAGCTACTATTTATTGATATAGGTCTAAGTGTACAAGACTAATAGAAACACATATAACGGATTTGGGCTTTAAAACACTTTTGATAACATCAAAGATATTTAAAACGGGTGTTGATTTGTGCATAATAGCTTTTTGGTATACACAAAAATTAAGATTTTTTTACATCTATCACCACAATCTATTATCTTTATCCATAAATTTAGTTGTAGAATTAGGGATGGCAAAAACACCCGAACCCGATGGGGAAATCCGAAACCCGAACTAAACGGGGCGGGGCGGGGCAGGCATTATCGGGGATCGGGGCGGGGAACGGGGCATTAACGGGGATTTTTTCGGGTATCGGGGCAGTGACTGGGGATGTCTTGCCCCGCCCCGCTCCGCCCCGATTATATATTATATTTATAATTTTATATATTATATTTATATTTATATATATATTTATATTATTTAATGTGTATTAGTGTATGTAGAGGGTGCAAATTAGGGTTTTTATAAATCACTTTAGTTCTTTACCCTTGGCATGTAAGCATTTTGTATTTATATTTATTTTTATATTATTTAAAATGTATTTTTTTTTAAATTTCGGGGCAAAAACGGGGATCGGGGCGGGGATCGGGGCAAGCTGTAACCCCAATGGGGCACCCCGATAAGCTCCCCGACGGGGAACGGGGCGGGGACGGGGCAGAATTTCCTTATCGGGTTCGGGGACGGGGATTGCCTGCCCCGTCCCGAACCCGCCCCATTGCCATTCCTATGTAGAATGGTCAAAACTGTTGGAGTATATGTACAAGCACCACAAGCAACGGAAGCAAATTAAAAAACATACATGCACATACAGAAATAAAGGTACAAATGCTCCAATGATGGTCATACTTTGCAAGACATACATGCAACAAAAATAAATACAAAGGAAAGGAAAGTATACCCTTGAAGTTCATTAAACTTGGCTGGAACAAAGAGTTATGGGATAATGGTTAAGACAAGTGGCCTCCAACTTCCTTTGTAGTCCACACCAAACAAGCTTCAACCCCAATGTGCTAGCACTTCCTTTCAAGCTCACAACCTCCTTGTAGTTGCTAGGAAACAACCCTTATACTTCTGGAAATATGTACACCCACTCACAAGCTCACACTCTTCTCTTAATATTGAAGGATGTAAGTGGTAGTTTAGCACAAATTCACCAAGAGTGGCAAATGAAAGAGAGTGGTCCCCAAACTCCTCCAAGGTCGGCCAAAGGTGTTACTTTCATTGGACCATCAAGTGGTCCAATAAAATATAAGTGACATTTGACCTTCCTCTTTATGGGCCCTCATGGGCGCTTCAAGAGCCGTGAAGCCAATAGGTATCACGACCTGTGCCGTTCATTTAGAATTCATGAAGGTATTCTGCTTCACGACCAGTGGAGCACCCCTCACGGTCGTGAAGCTCGTGTCAAACCAATTTTGACTCTTTTGACCTACTCCTCTTGCCTTAGGTTGTCGGGATTAAAACTTGACGTGTGACCCAATAGGCCACACTTCATCAGCAGTGATACCGGCATACGTGTGTCAGTAGGCAGACACCAACAAAAACAACTTTTTATTATATATAATAAAATTTTGTTATATATAAATCATTACACGTTTAAAATAAGATATATCTGAAATAGTATATTCAAAAATTTTGAGTATTGAAAAAGTTAGGATGTAGACTGCATAGGTCTACCTGTATGTATCGTAGAAACTAGAAAGACTAATCCGTAACACCCAAACCCATTAAAACCACGGGTTGTTGTAACCCGGCCCCCAAAAAACCCTGTCCCTTATCCAAATTCAGCCAACAACAAAACTCGGTGCCTGTTGCTTTCCACATTCCCAAACGCGTCACGCCGCTGCATATATACACCAAATCCACCCCTTTCAAATCAGATGCTACTAAACTTACGCACTACTGATTCCATGGCGACAACCACCGTCTTCACCCTCTCTCTCGTGATTTTCATCCTCTTCGTCTCTAATTTCGTGGTGAACGCGATTCCCGGCGGCAGAACCAAGATCCCTGACGTGAAAAACAACAAGGAGGTTCAGCAACTCGGAAGCTATTCAGTCGATGAATACAACAGCCTGCAACGAAGCCAGAAGACCGGCGCCGGAGAACTGAAATTTTCCAAGGTGGTGGCGGCGGAGTCACAGGTCGTGGCTGGGACTAAGTACTACCTGAAAATCGAAGCGTTCACGAAGTCCGGCGTAAAGAAGGTTTTTGATGCCGAGGTGGTGGTTAAACCGTGGGCGCATACCAAGCAGTTGCTCGACTTCAAACCGTCACCGGCGAACAAGTGATTAGAGTATGTGTTATGTGTGAAATTGCTCCTTTTTCGCCCCAATTGTCGAGATCTGCTAATGATTATGGTTATCTAACTCGGTTTTGATAATAAAATGTATGGATTTATGCCTAGTTTTGTATGATTTACAATAAATACGAAGATTAGGGCTTCAAATCAATACCCAATGGTCCGTATAAACCAGAAGCAATTGGCCATAATTTGACATGTGTCTGAACAGAATTAAATTGAGCCAACATTTAAAACAAGAAATAGAAAGAACAGATCTGTGATCAGATCACCATTTTTTATGAAAAGGGAGGTGATTTCTGAGTTGTATATAACAATCTGGGAAGTGGGAGCTTCGTTCAACAACAATTGTATCTAATCCCATCTAAATCTAACCTAAACATGGAATATAGATATAAGATGACGGTCATACCTATGAAGATCTCTCTATGAACAAAGAAACTGCTTTTTTAAAAATCTTGAATTCAATAGCACATACAGTGTTTCCATGTTTTATAGAATTCGAAGAAATAAGATATAATTAAAATCTAACTTTCGTCTTGTGTTACGTTTGATAAATAAATTATTTTATAATAAAATCTTCTTTATTAAAATATTTATATTTTCTCAATTAATGTATAGTCTATTCCATACTCGGTCGAATAGAATTGAAATCTATTCTATTCTTTGAAAATCTACATGATCTTAGATTTCTTGTTGGGAGAAGTAGGGGGGAGATGGATGTTGGCGAAAGTGACGGACCAAGTATTTTAAATGGTGAAATGGATGGTAATACTGACTTGAAAAAATCGAAATTTACATTATGAACCTAAAGCGCCGTCTTGAAAAAAATCAAAATATACACTATAGGTATAAAAACAGATGGTGTCCCGTACCACCACCAGGTTGGCTTTGGGTCCGCTCCTGATCGGCGAACGTGGTTACCAAGGTTTTCTTCACGTGGATACTAAGTCACAATTTGCACGTTTGTATTTTCAACAAAAATTATAACAAGAAATTATGATACCTCTAAGCAATATAATTAAAAAAAAAAAATCTTGTTGATAATCGTCTTGATCATTATTTTTGTCTGGTTAAAAGTTATTGCACACACACCTTAGGTGAAACTAGGTTGCATATGAGATCTTAATCATAACATTTATAATTACAAACATTGTGTTCATGAGTTTGTTTTTTAAGAAGAAAAAAAAAATTGTACAGAATTTTCATTAGTATAGACTTAGGGGTTGTTTGTTTGCTGCTTAATGGAACCATTAAGTGATAAATGCTAAATTGTTCAGCATTCAGCGTGTTTGATTACTGTCTCTGAATGAAGAATGTGCTGAGTGAATTAGAAGAACGTTGCTGAATCATTCTACTTATAGTTCATGCTGAATCATTAAGCACTACGTATTTTACCATAATACTTCTTCTTTCACATGTTGTCTTGTTAAACAACCATATCTTATCTTATAATATAATATATCACTATTAAGGTTAAAAAGGTAATATGCATCATTTAGATTGTTCATTCAGAATCTTAATCAAATAGCATGTCACATTTAGAGGCAGATTCATTCAGAGCCTTTGAATAATTCTGACCACATTAAGGAAAAAATTCTCGCACTTTCTTTTGATTCTTTTTTCAACTTAAGAACACATCGGCATCGTTTATGTCATAAAACTAATAATTACTAATTAAATACATATAAAAGCATGGTTGTAAAACTATGTCATTTGATCATTTCCATCATCTTTTTACTAAAAAACATCAAAACTTTAAAAGGTGTTTTTTTTTAATTTAACACGAATACAGTTATAAACTCTTGTTCCCTTTTTCTTTCATTTTATTTTCTTCTCTTTTATTTTATTTTCTTCTCTTTTCTACTTGGCAAAATAAGAGATCACACTCTAATATGTTAACTCCACTCAATCTTCTTGTTAAAATAAGAAATCATACTGTAATATGTCAACTTCACTCAACCAATTATGCAAAGTAGATATGCTATATGATTCTAACAACATATATTGTGTTTTATATTTATAAACACTGTTTAAATAAAAAATATGTTAGTTATTTTATCACTTACTCATTCAAATATTTGTAATTATAGAAGCTTATATTATAAATACTTGTATCTACGTCATTCCCATTTAGTTTACTAGTTGTAAACTTGTAATGAAGAATTGTTTTATTTTTGGGAGGGACTACTTTTGTACTCGCTCATTAAAACGAGGGCATAAAGTGCCCATTCGATTAAACTTTCCCAACCCAACGTTATATAGCGCAGGGCTATCGGTCCGTGAAAACGAGCAAGGAGGCGCCGGAGAGAGCAGACGTCATTCGTCACCGCCAAAATGGGTAAGTTAAACATATATTCCGGTAATCTCTACACTTCAATCTATGCATTCTTAATTTAGCTTACGAATGACTTCCCATGGCGTTATATCTAACCCTAGGTATCTCACGAGATTCGATGCACAAGAGGCGCGACGGGAGGGAAGCAGAAGACCTGGAGGAAGAAGCGAAAGTGAGTATACACAAAGATTTCTAGCACACATCGTTTTAATTGCATGTAAGGAGAAACGAGGCGAATTTTTTTTTTTATGTTTAAACGGCAGAACAAATTCGCTCCTGAACCTAATCCTAAATCTATCACAACATTGCACATCTGATACCGCTTGATCATAAGTTCTTTGTTAAAGTATACGCTTCAACAGTCAAGTCGAGTAATGTCGTTAAAAATTTGAAACAAAATATGCTCTATATGGCATTTGAAACATTTATAATCAAGCTTAAGTATTAAATTTTACGACTTGATTCGTATCTGTATGAACTCTTCTTCCAGTAAATCTTGTGTGTAAGATTCATCTAGGGGTGTAAACCGTGTTATCATCCTATATTGACTTGAAATATATTGGGATTTACTTGTTTTGAGTTTATGTTAGCTCAAGTTACTGGAGCAGACTTCTAAGTCGGTCTTGAGTATTATTGTACTCAAGCCGCATAGGTCGTGAGCCTTCCCTTCCTGCATATGTGCACTAAATAATTACTGGTCTCAAATATATTAAATTGAGTCAAGCTAAGCTTGAATGTTCAAGCTGAGTGCCTCAGTCAGAGTGTCAGACAAGCTCAAAAATATCTAGTTGATTGATACTACCCTTGATTAATTTATTATTGATATTTCCGTACTGATAATCAGGATTGAAAATAAAGGCTTGATCAAGCTCAAGTTGAGTTCCAAGCTTTAAGTTTTACAGTCGAGCTCGAGCTTGGCATTGTGTCAACTCGACTCAGTCAGCTCGGTTATATGTTTACACACCATTTTATCCTACATTGATTAATTAGCTTCAGCTCGGTCCATGATTAGTATGTGCGGTTTTTGGCTTGTTTCGTTGTTCATAATAATGTGGATTTTCGCGTGCATTAGGTTGCTATAATTGTATGTATTACATCATATGTTAATTAGTATTGGCTAGTATCAGGCGTATATACTTTATAAACTTGTGTTTATGATTTCTGAATTTGTATATTGCTGCAGGTACGAGCTTGGTCGTCAGCCTGCTAACACAAAGATCTCAAGCAACAAGACTGTAAGGAGAGTCAGAGTGAGAGGAGGCAATGTGAAATGGCGAGCCCTTATATTGGACACTGGAAATTACTCATGGGGTAGTGAAGCTGTTACTCGCAAGACTCGTATTCTTGATGTGGTTTATAATGCATCAAACAATGAGCTTGTGAGAACACAGACTCTTGTCAAAAGCGCCATTGTTCAAGTGGACGCAGCCCCATTCAAGCAGTGGTATCTGCAACATTATGGGGTTGATATTGGTAGAAAGAAGAAAACTGCTGCTACTAAGAAGGATGTAGAGGTATGATCTATGAAAATTATATGCCGACATTTTTGCCCTTTTTATTACGATCATTCTAATGACAACGGAAAAGTGTTTTCTTAACCCCTTTTGTCTGAAAGCCAATTTACCGTCTATCTTTATGCCAAGCATTTCCCAAGAGCAATGGTTTTTTATATCTAGATTTAGGCTACAGTTACCTTTATCATATGCAGAGGAATTGTATAATGCTTTTGGTTATCAACTTGTCCAATGAGAAAGAACCTATTTGTCTCTAAATTATTCATTTAAAGTTTGTTTGGTAGATCCATATATCTTTCAGTTCTTGGATTTCCAAAGGAGTGGAAAGGGCTATTTATTGGCATTACTGTCTGAAGAGTTGCTTTAGTTAGGATTCTAGTCTGCAGATTCAAGATAATTAAGTTTAAGTAGAAATATAAGCAGTTCATTGTGGGAGTCATCCTGTCTAATATGGCATGGAATATATATATAGTGATAAATAAGTTTAAAAGTTTCAACAACATTTCATCCGTATACCAATATGGTATCTAATTTTTTTGTTGTTGGTATTGTCTAAAAAATCTGGAGGGTACCAATTACCATATTGGTACATTGGTGAAACGTTGTTGCATTTTTGTGACTTTATCCCATATATTTGATGATATAAAATTATAAGGGACAAATTGCATGAAAATACAATAAACGTTGCCTTAGTTACTATTGTATACATCAATACAACAAACCTTTTCTTCTTAAAAATAATACAATCAACTTTCATAATCCTTCCATGGTATGCAAACGACTTTTTTCTATGTATGATTTTTGGTTACCATTGTATACAATGAACCTTGTCATAGTTCCCAATTATAAATATAAGTAGTAGATCACTTGACTTGAAGGTCAGTGATGAATTTGTTTTCTTGCATAAGCATGTAAATAAAGTCAGATTGAATGCGGATTCTGTTCTATTGCATGTATATGTGATATCGTTAGTGAAATATCTTTATTGTATTCTTTCTTTCTCTCTCTTTTTTTTAAAATTTTGCCAACAAAATTTCGTTCACATTTTATGTGTTTAAAAAAGATTTTGTGTGCACCAAAAACAACTGGTTCGTCCTTAGATATTAATTGGTGATAGTGAGAGGTCATTCTGGTGACTGTGACATCTACATGAAGTTCAATGACCATTAGGGCACCCTTACTGGTCACTCCGCCTTGTAGGGTGGCTGAGCTGCTGAGGTGGAGCCTGTGGTCCCGGCAGGCACATCACTCCCTCCCCCTTCGGCCTGTCACCCCGCTTCATCCCGGCTGTCTCTTTCTATCTCTTTCATACACTCTCTCTGTTTCTCTCACACATACACATTTTTAACATAAAAATGGGGTAAAGCATAAAGGTAAAGGGATTGAAAGATGGGTATTATCTTCAATGAAATACAGGAGAAAGATGGAGGGTGTGGCGCTGATGTGGTAAGAAATATGGGACCACTGACTACATCCCATGCTCTCATGCTACTAGAGAACTTTTTTTTCTTTTACTTGATATATAACGCTCGACTGGATAGCATTTTGCTCTACTAAATATTTTTGGAACAACATTTTAATAAAATCTCATGATTCTGTTTTTCTTTCGATATTCCTTTCCAGCCAGATTATAATAATACATTTATATTATTCTGACATTTTTGATATATGGAATCAAATAACTTCTCATCTTGTGGTGGTACAGGAAGGAGAAGGAACAACAGAGGAAACAAAAAAGAGCAATCATGTCCAAAGAAAGATCGAAAAGCGTCAAGAAGAACGTAAACTTGATTCCCATGTTGAAGAACAGTTTGGTTCTGGTAGGTTGTATGCTTGCATTTCTTCTCGGCCTGGTCAATGTGGCAGAGCTGATGGGTGAGTATTATTATTATTATTATTATTATTATTATTATTATTAGTATTAGTATTATTATTAACGACACATGATTCTGAGTTCTGTCACACTTCCTTTGTATGTTGGCCAGAGCTTGCAAATTAGAGGGTTGGGCTGGCTAGTTAACGGTTCAAAACAGGTTCAGGGTCGGAATGAGCACCTGTTGGGTTGTGTTGACCTGAAACTTGTTTTTTCCAATTGCTTTCAAATTTAATCAACAATTAGTATTTCGCTTGATTACAAAAATTTCTATTCTAAATAATAATAATATTCTAACAGGTCAAAACAGTTCAGATCAAAATGAGTTTTTTTTTTGTTAAATGTCGTGTTTATTAACCTCAAACACTTCTTGTTCTATTACTTTTAGTTCATAAATAATCAAAAAGTGAATACATGATTAAGGTTATGCACATTGAAAGTTTACTTTGGGGGTCTCTGTTCTTTTAGATAATTATTATGATTTTTATTCTTTTGGACTTGTTAAAGTATAACCCAAATCAGCCCATTTACAATTAAGTGGCTTAAATGGCCTCATCTAGATGTTGACCTTCGGAATTTCTTACATGTTTAAAAAACAACAGTTACATTCTGGAAGGCAAGGAGCTCGAATTCTACATGAAAAAACTTCAAAGAAAGAAGGGCAAAGGCGCTGGTGCTGCGTAAACTTCTTCACATATGTTAATCTCTTCAAAGTCGAGCCGTTTTGGTATGTTGGTAGCTTTTGTTTCGTGTGGTTTACCTAGCTGAACCTGGTTATTCGGTTTTAGTTACATATTGTGTGCAATTTGGAATAAAGGTGATACTACTGTAGGTTTGTGTGTTTCTCATGAAACTTTTCCTAAAACATCAGACCACCAAGAAGTGAAACAACCGAGAATCAAACATGGCGTGATCCTTCTGAGGTGTTTCATTTCTTCACTTTGTCTGAATTTGTCTCATAACTAATCTTTCTTGTTTTGATAGTGTTAACCAGTAGCCAGCGGGGTAGATATCTATGTGTATGATGGCGAGCCAGACTCAAGTCTGAGCTCGTTTAGGCTTTTTTAAGCTTGAGCTTGGCTTGTTTAAAACTCGTGATGTTGAGCTCAAGCTGGGCTCATCCGAGATATATGAAGCTTGTATTCAGATCGTTTCGGCTCCTTTAAGTTTGGCTCATTTAGGCCCAGGTATTGTTTAGAATTTTTTATTGAAATGAGATGTAAATATAAATATTGAAATATAAATTATAAGCCCAAATGAGTCTACTCTTTGAGACTTGAGCACATACTCGTTTACTCAATGAGCTTCGGTTTAAGCTCGAGCTTGTTAAGGACTGGTTTGTTTCATGTTATAACGATCCGGACTAGGGTAGATTCCGAGTAGCTTAGCTTCTTTACGTCTCTAGTGTTGTTGCAGATAGAATCAAAATATGTTTTTACGCTATCATTTACAAAATAGATCCATGGTCTTTAATGTTTTCTGGTATTCAAATGATTTATGATCGAAGTTGAAGGATCACAATATGAGTGCTCGTTTCACCTATTAAGAAATTTGAGTTCTAATAAAAAACGTGATTTGTTATTATATAGCAAAAAACAGCAAGACATGTGACCATTTTTATGCTTTGTTATTCAGTTGAACTAAAAAGGTAGTTGGACAGATAGATGAAAAGGAAGTGGTGTTTTGTTTAAAGATAAATATTAAAGACTAAAGAGAAAAACACATAATAAATAAAATTAACTATTTAGATATAATAAAAATGAATATTGATATCTCAGGACTCCCTCTAAACAAGGTATGTTATCTCAAGTATTGTTTATGGTGGTTTTTTCTTTGAAAAATAGTTTACGGAATAAATTCTACAAGAAGTAACGAGTGTGTACGATATTAAATGAATTGTACAAGAAGTAAAATAGTTTTGAAAAGAGTGTGATATAAGATATTAAATAAATTGTGCAAGAAGTAAAAAAGTTTTGAAACGAGTGAGTAAGATATTAAATGAATTGTACAATCATTATAAGATGAGTAACATAGCAAATGTTTAAGCATGCAGATGTTTGTAAGAAAATAAGCTTCACTCAATACCTTATTAAGATTCTGGTTAGGTCAAATTTTTACAGTTTTTCCAATTCTTTAAGTGTGTGTGCGTACAGGCTTGATATAAGGGGTATATGAACTTGACAAAATACATAATTAGGTTGATCCAAATCCGAATAAAGACATTAAAATCAATCCAAAATCCGATTCTATATATACTACAGGTTTGTATGGCCAACCCGATTAAGCATTTTAGGCACTAACATATATGATCCTAATAATCTTGTTCGAGTTTGGATCGGGTCGTGTTAGTCGGGTTTGGTATATTTAACATCCGTAGTTTCACATATTCTACTCGGTAATTCAATAGTTTATAATTTACTTTCATAAAAAAATTATCTAATAAACAAAGTTGTGCAAAGAAGAAGTGAATGGTAATTTTGTTTTTTATCACAAAAATATTTCAAATATTTTGAGTGTTGTACAGAACAAATAAATTTCATATATGTAACTCCCAAATGAATTATACCAACCAAACAACAAGATTTAGGATCCTTCAAAATACAAATCCTTAAATAGAATCCTTAATGAGTAGATATAGTTTCGATATGTTAACATCTAACGAAACCACGTGTCATTGTTTTCTTTTCTATTACTCTTTCACATACTTACATTATACATCTTGTTTGTGATGTGAAAATTTTAATTGTGATCTAAAAAACTTTTCAATATGCACTCTAGTTTTTTATTTAACTGTTTGTAGAACATGTAGTTGAAATGTTTGTATGAACAATTAACATTCTTATGCTTTTGGAGGTTGGAGGGAAAATATTTTATGGTGTTTGTTGAAATTTTGTTTTGGCTATCATGAGCTCATAATATTATATGAACTATGAAGTGTGTTGTATTTCTCCAACTTATGTCTTCTTGTTGAACTTTAGGCTAACATGGTGAATTTGGAATTATTTATTAATTTGGGTCGTGGCCTCGTGGGTTTATACTTTCTAATATTAGTCGTGGGCCGTTGGCCCATAATGATATACATAAATACATAATCCTATAAAAGCCACACATACATTTTTGGAGAAAAGCTTTAAGACGGGGAAAAAACGAATCGTAAAAATCCGAACGTTTTGGTTTTACGAAAACTGAATTTTTCGTTATAGTTTTGGGTTTATGTTCATGTAGAACGGTTTACACCTTTAACAACTAACATCTAATATATCTACGGTTGTTTTCTTATACTATTTAAATGTCTGAGGAGAGATGTGTACGGTTAGTAACACCTAAGTCGGATATATCAAAAGGCTTATAACGTAACGCTATAAGGTATTGAAAAATGTTTTTTTATTTATAATCTTGGATTCAAGTCCCGATTTAAAAAAAAATGTAGATTTAAAATTCAATTAATGTGTATATTCTGCTGTTAAAAAAAACTTAAGTCGGATACAATTACACTTGTAATTAGCACATACTTTCATTGAAGATATATAGACACTTTAACTTATTAGCGGATAGTAACATGATATAATATCCATGATATATGTTATTAAAATGTCGAATGATTTAAAAGAAAACGATCTAAAAAAAAGTCTGTCTGAAAAAGAAATTAAGCAAAAAACAACAATCTAACTGTTTCATCTTTTGTGCACATACAAAGATCATCGTCTGATCATCAAAAATTCAGCATCATCAACATCAACATCACCATCGGAGAGTAGATCCAGCGTTTGACTCTGAAGCTCTGTTCCTTCCCTTTTCTCCCCTGTTTCTCTTCTCCCCATCCATTCCCATTTTCTTTATAATTATTATACTCATCATTCAAGCTTCCATTTCCTCCCCCGGCCAAACATGTCGACGGAGATGGCCACCACCGACCCTGAAGGAATTGACGGTGTTCGTATGACCTGGAACGCCTGGCCACGCACAAAAGTCGAAGCCAGCAAGTGCGTCATCCCTTTCGCCGCCTCAATCTCTCCGATCCGCCCTCATCCCCACATTCCGACCAACCCTTACGCCCCTCTCCGGTGCAAGACCTGCTCCGCCGTCCTCAACCCTTTCTGCCGCGTCGATTTCTCAGCCCTAATTTGGATCTGTCCCTTTTGTTTCCAACGTAATCACTTCCCTCATCACTTCTCCGGCATCTCGGAAACCAACGTCCCTGCCGAACTATATCCTCAATACACCACGATCGAGTACGCTTTTCCTAATTCCGATATCCATCACGCGATTCCCCCACCTGTTTATGTGTTCGTGCTCGATACGTGCATGATCGAGGAAGAATTGACGTTTGCCAAATCAGCATTACAACAGGCGCTTGAATTCTTGCCGGAGAATGCATTGGTTGGGTTTGTATCTTTTGGGACGCAGGTTCAGGTTCATGAATTAGGGTATGCTGATATGTTTAAGGTTTATGTGTTTCGAGGGTCAAAAGAGATGACTAAAGATCAGGTTTTGGATCAGCTAGGATTAGGTGGTGTTGCCGGTGGTCGGAGAGTTGGTGGTGGGCCAGGCCAGGGGTTTCAGAAGGGGGTAGTACAAGGTGGGGGGTTTCCGAATTCCGGTGTTTCTAGGTTCTTACTGCCTGCTTCTGAAGGCGCATACATCATCCATTCTGTGAGTTTTGACTTCGATTATGATCTTTGTTCAAAACTAAACGACATTATTATTGATATACATTATTACTAAATGAAGTGTTATATTTTCAGCTTTTGGAGGAATTAGGCACGGATCAGTGGCCAGTTCCACCAGGTAATAGATCTTTAAGGTGCACGGGGGTAGCATTGAGTGTTGCAGCAGGTTTGCTAGGGGCTTGTATGCCTGGGACTGGGGCTCGAATCGTTGCACTGGTTGGTGGTCCATGCACTGAAGGCCCTGGTTCGGTAATTTTTTCCATAAAATATTGAAATTCTTGTAAATCTTGTCATTCGACTGGAGATTGTTGGTGTTAATGCAGTTTTTGTGTAATTACTGCAGATCAGTTACTATGTTGTAGTGGAATTATGTTTTTAATGCATACATTTTTACTAGAGTTAGGTAAACACCATTAGTTTCTTGAATCTGGTGATCATCTTTAGAAGGCTCAATAGTCAATAGGCTCAATAGAAGGCTCAATAGTCTTGCTATTTTGCTAAAATTGTTTGTCACGATGATTGTCTGATTGTTTAGTGTCAAAATAATCAGATTTGGAGAAGCAGGTGAGAAGAAGTTGTAAGGAAACTGATTTTCAAGATTTATGTGAAAAATTATCCACCTGCTGCTAGCTTTAATCAACTGATCTGATTACGGCTTTGATTATTCAAACACAAAACCAAACATCATGTAATAGAACACCTTGAGTTCTTGCACCCCTATGGACCAAGCCTTAGAATCAATGCTTTTTCTATCATAAGTCTATGTTCTTCAGTCTGGTTTCATAATCTTCAAGTTAGCATTTACTCCTGTTGATTTTTGTAACAAATCCTCATGAAATACTTCCTACTCGAGCTTTCACCAATTGATCATGTCGTACGTGTGACATAACATAATTGTATTCACTGATCCCTTATGTTTGGTATATTGTGAGCATTTCTTTTATTTGGAGAATGAAATATCATATATACCTGCCATGTGGGCTTGGCTGCAACCTTTAGAACCAGGGTTAGTTTAGCAAAGAATTCTTAAATGGAAAGTGAAAATGAAATTATGATCGACTTTTACGTGTGAATGGCTTATATTTGCACTATAAGTGATTATGGTATAACAAAACATATGCTACCACCATTTAAAATTTTTCTGATATAAAATCTCAGCAAGTTCTGGTCTTTTCAGGTCTTGTTTTGTTAGTTTGATAAAATTAATGAACACGATCACTGTGAGCATATATGGATAGACTTGATTGTTCAATAGCTATAAGTAATAGGCATTTTTTTTCTGTTTTGGTGGCATCTAAACTTGTCTTAGTTTCTGGTTCCTTTCAGATTGTTTCAAAAGATCTCTCAGATCCGGTACGATCACATAAAGATCTGGATAAAGATGCAGCACCATATTTTAGGAAGGCAGTTCAATTTTACGAAGAACTCTCAAAACAGATGGTCAGCCAGGGTCATGTGTTGGACCTTTTTGCTTCTGCACTTGACCAGGTGAAATCTCATTAGTAGATTCTGATAATCATTACTGCATTTTAGCCTTTTTATCTGATTCTAGTTTGATTTGTACGTAAATATGAAGTTAAAGCCATTATGAACATATTAAAAGCTAAAGCTAATAATTGTCTTTGTGACTAATGTTATCTTAAATCTGGCCTTCCTTTCTAATTATTATCCTATATTCCCTTTGAAATAAGAGAAAACAAACTTATCTCCACATATTAATCTCTTGAGTATTAAAATTTAATTTTTTTAATCCCCATTAATGCTTTGTACTATCACATTCCTTTGCATGTTCAATTCTTTGACGTGTTTGGTGCAGAAAGTCCAGATTTTTGAATGAAATCATTTTTAAAAAAATGAAATAAATTTGTTGTACATTTGAGAAAGGGAGTAGGTCGTTTAGACAAACTGTATTTCTCTGAATCCCTTGTTCTTGGGGAAGATGGTGTTCTTTTTCCATTTCAATAAAAAGGGGATAATAGTAACAATAGTCTCTACTTTTCAAGCAACACTGTTATTTTTCTAGATTTAAACCACCAAAATATATGGTTACATCCATAGGTTCATTTTCTAAAAGTTTGATATTGGATGGGGTGTAATTGGTGTTTGGAAATTTATAAATTATTTTATCTATATATCTTAAAAGGTTCAGGAAACTAGTTCCCTGTTCCAAGATTTCACCTCATGATTGATGAAGATTCTTAAATGTTGTAATTAACTTTTGCATCATTTTTTTTGGTTAGGTTGGTGTAGCAGAGATGAAAGTTGTTATCGAAAAAACTGGTGGCCTTGTTGTTTTATCTGAAAGCTTTGGACATTCAGTTTTCAAGGACTCTTTTAGGCGTGTTTTTGAGAAGGGGGAAGAATCTCTTGGTCTTGCCCATAAGTGAGTATCTTTCATGCATCACAATCTGGATTGTGCATTTTCTTTCCCTTCCCCTAAGATAAAGGAAAAAGCGAAAAAATAAAGTAAAATTGCTCTTCAATAAGGAGAAGAAATAAAATCACTTTTCAAGGACTCGTTTAGGGTTCACTTTCTTTTATGGTATTAATATATCACATTATCATCATATGATCTTTTATTAAACTATTCACAAAATTATTACTTTCAGTGGCATGCTTGAGATCAATTGTTCAAAGGATATTAAAATTCAAGGGATCGTTGGACCTTGCACATCTTTGGAGAAGGTCATTTATCTGCCCGGATGCAAATTATTTGTTTAATTCATTTTCGATAGAGTGTATGTTGATGCAGCTAAACAAGTTTACACTTTTTAAATAAGGCCACACATGTATTAAAGCTGTTATATAAGACACAGAAGTATGCATCCTGAATCTTTACACAAAGAAAACTACAATTTTTACACATAATATGTTGATATGTTTTTGTCGAAATTAGTAGAAATTATATTAGACACAAAGTTGGGTGGCTTGTATGATAGTTTTAATTAATAATACATGGGTGACCTTAATAGAAAAACTTAAATATTTTGCTGGCCTGGACACACATTCTTCCTTTATTATTATTATTTTTTTGATCTAGTTTGCCGACTATTATTCGCCTTACAGAAGGGACCTGCTGTTGCCAGTACGGTGATTGGGCAGGGTAATACCACAGCTTGGAAGTTATGTGGATTAGACAAGAATACTTGCTTGACTGTTTTCTTTGATATATCATCAAGTGACAAATCAGATGCTTCAGGAAATGGAAATCCACAGCTGTATATACAAACTGTCACAAGGTAAATTTCAGATTCTTTTCTTCTAGTAATTGTTTTTTTTTCAATGTCCCCTTATGTAGTTGCTTTATCTTGTTTGATCGCAATGTATTGATCCTAAACCTTGCAGTTACCAGAGTATTGATGGAGAATCGAAGATGCGAGTTACCACCATTACTAGAAGATGGTTAGAGAGTTCTGCTCTCTCAGAGGTAAAATTCTCATGGTTTTAGATACTATCTGTCTGATACTCTGATACGGAATGGATAGTTGGTTCTAGAAGGGGCATTATTGTAATATGATTAGTGTTAGTTAGAGGTATAAACTATAAATAAGGTAAGGGAATCCATTGGGTAGGCAGGCAGAAAATAGATATGGTTTTGTATTGGGCTCATAACTTTGGCTATTGAGAGAGGGGAGTTCCCTGGACCAGTCTTCCATTTATGGTTGATTGGATTTATCTTCTTTGTAGTTCAATTTCAGTATTATTGTTCCTATATCAATCTGTTCTAGCATCGATTAGTCTCATTTGTTCTATATTCAGTTCACGTTCTTCATCACTGTGCATACTGTATAATATATAATGTTTTGGTTCAAGAGTCACAACAACAAAATCTTGCTTAAGTGGGGTATGGAGAGGTGAGATGTAAACTGTCATACCTCCACCCAATGATAGAAAAGACTTTTGGCTTATAACTATGTTTTATATGAAAGGCTTAGAATTGTTGTAATCGGTGGAAGCTGCCAATATATATTTAAAGAAGTATTAATATTAATTGCTAAATATGATATTTTGAAATGTTATAAAAGGTAAATATGATATTTGTAAATTAGGTTGGTGAAATACAATATTTTAAGGCTTAAGAACGGCATATAAATTCTCTCCAATAGTTTTTAATTCAAATTAATGTCAAAATTGAATCCAATTTTAACCGAGAAAAGTAAAAATTGGATTTCAGTTATTACCAAAATGGATGCTTTAGATTTGATAATTTAATATTATTATCTAAATCAATGGCTCGGATTTTATAATAGATTTTGTTCATGTTAGTCTTTTATTTATATTACAAGATAAGATGACATCCACAAAATTATTAGCATTAAGTTCTTCACTTTGGGATTGTTCCATGTAAGTCCTTTTTTGCAAAATGATGAACAGTTTGGCTAAAGCATGAAGCTCATTATTTATACATATCTATTTAGTAGAATTTGAAGTGATGTTGAGTTGCTTTTACAGATCACATATTTTCAATAGATTATATTGTTTTCTTTAATCTAGGCTTGTGATTTAACTTGGAATATTATCAGTTAACAATTCTGAACTAAATAAATCATCATTGACAGGAACTGATACAAGGTTTTGATCAAGAGGCTGCTGCTGTGGTAATGGCTAGATTGACTTCGTATAAAATGGAAATGGAGGTACTAAAAAATTACCAATCACTCAACTCAACCCAACTAGTCCGTATTTTTTGTAATTTATTTATTTATATAATATAATTTTCTGATAAATTTATGAGAATTGCAGGAAACATTTGATGCAACAAGGTGGCTTGATAGAAACCTCATTCGTCTCTGTTCTAAATTTGGTGACTACCGAAAAGATGATCCATCTTCTTTTGCCTTAAACCCTAGTTTTTCATTGTTTCCGCAGTTTATGTTCAATCTTCGAAGATCACAATTTGTGCAGGTAAATTTGTTCAGGAGAGACTATCTTTTTGATCAATTTTTTGTCCTTTTGATTAATAATCTTTATATTTTGCATGACAGGTGTTTAATAATAGTCCAGACGAGACTGCTCATTTCCGTATGATGCTTAACCGTGAGAGTATAACAAATGCAGCTGTCATGATTCAACCTTCTTTAATATCTTATTCATTTGATTCACTGCCTTCACCTGCATTGCTTGATGTGGCATCCATTGCAACTGATAGAATCCTTTTATTAGATTCGTATTTCAGTGTAGTTATTTTCCATGGACTCACAATTGCACAATGGAGGAACATGGGTTACCAGAATCAGCCCCAACACCAGGTGTGTACTTATTCATTTCATTCTTCGTTACTGAAAAACCTTATACACATTCATTTATTTTAGTTCATGCATTGCGAGACGTATTTTTATTTTTATTTCCATCTTTATAGGCACTTGCACAGTTGCTGCAAGCACCACATGATGATGCTGAAATTATAATACGTGATCGGTTTCCTGTCCCCAGATTGGTGGTGTGTGATCAGCATGGTTCTCAGGTCATTGATTAAATCTGATCTCATTTGCTTTCTTTGTGTTCTCCCGTATACCTCAGATATGAAAAATTAGACGGATTGGGCAATGGGTCAAAATGTGTTAATTTTAAGACGGGTCAAAATTATTTTTACCAATTTAACAAATATTTAATGTATTAGATATGATTATGAAAACTATTATTAATATAACTAATTCTTGTTTTGTAGTAAACGAATTTAGGTTGCAAAAACCTGATGTCCTGGCCTCCTGGGCGATGTTTAAGCTGTGTGACCCATATTCTTTTTAGCTAAGTTATTTATTTTACCCATCTGACCTGTTAGCAATTAAATATAATCCAAATTGACCCATTTTATATAAATTGATATATTTTTTGAAAGGCATAATATGTTTAATGCAATTTTAAGCACTAGTATTAAAAAATAAGGGAGAATTTCATATATATCCTTGTAAACTTCCATAATTGATCCTTAAAAAAAGTGTAGCTTTTAAGATCTACGACCCGTTTTATCTTTGATCAAAGTGTATCCTTTTGACCTACTGAAAATAAAATATAAACCAATATGAGCTGTTTTCACAAAAAAAGGTAGATATGACCGCCACTAGTAGACTGTCTAAGGTCAATGGTGTTAATAATTGATATTGTGGTGGAGCAGGCTCGATTCTTGTTGGCAAAATTGAACCCGTCAGCAACATACAACAATGAAGGGCAGGCTGGAATGGATGTTATCTTTACAGATGATGTGAACCTTCAAGTATTCTATGAGCATCTACAGAGGCTTGCAGTTCAATCTACTTGAGACCAAATTATATAAGCTTAGAACTTCTATACAGTCCCAAATTTTATAGGTCATTGTTTTTCCAGTAAACAAAAAAAAGGTCTTAACACCCCCTCCTTTTGTTTTTGTTGTTTGTTTTTTTTTTTTTTTTTTTTTTGGGTGATTCTTTAAGGTGTTGCAGGATGTGAATGTGATGAAGAGAATAAGGAGCATATGGGGTGATTTTTAATGTTAGTGATGAGAGGCAAGCTTAGACATCAAATTAGGGAATTTACATTTGACGGTTTTGTAGGTTACTGTAGGGATTATTATTATCATTATTATATCTTTTCGTGTATTGAATTTCTGAGGTTATATGATGATGATGATGATGATGGGGATCTGGAAAATGCAAGATAACTCTGGCCTCTTGATTCTGCATTTGTTTTGATTCTTTATTATATGTACACTTCTAACTTTTGTTTATGATCCCATTGAATGTAAAAACGTGGATAAACAGACTTGTGGTCTGAAGTTGGGTTTTGTTTCTATTTCTGTGGAATCCATTTACAAATTCTTTTGACAACTGACACGACTAAAGTGAAGAACCAAAATGCTACCAAAACTAGCTACATTTGCTTCGTTACTTTTTTTGCTTTAAAAATTTATCACAATTATGGTATTTTGGCGGAAACAGCTGGAAGCTGTATATATTGGTTACATATGTGTTTCACAAATTAGTGGGTAGCTGGAGCTAAACAGTGTAAAGTGACAAAAAATGACATTATAAAATAGAAAATTAAAGAGAAAACTTAGGTAATTTGGTATATAAAAGGTTTCAAGCTAGTTTTAAAGGCTATTTTTAGAAGCTTTTTGTATAAAAAAAAACTTTTGGTTTTTTCTTTCCAACATGCATTTTAGTTTTTTATTTAAAAAAAGAGTAACCAACTCAAGAAAGCTTATTACCGAACATACACTTAGTAGTACGTAAAAAACAATTAAACCTTTCGGTAACCACAGACTGAAACTGGCCCAAAGTAGTTTGTTGGTCCGCTCTTCAGGTGCTCAATCGTTTGGGTGTCTGTCTCGGCCGGCTCCAAACCGGTCATACGTGGTACCAAACGGATGATTATAAACCCCACATGATTATGTTCTTTTTGTCCTCTTTAGTTCCAACCACAACCAAATTGAGTAACTCTCAATCTGTAACATGTTTAGTTGTTTAGCGTCCGGTTTGGAACTACACGGCTTCTTCATGAATATTTTCGAGAGGCTTCTCTTCTTTTGCATAAAAAGATTAATCACTAGCTGAACCTTAAGGTTTACAGTCTTAAGCTTTGATTCTTTTTAGCAACACTTAAGCTTATATTTAAAGTAATTTATTTATAGTCCAAACAAGCAACAAAGTCACAAACACTGCTATTCATATTCAATGTTCACTATGCAAACACAACACTGAGTACACAAACCCCTCCTATATCAATTCAACAAACAATCTTAATCCATCTACCATATAGAACAGATATACAAAAACACCAAACAAACAATGGTTTTTGCAACAATTATACACCAATTAATTCACCATCTAGCAACCAAACACTCTAGTTGACGACATTTACCGAAGAACAACACACAAACGGGACCCACGAGCTTCTACCCTTTACCTTCTTCCCCCCTTTCTTACCATCATCAATCAGTTTTGGTGGAGATGAAATATCCGCGTTGACCACAGGCTCTTCACCCGGCTTCTCATTATGAGCTTCATTTTTCTCAGCCACAGGCTCGGGTTGTTTAGCTGGTGACTTGGCTTCACCAAGCAGGTTCTTCAGAGGCGTTGATTGTCTTCCAGTTCCAGGGGTCCAGTTTGTAACTTTTGCAATCGCTTCCTCGTTCTTCTTTCTCCCTTCGGACTCGTTGTTGACTTTGGTCAAAGTCGGGAACCACCCTGCTTTGGAATTTGGTGGTTGTTTTGAATCATCCACCTCAGAAGAACCCGACTTCTGATCTTTGCCTTCGGGTTCCACTAGTGTCATGAAAGATGGAGGATCAAAGACATCACCCCCCGAATGGCTATCTGCTGCAACCGACTTACCGGGGTTGACTTTTGACTTTTCAATAGAATGTAAAGTTTCAGCATCCATTGAAGCAGTAGAGAGCACTGTAACAACATATACAATTAAACAACTTGATTTTGAGTCCACAATCAGCAAAAAACAACAAATAACTTAGAAAAAAACAGGTCAATGTGTCAAAATTTCCCTAAAGTTGTAATTTTAATGCCTAAGAACTTCCAAACCATATTAATCAATGAATTATATCATCATTAAAATAATATTCTTTCATTATCATGATTGACACACTGGTTAGTTATGAAAGGTGTCCCGGGTCTACCGAACCTGCTTTGACCTATTAGCCAAAGTGTATTTTAAAATAAATAAAAGAGTGGTTCAAAGGAAATGGGTCAGAATGTGTCAAAACTTCTTTAATGTTGTATTTTCAACGCCTAAAAGAGGAAATGTCAATTTATTAAAATAAACAAATAATATAATTTTTTATGATTATGATTGACAACTAATTACTTAAAAAATAAAAGAAAATTATGGACAAAGAGAGAATCAGGTCAACCCAATTGTTTGAACCTGTTACCCAAAGTGTTGTTTCTTTAACATGAATAATACTTAAAAGGAAACAGGTCAAAACTTCCTCAAAGTGTGTTCTTAATGGATATAACCACCCAAATCAGTTTATTAAAAATAATAACAATAACAATAATAATAAATATTATTGTTGTTAAAATGACATAAGTTTTGCAAATCATATTTGACACTAATGATTCACAGGAAATTTCAACCCAACCCGCACCACACCATTACTTGTTTTGACCCGTTACCCAAATTGCCACCTCAATTTCCAAGCATACCATTAAAACAATGAAAGAGTAAGAAAATCGAAATGCACCTGAAACCGATCCCCAATTTCCTTCCAAACTGTTGCGACTACTTGAATCTACCGATAAAGCTGCACCAGAATCTTGATTGTTTGTCAGCTTTCCATTACCTTCTTCTACAGCAGATTCAGGAACAACACCAGACAAATTCTTGCTATTGCTAATGGAATTATCGGATGAATCTTTCAATGTATTTTTATTTATGCCAACATCGGCTACAACATCACTAACATTATCGACATTTTGTTTCATTATAACTTCATGGGCATTTTCTTTTGAGCAGTTTCCTGACTTGGGTGCACCAGGATCCTCACATTCGGTGAAAACTAGATCGGCCTCTTCAACGACGTTTTCATTTGAGCATTTTTGCGATTCGGGTGCACCATGATCCTGCTTTTCAGTCAAATTAGAATCAGACTTTTCTAAAACTTCATGGGTTTGTTCATTTGACAGTTTTTCCAAGTTGGGTGCACTAATTTCGGTCAAAACTGTATTAGGTTCCTTCACAACTTCTTGAATCTCTTCTTTTAAGCTTTTTTCCAGTTCAGGTGCACCAAGATCTTCTTTTCCAGTTAAACTTGAGCCTGGATCCTTTACAACTTCCTGAATTTGTTCTTCCCCAAGATCTTCTTTCTTGATCAAAACCGTGTGCGGTACCTTAACAACTGTTTGAATCTTCTCTTCTGATCTCTTTTCCAATTCAGGTGTACCAAGGTCTTTTTTCTCGGTCAAAACTGTGTCAATTTCCTTTACAACTTCTTGAAACTGTTCTTTTGAGCCTCCTTCCAACTCGGGTACACCACAATCTTCTGTTTCTTTCAAAACTGTGTCGGGTTCCTTCACTACTACTTGATTCTGTTCTTTTAAGCTTTTTTCCAACTCAGGTACGCCACAATCTTCTGTTTCGGGCAAAATTGTGTCAGGTTCCTTCACAACTTCTTGGTTCAGTTTTATTGAGCTTTGTACCAATCCAGGTGGCCCGAGATCTTTTTCAGCCAAGTCAGCAACAGTCTCCTTGATAATTTCCTGATTCTGTTTGTTTGGTGCACCAAGATCCTCCCTTTTGTTTAAAAATGAAATGTTTTGATCAGTTTTGGATTCTTTAGAAACTTCTGGAGCATGGTCATGATCTGATTCAAACTTTTCATGCTTGATTTCTTCACTGACTTCCCATAAATGCTCAATTTCAGGTTCATTGACAATTTTTGGACTAAGATTATGATCCAATTCGATCTTATCATGCTTAAAGTCCTCACTGATTCCCTTTGCGCCTTCAACAGTTTCAGATTCTTTAACTTCTTCTGAAACATGTTCACAATCAGATTTGATCTCTTGCTTGATTTCTTCACTAGTTTCATCCGCGGTTGCTGATTCAAACTTCCCGATCTTGATTTCTTCACTGATTCCCTCTGCACCTTCAACAGTTTTTGATTCTTTAACTTCCAAAACATGTTCACCACCAGATCCAATCTCCTGATCAACTTCTTCACTAATACCATCTGTAGTTGCTGATTCCAACTTCTCAAGGTTATCCTGCTTAATATTAGCGCCATATCCACTGACAATTGCAGAGACTTCAGGGGGCGTTTTGCTCATTTCTAGATCTTTAGCTTCTTCAGTAATAGCTTCGAAGGTTTGACTTTTTTGACCTTTTTCATCCCCTGTCTCCACAACTTCATCTTTGACCAAGATATCCATCTCAGTTGACTCAATGTGTGACTCAGACGAATCACATACAGTTTTTATCTCAGTTTCCTCAATTTTCTCTACATGGGTATCTATCTTTTCAGAAACTTCAATACTACTATCGACTTTGCTGATCTCTATTGGAGCATTTGATCCCACAGTAGTACCTAACAATGAAAAACAGAACTAGCATAAGGGGAATTGAAGTGTATAATGGTGCATTCAAGTCGGGTATTCTTAAATTAGTAAAAAAATACATAAATTAAAGAACATAACATAATGTTTACACGATCTAGTACAATAAGACTACTGGAGCACATTTGACTTGGCGTCGTGTTATGGAATAATCATAATGTAACAAATCAGGCAGAAGCATGAGATGGTTTTTGGATGTGCTTCTTCTATTTATAGTTATAATAAACAATAAACTGATAATTAGTGTCACTTTTCATCATATCCAAGCACTAGAAACTGATCATCTGCGACTTGAAAACAAGTTATATTATTTCTACTAATAATCATATCAGTTTGCATCAATTTAATCAGGGATACTACAGTTGTATAGGAATTATCAAGTAAAAAGATATGCTCAATCACCATTTTCGGCATCTTTAAATGAAAAAAACAAGTCTCTTTCCAGAGTTTTGTTTGCAGATCCTGCACTGTTTCCACTGTCTGAGAATTCTGTGACTGCATCAGAAAACAGATCATCTTCAGATCTACTGAAACTTCCCCTGATTCCACCAGCATCAGCCTTGGGACCTTACAGAAAACGGATTTGACTAAATAAGAAAATATAACACCAACAACAAATTTCTGTAAGGAAATAAAAAAGAAAGCAAACATGAAATCTCACTTGGGGTCTTTTCTAAATCATCATCTGGATGATGTTCATCATCTGAAACCACTTCTGAATCGATCAACTTCGTATACCCTTCGATTGTTCCACAGATCTTCTTGTGGGATCGCCTGTGTCTAGCACTTGGGTGTGGGTTCGGAAAAGGCCACCCACATCTATGACATAAATGAACCCCATGACTCCCATGTCCTGCAAACATCAAGAAATCGAAAAAATCAACATGAAATTAACAAACCCCAGTTGTAATTTTGAGGACCCGTAAAGAAAAAGGTCAAACTAAGAGGTCAAGAACCGCGATTGATGTGCTGAATCGACAATGGCGTTTAGAAAACGAGTGGGTTGATATGAGTAGAAAAAACAAGAAACCTGATGGGGAGGTGTGATCTTGGACATCCATGTCTGCGGGAAGATCAAAATGAGTAGGAAATGGTTAAAGAAAGAAGATTTGAGGGAGAAAAACAAGAGTGTAGGGAGAAAGAGTGAGAGGGTTTTGGTATAAAGTCTTGAAGCTGATAGGGTGGCTCAGTATGAAACAGAGACAAAAGGTGCTGAATTTTATACCCTAGCAATACCCTGTCCTGGATTAATAAACTCTTTAAACCTATTTTTATAAAAAATAAGAAAAACGATATCCAGAAGTCCACAACCAAATGTATTTGGATAAAATTAAACATTAAAATTTTAGTTTTTAAAAATAATAATAGTAACTTATGATTTTATATAAATTTTATACTTATTTTTTAACTAGGTTTCAATTTTTTATATGTAAAATAAGGTTATTATCTTTAAAAACTAAAATCGTATTTCTTTATTTTTATTCGTAACTCTTATGTTTGTAGTTATTATTTTTCAAAAATTAATAGTAATAATTATGAATTAGTTGTTTTCTTAATAGCTAAAAAAGCAACTTACGATCTTAACTTCTATGGCGCTAGTCAACCATTGGTTAATTATTTGTCTTTAATAACAAAACACACATATACATTGAAATTATCTTTAAATTATACGATTTACCAATAACAAAATTAAAACTCATAACATAAGAAACAACTTTCTAACATATTTGTACCACTAGAATATGAGACATCTGATGAACTTTAGTAAGTTTTGTAAAGGGTTTTATGTTACTGAGAAGTTAGGAGATGTTACTATTATAAATACATATTTATTTGGTATTAATATCGGCTGTTTTGAAAGGACCTATTATTGTATATCTTATTTTATTACATATGTGCGTGAAATTATTTCGAAACTTTTAACTACTAATTATAGTTTTTATGAATATTAATTTTTGTTATGCAATGGTGTCATAATCACGTAATTATACTACAACATTAAGATTTTATTCAGTTAGGTTTGTTAAGTAACTAAAGTTTTTTTTTTCACATGACAGTAGTTTTGAATTTGATTTTGCTATAATATATGCTTTGTAACATACTATTAAGTAATTAAGGTGAACTACTAATAGTTAGTCGAATAAAAAAAAATATTTTACCTGTTCAAATTTGATGTTTCAATTCAAGCTTCCTGTAATTTATTGGTTTTATATTAAAAAGAGTAGGTATATCCACATGGAGAGATAATGTGCTTGCATGTGAAAATGTGAACTACAAATAATACATAAAAACTAAAATAATAGTAGTTAAACACTATTAGAAAACTAAAAGATCCTCGGTGTCTATTCGATATTTTGGCTTATTATTTTGTTGTAGAAATTTAAACTGTTGTCAGTTTGATCAAACAAACAGATAAAATTAAAGAGAAATATTTATTCAGACTATTTAATCAGAAAAGTCAAGCTTTTAACTTGAATTATAGCGGTCTAGCCTAATATATTTTTTTGTAAAAATAGTTCATACTTTATAACAAATTAGAAAGTAGCATAATGATTCTTTCAATTCACTTTATTAGTTGAATTGTATTAAGATAAAATATACATGGGGCATACGTCTCATGATAATAATAGTAATTATTATTATTATGTAGAAATTAGGTAAGTAACTAAACTAGAATATTTTGTTATTGACTTTTGTAAATAATGTATTTGATTTATTAAGCACACCCACTTTACCTATTTCTTAACACCTCGTGGTTATTGGGATTAATTGTTTTTTTATTACCTAACAACCCTTGTTCATTAGTTAGTTGGCATATGTTGTTCAAGGTATAAATGACATTAATTGAAATTGAATTTAACTAAATAAAGTAATATATTTTACTTCAATATCGCAAAATATGAAAATGGACCACACAATACCTACTTATTATGATTTATTTATTTAAGGGGTGGTATGATAGTTTGACTATTGTGTAATTTTGTGGACCCCACGATATTTCTTTTTTATCTACTTATTATTAACTCGATAATAACTACTTACTTCTTTTCCGTATTGAAACATTTTGCACATCCAATTTTAGTACATCAAACTGATCCTACAAGTTAGGTTTAAATGCAGCGTAACACATCCAATTTTGCACCATGTGTAATGAACTTACAAAATACTATATCAAAAATCGATGACATGGCACAGGGTTATACCTTTGTAATACATGAAACTTTGCTCATATGACGTATCTACGATGCAACTTTCTTTATCCCGATCATACAATTAGACAAAGCTGAAAACCAGTTTAAATCATCTATGGATATTAGTCAAGAACCCGAAACTTGAAAAAGATTTAGATGGTTCGTCAGTTAAGTTCATAAATTGACAGAGACGATGAAATCAAGAACTTGTAAAACAAATAATCAAAGTTCATTGTCAATCAAACAAGAAACCACAAAACTAAACTAATCGATTTAATAAAAACGAAATCGATTCAAGAACACCGTATCATCTCCAACCGATTCAATAACTCGGTAATCTTCGTGTTTTAATTAATAAAAACACCATCTCCACGTTCAGTTCATACTTCATATACTGTCATCTTTTGTGTCACACACACTCTCTATGTCGATGGTGGCGACCACGGTGATGATGGTGTTGTTTATTTTTTTTCATCGATTGAATCTTAAACACATGTTATATGTAGTAGTATGTGTGAGCGGGAGATCAAAGTTGTATTAAGACCGACCGCGTCGGCTCGTGAGGGAGCCATGTGAGAGGTCTTCACGAGCAAAAACGAAGGTGAGGACCATCGCATATTTTCGTGAGGGACGGCTCACGGTCACTTCCGTGGCCACCGTCGCGTGCGTGAGCGGAGAAAAAGCCATTTTTTTGTAATGTGAAGAATGTGATGGATGTGGGGTTTGTGTGATGGGATAAGAGAATGGTGGGGGAATGATGTGGCGCTGATGTGGAGCTGATGTGGCTGTGTAAAGGGTGTGATGGATGCAGATGGTCTAACAGAGTTGCACCCACAAGACATTCTCTTTTGCCTATTTTTTTTATAAATAATTGTTTTAATACACTCGTTTACAATATTATTATCCAATATACTATTTATCCTACACTAATTGTTGGCTTGTTGCTTCAAAAAAAAGTCATGTCATTAATTATTACATTCCTATTTTATCCTTAGTTAATTACTATTATTATTTATTACTTTTTTACATGTCAATGCTATATATATTAGATATGAGGAGGGTTCATGCGAGAACCGTTGTTAGTGCGAGAACCGCGAGAACCAATCTCAGCCGTTCCTTAGATATGGGAAGTATCATGGATGGAGAGCGTGAAGGTATAGGGTGTGACATGGTGCATGTGAGGAATTCACGGGTGGGCAATGACATTGAAGGAGGGGGAATTGAACGGCTTAGATTGGTTCTCGCGGCTCTCGCGCTAACAACGGTTCTCGCATGAACTTTTGTCTATTAGATATAAATCTAAAAATGACACTTTGACTACTTAAACATTGTATTAATCGCATTGTCTGTATATTGTTTTTTTGTTTATTAACTGTAACTTTGTGACAGATAAAGTAATAGTTTTAAAAGATCTAATGTTCTATTAACAAAAGCATGTCGTGATATTTTATTGATATGACATATTCGGGTCAACTAAAAACATTTTTTCAAAAATATAACCGCTTAATGTTGTAAAGGAAAATACTTGACACAAAACATGTACCAGAACTTTTAGTACATATCTTGCAATTTTTTAATTTCACTATGCACAATTAATACAAAATAGTTCAAATTTGATGCAATTAACACTGCAATTTAATATGTATATAGGGGATGGTTCATTTGAGAACCATTCTTAGTGCAAGAACCACGAGAACCAATCTCAGTTGTTCCTTGGATATGGAAAGTTTATGGATGGAGAGCTTGGAGGGATAGAGTGTGGCAGAGTGCATGTAAGAAATTCATAGGAAGGGCAATGAAATTGAAGGAGGGGGAATTGGACGGTCCATATTGGTTCTCGCATTAAGAATGATGCTCAAATGAACTTCTTCCTATATATACATATAGGAAGAAGTTCCATTGAGAATCATTGTTAGTGCGAGAACCGCGAGAACCAATCTGAGCCGTCCAATTCCCCTCATTCAGTGTCATTGCCTACCCATAAATTCCTCACATACATCCTGCCACACTTGATCCCCCACGCTATCAATCAATGAATTCCACTTATCTAATCAACGGTTAAGATTGGTTCTCATGGGTCTCGCACCAAAATCGGTTCTCAATAGAACCCTCCCCTATATATTATATATATACATATACATACATACACGTATATGTGATAACGGAAACTTGTGATCCCACATGCATGCATGAAAGCATGTGCAATAAAAGACAAGCTACAAGTAGCAATGCACAACATAAAAGATGTTTGTTTATATGTGATTGTCTAAAAACAAACTAGAATGCAAACTATACGACGATTTGCCAATTTCTAAGAGCTGGTTTAAAAAGTTTCGCATATCTTGTTGATGATCACAACCTTTTATGGTCGGCCTTTTGTCTTATAACAAGTTGTGACACCTTTTCATTTGATTTTCTTTAAAATAATTATTGAAAAACTTGTAAATATGATATTAAGAGTTTAACACCTCATCTATTACTTATATTTTAGATTCATCAATTCAATTTTCATATCAGTGTTACATCATTTTCTTCTTTTTATTTTAAAAGTTAGTACAACTAATTCGATTTTACTTCACTTCTTATTTTTATTTTATTTTATATATGCGTGAGTGTGAGAGAGAGAGATAAGTAGAGAAGGGAGAAAAGAGAGATTATAAAAAGAAAAAAAAGAGAGAAATTGAGAGAAAAGAGAGAAAAATGACCGGGATAATATGAACCTTAAATTAATAGGAAGCTGGTAGGATACGTTGAAGGGGTGGCATACCACCTTACCTGCTTAAACTGATAGGCAGCTCAATGACTCAACCTGATACCATACACATAACCTAATGTTTATTAGAAATAAAAACTCGAACTCAACACGAATAAATTTAAAAAGATACTTGTACAAGACCTATTATCGTTGAGTACTTGAGTAAGGACCGTTTGGTGATAAAATTATTATTTTCCAAAAGCCCACTAAATGCACATGGTCCCTTTTACCACATGACCTCTTAGTAAAACAAAGAGATAAACTCACTTATTATTGATATGTTCATTACAAATAAGAAAAAGAACATAATCAAGTTAATCACTCTCGAGTCTTAGAGTATTATGTTTTCAAAACTTCAACTAAGAATAAAATAACTAGAGATAACATACAAAGCTTTTGTGTCTAGTTGCAAGAGGTAAGAACTGTTTTGAGCAATCCATTTATTTACATAAACGTCAAAAGGGTTGAGAAAGAATTGTTATTGCCCTCACTATCGTAGTATCGTACCATAGTCTTGCTATGGACTGTCTACTTTGATATTGTTTACTCTCAATCAAGTTAACATCACACATTGTGAAAATCAATTAATGACATTACTCTACAAGCTAGTCTATTTAACGTCTTTAAAGATTTAAAAGGTTACTAGTTTAATACACCGGAGCATGCACGAGTATTAAAGAAAAAAACTTGAGATACATTAAATCAAAATAGAAATATATAAAAATCATGCATGTACCCAACAAAAATTCAAATACGTATCTAACAAACCAAATTATAGCTTTTAAAATACTTATTTATATACTATATTCATTGTTTTGTATGTGACCTCGTCATTGTTATTACAAATGAAAACTTAATGATCCGTGTTCATATGGGTACTACATAAATAAACTTGAGATGCATGCAATCATATAAAAATATGTAAGAAACGTGCATATACAAAAAAATATTTAATCTTACCTAAAAAATCAAATTGTGTTTTTCAATATACTTTTTCATATATTACATTCACGTTTTCTATACCGCATATCATGTTTTTTAGTACGTGAAAATTGTTTCAATTTTATTTCATATCAAGTTGAATAAGCATGGATTAACTATAACCTAAGTTTTTTAGGGCCTATTAGTATTTTTAATAATAATCTATCTATCTATCTATATATATATTAAAAGAAAACCATTTTCTGGAAAGTTACCTTAAATAATTTTCAATTAGCCGATAGGATCTCTTCATTTCTCTAATTTTGACCAAAAAAACCCAATTTTGACTTCCTCTTTAAGCAAGATCCGACTTTTACTTTTAACAAGGGTCGTTTAACCCAGACAAAAAGAACATGCGGGTCTTTTTGACCCGTTCACTTCTAATCCTTACGAGTCACGACAGGTCATTCCCAAACCCTAGCTTTGAGCGACTTTTCTCTGCCACCGTAAGACCAGTTGCTGTCGCTTCCTTCTTCCGCCGTAAGTTTTGCTCAGGTAGATTAAAGAACTCCTTCTTTCATTGTATACTTCTTCCTTCATGAACCCCAACGATTATATGTTTCTTCTTGATGTTTTTCCTCAGATACGATTCAAGACTACGTTGAATGTGGCGGCCCCTAAGATTCCTGAACGTGCAACCCGATTTCACATCTGGTAACCATATCTTCAAGATTTCTTTTTTATCCAAAATTACTTTGTTTCCATTTGTTTGTCGGTTTCATAATAGGCTTGAGTTTTTTTGTATTTTATGAAAATTTGAATCTTGATATCCCCTTGGATTTTCGTTTTTGTGTATCGATTGTTACTCACTATCTGTTTATGTTTTATTTAGTTAAACCATAATATAATATACAATGAAGCACCAAGCCAAAGTTTATCAAGATTTAAAAACTAATTTTTGTTGGTGATTTATTTATTTGAATCATGTTCTTTCTGTTCTGCACGGGATCTAAACCATCTTTCATCATTTCAACACATTATTGGATAACAAGTATATTTTATCTCATAAAATGCATTTTTAACGGATCATAAATTTGTTTATGTATTTCTTTTTATCGTCTCCAGGATGTTTGATGAAACTTTAATGCTCTTAGTTAAATGTTGATGTCGGGTGTTGCATCTGTCTTCGTATTTGCCAAGGGGTTTGATTCTTTTTTTTGGTGGTTTTGGTATTTTTCTTATTAAACCAGCTCCGTTGCCAACAGGTTTGATTCTTTTTTTGTTGGTATCAAATCGTGTTACAAGGGAAGGCTTCAAATCGGCTGTTGTCCTCAAATCTGAAACTTTATTTCCAATTAGCGACAAGGTAATTTCCTGCAACCTATTGATCCGTTGATTTGATTATATGTGTATTGATGAAATCCACTTTTAAAACCTCTAATTCTTCTCTGGTTACAAACGCTATGGAATACTTTTAAATTTTGAAACCCTAAATCTTATATTGTTTGTATTTTTTAACCTTGACTGTTAAGTGTTGCTAATATCGTGTTTTGATAAAGCTTATATATTGCTTTTCTTGATGACATTGACATTTCAAATCTCAAATATTATGTTTGAAGTCGATGCTATTATATTTTGGTTATTTTCTTGTGTTTGTAAATATTTGCTTTCTTAAGATTGCAGTTTTAAAAGGTTGGTTGATTTGAACATTTATGGTTAGTGTTGAACCATATCTTGGTCTTTTATCCTGTTCGTGTTCAAGTAAGTTTTTTGAGTTCTAAATTTGAGATTAGGTTTATAATTTATGTGGTTTTGTTTTGTAGTTATATACCAACCATCAAATTCAAGCATGGATTTCTTTAACTCATGCCAAGTATAAATCACCTGTTGATGACTAAATACTACTTAAAAGTAGCAAACTATTTACATCATTGAAGGACCAACCATCTCTTAAGATCATTAAAGACCTTCTTAAAAAAGGTTACTCTTGAAATTGTATATGCAGGTGGTGTTGTTATTGATGAACTCTATAAATAGTTTAAGTATGAATGTTTCAGATTAGCCTGGCTTTTTGATTCTGTACAAATTTTTTTATCATTTTGACCAATTAACTATTGTAGCCACATTTCATTATATGTGTTCTTGCAGGAGCAAGTGTGAGTTCTTTATGTTTGATGTATTTTCTTTCATTGTTTGTTAATTTGTCATGTTATTAGGAAGTTGGTACTTTTCAAATATGAAGCATTGCATCTAAACAAGTTGGTCTATTAAGCAGGTAGTGTGAAACATATCAAATTTGTGTTCATAAAGTTTTATAGTCACAAAATAAATGGAACCTGATGTTATTTATATATATATATATATATATATATATATATATATATATATATATATATATATAGGGGAGGGTTCCATTAAGAACCGATTTTAATACGAGAACCGCGAGTACCAATCTTAACCGTTCGATTTGATAAGTAGAATTCAAGGATGAAGAGCTTGGGGGAATCAAGTGTGGCAGGGTGTATGTGAGAAATTCATGGGTGAGCAATGACAATGAAAGAGGGGGATTTGAACGCCTAAGATTGGTTCTCGCGGTTCTCGCAATAAAAATGGTTCTCAATGGAACTTCTTCATATATATATATCATAATGGAGCCATGAGGCATATGTTCACTATAAGAAATACTTTGTTTCCTCTGAAATTAGGATTGCTTGCTTACCGTGTCCCTATCGCAAGTGCTTCGGCCCATTGTAGTTCAACTTCACCATAATGAGCAATCTGCATGTCTTATCTCTGTTTTTTCATTTTCTTTTAAGTGGTTTTAACAGGACGTACACCCTCAAAATATGATATTTTACGACTTATTAATAGAATTGGGGCTTATTTATCTGCCAAGGGTTTGAAAATCTTCATCACCTAGGTTCCAATCTTCTTATTAATCTAATTTTACTTATATGTTCTTTGTTTATGAGTTGTTTAAACAACAAAACTTTTGTTTCATTAATCTTAAGAGCTTACGATGGAATCAAGATGTTTTTTTCTACTTTTGATCATGCTTTTCCTTTTTATGTATACGAAGTTGGAAAAACTTAATTAGGATACTCAAGTACTACAAAAACAATATAATTTGTGTTATGTATGGACTTGAAACATTGTATATACGTAGTTTTTATTAATTTTCTTTCTATCTCTAGAATAGACTATGTGCTTTCACATTTAACTTCTATTGTTGTGTATTTTTTTTATGCAGGAAAATCTATGTAGTGTATGGACTTAGGAAACAATTATTCCTCACAAGTAATTACTGCATTCATCCACTTATAAATTCATCGTATTGTTCACTACATGCCTTAATCCTTGAAATGTTTGTTATTTTTCTTTAACTTCCAGATTCTTCCTAAGAGAAAATTGCATGGTTAGGCGATTCAGTCACAACAAAGGTGTGGACGTTAACCCATTCTTTCGATTATATGAAAAGATTAACAAATGGAGTAGTATGACATCTCTAATATTATTTCTTATTTAAGGTATATGTTGACTTATACAATTTGAACTGGATTAGTAACCAATCACTTGAAGTGATCGAGATGTTAGTAGATTACATGTCTATCGAGATGTCACTAGATTACATTTCTATACCAAAGTATTTGTTTACTTTTCATTATTTAGTGCAAGTCTTAATAGATCTGTTGGCATGTAAGTACTTGACACAATTTTATGTATTTGAAAAGTGTTATATTTTACTATGTTGTGTTTCAAGTTTCTTTGTGTAATACTTGTGCGTCCACAGGTCATTAAACAAGTGTACTATAAATTGAGAGTGAGCCATTAAAAAGAATATAAGCAAAAAATGGAAGAAGATAAAAAGATCTGTTTTTTGTAACGTACTTGAGGATTAACTTTGATATTCAAAACTCTTGAATTTGTGTTTCTTATAATGCGTCATAGTGGTAGTATTTAAAGAGGCCTTCTATGTCTTTGTTATTATAATTATCTTAGTTTGTGAAGTAGCTGAATAGATCACTAATTAGTATGATTCCAGGATGCTCAATTACACTAAGAACTCCATAAACAGAGTTTTGCTCAATAAACCGTGGATCAAGGGCAGTAGGAGGTACTTCCACTTCTTCAAGTGTCAAGGTATTGTTTCTTAACAAAGCATAGACATCAACCATTTTGCTCTGTCGTTTATAATTTATTATTTAACAAAGCATTACAATTTGATAGCTGCTATACATTGTTGGTTATATACTTTTATGATTACTATATATTCTGGCCTTTTGGGTACAATTCAGTATTTCGTTCAAACAAGTGTTTTAAGAACGATTAAAACTGCTTTGTCCTGGTTATATATATATAACATATATGATTAGGAAGACCTTCATATACGATTTTTTTTACATTAGCTTTGATATTCAAGTAGGTAAAAGAAAAGAAGAAACACAATGATGCATGTAGATTAGCCAGATTATGTTATTTCAGAGATTTATTTACAAGAAAATGGGAAGCTGAAATGATAATTCTTATTGCAAGCCCTTTAAGTTTAAGCATGGATACACTGATTGTTATTTTCATTACCTTGCACGTATTATTTTGAGTCATGTTTACTGTAATCCACTTAATTTTTTTAAATTCTTGATTATTTTTGGATGATAGGGCTTTTAGACATGGTATATATGTAACTGATTTACAACCAGCTACATTTTTATGGGTGGGCTCGATTGTTGCTTTTTAGAATAAAAATTATTAGTTGACTTGACTAACAGATGATATGTGCTATTTACCAATGACGAAACTATAACTGATATAAAATCAAGCATGACTGTAAAAATAAAAGATTGTGTCAATGTGTTATAATAAGATATCATCTCAAAACCTCTGTGTTATAATAAGATATCTACCGAGATCTGTGTTAATATTTAACTCTATTTTAATAGGTTCAAATAAGTAAAATGTCGTCAATCATCATGCTTTCAGGCTGTTATTCATTTTATACAACATTTATGCAGTGTACAGAACCTAAAAGTGCTTTCTTTCTCCAAGCTTGAGATCGGCTTCTGCTAGAAGTAGTTTGGGTGGTATTCCTGTTATGTACTTACAATCAGGAGTGTGTTCATTGCGTCATTCATGTATTTACGACTTCTATCTTGCATGCTTTGTAGTTCACTCTCTTAATATCTCTCACTAAAAGTAGAATGTTTAAGATCTGTTGCCACATATTTTAGATAGTTCAATAGTTTTTAATAATGATATCAAATGAATGTAGATCTCATGAACAAAAAGACACTTTATTCAGAAAATGTTGCCCTTTATTTCTAGAATTGGGTTTTATGTGTTGCATGTAGGCCTTATTTGGCCACCGGTTACCCAATCTTTATTAATGAAGTTCTCTCTTATGGTTGCTATATAATATTATAATATCGTTTGTAATATTCTTAATTATAACTATTTATTTAATTTTTATATTTATTTTACATTCAACATGTTAGTTATAATGTTTAAAGTTTATAAATTGTAATATGTTAATGACATTCAGCTTCATTTAGCTGTAGTTAGATAGAGTTTGTCTTAAAGATCAAAATAGTTTCACTTTTGGCACTGGTAACTTAATGTCAATCTAATTATCTTAAATATTTTTATACTCCGTATAACACTAAATTTACTTTTTTTTACACATTATACTTTATTATTTTTTTCGTTTATAAAGTTATTGCTTAAAATTTTATTTTAAACTACCCGTGCGTGCACGGGTCCTAAATCTAGTATACCATAAAATGAATTATATCTATACATATTCGGACTATCTTAGCCTTGTTATTCACTTCAACATCTATAGCAAAAGAGTTTATGTTTTTTACTTCTGCATTCACATAGCTGAATTTTCACACCAAAGCTTGAAAATCTACATAAAAAACAATTTTGTTAGCCACTATTAAAGAAAACAAATTTGGAAGTAAACCAAATGCTTTATTCAAATTGATTAAGGCAACAACTTTACCCATTTACTAAATATGGATTATTATCTTTAACCGGTCAAACATCTATATAAAAATAGCAAAAAAGGAAACAGGTTTGATGGGTTACATAAAAATTATTAATGCATAAAACATCTTAATTAATATATTTAACATATAAAATTATTATTAAAAGATTTAGAACAATTGAACATAAAGTGTTTCATATAAACACGGCCCGCTTGAACTCATAAAAAAATTCACTATAATACATATATAAAAAAACCACCACAAACCCACTACATATATTAAATACTTTGTGTTAAATGTGTATTTTATTGTATCTACAAAATCATTAAAAATTCTGGAAAAAGAAAAAAAAATCATCCAGTTTAAAATAGTGTGCTTTTATAATCATATTTTCAAGTGATCAAACTATCGTTAATTTGTTATTGTGATATTAAAATCTGAAAGTATCTTCTTTCATTTTTCAAACATTTTTACACTTTAAGAATGTCATTTAGTATGTTGATTGTATATATTTGTTTCTAGAATATAAGAAACAGAAAACTTTTTCTAGAAAAAATAAAAATATTTGTGTTAGTAAAATATGAATTTTCTACACAACCAAATACAATCTTAGGAGGAGTCTTGTGAAATTTTGAAGAAATAAGGCACCAATATGAACTAATCTTTGTGACGAGGGTTTGTGACGAGGGGCTAAAAGTGTAAAATGGGCGTACTGTTATTTATTTTTCCTCCAACAAAGAAAGCGTATTATTTCCCGCCATCTATTCGACATTCTTTCCCGCCATAAAGTCTTTCCCGCTGGATTTCACCCTACTACTTCAGCCCTCTCTCCCACTCAGAAGAAAGACCTAACGCCGGAAAATCTTCAAGTTGAGAAGAAGACTAATCGATGGATTCAGGTCTCCGATCTCGTAAAAGGAAGCAACGATCATCGCAACCAGACCCGTTCGGCGGCATCTTCACTCGCAGCAGGTCGCAGATCTATCTCCACCGACACAGATCTGGTTACGCTCGAGCTGATTCTAGTCGAAGCGGTAAAATTTATAAAACGCTGAAGAGTACTGCAGAGTCACTACTAATACAAGAACAATCTCAAGTTACAGCTGATCACAGATCCGGTTACGCTCGAGCCGATTCCAATCGAAGCGGTAATCTTATCAAATCACTGAAGAGTACGGGAGAATCACTAGTAAAGCAAAAACAATCTCAACTTACAGCTGATCAAACTACAAGTCAAGTCGCCGTCAAGGATCTTCGTGCAAGGAGGGTGTTTTCTCCTGCTGCTATCTCAGATGATGTTGCAAGTATCGGCGAAATGGATTTGGAAGGTGGTTTGGATGTTCATAAGAAGAATGATGGAAACCCTAACGTACCGGCTTCCGAAACTGACGTTGGTTATAGTGAGTTGGGTTCTTTTTACTCTGTTGCCGACGATGTGAAGGCTAGTCCGGAAGATACTGCTGATCCTTCTTCGACTAGAGGGACAGAGCTCACGGAAGCTGAGGTAGTTGTTCAGGTGACACCAACTACTGCAGATTCTGATAAAGACACGAGGCCCGGAGAGAAGCAGGACAAGATTTCTGTTGCAAATGTGATTGCTGATACTAAAGGCTCTATAAGCAAGAGCCAATCTTCGGTAAGAGACGATTAACTATCACCTCAATTCCTTTATAATTGCAATAGTTTACATTACGAATGTGCTAAATGTTTACTTCTCATTGGTGGCATCGGTAAGAGACGATTAACTATCACCTCAATTCCTTTATAATTGCAATAGTTTACATTACGAATGTGCTAAATGTTTACTTCTCATTGGTGGCATCGAGTTGATCGTTGCAATAATGAGTATATATATATTGTGGGATTGCTTACGAATTCTGCTTATCTGATTATTTGGATCATTGAGCTGTTTTGAGGCTGTTTGAAACTGTTTTTTTTCACTGAATATTGACAAATTAACGGGCTGGTTTGTGGACGTTTGAAATTGTTTAATGTTTTAATAGAAAATTGAAGCTGGTTTTTCCAAACGGTTTATTTTAAGAAGTTACAAGGACAACACATTGAATAAGCAACGATAAACATAAACTCCCCTTTAGCTGAATGTCAATGTTAATGTTATCTGACGCGTATTATGGTCAATTTAAATATATATTACTAATGCTCATAGATAAGACATTGAAGGTTTTACTTTATGAAACTGAATGACAGGTAACAAGTTTGCGTGGCCGTAGGAAGATATTCAAAAGTCCAAGCTCATTTAGCTATAGAAGGCTGATCCCTTATCTAACAGATTTAGGGAACAATGGTACATACACATCATAACCTTTTCTATTTCTTTATTTGTATATCCATCTCATGGGTTAGTTTTGTTGTTAACTCTGTTGATTTATGACAGATTCTTCAAGTTTTGAAATAGTTGAGGAGACACTGCCTAAAGTTCTGAAATCAAGTAATATGGTCCCAGTATGCAAAGGCGAGGAAATTGGTTTGGAATCCAATTGTAGCAAATTGGCAGATGGTTTATCTAACAGTGCTAAAAATTGTGAAATAAAGCTTACAAACAGTGTCAATTCTGATTTAGTTAGCTCTGTTGAGAGTTCCGATGTGGTGCAGAAAAACCAGGCAGATGTTGTAAATGACATGGTAGAGGAGTGTGAGCAGATGACACCACCTGATTCAGACATTTACGGTAAACCCAAGACTGATAAAAAATTGGGCGTGCTTGTAAAACCAACATCTAAGCTGGTAATCTTCAGCCTCTATTGTTTCTACTTAGTTATATAGTTGTTATTAAGAATTAATGATTTTGGAGTTAAACCTAACTTTACTCTGTACTTTGTTGATAACTGATGTTCATATATTTGGTTTTTTTTGTTAGGTACTTAAGTCATGTTCTAGAATGAAAGTACTGCAGACTCCAACCTCCTTTAGTCATAGAAGATTGCTTCCATTCCTGATGAACGTTTCTGGAGATGATTCATGTAATATTTTATTTAATCTGTTATTCCAGTTAAGATGTGCGCTAACCCAGCTTTCTCATTTCGTCAGCAGGCAATCTTTTTGAACTGAACTTTTGTTTTTTCTTTTTCTTTTATATAGGTGTTTCAAAAGGTAATCAATCTTTAAAACTCGAGAAGGCTACGGAACAAAACCAACAGCCACCATCACACTCTTTGTTGCCTCAGATTGTTAGTATGGATGAATCTAAAACCAATAGCAACCATAAACAGCCAAATACTGCAGATCAAAAAACAGATTCTCCTACGTCTACTTTGATTCCAATTGATACATCAATTGATAGAACAGAATCAGTTACTATAGTTTCAAATGACAATCTTTTGGATTTTAATGGGCCAGACAAGGAATGCCGTGGATTAATTTCACAGTTGGAGGTGAATTCACAAGCTGAAACTATTAATTCCGACAGTTCCATAAAGTTGGAACAAACATCGCCAAAAAATGATTTAAAACATGTTGAGGAAGCTACTTCTAAAGCCATAGAAAGTTCGCCCAACATATGTAATGAACAAGAATTCACGGGGTTAAGGACTAGTAATTGTGAAGACAATCAGAAGGCAGTCAATGAAGGCATACAACAGTCTTTGTTGCAGATCACACCATTAAATGGAATTCTGAAGAGAACTCCAAGAGGGTGCAGAGGGATCTGCAACTGTTTGAACTGCACATCATTTCGTCTACATGCTGAAAGATCCTTTGAGTTCTCCAGAAATCAGTTACATGATGCTGAAGAGGTCGCATTGGAGCTCATCAACAACTTGACATGCCTCCGGAACATTCTAGAAGGAACCGCTAGTGATTCCAATTCTCTTCCTACCGCTCATGAAAAACAGGTATCTCTTCATCATATTATCCTTTTTTCTAATGGCTCATTAGCCATTTATTTAGGGAAGCTTGCAAGATCTATACTATCCTTTTTAGCTTCATGTGGCTTAGAAAATAGTTAACTGACGAAAACTGCTTTAAGTGTACATTTATGACTCATGAGTTGAAAATGAGTCTTTTAAGCATCTAGAAACAACACATTATGCTGGTGTATTTAAAAAAATTTTGCTCATAATTTAAATATGATGATAATTTCTAGGGAGAGAAACTATTGTGGTTACCTACAGAAAGATGTTGATTATCACATTTTACCATGAAACTTTTTTAGAGTAGATAAAAACATTCCTTTTTTGATGTGAAATTGGTTGACATTTTAAATCAAAGTTCGGTGAATAATAATAAGATTGACGAGTTTTTACATCAGGATATCTTTGATCATAGTTTGGTTGAAATGGCATTTTTGTGTTGTGCTCAAGGTGAAAGAAGAGTGTGCAAAAGCTTTGCATAAGGAACAAGTAGCAAGAGCACGGTTGGCCCAAATGAATGAGGATTTAAGTTTTCACTGCAGAAGCATGGTATGTCTTCCAATAACTATCATTATCCTTAAACTGTTGGTAGAGTATATGCCATCTCTTTAAGATGTACGGGTTGGATGTGACAAAACTGGGTGGATAGACAACAGATGAAAACCGATACTTTAACTATCTTAATACTGGTCAAAGACCAATGATTCATTCTTTTACATATTATCAATATATTATATATATGATGGTGGCATCTGTATAATTATATACAATATTCTTTTTACGAATTAACCTTACCTTTAATATTCTACTTACGTTTTTAAATTTAACATTTTTTATTTTGACCTGCTTGAAGATTTATACAATCAATATGGATTTGGTAAACTAGTTACCAATCAAGAACACTAATCTCTTGCCCTACAAAATCCAATTTTTATTTCAAGGCATGATACTTAAACTGGACATTTGTGAGTAAAATTTAGATTAGCATAATGTTGAATTTACCTGAAGACAATGGTTTTTGTGATGTAACAGAAGTTGATGCGGCCAACTGTGACATTTGCCAACAAGATTGAAGAAAAACTTATTTCAAAAAAAGAGGTTTATGGGAAGAATAAAGCCTAATTATGTGCACTAAACATATGATATTTATCTTGATGATCAATGTGTTTTTGTTTGTGTAAATCTTATGAGATGGTTTGGTTTTGAAGCCAAGAGACTTGTGTTTTACATAGTATGGGTTATACAGAAGATTCCAATGAGTTTCAGGTTAGTGTTGGATTTATAAGCATTTCTTTCGGTCCAGAAAGTCTAACACGCGAGGAATGATCAAATCTACGAGTTAACATGTCCTTTCTCTATTCTTAGGAATTATCTGTAACTAGGTAATTTCTGGAATTTGCTGCAATTTTTTACTATTGACGGTGACATAAAACATGAATAGAGTACGGAGTAGGTCAACATGAAAATATCCGGGTTAATATGCTAATCGAAAGTTGATAATTATAGATTATTATGAAATATGATGCACATGAGCAATCAATGTGCATGTCGTCGCTTATGTTACGTGAGTTAAATTCCTTTCAAAGATATTGTTGAGTATTCTTCCTCAATATATATATAAAGTATATCTATAATACCCTACACTTAACAACCCCTCATGGCTGACTAGCTAGATTGGAGGAGTTTAATGTTCAGTCTCGACCTAAAATCAACATATAGCTGTGAGGGGAAGTCTTTAGTGAAAATAATTTGCAGACTGCATATTAAGCACGTAAAGCTATATGGTGGCTGACACGTTTCCTTAACATGGTCCTTTAAGATCCATTTTGTTGCGAGAATAGTCTTTTCTAGATGGTCGTTACTCGTTAGTCATCTCTGTTGAGTCAAAGGTATTTTAGTCTATTTACCATTTTTAAATTTTTGATAATAATTTATCTTTTTTATAATAAAAAAAACCCATTACTAGACTCATGTTTTTTATCATCTCTCACAGTACACTACTCTCTCTCTCTCTCTTCAAACGAAAATGGTAGCCGGCATCTCCAATGCACTCTGCCAACACCACTACATTCCGTCACAACTGCACTCTGCCACCGCACTTCAATACCATCAGTGAAACCGCCACCACTACTTCTCTCTCTCTCTCTCTATCTATCTCTCTGCTCTATACATCGGTCGCCACCATCGCATGCGGACATATTGAACTTCAAACGTATGAAAAGGACACTTTTCTTGGCTAGTGTTTTTTTATGAAATTTGTCAATTTGCCATTCAATAAACGGGGACAAAGAACACATGCTTAAAATTTTACAAAATGCGGTAGTCAAATGAGTATTATTAATGTAAAACACGGAGGTATGACGGTCTAGATCTTACATTTCCATACCCTACTGTTGCAGAATTGGATTCTATTATTGTCGTACTATAAAACAAGAGTGTACAAGGATTTTGTTTTAACCAAGATTACACGGCAAACCATCATCATCGGAATACCCTAAGCGAATGATTTGTACATGTGAAACCTCCATCCACAAACAGGTTCGCCCCACTTACATATCTCGCATCATCGCTGGCTAAAAACAGTACAGCATTTGCAACATCCTCGGGTAGCAGATCCACACCTTGCAAGTTAGCATTGTTTCCGACAAAAGCCCGGAAACCGGCCTTTGCATCATCAGTTCTTTCATCCTCAGGCAAGTGTGCCAAAGCCAGGTTGGTCAAAACCGCATAAGGAGAAACACAGTTGACCCGAATTCCATAGTTCCCGAGTTCAGCAGCCACACTCTTTGTAAGTCCCAACACTGCATGCTTGGAGCCGGTGTATGCATGTGGACCCGACCCCCCAATACAACTTGCAACACTTGAGAGGGAAATAATTGAACCTTTCTTTAGGGGGATCATGACCCGAGCTGCATGTTTCATCCCAATAAATGTACCCTTAACGTTTAGATCAAATACCTTTTCGAATGTTGATATGGGAAATTCACGGATGTCAGGGCATGGCGGCCCTCCCATCCCAGCATTATTGACTAAAATATCGAGTGTGCCAAAATTGTTGACCGAAAAGTCAACTGCGTGAGACATGTCATCTTCAATGGTTACATCGCCATGAATGAAAAGGGTGTTGTCACCAAGAGTTTGACATAACTGTTGACCAAGGCCATCTTCAATGTCAACCACACAAACTTTAGCACCATGTTTATGAAAAAGACGCACGATGCTCTCTCCAATACCAGTAGCACCACCAGTTACCAAAGCAACTTTACCTAATAATCTGAACAAGTAATTAATCAGTTGCAGATGGATTATCTCCCAAAAAAAAAACTTGACTCCAAGTTTAAATATAACAATCTTTATTCAAACAATAAGTAAGGAATCAACAAGGTAGTGCAAGTCAAAAATCAAAGAAAATGGGAAGTGTACACAGATCCATATGGTTAAATTTGCTTTCTGCTATACCTTTGACTTCCAGTTAGTCAAAATTTACTCGCTAACTTCATATCCAAAGGTACCTAAAACTTATCTACTCAGGAGTATAATAGAACTTTTGAAATTATTCAAGATTGCTTACCTTTGAGCGACGAGCGGAGGATCGCTTGAGCTAGTGGTTTCCATTGCAAGAACTTCTTCACCTTGGTTCTACCTCACTGCAGATGTAACATGAATGATACACATGAACGGGTGAAATTTTAGATTATAAAATCGAAACTGCAAAATCAAAGTTCTGAATCCCTAATTAATTTGAACTAAACTGCAAACTTCTAATCGATCCTTTTAGGATAGATCATAGATCCTCTAAAATTAAGATTCTGCAAAATCCAATGAATATATTGGGTTTAGCAGGAACACCATTAACATCAAAATCCTAATGAAATCACAGAATGCTTCAACAACATATCATTGCAAACCCTACCGGATATGAACGGGGAAAAAGCTTCAGACATTGACAAGTAAAAAGTTGATTGTGGAGGGTCAAGAACAGAGTTACAGTGAGTCAGTGATTCATACCTTCGGTCAGAACTCAGAAACCCTCGAACTCTCGATAATCGAAGTCGGTTGTGATTAAATCGGTCAGAAACCCTGGATCGTGGTTTGTGAATTGTGCTTGATCACTAAGCTTGTCGTTTGCCCTAAATGGAGGAGAAAGATGATGGCAGAATTGACGTGTGGAGGAACAAACGAATTTGGGACCACGCGAGATAATGGGGATTGAAGTCCAACGGTTAGTTTGAACTTTGAACATATGTAAGGGTGTTTCTATATGTCCCCTCTTACGTCCCTCTTACGTCCCGTTCTCGAGTTTTTTAAAGAAGGAAAGGGAAGGGGAAGAGAGGGAAAGAAAAGAAATGATATAGTTGTGTTCTTGAGTTGGAAGGAAAGGAAGGGGTAACCCGTTCCTTCCAAATCATCCCATTTTGAGAGGATGATTTTGTAGCAAAATAACCCCTCCTTCCCCCTCCCTTTCCTTCCCTTTCCCTCCTTAAAAAAACTCGAGAACACATCATACTAGTTGTTTTCTTCTCTTCCCCACCCTTTCCTTTCAAAAAATAACTCGAGAACGGGGCGTTAATATCTATATATCCTTTTTGATATGATGTATGTGAGGAAAAAAGTAATATTAAAAGTATAAGTCAATGATTTGACATATATGTATGTGAGAGGAAGGGGGATATATAGCATCACCCCATGTGTAATGTGTTATATCCTTTTTTGTATCTACTTCTCTTTTCTATTTATTAATTAAATATATTAATATTATGAAAAAAAATAACTACTTGTGATAAGAATAAAAATAAATAGTTTTAATTTCTTAAAAATGGAAACCGTAATTCAGAAAATTTGAGATCCAAACAAAAAATAATTAAAATAGATTTATATGAATACATGGAAAGTTAATTATAAAACATGAGTACTGATTATTATATTTGGTAATAAATATTATTTTTAGGGTTGTGGATATCATACTCCTAATATTAATTAGAATTAGAAAAAAGTTAAGAGAGCTAGACTAATCAAGAGAAAAAAAAAGAAGAAATAAACCGGGTTGCCAAAATCGTGGAGTAAGGCTTTTGTGAGGTTCAAATATGTGTGTATATGAACCAGTTAGGGCTTTAAGTCGAAACATAACTAAACCATCCGGTTAGTACATCGGTTATGTTAATTTGGTTAAAGGTAATGGTTAAATTATCCAAACGGTTTATTCGGTTAGCCGGCGTGGATAGGCTTGTATTTTATATGGGCTACTCACTGTTGTGTGTTCAAGAAGACAATTGTAGGAAATTATAAAATGTAAACTAACGTATGAAAGACATCTACGAATATAAAAATTGTTAACAATAAATTATAGTAAAATATAATACCTATTTAGTAGTTTCTAAAAATATACTTAAGAAGTAAAAACTATGTGTGCATTAAATGTGTCGGTTCGATTTTTGCAGTTTAGTGTTTGACGGTTAACCATAATAGAACCGTTTTAACCGGTCATTTAAAATTCTTTAATTGAACTGTTGCTTTACTATGTTGAATTAGTTTGGGTTTGTCAGTTAATTTAGTTATGAGTTGATTTTTTGGTTAAATCGCTCACATCTTGGTTCAAAGGAGGTACATGGTGTTTTTGCTATTTACACGCTAAAATAACGCATACCCGCTGGTGACGGAATAAGATATAAACTCAGCGTACTATACTTAAAATACATCAAAAAGTTCATCCTCTCTATTCTACTGAAGGGTAAGATGATGCTAACCTATTTGCATTTGTGGGTAAAATTTATTATAGATGATCATAATGTCGAAAGAGAAATGATATATCCTCCTAATTTGTGTTCCTACTTATCCTCCTACTCATTTGATCAAGACAAGTGTCAAAATCAAGGGAGGAGGTGAGGAAAGAGAATCAGTAGAGTACACATGTCATCTTCTGATGAGTAGGAGGATGAAATAAGAACAAAAAGTAGGAAGATATTTAATTTCTCATGTCGGAAATTACGTGGAGACATTTGTTTTTTACTTTTTATGATACAATTATACAAAAGTTCATCAGGTCATCAGTGATGTTTGCCGACAAGATTGACAAAAAGGTTTATATATTAAGGAACTAGGTTTATGGGAAGAAGCTAGATAGTCAAAATTTATGTGAAGTAAACATATACAAAAAAAAAAAAAAGACCCGAATCAAATATGAATGAAGTGACATGTATTTCAATTAGTTTAAAAATAAGTCGGTATGAGTATGACATGATATGTAAATTTCAATACCACTTTGAATCGTACCCTTGATATATTATATTTTTTCCCTAATTCCCTCTCTACATGTATTCACCAAAGTTACTCTTGTAACTTTATTTTTCTATATTTTAATCTTTTTTATATATTTTAAATATCCATAGAATAGTTAAATTTTCAAAATAAAAATTACATAAAAACATGTTTATGCTCTTTTCAGTTGTGTGGTGCATCAAACATATACATTATATATATTACTAATTATCATTAATAATGAACAGTGTAATTTTGTCTTCTTCTGCATATATTATAATATATATTTATCTGTCAAACAAAATAACATAATCAGCTTTAGATGGGGTGGTAAGCTGTTTTGATGAAATTTAGAAAGTGGAAAGGACTTGTGTTCGATCCTAGCTTTCATTCATACTATATTTTTCATATGTTGTTTTTCTAATGATCTTTTTTCCTTTTATTTCATATTTGTTTTTATTTATTTTTAAACATCTACTTTCTTTGCTGTTTTTTTACTTTACATTTTCACTCTTTTTTGACTTGGGTTTGTTTTTTTAATTTGGACTTATTTTTATTAATGTTTTTAAAATTTATTTTTTTTATAACTTTTTAATTGATTTAGCAATTCTAATTTTTTTTCTCGATTTTAGTTTTTGCTTAGTAAAGGACAAATATTTACTAACATGTTAGTTATTTATTCATTTTTAACATGTTATAAACAACTCATTCATTAAAAAATATGCGTAATTTAGAGCCAATAATACTTTATGCGTAATTTAGAGCTAATAATACTTTATGAAAAGGACAAAAAATTATTATAAACTGTTGTCAATTATTTATTTATTTCAATATTTCTTAAATAACATATTCATTAAGAAGTACATGTTATTTAGAGCTGATATATTTATTACTACTACTATTATTATTATGATAGATTTTGAAAAACTTTTACCACTCTAATATAAACGCTACTAATATGCTATTGTGTTTAGTTAGATTTATTAGGGACGACAAGTTATTTAAAATATACACAATAATAATTGCTTGTTACTATATATATATATATATATATATATATATATATATATATATATATATATATATGAGACATTTCAAACGAGAGCTGCTTTTCGTACGTGAACTGCAGAACCACTCTTAGCTCTTGATTAATACTAATCAATGGCTAAGATTTTTGGTGGCTCATTAATTCTTTATTAATGGCTCATTAACGACGCATAATGAGGGTTATTTCGGAAAAATCAAGACTCGTAAATTAATGATAGCTCACCCGGGCGCAATTCACGGTTGGGTAAATATATAAATTACCAAATACCCCTATTAATGGGTCATTAATGGCGTTAAAAACAGTTTTGCATTCATTAGAGGCCCGCTGCATCACGCGGGTTATAAGAGACCTTGTTTTGATTATTGTTCAGAAATCTTTAATATTTTGAATTATATGCATCAAACTAGTATGAAATATGATGCGCCATACAATCATCTGTTCAGATTGATCGTATTTCACATAACTTCAAATGTTAAATGATACAAAAGATATATCATCAATAAAACTTAATAATACAAATCTCAACTAAAAGAACATATAATGATGAGTTTGAATTGGCGGGTAAGTTATAGAATTTGAAGCTTTCTTTAACCATTGATGTTGATACTACCGCTACTATTACTGTTAATTAATTTTAATCATACAAATTTACAGGGCAGACCCGGAATTTGAGATGCGTGGTGGCATCATTAGAAATGAGTGAAATGAATGATAGCACATGCTTGAAAAAATCGAAATTTACACTACGAAATGAAAGCACCTTATCAAAATAAATCAAAATTTACATTACGGGATAAAATTTACACCGCAAAAGGAAACAAAGCCCAATTGCTCAAACTCCCCAAGGCCCAAGCTCTATTAAGCCCTATTCATTTTTCATTCTCAATTCTCAAATGTCAAATCAATCTTCATAGCATTTGTAACACGTAAATTTACTAAGATAAAGCTAAAAAAATCGTTATTTGTAATCAACTAGCATATGGCTTCGCGCTTCGTTGCGTACTTGCATAGGAAAAGAAATTACTAAAAAACGGAATAAAAATTAAAAAACAACTATTTAGTCTCAAAATAAAGAAACTAAGAAAATAAGGGATAAAAAAGCATAAGAGAGGAGTAAAAGAGAGAGGGTGGCAAAAATAAATAAAAGATAAAGTACAAGGCTTTAAGTTATTAAATATGTTTAAATAAAAAGAAATAAAATAATTATAATTATATCAGTAACTCAAAAACATTTAGCAGAAGTCATCAATGAGATATTAAAAAAATAAGAACAATAAGCGTTTCTTTTCTTAAAACATTATAAGATCATGTTTTAGTGAAAATTACAATAACTAAGATAATACTATTAAATAACAATGCAAAAAAAAAAGTAAACTAAATCATGATACTTGTTAGTATGCATCGTAAAAGTTAAAAATATAAACTAAAATACTATCATGTAAAGAATAGTTAGTAATACTTGTTAGTAATATGGTGTAATGGTGTTTATATGACAAATAAAGGAATGCTGAAAAGAATAAAAAAAAGAAAAAAATAGATAAAAAGTACAAAAGTAAAAGTAAAAGAAAAAGGGGATGGTAGATCGAACACGTGACCTTCATATGCTAAGAAATGTGTCAAACCAGCTACGCTGCATTGCAAATAGGTTTTGTTATTGCAACTCATGTATCTAACTCTAACGGCTCACTTTAGAAAAACTCAGTTATGAACAGTAATTCAATGCACGTTACGCCCTTCCTAATTGTATATATTTATAAATGATAAAAATATATGATTTTAACAAGTATCTAGAAATTTGTTAGGACGCAGAGCAGTTGCACGTGTATAAAAATATATGATTTCAACAAGCGGGACTATTAAAGTGGGAGATAGATTTATAATTTGTCGATCAATATATAACAAAAAGTGTTTGGTTGGATAATTATACATTTGAATAAACAAATAGGAACCATTAATAATGGATTTGTGAAGTTATAAATGTGATGATTATTTGTAAAACATTGTTGCGTGCAAATCATTTTACTAACAAATTGGATGTATGACGTTAAACTAGTTTGTACATAACAATGATTTATTATACGTAACAATTATGATATTTGTAACTTATGCCCTCATAAACTTACTATCAATTATTTTTATTTCACATAGTTAAGGTTATACTTGTTTAATTAAACAATTATTGTTATAAATAAAAATAATCAGATACTGTTTCTAGAAATATGAAAAGCTTAATTATCCATATTATCAAATTTTAAATAAATAATAATTAGTTAAAAAGTTATTGTTCACTTGTCACATCAATCCTGCAAATGGTTAGATTATATAATAGTCACATACGTTCTTAATAAGTGTTATTTTAGTTGATTTGATATTTATTAATTAAGAGTATGCGAGTTAATAATATTAGTTACATATCAGGTGCTTTACATTATTTTGTCATATTAATAGTAATATCTAATATTCTAATCTAATCTAATATACTAATTAAAAGAAAAGAATTATACTATCTTCATTCTTATTTAAATAAATTTTTATACTAATTATTACTTTCTATTTTACAATTTATTTTTAAAAACTCATCACAATTACCAATCACAACCTCCTATTTTTAATATATTACTTTCCTTATATCGGTGTTATTCAAAATTGAAATTAATTTTAGATACTAAAGTTTTTAAAAGTTTTAAACTTTTCATATTTCTAGATGATTAGTTTTAGCAAACATATAATATATAAAAACAATATATGTTTATTATCCTACAATATATATGTTAATAGTAACATTAAATTTAGAAACTTTCCAATGTCATTATCTATTAGTTAAAAACAAGTTTATTTTAAAAAAACAAAAAAAATGTTAAATCCACCACCATATTAATTGAAATACTAACAGCCCATTATGTCATTTTAAGTTGCTTTTCAAATATTGATATTTATTAACCGGAGGATCGTAACTATTTTAGGCGTTACATGACTTTTATATCTTAACATTTATAAACATTGCTGCACTTTGACATCACACATGTTGCTCTGATTTTTCTTAATTTTGATAGCTATCCATTATGATGAATTAACTACCCTCTTCCTAAACTTCAAAAAGACTTTTATTGAAACAATCTTTAACTTTTAAAAAGATAAAAGTGATTAAAAATTTGTACAGAAAACAATCATATTCAAAATATATTTTTTATCACTATCGTAATTTCTAATAAATGTTACTGCTCGTAAGATCTAGAAAGTTTAAAATTGATATTAACCATTCACATGCTAGTTTGAAAATAAAAGAAGTTGAAAATAAAAGAAAACAAAAAGAACACAGAAAAATAGGCAGGAAGCAGGAAAAGAGAATGAAAACGAGAGGAAGTGAGGAATGGTCAGAATTCAAACATTATCATCACATGAATAATACTATTTCTTTTTTCGTTTTTTCTATTATTTAATAAATGTATGTGGTTTTAAACTACAAATAAAAAGAAAAGGCAAAAGCATATATATAATAATATGAGTATGACAAATATGTTTTAACTATTCCCAGTTGCTTCCATGAACGCCCTTAGACGCGTTCCCTCACTTCCCAACTCTTGACCCTTATCTTCCGATCTATTTACCATTTTGCCATTTGCGAGAATCATAGTCTTCACCTTTCTTTTTTCCATATTTATTAGCGGTATTTAGTATTTACCCAATTATTATTTTCTAAGGAAAACCGATAAGACTCTGAAGGTACAACTATATCTACAAGTCTACAACAGGTGTATCATAATCATGTATCTTCGGTAAAGAAGTTTAAAAACCTCTATAATATAAATCTTTTGTTTGAATGAAGAAGCTTTTAAGTTTTTATTTTTTATTTTTAAAATAAAAGCTTCTAAAAGCTTCAAAAATAAAAAGTTATTTCTGACACTTTTAAAAATTAGTTGGAACTTTTAATAAGCAAATTACTTAAATATTTTTTAATTAGTTTTATTTATTATTCAGAGTTTTAAATTTGTACTCTACAAGCTTCAACTAGTACTCTCATACATATTCTAAGACACAAGTCAGAAAATACTCGCACCATTTTCAAGTTTTTTTCCGTACGATTAGAAAAGTATTTAGGGGCCGTTTGGTTTGCCGAAATTGTTCGGAATTGCCCGGAATTGGAATTGGAGATTTCAAATCCTAACTCGTGTTTGGTTCAAGAAATTATAGAAATTGAAATTTGAATTCCTCCCAATTCTCATGTTTAAGGAATTGTAATTCCATTATAAAACCTATGGAATTTAAGACAATCCTCGGGAATTCGAATTATACGCTCACTATACGCTATTACGCTTCACGACCGCCGACACTTCCAAACGCCACCATGTCACCTCCGCTGCCGCCGACCACCAACCGCCGCCGACACCATCGTCACCCCACCGCCGACCACCACCAACGGCCGCCGACACCACCGTCACCCCGCCGGCGACCACCACCAACCGCCGCCGCCGACCACCAACCGCCACCACCGGCGACCACCACCACCGTCACCACCGTCGTTGACCACCGCCACCCGCCACCACCACCACTGTGACACCACTGTTACCACCTCCGCCGACCACCACCAACTACCACCGCCGCCACCGTCATCACCATAGGGTATAGGGTAGGGTGGGTGTGTAGGTAGGGGGTAGGGTGGGTGGGATGGGACGGGGTAGTGTGGAGTGGGTATGTAGGGGTAAAGTAGGGTTAGGGTATTGGTAGGGTAGGGTGGGTGGGGTGGGGTGGGTGGGGGTAAGGTGGGTGGGTAGGTAATGGGTGGTGTAGGGGTAGGTTGGGGTTGGGGTGAGGTGGGGTGGGGTAGGTAGGGGAGGGTGGGGTAGGGGGTAGGGTATGGGGTGGGGGTGGGTAGCGCATAAGGTTTTTCATTTTTGTTAATTCCATTCAAATTCATTTGCAAACCAAAAAAAACTTGAAATTTGGAATTTTATTCAATTCCGCGAACCAAACACACAAAGGAACAGATTCCGTTGGAATCCTTCCAATTCCAATTCCTTCAAATTCCAATTCCTTAACGAATTCCATTCCACGAACCAAACGCCCCCTTAGAAGAAAACAAAAGAAAGTCGGCTCGCTATTCTAAAGTTTTATTTAGTGAAGTAAGGTGAAGTATATGGACGAGGGTTTAGGCTAAATTCACCGTGATTTATTTTCATTCAAAAAAGAGAAAATTTGAAAAGAAAGGATTCTCCTTGTTTTTCTTTTCCTTATTAAACTCAGAATGTAGCATTAGAGATAGAGATAACACGGGAGAAAAAAAAGAAAAGTAACAAAGTTATGACTACTTTTCAATTAAAAACATAAGTTACAAAATTCTTATACAAAAACTTCGTCATATCATGACATAATACTGTCTGTTTTGCCCAACCAGCTCACAACTTTGTTTCTAGTAAAAAGGCGAGAACTTCTCACGGGGTCACCCATATATCCCTGGGTGCTCCCATCAGAGCACGCTTAACTGCAAAGTTTTCATGAGATCTTGTCCACGGCCGATGTGGATCCACCTAAGATGTTATAGATACCCCCTGAGAACTCATCGTCCTTGATGTTGTTTGCCCCACTATCTCCAATGTCACACGAGTGACTCTGATACTAACTAATCTTAAACGAAAAGAAAAGATAAATGCATCATGTTTTATATTCGTTGATTGATTTTTAATGACTCGGTTATGTTCTTTTTATTCTTTTAAAGAGGGTGTGTATGCGCACGCGCCCACACACACACACACACACACACACACACACACATATATATATATATATAGACAAAAGTTCATGCGAGAACCGTTGTTAGCGCGAGAATTGCGAGAACCAATCTAAGCCGTCCAATTTCCCCTCTTTCAATGTCATTGTCCACCCATGAATTCCTCACATGCACCCTGCCACACCCTATCCCTCCACGCTCTCCATCCATGATACTTCCCATATTCAAGGAACGGCTGAGATTGGTTCTCGCGGTTCTCACACTAACAACGGTTCTCGCATGAACCCTCCCCTATATATATATATATATATATATATATATATATATAATATGAACAAGTTCAAACGATAAATGTTTTTTATATGAAAACTATACGAACTGTTTATAACATGACTTATAAATAAATGTATATAAAAAAAATACGTACAGGCTTTAATTAATTATTTAAGGTATCTTTTGAGATGTTTGTGACTTGAGATGATAGCGTCATTATTTTCGAATAACCACTTAACAGATAATGATTGCAGCATGTGTGTTGGATACTGTTCTTTTGTTTTGTAATTGAGCTACCATTTTTAGGATAATTTTATAGCTTTATTACCTTACATAATTGAACATAATGTGAAGCGGAAAATGTGTATTTTTCTCTAGACAAATTGTAAGTTGATGTTTAACTTGTGAAAGTTGTGATAATATACATGGATATTAATTAAAATCATGTATTAAAATGGTAAATTTTTTCAAGAAAATAAACACCAAGTAATATCATCGTTATCATTGACTATAACGTCAATATTGTTTACATATGAATAGACATATGTACATATATACAATAATAATTGTCGTACTATAATATATTAAATTTAAAACTACATTGAATGAAAATATAATTAATCATCTATTAAATCGATAATATTGCATAAAAGAAAAATTACATTAGCTTATAGATAATTCATTCAAGAATATTTTGTATTGAAACACAAACTAAAATTTATTTTGGCAATCAAGCATATTTTATATCATCTATATGTAATTGTACAAATTATAAAACTGATAATGATGATTAAAACCTCATATGAATTTTTACATTTGAAAGTTTTATATCAAAAAGTGGAAGTGGAAGCTGTTTGAAAACCTGATCGATCAAAAGATACATATATATGCACAACTGAAATTCAGTAGAAAAGTTTGATTCATCACAAAGAGGCGTTAATTGTTTCCTAAAAGAATTTTATAAAAATAATAGTATTCAAACAAGAGCTTTGTTCTTGTCCTAAGTGTGTCCTGCAAAATATTTTAAAATAGTATCTGATAAGCTAAGAAAGCTTAATGGGTATTCCAGACTGTCAATCATATAAACACATATGTAAAATCATATATAAATAACACATGTAGATCACGAAACATATCAGCCTCTGGTTCTAGACGTAAGACAACAAACAGAGTCACTATACTTTACTAATAACACATGTATAAAATCCATTTTTCTGAGGCGAGGAACTACTAGTTCGTAAGATCAAGAAGACAACTTCTTTTCTTGCTCTCAAACCCACTATTCAACGACATGAAACACTTAACATTGACCTATCACTCAAATTATATCTTATAACGCACCAACAGGAGGAGATTCATTCTACAAATGTCTTGTCTTGTTATAATTTGACTTTCTCTTAAATAATAACTTTATATCAGGCGAATACCATGCATCTTATAGTGTCAAATAAAATTGGAATCATACATACAAAAATGGAGAATAAATTTACTCTAGATATTAATTAGTGGAAATTAAAAAGGTGCATGTTAAAGACTAATGGAGAATATAACCGGAAGCATCAAGTTTCATATCATATATAAAAAAAAATCAAGATTCCAAACTTTTGATAATTCAGGGTACGTAATAGATAAGATATCTTAATTATTTTATCTGTATTTTATGGTAAAAGAACGAAAAATGATATATGTTGTTAGAAATTCTCAATTTAGGTGTACAAATAATTTAAATCTAAGTGATATAAATGTCATTTATGTAAATAATTTATAAGTATAGTGATAATTAAGTTATGGAAAGTGATTTATACACAATATAAATTAATTATATACAACAAAAGATGATTGTTTAGACTTACCATTGAATCTGTATACGAGATAAAAGATAATTGATTGGTAAGACCATAAAAGCCAAAATTATAACAAACTTGTGTTATGTATAAATCATCATCCACAATTTATATAAGCTATTACCGTAACCATACTTTTTAAGTAGAAATGACATGTAGTAGCTGTATGTAACATATAACACAAGCTAATAAAACATAGAGTTGTTTTATATTTATTATTTTACTAGATATAAATTATAGTTATGTTTTTCAGCAGCATTTATATTTTTATTAAAATAAAAACAACTAGAAATAGTTAACAAGTCAGCAGTGACAAGTCAAGCACAAGGGTATTTTCGTCATATAAAACGTACACCATCATTGATTACTCCATATTTATCTACTAAACTCGTCACCAACAATCTATTCAACAAGAGTAGCCTTTTCTCTCGAAATCATCACAATCAGACTCTCTCTCCTCTCTCTCTTCTCTCCCTGCAAATCAAATCTTTGAATTTCAGTTACCAGAAGCATAATCAAAGGTATGTCTACTTGAAGATTATGTTACAATTGCTTTTAATTTCTAAATCTTTTCGCCAAAATTAGTTCTTCGAACATGATTCGTTTTTTGTTTCTTTCATGGATGGATGGATGTATGACGCCATTAAGATTTCATTTACTTGATGATTCATGGGTTTCGTGGATTGGTTTTCCACGAATTGGTTTTTGTTGAATCATATCGGTTTAATTTTGTACGGTTCAATTCAAATTCGTGTGGTCAAAGTTTCAACTTTTTTATTTTTGTATTAGGGTTCTTATCAATGAGGCGAAACAGTATCAATTGAATAAAGATGAGATGTTTTGTTGTAATTATGTCAATTTATTTTGATGATTAGGGCTTTGTTTTTCATTTGAGGCGACTCGTTTCAGCCCAATTTAATTGAATCGAGTCGTTGATTTGCTGTTACTTCTCTCTAGCGACACTTTTGATTTGGGGATTTTCTTATCTTTATCATCTGGTCTATATAATCAATTTCAACAATTTCCCCCAATTCAAATTCCCTTTTTCTTTTAACGAAATCTTTGTCGCTTTGAATTTATATCGTGTGTGGTTCTTGATAAGTATCATATTTCTGGATCTATCTGAATGAATCATTGTCCGAGTAGAATTAAATGTATATTCGAGTCTATTCTTCAACCAGGGTTTATCTATTTTTAGGGTTCTTTACATCATTTTTGTCTGTATTATATGTTTGTTTCCTGCTTACAATGAATACTCATTTACTGCTTATTTGCAATTTTCTCATTTCTTGAATACTTTTGGATCTTCCAGGATAAACAACAATTGTTGCAAGCAGTCTTATGAATCGGGCAGGGTTTACTTGATTTGATATAGCGGCTTATCGTAGTAGAAAAATCTTGCTGTTAATAGTTGGTGTTCCAGGAGTAACTTGTTAGGATCTTATTAGATGCAAACATCCCAAAAAATTCGAAGCTCAGGAGGAGGAGGAGGAGGAGCTTCCATCCACAACCAACCCGAACCCTTTTACTTAACAGGTTCCCATTTCCAGATCTTGAACAACAATGGCTATCCCGCCACCACCCGCCACCATGAAACCTCTAATGTTTCATCTCAGACTTTCAGTGACCAATTCTTCACCTTGGAATCATCTCCAGCCGTAGAATATAACTCCCCGTTTGGTGGTAGCGTGTCATCAAGTAGTCGTAGCCCGTTTTCTCCACAAGGGTCTTCTCAATCATGCTTATCAAACTTACATCAGTCCTCCCCTGAAAACACTACTTATGGATCACCCATTAGCAATGGAATAGAGCAGGCTCTAAGAGAGGTGGAGATGGAGCTACTAGGTCCCGGATCCGATTTTGAAGATGGATCAATCACTAGCTCATTTGACAACAACAAAAACAAGTACCGCAGGGCTTTGCAAATGGGTATTTCCAATTTGGATGTGAAGCAAACCCTCATAGATATTGCTCATGCCATGGATGATGGAGCTAAAGAAGATGCAGAGGCTCTAATGGATGCTTTACAAAGCAAGGTTTCGATCAGTGGTGAGCCTGTTCAACGGTTGGGTGCGTACATGTTAGAAGGCCTAAGGGCTCGACAGTTATCCTCGGGGAGCTTAATTTACAAAAAGTTAAGGTGTTACGAGCCCACGAATCCAAAAGAGCTCATGACTTATATGTCAATCCTGTATGAGGTCTGCCCTTACTACAAATTCGCATACACGTCTGCAAATATGGTGATAAAAGAAGTTATGCAAGGCGAGAACCAGATCCATGTCATCGACTTCCTCATAGCACAAGGTAGCCAATGGGCCCAGCTCATCGAAGACCTTGCCAAGCGTCCGGGTGGGCCCCCAAAGCTTCGCGTCACAGGAGTCGATGATTATGACTCATCTTACGCCAGGGGAGGTGGGCTCGAGCTTGTTGGTCAACGGCTTGCCAAGGTTGCTGAGGATTACGGGGTCCCGTTTGAGTTTCATGCAGCTGCGATGTCAGGGAGTGACGTTTATTGGGGGAATCTAATGTTGCAGCATGGTGAAGCACTTGCTGTTAACTTCCCTTACATGTTACACCACATGCCTGATGAGAGTGTAAGCACGACCAACCATCGTGATCGGTTAATCCGTCTGGTCAAACAATTGAACCCAAAAGTTGTTACACTCCTCGAGCAAGAATCAAACACGAATACCTCCTCATTTCCTAAACGGTTCGAGGAGGCTCTTGATTACTACATGGCTATGTTTGAGTCTGTGGATGCTAAGCTGCCGGGGAACCTAGAGATGCCACGGGACGACAGGCGGAGGATTAGTGCAGAGGAGAACTGTGTGGCTAGGGATATGGTTAACATAGTGGCATGTGAAGATGTTGACCGGGTGGAACGACACGAGCCGCTTGATAAATGGAAGTTTAGGCTACAGGCGGCAGGGTTCACGGCTCAGCCATTGAGTTATTCGGTGGTGACTGCGGCCCGAGAGGTGATAAGGGAATATAGCCAGTGTTATCGGCTTGGAGAGAAGGATGGTTCGCTTGTTCTTGGTTGGAAAAACAGGCCCATGGTTACTTGTTCGGCTTGGAGATGATAACTTTAGGCCTAGTCTTATGTAAGATGTGGTGAGCTTGGAATTATAAGAAAATTAAATGTTTGTATTTTTGAGAGATTTTAGTTGCCACTAACTTTATGTAAATTAATTAATACATCAGGAAAACTTTTAAGGTTAATATATTATAAAGTAGCGATGCAATTTTTGTCTTTCTGTTTTTTTTAGTAAATGTATTTGTTTGTCTTATTATGTTTTGAGTTAATTTAGTAAGATTGGTTATTGGTTAAGTTGTATTTTAATGATTAAGCAGTAAGCTACAAGCTTTCTTGATGATTATATTTTTGAAAAATTCTACCAAATTTTATAATCTCAGCAACTATATAAATTGTAAATTCCATTAATTAGGTATACATCTACTTCTAAGCGTAAGAAGAAGAAAAGGGCATTGGTGTATGATGGCATTTGCTCAAATGTTTGAGCTATATATATCTTGTACAAAACATCACCTCAATATAAGTTTTATAAAAGGACCACAAAGTACAATTTTCAGTGGTAATGTCTTTGTACCCGATATACACAATTTAATAAATTAAATATAAAAAAAAGTCAAAGATTATATTGTCGGCATATTCGGTCAATAGACAAAATTTGAATATTACGATTTACTTTGAACTTACCAAGGCAGTTGTAATAAAACTTATATTAGCCATACACCTGACCGTCTATTATATTAAGCCAACTTACCAAGCCAAACATCATGAATATTACGATTTATTTGTATGGTGGTGGAGGTTTAAAGTGGAGGCGAACTCATTATGGGTAAAGGTAGTGAAAGCCTAACATGGGATCCTGGATAGTGAATCATTGGTTGATGCTAATCAAAGATGGCCAGGTGTTTGGCTTGATATTGTGAAAATGGGCAAGTCTCTTCTCACGCAAAATGTAATCTCGAAGATCTATTTACCCGCAAAGTTGGTAACGGGGCTTCCACATCCTTTTGGAATGATAGATGGATTGGCTCTATAACTCTTAGAGAAGTCTTCTCGGATTTTTATGAATTGAAGACCAACAAAGAATATATGGTGAATGATAGGGTGTTAAACAATTATCTGTTGGCATCAAACTTTAATTAGTCATGGATTGATCTCAATGAAGCTGCAATAAACGCTGATCAAATATCAGAACTTGAGTTGCTATTACAACACGTTTCAGTGTCGGATTGTGAAGACACATGGCGTTGGGAAGGTGATTCGAATGGTATTTTTTCTGTAAAATTCATACGTCTTATTATGCAAAATCTGAATTATTCCCCTTCTCCTAGCAAAACATTTTGGAATAATTGGCTCCCCCTGAAAGTTAATTGCTTTGTGTGGCGGCTGCTTCTTAAACGCATTCCTACTAGATTAAATTTGTGTTTGAGAGGTATAATGTTGCCTTTGGGTGCATGTCCTCTTTGTGGAAATGACTAAATCTCATTTATTTCTTACCTGCCCAACAGTGATGGAAATCTGGAGGTGAATTGAAGATTGGTGGAGTATTGATATTGGCCAACAATCTACCTTTGAGCTTTTTATATTTAATCTTCTTTAAATTGGTAGATCTGAGAACAAAAGGAAGTCATTGGAGGCTTTGACGGCCTGCGTTTTTTGGCATATTTGGAAGGCGCATAACAATCTGGTATTTAATGGAAGAGATTCATGGTGCAGTCCATTATGGTAGAAGTATAAGCCTCCCTCTTTACTTGGATTAACTTTAGAGCCAAATGTAATTCTATGATTTGGTCAATATGGTGTTGTAATCCTCTATCTTTGTTTTAATCTTGTACTTGTAACTTTTGTTTTGAGCATCTTGCTTGAAACTTGTTTGTTTAAATAAATCTTTTTTGGGTTGGTTAAGAGTGAGTGATGGCAATACCAAAGCTTACTTCTTAGCTTTCCCTTGTTGCTGTTAAAGAAAAGTTGTGATTATGGATCTAAAAAGTTTGTCTTAAACTTACCAAAACATTGGGATAAATACAAATTTCTTTGAACATTATAATTTTCTTTATGTTTTGCTACGCCTTACATTATTTAGAATCTTGATTGTGATGGATGACAAGCATTTCCAGTTACATATAACTTAGTTAGATTAGTCCCAAAAATAAAAATAAAAATAAAATCTTGAAATATAAGAGCATGGGAGTACATACTTCAAGTACTACATGCTTAAGCTCCACACAGCATAACCCCCTCCATGATTCAGGCATGCTTAAAGCCTTAAACTCCAATGCTACCCACGCTTCAAACTTTTTTATATTTTAAATTAATTATATATTATTTTACTTATTATTTTTTATTACAAATTTAATATAAAATTATAAAATTAGATTCTAAATTTATATATATTGGGAAAAAAATTTAAAAATAAGAATAATAACTATTTTTTATTAAAATATAAAAAGAGTACATAAAATAATACAACTAATAAAAAACATCAACGATTTATTTTTTTAATCCATATTTTTCCCTAATCTTATCTTTTGCCCGTTGAAAAATCTCGAGATCCTCGCCTTTCAAACCTTCATCGAATTGTTTTAAAATTTTTAGCGCTTCTCGGAATTTTTTTCCTTCTTCTAAACGCATTTTATGTTCTTTATGCTCAAGAAGCCTCGCTTTGTACTCTTCCATTGAACTTCATAAGCTGCCGAAATCCTTGAGTATTTGGTTAACTCCTTGAGCAATTGAACTTTCGTTAAAAGACGGAGTTAGTTAACGATTTTTTGATGGAGATGAGATTGTGGTGTTTGAAGAGGGCTCCATTTGAAATGAAAATGTTAAACAATGAGAAGTTGTATAAAGTTTGTAAAGAGAATAGAAGAAGATTGTAGTGTAAAAAGAATGAAATGAGGTGTTATATAAATAGGGGTGAAATTGTTTTTTTTAAATTTAATTTCCAACGGTCATTTAACCGTTTGAGTCTCGGTATAATTGGCGTTCAAATGTTGCACCAACATTCATTTCCTCGGTACCGCCTCTATGGGGGTGGTGTTCCATGCGGTACCAACCCTCCAAGTCAGCATACCGAAGGTATGCTTCATGTACTCCTTAGAGCATGTGGAGTACTTCTCGGCATGCTGAGGTGGAGTGGGTTTACCAAATGCTATACCATCCCCCATGCTTAGGTACCGAAGAAAAGCATGTTTTCTCGGTGGATGGATGCCGAGAGAAAGAGAGAAAAAGAGGAGAGAGGAGAGAGAAAATAGGAGAGAGGGTATTTTTTAAAATAAAAAATCTTTAAGCGTTAAAGCATGGATAGTACAAGATTTAAGCATAGTTGAAACATAAATAATGTGACGGTAATATGACACGAAGTATTAAGATATCTAAATATAGATACTACCCATACTCTTATGCTCTAAAAAAAATACCTAGATCCTATATTCCTCATAAATGGATTTTTCATTTACCATGCTTTTTACCTCCACACCTCTACATGGTAAGTGGCAAATATCACATCAAGCTTTTTTAGGCAAAATAATAATAATAATTATTATAATAGCATTTTATCATGTTGTATTGCTAAAATAATAAATAGCACAATTGTTGCTAAACCAAAATAACCACACAAAAAGAGAGACGATTTCTTTAGTTTTAAATTTGATCTATCTAAAGAATATACATGTTTAATTGATTTGTAACGAGAACTAAGTAGGTAACTAAAACCATAACAATAATTAAGGGGGAATTCAAACTCAAAGGAAAATACATCTCGGGTAGCATGATACTTCTATTTTTACCAATGATTTGACATCACATATGATGCCGACTTCAATAACGATAGGCAACTCTAAACGTATTTTTACGTTATTAAGAAGCAGAAGGAAATTTAAGAAGTTTGCAACCTAATAGCTATGGAGAAACAAAATATAAGAACCTTCATTGTATGAGAAACAAAACAAACACACACAATGAGAAACTAATCAATTTGAGAGCTTGAGTACATATTTCCTTAAACTCTCTGAAAGCCGACTGAACTAAATTATTGTTAGTAAATCTGCAGCTAATTTTTATCAGATATTGGCAAAGCTCTGACTAAGAGTATTTGCTATTGACATTATCAGGTGAATTACCTTCTCCTAATTATAAAATACAAACATATAATACAAATGCCAGAATCAACATACGAAAACGAGTTAAAAATTAAAGTACTTAAAATACTGAAATGTTTTGCAAGAAATCCACATATACAAAAAGATTAGACAAACACATGAAGCAATATTAAAAACATAAACAATATTGACTCCACTTGAAATGGACTTAACCACTTAAGCTAAACCTCATAGATTTTAAAAAAAGAAACTGAAATTCTTTTAACCTTTTCCTCAAATATATAACCATTACTGTTTGCAATCAAATAAAACTATAACTACCATGAAATTGAAAATTCTCACAGCTATTGGCTACATCAAAAAGGTTTGTCAAGTATCACAAATTGTGCAAATGGAGGTCAAATAATTTATGGATTTTGGGAGATAGTAATGGGTTTCATCTGCATAGTTTAAATACCTGAAAGTCTATGATTCTACATTGGCAGCCTGCTCTCCACCGCATCTCCTCATCATCTTCACGACTTCACCTTCATCACCTTGAGCCCTAAACTATGGTTATGAATATGTTTTTTCCTCCATAATTTCTTGAGTAAAATCTCCATGCACCCACTAAAGGCTTTTAATTCAGTCGGTGATTTCCACCAAGTTTCGATCGCCAGCTGACCCACCATCGTCACCCAGTTCACCTCCTCGATCAATCCCTGTATTTAACAGACGACAATGGAAGTGGAAATGGAGATAATGGAAGCGTTGCTACAAAAGGGGAGGGAAACCTTTATTGGAGGAGGAAGTACCTTGTGTGGATGAATCAATTTTACAAATAGAAAAGATCTCAAACAAAAACACGCATTTAAAGAGTAAATCGTAACCAATATAAAAACCCAGATTTGTAAAACACAAGTGCTTGTTTATATAAATCATCTCCAAAATCAAGATGATTTCACCCAGCAGACACAACAACCGAACTCATTTGGTTTCGCTATCTTCTTAACAAGTTATGAGCTCTACGGTCTAAGGCTTCAACTTTGTGGTGTAAGAATCTTGGAACAACATATCTTTCCGTCAATCTAGTCATTCATGTGCTATTTCAAGATTAGTTTTTACTTTATTAGAGTGAAAATCTTCTTATTATAAACTGAGTAGGGCAAGTGTTCTATTATGGATTTCTGACCACCTTCTCCATAGGACCCTCATATCTTTTTTCATTCCAACTTGAACCCGAATCTCACGGCTGTTGAATGTAATTTTATTCTTTCTCTTTCCCCACAAAGGGATCCTTTCCCCCTTCTTTATTGTTTTTATCATTATATTGCGACCTAAATTGATAAGCATATCAATGGATAAATTGATTTGACCGAATCGTTGCATAGAAATTGATTTTGATTGATCTTAGTTCATATAATTTATTATTTGTTAATATTTTTGTTTGATCAATCGTTAAATAAAATCAATTGAAAAGAGGAATCAATTTTACACAAAAAGTTCTAAAACTTTATTTTCTAGGTACATGTAAAGTGTAAATTTTTATTAAATGGTAATAGATGGTTTTTATTATCAAAAAAAGAAGCAACCCTAAAAAGAAGGTAGACGAACCCAACATTACAAAAATACAACGTGAAGATAATAAATGATTTAAAAAAAAAATTAAAACGGGATTACCGTTAATCACTTGGTTATAATATATAAATATTGCGCCAAGTTGCACCCTTACATTTACACAAAACCACCCTCAACTTACAATCATTTAACAAGCAGCACCGTCGACTTTAACTCCTCATTTCTCGGCGACATACAAAACCCCCACTACCACCACCCCCAGTCCCACCTTCTCCCCCTGAAATCAATGGCCCATCACCACCACCATCACCGCCGCCGCCTCCTCCGCATCAGCTACTTCTTCCTCCTCCTCCTCCTCCTCCTCTCCTTCTCCACCGCTGATGACGCCGCCTTCATGTCAAAGCTCTCCACCACCATTTCCCCTACTCCATCCACCTGGAAAACCAACAGCTTCTGTGATTGGGAAGGGATCAAATGTGACACCTCCAACCGTGTTACCTCCATCAATCTTCCTTCTAAATCACTCACCGGAACCCTACCGGCTGACCTTAACACCCTCTCACAGCTCAAGACTCTAGCTCTTCAACGCAACTCACTCTCCGGCCAGCTACCGACTTTAGCTAACCTCACTCTCCTTGAAGAAGTATTTCTCGACGGCAACAATTTCACTTCAATCCCTTCTGATTTCTTTCTCGGCCTCACCAATCTCCAGAGTTTCAGCATTTCCGATAACTTAGATCTGTCGACGTGGAGTTTCCCTAGCGATCTCACTCAAAGCACCAATTTGCAAACGTTCGAAGCCAGCAATGCAAACATCACCGGTTCAATTCCGGACATTTTCGACAGTTTCCCCAGTCTGCAGAACCTCCGTCTGTCTTACAATAACCTTTCCGGAACCCTACCTGCAACTTTTGGTGGATCGGATATTCTGAATCTATGGCTCAACAATCAGATTCAAGGACTTAGCGGGACGCTTGATGTAATCTCTTCAATGACTCAGCTAAATCAGGTTTGGTTACAAGCTAATGCATTTACCGGTGCTATCCCCGATCTTTCAAAATGTACGAATTTGTTCGATTTGCAACTTAGGGATAATCGGTTAACAGGTTTAGTTCCTAATTCGTTGATGTCTCTGCCTAACTTAGCCAACATTACTTTACAAAACAATAAGTTGCAGGGTCCATTACCCGTGTTTCAAAGCGGTGTAAAGAATGAATTAGGGATAAGTACTAATAGCTTTTGTTTAGCCACACCGGGGAAATGTGATCCGCAAGTGGCAGCACTTCTTGATGTCGCCAGAGCCCTTGGGTATCCGATGTCATTGGCAGAGTCTTGGGAAGGTAATAATGCTTGTGAGGGAGGATGGAATTTTGTTAGTTGTGATTCTTCCGGGAAGAATGTCACAACTGTGAACTTTGGAAAACAGAAATTTTCTGGCACTATTTCTCCTTCTTTCGCTAATTTGACTTCGTTGAGGAGTTTATCATTAAATGAGAATAATCTCATGGATTCTATTCCTGAGATTTTGACATCATTGCCAGATCTTCAGCTTCTTGATGTGTCGAACAATAACCTTTCTGGGCATATACCTGAATTCCCACCAAAGGTGAAGTTTCTACATGATAACAATCCTTACTTAGGTCAAAACATTCCTAGTGGAAATGTTAAGCCACCCGGGTCGACATCGAATTCTAGCGTTTCGGGTCAGAGCTCACCTGGACGGTCAAAGGGTTCATCTGGTTCAGTTGGTATGATAATTGGTATTGTGATTAGTGTTCTTGTTTTTGTTGGGATTGTTCTTTTTGTGTCTTACAAGTGTTATATGAAGAACAAATACCAGAAGTTTGGGAGGGTTGGAAGTCCAGATAATGGTAAGGAATTGGTAAAAGGAAGTGTAGTGGGAAGTAGTTCAAATGGTTTTAAAGTTCCTAGTGAATTACAAAGTCAAAGTAGTGGAGATCATAGTGAGATGCCTGTTTTTGAAAGTGGTAGTGTGACGATTTCCATTCAAGTGCTTCGACAAGTTACTAATAATTTCAGTGACGATAATGTGTTGGGGAGAGGTGGGTTTGGAGTTGTTTACAAAGGCGAGCTACAAGATGGAACTAAGATTGCTGTCAAGAGGATGGAATCTGGTATGAAGGGAACAAAAGGGATAAACGAATTCCAAGCTGAAATTGGAGTACTAACGAAGGTTAGGCATAGACATCTTGTTGCCCTTCTTGGTTATTGTATCAATGGTAACGAGAGGCTATTGGTGTATGAATACATGCCACAAGGTACTTTGAGTCAACATTTGTTTGAATGGAGAGAACAAAAAAGCCCTCCTCTGAATTGGAAACAAAGGGTTTCAATTGCTTTAGATGTGGGTAGAGGGGTTGAATATTTACATAGTTTGGCACAACAGAGCTTCATTCATCGAGACCTAAAGCCATCTAATATCCTTCTTGGTAATGATATGAGAGCGAAGGTTGCAGATTTTGGTTTGGTTAAGAATGCTCCTGATGGGAAGTACTCTCTTGAGACGAAACTGGCAGGGACTTTTGGTTATCTGGCACCAGAGTATGCTGGTAAGAACTATAATCACTTTTCTACTTCTGTTCTTTTGCAATTACATTTTCGGTTATCTAGTTATAACCTCTGTTCTAACATAAATGCAACACAACACTTGACTAGACACATAGATCAGTAGAAGTGTTTGACCGTCTATTAAATATCTAAATTACCCCTCAACAGCACTGGACCAATATCAACTAGATTAATCCTTGTAATCACTACAATCTGGTAGAGTTACTTTTGGTTTGAAGTACATAACTTTGTTAAAAACACAAAATGTTGCACTTATTTTTGAAGATAACCGATGAGAATGATCAATTAAGAGGATGGAGCAAAGGGGCCTCCAATTTATGTACTTAATAGAGGTGTTTAGAAATTAGTAGAAATTTGTAAGATTAATATGTTGCCCCAAAAGATTTTATTTCTTTTTAGATTTTATTTCTTTTTAGATTTTATCTGTGTTAAAGTGACCCAAGAAACCAAGTGTTTACTTATACATATTTTTTCCTGGACAAAACAGCTACCGGGAGGGTGACAACAAAGGTTGATGTTTATGCATTTGGGGTAGTCTTGATGGAATTAATTACTGGCCGAAGAGCACTAGACGAAACAATGCCAGATGAAAGATGTCATTTGGTTACATGGTTTAGAAGGGTCCTTGTCTCCAAAGAAAACATAATGAAATCTATAGACCAAAATCTTGATATTGATGATAGAGAAACCCTGGAAAGCATCTTAAAAGTGGCTGAGCTGGCAGGCCACTGCACTGCACGTGAGCCGTTTCAAAGACCCGACATGGGTCATGCAGTTAACGTGCTGGGCCCACTTGTAGAGCAATGGAAACCATCTCAACATGGAGAAGAAGTTGAAACTCATGGCCACCATATGAGCCTTCCTCAGATTCTTCAAAGATGGCAAGCCGACGAGGGTACTTCTAGAATGTTCGATATGTCTTTTAGTCAAACTCAATCAAGCATTCCGGCTAAACCTTCGGGATTTTCTGACACATTTGATACCACAGACGGCCGATAGCGAGGAAAAGGAGACAAATTCAAAAGGTGAACTTCCAGCCAAGAACAGATCGTCTTCAAAGAAGATGAATCATATGCAGGTTCTCACTTTTGTCAAGTTCTTTGATTTAATGAAGATGATCAAGAATTGTTCATTAAGTTAATATATTCTTCTTGACTAAAAACGCAACCATGAAGTTCTTGACTAAATTGGATAGCGTTTTATTGCTTGTAAGAGCATGTTTTATGATTCTAAATTTGATTAGGGTTCTTGAAGCTAACTGATTCCATGAAAGGTGGAAGTGGGAAGATGGTGTTGTAGTTTTATACAGTTGAAAAAAAGATAGGATAAAGCAAATTCTCTTATACAAATATTATTTTCTGCTTTAATGCTAATTTCTTTTTTTTATTTTAAAGGGGAAACTTGCATCTGTAGGAACATGGGTTTGTCTTCTTTATTAAGGGTCATCCATGATCTGGCTACAACTTTTTTAAGGGATATACAAAAATATTGAAGAATTCTTCTGATATACAAGTTGAATTGTTCAATTTGTATTAATTATCTTGTTTTTCTTTTGTCTGGTTGGGAACTGAAGGTATGGTGGTCATCAATCATCATATGGCTGGATCCATAAATAAAATTTCACAGGGACACGAAACAGTCATTAATATTAATTAATATATCATTTTTGTTTTTCAAATGAAAGCTAAAGTTATAGCAAAAAACTAATGTTTTTAGTATAAATCTAAGTGATTCAACATAAATCTAAATCAAAACCTAATAATTAAAAACATTGTTTCAAATTTCAATAGTAACAGACATATTAACATTCGAAATTGTTGATCTATGGCACGACTAAAAAGATAGCAAATCTAGGATGATAATAGAATGGATATAAGATGAGCATTGATAATATCAGTCTCATACTTGGTTATAAACTCGTATCTCATAGAATCGGGTACACGATTACTAAAAGCATGTGGGTTCGTAGATATATCTATGAGTAATTGAGTATTGTGTATCCTGGTTTAGGGGTGAGCAGGAAAACTGAAACCAAACTAAAAACTGAAAAAACCGAGAAAACCAAACCGAACCAGTATAGCAACCGACGGTTTTGGTTTTGACAATCTCAAAAACCGAATTTTTCGGTTTGGTTTTGGTTTTTGAAATTTCAAAAACCGAAAAAACCGAACCGAACCATTCCAAGGAGCAATGTTGTAAATATCACTTCATTTTGAGTCTACAAGTTCACTTCATCTCGATTTTACCCATTTACAACTTACTACAAAAATACATATCTAGTTGTTTATCTTGATTTTTAGGTTCTAGATTTATAAGTTGCATGCAGTTAATCTCAAGTTGGTTGTTTATCTCGGTTTTCAGTTTTGATAATATACGTGTGCTTTGAGTTTTGATTTGTTTCAACTTTGGATTTAAGGTTCAAACTTCAAACATTTGACAGACATTTTGCTTGTATCAATTATAATGTATATAGTTTGAATTAGATGGCACACATCTTGATGTTTTTAATATAACTTCAATCCTATTTAATATAATAACCTTACAATGATCGTTGTATGTCTTCAAATCTTGATGGTTAAAACAGAAAACTGTAAAACCGAACCAAAAACCGAAAACCAAACCGAAAACCGATTTCAAAACCGAAAACCGAACCACTCAAAAACCAAACGGTTTTGGTTTTAGTTTTCCAAAAACCGAAATTTTCGGTTTGGCTTCGGTTTTATGCCAAAATCGAACCATGCTCACCCCTATCCTGGTTTATTACCTCATTAACATTTCCCTTAAGGACAATCTCATCCGAAAGAGGTCTTTGATTTTCATAAAAGAGTCCAACTTTTAACATCGACAAGTTTAAAATCTAATAAATGATGCATATATATATATATAATAATCAACATAGAAAGTTTAGGAAATCTGAATTTCATTATATATTCATTCAAATCATAAAATAAATAATAAAATCAATATCATTAATCTACATTCATGTTCTATTGACCCCACATTATCATTGATCCATCGCTCTATGATTACAATTAAAAAACAAAATACGTTATAAAAATTTATTTGAAGGATAACACATTCAAGTATTAGATGTGATACACATTTACCTCTTTTACATCATTATCATACTCATTTATTTGAAATAACCCAAGGTTTATTGAATCTTAAACTATGATGATCAAGTAACACAGCGCTTTATTGTTGATTTGACCACATGTTTGCGGTCTAAATCCATATATCTGAAGTGCAGTCACCACCTGGATATCTCATTTCATGAGCCAAGCAAGGCCCATCTGGTTCAGCTCCAAAGTCAACATAGAAATCAGGGTTTATACAAAGTCCACCTTTCTCAGTGTTGACATCAATCTGCAACATGTGAGATCCTTTCTCCACAACCTCTGGGTAAAATTGTTTGTCCCATTTGCTAAATAACGAGTTTGTAACATACAGACGCTTCCCGTCTAAGCTCAGCTGAATCATCTGCGGTCCTCCTAGTAGTTGGTGTCCCTAAATAACCATAAACATTTTAACTCAAAATAATGACATGAGAGTGATAATAAAAATCTGCTATGGCCTATGGTATTCTTTATATGCATCATGTTTTTGAGATAAGAGTGCACACCCTAAGGGTATAAAAGTAGTTTTATTCTAGATTTTGATAAATGTTTTATACAAGTTTATATCAAGCAAATTATATAAAATCGATAGTTTAACCTCATACGCGAAAGTATTTACTGCAACACTAAAAACTCATCATCACACCTCGTATAACGACTTTCAAAACGCATATCCAAAAATATTTAGTTCATTTAGCAACAAAAAGACATACCTTGACTTGTGGAACATCAACTTGGTAAGTTGTACCGTCTTCTTTCTCTGCAACTACAGGGCTTCCTTTCTGAAACAGCCCACCTACCCAAACTTGGCCCACCAAAACTGGACTCTTAGGGTCCTCGATATTATACTGTCTGATATCCCCATGTAACCAGTTCACAAAGTAAAGAAAACGATCATCAAGAGAAATTAGGAAATCTGTAATAAGCCCAGGCATTTCTGGTAGAATCCAGTTTTGAACCTTCACGGGCTCCACGGACATTGCCACCTATATTACCAAGTTTAACAGTTTATTACTAAGAAAATGCTTTAACTAAAATTATACATAAAATGAGATAGAGGAGAGGTAAGCAAAAATCCAAACCACTAACGGGATTAATATAATTAAACGCCTACAATAACCGACTCAAGTAAAAACCAATGGTTTGGTTTCTGGATTAATCAAAACATCAGTTCAGTTTGGGTTTGTCATTAAACGTACCATGTAAACCACACCAACCCAGTCTATATATATTATTTCATTTTGACTATATTTTTTTGCAATTCCTTGTTAAGTAGTTTACTTGGCAAATAAACAATTGCCCGTATTTCAACTAAACCAATCAATGCATGATCCAATACAAGACTTGAAATGTAGTTTGTTGGGCTCAAGCCCAAAAATTCTGAAAGAAAATGATAAAAAGATGATTTTGAGCCCAAGCCCAAACTTTAGTTCTATATAGTATAAACAAAGTAACCAAAACCACCATTCTATGAGCCAAAAACTGACTTAACCCGAAATGAATTAACCAAAACCGACTGGTACCTAATTTATTTACTGAACTATTCGGTATTGGGCCGTGACCGACCCATGCCCACCTATGATGAACTGGATTAGAAAGATTTAAGTTTGCACCTCATGGCTCCATGACCCATCCTCAGTCTTGAAAAAACGCACCATGTTGCTACTTAATGCACATCCAACAAATCCTGTATCTTTAGTAGGGTCGTGCAAAAACCTTATCTGTGAATACAAGAATTCATATGCTAATTAGGAACAAATTTTATCAAGTCACAAGAACAATATCGTTAGTGAAGCATCTTCAAAGTGATTATTGTAACTTCAAGAACTCAGAATCAGATAATCACTTGCTTAGAGTGAACGCTGGTTAGCTAATTTCAAATTGATTTCAATAATCTGTTTCCTTACACAACTATAGAACTACTTACCTAATTACTCCTATCTGATTAATTTGACAACGAAACAATCAGAAAATCATAACATAACTGATTTATCCAAACACTGAAGTGATTATTGTGGTTGCAAATTGCATTTGGCATATTAAAAGCATATCGAAACACCCGGTAGATAGATTTATATTGGAAATTTGCAGTACTTACCTCCAATGGCAGAAGTCCATTTGGGCCTAGATCAATTGTTTGTTTCAGTTCACCCTCAGGCCAGCTATAGACATGCAAATGGCGACCATATAAACCGTCTGCAACATGCTGAAGGTTGAATCCCTGTGTAAAAGCAGCTGGGGCTCCCCATGATGTACTTATCATGGTTTTGTGTCGAGGTTGGTACCAATAATCATACCCAAACAATGGACTATGCCCAGGTTTCTCCCACCTAAAATATAACAATATTTTTGCATTTTGATACCATATGTATAATTGTATATCATAGCAAAATGTATTACCTTGATGTGTCAATTATGACTCATTCACTAATAAACATGTCTTTATCTCTAGCAGGTAGATATTTAAAGAGGGGGCATAATGTATAAGGAAGTCACCACCTTATCAGTTTTTTCCAATATTGCTACCTAACTATAAAACTACTGTACACTGCCAGTATGCTGCCGAAGTATGTATCCAGCATTGTTTATATTTTAGATCTAGTTAAAAACATGCCAGATCAAATTTCTGAAAAAATAAGAAAAAGAAAAACAACATTGGTTGAATTTTCAATTCCGTAAACTAAAGTATTATTGAGTAATAAAAAAACTGAAGGAAATTTTCGTCATTTATCATGTTTTAGCCAGATTTGGTATAATGAAACTGAAAACTTACTTCGGTGGCCTATAAAGAAGTTTCAATAGTTGGTTGGACTTGATGAAAAAAGTTGAATAGGCAGGTGGTCACCTTATACATCGTCCCAAAAAGTTTAAGAAGGAACTGGGTCAAAAGTCACCTAAACTGGATTTTGTATACACATACCAATAAACCTCCTGAAATTTTCTATTCACAAATTAGATTGTTATTGATATGGTATACTTTCTGTAATAATAATTGACATACTAATTACTTATAGTATTTAGGTAAAAGAGAGTTTCTGTCAAGCCGACCGAACCAAAAGATTAACAATTTTGACCCGTTACATACTGTCCAGCTCATTTTGCCTCCTCCAGTAGTATTACCTTTGAATTTGGAAAATTAACTAACATTAAATGTAGAACAATTACCTACCTTCCTTTCACATTGAAATCAGAATCAAGCAGAAGGAACCCATTTCCCTCGGCTTTTCCATCTTTGTCTCCGAGGCATGAAACCATTATGTCACCAGAAGCAAGACAATGAGCAGTGTGGGGATACGCAAGCCCGGTTTTGCTTGTAATGTCACTAGGCTCAATTGCCTTATGGAAGGTAGGAGCCCGTGGATCCTTTTGTGTGTCAACAGCATATATTCTACCCGAACTGAAAAACAAAACAGATCAAACGTATAAAGAACTAAAGCATTGTCTGTTTTTTAGCGAAAAATACCACTTTTAAACAGTAAATTTTGTTGCTTAAAGCTAGAGATAGTTAGGTCATTTGACATTTATTTCAAATTTTCAATACTTACTTTCCTTACTTCTAGTTTACACCTATACCTAAATGCAATCATTTTGACCTTAAATACTCACAAGGTCATAATCAACCAAATGAATTGTATAAACCTGGGAAAGTTTTTATTAAATTTAAATGGTGGAATCGTGGAAGGATCTTCTATAAGAAGATGGGTGAAGGGTCAATCCTCATGCGGATGTATTACATGGCTCTACTTAGTGCATTGACAAACTCTTTTAGCATACTATTAACCTCTTGTTTCTACCTTGATTTAAAGTGGCATCTTTTCTATTCCTCCAAAATAGCGCTACAATATCATTTTTAAGCTTAAAGTCAGTTTTTAACTTATTATAACGGCTAACGCAAAAAAGAGAGAAAAAGTTAGTCAGACAAAAGATGGTTGAGGCACGGCTCAATCATGGTGTGACCGTTCGCCTCCTTAAGGATCCAAACTTGAGATTCGCATTTTTATGTAAATTGGGACCCTTTCTATCATTTTGAACCATCCACTTGCATATAGAAAAATACTTTCACATATAGATTCAAGTGATATCTAGACACTTCAAATACTTTCCATATTAGCAGAGAGACCTTAGACTAGGGAGAGAAAAATTTGTGTAGTGGGCGAAACTTGTAAAATCTATAAACATATTTGTGAGAGGTGATGATTACCTTATTAGTGAGAAGACTGTGAGGTGAGTGTTACCTTAGTAGTGGGAAGATTAAAAGGTGATCACTACCTTGGCTTAGTTGGAAGTTATTGGTGATCCGTACCAAGTGTGATTAGGCTAAAGCATTGGTGATCACTTCTATTTAAGTGAGAAGCTTTGTAAAGGGGATCTCTTGCCTTGTTAGGGAGAAGTTTAGTGGAGCAACTCTTGGTAAAGCCAAGGAATGGATGTAGGGTGGGTAAAGCTAAAACCCACTTGAACCATTATACATGATTGTGCAAATGTGGTGATATCTCCCTTACACTTTTCCCTTTATATATTAAATTTATCAAGTCTATAATTATTGTCTTGCCATTTACATAAGTGTTCAAGCTAATATATTGTAAATCATCAGAGATGTATTAAAAAGTAGTCATATAAATTATTATAAAAACGATGAAAAGTATTTCGACTCTCAAAAGTCTAAACAGTTTTCTTGTAGGGAATTGGTGATACTTACACAAGAGCAGGAAGAACCAGAAAACGACGTGAAGCCTTTGAATCACCATAGCAAGAGCTGCAGGCATTCCAACCAGAATGGTGCAACTCATCACCTACGTTGGGCATAGGCAGCCTGTGGATGACTTGTGAGTATGTTTTTGAGGTAGGGTCCACATCCACTGTTCCCAAGAAATCAGGCTTCTCCTTTCCTGTTCCTATTTATTATACCCAAAACAAAGAAAGGAATTCTCAGCTTACACCCAAAAAAACTAGCTCGTAATCAGATTAATACACATAGAATCAATGGGAGTTGAACCAGAATGGCAGAACCTTCAACATTGAAACATGAAAATATGCAGATTTTTTCATTTTTGAGTCTTTTAAATGTCCACTGATTTTATTAGACCTGGAGAGTTACAGTGTTTGCAATTGCTTGTTAAACTGCTAATGTGATTAGACCATCAGCATCTATCACATGCTTCACCTACTTTTTTGCTTGCCACATCTTCCCCCACCATTCACTCATCACATCACACAAACCCCTGCATCCATCACATCTCCTCACATACTTTAAAAAAAAATGCATCGTTCACCTTCGTGACCATGGTCGCCGCCGTGAGCGTGAGCGAGCCATCACTAGCTTCAGCAATGGTGGTCGCGCGCGTGGCCAGGTCTCACAAGCCCCATCTCGTGATTGATGCGGGCAGTCTTACAGTGTTTTGTAAAAAGCAACTTTAAACTAGTAACTCAAACCAGGTTATTTCGTTAACATATAATCAATACCCAATTTCAAACCCTCTATTACTGCAAATTCCTTTAGAAAATCTACTATAATATTAATTTATTTTCATTTTCATTATTTTACACTACAAAGCACATCAATTTCAGTTTATGGAATGTTTTCTACAAAGATCTGCTTTTGCTCATTAAAGAGTCAACCTTGACTGGGTAACTATTAACAAGTTATATAACCTTGCATAATAATATAATATGATAAACATTCGCTCAATTAAATCTAACTCCATCATAAGATTTTGAGCACTGTTATGATTCAAATTGTTGATTTTCAGAGGTTCAAAAGTCAAGTGGTTGAAGTTAAATCATCATGCCCTCGGGGTCAAAGATTCTAAAGTTTTAGTTATAGAAATGAGACTGCTTCATTTTTTACTGATGTTTTAATTATTGGTTTCGGTTATGGGTTATCTTCAATCAAAGTTGTAAATTTTTTTATCTCTCCATTTTATCCTTAAATGATCATATTACCATTATCTTAAATTACTTTATCCAAACACCCTGGATTATGAAAATACCACCTATACGCAGCTTGAATTAAACTATCACTTGCGATCATCACTTTCAATCATCCCCTTTCTTCAATTTAAATCTAGGGTTTTCTCCAACCACCAAAAAAGAAATTCGCAAATTTCAATTGCAACATGCTACTTAAATAAATCTAGATCATCGATTATCGTTTCCAAATAAACAACATAATTACTCACAAAACTAGCCAGATCGAGCTATGAACAGTCCACTTGCATGCGTATATGAAGATAGATGCATATACATACTTGGCAAAGCTAGTTCAAGTAACCGCGAGAATTAAAGTAGCAAAGTCCGGATTCAACTCTCATCGGAACAAAAATCAGAAGCTAAAATCAACTTAATCAGATCGAAGAAGTTGAAGATTAGATTATACATACCGGTGTAAACACAAGTGACGTAGAGGAGTGTCTCTCTAGGGCCAGCCATGGCGTCAATTGGGGTGGCGTAACCGGGCCCACTGCTGCAGCAACCGCCATTCGCCACCTGGTTATCACCGATCGAAGCATGTTGGAGCACTGCCACCACCTCTGTAGCCATCTTCTTTGGATATTGATCGCCTGAAAATCACTTGGGGTACTAGCTCTGTAGAGAAGGATGTTGAGTATATATATATATATATATATACTAGTTATATAAAATACGAGGTGAGGTGGCAGATAATCATTTCACGTGAATCGTTTTTGGATGTATTTATGGATTCATTGTGTTTTTAGACTTGATTTTAGCCCCCTTTTACTTTATTCTATATCCATTACTTGCCCTCCAAAAATCCCTCTTAGGAGTAATAGGCTTATTCATGGAACTTTTCAGGGATCGCTTTCTTTCATACTGTGTTATGTTGTTTTCTTTATTACGTTTTTCATCATACAAGATGTTAGAGATTTAGAAATATCGCGGTACTAATGGAGTTTAAGTATAAATATTTGTAGTAAGGGCTTACAATGTATCACTTTTGGAATAGTTGATAAGATAATATATCTCCGGTTTTGTGAATGTAAGTTAAAACGTCTTTGGTCAAACCATGTAAAATCTCGGTGTTGTTTCCTTGTTTCTTTGATTGCTTCACGTAACACAACCATACTTAAACTTTACCCCATCACATATCGTCGTCTCCTTTTTTATACATGCACAAAAAAAACAGTATGATTGTGGTTTGTGGAAGCATTACGTCGAGACTCACGTTGGAGCCCTCATGGCATCATGTTGTGATGCACTAAACCCTCTTATAAGAAACAAAATTTATCTAAAAACTTAAGAGTTAAAAGGAATTTTGATTATATCTATTATATAAAGAAGAGGAGTTGAACCAATTAAGCTCGAGTTGATATTGTGCTTGGTTAATACTACTACAATCAATTACATTTGTAAACTTTGAGTGTGTTCGAGCATGAAAGTAAGTATCATATGAGGAGCTCGAGTTTAAAAACGAAATTTAAATCTAGATTTTAGCTTTGAGCTTTTACTTAGCTTAATGGTTATATTCTAAGAGCATGGGATATGGGTGAAGCATACGTCAGTACAGTTCACGTGGTGTCAGTATCGTGTCCCAACACCGGCCACTCTTGTGCGTTTGGTACCATGCTTCAACTTATTCTCTTGACATTTCAATACTAGAAGGCCCGGTGAGATATGATAAAAGGAAAAAAGATGAGAAAGAAAGAGAGAAAAAATGATGAATAAATTAAAATAAAATATAAAACATAAATAATATAACGTTAACATGATAAAGTATTTAAAACACTGATATAAGTAGACTTCATGTTTTAAGGACACGAAACTCGGAAACTATATAATAAGGTTTTAAATGTGAGTGATATGATTTTGTTTTAACTTGGAGTTGTAAAAACCGAGGGGATTGGAATTGAACTAATATGAAAGTATAGGGATCTAAAGTAATGAACCAAAGAAATCATTCCGTATTGGGTCTTATTTGTGGGTGAAGTTAAAAAACTACAGGATAAAGTGGCAAAGTCTAAGATCGGCTTGATTTTAAGATTAAGGAACGGCTGTGATTGAGTGTATCTTGACACGTGTCATGAGCCTACCTTTAATTCTATATACAAAATAAAGTGTCCAAAGATTCTAATGAACGGCAAGGATCTCTATGATCCTGTATTAAACAAGATTTCCTGTAAAGAATACCAGTATATTCCTGTTGTCAATTATCTTAACCAAGATATCCAGCCGCTAATATAATTTATTATTTAATGATCGTTTTTATTAAAAAATTGGTTTATTTTTCTATTAATGTTAATTGTTAATTCAGACACACTTAAAATATGCATGTCTTGTTATATTTTACGTAAAAATTAACGCAAAATAGTTTGTAAAGTTAACTATTAATAGCATCACTCAAACAGTATAATATGAGTAAACATTGAATTTACCAATCTATTTCTCATTTAAAAGGTTGTTAGAAAATATCAATATTACAGGGTTAAGTAGAACTCTTTCATTTTCCACAAACAAAAAGATGTTTCATCTTTCTCGTACCCGGCCTAACACTACAAATTATATAATATATACATTTTGGAGGAAAAAGTTTTGTCTTTTTCCTCCACACGTCATATTCGTTTTATATATAAAAAAAAACATGTTTAGTAACCATATGTGGGCAGGTGGAGTTGACAAGATAATTACATTGTGGGAAAGCTGATCCATGTTCTAATCTTGCCCAAAGTTTTTGGTACCTTAACTACCTTTATTTTTTACTGTACGGCATTTTCTTACATGAGTTAAGAATTTCTATTACTTTTCCAATAGATCTTACTATACATTAATTTCATTGCTTTTATTCTTATTATTTTATAAATTAATGTTTTTTTTAATTTCTTTTTGGGTGTATTTTTGTTCTTTCGCTTTTTATAAGAGTTTTACCGTTCTACAATTTTTCTTTCGCTTTTTATAAGAGTTTTACTGTTCTACAATAATGTTCTAATATTTGTATCAAGAAACAATTATTGGTTATATTTAAAAAAAGTTTAAAATGATAAAAGTTAAAATTTGGTTAAATGTGATTCTTGAAATGTTATAAGAGGTAAATATGATATTTATAAATTAGGATAGGAAAACATGATATTTTAATATTTAGGAGGACTATATATAAAACTATCTATAATAATGTTGATCCAAATTAAATAACTTTAATTTTTAAAAGTTATAATCAAATTGAATTTTCAATTTGTATTAATGACTGAGATTTAATTTTATTAAAATGAACGTTAAGTTAGTCTTTTATTTCTATTTAGATATTATAATCTATCTCATTAGTTCTTTCAAGTTTTTATAGTTATTTAAAAGGAAAATGATATATATTGTCATTAGCACCTAAGTTAGGTGTTGTTATACACATATATCTCTTAAATCAACTAAATACCTAATAACTAAGACACTTATCATTTTAAGTGATACTAGACTAAATACCCGCGTGATACAGGGGTTGATTTTAAAAATAATAAATATTAAACATGAATAAAAAACGTTAAATAATAATAAAACATGCATGAAATAAGAATTTAAAATAAATAAGGATATACGACATCAACCTTTTTTAATAATTTAAAATGATTATAGAATATTTTAAATTGATAAAACTAAGAATTTGGTTAAATATGATATTTTAAAAGTATTATAAAAGGTAGATATGATATTTGTAAATTAATGTGAGTAAATACAATATATTATGATTTAGGAAAGTGCATATAAGAAATTATCACTACAATTTTTGATTAATTTAAATCTAAAATTACTATATATATATATCAATTTATAAAGTGGTTTAGCAAAATATTATGAAAATATTATGAGATATTTAAGGTTATTTTTGTTATTTTAGCATAAAAGCATGAGATATTAATATATCATGAGATATTGAAATAAGTTAAAATTGCAATTTATTATTTTCGTATTTTACATTTAGAATAAAAGAGAGAAATTATCAGGGTAAATGCTCTGCGAGTGAGTATGCGTAACTCATAATGACCAAAATTTTACATGATAAGTTAAATAACTTTGGGTTAATGGGCCCTACGTTTTTGGCTTTCTGGACAGTTTAACTTCTTAAAACTTAAAAGGACTTGGTAGTAATATTTTTAAGAGGTTTTTGCATCTCTTTATTTAGTAAATTAAAAGATAAAAGTAAAAACGATTTATTAAGAGAAAATAAAAATAAAAATACTCTTCTTTGTAAAATGATTATAACAAGATATATCAAGCCCGCGCGTTGCGTCGGGTGATATTTAAATAATTGTATTCTTAGTAATATAATTTACATATAATATTATATATAAGATGGTTGTTCAACATTAGTATGATACATATAATATTTAGTTTAACATGTATCTAATGTATTTGCTAATTATGTACATGAGACCGCATGACTTACATAAACCGAAAGGTAAAACATGATTAATTACTAAGGGTAAAAACCATTTTATTTGTAAACAATAGCAAGTAATTCTATAAAATTAAATGAAACTTGTATAAACTAAAGGGTAAAAGTTTAATAAAAAAACTTAAAGGGTTAAAAGTGAAATAAACCATTTTACTTGTAAATAATAGCAAGTAATCCTATAAGATTAAATGAAACTTATATAAACTAAAGAGTAAAAGTTTAATAAAAAAACTTAAAGGGTTAAAAGTGAAATATTGAAATGAATAGTTTTTTATTTTGAGAATTGATATAAGGTGATAATAAATCTTTATTTGCTGGCACAATTGTACCACAAGAAAATATATGCACTTTAATCTTTTTTTTTTAATCAAGAAGAACAATTTTTTTTTTTTTGCATTCGAGTTTTTTACTACTTAAATATCAGATAACAAATAATTTGAATTATAAATTTTTTATATGATAATAAGTTAGTTGTATATTATACTGTTACATCGTAATTTATCTAATACTAATACATACATAGATACATCAATGTATATATATATATATATATATATATATATATATATATATATATATATATATGTATGCGTAAAAAATAGTCAATGTCTATTCAAAAGAAAATAATACAGTTTTTCGTCATTGAAGTTCTAATTTTAATTTTGATATACTATATAATAGAATTAATCGATTTTGCAAGCTTAAGAATCTCTAAATTTACTCCAATAAAAGTGTAATTTATATATTTAATATTCTTCTAACATCTAGATTAAAATTAATAATATTTTTTAAAATTTAGGTAAAATATATAACCTGTTGAGGAGATAGCAATATCAAACCTAAATCAAACATATTTATTAAGTAAAATAGGATTTGATGTTAACAAAACCATACATTCAGTTTTGGACTTAGATTGATGAAAAACATGTGTTGTTTTTCTTTCTGAGACTTAAAGAATTTCTAAGTAAGAAATGTCAGCTGACGAATAATAGTCAGCTGAACACTGAGTATCAGCCAAATGACCAGCTTCAGAAAGATCAGCTGAGAAGAAAAGATCAGTCAAAGAGCATCAGCTGAGGAATCACACTGGATCAGCTGATGGCCTAGAACCATCAGCTGATGAAGATTTCAAGGTCAGCTAAGCAGTCAAGGATCAGCTGACACAATCACAAGTTATCAGCTGATGCCTTCCATCTGTCAGATAAGGTATTTACTACTTATCCAATCTTCTCTTTGTGAGCTGACTATACTCAAATGATTAGCTGAGCCCTTGGGAACAGCTGACAGTTGAGTTAATCAGTTTATTAGCTGCTACTACGATTTGTATTATCAGCTGAGCAATTTGATCAGCTGAGCAAGTCTAGTCAGCTGAGTCTTTCACACTTATCCTTAGCTGAGCAAAATTATATTTGTAGTTCAGTGTCTGTTAACTGAGTCTTTATTGTATATCTCAGTTAATAGCTTTTCTATGTAATATTTTCTTAAAGTCAAAGGCAGAACATGTGTTGTTCTTATTATGCCTTAGATCTTTCTTTTGTAAAAGTATTTGGCACTTTTTGGATCTACAATGATACAAAAAGGATAGATCTTTATCCCCTGGAAAAGGAGAAAGATACTCTTGAAAAGAAGATCTCGAAGATATGATGTTAAGTATGGCTGACAACTCAATATTTGGTAAAGTCAAATCTTCAGAAAGCATGGTGTCGATTAAAGCACAAGCATGAAAGGATAAGGTTACTTTCTCAAGACATAAAGGTAGTAATTTAATAATATAATAATAGATAGTGGGTATACTCATTACTGAAAAGTAAGTTCACTTTACACACTTTGTGTATAAAGTTAACTTACCTTTTTCACCCACTAACTTTATCTATTATAATATTATTAAACCAAGTACCTTTGTCTCCTTCTCTCTTCATCAACTCGGACACACTATGCTTATATATACTCATGCATGGAAACATGCTAAAGTAGCGAATGCGTTGAAAAGCACTGAAATCTCATAAGTTGAGAATTAGAAGAGTTAGCATTTTTCTTTCAGTGTAACAAACTTGTTCATATGTTGAACGTCTTAGACATTAGTTGTTTAAGATTAGCATTGTCTATGTGTTAGACAAAATTAGTTGCCACCTTTTATTGAACTTAGATTTTCCGCATCTAGTTCATGTAATTCTTGATTAACGTTAATAAGAATTATATAAAAGTAAACCGTGTGTCTCTAAAATTTTAATTTGCTAAAGTTTGTATTCAACCCCCCTTCTACAAACATTTGTTGTTGTAGTATCCATTCGGGACCAACAACTGGTATCAGAGCAGGCTAGATAATCCATATCTAAGATCTGTTTTGCTTACTCTTCAACTGCTTCTACCCCACACTACAAAATGGCCACTTCTGTTGCTGCCTCTAATGGTTCTTCTAACAATGGTTCACTCACAAGGTGTCCTATATTTGATGGAGAGAACTTCTCTCTCTGGAAGAGTAGAGTTCTTCTCTATATGTCAAGCCTTGATGATGTGATGCTTAAAACTGTTACTGAAGGTCCTTATGTTCCTTCCTCAACTATCCAAGTAACTAAAGCAACTGATGAAGCTCCTGCTGTTGAAAGACTGATTATAAAACCTATAAATCAGTGGTCTGATGAAGACAAAAGGCTTGTTAATCTTGATGTTAAAGCAAGAACAGCCTTAGTCTCTGCACTACCAAATGATGTCTATTATCAAGTTCTTAATTGTAAATCTGAAAAAGAGATGCTAGACACTTTGACTGTTGCATATGAAGGCACTGAAGAAGTGTAGGAGAACAAGAAACTCCTTCTGGTTAGAGAATATGAGTTCTTCTTTGCTCATAAAGGTGAAAGTCTCACTCAGACTTACACCAGGTTCAACTGCCTCATTAATGACTTAAGAAGGGCAAATGTTCACAAAAGCAATAAGGAACTTGTAAACAAGTTTCTAGACTCTCTCCCAGAATCTTGGGATCATTTTATCACTGTGCTTAAACATGGTGAGAAAATCAAGGGTCTTTCACTGGTTGGTTTATATGGAAATCTTATGAATCATGAACAATCAGTGAAACAAAGGAAACTCTCTACCAAGGATATGAAGGAGGCTGCAAAAGCTCCAACTACTGCCCTTGTATCTAAGGATACAAGATCTAGGAGTTTTGCTGCAGTTGTGGATGAGTCCAGTGATGAGGAGAAAGAGGAGGAATCTTCTGATGAAGAGCAAGTGGCTGATAGGGATGAAGTTCTGGAGAACATGGACAACATTGAAGCTGCTGTTGAGCAGGCTGCCATGTTGGTTAAAAGGTTCAAACCTTTCTTGAAAAGAAAGGGTGTCAAGAGGTTTGAAAGGAAACCCTTCAAAGGAGAAAGAGCCATGTCAAAACCAAAGGCTTCTGAAGGTTGTTTCGCTTGTGGCAAGACTGATCACTTTGCCAGTGAATGTAAGTCCAAAGGAAACACAGGTTTCAAGGGTTCCTCAAGCTCAGACAGCAAGATTGATTATGAAGCCAAATATAAGAAGCTTCTTGCTGCTGTCCTTGACAAGAAGAAGAAAGCTCAGAACAGGGTGCTGGTTGCTGAAGAAGAAGATTGGGCTGAGGAAGATCTCTCAAGTAATGAAGATGAGGTCCTCACAGCTCAGTTCAGTTTGATGGCCAACACAACAAGTACAAGTTCCTTTGATGAGGATATGAAGAAAGCTGTTAAAGCTTGTACTTCTCCTGACTGGGATCCTTCTTCTATGTATCAGGTTGGAAAATTTATTAACTATGAAGATAATGAAAAGAATACTATGTTTGATTATCTGTGTGTTGAGTTTCAGTCAAATATTCAAAGAGAAAAGAAGCTAAAATTAGAAATAGAATCACTAAAAGAGAGATTAAGTCTTAAAGATGAGAAACTTAAACAAATGACAAAACTGGAAGATGATTTAGCTAATCAAAAGATACTTAATCAGATCTTGGTAAAAGAAACCAATGAAGCAACAATAAAGTTTAATGACCTTCAAAAAGTAGTTAGATCTTGGTGTGTCTCTGCTGAGAAGACCACTCAGTGTGTCAATGAGCAGATTCCAAAACAAGTTCAAGCTATTATTGGTGGAAATTATTCTCAAGCTGCTAACTGTGTTGATTTTAGCAAGAACATAAATATCTTAGAAAAAGCTTATATTTTACCTCTTACATTTCAAAAGATTGTAAAAGGAAAAAGTATTATCACTAACAAATTTATCAAAAGTAAAAGTACTCAGCTGAAAGACTCAACCTCTTCAAAAGTTGGTTCAAGTTCTATTGTCTTGACAGAAAGCAAAAGTACTAAAAATTTAAGTGTAAAGGAAGTAAGTAAAGGAATGGAATCATTTGTTGATACCAAAGAGACATTTTGTTGTCAAACCTTGAAAGCTGATACATTAAATTTAGGAACTCAGCTGACTGAAAATTCCTTAGCTAATGATATTACATCAGCTGATCAAAAAGTAGATGATAACTGCTCAGCTGATATCCTGTCAGCTGATCATGGATCCTCTTCTGTTTGTTTAGCTGATCAAACTTCACTTCAAACTCTTTTAATAGGAGAAACTAAGGGAAAAAGACATTTTGTTTACAAAGAGTCTAAGTTTGCCACACCTAAGGTTGATCAAAAACTCATTTTAACTAAGGGTCAACATAAGGTGACTGTAAACAAAGACCTTATTAGTTTACAGAATCAGCTGCAACAGCTGAATGGTGAAATCTGTCAGCTGATGACCCATAGTCATCAGAAAACAGTTAAGACATCTCTTAGTCAGTTACCCAAACATGTTAAAAGCTCCAAAAATAAAAAATGTTATAAATGTGGGAGCAAAGAACATAAGGCAGGTAATTGTTCTCTAGAAGGTAACTCAAGACAGCGGACTGATTATGATAACACAACTGTTTCTCTCATTCATAAACAACCTAATATAAAGTGGATGGCTAGGTGCAATCCACAGGGGTCCACTTAAATGTGGATGCCCAAATCTTACTAACCTTCTTTCAATCACATCTATGCAGGGTCTGAACACGTGGTATCTTGACAGTGGATGTTCAAGGACCATGACAGGTTGTAAAGCTTTGCTTAGTAACTACAAGAAGGAAAAAGGTCCAAGAGTAACCTTTGGTGATAATAATTGTGGGCAAACAAAAGGCTACGGAGAACTTCATAATGGGAACCTAACTTTATCCAAGGTATCATATGTTAAAGGACTTAAGTATAATCTCATCAGCATAAGTCAGTTATGTTATGGTGATCATAAAGTCCTCTTTACAAAGACAGGTGGTTCCATTTTAGATCAAGAAGGTAAAACAATAATTTGTGCAAAGAGAACCAAGGATGTATATACTCTTGATATGTCCTCTGGTGATCCATCCAAGTTAACCTGTTTGTATACCAAGTCTGTAACTGACACAAACTGGTTATGGCACAAAAGGCTTTCCCATTTAAACTTCAAAAACATTAACAAGTTGAGCAAGGGTGAACTAGTGTCAGGACTACCTTCACTGACGTATGTTAAGCCTAAACCTTGCTCTGCCTGTGAGAAGGGAAAGCAGCACAAGACTTCGTTTCCATCTAAGCAAGCCTTCTCCATTACTGAACCTTTCTACATGTTGCACATGGATCTATTTGGTCCTGTTGCTACTTCTAGTATTGGTGGAAGTAAGTATGCATTGGTAATGATTGATGAATTTTCAAGATACACTTGGGTCATCTTCCTAAAAGCAAAGAGTGAGGCTGCTGAAGAGATTATAAGCTTTATTAGAAAGATGGAAGTGCTTAATGGAAATCTGGTAAGGATGCTTAGAAGTGATCATGGAACTGAATTTAGAAATCAAACTCTTGAAGGTTTCTGTGATGAGAAAGGAATATCTCAAAACTTCTCTGCTCTAAGAACTCCACAACAGAACGGTGTAGCTGAAAGAAGAAACAGAACTTTGATTGAAGCTGCAAGAACCATGCTTGATGAGAGTGGGTTAGGATTCAACTTCTGGGCTGAAGCTGTCAGCTGTGCATGTTTTACTCAGAACAGATCCCTTATAATAAAGAGGCACAACAAGACTCCCTATGAAGTGCTCAAGGGAAGGAATCCCAACATCAGCTTTCTACACATCTTTGGGTGTCAGTGTTTCATTCTGAACCAAAAAGATCAATTGCAGAAATTTGCACCAAAAGCTGATGAAGGTGTGTTTGTTGGATATTCTGTGATCTCCAAAGCTTACAGAATTTACAACATCAAAACAAAGGTCATAGAAGAATCAATCAATGTAAGCTTTAATGAAAATGACTTTGTTGCTTCCTGTTCTACTAATCCATCTACAGGTGAGGAATTTAATAATCTACTGAATACTGAAGACAACATTCCAGTATCAGCTGATCCACTCCCATCAGCTGATCCAATCTCATCAGCTGACATAGATGAATTAGATGAACCTATTCCAAACTTACAAAATACCTCTGCACATTCTATCCTAAACCAACCCACACTTTTACTAAATAAAGGGAATCATGATTCAACATCAATGGACTCTAATTCCATATCAAACATTCCCTCATCAGTAGAAGTCTCATCAGATTGTAATCAAGAAATTCTGTCAGCTGATCAACCAGAAGTCTCATCAGCTGACCCAAACCAAAGATTTTCAACTCCCAGAATCCAAAATGCCTACAAGGACCTCAGAAATTATCCAATTGATCAGGTCATAGGTAACATAGAAGCACCTGTACTAATAAGATCAAAAGCTTGTAACTTCTGTTTATATACAGGTTTTGTTTCTATGATTGAACCAAAGAAGGTAGATGAAGCTCTAACTGATCCTCACTGGATAAATGCCATGCAAGAAGAATTGGCTGAATTCACAAGAAACAATGTATGGACTTTGGTGCAAAGACCAAAGGACAAATCCATCATTGGCACTAAGTGGGTGTTCAGAAACAAGATGGATGAACAAGGGCTGATCATCAGAAACAAGGCAAGATTAGTTGCTCAGGGGTATTGTCAAGAAGAAGGTATTGATTATGATGAAACATTTGCCCCTGTTGCAAGACTTGAAGCAATAAGACTATTTCTTGCTTATGTTGCCTTCAAAGACTTCAAAGTATTCCAAATGGATGTTAAGAGTGCCTTCTTAAATGGTGAATTGAAAGAAGAGGTGTATGTCAAACAACCTCCAGGTTTTGAGGATACAAGCAAACCAGATCATGTATACTTCTTGAACAAAGCTTTGTATGGTCTGAAGCAAGCTCCAAGAGCCTGGTATGATACCCTCTCTTCCTTTTTGACCAATAAAGGATTTATAAGAGGAAGCATAGATAGCACTTTATTTATAAGAAAATTCAAGGGTGATGTGATTCTTGTACAGATTTATGTAGATGATATAATATTTGGGTCTACAAATGTTGATCTTTGCAAAAAGTTTTCCAAACTCATGTCTGATAACTATCAAATGAGTATGATGGGTGAATTAAACTATTTTCTAGGTCTTCAAATTAAACAAGAGGTTGATGGAATTTTCATTCATCAAACAAAGTATGTAAATGACTTACTTAATAAATTTGAGTTTGAAAATTGTTCTTCAATGAAAACACCCATGTCCACTGCCTTAAAACTTGGAAAGGACACTGATGGTAAATCAGTGAACATTACAGCTTATAGAGGTATGATAGGGTCTCTTTTGTACCTTACTGCAAGTAGACCAGATATTATGTTTTCTACATGTCTTTGTGCTAGGTACCAAGCAGATCCCAAAGAATCTCACTTAGCTGCAGTTAAAAGAATTTTCAGGTATCTCAAAGGAACTCCTAATCTAGGTCTTTGGTACCCCAAAGACTCTGATTTTGAGTTAGTTGGATACACTGATTCTGACTTTGCAGGTTGCACACTAGACAGAAAGAGTACATCTGGGGGTTGTCAATTATTAGGTGGAAGATTAGTCAGCTGGTCAAGCAAGAAACAAAACTCTGTTTCAACCTCTATAGTTGAGGCAGAATACATTGCTGCTGGAAGCTGCCATGCTCAATTGCTATGGCTGCAAAATCAACTACTGGATTATGACTTACAGTTTGAAAACTCCCCAATTCTGTGTGACAACACAAGTGCTATATCTATCTCTAATAATCCTGTTTTGCATTAAAAAACTAAGCATATTGAAATCAGACATCATTTTCTTAGAGATAATGTGCAGAAAAAGAAAGTTTCAATGCATTATATCAACAATGATGTTCAATTAGCTGACATTTTTACAAAATATTTGGATGAGTCTCGGTTCAACTTCCTAATATCCAAACTTGGCATGTTAAATTTGTAATATATTCTCTTCTTAGGTAGTTATTTGTGTGTGAGAAAATAATTTTATTTGTGTGTGAAATGAAGTACTTATTTAAGCTTCTACATATTTTACTTATGGTAGATCAGCTAATAGAATTATGTCAGCTGACGATCATCAGCTGACACTATACCTCAGCTGATAAACCATCAGCTAAGACTTAGAAGCTCAGCTAAGTGAATTCATTAGCTGACACTTATTTTTATCTCAACATGGATCAGCTGACACTCTCGTCTGTCTGCTGATGATTTTCAAAAGTCAAAAATATTGTGTCCCCACACCTATTTTATTAATTTCTCATTTGTATTTATTGTATTACTAGGCTATTTAATTTAGTTTATTTGTCCGTTTATTGTCTGTGTATTTAATATCTATTCCATCTATTACCTTTTTGCAGAAGTGACAGTTACTTTTTACAAAATATTTCTGTGACAGTTTAGGTTTCCAAGAAAGATTTAAAGGTGTTTTCGAGCGGTTATTCATTTCTTAACCTTTCAAAATTCCCAAACACTCTTTCTCTCTCAAACTTTCAAACCCTAAACTCTCGTTGCTCAAACTTCATTCACTCTGTAATCATGGTGTTCTTCAACCCTGCAACTTCTCCAAACGCCATTGCTGGTGAAAATGTCACACCCAACTCTGAAATCACAATACGCCCAAACAACCTTCTCATAAACACTGACATTCCCGCGAGCAAAGCAAACCAGGGATATGAACCTATGGTGGCTTTCATAACTGCCCATCCCCTGTTCGCATGTCTATCTGCTCATCCTCTGTTTATCTTTCGAAACATTGTTGGTGAGATGTGGTACACTGCAAGGTACCATGCTAATCAAGATTTAATCACTTGCACCTGCCTCAATGGTACCATCAACATAAACATCACTACTGATTCTCTTAGACAAGCGATCTCCATACCCCATATGGCCCCATTTCAACCTTTTTCTACAATGGATCAAGTTTTAGAGGTTTTGCCCCTGATTCGCTACCAAGGTGTTGTTTCCCATGGCCAGTATAAACTGTCTGCTCTAGGACACCCATGGAAGTATCTGGCCAGTGTAATCATTCGATGTTTTGGTCACAAGTCTGGCATCCATGACCAAATGAATCAGTCTGAATTGATGATTCTTCATGCTTTGGTCACAGGGAGGAATATTGACTTCTCACAAGTCATATTCTCTGAAATGGTGGATAAGATCACTCTGGGCACATCAAAGAAATCAACCAGAACCCTAGTTCCTTACATCAGGTATCTAAGTTTAATTGCACTTAGAGATGTTCAGAGGGAACACTATGCTGGGTTAGCTGCTCACTTGCACACAATGACCATCCCTCAAATGGGTCAGAAAACTTTCCATTTGATAAGGTAATTTCAAGGTCCTACTATAACTGCTCAGATGCAAGAGTTGATTGATGTTGCTGCTGAGGATGCTGAAAATGAAGAGGAAGTTGATGCTGAACATGTTGAAGGACAAATGGCTGATGATTCTGAGTCTCCTGATTTAATTATTGATCATTCTGAGGAGTCTATGACTCATGCTCCAGATGAAGCGTTAGTGGAAGAAGAATTGATGTTTAGAGCAGATGTGTTTGATGAACCAGCATAGAATGAGCCTATTAATCCTGATGCTGAGGGTGATAATGACAATGATGCTGACAGTGATCAAAATGATCATGATGAGGGAGATGATGACTTTCATGGTGGTGATGCTGGATTTCATTATACTGAAAATGTTCAAGATACCACCTCCTCATCTTCTCAAACTGGGATGCCACTCTCACATTTCCCTGTTCCTTCCAGCTCAAGCACTCCACAAGACAAACAAAGTGGTGATGCAGCTGATGGTGATGATGCTGAGGAAGACACAATTTCTGACAATCTCATTCAACTAATTGAGATCAGCAAGACTCAGCACATCGCAGGTATAATCTCTACCACTCTTCAGGATACTCATTTGGTTGACCCCACCAATGAGAACCCATCCTCTCCTCTAGTTGTAACACCCCCACAACTGCCAAGCTCTAGTCAACTCCCAACAGTTGCTAGTTCTACTCCCTTAGTAACCCAAATAGAAACAAGGTCATTAGAGATGGTGCACACTGTACTTATCTCAGAGGGATTGCACACTGCACCTCTGACCTCAACTCCTATAGCTACCTCTTATTTTGAGGGGGAGCTCATGGAAGTTGATATAACCCTACAACCAGTGGGTGTGTCCTCACAACAGGGCACATCTGTAAATATGGGATTGCTGCAATCTGGGTCACCCTCCCAACAGGGTGATACCATTGAAAGACAGACATTCTCCCAAGGTCATACTGTGTCTACAACCCCTATGTGTCAAGCCTTTCCCTTAGTAAGTTCACAAAAACTTGCTACTGTAATAAGGGATACCCCTTTGAGTGCAACCCTCACTCACACTCACTTACTTGCACATGTTTTTGATTCAATTCTTACACATACTAGTGCACTACCTGTCAATACTAGTGGCATAAACTAGTCATTGGTACAGGGTACCATTTCTGCTCCCAGTGATCTTAGGCCTCTATACCAAGGTCTAAGTGAGGGACCACAATCCATTCCAGTTCAAAGCACAATTTCTCAATCAATTCCAACCCAACCCATTCCCTCTACTACTTCTGAACCCTCACCCCAACTACTTCAAACCTTATTATCTATCTCTCAAAAGATAGATAGTCTTCAAGCCTCCTTTACCTCTTTCCAAACTCAAACAGAAACTCAAATCTCTCACCTAACCAATGAGATTGAGTCACTTAAAGCCAACCAACCCAAACCCCAACCCACCCCTGCCCCTGTTGATCTTTCCCCTCTTCTTACCAAACTAGATCAACTTCTAAACCAAACCTCTACTCCTATTCCTACACCCTCCCATCCTATACCTGCCCAAACCATTTCTAACTTAAACCATACCATTTCCAATCTCCTTTCCCAACTCAAAACCCTTAGACCCTCACCACCTGATATCTCCATTACCATTCCTGAATCTCTTCTAACTATCCCCTCTCTCCTAAAAGACATTGATACTGAGGTAAATAGGTCCAGCTTTTCTGCTAAGATAAGGCACAGTGATACTCTGAGAGAATTCTCCAATCTCACTGAAGCTATCAACAGCCTAAAACCTCTTATCTCAACTTCCATTCCTTCTTTCTCTCCTATTCCCTCTCATCTTAAACACTCAACATCACCTTTTACTCAGCCTCCCATACCCACTGCCTCACCTTCATCCTCAACCATACCACCCTTTACCTTTACACCTATCCCAACTCCTTATTCTTTCACCACTCCTGATGCCCCTGCAAAGCCTGCTGTTTTTCCCTCCTCTGATGATGACAAAAAGGGGGAGAAGTCAGTTAGGACAAAGTCTGTTTTACAAGCAGAGGATGCATCGACCCCCGATGAAATAGGATCAGCTGTTGAGGGGGAGATTAAATCTGAGGGGGAGCAACCTGCTCAAGAAGAGCAGAGGCCAAAGAGAAGGCTAAAGCAAATGGCTAGAAGGACAAAGAAATCAAAGCAAGGTGAATCCTGTGCTCCAATTGAGCTACCATCTGAGGATTCTGATGATGATGATGAAGATGAAATGCCTTTGTCCTCTATGTTCAACATAAGGAAGCAGAGCTCCTCCACTACAGCTCCACCAGTCCAAGCTTCCTCTCCAGTTCAATCAAGTCAACCAACTCCCAGCAGTTCTTAAAGAAGAAAAGGAAAGAAGATAATGACTGCTGAGGAGATTGAAGAAGAAGAAAGAAGAGAGGAAGAGCTAAATCAAGAAGATGAGAATCTCAGAGAGTTAAGTGAACTGGCTGCTGCTCTTGGTTCAACCATTGAAGAAGTTCTTAAAGCCAAAGAGAGACACCAGGATTTCACTACCACTGAGGATCTTGCTGCTGCAGTTGGTGTCACTGATGATGAATTGAGAGAATTACAAGAAGAAGAAATCATCATGCTATCCTCTCAATCACATCCAACACAGGTTGCATCACAGCAAGATGATCCTTCTGTCAAGAAAGTTCTTAAAAGAGGAAGAACTCACAGAGAAGCCATTCAAGCATTGCATGAGTTCAACTTTGGAGTTACAACTCAGCAATCTGAAAGGGAGATCAAAGAGGTCTTGGATAACAAGAAGAACTTGATAGAAAGAAAGGATCCAAATTTCATTTCCAGAGTCACTCCATATAAGGGAACAGATGAAGGGCCATATCTCAGATTAGTAAGAAGGGATGAAAGACAAACACATGAGAATACCTATATCCATCACTGCAAACTGTTCTCCTTCACTGAGATAATTGAGACTCTGTACCACCTCCTTAAATCCAAAAGTGAAATTGCCCCAAGGTTTATAAACAAATTTGAATTCTGGATCAGAATGGCTGTTTACCACAGGATATGCACTCATGATCAATTTGTGGAACACATTGATGTGATTGAGGATGCCTTCAAGAAATCCTCCAATAACTTTGTACCTGCTGAACGGATTATACTTAATCCTGATCATCCTTACCTGTCTGCATATGAAAATTTCAACACTGCTTTTGCTCTCCAACATTGAGCCAGAAATGTTTAAGTACATAACTGAACCTGAGAGAGGGATTTTCTTCAAAAACAGAGCTGGTGTCTGGAGATTCCTAAGAGAAACTGACTTAGGAAGAGCCCCTGGAGAATTAATCTTTCAAGCTGCACATTTAACAAGGGGACAGACAGGAAGTGAACATTTTGAAAATCTGATTCAAGCAAGAGCTGAAGAGTTGTTGGCTGCCAATCCTCTGAACAGACTTCTGGATGTAAAAGAAGAACATTGGTGGGAATGAAGATCATACTTCATAACTAGAGTAGATGTAATTTCAATTCCTAGAATAGTTCAACTTTTGTACTTAGTTTAACTCTTAGTTAGATTTCACTGTACAAACTCTTATGTAAATACTTTGTTTTGTAATCAAGCTTGAAACTTTGATAATAGACTACTTAGCTAAAAATGCTAGTATAGATGACTCTGAGTGGATAGCTTACATAGTGTAAATATAGAAAAGATCAAAAATCCTAAAAACAGAAAAATGATAGAAAAGATACCAAAAACAGAACAATGGTACTTCATAAATGAAAAGATTCCCAAAAAACAGAACATCAGGGAACATACTTAAAAGAGTTACCAAAAACAGATAGCTAGGTAACCAAATTGCACTTAAAAGTTTTATCTTTACAAATTCAAGTCAAACTGATTCTTCTTAAACATATAAGGTTTTGTCATCATCAAATAGGGGGAGATTGTTGAGGAGATAGCAATATCAAACCTAAATCAAACCTATCTATTAAGTAAAATAGGATTTGATGTTAACAAAACCATATATTCAGTTTTGGACTTAGATTGATGAAAAACATGTGTTGTTTTTCTTTCTGAGACTTAAAGAATTTCTAAGTAAGAAATGTCAGCTGACGAATAATAGTCAGCTGATCACTGAGTATCAGCCAAAGGACCAGCTTCAGAAAGATCAGCTGAGAAGAAAAGATCAGTCAAAGAGCATCAGCTGAGGAATCACACTGGATCAGCTGATGGCCTAGAACCATCAGCTGATGAAGATTTCAAGGTCAGCTAAGCAGTCAAGGATCAGCTGACACAATCACAAGTTATCAGCTGATGCCTTCCATCTGTCAGATAAGGTATTTACTACTTATCCAATCTTCTCTTTGTGAGCTGACTATACTCAAATGATTAGCTGAGCCCTTGGGAACAGCTGACAGTTGAGTTAATCAGTTTATTAGCTGCTACTACGATTTGTATTATCAGCTGAGCAATTTGATCAGCTGAGCAAGTCTAGTCAGCTGAGTCTTTCACACTTATCCTTAGCTGAGCAAAATTATATTTGTAGTTCAGTGTCTGTTAACTGAGTCTTTATTGTATATCTCAGTTAATAGCTTTTCTATGTAATATTTTCTTAAAGTCAAAGGCAGAACATGTGTTGTTCTTATTATGCCTTAGATCTTTCTTTTGTAAAAGTACTTGACACTTTTTGGATCTACAATGATACAAAAAGGATAGATCTTTATCCCCTGGAAAAAGAGAAAGATACTCTTGAAAAGAAGATCTCGAAGATATGATGTTAAGTATGGCTGGCAACTCCATATTTGGTAAAGTCAAATCTTCAGAAAGCATGGTGTCGATTAAAACACAAGCATGGAAGGATAAGGTTACTTTCTCAAGACATAAATGTAGTAATTTAATAATATAATAATAGATAGTGGGTATACTCATTACTGAAAAGTAAGTTCACTTTACACACTTTGTGTATAAAGTTAACTTACCTTTTTCACTCACTAACTTTATCTATTATAATATTATTAAACCAAGTACCTTTGTCTCATTCTCTCTTCATCAACTCGGACACACTATGCTTATATATACTCATGCATGGAAACATGCTAAAGTAGCGAATGCGTTGAAAAGCACTGAAATCTCATAAGTTGAGAATTAGAAGAGTTAGCATTTTACTTTCAGTGTAACAAACTTGTTCATGTGTTGAACGCCTTAGACATTAGTTGTTTAAGATTAGCATTGTCTATGTGTTAGACAAAATTAGTTGCCACCTTTTATTGAACTTAGATTTTCCGCATCTAGTTCATGTAATTCTTGATTAACGTCACTAAGAATTATATAAAAGTAAACCGTGTGTCTCTAAAATTTAAATTTGCTAAAGTTTGTATTCAACTCCACTTCTACAAACATTTGTTGTTGTAGTATCCATTCGGGACCAACATAACCACGCCGCGAAGCGCGGGTTATATAAACCTTGTTCTATATATGTTAGGTTAATATTTAATTACTAGTTTATTGACCCGTACACGTACGGGTATTTCAAAAGTGTATTTGAGATATTAGAATTTTCAAATGAAAATAATGCAGTAAATGAAATATCACCTTTGTGATGAGAATATACTAATTTCAAAAAAGTATCATATTACAATAAAATTTATACCAAAACGTAGATAAAAATGAGACGGTCATAAATATATAAATATTTTTTCTCTAAACAAAATATATCACAAGTTACTAAACATAATTTATAAACAACGTATAATTAATTACATTAGAATACAATTTTTATAAAACTCCCCTCATATTTTCTTAAAACCCCCTTATATCTTTTATAAAAACCCCTCACAATTTTCATAAAACAAATGAAATAATTTTAAAATTGAAGGTTGTGATTGGTTAATTAATATTCAATTTATGGTTATTTTTGAAAAATTTGCATGTCTTTTATATATAGATATAGATAGATAGATTTCTTAATTCCTTTAATAATGTATCATGTGTTCCTTGCTTGGTTATAAAATTCCATCTAGCATATGCATTAAATTATGTTTTTATTCTTGAGTGGACTGAATATACAATACAGATCGAATTTATACATGTAGCTATTAATTAAGATGGGGCGTACCCCGTCGTCACTTATCACACCATTTATATAGATATTTTTACTTTTTCTATTTTTTGAGATCAAAATGTTTTTTTTTTCCCTCGAATGCAAAATTTTTTGCATTCCCTTTTTTAAATGTATTTATTTCATTGTTAGTTAGGTGTTTAGATGTTGCAAACTTAGAAATTTAGAATAAATAAGTAAAAGCAATATTGGTGTTATCTATATCTATATATAAAAGGCTTACAAATTTTCCTAAAATAACTATTAAATCAAACCTATTAACCAATCAAAATCTCCAATTTCAAAATTCTTTAATTTTACAAAACAATTTTAGAAAGATAGCCTAAATTCGATTTCAATTTTAAGGGTGCTAGATGAAAATTTTGAGGGACTTTTATAAAATATGTGGATATAAAAATTGTAAGGGTGCTAGATGAAAATTTTAAGAAAATGTTAGGGGGTTTTATAAAAATTGTATATTAATGTAATTAATTATAAGTTGTTTATAAATTATCTATAGTAACTTGTGATATATTTAGTTTAGAGAAAAAATAATTGTATATTTACGACCGTCTTATTTTTATCTACGTTTTGATATAAATTTTATTACAATATCACAATTTTTTAGAATTAGTATATTTTTTAACTTTTTGTTATCCATTAATAGTGGTGAGTAGGTAATTTTTTTTGTTTAGTTGAGTAGGTTTTTTTTTGGATTATAGTGATGAACTGAGTGGTCAACTTAAGTATTCAATTCAAAGTATTTAGTTATTAATTTTAAAACATTTTCAATCTTAATAGAAAGATGTATGAAACATTTTATTGAAAGATATAGTTTATAATTAATGTATCATTAAAAGAATATATATATTATATATTGAAAAATCTAAATTTAGAGATTCAAATATAGATTTTCTTGATGGTCCTGAAACTATTTTATTAGTGTATGTAGTTAGCCAACGGTAACACTAAAATAAAAGTGTTAGTTTTTTATACACGAAACAGTAAACTATTCTTGATTTTATAATAATTAGCACGTGAGTTGTTATTTTTTTTCTCTATTGATTATGTTGGGTTTCACGTTTAGTCATTCAATGTTCGTGTGTATAAATTTGTATGCATATTTTCTTTCTTTCATAGTTTATACATGTGCTCTTAAATCGTCACCAAATGGAATTGTTGTTTATTTGAATGTTGTAGCTTTCTCTTGATTTAATATTTCATTTATTGTATTTATTAAAGTTGTTCGTTTTACTTGATTTTATTTGTTTCGTAATTCAAAATATTCCGTAAATAATTTTATATTTTTTTAGGTTACTTTTGTAATACCCGTGATCCCACTAGTCAATAAACTAGTTTTGATTAGTCTGGTTTAAGATGTTAAATTGAGTTGTTGAAAATGATGTTATTTAAATAAATGTTTCCTTAAATCTATTTGATTGAGAGTTCCTTCTTTGGTTATAATTTTACGTCTAGCTAGGTATTCAATTGTTTTTTCCCTTCTTGTCATTTTCCTTGATTGGACCGGATACAACATAGAATTATATGTGTATCCATTAAGAGTGGACGAAATTCATCATAGTTCATCATACCATCATTTGTCGTAACGTTAGCTTTATTCTCTTTCGTACTAACTTCAATAATACACAAGAAACAACATTACTAACTTCATGTTGAAAACATCATGAATTCACGCTCCACATCACCTTGCAAACCCCAGAGTATACGAATTTATACTTCGTTGTGTTTGATCTTCTCCATCAAATAATCTAGTTAATTACAAAATTGGTCATTTCTGTATACTTATTATTTAACTTTTAGTCATTTATTTCATAAGGTTGCAGATTAGTCATTTCCCTAAACAGACGTTTATTCTTACCATTAGTTAAGGGGTATTTTCGTTTAATTAGCAACTTTATTTATCATCTTTGTTTCCAAACATATTTTATTTACAATTAATTATTAATGACTAAACGAAATTGTTTTAAACAGCCACAACCAAAAATTTAAAACAACCACCACATCACCGTCTACCACCTCCTTGACCACCGTAAGACCCACCCATTTCAACAACCGCCTACCAGCACCATCACTCCCCACCGTCTTTCCTCAATGTCCCATCAAGAACACCTAAAACCACCACCTTCTGTAACCCGTAATCAAAGCAAGATCAAGAACATTTGAAATTGGGAATCAAGAACAAGATTCAAAAATTGTAAATCAAGAACAAGATTTGAAAGCTACCCAAATTAAGAACAAGATCTGAAACACTACATAAATCTGAAAATGGCATGAAAAACCACTAATAGATAGGAGGAGGAGTTGTGTATGTGAGATAGAGAGATAGAGAAAGGGGGAGAGAGAGGGAGAGAGAATGGCAACGGTGATAACCTAATCGCATGAAGAAACCCTAATCTAAAACGCAACAATGGTGGTGATGCAACAGTAGATGTTCTCTAGCGACGGTGATTTGTTGGTGATGAGGTTCTCTAACGATGGTGGTCTGAAACGCAACAGTACATATTCTTCTTTATGGATGGTGGTCGTAGGTGGTGATGACGCAGCGAGACGTCCGGCGAGGGGAGTGAAGAACACAACTGCTGCTAACAAGAAGGAGAAGACATAATGTAGGTTATTGAAAGAAGGAGACGGCTGGCGGTGATGGTAGTCTTTCGGCAAGAGGGAGGACCGGAGGAGATGGGTGGCGGTGGTGTTCTTCCAGCAAGGTAGGGATGTGAATGGCTGCAGTAAGGCTGAGAAAGAGAGGAGTAGCCGGTGGTGGTAATAAGGAAGGGGTGAGGACGGAAAATGGAATGGTGTGTTTGTAAATAAAGTTGCAGATTTGCCATGTTTGGAAACAAAGTTTGCAAGTTTAAAAGTGGGGATGGATGTTTGGTAACAAGTTTTAAAGGAAGGATAAAAACATGTTTGCAAGCGAAGATAATAAATAAAGTTGCTGATTTGACGAAAATACCTCTTAACTAACGGTAAGAAAAAACGTCCGTTTAGGGAAAGGACTAATAGTGTGCAAAATTCTCATTTAAAGGACTACATTTGCAAAGTTTTGAAATAAATGACTAAAAGTTGAATAAGGGGTATATAGATAGGACCAATTTTGTAATTAACTCTATTTGTTATGAAAAGGGTCCATAATTGTTTAAAGTTTAAACCATCAAAATTTTATTTTAGTTTTATTCTTCAAAATTTATTTCTAAAGGGTTTTACTATAACGTTTACTTTTTTATTTAATCCTCAAATGTGCACTTTATTTTAAGTTTAAACTTTTTTTTTCAAATGATTTAACACTTAACCTTTTGTTAAATAATGTTTTAATCAACCATTAGCTTTTGTTAAGTTTTTATATATTATTAACATGTATAATTAAGCTTTGTTTATAAAGTATAACCAAAAGACAATGATCGCAAACACTCCTATATACTATGGGTGAGCGTATTAATGGGATTTTTCAAACCGGACCATTACGGTTATAAGTTTTTGGTTTCAGTTCGGTTTCGTTAGAGGTGAGTTTACTTGAAATTTTTGGAACCAATCAATGTATTACTCATTCTAAGAAATCACTTTTTTGATGTTTGATACTTTTGAATTCTGTATTGACTCAGTCCCTTAAATCTCCCACCATTTAACATACGAATAGCATTGGGTATTCCTATATACCCCCTGATCCTGTGATCGAGGTATCAAGTATGGACGCCTTAAAAACCATTTTCCGATGTTTCCCCCAACCCTTCACCGACGCCGTGACTTACCGCCGCCGATCATGTCCCACCGCCTTGTGTCCGATCTGCATGGATGAAATCGCCGACGACGAGAGCATTCAACTGCTCCCCTGCCGCCACTACTTCCATACCGTATGTATTCTTGAGTGGCTTTGGCGCAGGAGAAACTGCCCGATCTGCCGCCGTACGATTCCACCGACGATCAAGGTTCCGGCAACGGATGGATTATGGTTCCGGCAACCACGATTAGTTCACCGTAGTTCATGTGTGTATAGCGTAGAATTCAAAGTACTACCGTCTCCGTCGTTCCTGTGGTTTTACCAGCTGATGGATCTAATTGAAGCATTTTCATTCAAAGGTTAGTGAATTCATAACCTCATGGCCAATTTGATTGAGTTTCTAATCTAGGGTAGTTATAAAATGAAGGAACCAATCAGATCGAGTTTCTAACCTCATGGATCTAATTGATGCGTCTAAGCGAAGGAATTTGGTTTACCAGCTGATTGCTCTAATAAAGGCATATTAGGCCAGTTATCAATTTTAGTGTTGGAATGTTGATTAGGATTTTGATTTCAAGTATTAGGGTTCTGCTGATCTGTAACGACTGATAGAATAATTCTAATTTCAAAGACTGTTATTCGATGTTTGTTGGAGATTTGTTTTTCCCCTGCCTGCCTGCATGGTTATATATTATACTTGTATATTTTATTTTAAAAAATAAATAAAGTTTAACGTTAAATGACATATCATGTAGGTTAATGGCTGAACTTGAAAAAATATTCTGGGAGCAGTAATCATTATAAAACGAATAACAAGCTATAGTATAGTTATCTAACTTAAACGTAAAATAACTAAAATTATCTTGATTTGCAATACTTATAGTATCATCGTTTTTTTGTTTGAAAAAAAGTAAAGTGTTTTTTAACTTTCTCATGATAGCTACAAGAGGGAAAGTAACATAACTCGATAGTAAGAATAATAATTTACTAATTGTTAATGGTTGATTAGACTTTTATAGTCTACATAAATAAATAACATAACAATTAATAAAAGTAGTGAATTATTTTATTGTTAGGATATTGCATATTAATAAATAATCAAATATTAAATTATATGTATAGATAAATAATATTTAAAATGTTAAAATTGCTAATGTACCCTTAGTAAATTGACAACAATTTACAAAGTCATTTCTCACTTCTCTTGACCTTTCTATTATAAAATTCCTCCCACATTCCCATCACCTAACATACAAGTCCTATATATCTTTCGCATTGTGCAGATAGATTATCTATCTCATCATCCGTACGTATCATGCAAAATCTGATTCAAACTCTTTATCATTCACGCAATCATCAGAATTAATACAGTACGTACGTAATCCTTCAAAACTAAGTGAAAATCTCAAATACAGTACTGCAAGGGTATCTACTAAATTAAACACTACTCATGAACTGCTACGTATCTAATTTAACTAAGAATTAAGAATCGAAACAATTAATTTCATCTTAGTTTTAATTTATCGAATAATGCTCTGAATCGAACACAAGCTATTTCTATGCATTTGAACATCAGTTTCGCGATCATCATCATCTTCTCGATCGATTTGATGCACTTCACCACTTTTCATCCCGTAAACTAACAATCGTCTCCCGTGATCAAGTGTCATTAATATGTCTCCTTCATTGTTCCAGCAACCCGAAACTCTTATAGACTCGTCACAACAAGTAGGTTTTTCAATCCGACACTGGATCATGCATTCTTTCTGCTTCAGAATCCACACCTCGATGTTGGTTTCTTCGATATTGTTGTACACATACCCGACTTCGCCATTCAGATCCACCAACTCGTCGTTAATCCAACCTTGTTCGTTTTGTTCCGGAGGATCAATCATCTTGAATTCCTCTTTCTTCACATCAAACCACACGATTTTCCTTCCTTCGTTAGGTGACAACGAGTGGCTTACGAGCCAATGTAAACTTCCATTGGCAAACACGCCTTCACCCGTTATGGGGTAAGGCGGGACCTGGGCTACCTCTCGCCACGAGGTTGTCCCCAAGACATGAACCATGGTACATAGGTTCCTTCGAACCGGGTCTCTTTGAAAAACAGACACCACCTTGAAAGTGTTGGTGGAATCATCGAAACCGATCCCGGCTGAGTTAGGTGACCGAACAAATACCGACTCGCCTCTCCAAATCTTGATGGTTGGCAACTCGTGGCATTCTTTCCTAAGAGGATCGATCACACACAAAGTCGTGTCATGATTGTCATCGTGTGATAGACATACCAGATTTAGCCCATTACATGAACTTAAAAACAACTGATTCTTCCGAAAATTGAAACACGTATCCTTAATCAAAAACTCCATAACCGGGTCCGTTTTCACAGCAGTAGTACCATGGATTACACGTAAAAAACTAGCCATGCAGTGTATGTTGGGATAAGTAGAAGGAAATCTTTGGAAGATGAGAGGAGTGGGTTCTTCTTTGACGTGAATGGTTTGTAGGTGAGGATCAGCAACAGATTGTAACCATGATTTGCATACACAGCGACAACAAGCTAAATATTTAACAGACAATCTTGAAAAGATGATGAAAAGAATGTCTGGCGGCAAGAAGTCAGCCATGTTATAAGTTATTGATCTCAAGGTCGATCGATCGATTACTGGCAGAGTTTTGTGTAAGGGGCAGGCTGGGTTGATGAAAGAATAACTGATAGGTACTAAGTAGGTGATTGACTAGTGAATTAGTGATATATATAGATAATCGATGTATATCCGGTACGTACTCATATATATAAATATAGAGAGAAAGAGATTTATCAAATTTTAGATAAGATATCCGGAAATATTTTAGATTTAATTACCTATGGATTAGTATATATATATATATATATATATATATATATATATATATATATATATATATATATATATATATATATAGGGTAGGGATCTAGTAAAAAAATCTTACGGTACTAAATGTAATAAGAAATCTCAACCATCAGATCTCTCTCCAGTCAACAAAAAAAGTCAACAGATCTATTTAAATTCGGAATTAAAAAAAAAGATAAAGGGCAAAAAGGGCAAATCAGATACACAAATAAATCGGGAGCAGTTAACGGAAACCCTAGAACCGCCACTCGTCGTCGTCCGGCCAGATGCACACCGTCGGTCCTCTGTTTCGCCGGCCAGATGCACAAAACAGTCACCGTCGCCGCGATGCATAGTCACAACACCACAATCATACGTCGGTCTCTGTTTTCGCCGGCTAGATGCACTAAAAACCTTTCGATTAAAAAAGAATCTGATGCACAGGAGACGTGTGCATATAGATGAACGGCGGCGACCTTATGTGTGCATCAGAAATGATAGATGGAGCGATGGTGGTGAAACCCTAACCTGTGGCGGCGGCGACCCCTAACATGTGCGATGGCGGCGTAACCCTAGATTGTGGCGGTGGCGTAACCCTAATCTGTTGTACCTGTGCGAAGATCGAACGGAGTGTGGCGACTGGCGAACGGCAAAGGGCAACGCTGAATGGACGACGGCTGGGCTTCAGCCTTCACGGTAGGTCGACGGCAATATATTTCGCAGAGAACGGGAGAGTGAGATACGGGAGAGGGGGATTTGAGAGAACGTGGGGAGAGAATATAATAAGTATTCCAATTTTATCCTTTTAACAGGTTTGCCACGTGTCAAGCCCTCGTTTCTCCTTACATTAAGTACCTTAAGCTTTTTTTTACTTGAACCTGATTCTATATATATATATAGGAAGAAGTTCCATCGAGACCATTTTTAGTGCGAGAACCGCGAGAACCAATCTGAGTCGTCTAATTCCTCCTCTTTCAATGTCATTGCCCACCCATGAATTCCTCACATACACCCTGCCACACTCGACCCCCCCCCCACGCTCTCCATCCATGAATTCCACTTATCAAATCAACGGCTAAGATTGGTTCTCGCGGTTCTCGCACTAAAATCGGTTCTCAATGGAACCATCCCCTATATATATATATAGGGGATGGTTCCATTGAGAACCGATTTTAGTGCGAGAACCGCGAGAACCAATTTTAGCCGTTGATTTGATAAGTGGAATTCATGGATGGAGAGCGTGGGGGGATCAAGTGTGGCAGGGTGTATGTGAGAAATTAATGGGTAGGCAATGACATTGAAAGAGGGGGAATTGGACGGCTCAGATTGGTTCTCGCATTAGAAATGGTTCTCAATGGAACTTCTTCATATATATATATATATATATATATATATATATATATATATATATAGAGAGAGAGAGAGAGAGAGAGGGAAGTTCCATCGAGAACAAAAAAAAATGCGAGAACTGCGAGAACCGATCTAAACCGTAAAATATCTACCAAACGACAAGATATTAAATTATGAAAATTATACCAAATATGCTCTTTTAATATGACATCCATATTGCTATATTTTTTTTCAACAAAAAAAATTCGTTTTTGCCGGGTTTTTTTTTTCTAGCACTATAAAGTATGTTACATATATGTAATCAGTACTAACATATATGTAATCAGTACTATAAGATATGTTAAATATATGTAACGAATTTTTTTTGTTGAAAAAAATATAGCAATATGGATGTCATATTAAAGACCATATTTTTGTCGTTAATTTGGTATAATTTTCATAATTTAATATTTTGGCGTTTGATAGATATTTTAGTTTAAAAAAAATGGGGATCGGTTCTCGCAGTTCTCGCATTTTTGTTGGTTCTCGATGGAACCCTCTCCTATATATATATATATATATATATATATATATATATATATATGTTAGACTATGTAATTTATAATTATGATAATTAGAGGGTACTTAAATGTAATATTCTAGTCTTTAAATAGAGACTAATGTAATCTGTTTGGTATAATGAAATATTATGAGGTTTAACATGGTATCAGAGCCAAGTAAACCTCAGCCGACCCTAACCCTACAAACGGCGCTAATCTTTTTCTATTCAATCGACGCCAATTCTGACTTTCAATCGGCGCTTCCTTCAATCGAAGATCAATTACTTCTCAGTTCAATCGAAGATCAATTTCGGTTTTTCAATCGGCACTCAGTTCAATCAAACTCACGATCAATCTCTGTTTACAAGTTCAATCGAAGATAAATCTGCAACTTCAGGTCTCTGTTTATAGACCAGCAACTTCAAAAAAAAAAGGCTTTCTTCTTCTCTGTTGATCAAAATGAAATCTGTTAATCAACCATGGCCACTATTGTTGCGTTCACTGCTGCAGAGAAAACAGCTCACAACACTCACAAATTCGCCTTTACTCTCTCTCCAACCAACTACGGTTTCTGGAAGGCAATGATCGAACCATTTTTTATCACTAATCATCTGATAGGTTATGTTAATGGCACCATCAAATGCCCTGAATCGAAAATCACAACAGAGAATGTGACCACTAATAACCCTAGCTATCCTCGCTGGATTGCAAATGATGCTCATGTTCGAATGTTAATCTTATCAACCATCTCTGAAGCTTCTTTTCAACACGTACAAGGTACGACTTCTAGAGACTTGTGGCTGTCATTAGAACATGCATATGCACCAAACTCTGCCTCTCGTGAATACACATTAAAAACTCAGTTGCTGCGAATTGAGATGAAAGGTGATGAAATTCCACTTACTTATCTCACCCGAGCAATGGAATATGCATCTACTTTAGCCAATATTGGTGAACCTATGAAGGACAAGGATCTGGTTATGCTTACTATCTCAGGTTTACGAGACGAATACAATGGTTTAAAGTCTAATTTACTGGCCCGTCAACCACCTGTTACCTTTCATGACCTCCATGGTATTTTATCTGATCATGATTATATGATCAGTAAAACAGCCCCTTCTGCTGCTACATCAACACAGGTGTACACTGCCACTACTTCAACCGGAGGTACTTCATCTAATCCTTTACCCGACATAACAGCCATTCAATCTCAACTTAACAACTTGCATCTGTTAGCCTCTCAGTTAGGGTATCAATTACACCCTATACGATCACAAAATACTCCACCACAGGCTCATTATGCCTCTCGCCCATCAAATAACCGAAACACTCGTCGGGGAAATTTTCGTGGCCAATCAAGAGGCAACTACAACAATCGGGGTCGTGATAATAATTCTTCAACTCGACAATTTCAGTGGGCTTCAACTCAGAATACAGTCTATGGGCATTGTAACCGTTGTGGTATAGGTCATATGCCATCTCAGTGTCCCAATCAGCCCAACCGATCCAGTCTTCAAGCCAACTTTGCAACCTGTTCAGACTCCGGATCTACATCAACAACTTGGTTTCCTGACACGGGTGCTAATAGTCATGTTACTCCTGACTTATCAAGTCTTGACAACTCCAACACATATCATGGTAATGATTCACTTCATGTTGGTGACGGTAATCCTCTTCCCATATTTCATATTGGCTCATCAAAAATCTTTTCACCCAACAAAACTTTTAATCTTACAAATGTACTTCATGTTCCTCAGATTCAAAAGAATCTCTTATCTGTTAAACAATTTTGTCATGATAACAATGTTTATTTTGAATTTCACTCTTCGTTTTTTGTTGTGAAGGACGAGTCTACACACACTATCCTTCTTTCGGGCCCCAGTGATAATGGTCTCTACTCGCTCCGCCTACCTCGATTCAAGACTATTCCTAAGCTTGCCTTCACAGCAACCAAAGCTTCATCCGATATTTGGCATCAACGTCTCGGCCATCCTCATCACCGTGTTTTTAATTTTATTGTTTCTAGTTGTTCTTTACCTATTTCTACAAAACTTAGTTCTTCTTTATGTACGTCTTGTCAATTGGGCAAGTCTTCTAAACTTTCATTATCTAGTTCTACTTTTCATAGTAATAAAATCTTGGATTTGGTTTATTGTGATGTTTGGGGACCTTCTCCCACTCTTTCTTTTGATGGTTATAGATTTTTTTTATTATGTGGTGATCATCATACTCGGTACATATGGTTTTATCCTTTTGTACATAAATTTGATGTTTTCTCAACCTTTACCAAGTTTACCAACATGGTTGAACGCCAATTTAATACCAAACTGAAAAATGTTCAAACTGATTGGGGAGGAGAGTTTCGATCTCTTACCCCCTTCTTCTCCTCACTAGGCATTACTCATCGACGCTCCTGCCCTTACACTAGTGAACAAAATGGGATTGTTGAGCGTCGTCACCGTCACGTTGTGGAAACTGGTCTCACCCTTCTTGCTCAATCTCATCTTCCACAACGCTTTTTGTCATTTGCTTTTGAAACTGCTGTTTATCTTATCAATCGTCTCCTTTCTCGAACCTCTTCCCTCAAATCTCCATTCCAATTGGTTTATAATCGCAAACCTGACTATTCTTTTCTCAGAGTTTTTGGCTGTCAGTGTTTTCCTCATCTTCGTCCCTACAACCGTCATAAGCTTGATTTTCGCTCCACTTCCTGTGTTTTCCTTGGTTATAGTTCCACTCATCATGGTTATCGATGTTTTGATCCTCACACGGAACGCATATACGTCGCTCGCCATGTCCGTTTTAATGAACATGTTTTCCCTTTTCACTCTGCTCCATCTCCACCACCCACCTCCATCCCTAATCCTTATACTTCAGTTTTTCCTACACCACTCCCCACGGTACCACCGCCCACTCCGCCCATCTCGAGTCCTCCAAATCCTCCCGACTCTCGTGTTCCTTCACCCACACCTACAGAACCTACTCCGCATCTCCGCCTCAACCTCCTAGGTCTCGGCCTCCAAACCTACGTCCGAATCCCAAACGTACCACCCCCTTTGATCCTTCAGCTTATACCTCCTCCCGTACTTCTACCTCTCCCCTTGAACCCAACTCCTTTACCGTTGCCAACAAATCTCCCGAGTGGCGCACTGCCATGAATGAGGAGTTTCAAGCACTTGCAAATAATGGAACATGGTCATTAGTTCCCTATGTTAAGAATACTAATTTGATTGATTGTAAGTGGGTGTACAGGTTGAAGAAAGATCCACAGGGCAATGTTACTCGATACAAAGCACGGCTTGTCGCGAAAGGGTTTCATCAACAACCGGGAGTTGACTATCATGAGACGTTCAGTCCTGTAATCAAATCAACAACTATTCGCGTTCTTTTATCTCTAGCCGTGACAAACAAGTGGGATCTCAAACAATTGGACGTGACAAATGCATTTTTGCATAGAGATTTGCAGGAAACGGTATACATGAAACAGCCTCCGGGCTTCGTTGATCCCACGAAACCAGATCATGTTTGTCTGCTACATAAATCACTTTATGGCCTTAAACAAGCTCCACGGGCCTGGTTTAATCGGCTATCTACGGTCTTGATCGACCTTGGTTTTTCAGGATCAAAAACTGATCCATCATTATTTATTCTTAACTCTGGTGGCACTCTGGTTTATGTTCTTGTCTATGTTGATGATATTATTATCACCGGTAACAATCAGACCGCTGTTGCTCATATTATACATCGCCTCAGCGAAACTTTTGCCCTCAAAGACCTTGGCAAGCTTCACTATTTCTTGGGCATTGAGGTTATTCCTCATGAGCAAAATCTGGTATTGTCTCAACGGAAATATATTTTGGATATCCTACAGCGGTCAGGTCTCTCAGACTGCAAGTCGGTCAGCTCTCCCATGAGTGCCTCTCAGGTTCTGAACGTGGACGACAACTCTCCCCTTCCGGATCCGACAAAATATCGCCAAACTGTTGGCACTTTGCAATATGTTACCCTATCGCGACCAGACATTACATTTGTTGTGAACAGGGTTTGTCAATTTATGCATGCTCCAACAGAAAATCATTGGTTGGCTGTTAAACGCATTCTGCGTTATTTAAAAGGTACTACTAATCTTGGGCTCTTAATTCGTCAACAGTCAGACTCCTTGTTGCATGATTTCACTGATGCGCATTGGCAAGACTTAGCATCCTCTCCAGTTCAAGCTTATTCTGACTCGGATTGGGCTGGCTGTCCAGTCGACCGTCGGTCCACGGGGGGATTCGCTATCTATCTTGGATCAAACCTTGTCTCCTGGACTGCCCGTAAACAGAAAACAGTTTCAAGGTCTTCAACTGAATCTGAGTACAAAGCCTTGGCTGATACTGTTGCAGAACTGATTTGATTGAAAGCTCTTTTGCATGAGCTTGGTGTATCGGTTAAATCTCCCCCTGTTCTTTGGTGTGACAATCTAGGAGCTACGTACCTCTCAGCCAATCCTGTGTTTCATGCTCGAACGAAACATGTTGAAGTTGATTTTCACTTCGTCCGTGAGCAAGTAGCAAGAGGCCAATTAAATGTTCAATTCATATCTACAAGTGATCAGATTGCAGATGTCTTTACGAAGCCTTTATCTTCTCAAAGATTTCAGCTCTTACGGTCCAAGTTGCAGGTCGTTCCCCGCCCTCAACTTGCGGGGGAATATTAGACTATGTAATTTATAATTATGATAATTAGAGGGTACTTAAATGTAATATTCTAGTCTTTAAATAGAGACTAATGTAATCTGTTTGGTTTAATGAAATATTACGAGGTTTAACTTATATATACTACTTGAAAAATGATACGTACACATACTTTTTTTATACAGCAAAATACACACTTTCTAAAAATTGATTGATGTATATATATATATATTCTGTCATTATTATTATTATTATTATTATTATTATTATTATTATTATTATTATTATTATTTATTTATATATTCATTAAGATCAGTAAATTAAATAATCCTATTTAAAGCTATTTGAGGTAATTAAAGAAATTAAAGTGTATCGTTTAAAGATAATGTTTGGATATGTTCAGATTCTGTATAATACTTAGATTTTTAACTTTTTTTATATACAATATGATCTTTGATTTAATCAAAATTTAATTGTAAATAAGTTTGAGTTAAAAAATATATAAATATATATTACACAATTATATATTTAAATCCAAAGGATATACGGTAGAGAAAATCTACATTCCATATTTTTCAAAAACTAGATCACGATCATATAAAGGAGATATATGTTAAGCATATATATATTGTAAAGCCACCCCTAACGAGCTTAAATTTAGAGTTAATTAAAACTTTTTAACAACGATTATCAAAAGCGTACAGCGGAATTAAACACCAATTACAAAAACAACGTGGTTTGACTCGGCTAATTAATTACATCAAAAGTTAAGCCAAGTTCGTTTACTACAAGCGTTACCTACAAGTTTCCGACCATCGGATCCATACATACCACAACGTGTTCCCCAAAAGATATATACAACAAAAACTACCATCAGTACCCGCCTAACCAGGCCTCTAGCATCAACCTGCGAAAAAGATAAATCTTGCACCGTTAGCTACAACTAGCTAGTGAGCACCAATTACACATAAGCAACGATAAGCAGGCTATCATGTATCAGAACAGCACACAAGGTTATCCTATCATATTGAGGCAAGCCAAACGTGTCAGCAGTAGTCGTATGTTGCAGGGGAGCCAACCCCGCTTAACAACCCAACAGCAGTCCATGTGGGACACCATGTCTTTCATGCTGGTTCCAATCTATCAAGGAACCCAGTCCCATAGAGGAACGGCGGCCTGCAGAGCCCTCCCCAAGTGTATACTACTTGAGTACCGTTAGTTCCCCAATCCGTAGTCCCTAAGGACCCTGGGAACCCAGCCAGATACTAACACCCGTCTACCTGACTGACCTCCGTGTTCTCCAATTCAGTGTCCGGACATAACTTCATAAACAAATAGTTGATCCAATAAGGATCCAGTTCATGCGCGCATATAATCACAACAATATCTTTCATATCAATAATAAGCATGCTTGTACAACTCTATCATAACATACCTCCATTTTCACGTATCAATACACCAATCACGTGTCAACATGTACCACTAGATAACTTACCTACTGAGACTCATGGGAAACCGGTACTCACCTCGAGATTATAGGAGGCAGATATGCAATCGGGAATCCCAAGAGCACACAGAATCGTCTGAGTCACCTAACACATTAGGTTCAGGCTTAGGCACCAATCAACAACACTTAACACCACTTAAAGCATAAGGCTACAAAGCTGCCAACACAACCACACAGCATGCGATCGCAAAGGCACCCCCCATGCGATCGCAAAGGCTTATCCATGCGATCGCAAGGGATCTCCATGCGACCGCAAGAGCCCTGCCCAAACCACCCCGGCTTGCGACCGCAAGGACACAACCATGCGACCGCAAGGGTGGTATCTTGGGGCTTACGATCGCAAGTTATGTACTTACGACTGCAAGTAACAATTCTTCGTCCTTAGACGGTAAACCACGACAACGACCCACTTGCGACCGCAAGACCCTTGCTTGCGACCGCAAGGACAACACAACCCTGCTTGCGATCGCAAGGCATACCCCTTGCGACCGCAAGGACACCCATTACAGTGTGTTCTTGCTCTGTTCTTCGACAGCCGCTGTTTTTCGAGTTTTCGACACAAAAACCATCTTGAATCCGTATTCAAGTGTTTACACAACATATCTAGCATACATATGAACTTACTAACATGATTTGGACACAAGAACAACATCAAAACACCTCTAAATCTTCACTTTGACACCACACACACTAACACACCAAGAACTAGGTTTTAACAAGAAAACTTACAAGGATGATGACCTCTAACTCAACAAGAACAGATTTCACACCTGAATCCAGCTTCTAATCCTTTCCCTTCTTGATTGCTCTTTCAATTTCTTCAAGTGTATGTGTGTAGATGTTCACGTACGTATGTAAATGTGTGTATGTAGTGTATGTGTGTGTTTTGACTTATCTCAAGGGATATGGAAACAATTAGGCCGACTTAGTTGGCTAATACCCCACACGGGTATTTTGTTCTCCTATTCAACTTAAAACACAACTTAGGGTTATTCATTTCAACTAACGGAGATCTTTTCGGAACCATTATCCAAAACCGTTCAACTAATTGTCTACATGGTCAACTTACAATACTTTCCATAATTCTACATTTACATCCACATTTAACACCAGTTAACACCATTTAACACCATTTCATGTTTAAAACACCAATTAACATATTGAACACCAATTAGCAACATGTATACTACAATTAACAACAAGACACCAATTAAAGTCAACGTACAACTGTTAAGGCTACATGTACTATAGTTCACAACTAGCCCCACTTTGGGGTGTTACATATATATATATATATATATATATATATATATAGGGGAAGGATAAGCTAAAAAGAGAATTAATCTACAAAGAGTAAGGAGAAATCTCAGCCATTAGATTATCCAATATTTCTCCTATAAATATGGCACGTTTCTTTCTTTTTTAATAATTAAAAAACAGTTAAAGGGCATAATTGTCCTTTAGATGAATGGCACGTTTCTAGTCACTGTTTTTTAAAATAGTCCTCCTGGACTTTTTTGATAAGTAGATGCACAAAACAAAAGGCAAGAAGGTATGAGGAATATTGATCTGCAAACAACCCAAAAACTTGATTCACAACAACCATTCATATTCAAAATTCAAAACTTGATTCACAACAATAATTCATATTCAAAAAAATAATTGATGATCACAATTCATACATAGAAAATAACCCCATTTTGACAGATCGTTACAGATGCACAAAAAGACATCGTCTTTACAGATGCACAAAAATACAAATGAATTCATAATAAACTTGATGGATACCAAGAATCAACAAGAAATGCATAAAATTAACAGATAAATTCGATGATGAATACCAAGAATCAACAAGAAACTTGATGAACAATCACCTCGTTGAATCAGTCTTGAATAGAGGCGGCGGAGACCCAAGCCGAGAACAGCGGCGGCGATGAATAGCGGCGGCGGTGGCTATCGAGAAAACTGAAACCCTAGGCGGCGGCGATGACTATCAAGGAAACCGAAACCCTAGGCGGCGGCGGTGGGGAAAAACGAAACACTAGGCGGCAACGATAGACAGAGATTTGCCCTCTGTCTTTCTAATTAACCGTATCGGCCGCTGTCTCTGGTTTCGAAGGTCGATCTCCGGCATATTTATCTCACAAAACCTTTGCTGCGTCTCTATTCGATCACAAGAAGCGGTGGAGGATTAGGGTTGCTGCTACACGGCGGCGTTCACAAAAATGACGGAAGAGAGCAGCCCTCTCACAGGCGGCGGAGATGAACACAGGCGGCTAAGATTAGGGTTTCGTGAGGGAGAGCGTACGTGAGAAGCAGATGCACCATAAAGGGAGGGTTATGTGATGGGTCTTGAACGTGGGGTAGGTATAGGAGAGAGAATATTTAATGTTTATTTGAAAGTACCTAATTTACCCTTTTATTAGTTTTGCCATATGTAAAGCCCACGTTTCTCCCTACTCTTTTTACTTTAAAACTCTTTTTATTTGATCCTGATTATATATATATATATATATATATATATATATATATATATATATATATATGATGTGCGTTTTACGTACTAGTTTTTTATTTATAAAACCGTGTTAAATTGTACCAAAAACGACACGAATAGGCAAGTGTACCTAATCGGTTTTTATAGTATAATAGTAAGCACGGGTGTCGAACTCTAGGGGAACGTGAGTGATTTGATAAGATTATAATGATTTAAATATTAAACACAACTAAACTAAACTAAAAAGCAATTAAATCTAAACTAATGACAAGAAAATAAATAAAGCAATTAAAGGGAGATTTGTTGTAAAAGATGAACTTGCAACCAACTCAAACTACTAAAATATCTAAAAACACTAAAAGCATGCAAAAAGGACAAAGAAGCGATTAACTCGGAGAATTAATAATAATGAAGATGTTCCCTCCCTAGATTCAACTCAACTCAATTCATGGTAATAAATTCATGGCAAGATAAGCTAAAGATACTCAAACTATTCATGCATCGATTTCTAAAGTAGCTACAACCTTGATCCAGTTATAACCGTCTAATTACCCTAATTAATTACCTTTATGGTCAAAAGTGCAATTAAATAGTTTAATTAGCAATTAATTCGATTAATAAGTTAAGCCACAATCCTAATGTCTGTATGATCAACAAAACATCAAACTAACATATAAATGATCATTATATGGACATCACATGCAAAAGACTCTAACTTTAATTTGCTCAAAAACATAGGATTAATCAATCACTATTCCTCAATCACCTATTGGTCCTAGATAATCAAGATGCAAACTTTATGATTCAAGTGGTCTCTCAAAACATAAATATCAGATTCTAAGCAATCAAGAAAGATTCATAAGCATGGATAAACATAGATTAGGCAAAACCAAGAACAAACATGAACAAAGTATCAAAAACCATGAATTAAACTAAGCCATTACATGAGTTTCATCTCCTCTAGGGAGGAAAACAGAAGATCTAGCCTCTAATGTTCATGATAAAGTTCTGGAAATCAAGAAATAAGAAGAACATGATGAAGTAGAACATTAAAAACCGTAAAAAAACCGAATGATCTTCACTTTAATCTTCACTTTTGAGCTCCAATCCTTCCAAGCAATTGCTCCAAGCTTCCTATGCTTATTAATTGTGTTTTCTGATGGTTTTAGGTCCAAAAGTCGGAACCCCAAGCTGCCCAACCGAATGGAGATCAAATCAATTTATAAAGCTGTCAAAGGGCCCTTTAGCGACGCTAAGTGGTGGATTTTAGCGACGCTAGCGACCATTTAGTGACAGAATTTCGGAAATTTCAAACTTTAATGCTTATCTTCGAATTTAGCCTTTTTTATCCATATATATTCTCAAATATCCGAATTTGAACCTGAAAAAGAATATATAATGATATTAAGCATATATTTAACATATTCTCATGATTTTTATCCAAAAATAATTAAATATCGCATTAAATATATATATAAAAATCGCGATATCAATATATATATATATATATATATATATAGTTTTAAAAATAACAAATACTTTTTGAAATTTAATTTTGAAATTCAAATCTTTTTAAGGAATATAAACCGATCGATTTTATTTATTTTATGACTAATCCTATTTTAAATTAACATGAAAAATCTGTAATCTGTTTGTACATTATTGGGTTAATTTGATTAAATTTTTGTCATTGTAATCTGTAATCTGATTCTAGTAACACATTATTGGGTTAATTTGATTAAATGGGAGGATCTGTAATCCCATATGACTTCTTTCCACTTGTGGTGTTTTTAATTTGATTAACCTCGATTATCCATATCTCGTAATCTGTTTGTACATTATTAGTTGAAATATAATACATACTGCTTTTCTAAAATAAATAAGTAACAACGCGTGGTTGAATGTGGGGGCAGATTTTTAGTTATCATAGACAAATGCAGTGGTTGAATGTTGATTCCATGCTTACTGTAATTGTTTGTGTTCTACATCAGGTTGTGAAGATTTAGTTTGTGTTCTGTAATTGTTTACATATGAAGATGAAGAACACAAATTTGTTTTGGTTCTGTAATTGTTTACAAGATTTAGTTTATAAGATTTGTGGGTTCTGTAAATGTTTCATTTGAGATTAAGGATTAATTCATGGGTTTATTATTGGTTTACATATGAAGATGAAGAACACAAAATTAATCACTGAAATGGTCCCTAGTAATGTAAAAAGACTGAAATGCCCCTCCTAAAAAGGAGGTTAACAACCAATTTAGACGGAGGTTAGATCCAGGGACCATCCATGGGACTTATCTTCAACAGTAGGGACCATCTACGTAATTTTTAAAGTCTAGGGACTAAATCAGATACTTTTGGCAAAGTTTAGGGACCATTTCAGTAATTAACTCTAATATTAATAAAAATAATAATAACAATAAATAAGGATTTATTAATTAATAAAAGAAATAAAAAATAAAGTTAAGGGCATTTTAGTCTTTTCAAGTGAACCAGGGACTGCAAGCGTTACAAAATGTAAACGTTGAGGACGCCTAGTGTAATTAATGAAGCGTAGGGACAAATGATGAAATAAGTGACAAACCACAAGGACGATCCGTGTAATTTACTCTATTATATATTTTATTGTTGTTTGGTTGGTATACATACTCTTTGAAGAGAACTTCGTAACGAACTAAATAGTATAAAAACGGAGCTAAAGTGAATGAGATATTGAGTGTCAAAGTGAAGTGTTTGGAATGAAAAATTAGAGTGTGGAAACTTAGATCCACAAAGCAGTGGGAAGAAAATTGAGATGTATCTAACCATGGACAAAGAAGGCTTGGTAAGTTTTATGTGATTTTACTCCACCTCCTACCCGCTAGCAGGGGGTGCAGAATTTGGATTCATAGGCTAAATTCATTGAACTTGTGTGTAGGCACATCTGGCAGACACAAATGTAGCTCGGAAATCTTGAGCTCGCACAGCCGGGTTTGCTACGCATCAATTCGTTTTTTCCTCTAGAATTTTAGGAAATCATACAACTTTCAAATCAAGTTTTGGTTTAATTTTGGAAATCAAAATCCAAATATATGATTCAATATTAAAATATAGATAACTTTTTTTTTATTTAATTAATTATTTCCACTACTATAAATACTAACTCCTATATTTCGATTTTTACACATAATTTTGAAGCCAACCCCTACAGTGTTCGTGCTCAGTTGCCTAATTCATGTTTTCATATGTCTCCAACGTCAGGTTACAATAAGCTTTCAGGCAAGTAGGTCATACCCGGCAGGAAACTGCTTTGGCTATTGTACCCTTGAAAACAAAGGTTGAATCTGTTTTAAAAGGTAGCCTGTCTAACACAGGGCTCTGTCCCTGTTTATTTTTTATTAGACTTTTCTTTTCTACTCCGTCCTTTTATCTTTATAACTTGTGTTTTGATTAAGTAAATCAATATTTTCCCAACAATATCAAGGTGTTAGTATGATCTTTTTTCAATGGTAATTAGAGCAATATGAAATTTAAAGTGTGGTTTGATTTGTTTGATTGTTGGGTCGTGAAGATGCCAGTGGTGAATGTTTTGAGTTTCCTTGAGGTACAACCTTCCTTTATAGTTTGTAGTATAGAAGCATGAAACACATTTGCATCTTTGTATTTTTTTTAATTTTAGATAAGAGTAAGAGCAAGAAAAAAAATTTATTAAATTATTTGTGTTTGCGAGTTTGAAAGAAAAAAGTTTATAAAAAAAGGATAAGAATTATTTGTGTTCTTGAATAAAAGGAAAAATAAGAATGGTTCATGATTTGGTGTGATGGGAAATAATCGCTAAGAGACCAAATCGTTGATTGAATGATAGAAAAAAACTGATGTGACGGTGTGACGAGTGTAATAATGTATGACCACTCTTTGCACTCTTATATATAAAAAATGTATTTGTGGTGGGACCCTCCCTTTCTAGTTTTCAGTAGTCCATTTTTGCAGATAAATTTCTCAACTATTGTTTGCAATTACTAGGGTGAGCATGGTGTTAGACCGGTATCGATTTAATCGAGTATCGAATTTGGTCTAAAGGTGGTACCTATTACTGCATAAGTGTATAGAGTATACATATATAATACTAGTATCGGGTATCTATTTTATCTGATCGGTTTGATGTTGGTCTCGAATACCAAATGCCAATTTAACAATATTGTAGGTACCAATTACCAACCGAAAAGTGTAACTCAATAACAATTCTGATAAGTTTCGTATCTTCCATGCCACACTCACCCATAACAATACACTCCACATGAACAAGAGCATGACCCATTCTTTATAACGACCCATCATATCAATATATCATATGGCAATGGCATGACCGACAGAATATTTTACCACCTCCTATTCCTATGCAATTTAATTACACACACGCACATAGCCCCACTTGTCATTTCTTTTCTTCTTTTTTGGTTTTGTAAAAATATCAAGAATGGTGTAATGTGGGGCACATGAATTGGGAGATTTCCTATTCCATTTGTAGGTGGGGTGCCTATGCCATGACCTTCACTCAATCACCACCCCCTCCCTCATTTATTGCAAGCCACCACCCATCAAACATTAACACCTTCAATTCCCCCCATAACCAATCACTCATCATTCCCCCAAATGAAATCCCTCTTTTTTCTACTAATCTCATTAATCTTTTTTCACACCCAGATCAATATCTCAACTGGGGTTTCCATTTTAAACCCTCAAAAACATGATCTTGGTTCAGTTGTGAAGAGGGTTTGTGCAGAAGATGATGAGATGATGGAATCTGAAAGCAGTAGGAGGATGCTGCTGATGGGGAAAAGGTATATAAGTTATGAGACATTAAGGAGGGATGTTGTGCCTTGTAATACACCTGGTGCTTCATATTACAATTGTAAAGGGAAAAGGAATGGGAATGGGAATGGGAATGGGTTTGCAAACCCTTATAACAGAGGCTGTGAAATCATTACCTTTTGTGCTAGGGATGCTATTAATTCATGATCATTAATGGTGGAATTGGTATACTTTACTACCACTTTAATGAGAATCCCTGTTTTTTTTTTTGAATGTGATAATTGCAAGTTTATTCGGTGTAAGTTTATAAGTTTGCTTTTGCAGAGATACTAACCATGGTATCATATCATCTATTTGTCTTGCTTATAAATCCATTAAATTTTCTGTTTTGTATTTACTGTCAATTAACTTTGTCTTTTTTAAAGTCATATTTGGTGTATCCAATGTTTACTGATTTAATTGTAGCTAATGACTTAAAAGATACTAAATCTTGAATGCCGATTAGGGTTAGCTTGTTAAGAACATTTATCAAAGCCCGGCTGTTGGCTCAAAGACTCGAACCTAAACCTTATTTGGTTTGCTAATTATGTGGATCCAGGAGTATAACGGTAATGTCCATTGGTTTGACTAGTACTTGGGTCATACCATATTACCAAGTGACATTATGTAACCAGATGCATAACTTTAGGGATTATGAAACCTTTGCTAGATAAATTGTTTTGTGTGTTGTGGATAAACATAGTTTTAGCGTTGTTTTTGGTAAGGCTGACAATTCCCGATCCAACACGAAACACGACACGAAAAAGTGACAAGAACCCGAAATTGGTCAAAGGCAGGTTGACACGAAAATAAATGGGTCGGGTTATGGTCAACCCGATAACCTGAAAATGACATGTATAAGGGTAAAACGAAAATTTATAAATTTTCATTAATACTTACAATTAAATTTTCAAAAATAAGATTATGAATTCAAATGAGAGAGTAACATCTTAGGCAATAAATCCAATAAACAAAAGTATAAAACCTTTAAAAACTAAATACTTAAAATAAACAATGAATGATTTAAACATAAACAGTATTACATCATTTTGATAATTGTTATTTTGACTATATAATTTTGGAGTTTTGGTACTTTGACATTTGTGTAACTTGGTAAGATTTAAACATAAATAATATTATAACGACGTGATTTAAATCAAGACCCTTTGAAACCCACCCGATTAGATATTTCTTCTGAGAATACAACGGTAAAAAGGAAAAGAAGACCTACCTTTTGAATTTGGATCATTTCATTTAGGTTATTAATTCATGGTTTGTTCACTAGTTTGTACTTTTGTATTAAAGCTAGTCAATGTTTTAGTATTCGATATTTTAATCAGTGGTTTATTCACTAGTTTGTACTTTAGTATTCGATAGTTTAATCAGTGTTTTAGTATTAAAGCTAGTCAATGTTTTAGTAGCAAAACCTTATTGGAAACCGTATTTTAAAACCGTAATCGAAAATAAAAAAATACTCGTCAAATGCATTTAATCGAAATGGGTTGGCACGAAACACGACGCGAACCCGGCATGAAAAAAGTTACAAAATGGATCGGAATTGGGTCAACACGAAACTGACCCGATCCCGAACGACACAAACCCGATAACACAAACGGACAAACCCGATCCAAATTGCCACCCTCTTTTTGTTGTGAGATTGTGATAATCATCCCATTAGTATTAGTTTAACCAATTTAGTTATAGATGATATTTTTTTTTAAATGAAATTTACCTATAATAAGTGATTAATCATTTATGTGATTTGTAGCTTTCTTGACAAATCAAGCTTTTCATCAAACAATCCAAACTTGGTTCTAACTCATGCTCATTTGAGTTAAGGTATTATCAAGTTTGAGTTTGTTTGAGCTAGAGTGTGGAACATAAAATTGGCTCAATAAATGAAACGAGCTAAATTTGGAGTATGCAATTTACATAAGAAATGTTATCGAGCTTTATTAATTTGTAGTTATATATAAATATATGCATATATAATTGAATTAGTAAATAATGTCATTATTATATTTTATCATGGTTAGACTTCTTCAAATACTTTTTGACTTATTTTCAAACTTTTATAGAGACATTTTATTATTTTATATCTGGTTATGAGTTAACCTGTTGTGGTCTCGTAAACTAGTCTTTATGTTCGAGAATTTGTTGTAGCAACCTGCCCTTGGATGCAACAAAGACCTAAATGCTCACTCTTTTGAGTGGTAGTGGGAATTAACCGTATGGAGATGCGGGATTTACTCCAAGAGGAGCGGTACAGACGTAGAGGGTATCATTACGGCCTCTCTTTTTTATAGCGCTAGGTATGCTTAACGTCACTTTGCCCAAGGTTGAAAAAATCGCTCGGCAGTATACAGACGGTCGATTACCTTCAATCGATTAATCGACCTAGACGGTGATTAATCGGTTTCTAGGCAGGGACCCTAAATTATAAAGAAATTTATCTTAAAAAAATAAATAGTAGAAACACCCTAACAAAATAAGTCACAACCATCAAAATGACAAAATGTATAATAAACTTGAAAAATAAAATCCATAAGTTCATATTTAATTTAATAAACTCAAAAAAAAAATCATGGGTCTCAATCCTTTAAAACTCTAAGTTAATTTCACTTTATAAAAAATTAAGTCAAATCCTTTCGATGACCGTCTAGGGCCGCCTAGAACCGCCCAGGACCGATTTTGACTTAAACGATAAATTTGATCGATCATATGATGTGTAGTGCAGTAGACCTCCGAGTACTGCCTAAACGCTGATTAATTGGCCGCCTATATCGATTTTTACAATATTGACTTTGCCAAATGAAAGGTTATAAACTTAGAATGCATGACTGAGGGCCTAGCCAACTCTATCGGCCGGGTGGCCACAAATAGAGAGCTCGAAAGAGCTCCCATGGGGAGGCAATGGAGAATAGTTCCCTCAAAGCGATATTTATAATAGGTTGAATTAGTTAATGTCTAACGAAATAACAAGATCCAAACTACCTGGTTAAACTAAACGATGAATTTTGACTTGGTTATTATTATATACAACGGATTAAAAAAAACTATATAATTAATATTCATAATTCTTTCACCGTAATTCTTATTGTATAATATAACTTACGTACAATGATTTTCAAACTCAGTTCAATATAAAGTTCATTGTATACAATAATGAGTTGTGTTCAATAAAGTCTATATAAAAAACATAGTCCTGAAATTTTAATATTTAATCACATGTTAATTACGAAAATATCACTCCACCCAAATTTTTAAAATTCAATTTGGACCATTGATGAGACTGATCCAAAGGCTAAAATTAGTCCTTAGGACTATGCATTAAGTATGGACTATATTGAACATTTCTCATACAATAATAACTAAAGTAAATTTCGTTATATTTCGATACAATTTACCTATATTATTATTATTAAAACAAAAATTCTATTCTCTCCTACTTTATCCATAAATCATTAAATTATGACATGTATAATTCAGAATTTTGTTATTACATTACACGGGTGGGATGATAAGTAAGCAGACGGATATAAAGTATTTGTTAGTTGAAATGAAATGCGTAATTTTGTAATGCCGTAAAAAATATTGTTTTAAAACATAGAAATAATAATCTACACGTTAGCCTAACTTGGACCACTTTTGCTGCTCACAAAGTTTTCATTCAACCGCGATATCAGGATTCGAGCAACACATAATAATAGTAATAATAATTCTATATTGAATATTAAACCGGTTTAAATTCTTTTCTCCCTTTGATTTTGTCAATCAAAAACATTGATAAACAAACAAATCCAGCAAAAAATACCAACTACAATCTTTTACTATTACACCACCTTCAATCATACTCCATCCCTTATTCAAACCCCCCATCGTATCCGTATCCAAACCAGCTTCCCCACCACCAAACAAACCCCTCAAATATTTTCTTCTTCTTCTTCTTCTTGTTGTTTAATGCTCAGTACCTGTAATGAGCAGGCTTGTATGGACCCTCTACTGGCACGCTAATATAATCAGCCTGGTCCTTGCTAAGCTTAGTGAGCCTGGCACCAAGCTTTCCAAGATGAAGGGCAGCCACTTTCTCATCAAGATGCTTAGGTAACACATACACCTCCTTCTTGTACTTCCCACTCGCCTTTTCCTTCCACAGCTCGAGCTGGGCGATCACCTGGTTAGTAAACGAGCAAGACATCACGAAACTAGGGTGGCCTGTTGCACAACCCAAGTTCATGAGCCGACCCTCCGCCAACACAATGACCCCACTGTTGGTTTCGGGGAACACCCACCTGTCGGTTTGTGGTTTGATGGTGATTCGCTTCACACCAGGGTAAGTTTCTAATCCGAGCATGTCGATTTCGTTGTCGAAATGGCCGATGTTGCAGACGATCGCGTTGTTTTTCATCTTTTTCATGTGGTCAACCATGATGATGTCTTTGTTACCTGTGGTGGTCACAAAGATGTCGGCTTCTGAGAGAACGTCTTCTAGAGTTAGGACTTGGAGACCTTCCATGAGAGCTTGAAGGGCACAGATGGGGTCGATTTCTGTGACTATGACACGAGCACCAGCTTGTTTCATGGCGGCAGCACAACCCTTGCCGACATCTCCATAACCGCAGACAACTGCAACCTTGCCGGCGATCATGACATCAGTGGCTCTCATTAATCCATCAGGGAGTGAGTGGCGACATCCATACAAGTTGTCAAACTGTGATCATAATGGTCCAAGATTTCAGATGAGTGAACTACCAGAAACAGTGATCAACTAACTAGGGTTTAAGAATTTTACTAACCCGTTGAATTCAAGCAGATCTTAACAGAGATTAGCTAAAAGCATGCATACTAATGCGCAAGTGGCAATTTTTCACCTATTCATGGATATGAAAATGCAGAACCATTCTAATATGGAACTAGCTGTAGTTTATTTAATGAAAAAATCAAAACTTTGCAACAAAAGTCAATTATCTACTTAATTATCTATCATGTTCTATAAATTCCTGCCAGAGTTGGTTAGCAAAAAAACTTTGAAAACAGATCTACGTCAAAAAAGCTACGCAATGTTGGTAGCTGAGAATTTAATTGTCATCAAAATAGCTAATTACGTTTAAGAATTATATTAACCCGAACGAATTTAAGCAGATCTGAAAAAATGGTAAACAGCATGCTAGTGCCTACGCAAAATTTCCCCGTTTCATGAAGTGAAATGCAGAATCTAAATTTATATAATATAAAATTTGAAACCTCGTATCATAAATTTATTTTTCTTAATTCTATAAATTCCCGCCATTTTGCTCGCAACTATTTAGATGTGAGGCAAATATTTATGCACATAGAAACAGATTTACGCCTAAGAATCTACTGTAGTTGGCATATGAGAATTCAATTGAATGAGGCATATAGAAATTAGCAAAATTAAGAGCATAATAATCACAGATCCTACAAATTATCAACTTAATCAATCACGTCCCGCAAAATTAACCAATTATATTACGAGAACCAATGTGATTCGTAATTACCATACCTTGCTCTTGGTGACGGAGTCGTTGACGTTAATGGCAGGGAAAAGCAAGGTACCATTGGCTTGCATCTGGTACAGCCTCTTAACACCGGTGGTTGTTTCCTCAGATACACCGACCAGCCTATCTTTCATCTTGTGGTACTTCTTCGGGTCGCTCTGTAACCCTTCCTTAATGATCGACAACACGATCTGAAACTCAGCGTTGTCGGTTGAAGCCGGATCCGGCACTTTCCCGGTTTTGGCGTACTCCTCTTCAGCTTTCACTCCTTCGTGGATCAAAAGCGTTGCATCACCACCATCATCAACGATCAGATCCGGTCCACCGCCGGGACCCCAGTCAAGAGCTCTCTCCGTACACCACCAGTACTCCTGAAGCGTCTCCCCCTTCCAGGCGAACACGGCGGCGGAATCACGAGCGATAGCGGCCGCGGCGTGATCCTGAGTCGAGAAAATGTTGCATGAGCACCATCTCACCTCGGCGCCTAAGGCAGTTAGGGTTTCGATCAGAACTCCGGTCTGAATAGTCATGTGAAGTGAACCGGTGATCCTGGCACCCTTGAATGGCTGCGATGGTCCGAATTCGGTCCGGCAAGACATCAAACCGGGCATTTCAACTTCGGCTAATTCGAGTTCAAGTCGGCCGAAATCAGCCAAGGACATATCCTTGACCTTGTATTCACGGCCGGCGGAGGTTTTCTCGACGGTGAGAGCCATAATCGTCGTAGTTGGGGTTTTGAATATTTCAGATTGGATCTGAAACACAGTGGAATAGGCAAGGAGAGAGTAGGGGAGTGCAGGGGTATAAATAGGTTTAAAGTGAGGAGTAATGGACGGCCGAGATTCGATCGGTGTTTGGTGGATCTGCGGATTTTATTTTTAATAAAATATTGGTTTATGAGTAACGTCGGGTTAGGAAATGGGGGTTGTTGCAACCACGTTGTCGTAGTTTGCAACAAAAGAAAAACATATGTCCTTTGTTTCCAAATTTTCATTAATAATATTTGTAGTTCAAAAATAAATTATAATATAGTTAACACTTAAAATTCAATTTTTAGGTTCAACACAAATTCGATTTTAGGATTTGTTTGGTTTGTTAAGAAATTTTTAAGACTCACTATTGGTTTGACCTATTTTAAGAAAAAATAAATCGTATAACACGGACGGACTCAGGATTTGAAATAAGTGATGTCACCATTATAAATGAGTAAAATGGATGGAATCAATTGCTCGAAAAAATCAAAATTTACACTACGAAATTGAAACATCATCTCGAAAAAAATCAAAATTTACACTACGAAGATAAAATTGGCTGGTGTCACGTGTCGTTGTTGCTTAAGCCTTGGGTCCGCCTCTAAGCCGATGGTAAATTGGTTATAACTAATAACCAAAGCTCACTTCTTGACCCATACTACATCCAATGACTGATGTATGATGTCTCATAGACCATTGAAAAACATTGTAAGTATTACTTAGCGTCTTTATTGTAAGAAAATAAATCATTTATTTATGGGTCATATTATCTCGGTTATTATAGATTGCTCTTTGTCTCTCTCTGTAATTCCTTAACATTTATTAGTGAGCTTAAGCTGCATAAACCTTTTTTTGTGTGTGTATGTGTCTTACTATTTCAGTATTTTCTTTATTTTGTTTAATCGTTATTAAAGTTGTTGTTTTATAACAAATTGTCAAAAAAACTCCTCACTGCTTTTAAGAGGTGATTTTGTAATACCATATATATGTCACGGCTTAATGATAAAAGTTACATATATTATTAATACTACTTTATAAATCATTTAACACATTCTCCCTCTTTCTAACTTTTAAGAACTTCATGTTCCATATACGCTTTACATCCTTGAAAACGACATGTTTCAAAACATAAACTATTTACCGTCGTAGCATTGCACGGATACACTGCTAGTATAATTTTTATTTGTTTTCATAGTGTTTATTTATAATGTTTATTATTTTACATAATGTTGATTTATTTTTTTATCATCTATCATTAAATTTACTTTTAATAATTTTAATTTATTTTATCATCTATAATCTATAATTTAATGATATTTATCATTTATATTTAGGATAAATATATTAGATAAAGTTTATTTATTTCATCTTATATAATTAAATATGAGATTAGACAATAAAATTAATAATTAGACATGATAGATTATAGGGTCCAGTTCTTCAAAATGTATTAAACTATACCTAAAAATCTATTGTGTGTATCCACCTTTCAAAAATTCTATTGTGTGTATTGAACTTTTAAATTTGGTGTTATTGTATGTATTAAACTTCCTATTGTATGTACTAAACTTATACTTTTTTTGATTTTTTATGTAATCAAAATACATACAATAACACAAAATTCAAAGTTCAATACACACAATATAAATTTTGAAAGGTGGGTACACACAATAGATTATTGGGTATAGTTTAATACATTATGGAGAACTAAACCCTAGATTATATAAAAGTAAAGTTGCATCTTATGATTAGATATGATAGCCGTGATTATATATATATATATATATATATAGAGAGAGAGAGAGGGAAGTTCCATCGAGAACAAAAAAAATGCGAGAACTGCGAGAACTGATCTAAACCGTAAAATATCTACCAAACGACAAAATATTAAATTATGAAAATTATACCAAATATGCTCTTTTAATATGACATCCGTATTGCTATATTTTTTTCAACAAAAAAATTTCGTTTTTACCGGGTTTTTTTTTCTAGCACTATAAAGTATTTTACATATATGTAATCAGTACTAACATATATGTAATCAGTACTATAAGGTATGTTACATATATGTAACGAATTTTTTTTCGTTGAAAAAATATAGCAATATGGATGTCATATTAAAGAGCATACTTTTGTCGTTAATTTGGTATAATTTTCATAATTTAATATCTTGGCGTTTGGTAGATATTTTAGTTTTAAAAAAATAGGGATCGGTTCTCGCAGTTCTCGCATTTTTTTTTGTTCTCGATGGAACCCTCCCCTATATATATATATACATATATATATATATATATATATATATATATAGCGTGATACTCACGTAATGCGGCGGCAACGAATAATTTTACTCATTAATATGTCCATTTTCAATACGTAAGGAGTATGATATTTATGTAATACAATAATGGCGAATAATTTTTATTTGGTGACATGTCTATTTTTTTATCTTTTTTCACTTCATTTACTTTTCTATTCTCCATAATTTAAAAAAAGGTTATAAAAATATTTTTTAATAATTAAGTTAATTATTGGCTTTGACTTTCAAAAAAATGTATTGACTTTAATTTTCTTTAAATATGTAAAGTTTAGTTATTGTAACGACCCAAACCCCGTAGTACGGTATTGTCCGCTTTGCCCTACTACCACACGGTTTTGTTTCTGGTATGGAACACACTACCCAAAAGGTCTCATGTTAGGAGAGGTATCCACATTTTTTATAAGACATGTTTTGTTTCCCTCTCCAACCGATGTGGGACGGATCTTACAGTTATTAAAATGGAATATAAAATCTTATTAACTATATCTAATAGTTACTTAATTTAGTTTATTTGAGAGGCAATCTATCAAAACACTTAAAATTTAAAAGTTTAAACAAAAGATTTAAATGTCTTATAATATAGTATAGATATTCTATTTGTTTATTTTAATATTAGTAAAATAATACTATCCATTCAATATGATTATACATCAAATATTTATTGATGATATACGACACGCTTAACTAATATATAAATATTATAATTCCTCTACATATCCCGTTAAAAAAATTAATAGGTTACCTCTCATATATCAACAATTTAGTTACCTCTCATCTATTTGATTCTTTCCCTTTTGTACATAATCCAAGTATTTTTATTAATTTTTTCGTCATTCTCAAAATTTTAAAATAGTAAGTATTAAAATTAAAATTTCATGAATTAATTTCCCTTTTTTGTTAATTAACTTGATTCCAATATAAACAAAGTGGTTGGTAACTTGGTGACCATTATAGCCACTTCAAGGATACCACACCTTCAACCAAAAAATCTATTAAAGCGGGAGCAATAATGAGTAGGAAAAATATGGTTAGTAGAGTCGAGGCTAGTGACTCTCACAAATCTTTATTACATATATATATCACACTTTTAACTATTTAACTTGTGGTATGGTCACCTTACAACTCTATGTTCTGTGACCAACATATTTTTAACTTTAATTATTTTCACATATTAAAAAGAAATAAAAACATCACACCTATTTATTGACATGCTCCTCACATCCATCATGTGTGGTGGCATGGTGAACAACGTCAAGGTTGGTGTTGTGATTTACCATAACCCTACTTTATAATTAACTAGGTTAGAGACCCGTATATTACACAGGTTGTTTTAAATAAATTGTAAATAGTAAAAACTATATAAAAAGATGAAATAATTAAAATATATGAAAACCCTAAAAAGTAAAAAGGTAATTTTTATAAATGCAACATTAAATGTTTTATAGCTCACTTTAATAATATCAAAATAAGAATACTTACATAAAAGGCATTAAATTCAAATTCGTGTTTTTTATTGAAGTTGAGCTTGAAAGGATTGCTACAATGCATCTTCAACAAAAGGGTCTTCAAAAAGAATGAAAAAAAAAAAAAAAAACAGAAAAAAGAAACATCACCACATCAATTAACATAAATCCTTTTATATCGGCCCAAGTCAAATAACTTTGGGGATATTGGATATGTTTCTGTGTATTGTGTATTAAGAAATTAAAACTAACACACTAACACAACATTTTCATAAAGAGATTGGATGACATAGGTAAAAATCATCTTTCCAACTTCTATGAACTACAATTGAGTTGCTAACCGGCACGATGTACATACTTGTAATATCCTGATGAAGAAAAACCAGATTTAGAAAATCAGGAAATAGAACTCAAGTTCGTATAAAAAGATTCTTGAACCCAAAAAACCCTAACTAATGAGATAGGTAAAAGTATGTACACAGTGTTCGACAACAAATTGCAGGGCTTTGAACAAAAACATTTAGTAGCAATGTAACTTAATGAATTCATAAGTTTGAAACATAATAAGTGAGGTCTACATGGATAATGTAGATAGTATGATCAAAATAAAGATGAGTAATATCCAAGAAAAGTATGAAATGATTCCAATAACATCCAACTGAAATATGGGAGATATAAGAACGAAACAAACAGAATACTCAGCAATTCCATGATTTAATATATATGGTATATTAGTGTAAGATTCATTTATTTAGTACTTCCATACACCCAAACAGAATGACATAGGGTCAAAAACACATTTTATGAAAAATTGACTACAAAAATTGCTATATAACAACATATTTCGGATATGATAAACTCTTCCTTCATATAAATATGTAATTAGATCAGGTAAGCAAAAACAAATACTATAAAAACAATCAATATACTCCTCAAAAATTGTGTCTTGAAAAATGGTTCATATAAAATCCCACGTAATCAAGCTCGCAAATTTCACTTGGGCATTTCATCAAACACCTTGTGAGGAATTATCATATAGTGATAAAAGAAAAGAACAAAAACCAAAACTCAAATAATCAAGAGTAAACATTGCTACATGAGTTCCAATTAAATATTGATGTTACATACCTTAACACTTCGGTACCTTCATTGATTATCGAGCATCTTCTTAGAGATCTTAATACATAGAAGAAAATAATCAAAACTTAACACTGAACATTCCTTCATGAATTCAAATCAAAGATTAGCGTTACGTACCTTTACTACCTCTAAATATTGTCTCACAATGTGTAGATATCATATTACCCATGCAAAAAAGCAATTTAATTCTAAGTTTTCATAAGACTAACTTGTTTAAAAAACTTGCCCATGTACAGAAACAATTATACATGGTCAGCCGTCGAAGACTCTATCGATAACAACCCGATCTTTTTCACCATGAATCATTGCGAGAACGTTTTTTTAAGAAATGTACAGCGTTTGAATGCTATTTGCAAGAACAGATTCCTAATACCTAGTCGTAGAATGAGGACAAAGATCTTGAATAGATAAGTGACGATCGAAAATACTGATAGAAAATCGGAACTGAAATTAATGGGTTAATGGTAGGAAAGTTTTAAATTGAAAGAGGAAGGGAACGTCAATGGAAACCGAGGGGAGGGACAGACACGTGGCAGGATTATGGGGTGGGTTTATGGGCGGGAAAAATAAAAATAAATGGTCTAGAAAAACGACAAGTGTCCCACATTTACTTGTTTATTAGAGAAGTAAGATTTATTTATTTAAATAGACTCATATTTTAGTGGATCAAGTATTTAGAAACGAGATTATATAGTGTTATGTTAGACAATTTCTTTAATTCACACCAGCCATAAATTAGGCATTTAGGATTATATAGTGTTATGTTATTTAATTAATATGGCATGTGGAACAATCCTGTCTGTCACAATATTTTGTCAACAATATTACAGGAAAAGTAAAGTTGGTTCATCAATTTCTAACGATGCTACTAGAAAATAGCTGGAATCTCTTCTAAAAACCACCGTATATTCTTGTGGCATGACACATTGCTAGCATGTAGTCTTGTCACAAAGGACAAAAGGTTTTGTTCCCCGAGTCCCCGTAACAAAGGCTTGACTTTAAACATTCAATCAAATTCTTAAGGGTGTGGCAGGTGGGACTTTGGTTATGTGAACATACAGAGTTAGGGCTCTATCTTATAAGTAAGTGACTAAGTGGATTAGACATTTTAAACGATTGAACTCCTAATTATATATTAGGCTTCATGAATGGACCACACCATTTTAGATCATGTACTAATAGATTGTCTATGCTTTAAGCTTATTTTTGCACTAAAATTTCAACATACCAATAGAACATTGTTGACCTACTTATCATTTTACCTAAAGATGTCTGGGTAACCTGCTACAAGATAATTACATTTTACATAGAGATGATAATAGTTACTTGCTACAACAAATTAATCACATGGGAATGGAAAATATTGGAAGCTAGGTGGTTTTTGATATGGAACAATATTAAAACTTGATTATATTCTATGAAGTTTTTCCTAATATTTTTATCAATCTTCCCCTTGAAAAAAGTTCTTACCAATATATCTTTATTATTTAATTTTACACCTTTCCGCTATAACTATTACCTATTTCGGTTTTATGCTTCCAACCTCACTTACAACTTACCACTTCCACTTTTAAGTATGAGAGATGATTATTCTATTTACAAAATTGATTTATTCACTAAAAATATAACACTTTTAAAGTTATAACACAAGTTTTCTTTAGATGAATCAATTTAAAAGCGAAAATATCATTTTTCTTTAAGTATTTCTGTCAAAATATATCCAGGCTTAAAAGTTAAAAGCTAAGGTGACACAAATAAAAAACTTTAAATTCATAAAGGGTATAAACTGTAACATCTAACCTTCATCTGCCTATAAATACCCATCTCCTGATCGCTACTGAACTCGAACCACCCCACACCAGTAATCTCACTGGTAACAATCTGTCCTCGTCTCCTCCCATTCTGTAAACACCACCGGCCACCTCTCCGGCATGGATCCCGTTAACGTATGGGGCAACACCTCCCTAGACACCGAGGACCCGGAAATCTTCGACCTCATCGAAAAAGAAAAACGTCGTCAGTGCCGGGGTATCGAACTCATAGCCTCCGAAAACTTCACTTCGTTCGCCGTAATCGAAGCCCTAGGCAGCCCGTTAACCAACAAGTACTCCGAAGGCATGCCCGGAAACCGTTACTACGGTGGTAACGAATTTATCGACGAAATCGAAAACCTTTGCCGTAGCCGCGCCTTACAAGCCTATCGGTTAGATCCGACCAAATGGGGCGTCAACGTCCAGCCGTACTCCGGTTCTCCCGCGAACTTTGCTGCGTACACTGCACTTTTGCAGCCACATGATCGGATCATGGGCCTTGATTTGCCATCAGGTGGTCATTTAACTCACGGGTATTATACTTCCGGTGGGAAGAAGATCTCCGCTACATCGATTTACTTCGAAAGCTTGCCGTATAAGGTGAATTCGACGACTGGGTATATCGATTATGATAAAATGGAGGAGAAAGCGATGGATTTTAGACCTAAATTGATTATATGTGGTGGAAGTGCTTACCCTAGGGATTGGGATTACAAGAAAATCAGATCAATTGCTGATAAATGTGGTGCCCTAATGCTGTGTGATATGGCTCATATCAGTGGTCTTGTTGCTGCACAGGTATGTTAAGAATGCTTAATCAAGCTTTCATTCTAGGAATTATTGAAAAAGTTCGTATTTTTTTTATATATATTTTGACTTTGTTAGGAAGCTGCGGACCCTTTTGAGTTCTGTGATGTGGTAACGACCACAACCCATAAGAGTCTCAGGGGACCAAGAGCTGGTATGATCTTCTACCGAAAGGGTTCAAAACCACCAAAGAAAGGTCAGGCTGAAGATGCGGTTTATGACTTCGAAGACAAGATAAATTTTGCTGTTTTCCCGGCACTTCAGGGAGGGCCCCACAACCACCAAATTGGAGCTCTAGCCGTCGCTTTGAAACAAGCTATGTCTCCTGGTTTCAAAGCTTATGCTAAGCAAGTTAGGGCTAATGCTGTTGCACTTGGCAAGTACTTGATAAGCAAAGACTATAAGCTTGTGACTGGTGGAACTGAGAATCATCTTGTTCTTTGGGATCTTCGGCCTCTTGGATTGACAGGTAAGGGGTAATTTAGTCATTTCATCTGGGTATGGGTTAGGGTTGTTGAACATGGGTTACCAAGCTTAGAAGCTCGATTTGGGCTAAATTGTATACAATTTTGGCGTTGTCAAATAGACTTGTTTTAAAAACTTAGCTATTACTTTGCATTTTTATATGATCAGTTTATATCATGCTCTGTTATAGTTGGGATGTTAAAAATCAGTTCTTCTGCTCGTTTGTTAATCAGTGATCTATCATGCTCGGTTACTTAGTGTATATCATGCTCTCTACATCTTCTAGAGCTCACTGCTCATATATACTTGTTAATATCGCAGGAAATAAGGTGGAGAAGCTATGCGACCTTGCAAACATTACCGTGAACAAGAATGCTGTTTTCGGTGACAGCAGTGCCTTGTCCCCAGGTGGCGTTCGTATTGGTAAGTAACTCTATACAAAGAAAAATTAAGAGAAATTAAGTAAATCTGTAGCCACCATCAATCATATTATCAAGCTCCTAACCTTTTCTTGATTACTCAGAAAAAGTATAGTTTTAATGTGAGAAAATATGCATCGACTTCCATTAATAGATGATGACATATTTTCCCTCCTAATTTCATGCTTTTGTCAGCCAAATCTTTGCAATTCCATCCCATTTACTTAATGAGTTGATCTTTTTGGGTTATGGTTTATCCCTAGCAGGTCAAACCGTAGAAACAAAGAGTTTAGCTACAACATATACGGTTATGGTCTCTCCTAAATTGTTTTATTTAGCAGTTGAGATTGGTGTTCAGATGACATAATATAGTTGGATTATTTTAGTTAAGTAATCAATTTAAGATCTCACAATTTGCGACATCCAATATCGTTTTGAGTGGGTTCACTAAATCTAGGTCTTCTAATGTTATCTTGATCATGATTGAGTCATATATGGAAAGGGAGGATAATTGTCGACAGAACAAAACTTGTATAGGACAGAGGTGTCAATCGTGTCGTGTTCGGGTCGACAGGTCTTGACACGAACACGACCCATTTATTTATAAGGGTTGGCAGGTCAAACAGAAAATGACCCACACGAACATGTTTATGCTCAATCCAAACCTGTTTATTTGTGTGTCAGGTTCGTGTCGTGCCAATAATTGTCACTGTTGGTAAACATGAGGGGAATGTTTATTAGCTACGTAGCACAAATATCTTTCTAGTAATATTCAATGCAATAATCGTATACGGTAAATTGGCACAAAGAAAGGTTTTGTGGGTCAACCCAACCTCCCTGCAGTCTGTTTACAGATATCCTATCTTGCCACCTCTACTGGAAGTTGTAATGGTGTTTTAACTTGAACAGGTACTCCGGCAATGACATCAAGGGGTTTAGTTGAGAAAGATTTTGAGGAAATAGGAGAGTTCCTTCATCGTGCGATTCAAATCACTTTGAATATCCAAAAAGAGCATGGTAAGCTCTTAAAGGATTTCAACAAGGGCTTGATTAACAACAAGGAGATTGAACAACTTAAGGCGGATGTCGAGAAGTTTTCAGCCTCTTTTGACATGCCCGGATTCAAGATGTCTGAGATGAAGTACAAGGATTGATTTAATAATCTCTTTTTTTTATTGCCTCGTCAATGTAATTGATGTTTTACAGGGTTTCTTTTAACCCTAATGGATCACACCAAATTCGCCAGGATATGTTGCATCATTTGCTGGGATTACAAGAAGGCTCTCTTGAGTTCATGTTGTATGTTAAAGAAAAGAGAGAGAGAGAGAGAGATTATATTCTTGGCTGCATATATTCGAGTTGTTTTGTATACCTGTTCGGGTGTTTGTATCTTTTAGAAGTGGTTATATATTTTCAAATAATTGAAATGATTTGTCAGTCTTTATAGAATTAAACACTCTTATCTTCGGAAACAGAGATGACTCGTTGCATCTTACATCCTCTAGATCTTGCTTAGATGTGTATGGTTATACAACTCTAAATAATCAATGAATAGCAACAAGTTTACATCATGTTTTAGATGTCCTTATGTTCGACTACATATAAACATAAGAAGAAAACTCGATGAGCAAATTCAGTACTTGATTGATAAGAGAATTACGACGGCGGAACTAAGGCATCAATAGCATATTAGCATAAGCGAAGGAGCGGTGAAAGTCGGCCATACTGTGTAGGGCGATGAATTGGAGCAACAACTTGGAAGGTTTGTTTAGCATATGAATTCGATAACAATAGCATCATTTTGTTTTGTGTGGAAGCTTATTAGATGTTTCTTTTGTGGTTGGATTTGGTAGGCTTTTGTTAAACATCTTGAGGGTTTTGATTGGTTATATTTTTCGGGTTTCTGGCACTCCATGTCGAGTTAATCGGGTATTCAAATTTGTAAATACAATTGTTATCTGAACCACATTGTAGTTGGGTTATCGGGTATTTAGTTATTCATATCCGAATTTTTAGAGCTAAAAGGAAAAAAAAAACTTTATCAATTCGGATACATTTCACAAAACATTTTGTTATGTTTGTTTTAGATTAATATATGATAAAATCCATTGAATCTTAGTAGAATTAGTAATGAACATGTTTAAAATGCATATCATTTCCGGTTTTGTAATTAAATGTTTTAGTATAAAATCCTTATAAATGCCATTCATTTTTAGAATTAGTAACGAACATGTTCTGTAGCCGTCAGATGGTTTTCATTTGATTGTTACCAAATGAATGGCTATTGATAAGTTGTTTGCCTTTTTTTTCTTGAGGTTCGAACTTTGTAAACCACTTTGTTAGAATACAAACTAAAATAATACATTTTTTTTCGTCATAAGCATCATTAAATCAATAAATCCCTATGCTAATATTGTATTTATGATTTTTTTTTATTAAAACAATAAATCGGGTATTCGAGTATACCTGAATCTTGAATAACCAAGCTAATAACCTAACCGGTTTTACAATGGGTACAACTAAATTAATCTACCGGACACCAAACTAACCAATGCCCGATTAAACGGACCGGGTTCTTCAAGTAATGATTATTTTTGGCAACCCTAAAACGTCTAACATAACGGAAATGACAAAAAAACATCTCGTACAAAGACATGAAGTGGATCTTACTAGTACAAACCATATCAAGTAACAAACTTGAATGATCACAATATTACCTTCACATTATCATGTCTTCGGGATTGGTTGCATAAACCTAAATGTGACTCCTGATGTTACTAACCCTATAAACAAAACACGCTTTTCTCAGAGGTCGGCAATGGCAGAGAGCCAGAGAGGGATAGTTACACAGGGAAGAATTGCGGGGTAGAGTGTCGTCGTGCGCATAGAGGTCGGAGTAGCAGTTGCCAGGGAGGAGGGTGGACATAATGTTCAAAGGTTGTTAAAGAAGGAGATCCTCAAAGATAGGTCAACTTCAACCTATTAATGGTTTTATGCAAGGCTTGCAATACAGGTTTTAGAAGAACACAATTGAGTAAACATATGAATGGAACAAGAAATCAACCTCAAGTTTTGACATGAAGTAAGGGATGGCAATTTCCCAGATGCAAAGGACGGCGTGTGAAATTGAATAACCAATGTAAAGAGTAAAGTAGGAAAGAGTAAATAGTATTAGATTATTTAGTGGACACATGTCACTTTTAGAGATGATATATTCTTTTTATATAATAGGTAGATATTAAACATTTAAACAACTTACTCCTAAGTGATACAGGTATTATTTCTCATGTGTCAATTGCTAAATACTGTATTTTTGTTACTATGATTTCTTGGTCTAAGCGTGTAAAAAATTAAAAAACTTTACTCTTGATACTATTATATGCATCTTGATTTTCATAAAGTAATACAACAGACGTGTTCAGATGCTAGAATGTACGCAAACACCACTCATGATAGGTTGTTGTAGTAGATGGTCGCTGGTGTGGGTTTGAAAGTTGTTGGAGCTAAGTTTGAAAGCCCATGGGTAGTCGTAAATGAAGTTATTTTGTACGTGAGTGCTAGAGAGTGTAGATAGTTGGTAGTTCCAGTTTATAAATGTTGTTGGAGTTTGTATTATGTCGTCAGAGTCTATTTCATGGCAGGAGATATGTGATGACGTAGTTTGCAAATTTTAATTAAATTTAGATAAAGTTCGATAGAGTTTCTCGAGGGTTGCCATCTATAAATACTGGAATTCATGGAACCTAGACATAACTTCAAAGTTCATTGAGGGTTGCAGGGTTTGAGTGTCGAGAATAGATGATAATCAGAGTTTACAGAAGTCATTGATGTTTAGTTGAAGGTTGTTGAAGTTTGAAGGCCGTCATAATTTGTAACTATTACCGAAATTAAGTTACCGACTTGCAAAATGAAGATTTCATACAATATCAAGGTTGATCTTATTTTCAGGTACTAGATTTTACCCTTGTATTTAACATTGGGGATTGTGAATGTAAATTTCAAACATTTGTGGTGTGAAACTTTAAACATATAATAAGATTAATAAAAAACAAGAAACATTCATCGAAATCGGAAAGATGAAAAAAGAAAATTGCTATACTCACAAATTTGCGCCAATAGTTGTTAGAGAAATCAGGAATCCGGAATTGACATTGAATCAATGAGATCCGATTAAGAAGTCAGGTAGCCCATATTTACATAAAATCCATGCCTAACTCGAAATTAACAACTTAAGAAAAAACTTTTTATTCGTTGATCATTTTAGAAAATAAAAGAGGATAATTAGTAAGAAAAAACCTCTTGAGGTAAGAAACTTTTTATTCGTTGGTCATTTTAGAAAATAAAAGAGGATAATTAGTAAGAAAAAACCTCTAAAGTTGGAATGATAGATCACAATTTTTTTTTAATATATATTATAATAATATACATTTTGCAACCCTTATTTTGCGCCAGAAACACTGTTCACTACAGAGTTTTTTTAAAATGCGCATATGAACATTATAATATATATTGAAAGTGTTCTGTCTGGAAGAACAAGAGGCAGCCTAGCTTGGATGGTAACACATCCATTTCTCACTTGCCGTTGGTCGAGTTCGCTTATAATAACTCGTACCACTCCAGTATTGGGATGCCACCTTATGAAATGTTGTATGGGAGGCGTTGTCGTACTCCCACATGTTGGTTAGATGTAACATCCTGAAAATGGGCCTAGTAGTACTTAGTTGTACTTCATGCTCAAAGGGTTGTACCATGACTTTAATTATGAGTAGTAGTGATTAAATAAATATTTTGTTAGTTAAAGTGGATACATGAGTGGTTATATGAAAAGAAGGGTTAATAAGTAAAAGTAATAAAATGTTAAATGGTTCCATGTAATGATTCCGTAGATGTCCCCGTTAGTTGAAACGGGTAATCCTAAGTTATGTTTTAAGTTGAATAGGAGAACAAAATACCCGCGTGGGGTAATAGACTTTAAGTCGGTCTAAGTCTTTAAGACTTATCTTCTTTCCCAAAACACACACATACGCATACATACGTATGCATACACACACACTTGTTTCTTTGGATTTTGAAGAGAAATCAAGAAGGGGAAAGGATTGGCAAGTGATTTCAATATCAGATCAAGCTCCGATCTGCTGTGTACTCACAGATTTGTAAGTGTTCTTGAGCTCCAAATCTAGTTTTGAGTTTGTAATTATTAAACCTCAAATGGAAGGATTAAATGGTGTTTTGATGTGGGTTTTATGTACATAAGATGTTAGCCAACTTCTATAGATGTTAAATAAAGTATATAAACGATTAAAGTTGAGTTTTAGTCGATTTGGGTGTCAAAAATGGGTATTTGCAGGTCTGTACACGAACAGGGACGAAGTCTGCTGTTTGTGACTTTCCTACGGCCGCAGAAGGTTTTCCCTACGGCCGCAGAAGGGATTTTCTCCTACGGCCGCAGAGGATTTTCCCTACGGCCGCAGAAGGTTTTTTTCTGCACAGCAACCCAAACTTTGAAAAATCATATAAAATCAACCGTAACTCCGTTTGAGGCGTATGACCTGTCGTTTCGAAGCTAAGAGAGTCTATTTTCATAATATTATAATTTCAAGGGATGATACGGAAATGACTTTTGTTAAATACCTAGTTTAGTGATGGGTAGTCATGGCATATGGGGTGTGTGAGATGTTTAGCAATATATCTCGCCTATTGAGCTTATGTGTATGCTATTATATGGTGCTTAAACATGAATGGTGGTATTTTTAGGTACTACTTGACTTTATTGGTATTGTGTGTAGTGGCTAAACATAAGTACTCTATTATAGGTGAACCGTACGACTCTGAAGAACGAGACAATCACGATATTTGTTTACTGTAGCCTCTAGCCTCTCAGGTGAGTATAGGATAACATAAGAATTAATATAACCGTGTTACATGTTATCTATATGTGTTATGTATTAGTAATTCCGTGAAATGTAATTAACCTTTATGTATGCTATGTTTATGCATGACACATGTAACAATTGAATCAGGATTTGAGATATGATTATGATTATGCAAGAAGCATGTATGAATTGAACCATGGATATTATATGTATATGATATGCGCGCTATGAGGCCCGTATGGGTCAGATTTGTATTTGTGATCGGATCCGAGATAAGGGGGCTGGTTATAGTCCACGAACGGGGCCAGTGCGCTGGGGCGTTTTGAGACCTGCGGGTCGATGATAGCGTCAACTACCTGGGGTTGCAAACCCAACGTTCCCCGAGTCATATGGGGATGACTTATTGTTGTACTCCATGAAGGCTGTGGCCTGAAACGCAACGGTGGACCGCTACCCGCTCACCCACCCGCGCGGTTGATGTGTCTGGTTTCCCCAGTTAGGAGTGTTGAGCCGGGCTAGCTACCCTGCAAGATTATGCTTCCTTCTGGCTGTGCCAGCTCATCGCGAGATGCTAGGATAGCACTGTTTGATATATTGTTGATATGTGATATGTTTATATTACTGAATATGCTATCTTATGCTCACTAGCTTTAATTAGCTAACAGATACTCTCCCCATGACTGCAGGTGGCACTTAGATATGTGAGCTTGGGTACCTGCTTGTAGTTACTAATCTTTTGGAGGAACACTTATCTATATTACTTTTAGTTACTGTTTATGTTGTATAAACATGTATAAGTGGTCGGTGAACAAATTCCGTAACACCAACAAATCTTTTGTATACCGTGGCTTCTTTTGATTGTATTATCGCCACTTTTATAGCTTTCGCTGTAATTATTATGTTTTGAAAAACAGGTTTGATATAATTAAAGTTTGCAGACGGATCCACGCAGTATGGATTCTTGAATTATTATTATTAAAATGAAAAATCTGGTTTTTCAAAATCGGGGTGTTACAAGTTGGTATCAGAGCCTAGGTTTGAGTGAATTGGGTACTTGAAAGAGTATTCAGTCTCAAACCCAGGCCCGACCATTGTTTAGTGTTCCTCGGGAGGTCATGGGGTGAGTGAAAGAGTGCTGTATTCTTGAAATGCTAATGTTTAATTGCTTGTTATGTTAGTAAAATGTGATAATAATACTATATAAGTTTTATTTGGCCAGCACACTTAATAGAATAGTATGGATGAGCACGAGGATAGAGAGGTTTATATCCGACAGTTAGAGGCTCGTATAAAGGCGTTCGAAAAACGGATGCTCGTGCATTCGGTTGTAGAATCTGAGCAATCGCCTGATCTTAGAATTATCTTATCTTGCCAACTTCCTACCTATGACGGTAGCAGGGATCCTAGTGTAACTGAAAAATGGATCCGTGAGATGGAGCTAGCTTTTGAAAGCATCAATTGTAAGGAGTCTAACAAGGTAGGCTTTGCTCGGAAGCAACTGAGGGGCAATGCAATTGCCTGGTACAACACAGTGATTTCATCTACGCCTCCAGAGGTGACAGTTGCCTTCACTTGGACGGACTTTCTAAGGATTCTTCGCAGCAAGTATTATTCTGATCAGGTACTGGATACACTAGAAGAGAAGTATATGAGTTTGGAAAAGGGTAATAAACACTTATTGTCTGATGAAAAGGCAAAGATTTCACGGTTTATGAAAACCTTATCACCAGACTACCGAGCTTTAGTCCGGAGTGCTCCAACTTTAGATGTTGCAATTGAAATGGCCCGACAATATGAAAGTGACAATGTACAGAAGAAAGAATCCACTGGTGCAAGTTCCAAAAGAAAATTTGAGCAATCTTCTGAGTCAGAAGATTTGGGAGGTGGATTTTGGCAACAACAGGGAAGTCAAGAGTATACTCAATCAACTGCCCCATGGTGTTCGCAATGCCGTTCCAGGCATACTGACAATTGTACCAAGGAAATATCAAGGTGTCCCCAGTGTGGACGGAAGGGACATAATGCTGAAACATGTCGCTTCAAAGGTAATGTGTGTTACAAATGTTTCAAGCCAGGACATCGTTTGTCAGAGTGTAGGTCTGGGCAGGGTCAGGGATCGGGAGGAGCAGGAGGATCATCTTTAGGTCAAAAGAAGGAGAGTACACCTCGTGCGACTGGTATGGCTTTTCAGATGACGGTCGACTAGGCCAAGACAGCAGATATCTCCGTTGCTTGTACCTATATCTGGTTTTAATACAGTTGTTGGAATGGATTGGCTGGTAAGTCAAAATGCTGAAATCCTATGTTCTAAAAAGTTAATTAAGATTCCTCTTCCAAACGGGTCATATGCCATGACTCGTCGTGAATGGAGGAAATCTGAAATTCCTTTGATCTCAGCAATTAAAGCTCACAAATCAATAGTCAAAGGGTGTGAATTATATTTTGGCTCGTGTGATTGATACAAAGATGGAAAAGAAGAAAGTTGTTAGTGACATAAGGGTGGTATCGGAATACCATGATGTCTTTCCTGACGAACTACTTGTATTACCTTCTGTACGAGATGTAGAATATCAGATTAATTTTGTTCCAGGTGCTACACCTGTGGCAATAGCTCCTTATCGTCTCGCTCCATCTGAAATTCGCGAGATGATGACGCAAATTCAAGAACTCCTTGATAAAGGCTTTATTCGTCCCAGCTCTTCGCCTTGGGGAGCTCTAGTCTTATTTGTTAAAAAGAAAGACGGGACGATGCGTATGTGCATAGATTACAGGGAGTTAAATAAAAGAACAATAAAGAATAAGTACCCTCTTCCTCGCATAGATGATTTGTTCGATCAGCTACAGGGTGCTACTTGTTTTTCTATGATCGTCCTTCGATCTGGTTATCACCAAGTTTGGGTATGTGACGAGGATAATCTAATCACAGTTTATCGAAACAAATACGGGCATTATGAATTACTTGTGATGCTTTTTGGTTTGACAAATGCTCTGGCTGTATTTATAGACTTGATGAATCGAGTCTGCCGTCCTTTTCTTGGTAACCTTGTAATAGTATTCATCGATAATATTCTTATATATTCCAAGTTCGAGGCAGAACACGAGACTCACCTTCGTATGGTTTTTGATATTCTTTTACGTGAGCATTGTATGCTAAATTTTAATATGGAACCCTATTAGGATATTTTATGTAAAGGTCAAACGGTTAAGAAAGAAGAATAACCAGTTGGTCATAGTAAAGTGCAATCACAATCTCTGGCCCGATTGGATATGAAAGATTGGAGAAGACATTAATGTCTGATATCCTCACATGTTTACAGAAAATGTGGAATGACGCGGAAGGTGGAACGATGCGGATATGTATTGATAAAGGAAGCACAACTAATTTCGTTGTGAGACGAGAGTTTGAAAGGCAGAAGTAATGAGAAAATAATTAAGGAGAGCATTTTTGTGTAGTGTTAACATTGTAGTTAGTGGAAGTAAGTAAATTATGGAATGGAGGATTCTCATGTTGGTTTATTGTAGAATGAGGATGGTAGTTTATAACTAAACGTGTGATTATAGTAATAAGTGGAATTATAAATACGTTTCTATATGGAAAATATTCGATGTAACAATAAATTGAACTGTAGTTGTAATAAGAGTATAAGAGGTCTAATCCTCTTTCATTGTGCACCATTGCACTGTTGAGAGCAGATTAGTCCGATAGTTTAGAGTTAAGAGATTAATTTGATAAAACCTGCGGGTTCAAATTGACTAGATTTGAGGAGTTGATGTTTGTGAACCGCTAATTGATGATAAGTTTAGCTGAAGGCATTGTTCGTTAAAAGAAGTCTGTTGGTGACTTATAATTGTGAGTGTAAGTAAGACAGGATTCCGAGGACGGAATCCTCTTTAAGGAGGGTAGATTTGTAACATCCTGAAAATGGGCCTAGTAGTACTTAGTTGTACTTCATGCTCAAAGGGTTGTACCATGACTTTAATTATGAGTAGTAGTGATTAAATAAATATTTTGTTAGTTAAAGTGGATACATGAGTGGTTATATGAAAAGAAGGGTTAATAAGTAAAAGTAATAAAATGTTAAATGGTTCCATGTAATGATTCCGTAGATGTCCCCGTTAGTTGAAACGGGTAATCCTAAGTTATGTTTTAAGTTGAATAGGAGAACAAAATACCCGCGTGGGGTAATAGACTTTAAGTCGGTCTAAGTCTTTAAGACTTATCTTCTTTCCCAAAACACACACATACGCATACATACGTATGCATACACACACACTTGTTTCTTTGGATTTTGAAGAGAAATCAAGAAGGGGAAAGGATTGGCAAGTGATTTCAATATCAGATCAAGCTCCGATCTGCTGTGTACTCACAGATTTGTAAGTGTTCTTGAGCTCCAAATCTAGTTTTGAGTTTGTAATTATTAAACCTCAAATGGAAGGATTAAATGGTGTTTTGATGTGGGTTTTATGTACATAAGATGTTAGCCAACTTCTATAGATGTTAAATAAAGTATATAAACGATTAAAGTTGAGTTTTAGTCGATTTGGGTGTCAAAAATGGGTATTTGCAGGTCTGTACACGAACAGGGACGAAGTCTGCTGTTTGTGACTTTCCTACGGCCGCAGAAGGTTTTCCCTACGGCCGCAGAAGGGATTTTCTCCTACGGCCGCAGAGGATTTTCCCTACGGCCGCAGAAGGTTTTTTTCTGCACAGCAACCCAAACTTTGAAAAATCATATAAAATCAACCGTAACTCCGTTTGAGGCGTATGACCTGTCGTTTCGAAGCTAAGAGAGTCTATTTTCATAATATTATAATTTCAAGGGATGATACGGAAATGACTTTTGTTAAATACCTAGTTTAGTGATGGGTAGTCATGGCATATGGGGTGTGTGAGATGTTTAGCAATATATCTCGCCTATTGAGCTTATGTGTATGCTATTATATGGTGCTTAAACATGAATGGTGGTATTTTTAGGTACTACTTGACTTTATTGGTATTGTGTGTAGTGGCTAAACATAAGTACTCTATTATAGGTGAACCGTACGACTCTGAAGAACGAGACAATCACGATATTTGTTTACTGTAGCCTCTAGCCTCTCAGGTGAGTATAGGATAACATAAGAATTAATATAACCGTGTTACATGTTATCTATATGTGTTATGTATTAGTAATTCCGTGAAATGTAATTAACCTTTATGTATGCTATGTTTATGCATGACACATGTAACAATTGAATCAGGATTTGAGATATGATTATGATTATGCAAGAAGCATGTATGAATTGAACCATGGATATTATATGTATATGATATGCGCGCTATGAGGCCCGTATGGGTCAGATTTGTATTTGTGATCGGATCCGAGATAAGGGGGCTGGTTATAGTCCACGAACGGGGCCAGTGCGCTGGGGCGTTTTGAGACCTGCGGGTCGATGATAGCGTCACCTACCTGGGGTTGCAAACCCAACGTTCCCCGAGTCATATGGGGATGACTTATTGTTGTACTCCATGAAGGCTGTGGCCTGAAACGCAACGGTGGACCGCTACCCGCTCACCCACCCGCGCGGTTGATGTGTCTGGTTTCCCCAGTTAGGAGTGTTGAGCCGGGCTAGCTACCCTGCAAGATTATGCTTCCTTCTGGCTGTGCCAGCTCATCGCGAGATGCTAGGATAGCACTGTTTGATATATTGTTGATATGTGATATGTTTATATTACTGAATATGCTATCTTATGCTCACTAGCTTTAATTAGCTAACAGATACTCTCCCCATGACTGCAGGTGGCACTTAGATATGTGAGCTTGGGTACCTGCTTGTAGTTACTAATCTTTTGGAGGAACACTTATCTATATTACTTTTAGTTACTGTTTATGTTGTATAAACATGTATAAGTGGTCGGTGAACAAATTCCGTAACACCAACAAATCTTTTGTATACCGTGGCTTCTTTTGATTGTATTATCGCCACTTTTATAGCTTTCGCTGTAATTATTATGTTTTGAAAAACAGGTTTGATATAATTAAAGTTTGCAGACGGATCCACGCAGTATGGATTCTTGAATTATTATTATTAAAATGAAAAATCTGGTTTTTCAAAATCGGGGTGTTACATTAGAACCCGGTGAAAAGCAGTTTGCCGGACCTGAGATTGTTCAGATTACGGCAGATAAAGTGAAGATTGCGCTGGAAAAGCTCAAAGCGGCCCGTGACAGACAGAAAGTATATGCTGATCCTAAACGCAGACCAGTTGTATTCCAGGAGGGCGATCGGGTGTTCCTGAAAGTTTCTCCTTGGAAAGGCGTGATTCGTTTTGGTAGAAAGGGTAAGTTGAGTCCACGTTACATTGGTCCATTTCGGATCATTCGCGTGGTTAACGATCAAACAGTTACGCTAGAGTTGCCTCCAGAGCTTTCTGGAATTCATAACACGTTCAACGTGTGTTATTTGTGTAAGTGTAAGGTGGAGGAGAACCAGATTCTGCCTCTACAGGAACTGAAGGTTGACGCTTCAAAGCGCTTAGTTGAAGAACCTGTAGAGATACTTGATTCTAAAACCAAAAAGTTGCGTCGAAAGTTGATTAAACTGGTGTTAGTTAAATGGAAGCATAACCTGGGTTCGAATATGACCTGGGAGATGGAAGACGACATGAAAGCTAGATACCCTCACTTGTTTGTAGACAATCAGATTCCGAGGACGGAATCTTCTTAAGGGGGGTATATTTGTAACACCCCAAAATGGGGCCTAGTTGTAAACTGTAGTACATGTAGCTTTAATTGTAGTACGTTGACTTTTAATTGGTGTCTCGTTGTTAAATGTAGTATACATGTTGTTAATTGGTGTTCAATATGTTAATTGGTGTTTTAAACATGAATTGGTGCTAATTGGTGTTAAATGGTGTTAACTAATGTTAAATGTGGATAAAAAGGTAGTATTATGAAAAGTGTCATAAGTTGACCAAGTAGACAAATAGTTGAACGGTTTTGGATAACGGTTCCAAAAATATCTCCGTTAGTTGAAACGGATAACCCTAAGCTGTGTTTTAAGTTGAATAGGAGAACAAAATACCCGTGAGGGGTATTAGTTGATAAGTCGGCCTAAGGCCTCACTTATCCCCTGTAAATGCTTTCAAACACACCACACATACACATACATACGTATAACACGTTACACACACACAACTTGAGTTTTGAAAGAAGAAATCAAAGAGATAGCTAGGATTCAAGCGATTTCGGTGGCTTTATTCTGATTCTACACCATCAATACATCCTTGTAAGTGTTGTTTCTTGATCAAAAACCTAGTTTTGAGTCTAGTAAAGAATAAGACCCATTTGGGTAGATTCTAGTGTGTTATGATGTTGATTTTGAGTCAAAAAGGTGTTAATAGCTTCATGTGTATGTTAGAGATCAAATACAAACGCTTGAACACGGATTCAAGTCGTGATTTGTGTCAAAAATGGGTAATACAGCAGCTGTTTGCGAACAGAGCAAGAACAGACTGTGATTATGGTTCCTACGGGCGTAGTATAATGTACTGCGGCCGTAGGGGTTGTTTTTGTTACTGCGGTCGTAGGTAATGGTTGCTACGGCCGTAGGATTGAATTTATGAGGATTACCACCTACGGGTGATGGAAACAAGACTACGGGCGTAGGTACATAACCTGCGGCCGTAGTTAACCAAAGGATACCTACTACGGGCGTAGTATATGGTTACTACGGCCGTAGGTCATGGTTCTTTGGCAAGAACTCCTACGGGCGTAGTGCATATCTACTACGGCCGTAGTACATGTTGGAAAGCTGTCCTGCGGGCGTAGGAACATGTTCCTGCGGCCGTAGGAGGCTGTAGGAAGCCCTGTTGACTTGTTGTTGAGGAAATTGTTAGTGTTGTCTGTTGTAGTGTGTACTAAGGGGTGTTTTATCCATGTTTATTGGTGTTAGGTGACTCAGACGATTCTGTGTGCTCTTGGGATTCCCGATTACATATCTGCCTCTTGTAGTTTCGAGGTGAGTACCGGTTTCCCATGAGTCTCAGTGGGTAAGTTATCTGTGGTACTTATTGACATGTGACTGGTGTGTTGATACGTGAAAATGGAAGTATGTTATGATAGAGTTGTACAAGCATGCTTATTATTGATATGAAAGATATTGTTGTGATTATATGCGCGCATGAACTGGATCCTTATTGGATCAGCTATTTGTTTATGAAGTTATGTCCGGACACTGAATTGGAGAACACGGAGGTCAGTCAGGTAGACGGGTGTTAGTATCTGGCTGGGTTCCCAGGGTCCTTAGGGACTACGAATTGGGGAACTAACGGTACTCAAGTAGTATACACTTGGGTAGGGCTCTGCAGGCCGCCGTTCCTCTATGGAATGGGGTTCCTTGATAGATGGGAACCAGTATGAAAGACATGGTGTACCACGTGGACTGCTGTTGGGTTGTTGAGCGGGGTTGGCTCCCCTGCAACATACGACTACTGCTGACACGTTTGGCTCGTCTCAATATGATAGGATAGCCCTGTGTGCTGTTCTGATACATGATAGCCTGCTTATTGTTGCTTATGTGTAATTGGTGCTCACTAGCTAGTTGTAGCTAACGGTGCAAGATTTATCTTTTTCGCAGGTTGATGCTTGAGGCCTTGTGAGGCGGGTACTGGTGGTAGTCTTTTGTTGTATATATACCTGTTGGGGAACACGTTGTTGTTTTTGGATCCGATGGTCGGTAACTAGTTGGTAACGCTTGTAGCTTCGAACTTGGCTAATCCTTTTGTTGTAATTAATTAGCTGAGTCAAACTTGTTGCTTTTGTAAATGGTGTTTAATTCCGCTGCAACACTTTTGATAATAGTTGTTTAAAAAGTTTAAATTAACTCTAATTTTAAGCTTGTTAGAGGTGGCGTTACACTACGGCCGTAGTAACCATATCCTACGCCCGTAGTAGGTATCCTTTGGGCAACTACGGCCGTAGGTTATATACCCACGCCCGTAGTCTTGTTTCCATCACCCGTGGGTGGTAATCCTCTTAAACACGACACTACGGCCGTAGCAACCATTTCCTACGACCGCAGTAACTACAAACCACACCCTACGGCCGTAGTAACATTATACTACGCCCGTAGGAACAACAATTACAGCGTGTTCTTGCTCTGTTCGAGCACAGCCACGGTTTTATGGGTTTTTGACACAAAATCATACTTGAATCCATATCCAAGCGTTTACACAACATTTCTAACATATATACAAGTCTACTAACATGTTTTGGACATCAAAACTACAACAAATCACCATCTAATCCTCAATACAACATCACACCCACAAGAACATGAAGAACTAGGTTTAGGTTTCAAGAACACTTACAAGGTTGAAGATGACCGATTTATCACTTGCGAAATCAGCTAAGACAACCTCAAACAACAGATTTGCTTCACGAATTAATCTCCAAAAGATCAAGGTTTGTGAGCTTGTGTTTGTACGTATGTATGAAAGTGTGTATGTGTGTGTTATTAGATTCAACAGGGGATAAGGAATGGCCCCTTGGCCGACTTAACAAGTTAATACCCCTCTCGGGTATTTTGTTCTCCTATTCAACTTAAAACACAACTTAGGGTTATCCGTTTCAACTAACGAAGATATTTTTGGAATCATTATCCAAAACCGTTCAACTATTTGTCAACATGGTCAACTTATGACACTTTTCATAATACTACATTTTTATCCACATTTTACACCAGTTAACACCATTTAGCAACATGTATACTACAATTAAACACAAAACAACAGTTAAAGTCAACGTACTACAATTAAAGCTACATATACTACATTTTACAACTAGGCCCCATTTTGGGGTGTTACAATAGATGAGATTCATAAAATAACATTAACAATATACAATATACAATAAGCCTTAACAAAGTATTATGTGTTGTAAGGTTTTGTTTGTTTTTCATACATGTCTAGTGTATGTTTTTATGTCTATGGGAGAATATGCGGACTAAATATTTGTTGTATACACCAAGAAGACTATTTTTTATCTTAAGAAACTTTTTGAGATAATGCCATATTATAGTGTATTTTTTAATAAACATCGGAGGAAATCCATACATTATAATACAATTATCGAAACCATATCGATTTTAAACACTCAATTAAGGTTCTTTAACTTTTTTATGATATAAGTGAATAGAAACATCATGTTGACAAAAACTAAAAATATTGTATTTGAAAACATTTGTTATATATATGTGTGTGTGTATGAGTACGTATGTATATATATATATATATATATATATGTGTGTGTGTGTGTATGTGTATTATATGTACACTAACATATATTTGTATGTATGTGTATGTAATAGTGTATTTATGTGTGTGTGTGTATGCGTGTGTATAATTTGGTTGATCAAATGGTAGAATAATGATCGTTCATCATATACGGTCATTTAAATATAAGTTTTATAACATTGAGATTATGAAGTTAGAAAATAAACAACAATGTGTTACTGATGTTATGTTAAAAAAATGACATATCTCCACCGAAATAGATGGAAAATACGTATATGCGATTTTGACGATTATTTTTTGAGAGGGCAATGATATTTCCACGGATTAACTTTATCCATCCATAGAAATCTTAAGCAATTTTACCCTTATACCCCTATTTTATATTTTAGCAAGGACGGTTAGTTTTACGAAGAAAGAGAAAAGGAAGCTTTCTTTAGTTGTTCACACCCACGAAACTGAAACTGAAACCTGTGCACAAAACTACAATTCGTCAATCTCCGACCGTTGTCTATATCTCATTGTATTTTTCACTCCAGTTCGGGTTTGTTGATGTCTAAATAGCCGATGCAATAGTGCCCGATTCTTGTTTCTTGGTTAGTATTTCTTACGGGAGCGAACGGTGGAAGAAGCAACGGTGAATGACAATAGAAGCAAGAGTGACCGGAGATGGATTCAATAGCTTACTGATACTAATGGATGGACAGAGCAACAGGAACGACTAGAAAAGGGACTAAGATTTTGGCCTAAAAGGTTTGCCGACGCCTTTCTTTTCACCAACAGGTGGCAAGAAAAAGATGAAATATAGCAGAATTGGCAGGCGGTGCGTGATGGTCGGCAGCGATGGTTGCGTGCGGCAAAAACACCGTAGTGATGGGAAGGCGGCGAGCGGGGCAATGGTGGAGGCGTTTTGGCCTAACAGTAAGCCGTTTAGAACAGATATGAAGATAACAGAAAGTGCTAGAGACCTTCGGCGACAGCGAGTGGGGGGCTCAAGCAGCTCCAACGACGGCGATTTTCGGTGTGCAACTTTGTCTCGTCGTCTGGGTTTCTACCTTTCGGGAGGAATTCTCTCTCTCTCTCTCTCCAATTTGACATGTGACCTTGAGTAATTAATTATATTGAAGGGTAAAGATGTCTTTATACATGAGAATTCAGTGGATAGTTAAAACAGCTCTCTGGAAGTATTATTACCCTTTTTGAAAAGAAGACGAGACAGACCGCCAGAAAACAAATCCTTTTCCATTTTGTAAAAACCCTCCCTCACCGGAACGTCTAAACCCTACAACCACCATCGAATACCGTAGTTTTTCGCCGACGTAATCGAAGTCAATCGACGGGTTTACTCATGCAGGTGTTTTGTCATCATATAGCCCTGTAGTATCATCTGTTGATTTCAACTTCCTCGTCAACCCATACACTAAGCAGAAAGGAAGGTTTCAAACATGAGTACGGTAGACAAGATGTTGATTAAAGGTATCCGGAGTTTTGATCCGGAGAACCGTAACGTCATCACCTTCTACAAGCCATTAACCCTCATCGTCGGTCCCAACGGTGCCGGCAAAACTGTAATGCATTTTCCCTTCCTATCTCGTTTTGGTTAATCACAAGTTTAGTTGATCAAGTGGTTCGTACTGTTAGATGTTATACTCTTCATCATAATCTCACAGTGCAACGTGTTTTGGCTAATTACTTTGTAGGGTTCGTGGAATATGATTTAGATTATGCGTATCTAGTTTATGTTATTTAGTTACATTTTGGCTTGGTTTGCAGACCATAATTGAGTGCTTGAAGCTATCCTGTACTGGTGAATTGCCGCCAAATGCTAGGTCTGGTCAGAGTTTCATCCATGATCCCAAGGTCTCTCTTTGTGTATCCTTACATAGATGTACATATAGAATAAAACTGGTTTTAATGCTTTACTGTAAGTAGATTTTCAAGTTTTTTGTGCTGATTTTTGGGGTGACTAGCAAGGACATATGTTATCAAATGCCAAGATACTTAAAGTATTACAAAAAATTCATATGAAACTGTTAATATGAGAACATTGTATTACTTGTTTTCCCGAGGAGAGGAATGAGGAAACTCAAAACAATCTGAAGGCCAGGGGTTTGAAATAATTTCAAGTGGATGAAATGTGTGGGTGTAGGTTGCAGGGGAAACAGAAACAAAAGCCCAAATAAAGCTGCGTTTCAAGACAGCTGCTGGCAAAGATGTAGTATGTATAAGATCATTTCAGTTGACTCAGAAGGCTTCAAAGATGGAATATAAGGCAATTGAGAGTGTGTTGCAGACTATAAATCCTCACACCGGGGAGGTACTCTAATGGTCTCTTAATACTTGGAATTGTAACTAGGTATCTATTTAGGTATATTGACTATCAAGGCCTTCCATTTGCTTGATTTTTCAAAGTACTGTTCAACTATTATAAATGTACTTATTCATAATATTGATTCGGTATTATGGACAATGATGGTTTTTTTATTGATGAAGTTGGGTAGTCTAGGAAATTCCAAAATAATGTTCTCTATCAACATAATGGTTGTTTAAGAAGCCTTGAAGCTTGTGTCAGCATCAATCCGAAGTTTGCTTAAACAACTTCGTTTGCTATTTTAACCAACCCAACTAATTCAATAAAGTGTTTTAATTTATATGAAGTGCTGCCACTGGCTGTCCAGATTCATCATGAACTATGTTAACTATGATTCTTTTGATAACTGGTTTTTATTTTGATTATGAGATCCTATTTTAAAGGGTTTTCAGAGCAGTTTAACAAGACATGTTTAATAGATTAACAGAATATTAAATATGCTTCGAGTAAGTGTTAATGGTATCATGCGAATGTAATGGTGTTTATACATTATTTTCATGGCTTATTATTTTTAAAATCCACATCTATCCACTTCCCAAATTAAATCTATCTATATCCAGGTGTGTGATTTTTCCAAATATTTCTGGCAATAATATAGTACTTAAGCTTCACATAATTAGTGAAATTGTGTTTGGTTTTTTTAGTTAAATTACCATATGCTCAACATAACTATTCATTGTTCTGTAAATGCAGAAAGTTTGCCTTAGCTATCGCTGTGCTGACATGGACCGTGAAATCCCCGCTCTTATGGGTGTTTCTAAAGCCATTCTTGAAAATGTTATATTTGTACACCAAGACGAGGCGAATTGGCCTCTGCAAGATTCTTCGACTTTAAAAAAGAAATTTGATGACATTTTCTCTGCTACAAGGTACTCTCTTCAATCCATGTTTCTAACCTTATATATGTTGAAAAATGTTATAACCTGTCTATAGATTTCTAGAGTTTAGATACAATGCTTGCCCATTTGAATACTTCAACATGGAACTGTACTCGATGTTGCATTTAATGTGCTTCTATCTAATGCTTAGGTGACTATTATTTAAAGCTTAATTTTTTTACTGGGCAATGATTCTTACCGTTTTTCATTGTAAAACTGCACTTAAAGATACACGAAAGCCTTGGAGGTTATCAAAAAGCTTCATAAAGATCAGGCTCTGGAGATTAAACTGTCTCAAAAGGATTTAGAGAAGCTTCAACTCTTGAAAGATGCTGCATACAAGGTTTGTACCGTTTCTTTCCAGTCGTAGGATACATGAGTCAAAGCAGCATTAGTTAAATTACGTAGATTTTAGCTATATAACTACCGATTATGTTTGACTGAGAATGCTGCTCTATTGCAACTTATTTTAAATTTTAAAGCAAATGCAAAATTTTTTTCCTATTTTTATAATCTGCTTAATTAATATCTCTTAGGGGTTTTAGATAAACACGATAGTCGTTTGGACTTTATTTTTTTTAAAGATGAAGTTTATAGAAATTACATGGTCTTTCTGTCAAGTTGGATGTGTGGTATTATATCCAACTCTACTACCAATTTACAAAGTGATATTTACTAAGTAATAGTAATTCCATATATAATTTATACAAGTATAAAAGTGATTTTAGAAACAAAAAGCTTGATGCCTTTGTGGTAAAGGCACCTTGCACAAATGTTGTCTTGTGAATCCATTCTAGGCCACCACTTTTGCGAATATTTTTTTCTCTTCTTTCCAATTCCATAATATATTACAACTACTATTGCCACCACTACTCAATTTAATTTTCATTTCCGGTTATTTGGAATTTCCTGGAAATGTATTTAAAAGGCTGAGAGACCTATTGAAAGTTACAGTTTAACAATTTTAATGACCTTTTGATTTGGGTTTTGGTTGGGGTTGGAAAAAACCACAGACCAAAGTCGAACTTAGTTACCCTAATTAAATGACCCTATTTACCAGATAAAGATTTGGTTAAGTTTGAACCCAATTATCCGAATCAAGAGACCTTATATGTATGGACAAACTGAGTTATCAAGTTGACCCGAATTATTTACACCTCTGCACCTAAATGAGTATGGTTATATGATGTAAGTCTACACATTTTTTTCCTGGATTCAACCAAGTAAAGGAAATCAAATGCAGACGTAAATGAGAATTTCATCTTGGCGCAATGCTTGGGCGGGATAAGCCTTGTCAGTGTCAGGCTGAAAGCTTTTATAGGAGTTATATGGTGTTTTTGTTCTGGCCTTTATTTTTTTACACCTGCAATTGTCCAATTTTTAGATTTGTTTTTGTTGTTGAATTTTCAGAATGTTTAAACCTTATGAAGGCTGTAGATAAATTTATTTGACAAAAATATAAATTCAAATAAAATAATAGCATGTGCTCTTTACTAACAAAAAAGTATTATGTTTTATTATATAACTACTAGAAAATGTTGCATTATTCTAGCAGTTGTTTTGTCGAACATACTTTGTCGGGTGTCGATTATGCCGCATCTGAATTTTTTGGGTTGTAATGTTATATAAGCTTGGTTTTGATTGATTTTAGATCTTGTTGTCTTCTCACAGCTTCGGCAAAGTATCACACAAGATCAAGAAGAATCAGAAAGATTAGGCAGTAAAATGCAGGACCTAGAACAAATTATTCAAGATGTGGATACGAAAATTCGTCAAACTCAAGCTACCCTGAAGGAATTGCGTAAGCTTCAGGACCAGGTAGCCACCAAAACGGCTGAAAGAAGCACTTCAGTTGAGGAGCAAGAAAAGCGTTATAGAGATCTAGCTGAAGAAAATGAGGGTTTGTAACTAATGCACTTACTCCCGACACTGTTACACAACGTGCCCATTTTGCCACCTGGAGTTTTACTTCTTACGGAAAACCCTAATAGTCTCTTGTATGAGTTATTTTTTTAATTGGTTTTTCTCATCATCTTTGATATTTGATAGATCCCGATGAAGATCTAAGGGAATGGAAAAAAAATTTTACTAAAAGTATAGCAGCTCTGCAAGATAAAAGTAACAAGGCAAAGAGGGAAATTGAGGACATAGAGACAAAAAGCAAACTCTCTCAGAAACAAATAAATGAATACATCTGGACAGTTGGCAAGCTTCAGACCGAAGCTGAAGTATCTTCTTATCCTATGTTGATGCTATTTTTGTAAAAGAAAAGATAAAAGTAAAATCATATCCAAGCTTTTTCTGGTTGTTGTTGCTAATCAATATTCTTCTTTTGACCTTAGAGTTATATGTCCTTGAAGAGGGAAAGAGACTTGACTATACAAGAGCTTTATAGGCAACACAATTTGGGGTCTCTTCCAACAATACCTTTCAGCAACGAAGTTGCTCTAAATCTTACAAGTCGTATACAATCAAGATTGAAAGATCTCGATAACAACCTAGATGAGAAAAAGGTGGTTATCTTATTTGCTGAAAGAAAGCTACTCTTACTAGATACTTAAAAGCTACTTTTATGCAAGAATCAAAAACTTCATCCAAACAATCATTTGGATTTGCATTTTTACAACTCAATTCTCTAACTATTGTTCTTTGTAGATGTACAAGAGAAAATCTGTTTGTTTATTCCTGCGATATGTCTTGCTTTTCTTCTAAAAGATTTGAAATTGTAAACATATCGGATCTTCATTTTACAATCTGTTCTGTAAGATTGCCCAGTGTAGCTATTACAAGGGAAAATATCATTGTTCATTTATAGATAATAATTAATCTTACTCCACCTGATTACGTGAGACATTTAGGCTGATTAACATCTGTCATTGTATATTTTTCTTTTTTTTATTAAATGAATTTGGATTAATACACTTTCACAGAGATCCGTGGATGATAAGCTTATGATGGCATGGGATCTCTACAGTGATTCAAGTGGCCGATGTAAAGATGTCGAGGCTAAAAAGAGTGCTAAATCAGATGTAAAGGTATTTGTTTCGGCCTTCGGGTACATTTTTCTCAAATGCTGGTTTGCTCACCAATATTTGAATTGCACTAAGGCTATAACTTGATGCAGCGTGACATAGTTGAGCGGAAGAAAGAGAAAGAAATCGAGCGGGATCATCTGGAGCTTAAAGTTTCGGACTATGATGTGCGTCAGATTGATCAGAAAGAAAAATACCTGGTAATGGCTCTCATGTTTGATTATGGGTTTGACATTATTATGACTCAAAATAGGGTGGTTTTCTCTTTCTTGCTTAGTTCCAAAATACTTGAACTATTGTGTAAACTAACCCATGCTTGAATGCTTGATGGATTCTTTCCGGCTTTTAGTGGCGAATCTTGATGGAATTTTTTACCCCTCTGCATGTAAATAGATTGTTTTGGGTTGTATTTCATTTCAAATTTCAAACGGGTTAAGTCAAAGAGTTCAGCTAAATATATAATGACTAATATATAATACGTTCCCAATGACTAATGACTATATATAATGCACACGACCTCCCAAATCATGTGTTCAAGATTTAGATTATTATTGTAATAGTACTCTTTTTGTAGTAGGTATTCATTTATGATTAGAAATTTTCAAAAATGTTAGCGGGTCAAGCCCACCTCGCTCTTTGTGGTGAATATCAAAATATGAATTAGTCCAACCCATCCCTGTTTTGACTCAGGAGTCAAACCTCATATTTTTCCACCTCTACTCAATATCACTGTTCTCATAGTTTATAATTTATTGGAGTCTGATCCTGCTTATTTGGGGTTGGTAGGGTATTGAAGTTGATAAATTGAGCAAGCTGCTTGCTGAAGGAGAATTTGATGATAAAATACAGCAAAAGTCAACAGAGGTAGAAGCCCTTGCAAATAAAATCAAAGGTCTTGGTCATGAGAAAGACCTGATGGCAGCAGATTCTGGGGAGAGATTCAGACTATCTATAAAGAAAGAGGAGCTGGAAAGTCACAAGAAAAAACACAAAAAAATGCAAGTTGAACAATTATGCACATTCGTATATAAACTTCTCTCTGTTCCACTTCCACCTGACCTTCATCTATTTCCTAGTTTTTGTGTATTGATAATTTTTGTTGCTTTTACTTTTTAGAATAGATGAACACAAGAACAAAATTAGAGGAGTCTTGAAAGGTAGGCTGCCTCTGGACAAAGATCTGAACAAAGAAGTCACTCAAGCACTAAGGTTATGTCTTCTACACATGTTTTCTTCTAATGATCATCAGATAAATAAGCTTTACAAGCAACTTATTTTGTGAGGAAATATTTGAAACGGTCATATTTAATTTTTGATATATGAGTATGTTATCTCAATTTCCCGTTTTCCAAAGTGTCTGGTGGGGTAGAGTCAGGGGTGGACCTAGTAAGGAGTATGCTGGTCAAAGGCTGCCACTTAATCAAGCCTGAGAGTAGAAAATCTGGTATGCTTTTAGCCATGCTACCAGTCAAAATTTTCAAGGTTTTGATTTAGTTTTATGGTAAAACACTAAGGTTTATGCTAAAGATTTTTTTTGGGAAAAGTTTTGATTATGTGGGTGAAAGTTTGAGTTTTCACTACTTGGACTTTTTTTAAACCGAGCCATTTTGCCTTGTTAAGATTTTACTTTTATAATAATTTTTACTTTTTTTTATATTTTAAAAATTTGTGCCTCCGTCTTTGTGTAGAGTTTTATTAGTGTGAAGATGTGATTTGTAAACATGAGTTGTTGTGGGGTGTTTCGAAATTAGATTTTAATTATAAAGTTGGTGTTACCAATCAGGTTCGTCAAGTACAATATGGATTTATAATATACTAAAGCAACTGTATCCAAATCCAATATTGTTAGCGTTGCAAAATGTAAATAGGAGTATAGTTGTCTCTATCAAGTGTTATGATATGTATGATGTGGGGCCGTGTTTAGTTATGATTTGGTGGAATAGAAATACAAAGGAAACACAAGGTCTAATATAAACTACTAGTAAATGGTGATTTATTTCATTTAATATTTTGTGCATCTTTGTCTCATTTCGATTCTTTGAATGTGTATATGTTTTATGTCCTATATGCCATGCATTAACTTAGACTTGCATCTCCTGCCTTGTGTCACATCTCTTTTTCTTTGTTTAGTTTAACCTGACTCTATCATTCTCTCTCCATGTTGAGTAATGTCCCACATTGGATGAAAGAGTGACTTTGTAATGAGTTTATAAGGGTCCTGGGCTACTCCTCTCATAACCAATTGGTTTTGAGTTGGAACCCCACAAACTTACATGGTATCAGAGCAAGGTTCACCCACTCCACGTAACCCATAAGTATCCACGTGTTAGGCGCGAGAAAACAAAAGAACGCCACACGTGAGGGGGCGTGTTGAGTAATGTCCCACATTGGACGAAAGAGTGACTTTGTAATGAGTTTATAAGGGTCCTGGGCTACTCCTCTCATAACCAATTGGTTTTGAGTTGGAACCCCACAAACTTACACTCCAGAATTATTATACATGTACATACTTTCCATATAATTCTTTTTATCTAATAATTTTCATGGTATGGCAAGAACAAATGTAAAGTTTGAATGGTCTGTAAATTTATTTATGTTTTAGTCAAGTTCTATGCTGTCAGCATGTTCTTTTACAAGTCATGCATATACTTGGAATTGAAGCTCGTGACTTACGCCATCCGTCTTTTTTCCCTTTAGTTACAATAGTATAGATATTTATATACAATGCCAGAAACACCCTTATATTTTACGATTATACTATATTGTGGGGTTTGCTAGATATGGATTAGTGCTGCACATTCTAATATATAGTATTGACCCCAAAATTGCTACTCTTAACTTCAATTTTATACTAGGCGTCCATTTGAATGATGGTCGATTTGTAATCTGATATTAACTATCAGTGCAGGGCACTTACCTTTGAGTATGATGATTTGAACTCGAAGTCCCGTGAAGCTGAAAGAGATGTCAATGCAGTGCAACTAAAAATACAAGAAGTCAATAATAACTTGGCCAAACTTAACAAGGATAAAGACTGTAAGTCTTATTATACAAGTAAAAAGTTATATTGAAGGAAAATATGATCGTCAGCACTTCCTCTGTTTGTTTCAAAAAATCTATATTTTGTTGGCTGTGCGTGGATAGCTGGATAATTTAAGATACACAGCTCATTTCAATATTAACTACCTTATAAAGTTCATAAAAACCAGGTCTTGTAAATATTTCCAGTCCTAGTTTTTCAAATACTTCTTGCATTATGTATATTAGTAGTGTTTCTGGTTATATTGCAGCAAGGAAGAGAGTTATCGAGTCAAAGCTTCAAACGTTGGATCAGCAGTTTGCCAGCATTGAATTTTATAACAAAGTCTTGGATGTGGCTAAAGAAAAAAGAGATGTTCACAAAAGGTTACTTCTAAGAGCCTAGCTCATTTGTTTTCAACAGTAGGGTTGGGTGACCGGGTCAAAACAAGATGGGTCGGGTTGGCTTGAGCCACCTTTACTTCGAAACACAATAGCTAATATGTTTTAGTAAATTAATTTACAAGGTTGAAAATGGTCGATTAACACTTTGGGCGGCTTTCAAACCATTTGATTCATTTCATTTTTGGCTAAATTTGTACATTTGACCCCGTTGGAGCTGAACTATAACCCGAGTTGACCAAATTTTCAAGGAAATCAGTTGAAATTGCCACCTATAAGTACTACACTACAATTCATATCCCATTCACATAACCTTTTAATTCTATAAAGCTAACCAAATATACTTGTGACAATGGAGACAGCAAGTACAACATTGCTGATGGCATGCGACAAATGTTTGATCCTTTTGAAAGAGTTGCTCGCGCACATCATATATGCCCCTGTTGTGAACGCCCTTTCTCTGCGGAAGAAGAAGATGAATTTGTTAGAAAGGTTGATTTAGTTACCTTGAAGTGTTAAATATGTTCAGTTTAATTTCTTGGATGTGGTACACTCATGTTGTCGTTTTACCAAAAAAAACCCTGTTACTGGAGTTTATTTTCAGCAAAGAGTGAAAGCTGCAAGTTCTGCTGAGCGTATGAGATCATTGGCGGTGGAATCTTCAGAAGCAGAATCTCACTTCCAACAGCTGGAAAAACTTCATCTAATGTATGAAGAATACAACAAAATTTGCAAAGAATTAATCCCCCTTGCAGAGAAGAACTTGAATGAGCTGAAAGCGGAATTGGAACAAAAAAATCAAGCCCTTGATGATGTAATTCTTCATGGCAATATTCTATACATGATTTGTTTCATGTCTTCATCACATTGATCTCTGGCATGAATTGTTTATGGCTTGTATTTCTTGATTGGTACATACATATGGTAAAGTTATTATTAACAGCACAAACTGTGTAGGTGTCGGGTGTTTTAGCTCAAGTAGACTCTGATAAGAAGTTAGTTGAAGCCTTAAAGCAACCTGTAGAGACGTGTGACAGTCTTCTTGGTGAAATACAAAAGCTACAACAGGTAGTTGATCATTTGGAATGTAAACTTGATTCCGGTGGGGTAGGTGTCAAGTCAATGGAAGAAATACAGCGTGAGCTTTATACTGCTCAAAATGCAAAGTATGAATCGTTAATTAAATATTCCAATGAATTTTGGATTCACGCTCTTTTTTCTAATGAATTTCATCTGGTTTAAGGGAAAACTTGGAAAGAGAGTTAGGAAAATTACGCGAGGAAAGAAGGGAAGTGGAGACTGATCTACAGAGGGCTACTTCAAGATGGCATGCTGAGAGAGAACAAAAGGTGAAAGTGGAGAGTGCCTTGGAGAATCTTAAGAAGGTTGAAGATGAGCTTGATAAACTGGATGAGAATGCGAATCAACTTGACATTGAGATCAAGGTAATTATTTAAAGGTGGCAAGATGGGTGGGGCAGGGAAAGGGTTAAACCGGATTGGGAAAAGTGGCTGGGATGGGCCTGGTTGACCCACATACTCTTTTTTGTCCATCTTTTATGAATGGATCAACCAGGCATTCAGATCAAGGTAATTTGTTGGAGGTGGCAAGATGGAAGTGTCATGTAGAGTGTCAAAACCGGATTGGGGAAATGAGACGAGCTGGGTTTGGTTTACTCACTTGCACAGTTTTGTCTATTCTCTTTTAATAAACAAGGCTTTAAATTTCAAAAACATTGTTATGACAATAGTAAGTAATCTTTGAATTGATAGATTTATGAGGTTGTATGCATTGAAAATGGACATTACACATTTGGTTTACTTTCGAATGGTTTCCCTTTTAGCTAATTTTTTTGGGATGATATATGACTTGTGAATGAAACTTTTTAATTTAAGGCCACTCATGTACTAAAACTACTTTACAGGCCATCCAAGTATGTATCCCGTTTCTTTTGTACCAGACTTGGGCAAAAAGTTGCATAATAATGAAATGATCTTGAAATACTGATAGACGATAAAACCATTATAATGATCTATCAATAAGCAAGGATTAAATGTATAAAAATCAGGCTGTTTTTGTCATTTTACTAATATTTGGTGTGTTTATGGTTGGATTTGGCATATACAAAAATGGATACATACATGATGGCCTATAAACTATGTTTCAGTATATGTTTCAGTATATGTGTGGCTTTTATAGACATCATCCTGGTAATTAATGCTTTCATTATGGTTATATTAGCATCAATTTTAAAAGAATGAACTAAATATTTGAATAAAATGATTTAGGAGGGTATATACTTGTATGAAATGATAATAGACTTTGTGCACTTTCAACCTTTTTGCCCTCTTCCTCTTTTAGCTTTTTTTAAAGCTCTTTGACATAAAACACAATCCAAATAGACTTCATAAGTAATTCGGTCGAAATTGCCTACCTCTATAACATATTGATCAGGAGTTTCCTCTTCAATTTTGCTTGATTTGGAAATATAGATAAAATTTCAAAGCAATATTGGAAAGTTTTACACGCAGGTAGTCCTCAGGAATCAATATGGTTATGGGCTTGTCCTCAGGAATCAACTGAATTGAATCATTCAATGTTGAAATGTTGAATACTGAATCGTCAACGTTTGGCATGTTTACTTCCCACTCTGAGTTAAGACTACGCTGAATGAGAATAGAAAATATTGCTGAATCATTCCACTTTAAAACACCCACCGAATCGTTAAGCACCCAAAGTTTTACCATTTTACATGCTACCTTATTTTGCAATAAATCATTATGAACGTTATTAAGGTAATTGTTCATTATATAGATTGTTTATTCAGAATCCTTAACGAACACTCGGTTACATTCATGTAATATTCAGAAGTAATTTCATACGGTTATTCTGGCCATTAATCCTTTTGTCTTAACAAACAGCTGCTAAGAAGAATATATATTCTTTTTCTATGCTTTCAGCATTTAGAAGAGGCTATTTCCCCTTTATCCAAGGAGGTAGAGAAGTATAGAAACGCACATGAAGATCTGAAAAATAAACTTAACGAGGAATACGAAGAACAAGCTGAACTGAAAAGAAAGTATCTTCAGAATGTTGACATGCTTGATAAATTGACCTCTAAAATTCGAAGGCAAGTTTATTGGTCTCGTGGGTTTAACATGACATATTGTTTACTATTGTTTCTGCTGACTTCAGGTGTTGTTCATACCAGGTATGAAGCAGATAATATCTCTGAGAAACTTAAGGATGTGGAAGAAAAAAAGTCTCTAGAAGATTCTAAGCTTCAGAGTTACACTAGTAAGAAGCAAGAATTGTCAGCTGAAGTACAAAAAACTGATGATTTGGTTCGTAATCAAGATAAACTAAGACGTGATATTGAGGATAATTTGAGCTACAGGGAGATAAAGGCGAAAGTAGATGGGTGCACCCTTGAGATAGAATCCTTGGAAGAAAGAATACTGGCCATGGGTGGCATTTCTGCCTCAGAAGTTGAGCTTGGGAAACTTAGCAAAGAAAGAGAGCGACTTCTTTCCGAGGTACGGGTGACAACAGAGGTGGCAAATTGCCGGGTGGGCGGTTTGGGTAACGGGTCTAAAGGGACGTGTCTAGGTACAGGTTGAAAAGGGCTGGCCTCGTTGACCCTATTACATTTTTCCAGTTTTAGAAAAGTGTACAACGAGTGCTTCAAATATGGTAAACAAATTATATGTTATGTCAATAATAATCTTGTCTTTTGAATAAAATGGTTTAAAATGTTTATGCGTAACAAATAAGGTTTTGGTTATTTTTGACATCTTCTCCTGCTTTTGTTTATACTTTATACCTTTTATTAGATTCATTTTTTTTATCGCTATAGATAATAAATATTTGATTCGACCAATTCATTTGTGAGTGATCTTTTGTTTTGATCCCTCACATCTCTTTAGTGTTATGTTGTCAATACAGGCTATTATACTATTATTACGACTATTACAATTATTCAGTATAATTATTATAATATCTGTCTATCCCCATCATCATTGTTTGAGAAGCTGTTATATACTTGATTTATGGATGTAGGAATACACACTCACACAAGTCTAACTGAATGTGTAAAGAAAATGAGAATTTCTGTATTTTGCAGCTGCACAAATACCGTGGTACTGTGTCTGTATACCAGAAGGCTATATCAAAGAATAAAGTTGATCTTAAAAATCCTGAATACAAGGACATTGACAAACGATATTTTGATCAGCTACTAAAACTCAAGGTAAGGGCAACTGTATTTTCCCTTTTATGGATGAACCTTGTTTTCCGAACTTTACCGTGCCATTTACGTGATGCTTCTTTTCACAGACGACTGAGATGGCTAACAAGGATCTAAATAAGTATTACAATGCACTTGACAAGTGAGTTTCTGTATCTGTTGTGCCCATGTGACTATGAAACGCTAGACATTTGTGCATTATTTTCTATTCTAATTAGAATTTTAGTTGGATCCTGTGTATTTTATGTACCATGTATACTATATCTACTGTTAACTGCAAATGCTTCCTACATCATGTTCTTCCTTTCTATTAGGGCACTCATGCGCTTCCACACAATGAAAATGGAAGAAATAAATAAAATTATAAGAGAATTATGGCAGCAAACGTATAGAGGTCAGGACATAGATTACATTAGTATTCATTCAGATGCTGATGGTGGTGGTACACGTTCTTACAGCTACAAAGTAAATCCTCAAAACCGGGAAGTTTCTGCTTTTTAGAACTGGATTATGTTGTTTATGGTTGATTGTATCTTTAGGTGGTTATGCAAACTGGTGATGCTGAGCTGGAAATGCGAGGACGTTGTAGTGCAGGTCAAAAGGTTTGTGACATCTCTGACTCTTTGATCTAATATATTCGTTTACAAAATCTGTAATTAATACTAGTATGTATTGTGTGTTTATGATGATTTATGTTAGAAGGGCACAACTGTTTATATCAGGTAATTAATGGATCAATCACTTATATCTAATATCATTAGTGGTGACAAGTGCGTGTCAGACAAATTGGATAACGACTTCAGGTTGAAACGTGTCAGGGCGAACTGGGTTGAACTGCCGGACTCTTTTTTTTTTTTGCCCTTTTGTCTTATAACAATAATGATTAAGTTTCTAAATAAAAACGGTTGAGGTTTGTCTTCAAGAGGACTTTTGTGGCCTGTTCTCGAGTTCGAGAGGAAAAGAAGGAAAGGGAAGGGAATCCTTTCCTTCCAATTCTCTCACTTTTGGGAGGATAAGTTTTGCGCTGTGTTCCCGAGATACATCAAGGAAAGAAAATAAAATTGAGGGGAGAAAAGAAAGGATAATGATTATGATTTTTCATGTTCCCGAGTTGAAAAGAAAAGAAATAAGTTTGTGTTCCAGAGTTGGAGAGGAAGGAAAGAAAAATGGTCATATTACAATAATACCCTTATTTCTTAAAATTATTTATTATGATTAAGGGTAATTCAGTCACTTTTGAAAAATTTTAAAGATTTAGCTTTCTTTTCCTTCCAAATCCTCCCATTTTTGGGAGGAAAGTTGACGAGAGAAAGTTTACCAAACTTTCCTTCCAAATTCTTTCCTTTCTTTCTCTTTCCTTTGTTAAATGAAACTTGAGAACACAATTTTCTAGTTTTCCTTTCAAATTCTTTTCTTTACTTAGCTTACAAAAACTCGAGAACAGGGTTTTGGTGCTCTTTTAACCCATTTGTCTCTTTAAGAAAAACAATAATATGGACGATTTGGGAGAAAGTCATCTATATCCTTACTGAAGTTTAAAACTTCAACTGGCCCATTTATAAAGTAAATGGGTTGAATTGCAAGTTCATGAATTGTTATTTGCAAATGGTGTCTCAGGTGCTTGCCTCACTTATCATACGATTGGCATTAGCTGAAACCTTTTGTCTCAACTGTGGAATACTTGCACTTGATGAACCAACTACTAACCTAGATGTCCCAAATGCTGAAAGTCTTGCTGCAGCTCTTTTAAGGTACTGCTTGCTCCTTTTGTTTTACATTCTTGTGTTCACTCTACCCATTGACTTTTTCGGGTTTCTAGAATAATGGAGGATAGGAAAGGACAAGAGAACTTTCAACTGATAGTAATTACCCATGATGAACGATTCGCTCAACTTATTGGTCAACGCCAGCATGCGGAGAAATATTACCGCGTTGCAAAAGATGACCAGTAAGCCTTATATAATTACCTTTATTCTCAGTTAACAATGTATTTTAATATTGCTTATTAGACTCGCTTATCTACTTATTGTGTTTGTTACAACAATAATCTGTTTCCGAAGGTGTTTGGGATTGCTTATCTGATTATTTGTGAATGAAATGAGAGTATTTTGAATAAGCAATTTCAGTTTCAAGTTGTTTATTCCAAATTGCTTGTTTTAAAAAGCAATAAGCAGCTATAGTTAGCAATACCAAACACCCCTAAAACATATAACAGATACTCGCCCAACTATATAGGATGGTTTGCGAGTTAAATAAATTTTTTTGAGTTCAAGGTTTTAAGTTACTTATTGCAATCTGCATGTTTAAAACGACACTTTTTGGCTTCCTTTTATCTAATTATTTACGAGTGAAATAAGATGTTTGGAATAGCAGTTAGAAGTTTGCTTACACCAAACTACTTGCTTCAAAAAGCCTCAAGTGGATAAGCATTTTAATAAGCAGTCTATAGCACCCTCTACAAAATAGGACTAGGAATGTAATGAGCCGGGCCAGAGCCAGAGCCATAGTCTGGTACTTATCTGACCGAGCTTGTTTTGGTTTTTTTAAGCTCAAGCTCGACTTGTTTAGAGGTCTTGATGTTGAGCTCGAGCTTGGTTTGTTTAAGATATATGAAGCTCGGGGTCTGCTCATTTAGGCTTGTATATGGTTGGCTCGTCTAGGCTCGGGTATTATTCCGAGTTTCTAACGATCCGAGTTGGGGTAGCTTGGTTCGTTTACATTATGATAGGACATTCCCCCCCTCCCCCCCCCTCTTTTTGTTGCTCAATATATTGACATAAACCCATCATCTTTTCAGCCAGCATAGCATCATTGAAGCCCAGGAGATCTTTGATTGAACAAGATGGTGCAATAATGAACCCTTTCTTGATACTCCAAAGCATAAATCAATTTATGCATGCATCGTGCTTGGTTTTTATTTGGTTAGCTGGGCTTTTTCAAGTCGGCATGCGAAAGAGAAACCCGTGTGCTTGATTTTGGGCATTTGGTTAGGTTATGAAAGCGATTTTCTGCCAAATTGAAGTTATCTCTGCACTCATGCATATTGGTTTTTATTTGTTAGCTTCAGTTTTGTGTGTGTTTTTATATGACCACTCTGCTGGTATTCGGACTTGTATCAAACTCCTTTTATTGTAAAAAATTTAGTTTTGTAGCCCCTTGTTATCTTGAAATAGTTCGTTTTTTAAATGTTGCGAAAAGGGGCGGATCTCTTCTTTACTAAACTGTAGCACGTGCTTACCAGTCAACAACTGAACACAATAAAAAATTTCAAGAATGTTTAAGTGGTGCCACTAGTTAAATTTTAGGGTGCTCCTGATGATTTGTTGGGTGCTACAACTCCGATTAAATTTTATAAAAATCATAAACATAATATTAATAGTTTGATACCCGTTTTTTTGTAAGATACCTCGTTTTGGGGTGTGTTTGGTAAAACTAGATGAGGTTGTAGCTTGAGCTGGATTTGAGGATTATATCTAAATAAAAAGGTGTTTAGTAAAGAAGCTAGAGAATACAAATGACTAAAAAGACATGAATGACAAAGGAAATTTTTCTGGTTAAATTACTCGAGGGAAACATGGTAATTTTAATTATCACAAATGACTAAAACATGGTAATTTTAATTTACCCATTCGTAGTTATCATGAAATGAATTGAGAAAGTAGGAGTCAGAAAAACATGAGCCCATCATCTCAGAGATGTGACATTTTTATTGCATTTCATCATTTTACTATGATTTTTGTTTAAAGCACTCGGGGAATTTGGGACATGTGCCCTTTGTCAGTGCCCACCACTCTCTCTCTCTCTCTCTCTCTCTCTCTCTCTCTCTCTCATCATGCACCATGTGTGGACGTGTGGTGGTGGTGGGGTGGCTAATGGTGGTGGGGACTATAGGTATGGGATCCTTGTCTCCCCTCCTTTCTGCAACTTGACAAAAACAAGGGTGCCTTTATATCTAATGACCCATACCATTTGATGTCTAGAGAACAATCATCTACTTATCTTTCGTCATACATTAATAAAAATGACGTTATATGGGTGGGGAGTTATTATCTTCGCATCCATAACCTTGATGTCGGTACAAGTGTCATACTACATTATCTCTCTCAACCATTTTTTACTACTCTTTTTTAATTTAAAGAAAAGGAAGAAAAAAGAGATAGTGGGAGACGTTTTCCATCTTTATCTTCCTTTGGCATTTCTACACTCTTAGGGTGTGTTTCAATTAAGCTGATGGAAACCAAGGCGGTGCACGTTCATCCTAAACATGGTTGGAAAGCTGAAAAACGAATTTATGTTATACTGAAGTGGAGTAACTTCTAAATTTTTTATGAGTCCTTTGGATTTGATTCTTTTTTTATCCTTCGAAGAAATCACCCTTTAACTTAGTGATGTCACGAACAAAACAATGTCGGTTAGGGGCAAAAATAAATGAGATTTGGTTGAGTTGCATAAAAATATACATAACTACATCAAACCTCCACTTGTATGGATGCAATCATGTACTATTGAAGTACAACACCTAAAATTTGTTTATTTTCTATAAATTTATTTAATATTTGAAAGGTAAACTCACATAGCAACCTATTCAACTTATTGTCATTGTGATGCGGGGTTGATGTAGAATCCTAGGTAGTAGCAGACTAGCAGGAACACTGGCCTGCCGCTCCTCTAAGAAGATGGTTTCCCCTCTGTAATATTTTTCACTTTATTCTCTCTCATACAAACACAAATTCAAATGCACTCACTCACTCTCTTTCACACTATTTAATATAGAAAAGTATGATAGAATTGAAGAGTAGAAAACATGTATTTTCAAGTTAGAGAGATTGGAAGAAAAATGGAATGATCTAGAGCATATAACCTCTTAATAACACATACATTAAGCTAATATAAAGGGGAGATGATCCTTACACAATAAAAGTGGTCATAGACAACAATTTTATGCAGCATCAACTTGTGTCATGTGTAATAAGTGCTTGTACCTTGTTATGTATAATTAAAATCTCTTATGTACGAATCAGACCTCACCATAATAACAACACCAATATCATTTATGAGCTCGTAGAGTGAGCTCATTTTCAGACACAAAATGAGCTATGGCAAGCTCGTTATCGAGTTGTCGCCATGGCGATGGGTTCATGGTTTTGTCGTTAGGAAACATATCAATAGCTATATACTTGATGTGTATACTTTCGGTGGATGTAATTGCTGTTTTATTTTATTGTTATATTCCTTGTTTGCCTTTCAAAAGGAAAAAAAAAACTTAGGGACCGACGAAAATCTTGATACATCATACGTTCTTATGGACGTAAGTAAGATGTTTTGGTCTTCCTTAACCCAAAGTGTATGCACTTTTTCTTCATTCTCGCTCTAAAATTGGTTTTCAATAGCTATTAAAGGTAATGACTCATAAATGCGCTCATGAACCTTTCCAATAAATCCGACTCTGATGACTTGCAACATCGACTCCAATGTCAAGATGTAGGTCACGTTAGTACATTGATATATTTAGACTAGTTTGTCGTATTGATGATGACAAATCAAAGTTGTTTCTATATAATAACAACAAGGTTTTGTGCCCGCAACGCGGCGGGATTCAAGAAAATACATTTTTTAAATAAAAGGTACGTGCAAAATATAAAAAACAACATTTTCTTAACCCAAATGGTTTTCAACTAACATAACTTCAAAACACAAATAGCATATATGATACACAACTTGCAAGTAAAGAGTTTGAATGTATTACATTTCGAGCCTAAAAATGCATTGTTATACACATTGCCATAATACGTATATGATATGTAATTTTTAGGTGATAAAAGTTAGGTTAGGTTGCTCTATACATATAATTAAAACAAATATAAGAGGAGCAAAGCAAATTTTAAACTTAAGGTACTAAAATTTCTTGAAAATCTATTACATCTATTTAGTAGTATCATCACTCCCTCAAAAGTGTTAAAAGTTCAAATCCCAATAAACATTAAGTGTATCAAACAATTACTAAACAATATAATAGTTGAATAATTTTGCTAAAGCTCAAGTGATATATATATCTTTGATTATATGATACCTCTTTGAGTTAAGCGCTTCAAACTGCTAGGGCTGCTGTTGTCGAGAGAATTCGCATGCTTAACCAAATTTGAACTTGTTTCGTCTACATGACGTGTGAGTAACATTAGCCTCATTTTTCATAGACACTATTTTTTCCGAAAGTAATGAGTAGCACAACACACGTATAGAAAGTTGTTAAAAAATCCTTTGACAACTATCCAAATAGAAAGAGATCAAAAAATAACACATATCACGTATCAAAATCTTTCTCCTTAAGTTTCCTACATTCACAAAAATACCCTTGTTCCCAACACCAATTGTGTGGGTATTTTACAATCAAATTCTTCTATTCATTGCTGCAAAATTAGGATGACTTTTAAGTTTAATATGAAATGGACTTGATACCAACACAAATGTTCAAAAGAAAATCGTTCATAGTGGGATAATGCCAAGGCAAGGCCTTCATCACCCCCCAAAATGCATTTGAAATGACCATTAAAATGAATACAAAAAGAAGAATTATGAAGTTATCATGATAAACCAGCTCAAACTTGAATTTTAGAAGAAATATGCTTGAACTTTCTGAGATAGTAACCAAGAATTCTCTAGGTTGAAAACTTCTTAGACTTTTTTATCCATCACACCAGCTAAAAGTTACACTTGTAATTGAATTGAACCTGGCATAATAAATAAAAAGAAAAGAACTCTGCAAGCTTGAAAGAATATTGTAAAAACTGATGCATAACAATAAACCCATGACCTTATTATTGTCTTTTAAATTCTTTTCTAGATGGTGGCTACAATAGGTCAAAGTTGAAGAACTCGGTCTTCATACTTAAATATAAGATCAATGGCATGATGATAATTCTTTTGCTTTGCAAATGTGGAATTACTAAATTCTGATTATGGTGTTAAGTAATTTGTATATGGTATTCGATGAATATTTTTATAGATAGAATTTGGCTATTTGTTTCTTTCTTCATACAAAATTTGAAGATATAATCAACTTGAAGAAATTGTCTTCCTAAAAGATTAATGCTTAGAACTCTAATTTAAGGCTTCAAAATCATGATCTGAGCTTTAAGTATGATCGGTTTTTATGTTTTTCCCCATAAATTAAAATCGAACCAAACTATCAGAATGTTACATAAATTACATCATAACCACATATGCATGTATCATGATAATCATAGAAGGAAATTGGACTAACAAATTGAACTGAACACATTTTGGATTATATACATACCTTGTAGAATTAGGCACTGTGTTTGTCCTGGTGCGATTACATTCAAGGGATATTTATTATTTGTAGTTATCTCATGAATCAAAAAGCTGATCGATTGTTTTCTTTCCATGATTTGAAGCACATTTAGCCAACTTGTATTACACGGACAACCTGCCATCTAATCAAAGTCTACGAAGTTAGGGATTAGGTTACAATAATAAGATAAAGACTTGTACATAAGATTTTTAGTGACAATTCCAATTATGTATCATATGTTGTAGAAATCATTTATATTTATGAAAACACGATAGGATTGTTCCAAACACATAGATGAATAAAAGTAAAGTGAAACAATAATTACATGGCTTTCATATTATATTGAAATTTTAATTCTCTAAAGTTAAAGAAACACAAATATACAGATGTACTTAAGAAACAATGCATTTTTTAATCCCTAATGAAGAAAAGTTAAAGATCATTCTTACATAATAAGAACAATGAATGCAAATTAAACAGTAGACACACAGAGAAACGACGCTTCGGGAAAAAGAACCTCATTCCTAAATACGTAACTGATTCACTATCACAGAATATATTATAAATATTTAAAAGAGACATAAGACTACCATAGAGAGAGCCGAAGCATATAAACACATTAAAACCCCTCAATGATATAATGACTTAAGAGAGTAGATCATACATACATAAAATATAAAATCTGAGGTCGGTGCCTGGTATAGTGTGCGATAGCAAACTATTGTTGAATCACGGTTTGCTCAACCCAAATATGAAGATGATCAGTTGCAGAGAAAGAGCCATGAAATTTCTGGTCAATACTATTTTAACTTTGACACGCCAAAGGTATTCATCATAAATGAAATTGGAAAATCCCACAAAATCAGGGATATGAATTTATTTGGGGGCAATCAGTAACCAATATGGTCCCACCACAATTTCTTCCTCATGAAAATGAAACTAAAAATGAAAATTATTGAAGGGCTAAAATTAAATTATATGAGAGATTCGAACCCGAGCATGTGACATAATTGTTTGCACTTCTATCCGCTACACCAACTTTGCTTTAGATTAAAGTCCTTGCATTCAATTTATATAATATGTTAAGATAATACTGTTCATCTACAGGACATTTTCCCTTGGTAAATGTTATATAGTTAATTTAGGGAAAATCCATTGTAGTTTGATGTATTTTTTTCGTAACAAAAAAATCGACAATTGTATGAAATATCAATAAGAAGCAAAATTGGTAATCGACTTTTCAGTATTGCTTGTTTTCCTTTTATGTCTGTGATTAAAGAAATATAAATTAACCTGAGATTTAAAATGTCTTAGGTTCACTCATTTTGTACATACGTCAATAACCCTGTAGCAAGCAACTATAGACAGCTACATTCTTGCAACTAACCCGAGATTTTTACACACGGTTCATTAGATTTCATTGATGAACCATCAAAGGTTGACGAATGAGGTTAACGAGAGACATATGATGACTGTTTGTAAGGATACTAAATCACTCTTCTCGTGCGTCTTCGAATTCTAGTGCATTGACTCTTATGCGACTTGATGTTCTAAAGAATCTGTTTCTAAATCCTCTGCCCGAGGAGTATGATCGTATTCATCTTCTTCTTCATCATTTCCACTGTTGTATATATCAAGGTACATCTCCTCCCCTTCCTCCTGAATAAAGATGGAAAAAAGGTAAATCGCAGGATAAAATCAACAAGTTACCCAAAGATATAATCCTGTACTTTGGTTGACCCGGCCCGATTTATGAAGTTTTCTTTGAGAAAGTGCATAACTTGTATGGAAGAAACTTCCCATACTTCATTGAACAATGGAGATAGTTGGACTTCTAAAGTCGAGACGAGTAACATCAAGTTTCAAACATTTAAAGATGAACGTGAAAACTAGACTAACCCTAGATGCAACAGTATTGCATACAAGGATTCAAGTGTTGGATTATTTGAGATGTCAGAGGTTAGAGCTCAAAAGTCAAAACAAATCTTCTTTATATATTGAGCAGATACAATTCGACATTTACCTCACTATCCTCCTCTTCAGAGGAGTATGCTGCATCTAATTTGTCATACAGCTCCTCATCACCTTCCTCTTTTGTAGTCGAAACATGTTCCTAAAATCGTTCATTTAATGTTAATATTCAGCCTAGTTAGCCAGCAAATGTTTCTACCAAAAATAAACTAATAAATACGAGATCTTACAATTTCAGATTGCAGTTTGTTGATTCTGGTGTGCAGAGTCTCAATATGATTCAGAAGTGCCTGTTGAACAGATAATGAAGAGAATAATCAATATCAACATGAAATACATTAACAAATGCCAGATCTGACTCATTTGATAGAAACATCTACGGGGCAGGCTTTAGACTTCTAGGCCACCTCTTTTCCCGTAGACACGGAATAAGACATGAGCCCTCTTATGTCTTAAGAAACAAACACCACCTTAGTAATCCTACTCTTATCTTTTGATAATCAATATTGTTGCACTTTGATACAATTATTTGAAGTTGGTTATTTGACCCATAAACAATCAATATAATCACATCCAAACACCCCCAAAGATGGCATAAAATGAAAGGAAAAGATTATAAACATCTCATAAAAACTTAAAGCGTGTTAGAATTTCTAAAGAGATACCTCGCGTCGTTGAAGCTCAATAGAACGTGCCAAAGCCTTCCTCTTTGTTAGCAAATTCTTGGGTCTTAATGCAGAAGGTCGTTTATAATCATTACCACGAAACACAATAATTGCAAATCCTTTTGAAACTTTATCAACAGACACTAATACACCGCCACTCTCGGATTCAAGAGATAAAGCTATATTTTTAACCTCCTCAAAGTTTGTTGTCTTTACAATGATTTTAACCAATTCTCGATACTTCCAATGAAGATGCATGTTCTCCACTGTGCCATCAAACACTCCGCGTCGACCTAAAATAAAAATTCTTTTTTAAAAGATGGTAATTCCAACCATTTACACACGGACATGTTAATTCATGGTATGTTTTTCTCTCTAACAAGTCAAACTCATATAATAAGAAACACCTCAAAAAGGAGCAAGCCAAATTAATTGAAAGGCACCCTTAGCTTATTCTTAATGCATAGAATTTGTAAAAAATCTCAATGGGGTAATGCATAAGGAGGTCACCCACGTAGTTAAAGTTTCTCATTAAGGCCACGGGCCACAAATGTAATAAACTTATCATATAGACCATCCAAGTACATATCTTATTGTCATTTATACCAATTTCAACCAAAATCATAACGAAAGATGAAAATGAACTTACAATTTTCATAAAATAACTCTCTTTGATGAGGAGTTGAAATATTATAGCATTAAATTGTTATCTTTTCCAAAAATTTAATGTCAATATTGTCATTTGACATGCTTTTAGTCAAAATTGTATGAATGGCACAGGTACAATACTTGGATGGCTTATATGATAATTCTAATCAATGGACTAATGAAAAAAATTAGAATATTTGGGTGGCCTCTACTTACATTATCCCTTCAAAAAGTTTGAATATTATTAGAATAATATGAGACCTATCCGTAGTGACCCAACCAACTCGCCCATTTTGCTACCTCAATATTGTTTTGATCTTTTGTTATAAGAAAAAGTGAAAAAATGATCAAGTGAAACTCAAGAAACACCTTACCAAGGAGCAAGAAGGCTTTCATCCTTAAACCAAGTTTCCTAAACATAAATCTTTCTTCGTCAGTGATGCTCTCTGGATCGGCTTGACGATCTGCTGGATTTAGAAATGCTTCCACTTTAGATAAGGCTTTTTCGGCTTTCATTAGCTTTCGATCAGCCTGTAAAGAGAAGAGTGTTGTGATTAATGATGGAATGGTGTAGACTAAAAAATAATTGTTGACTTTTCGAAACACTCTACTTGGTTTTTGATTTATATTATTATCCTAGAAAAAAGTCCTCATTTAGTAACATGGAGAAACAGATTCGGGTCAAATGAGTAAACTCTATAGCAGATTGACCCGCCAAGCCGCCAACACTTCTACCAAATCTTTTTACATTTATTAAATATTTATCATATGATAATACGGTCAAAAAAATTATACTATAAATTTAACAATCTAATTTTATTAATAAATCAATTTAAATGGTTGTTAGCATTTACATATATTATGGTGACTTTCACCCTTTTTTATTCTTACTAAAAGTTTCAAATTTAGGCATTTGACCTGTTGGAAACAGAATACAACCCAAAAAAAGTGTCAAAAATCCATCTATAACTTTGTAAGAACGGGCAATTTTGGATAAAAACTGTCAGGTAAAGTGGTTTCCTTTTTGCATTTAGATTTACACTGTTTGTCCAAGACTGTTCATTTTCCCAATCTTTTTGCCTTTCTTTGGCATCTTAACAATAAAAAAAATATTATTTTCAAATGAAAAAACCAAATAAAACGGTTCAAAAATTGAAAAACCTAGAAAAAAAGGCAAATATTTTAAATCCAAATTTCAAGAAACTCACAAAATGTAGCTTTCTTTCGAGTTTTCTTATAAGGTTGGCCTGTCTGAGTGTTTCTGCTTCTTGAAGCACTTTTTTCTCGTGATCATCATCAAGTCTTTTCGCCCACCTTGCATTTGCATCAAGAGTCTCTCCAAGTGTACCAGCAGATCCCCAGTGGTCTTCTTGTGTTTCAACTCTCGGTGTAATAAAAGTTGATGCTCTCAACCGAGCCTGCTCTTCTTCATCTTGTAAAGATTTTGCCAATTCTTCTTTTTCTAATAATGCTTCTGAAACATCGGGTGACAAAAAATCTTTTCCTCTGTAGAACACCAAAAAATCTTTGTTTCTAGAGAGAAGTATGCCTCCTGTCAGTTTCTGCATTTAAAACTATACATATTTAGTCTTTATACACTAATAATGAATTGAAAAAAATACGTATCTTTCAGTTAGAAAATTGTCATGAATTTAAACAAATATTTAATCATATCCTTTTTTCTAAAAGGAGTTTTTCCCGGTTAGGGCTCCTCCCTGGGGCGCCGAGCCTTTGGCTAAGATTTACCCGGTCTAAAATATCTAACATATCCATTTGTATTAATCTAGTATGCTAGTTCTCAGGTACCTTGATATCTTCAACCATTCTCTCACTTGTAGTTAGTTGGACTCCACGTTTTAAAGCAACTTTTGCAATCGAACTCCTCTCCCACAATTTAACTATCGCTGCCGCCAGACCTTGATGTTGTCTGCTCCTGCCTATTCATGCAAATAATCAAATACTTCTTTGAAAAATTCTGAGGTACTGTTTGTTCATACCTATCATTCTCTTCAACAATGCTTTCTCCATTTGTGGGACCCATATTCATTATATCCAAACCATATAAACAAGGCCCTCAAAATGGTGAATGGTATAAGCAAACAAATCTTTAATATTTTGAATAACAAAAATAGTAGGATAAATTGCGAAAAATTGCAACATATCTTCACTTCATTTTTAATTGGTCCCCTAGTCTCTATATTGTTACTAAAATCACTATACTTCTCAAAACTGATCACTATGGCGAAACTTGGTTAACGGTTTTCAGTTTCACAGCGCTATGCCGCTATCTGAAAGTTGGATGGTTTTCGTAACAAATTTCAAAATCTAATGACAAAGTTTGAAATGGAGCAACATTTTGTTGCTATTTAAATGCAGTTAATTTTCTATTACAGAGAAGTGGCATACCTAAAGATTTTGTTGCTATTTAAATGCAGTTAATTTTCTATTACAGAGAAGTGGCATACCTAAAGCAAAATGTGGAGGGAGAAATCTTGCTAGCCTTCTTAAATTAGTAGCCTCCTTTCCCACAAGTGTAGCTTTTACACCATAAGGAAGTATTCTGAATGGTGGTTGGTAACCATGGATCGTTCCCGGAAGTAAATCTGCATCCACGGGTAACGGGCCGGGGCCGGGCCAATCCATGTACCTAGGGCCCAACCCATCTAAGAGCTTGTCCACTTCATTTTCATAATTCAGTTCTTCTGTTTTTTCGGTACTTTCTGCATCTAATCCATGCACTTGTAAATCATCAATTGAACTCGTTGTAGCACTAGCGTCCAAAAAAGTTGATTTTTCAGATATTTCCTTGTTATATTCACGTTTTATTTGTTTTAATGATGGATCTTGGTATCCTACGCCCCTGTAGAGAGCAACGCTACTTCCAGACCTCCAAATGACTAACCCCCCGGTTCTCATCTGAATAGCACAGGAATGATGTCAGCAGAAGCATTATACTAAGAACTAAAACAAAAGTAGCTCAACAAACGTTGTTGACAAAATATGAAATTATAAAGTAAGATAATTTTTAAAAAATGGGTCTATGAAGAAAAACCCGAACATAACAATCACAAGCACAAAACACTACAAAGCTTAAATGAGATAAAATAGTTTATGCAGACGGATAGTAATGACAGATCTAAGCTTTCAGACCAGGGTATGCAATAAGTAACAGCAATCCTTTTCCGGATGCACGAAAATAATCTTATTATTTTTACAAGTACTTATATAATAAAAAGCTACAGAAAATCTAAGGTAAATTTACACTACAATGACTATTTTATGACATGGTGAACACTGGGAAGGCTTTCATGTACCAAAAATCTTAAGGTTAATTAACCAGACTTGTTGATCTGACAAGGGACAAGTGGCTCTGTGGCTGGCTGGTCTTTCTGTTTGAACAATGGAGATGAAGTTTAACAGATTATGATATCCAAACAGACAAATTTACCAACATATTTTGATCAGATTATGTACTATTATAGCATCTTTTGATAGGGGACGCGCTGTTTTTATTTTTATCTCTTTACACTATTAAACACAGAAAGCTTTTTCTAATATATGCATGTGCATTCCTATTAAACCGAATATGTATGTCTATAAACAAGCTCGTACTATACACCAATTTTCCAAAAATTGTTGAATCTCAACACCCACATATAATGTGCAAATATCGTTAAAACAAAGTTCTAGGTTCTTTAACGGAAAGTTGCTTACAAGTTGTTATATTCTTTTAGAAAAAAAAAATTGCTAAAAGATTTAAAAACAAGGGTTGAAGAAACTTACCTCTAAGATCTCATGCATCCTTTTCATATTAAGTGCACCCGAACCTTCAACTTTCAGCTTCACAACTTCTGCTGATTTCCACTTATCTTTAATCAAAGCCACCATTTCCCGAGTAACACCAGCACCCTTAATCCTCGTTTTATTCTTTAACCGAAAAGCTAAAATCCTCAACCTTCTCAACTCTGATTCTGGAAGTGTCAATTCAGCTACACAAGTTTTACTTTTTAGCTTCACTGAATTCCTCTTTTCTTCATCTTCAGGTGAAGGTTTCTCCCATGGAAATCTCACTTTCCCATCACTTCCCCTAAACACGTCTTCAACACCAAGAGGAGATGTGGGTGAAAACCCGCCTCTTGCATTTGGTAAAACCCCTTCTTCAACATAAAATATATCCTCAATTGACCCCTTCTCAATTTCTCTCTCTTTCTTTTCTTTAATGTCGTCAACATACCCAAATTTCTTCAATCTTTCAACAATTCTATCCATTGTACTACCACTATTATGTACACCGTCACTATCACTACCGTGATTATTTTCATTATCAGAATTATCGAATTCGTCGTTATATTCATAATCGAACGCCTTTTCAGCCTGTTTAGGCCAGTTTTGCTTGTGGGTATCGTCCCATTTCTCTAACCAACCACCAATCTTATTACTCTTAGACTGCAAAGTAGGAGATCCGGCTATAGAATCCACTTCATTGTTCTTGTTTCTAAGAACAATTTTCGATTTTTTGGGGGGGTTTGGGTTTAAGTTTGTTGAGTTGCTTTGGTAATTTGAAGTAATTTTGTGTTTCTTGAAAGGATTATAAGAGCAGTACCTGAAGAAATGGAGCTTGTAAACTGAACTGTGAAACGAGTCTAGACGAGTGGGCACCAGAGCCATATTTTCTTGGAAGAGTTCAAGCAGAAAGATAGATACTTTAATCAAATGACCTGATTGAAAGAAACCAAAAATCAAGAGGGAGTTTTACTTTTCTGTTTCTAAATTATATGTAGGGTTGTTCACGGTTCGGATTGGTTGGTTTATGTAAAAAAATCATAACCAAACTGAGAACCTCACTTCCAAGAAACACTAAACCAAATGAGACCATCAAACTAGCCAAACCAAACCAACGAGACCATAAAAACCGGTTGGGTTTGGATTGATTTCGTGGTTAATGGTTATTTGTATTTTAAAAGAATCAAATAGTATAAACTATTGTTAACATAGATAAACTAGTAAATTACCAACATCTTAATGAGCGCATACCAACATATTCAAGATTAAAAAAAACCAAATTCATAAAAAACATAGGAATTTTCATAATTGTATATACGGGAGGGTTCAGCCGAGAATTGTTTTTCATGCAAGAACTGTGAGAACCAATCTTGGTCATTGATTATCAATGGCTAATAATTGTAAGAGCTCATTACGCGCTCATTAATGAGAAGTATTTTAGAAAAATCAAGCCTCACTTATCAATGACGGTCCACGCGGATGATATTCAAATTGGGTAATATATAAATGATCAAAATACCCCTATGAATGAGTAATTAATGATGTTACAAATAGTTCTTGCAGTTCTCACATGCAAAACAATTCTCGTTTGAACCAATTTTGGCCCTTGATTAAATTAGATTGATGGCTATAATGCTAATGCCCCATTAATAAGCCCTTATTTATGTTCATTAATGGCTCTTAATGAGGGGTAGTTTAGAAAAATTAAGTCTAAAGACTCATCCATCCGGAAGCAATTCACGGTTGGGTAAATACATAAATGACCAAAATACCCCTATTAATGAGCATTAATAGTGGTTACAAATGATATTTGTGGTACTTGCAATAAAAACGGCTCTCAATGAACTTCTCCCTACACACACCGTGCTAAAACATAATTCTTACTAAAATCATATAGAAATAAGAAAAAGGTAACAAAGAAGTTGTTCTATTTTATACGGTACAATTGTACAAAGTAAAAAAATGACATATTTTCCAAGATATGGTGTTTTAAAAGTGGTTAATGCTACAGGGATAGCCATGAAAAAAGAGTCATGGGTGAGAATTAGGTGTTTTGCAACAAATTAGATCACCGCATATTTTTCGATCCGACCGTTATTATGCTTTATCTTGAACTTTCATGCTATAATAGTATAATCTATTATTTAGATGGTTTATAAATATGTTCTTCATCTTTCCATATAATTGTAAAGGTTCGGAATATGTTCTTGATCTTTCTGTAAAATAGAACTATTTGAACTACAGCAAAGAACAATCATATTTACAGATAAATATGTAATTAATAACATAAAACATTAAATTAAGGTAAAAACCATAATTCAAAGAAGTATAATTTCAAGTTTTCAACCAAATAAGCCTATCTAAAACTCTTAAACATATCCGAAAAACAAGTGATAGCCATATACTTCTTTTAATTTCAATAAGATTAGGTTTAGGGTTGAAGCGCATTTACCTCAAGATTCACCGATAGGAATTCGTGAGCCGTTCTTATTTGCTGAAACCATGAGGCGTGACTGAAGTCGCTGTTTTTATCTCCCCAGGAATCACAAACGACTTAATTCAATTTGATAGCTTTTGAAGAAAGATGAGGCAGAGACTCAAACAAACAAAAGAGTCTGTAAATAACTCAAAAACTGATTATGTACAACAAACAGATTATCATCGAAAATATAGAACAATAAACGATTAGCTTTGAGACACTGATGTACAGACAATAGTTTCAAGAAGCGAACGTATTGAGCAGTAAGCGGCGATATGGGGCGTAGATGGAAAATCGAGTTACTGATTTTGGGCTGAGGTCACACTCATGTAGTCGTGGATAAGGGAACAGAGAATCCCAGGGGGGATTGCAAATTAGCATTTCTATTTAGAAATGTTTTTTTTTACAAATATATTTCATAAATGTTTGCGAAATGGTTTGTAAAAATGTTTTTTTTGCTACATATAATAAAAAGTGTATGATTAAATCATAAATGGTTCATAAAAATATTCAGGTATGATTAATCACATCTGGGAATAAAATATGAAAAGTTTAGAGGATCTTTATAATTAATCTGTATTAATTTGTAATTGTCTACATTAAAAGTTGAAAATCTTTTACTCTTCGTAAAAGTTAATAGTTACTTATATACTTTAATTATTTTGTTGGTAGTATTCTTATATTTAATATGTTTTAAAATTTAACATAAAATGTAACAAATTGTTTGCTAAGCTTTTAAGAGTTTCTTTAGTGGTTATTGCATGGATTTTAAGTTTTTTTTCAAAATCGGTCTGTTTCGACCCGAAATATTTAATGCCTTTTCTAACATTATCCTTTTAACCCCAAATCTGATTTGACAGAACCTGTTTCGACCCGTAACCCACTCCGACCCAACGTGTCTATTTTACCATCTCTACTTGCAACTAGAGTTTCATTTGGTTAGTAACTTTGATTTAGGGTTCATATACGATATTTCAAATTTGGTAACTAGCTTTAATTTTTCTTTCAAATTTATCTTCAGATAGTAGAGTACTGATGTATTATTAGAAATAAAAAAAACAATCAACATAAACCTTCACAACCGTATATACTCTTATATATGATTTCTAAACTCTCATAACGAATGTTACAAGCCCACTAAGGATTTAACATAAACAATACATATGTGTATATGTATGTATTTGAAATATATGTATATGATTTTTACTAAACTTTGTAACATAATGATCTAAACAATTGTATGAAAGATTATCACCTTTATATAATAAGGTAAAAAAAACCAGGTATATATGATCGCGAAATGGCACCATGTGAGAAAGCTTCATCTTTTATTGCATGTCAATCATTTTTATTATGATTCTTGTTTAACCCAATCGGGGAATTTGGGACATGTGCTTTCTCATCACACTATGACTACCATCATATCTTCTCAATCCAATTTCTTCCTTTCTTCCTTTCTAATCCCCACTACTCCATGTGCATATATTGACACCACCACCATCTCTCTCTCTCTCTCTCACACACACACACACACATCATGATAACCATATATGTACGTGATAGTGGTGGTTGGGTGGCTAATGGTGGTGATAGACTAGAGGTATGGGATCCATGTCCCCCTCTCGAATCTCCTTTTTACAACTTGACAAAAATACTTTAGCCTTGCAAATATACACGAATAAGAATGATGTTATAAACATGGTCGGAACATATAATAAGATCGAGACATGTATGCTTAGTTATATAAGTAGTTTGGTAACCTTTTCATTCTCGATCCTAGTCTTTTCGGATTTTAATCCTTTCGATAACTCATCATCTAGTTGTAATGACGTCACCAATGAAATGATATAGTCTTACAATCTTGCTCAGCAATACTTGGTGTTCTAGGTGTAACACAAGGTTATGCATTAATTCAAGTTTATGAAAAAAAATATGTAGTTTAAACTTAGGTTTTTGAAGTGTGTTCTATCTTAAAATAATAGCTACTTTCTTTTTACATGTTTTTTGGTCACTATTGGGACTTGAACTGCTATTTTGTACCGTTTGTCGCCATTGCTCGAGAGCGTTTCAATAACATCTAGACTAGATACTGTTAAACTAAAGATGTACAGAAGAAATTTTTCCTTGAAAGGGCTAAATGTAGTGTACAAAAAGTTCTATACACGTACAAATTGATTTAAAAAAGTTAGGTGTGTGTAATACACAAAATGAAGGTGGATATATGAATATGTTAAACAAGAAAAAGTTAATAAAAATTACGTGATAAACTTTGAAGGATAAGATGACTTATTTTTGTAACGAGTTTAATACTACTTAATAGTAACTAATTTATTAATTCCTTTGGAAGCTTGAAAATTTCTTTGACACAATAATTACAGAGGATACATATGAATGCATGATACATATAAAACATATTTTTCTTAATATATAAAATATAAAATATAATATAATAACGCGCACTTCAAACCATCAAAACCCGGCTCCTGATAACGACTCGACTCTTTGTAGTTATTACGTAATTTGAAAGCTCGATCATTATTCAGTTTCAATCAACTAACAATTTTAAAATCCATATAAGTGAAGCTTGTTAGTGTTTTTAAAGCTATATATTGAGGTAACAAGTCCTTAATTTGTTTGATGTTCAGTTATCAGGTTTGATTTGTTAGGAAATACGGTTGTTGACATGGTAGGGAGAATCAGTATTTGAATAATCAAGTTGATGATCGTGTGCAATGTACTTTCCTTGAATACTAATTCTCCATTGAGGGTTACGATAAATTAATCAAGTGATAAGCGAATGTTACAAAATCGATCGAATATAGGTGGCAATTGATTATATTGGGAAAATTTTATAATAACATTAGCAGGAAGAGTATCATAATATGATTATTAAAATGTACTTTTTTAATATTATAATTATAAAATAGATGAAAATGTTATAAATTATAATAATTATATAAAAGTTTTTTTTTCTTTATTTGCCGGTTGTTAAATATAATATGAAAAATAAAACAATCAATTTGAATTTGAATCAAAATTATATATACATCATACTCCTATATTTTTAGTTTTTCTTAATGTTTATTTTATTTACACTATGCAATCTCAATCGATATCAGGTACGTACGTGTTATGATACGTACTGCATGTAATTAATCTTTTTATAGTTATTTAACCCATTCATTTCTTTAACATCTCGTGTGTGTTTATTTGTGTGTGTTAATGCATGAATGCTCTGAGAATAGCCTAGAATACACATTTGTTTTTTATTGGTAACCTTGCCCACAAGTAAGAAATATATTCTTCCTAATATATATATATAGGGTAGAGATATGGTACAAAAAACTTTATGGTACTAAATGTAAGGAGAGATCTCAACCATTAGATCTCTCCAAAAAGTAAAAAAAAAGTCAACAAGATCTTTTAATTTCAGATTTAAAAAAAAGAAAAAGGGTAAAAATGTCAAATCTACCAAACAAACAATAACCAGGAACAGTTACTGCACATGAAGCCCTAGAACCGCCGTCGACTGCCAGATGCACAAAAAACAAACACCATCGTCGTTCATATGCACAGTCACCGTCGGTTTTCTCTGTTCCCCGTCGGCTAGATGCACAAAAACCCTAATCGTGCATCGGAGATAGCAACAAAAGATGCACAGTCACTGTGAACAATACATTGTGCAGCGGCGAGGGGAAGAAGAAGAAGACGAAACCCTAATCGTGCATCAGAGATAGCAGCAGAAGATGCACAGTCACTGTCGTCTTCTCTGTTCCCATCGGCTAGATGCACAAAAACAAGGCAGAAGAAGAAGATGAATAGATGAGGCGGTGGCGGCCATGGATTGTGCAGCGGCGAAGGGGTAGCATGGGGTTAGGGTTTGCGTTAGGAGACGAGGGATGCTGCGGAGAAGCAAACCGGATGCGACGACGACTACGGGGAATAGAATGGTCGTCGGAGCAGGTGGATTTTGCGAGGGGGTGGGCGGCGATGATCGACGGGAGCAGGGGAGGGAACGACTGCGAGAAAAAGGCGTGGGCTAGGCTAGGGTTTTTGTATGATGGTGTAAAAGAGACGTGGGTGAGAGAAATATATATCAGATTTTTAGGAATTAATAATCATTTCCTAAAATACCCTTTTGACTAAAAGGACACTTGTCATCTTCTCCTTTCTCCTTACATTTAGTACCCTAATTTTTTTTTACTTGAACTCAATTATATATATGGGGGGGTTCATGCGAGAACCATTGTTAGTGCGAGAACCAATCTCGGCCGTTCCTTGGATATGGGAAGTTTCATTGATGGTGAGCGTGGAGGGATAAAGTGTGGCAGAGTGCATGGGTGGGCAATGACAATGAAAGAGGGGGAATTGGACGGCTCAGATTGGTTATTGCGGTTCTCGCACTAAGAATGGTTCTCGCATGAACTTTTTCATATATATATATATATATATATATGTGTGTGTGTGTGTGTGTGTGTGTGTGTGTGTGAACATATATATTTGTTATACTAGTTTAGTACACGGGTGGTTATAGATAACTTATAAATAATAAAAAAACACATAGAACAATTCTTAAGAAAATAAAATACAAAATCAGATATAAATCATAAATTGGAAATTTGAGCAAAAGCAAGAATTATTAGATCATTGTTTTCAGCATTATTATTATTAGTCGTAGCATAAGACTTCAATCTCAAAAGGTAGATAGTTGTTATGTTGGTTTATATTTAGAGATCTTAATTTGTAAAAACTATATATCTTAATCTTTGAAACTTTTTTTTATAAATATACATTTGTTGTTCATGAAATAATAAGTTAGTTTTGTCTTATATTGTTGTTTTTATATATTCTCAATTCAATTATTGGAATATACTGTATTTATATATTATGGTATTTTTATAAAAAGTTACATAGAGACCGGTTTTAATACAACAGGTCTATAAGTAATACCATTGAAAGAGGGGATGAATACTGGTCTCCAGAGTGAAGTAAACCGGTTTTTATGTAGAATTTGATTAGGGTCACGTATGATAAAAACCGGGCTATGTGTGATTTTAGAGACCGGTTTATAACCGGTCTTTATATAGAAAAGACCACCCCTATTAAGACCAAAGGAAAACTGGTTTTTTATCAATTAAAACTACTCTAAAAGACCACCCCTATTAAGAACAAAGGAAAATCGATCTTTTATCAATTAAAACCGGTTTAAAAGACCACCCCTATTAAGACAAAAGGAAAACCGGTCTTTTTATCTATTAAAACCGGTCTAAAAGACCACCCCTATTAAGACCAAAGGAAAACCAATCTTTTTATCCATTAAAACTGGTCTAAAACGTGTAATAAAAAACGGAACACGTGACAGATGTACAATGTGTTGAAAATGAGCGGAAAAATAAGAAAATGATACCTAAAAAATGGAGATGTGACAATCAGTTAGTTGTTTATTAATATTTAAAGATATGTAATGTTGCGCCCAAAATTAATTTATTAAATTTTGTAAAACTTCATCAAAGCATTTTTCTTGTTCACCAATTATATGTCTGGAAAATGTAACATCATTTAAACATGTATTTAAAAATCTTATAACTTATAATTAATTATTTCAAAAAATCTAATTAAACCTTTTTCTATTTTCTAGAAAATATTGAAAATTCAGAACCGATGAAAATTTTCACAACAAAACATGTGTATCTTCACTAAGTGATTTATAACTAACTAGTTTATTGACCCGCGTACGTACGGGTATTTCGGAAGTATATTTAAGATATTAAAATTTTCAAATAAAAATAATACAGTAAATGAAACATCATCTTTGTGATGAGAATATACTAAATTAAAAAAAGTGTCATATTACTATAAACTTTATACCAAAACGTAGATAAAAATGAGACGGTCGTAAATATATAATTATTTTTTCTCTAAATAAAATATATCGCAAGTTACTAAACATAACTTATAAATAACTTATAATTAATTACATTAATATACAATTTTTATAAAACCCCCTTACATTTTCTTAAAACCCACTCATATATTTTATAAAACTCCCTCACAGTTTTCATCTAACCCCCTCATTAAAATTGAATTCAAATTCTTGTATCACGATTTTTAATCCACTATTTTTAATCTTTCCAAAATTGTTTTGAGAATTGAATAATTTTAAAATTGAAGCTTGTGATTGGTTAATTAATACTCAATTTATGATTATTTTTAGAAAATTTGCATGACTTTTATATATAGATATAGATAGATATATTAAGATGATATGGTCGAAAATATATACAATACTAACTAGTAACATGTTTCTCTTTTAGATCAGGTAATTAATTTAAATATATATAAGTTTTTATTTTAGTTTATTGTGTTAACATTGTTCTAGTATTTGTTTATATATGTGTTCTTCTACATTTCTTCTTATCTTCTACAAGAATAATTAAGCGTCGATCGATCAATCGACATCAAATATACTTTATGTTAAACAAATTAATGGATGATAAAGTAATACTATACATTTAATTGTTTAATGAGATTATTCATTGATATAGATTGTTTTACAAGGTTTGAAAGTATATCATCTCACGCTACATTAACAACTCGATCATAAACCTTGGTTTAAGTCATGTATTTTAGTAACTTAGTTTTTTTTAACGACTTATTAGTAATTAGTGGACGGAGCCTCACAGTGAGATCCAATTGGACAGTAAGCAAGACTCACATCCCTCCAAAGAGGATAAACCCCACTTCTCAACACCACATAAAGAAAACCCCCACGAGGAGACTCGAACCCGATACATTCCCATGTGGTAACAACCCCCTGACCACCAGGGCAGAACCCAAATGGCACTTAGTTGATTATATCATAACTTCTAATATTCTTATATATATAAAAGACTAATTTACTAAAATTTATTAGACGGTCTAAATAATTCATTTAAAAAAATATTTAATTTTGACCATTCATACACTTAAAATCAAAAATCAATTTTGACATTTTATAGTAAAAAATATTAGAGTTAAATTCATATATGCCCTTATGAAATCATACAAAATCGTATTTGTCCACCTTAATATCATATTACCTTTATAATATTTCAAAATATCATATTAAACTAAATTCTTAGTTTTCTCATCTAAAATATTTTATAATCATTTTAATTTTCTTTTTAATTATAATCAATAACGTTTAACTTTATTACTCTTAATTGTAACAATAATGATTGATAAAAAATACAATCATGTCGCTTCATATCATGATATTACGTTTCTGTCATCAAGTCTGCACTCCCTATCACGTCTATGTTTCTACAGCTTGTTAGAGTATTGATGTCGTACCTCGTCATTTTTTAAAATTCTTATTTAATTCACGTTTTATTATTATTTAATACATTTTTATTAATGTTTAACACTTATTGTCTTTTAATCCAACCTGTGTACCATACATGCATTTAGTCTAGTACTATATATTAGGGGTGTTCAAAATAACCTGAATCCGAACATCCGAACTGATTATCCCAAAATCCGGTCTAAAATTATCCGAAAATCCGGATATCCGAAATTTCGGATACTCGAAATTTGGACATCCGATTTTTTGGATTCGGGTAGCAATTTTTTGAAGTTTCGGATATCCCATATCTGAAAAATATTTTTTCTTTTTCATTTTTATATTGCTTATTTATTTAGTTTTCTTAACATATATAGTTTTATATACATGTATGTTTTCATTTTGAAACATACTTGAGCTATTTTTGTTGATTAAAGATTAAAATATAGTTATTTAATAATTATATATATTTTTTAAATTATATAAAAAATAGATTTTTGAAATTATTGGATATTTCGGATATCCGAATCCGAAAGTTTAGATAACGAAATTACATATTCAGATTCGGATACCGAAATCCCATATATATATATATATATATATATATATATATATATATATATATATAGGGGAGGGTTCCATTGAGAACCGATTTTAGTGCGAGAACCGCGAGAACCAATCTTAGTCGTTGATTTGATAAGTGAAATTCATGGATGGAGAGCATGGGGGGATGAAGTGTGGCAGGGGCCAGGGTGTATATGAGGAATTCATGAGTGCGCATGAATTTTTTTAATATATATATATATATGTGTGGAAAAGTTCAATCGAGAATACATCGGGTTTCATATATGTAATCGTCTATAGAAGAGGTGTCGTCACCTGTAAGTTTGGTTGGTCGGTGGTGGCGATTAGGTGGTCAGTGGTGAGAGTCGACAAGAGATATGACAGATTGTTTTATCCTTTCTGATTTGCAAAGGTGATAGTAGATGGTTAGATGCTTAAATGCGTATTCTAGGTGGATATATATTTATAATTCGACAAAACTATCCTTTTAGTTTAAAAGAAAACCAAATTGACCATGATATAATTGATTAGTTTAGAATGGTTTTCGTAATAAAAATAGTTTTTAAATAAATTTATTCCTATAAAAATATATACGTAATTTGTATGTTTTGTAAGAATACAAATAAAATTTCTCTATTTATAAAAAAACCGATAATATTAATATCATTTAGTTTATATAATATTATTCTTATAGAGTTGTGTTCAATATAGTTCATATAAAAAACATAGTTCTGGATTTTAATATTCTATCACGTATGATTTAATATACAATCATATGTGATTCAATGTACAATCACATGTGATTGTAAAATCATTACAAGTTAATTACAAAAATGTCACTCCGCCCAAATTTTCAAAATTCAGTCTGAACCATTTATGAGGCTGATCTAAAGGAGGCCAAGATTAGTCCATTTGGACTATACATTAAGTATAGACTATATTGAACATTTCTCTATTCTTATATACTACTTAAATATAAAAATACTAGAAGCACTAAATTAGCTCTATTTTAAATAGTTAGCGAAAGCAAAATGATTATCATGGTTCATTTTTCCCTTTTAAAATGTATAAATTAAAACATTAAAACTTTAGAAGGCTTAGATTATATCCATCTTCCTAGTCGCCTAATTTATTCCCCATCTATATCTTCTTCTCTCACTGCATCAACTCCTCCAACCCCTTCAAATTAAGCACACAAAACCTCTCTCCATTTCCATCTTCACTCACAAAACCTGCAAAAAGTTATGTATAAACAATAAACTCTCCTTTCTTTCTTTCTTTATTTCACTGATTAAATCCACCATTGATTGATTAATGGCGTCCCCGCCGGACACCAGCAAAACCACCAAAATCGAACGCTACAACTCTTACATACGCAAACTCAACACCACCAAACTCTTATCTGCTTCTTCAAAGCTTCTTTTTCGTCTCACTCTTTTAGTATCTCTCATTCTTATCTTCTTTTTCACATTGAATTATTACCCCCCACCTGAAACCACCGCCTCCGCCGCTGCCGGCAACCACCGTCTTCTCGCCTCCTCCCACGTCCTCTCCTCTGCATTTTACGGCAGCGGAGCGTCATGGGAGAAGGAGGTAAGAAGGTCGGCCACACCACGTCGGAGTAATGGATTTTCCGTTCTTGTCACCGGCGCCGGAGGTTTCGTCGGAACCCACTGCTCACTGGCGCTTAAGAAACGTGGTGACGGTGTGTTAGGTCTTGATAATTTCAATTCTTATTATGACCCGTCGTTAAAACGCGCGAGACAATCGTTGTTAAAACAGAACGGAGTTTTCATCGTTGACGGAGATTTGAACGACGGCGAGTTGTTATCGAAGCTTTTCGACATTGTTCCGTTTACTCACGTCCTTCATCTAGCGGCGCAGGCCGGCGTTCGTTACGCTATGCAAAACCCTCAGTCGTATGTTAGCTCCAACATCGCCGGATTCGTGAACCTCCTCGAAACCGCGAAGACGGCGGACCCTCAGCCGTCGATCGTCTGGGCATCGTCAAGCTCTGTTTACGGGCTGAACACCGAAAACCCGTTTTCGGAGTCTCACCGGACGGATCAACCGGCGAGCCTTTACGCCGCTACGAAAAAAGCCGGCGAGGAAATTGCCCATACCTATAACCATATTTACGGTCTTGCCATCACCGGACTTCGTTTTTTTACTGTTTACGGTCCGTGGGGACGGCCGGACATGGCGTATTTTTTCTTCACGAAGGATATTCTTCAAGGGAAGGCGATAAACATTTACCAGACGCAGGACGAGAAAGAGGTGGCGCGTGACTTCACGTACATCGACGATGTAGTGAAAGGGTGTTTGGGGGCGTTGGATACGGCGGAGAAGAGCACCGGAAAAGGTGGTAAGAAAAGAGCGCCGGCGCAGTTAAGGATATATAACCTGGGGAATACGTCGCCGGTGTCGGTGGGGAAACTGGTGTCGATTTTAGAGAGTTTGTTGCACGTGAAGGCGAAGAAGCACGTGATCAAGATGCCTCGAAACGGCGACGTTCCGTTCACTCATGCTAACGTGAGCCTCGCGTACAGGGACTTTGGCTACAAGCCGACCACTGACCTGTCGACGGGGCTGAGGAAATTCGTTAAGTGGTACGTTAGTTATTACGGTATTAAACCGAGGGTAAAAAAGGGAATCACCGAAGAAAATTGATCCGTTAACGGTAATCTTTCACACTTTTGTCCGCCGCCAAACTTCACCTTTTACCAAACTACCCCTAATAAGTTATGATACTTTGCATGTAACATCCACTATATTTTTGTAAAGAACATATAGAAATTTATATCAGTTATTCATATTTGTGAACTTAAAAATTAAGATAACTATTTAAAAACAAAATATTTTAATTGGCTGATTTCCTTGGTTGTGGGAGGAGTTTTATGGAACAAAAATAAGTGCAAAAGATGGAGAAGGGGGAGAAGTGTAGATGTATGGAAGTGAGGGGTTGAGTTTGTAATCATATGTTGTTTAGATGTAAATCTGAAGATAATGATAAATTGGTTTTGTTTTGTGCCCCCAAAAGAATGAGGGTGCATTTCAAGTAGTGTGTTGTGAAATTCCAAATTTCATTCTTTTGGGTAATTGTGAGATTTGTGTATATTTCAATTCACTTATGTTTTTAAATAAGAGTTTAATTTTATAACTATTTTTTTTCTTGAACAGCCAATTATTATTGTTATTAGGTAGCAAAGTCAGTCTACATACATTAAAAAAAATACGTTTATTGAGTTCGGATCAAGAGAAAACGCATTATAAGTAATTTTTTTTTCCTTATTTAGACTACTTCAATAAGTTGTATGAACTTGGCTTCTTTTTTTTACCTTTTTTCTACATTATAAGACTACTTAAATAAGCAATGTTCAACTTTCTATAGTAAGTGATGATTACACTCCACTTAAATTATATTACTTATGGTGCATGCTTATATCATTTCATCCAATAACATAACATATAATAATGCAACTTGTCTATTAAATATTACTTTTTAATTTAATATTTTATCTTAACCTATTAATTAATAGATAACCTGTGTGCTAAGTTAACGGGAAGCTAGATGTGAAATATAATTAGAAAATTACTATAATATGTCATTTGCAAGATTTAAACATCCATTTATTTATTTATTTATCTTTGATTTGATGGATAAGACTTCAGAGTTTATGTAGCAATTACGAAAGGGTGGTGATTCATACAACTTAGTCTATAGATCATGGACATCCTAATCTATATGTTTATATTTTTTGATTGGTTATAAAGTCCACTTTTTATGTTTTCAATGTGACTTTGACATCATTAAGTTACTAAAACTAGAATCTAAATTTATATATTAGAGTGTCTCTCTAAACACCCACTATGGAATTAGGGTAAGATCCTCTCATGTTTAAGTCAAACATGATTCATCATGTTCTCTCATAAACATGAGAGTGAGTCCCTTATATAGTTATATTAGTCAATAATGGGTCCCCTTTGTAGGGTCCATTTTAATGTTTGTGAGAGAACATGAGAGGATCCTCACCCATAGAATTAATATATATACAAGATAATAAGAATATAATATTGTATGTATTAAATTATTACGTTTGTGCAAAAAGTCATTAAATTAGCGGTATTAAGGTCGTTAAGGTGTTTTTTCTTTAAGATCAAAGTCCGAGTCAAGACGCGCGAATACGTGATATTAATGATATGTATGAGTTTGTTGGTTATTAAAATTTAATTTTATACGTACATATCCCTGTACTCGTCAAAATGTTAGGGTTTATGACTTATATAGAGAAAGTGTATTGAGTTTTATAAATATTTAATTCAAAGTTTTGTATGCAAATTTTTTTTTAAAGATATTTGCAAAAGGATTAAACGTAAAGAAAAAGATAGGAGGGGTAACATAATCAATGTTGAATAATGACTAATTGGCTTTTTCTCTTTTTTCCTTTTTCATCCTTCATTTTAGCTTACTTTGATGTCTTTTCATAATTGAAGTGGAGGGTTCATTTGCACATACTTGTTTTTGTTTTTTATTTTCTTCTATCACAAAAGTGAATTGAAAAAGATATATTGAATGAAATAACCATGCTGATATTTGTTATCATTTTCTTTTTACTTGAAAATTACCGGACTTTATTATATAAAATGATACATTTTATAAAATTCGATGTATTTAAATACATTAAACAACCTTAAATGAAATACTTTTTATTGGTTCATAAAGATAAAAAAGTTTAAGTTCTTTCAAAAGTCAAAGAACGAATGCATTGAAGCTCTTTTCTTAATTTTGTTAACTCTAAAATAATATTTTAATATAAAAATTTTGTGTGATCCGATGATGACAGCCTATACTCTATTCTAATAGGTAGCTTAAGAATTTATTATACGTGCTATTATATATCTATATATATATATATATATATATAGGGGAGGGTTCAAAGAGAACTGTTTTTCATACGATAACTGCGATAACCAATCATGATCGTTGATTTGATAAGTTGAATTCACCGATGTAAAATGTGGGGATCACGTGTGGCAGACATGTGATGAATTTATAGGTGAAGGATGACATTGAAGGAGGAGGAACGGTTTAGATTGGTTCTCGGATTCTCGCAATAAAAATGGTTCTCAGGTGAATTATTAAAACTACGAAAAATAAATATAAAGGGTCAATCATATCTATGTTATTATAATGATGGTTATAGTATATCACTATATTGTATATATGTTCAAAAAAATACTTTATAAATATTTTTCATATTAAATATTAATATTTTAGACATATATGTAATTTGTAATATTTACTTTTTTTTTTGTAACGACGACATATGTGAAATTTATATAACATCAAACGTGATGATTGATATTATGAATTTGTGATATTTAAGGTGTCAAAAAGCTATTATAAAAGCAGAAAATGAAAAGAATATTCAAAGTGGAAAATGAAACGATAAATTATGATTTTGTTTAATAAAACTTATAGAACGAATAGAGTTATAGAATAACGACTAACTTTTATATAATCAAATAATAATGTGCAAAACTTGGTTTGTAAGGATTTGTATATGACTCATCAGTATAATTTAACCATAATTAACTAAAATCAGTTTTCCAACTTTTTTATTATTTCAATATATGAGTAAGAAAGAGAAAGAGAGAAAAAGAAAATTAGTATTTGAATGTAGGAAGCTGATTTATCATCCATCGGATACCATAAAATGTGTGTGTGTGGTGAAGAGGGGGGGGGGGGGGGGGGGGGGGTGGTAGGTGTTGAGACACAAATCCAAGGTACCCAATGGTCTACCTGATCCCTTCAAGTTACGCAATACGGTTAGACTAATAAATCTTTCCAGAATAAATTAATATTTATAGGAATAATAATGAGAGCTAAACTTCGGTAATGGTTAGGGCCTAGGGGCTGTGTTGATCTAAAATCATTTTAATTTACACGTACTCAAAGTGGTGTGACGTAATTGTTATTGTTTATTATTCAATAAGAAAAGATGTGTTTAAGTAATTTGACAGTTATATAAGTGGTCTATAAGTGTGACAGAATGAGGATAACATGTAAAATAAATGTCGGCGATAGATGTTGGTTGTGGTTTATAACATTGAAGTTGTATAAGGTCTTCAAAAGAATTTTAAGTGTTGTCAGAGGTGGTTTTGAGAGTTGTGAGAGTTATGTTTAAGAGTTTGTGTATTAGAGATAGGTGACGGTTTTAGTTTAAGAAGGTACTCGAAGTTTGGCTAAAGGTTGCTAGAGTTTGGAGGCCGTCAAAATATGTGAATGTTGTTGGAGTTGTTACTAGCTAGTGTCCTCCTATTGAAAGTGACGTACCGACGTTGCATACCATACAATGCTTAAACAAGTTTGTTCTATTATTTACGAGAAATAAAGTTTGTTAGATATGATGGTATTTTAAACAATGTTTGTTGTATCTCACGCACCGTCTCTTAAAAAAGAATCACACACACGTACACGTGTTTGGTATTTAAAAATAGATATCTCTTTTTTAGATAATTAATAAATAGAGAGTAGAAAATTATAAAATAAAACATAAATATATTATCCTATACTATCAACTTACAAATCAACTTAGCAATTTATCATGAGATATTGAGGAACATTTTGGTAAAATCCATAATATATCATGATATGATGTTATGAGATATTGATGGGCAATTTATCATAACGTGGCTACTGTACGTTGCTTTTTTTACTTATATTTATATGTTTTTCAATTAAAAAAGTAATTTAGTAATTTGTTTATATAACTAATTTACTTTTATTTTTAAAGTATATAGATTGAAATGCACATATTATTAAGATGTCTTTAATTTTCTTAACGTATATAAGCTAAACATTCAATTGAGTAAGCTTTTTATTTAATTATAAATTATGAGATTAAATGCATTTGTGATACACACGTTGTTTTAAATAATAATATTAAACATTAATAAAAAAATATTAGGTGTATTATAAAACGCGAAATAAATGAGATTAAAAAAAATGACGATGAAGTCGGCAATAAGACCAACGATAGAAGCATCGACGCAAGGGGAAGATGTAATGACAACATGTGGTATCATAATCATTGTAAATTTTAATGCTTTATTATAATTAATCTAATTATAAAATTTACTCTGTTTTTATAATTGATTTTAAATAATTAATTAAAAGATTAAAAAAATTGATTTGAATTTTTTTAACCAATAATTAAATATCTAAAAGCTAAAATCGTTAAACGGATTGTAAAGTTTTGTAAGTGTTTTATTGATGTATTTAAGTTTTAGTCGATTAAAAATTACAAGATTATTGCTTTAAAAAATAAAAAAGAAACGTGAAATTTTTTGTCTAACAATACTAAAACTTGGTTATCATTAAGTAGCATTATTTTATTTGAAGATAAACGAGATACATAAAAGAATCATTTATTTCTTTACTCGGCGCATCGCGCGGGCCTATCAAGACCTCGTTTGTATCAATTTTCAGTTTGTGCAACATTTTTAAAAATCTAATCAATAATTACGTATATCCTTTCTATTAACGTATAGATAATAAATCATTTACAGAGATGTATTATATATCCTATCGAATAACACCTTGTTAATTTGTAACTTGATCCAACAACGCTGACATAAATTGAAACATTTAACTTACCTGGTTTTCACTTGGGTGTATATTTCAATGGATCGGTTTAACCACATATCTACTTGGATTTCGGTTTTCAACAAATAGGATCCAATCTATCCATACATTTTTAGGATCCGAACCAGACTAACCAAAATTACAATTCAGTTGGATCGGTATTACAAATTTGGTTCCATTTGTATCTATATATGCTTAAAGGGTCGAGATATTTCACAAAAAAGATTTAACGTGTAATATTAAGATAAAAAGAGGTGTCCAAGTTTATATTTACAAGCTAATCAATCCACCAAAACAATTAATTCACTTCGCTTTGCATTACAAAAATAAAATATTTTGTTGACATCATCATCGGTATTATCTTCGTCAAAAAAGCTCAATATATGTTCATATGCCGCCAACTAAAACAAATATTAATGAAGGAAAAGTCATACATGTGTGTAAGTTCCATCAAGAACCGTTTTTATAACGAACACCGTAAGAATCTATTGGAATATATTTAAATTCATCTATGCAATATTTTGTTTTGTGATTATGCAATATATTTAGAGTGTTTCATGATTTTCAGAGAATTTAGGTCGAAAAATGTGAAATATCGCAAATATATAAAACTACATTTAACGCACTTGCATATTTCACACATTTTTATGTTTTCCTTAAGGCTATGCGTTATACCTTACCTGCAAATCTCCCTTACCCGATGTCATATCAGCGCCACATCATTCTCCCTCCCTTTATCCAATTTACAAGTTTTACCTTACCTTAAAACTCTCCCCATTTTTTTTATTAATATATTAAAAATTATTAAATGGGTTTTGATTGTAATTGGTTGAGAGGGGGTGGGGTGGGGTGGGGAGGAATACTCAAGCGAGTCTAGAGACCCGAAGGAGTTACCCGCTGCCCTTACTCGCCATACACGTTTTGGTGTACCTGCTGCTACCCGAGCTCACCCGATGGCTTCGGGTCGACCACAACGTGTGATCTAATGTTCATTATTATTCGATTGGAACATTGTGAAAACCATGGTTCTAAATAACGTAAGGCGTGGCGTGGCGTGGCGGCGAGGTCAAGCCTCAAGTTATAGGAGCCATGGCGAAGCCTTGGCGTTTTTTAAGGCGTGACTTAAGACGGCGATTTTGTATATATTTTGTAATTATATATATATCAAATTTATCATTATTAATATACTAATTACACAAAGTTACGAAAATGATGAGCAAAATAACATATACAAATTATAAAATACAAATTTATAAAAGTTCTATACACGCAATTGCAAAATGCATAAAAAAAGTTCAAATTTTTTTAAAAAATGATTTTTTTGGCGCCATGTTATAAAAAACTCGCCATTTGGCGCGCAAAGGCGCGCGCCACGCCTAGCACTCACGCCTAGGACCATTTCTTAACGGCGGAGCCACACCTAACGATTTGGCGCCGCCATGGCGAGCCTTTTAGAACCCTGGTGAAAACTCATTAAACACTAATAAAGTTGCATAATAATAAATATATGAATTCATAGATAAAATTGACTATATTACATAAGTTTTCGCAATAAAACTAGTTCTCGACGGAATATTTCCTCCCTAGATATGTAAGAATATAAACCGGTTTTTTTGGTTTATATTATTGTAACCAAAGCCAATCTAAATTTTAAAACTATTATTTAGTTTGGTCCAATAGAAAATCTGAAATATCATAGTCAAATAGTCTAAATCTGAAGTTTTCAGTTGGATAAATTTTTGTTTTATCATATTAGTGAAGGCATAAAGAGATTAAAATGAATAAAATAACTTAGATAAGATAATCTTCTAATTCTAAAATGAATAAAGAGATTAAATAATTGCACTTCAGTCTAGGAATAGACTATATAATATTTAGAAAGTGAAAAAAGGACAATAGCATGAATTACACTCCTAAATACAATTGTACTGATTTGACGAACTTATGATCATATTTTTTTTTGCTGTTTATTAGTGGCTTCTCTTTGACTTTATTTTAAACTGTAAATTATATAGAAATATAATAAACTTTGTCTTATTTATAATCAAGATTTTAAAAAACGTGTTATGGCCGTGTTAATGTGCGAGGCGCGATTATGACATTAAGATATAACTCTTAGTGGTGGGGTTACGCGTGGCATATATAAGACAATGCGGCATAAGACGCTTCTTTACATGCCAAATGACAAGTTTTTTAAGTCGTGTCGCGCAGAAAATAATTTTTTAAAAAAAAATTGACTTTATATATATACAATTTTCGATCGAGTGCATTGAACTTCTATAAATTTGTATTTTGTAATTTGTATATGTTATTTTGCTCCTAATTTGTGCAACTTTGTGTAATTTGTATATTAATAATGATGAACTTGATATAAATATTTATAAAATATATACAAAATTTTTGTCTTAAGTGACACCTTAAGAAACACCATGGCTTCGCCATGATTCCTAAAGTATTAGGTTTGACCTCACCGCCACACCACGCCTTACGTTATTTAGAACCATGGTTATTATTGTACAATAAACCTTTTATTTTGAAAAACAATAAAATCAACTTTTCTATTGTATTCAAGTTATTGTATACCATATGAATTTCGGCAAGGTTTATTGTATACGATGGTAATAAAAAACGAGACATAGAAAATTTTGTTTATATACAATGTAAAAATTATGAAAGTTGATTGTATTGGTTTTAACAAAAAAGAGTTTATTATATACAATAATAACTAAAAAAGTTAATGTATTTTTATACCATTTACACTTTAAAAATGAATAATTACGTATGTCATAATCTAGCTTTTGTTATGTCATCTCACCGTCTTCACTTCCAAAGATTCGAACCTTAAACAACTTAAAAGTTACTTTATTAGAATGTAAATTCGGTTTCATACTACTATTAAGATATGCTCTCTTCGTCTTAAAACTTTTGTTTACGGACAAAAACAAAAAGTTTAAGATAATGCAATTAGTAGATAATTTAATTAGTGAAAATATAATTTTTAATCTTACATTTATACTGTCATTGACTTATAAAAGACGTAATAACTATAAACAAAAGTAAAATAAAAAAAGTAGCAATTAATAACAATTTTTTTAGTTTTCACTGCAACAAGTTAAAAGATACGTCTTTTATATAGTTTTCATTGCAATATTGAGCTATTTAGTAGAGGATAAAAAATTTTGGTGAATCTTGACGTACATCTTTCTTTTTTTATGTTTCTGATTATTGGTTAAACAATAGCAATAGTACTCTGAAAAGCAAGTTCAATTAATTTTTTTTACCCATACTAAATTATTTATGGGTAGTGATATGTATACAACTTTATTGATTAATGATGATTGACTTGTACCATGTATTGTTAGTTGATTGTACATATTATGTATGGACAAATTTTGTTTTTATACAAATCAACTTCCATTATCTATAGCCTAAATTGTTAGAAATTTGGAATTTCGATTATTTGGATTACCGAGAGTCGTGGTGAAAACACTTTCAGATTGAAGTATTTCGATGGTACAATCAAAATCTCAATTGGATAAAACTTGGTATATCTTTGAACAAAGAATTTGGAATTCGTGTGTATGATTTTCTATACCAAAAAACGAAGATGACCAATTTTTTGTGAAAAATACCATTGACAGTTAAGAAACCACCCTAAAACGAGTAAAACCGGGTGGATAAAAAACCGGGTCAATGGATCAAATTTCGGATTTCCAAGCATTTTTTATAAGGTAAAGTTAACCAGGGGTTGTCACCCCTTGGACCCCGGACACCCGTCGTTTAGGGGCTTCACCCCTAAATAACATTTGTACTTTGAATCAATATAATTTTAAACAAGTGTGCACTCCGCACCACCTTTACTTGTTTGATATTTATCAAAATTTAATTGATCAACAAGTTAATCTCATTACACTTAAATAATATTGATAATACAAATTACCAACATAAATCATCTTCTAAACGTAATAAAAGGTATTTTTACAAACAAAAACATGATCTTTTATAATTTCTTCATAAAGTATAACGTTTAAAAAGTTAGATTATAGAGTTATTGTATCTTAAACTCGTGTTAATAGATTGCATCTTTATTATAATTTGAAATTTTGACTAATAATTATGCAATTACTATTCTAGCCTTTTTGTGTGGTAGTTATTTGCCACATTACCTACCACATTTATGCCAACCATGCACCCCTCTTAATAACCCCTTTTTATTGCAAGTTATTAATATATGGTCTTTAGACTTCTTTTCTTGACTTTAATATTTTAAGACAACCACCTTTTAAAAATAATTTGACTTTGTTTTTTTATGAATAAGCCATGCATGTTTGTTTTGTGATAAATAAGCCATACGAAGGTTTTCTTTGAAACTAAAATTCATTCAGCAAAACATGGTTTGCAACTTTGAGTAGAGTAACAAAACAAGGATTGCAAATAGGCATATAAACAAGCTAAGCTACTTGCAAGCTATCCAATTTTATATCGTTAGCAAATGTGTCCGCATCAGAGATGCAAAGAGTTGACTCGTTTAACCAGGGATCATAATAACGACAAACTTGAATAATTTCAAAATTCTTCGATCATGTTTTTAACACTTTCCGAAATTTGTAATTCGACTCCTTGTCTGGATATCACGAATTCAGATGTGGAATGATCCAAGAAATCGTTTTGAATTATAGGTTAATCCAAATCATAAACGCAATATACATTTACTTTGATTTGTGTTCTGATGAGACCAAATTCCGATATAATAACGATACCAATGTCGTTCCTATCTTTTTTGCAGTACCAAAACGAGTATATGTAATGATGATGAAGATGGCGATTGTGGATGGTTACTTTTGACGGAAGAATATCGGCAGGATCCATAATAATGGTCATTAATGACCAATTAATAGGGGTATTTTAGAAAAATCAAGCTCGTTAAATAATAAATCATTCACCTAGGTGCAATTAACAGTTAGATAAATATATAAATGACTAAAATACCTTTATTAATAATCCGTTAGGTTACAAATGGCTCATTTGGTTCTCGCATTAAGAGCGATTCTCAAATGAACTTCTCCATACACACACACACACACACACACACACACACATATATATATATATATATATATATATATCATTTTAATAAAAATTTCAAAATATCACCTGAACCTAAACGAGTCAAGCTTGAGCTAAACATCACAAACAATAAAACAAGCAAACTTGAACTTAAAAAAGCAACACGAACCAATCATTATAAGTACAAGGGTCGAGCTTAGCTCAACTAGCAAGTTGAGAACCCAAAAGGGGTAAGATAAGTGACTAAAATTGAAAACAAAACAACCTTTAAGCCATGTCTGAAAGATTATCAAAGGGGTCCACTCCAAACGATCAAACTCTATATGTTCCAGTCTAGATATAATTATATAATCTTGACTCAAATAAAAGCTAAAGATTGAATAAGAGGAAACGTATTTAAATTTCAATTGTTAGGCTTCTCAAAGGTTAATTGTGGAATAAACGACGAGGACAAAAGATCATTGTTGGGCTAGCGAAGAAACGAAAGGAAGAAAACTGTGATCCCGAAAAAGGTGATTGTTTAGACCGGAGTTATGGTTATAGCCGCCGCCGAAACCACTGGGACGAGGAGCACGCTCGGTGGCAAGGCTAACATGAATGCTTCGATCATTAAGCTCTTATGTTAGCAAGAAAGACCAGACGTGTTAGAAATCGGGTTAGCAATCTCAGGGTTTGTTAATCGAGCCAAGTCGACTAAGTGCCAGGCTATGAAACTAAAAGTTCAAAACTTGACTCGAGCTCGACACACCTTTAATTTCATACTCAAGCTTGATAAACTATTGATACTTTTGAACTCGACGTGCAAGATCATCGGTATAAAAAAACGTAACAAGGGATGATGTGAAACAATACAAGGAAGTCACCCAACTATTTAATTTTTTTCATCAAGGCCACCAAAATGTTGAAACCACTTTACAATCAAACCAAGCACATTTCATATTCGGTAATAACAGAATCCATGGCCATCCATGGCTTTCATAGCCTCGATGGCCGAGTCCTCACTCGTGTAGTTCACAAAACCGAATCCCCTTGACCTCCCAGACTCTCTGTCGGTAATAACTCTTGCTGAATCAAAGGGGGAAACGATAGCTAATCAAATGGTATTTGATAATAACAAGCAACAAACCCGAAAATCGAAAAAGGGGATTACAATCAATCTGCCCTCTGTTACTGTTTAACGCCTCGATTGTTTTTCTATAATAAGTACTTATTCTTACAAATGTCTGCGGGCTCGCAGACATTTCATTAAAAGACCGTTTGTTTAAAATCAGACGTAAGATGCAATAATATCTTATTTGAACTTAAAATCACTTATTTTGATAAGTGGTTTAAAACCACTTATTATCACTTATTCTAAACCCACCGTCGCCGACGCTACCCTCCACCCCCGCCGACCACCAACCGCCACCGCCGCCACCGTCACTACCGCCGACCACCCACCGCTGCCCCGTCACCGCCGCCGCCGCCGCCGCCACTACCGTCACCGCCGCTCCGTCAACGCCGCCACCTTCACCGTTACCGCCGCCGCCACCACCGTTACCGCCGTCGCAACCGTCACTGCCGCCGCCTTCACCGCCGCCGCCCCGTCACCGCCGCCGCCGCTACCGCCGCCACCGCTGCCACCACCGTCGCCGCCGCGACAACCGTCCCCGCCGCGGCAACCGTTACCGCCGCCGGCCTGTCGCCGCCGCCGCAGCCGCCAACGTCGCCGCCGCGGCACCGTCCCCGCCGCAGCAACAGTTCCCGCCACCGCCGCCACCACCGCCGCCGCCACCGTCACCGCCGCTGCCAACACCGCTCCGCCCCGTCACCGCTGCCACCATCCCCGACGCCACCGCCGCCGCCGCCGCCACCGTTACCGCCACCGCTGCCGCCACCGTCACTGGCGTGGCGGTGGCGGGGCGGCGGCGGTGACGGTGGCGGCGGCGGTGACGGTGGCGGCGGCGGTGACGGTGGCTGCGGCGGTAACGGTGGCGGCGGCGGCGGTGGCGGTGGCGGTGGAGGTGGCGGCGGCGATGACGGGGCGGTGGCGGTGACGGTTGCCGCGGCGTTGACGGTGCCGGCGGCGGTTATGGTGGTCTGCGACGGCTGTTGGTGGTGGCGGCGGTGGCGGTGCGGCGGCGGTGACGGTGGCGGCGACGGTGACGGGGCGGTGGCGGTGACGGTGGCGGAGGCGGTGGTAGGCGGTGGCGGTTGGTGGTGATCACCGGCGGTGGTGATGGTGGTGGAGGTGGTGGTTGGTATATATAGTAAATAAGACATTTCGTAAAATTAAAAAAACAAACAGTCTTATCTCGCAGACATTCGCAGACATAAGATATTTTAAACCATATCTTATCCTGCAGACATGGAATAAGACATAAGACATTTATGTCTTCAAAAAACAAACAGCACCTAAATGTTTAAGAAATAAACTTACAATTCAGAAGTCTACATTTGGGGGTGCAAGCAGTTTTACAACTTTTAACAAAACCAACAACAAGCATCCCAGTTTTGTAAATATATAGAGCTGAAAGAATGAATCATCCAGATGGCACATGGATTAATCATCTATATTACAACCATAATCCCTGTTTTCTGGGTCATTCATGTCTAAACATATTCCCATGTGCTTTCAAGGGAGAAACTTAACCATTTGAAGGAGCATTGGATAGCATATAGCCAAAAAAAGTTACTGCATTTTAGATGCTATAACTGGATATAGAATCCCAGCTTATTGATTTAGAAACATGTTAGTCAAGCATCAATAAGAACCCCTATATAATATAACTATATATATATCTTAAACTAAAAAGGCTGGATTCATAAATTCTGAATTCCAATATCAAGATTTGATTGTACTCACCTTTAGTAACATCCCCAAATCCAGTAAATGCTTCATTCAATGAGTGATCATCAGATCATGGGTATGAAAAGAAGACATGCAACATCCATATGTAACACCACTATTCTAAAATAGCTTTTATAAATTCAATTACTACTGATTAGCATTCTAAAATATCAGAGTTTGCGGAAAACTAACTACAACCCTTTAATACTAACAGTTTTACAAAAAGTAGTGTTAAAAGTACTATTTTCAAAAGCTGGGAGCTATCCAACTCTTGCGGAGCACCGGGGCCTTACCCTTGCTGGAAACTGGTTACCTGCATGTACAACATACTAAAACGTAAGCTTTCGCTTAGTGAGCATACTACTGAATAATAAACACATAACATGAGTATCTCTTCTCGGGATGTCTCACATTCCAACTATATCCTGCAAAACAGTCAACTGTTAACTAGTCCCGGGTATGATCACACCTCGCGCGTAACCAAGCCTCTGACGCTTTATTTGTGGGTATAAGGATCTCAATATACCCCTTTCACTATTCTGGATACAAAGTATCTGCTTTTCTTAGTACAAGACTTCTCTAAGCCAGGTACTTTCTGTACTCGAGCACATACATAACACATATCACAAACACATATATCATATTGTTCACTTGGTACATAAATGCATATTACTCATATCAAATACTATAACATAGTGCTACTGAACATCTGAACAGCAGCCTTTAACTTAACATATCAAACATACAATTGATATACTAATCACTTAGTGCACAAACATATACTAATCTGATTAAAGGTAAGTACACTCACCTCCGCAGCAGTTAAGAATTACACTCCTATCAGAAAAGTGTCAACTCTTATTGCCTACAAACAATAAATAATAACCGAATTAACTTCTGAACACTACGTACGAGATGAACACACTACGCACGAAAAGAATCACACTGCGCGTGAAGTGAATCCCACTACGCGCGAAGTGAACTCTCACTACGCATGAAGTGAACTCTCACTACGCATGAAGTGAATCCCACTACGCGCGAAGTGAACTATCACTACGCATGAAGTGAATCCCACTACGCGCGAAGTGAACTATCACTACGCATGAAGTGAATCCCACTACGCGCGAAGTGAACATAAAGATTTCATCTCTTACATTGAGCACTTCGTACGAAATGAAGTCACTACGCACGAAATGGGCTTCATTTCGCACGGCTAAAACTCATCATGTTCTTCCACTCAAATCTTGAACAACTCGAAATTAATGATACCAACAGGTTCTAAAACATAAAGAATTCTTACCTTTTGCTTCTACTTCGCTATAACAAACAAAATCAGCTATCCTCCTCTTGATTTCTTGCTAAGAATCTCAATCTTAGTGGCTATGTGTGTGTGAACGTAAATGAGATTTTGGTTACTGCTTGTTTGACTTCAAATGAGTCAAAGAGACTCATAAGTATCCACTAGTTTAGAGAAATCACAACACAGCCCCTGGACTTCTTTAATTTTCTAACTTGGCAAAACTAACCCCTCAACTTTAGTAAATAAAGATTACACTAAACACATAAAGGCAACTTGCTAAACATATACAATACTTAACACGTCACTTGCTATAAACTCATATTTAAGAATTTACGAACTTTGGGGTGTTACACCATAAGTAATTATAAATCTTATATTCAACATTTTTTCTTTTAACTTTATTAAAAAGTTTGACCATTTCATATATATATATATATATATATATATATATATATATATATATATATATATATTTTTATATATATATATATATATATATTTATATATATATATATATAATCAGGATCAAATAAAAAGAGTTTTAGGGTAAAAAGTGTAAGGAGAAACCTGGTGTTGACACATGGCAATTACAGTCAAGGGGTAATTTAGGAAAATAAAAAAACTCTCTTTTTTCTCTCTCCCACGTTTCTATCTATTTCTAATATCAAAATAATTAAATAACCCTAATCCTCTCTATTCACCTGCGTAGAGCCGCCTCTTCCAAACCCACACCAAACCATCGCAGATGCACGAACCGTCACCGCTGGCCGACGTTTGCTCTTAATCAACTGTGGTTTCATCACCGCTTATTTCTCCTACGCCGCCGCTGGTGTACATACGCCGCCGCTTGTTATTTCTCCTTCGCCGTCGCCGGGTGTTTCTCATACGCCGCCGCTGGTTATTTCTTCTTCGCCGTCGCCGGGTGTTTCTCATACGCTGCCGCTGGTTATTTCTTCGCCGTCGCTGGGTGTTTCTCATACGCCGCCGCTGGTTGTTTCTCCTACACCAAGGTACCGCACACAGACCATCACCGTGGATTGCTTCTTTTCCGCCGCCTAGTTGCTTCTTGCCGCCGCCTAGGGTTCAGATTCAGATCTGCCATCGCCGCTCCGATCACCCAAAACAGAAATTGAAGTAGCACTGGGTAACCTCTGTTATTACCGAAGGTGATTACAGATTATGATTCTCATTTGTTTGTAATCGAGATGCACAGTCGTCATCAAATGTATTTCATTCTTGAACATGGAAACCAATCAATGTTTGTTCTTGATTCACCTCATTTTTAATGAATTTAATTCATCAAAATTGATTTTTATGATTCTTGTTTGTGTATCAGATTACTTGGTAGTTAATGTGCATCTGTTTGTTAACAGTTTGATTGATGAATCAATTATCAATAATCTGTGCATCTATAATCTGATGATTTCTTGGTGAGCATTTTTTTATATTGTTTATCAATATTTGATTGTTCGATGCAAGTGTTTGTTTACCATCTGTTTTTGTGTTCATCTGTTTTTGTGTTCATCAAACCTGTGTATGAATTTATATTTTGTGTGGTGCATCAAAATAATTCTGGAGAAAATTTTAAAATGGGTGCCTAAATATCAGGAAGTCAAATTTTTAAAAGGTCAATTATGCCCTTTTGTGTATTTTTTTATAATTAATAGAAAAAAGAAAAAGCCATTTTTATAGGAGTTGTTATAGGAAATTGAATGACTGAGATTTCTCCTTACTTTTTGTACCTTAATTCTCTTTTTACAATATCTCTACCCTATATATATATAGGGGAAGGTTCAAATGAGAATGAGAAATTAATTGAGAATGCGAGACTATATCTTAGCCATTGATTTTGCAAGTGAATTAATGGATGGAAAGCGTGGGGAATCGAGTGCGGCGGGGTGCATGTGAGGAATTCAAGGGTGGGCAATGACATTGAAGGACGGGGAATTGGACGGCTAGGATTGAGTCTCCCATTTTCAATTAATTTAAGGTTATCATTTGAACCTCCCACTATATATATATATATATATATATATATATATATATATATATATATATATATATATATATATATATATATATATATTATATTATATTATATATGGGTATGGTTAAACAAAGAACCTACCTTAAACATAGAACCTAAAGAATCTTCTCTGGTGATGACACGTAGCACATAGTTTAGGGGCAAAAAAGGAAAATTAAAAAAAAAATCATCGTCACAGCACCCTCCCAGCCTCCCCCAAAATTAAAAAAAAAACCCCCACTTACATTAAATTATCATAATTTGTTCGTTTTTAAGAATTTTAACAAAAAATTTATACCGTTAGTTTCAGTTTTTCGTCCTCTTTCGAACAAGACCGGACTTGATATATTTCTGAAATTTTTTTTTAAATGCAAAGTTTGCATTTTGAGCTGCTTTTATTCAAGCCCAAAATGCAAAATTCTTAGATGCTTGATTCATTCAAGCCTAAATGCAAAATGCAAAATCCGTAATTTGCATTTTGAGCTGGGTAATTCAAATAATGCAGAATGAAGAATGCAGAATGCAAAAAACATGCAGAATGAATGAATGCAAAATGCAAAACACATGCAGAATGCCGAAATGCAAAAAACATAAAGAATACAAAATACAAAAAATATGCAGAATGAAGAATGAATAATGCAGAAAGCAAAAAACATGCAGAATGCAAAAAAAAATGCAGAATGCAGAATGCAAAAAATATGCAGAATGCAGAATGTAAATCCGTATAAACATGAAAAATGCAAAAAACGAAAAACGCAAAATTTATGATCTGAGACGAACCATTAGCGACGACTGCAAGGTCATTAGCGACGACTTTGCTTATTTGCGACGACAGATTTAACTTCATTGTCGCTAATTTCTAATCTGAGACGAACCTTTTGCGACGACATTCAGCTCATTAGCGACTACATTCAACTCATTAGCGACGACATTCGGCTCTTAGCGACGAACTGCCAAAATGCAAAAAAAAGGGTGTTTTACCTGTACAGTTGCCAAAATGCAAAAAAAAAAATTCATTTTCAAAATTTTTTTAGAAAAGTATAGGAAGAGTGATCTTGTTTGAAAGAGGATTAATAAACTAAAAGAATTGTATAATTTTTTTGATTAAATTCACAAAACTTAAAAAGTTATGGCAATTTAAAGTTTTTGGGGTTTTTTTTTTTTAAATTGTGGGTGTTGGGGGGATAATTACATTTTTGCCCTATTCTTCCTAAATTAATACATAATAAATACAGTTTTGACATCGATCAATCTAATCCATTGATATTGATGATCTAAATGTCCAGATTGGTTCTTTAGGTTCTTTGTTTAACACATGGTTCTTTATTGATCCAATTTCATATATATATATATATATATATATATATATATATATATATATATATATATATATATATATATATATATATATATATATATACGTGTATGTGTGTATATACACACACAGTCACACAGACAAACACACATATGAACAAAAGTGAGTCATAGAATGTGTAGACGTAGAAGAAGAACATACCCCCAACAAAAAGCTTGGAAGACATGCATCGAATAGCATTGAACATCGACGGTCCTGTTAATTTTCCATTTAATACACTGTTACGGGAAACAATTTGTTTCATGAGACTTCAAATTTTGTTGTGGAAAGCCATTTTAATTGTTCAAGGTCTAACAAGTAAGAACCTGAACATAAAAAACTATTTACCAAAATTTTTTCAGAACACTAAATAATAGTAGAAGAGTGTCACAACCATTATACTCTCAAACACAAGAAATCACAAATCATTGTAGCCTCCTAAAAATCAGTTGCAACATTCATTTACTCTAAGATCCAACCTGTGAACATTTTTCTCAGCTATATGCTACAGTTCTTTATATTATAATCAACTTGACAGAGATCAATAGTGTTAATTACATCAAAATGTAACTTAAGTAGCTCGCACACACAAGACAAACAGATACAAATCACATAATTGGCAACACCGAAGTAGATTATGATATATGCTCAACAGAAACAAAACAAAACAAAAGAAAAAATCAAACTTTTATAAATATGTGTACGGAAAACTAATTTAGCTATGATGAAACAGATACTTGATTAACCTATTATGCACAATAATTTGTACATTTTATGTACATGATTACGTGTTGTACTTCTGTTGCTGGGAATTTGTAGGGTTTAAGGAAATAGCGGCTAGGGTTTATGACACTAGTGAGATTTGACTAAAACGTATCTGTGCTTTTTTATAGAACGAAAGTTTGTGTGCATGGCATCGTTGATTCCTTCGACATATGAGGTGCTTATGTAATCATAAACATTACTAACTTGTTTTTGAGGTTTTTTTTAATTACAAAAAGAAAAGTAGAATAGTTGTCATATCGAATTTTATTTATGTTGTGTTTCCAATATACATTAAGGAAAAAAAGGAAAATTAACAAGAGAAAAAAGGGTGCTACTATTTGGTTTTTCTCCTCTCGTATATTTCACACACCAAATCAATTAATTACACATTTCAAGGTATGTCCCATCAATTGGGGGTCAAATAGACTATCAAAGGGGGCTATATAGAATGACCCTAAGAAAAAAACATAATAATTTTGATTTTTCGTGTTTTCGAGTTGCAAATAAATGAAAAGAAGTTGGAAATAAAACTAATAAGTTATGTTCCAGAGTTGAAGAAAGATAAAAGAAAAAAATGGTCATTTTATAATAATAGCGTTATTTTCCAAATCTGTGTATTGTAATTAAGAGAAATTCTGTCACTGACGAAAGAACATAAAAATTTTCTTTTCGTTCTTCCAATTCCTCTCACTTTTGAGAGAAAAGTTTAGGAGATAAAGTTAATCAAATTTTCCTTTAAAATCATTTCCCTCATCTCTCTAAAATAACCCGGGAACACGAAACTTTTTATATTCTTTTAGATCTCTTGCATTCTCTCCGAAATATAACTCGGGAACGCAACGTTAACAAAGGATGGGACGAGAATGAGAGGGGGTTTAGGCTTATTTTGTCTAAATTCTTAATCTCTAAAAAACGAGAGGATCTAGAAGGAAAAGTTTTTCTTTCCTTCATTTTTCTTTCTTTTCCTCTCCTTCTTGAACTCGATAACACACCTTTTATTTAAAGTGTTTGTAAGTGTGAAAAGATTTGATATTTACGTCGTTATAAACATATATCTTATCCCCGTATTATTTTAATTAAATATAAAACATTCAAACCTGCCATATATCTCTTGGTTTCTCTTTTAAGTATCGCTATCTCAATTACAACGGATGTGTTATGCAAAGTTTCATATGGGGAACCACACATCCTAATAAGTATGTAATACGTGTAGATATACTATGTATTTTATATATATAATCTCATTATGTTGAGTTTGAAATTAAATACTAAGAGAGGAAGACAAAAAAAAAGAAGGTTGTTATAGGCCGTTCATAGAATTCGTTTGAGGCCTAGAAAAGGACAAGAGAATATAAAGTAATTGCATTCAAATTTCAAGGGGCCTAAGATGGTTGCTCAATTTTGGAAACGAAAAGACAACTCGATAATCAAACAACCGAAAGCCCAACACGTTTCAGTGTTTTAGAAAAAGAACAAGGAATCGTTTAAGGGACTGAGAATCAATGTCTGCAATTGTTTGGAAGAATAGAACTCGACAATCATTATCAGATGATCGAAAGCCAAAAATCACATAAAATTGTTTGGGAGGAAGAAATGAATTCAGTAAATCGGTAATCACAATCATGTATTGAGATTTTATGGATTAAGGATAAAACGAAATTGAATACTTTAGAGTTCAGGATTTCATGATCCAATACATCAAAACTTAAATATTTTATCAAATTCGAAGGCTCTTAGTTACGAGGACAGACTTGAACACTTGACCAACACATCTACTTGATTAGTTTCTAATTAGAAAAACATAAACTAAAAACCGAATGCAAATTTTAAACGGGGGAATCCTTCTATCCTTTAAAACAAATGTAAACATTATTTTAATCTTTTCTTTTTTTGTTTAGGATGTATTTGACAAAACTAGTTGAAACTGGATATGGGATTGTGACCGAAGTTGAGAGATTCTACGATCCATAGTCAACTTTAAAGTAGTTTTTTATAGGGATTATGAGGAATTATATTTTTATAATCCCTTAAAACACACAAATGAGACTTATAGTTTGAGGTTATAAAAACTAGATCTCAAGCCTAATAATCTCTCATAATCTTGTTACTCACCACACCCTTAGGGTGTTTGGTAGAGAGAAAAAAATGGGGGATAACTGGTTTCTCTTGTTTGAAATAAATGGTTATGGTTTTGGGAGGAGAATTGATTTCTCCACCCATTTTCATTTTTCTCCTTCCTTTGTATTTTCATTTCTCTTCAGATTGTGGAAAAATGGAGAAAAATGATAGCCAATGTTTAGTTGTTTACTCATCATTGTCAACGTCCGGTTCCACTGTGTTTTTGGCGTTCCTCTCATCATCGTAGACGCCGGTGAGGCGGACAACACCGCAACCGCCGTCCGGCGACCTCAACCACCATTTCTCTGTTTTATTTCTTTGATGTATCTAAACAAGGAAATCAATTCTAATTCTCCACATATTTTCATTTCTCCCCTATTTCCATTTCCATTTCTCCCCATTTCTTTTATAAATGCTCAAATCTCAATTCCTTAATTTTTTGTTGGTGTTTTTGTCCTTCTCCATTAACCTATCTGGTAACGGATTGGTTTTGCATATAAGCCCGTTACCAAATTGTTTACTATAATTGGTTAACTAATATGTGTACAGTAATTAGTAATTGTTTAGTTGGTGATTGGTTAATTGGGTATTTGTTAACTAATTGATATTTGCACTACTACATATTAGTTTGATTACTTGGTAACTATTAGATTTCAATTCTATAGCGCTTTTTACTAATTTCAAGTGGTTGGTAATTGGTATTTGCACTTAGTTTGTTTAGTAGTTTTTTTGTTTTAAACAATATTTTACATAAAAAAACTGTTATCCGAAACTCAAAAAAGAAAACAAAGAAAAAGAGCTTGAAAACTTAAATTGATATGAATGATAGTCAATGTATAAATTTTTAAACAAAGCAGAATATTATAATATTTTAAACAAGAATGATTAAACATAGAAAAAAATAACTGAAACTAAATAGCAGCTTACCTTGCTATGGTGAGTTATAGAATAATTGAGCGAAGCTACCTACTCTAATCTATTTTTCAGATACGTAGACCGTACGTTTCTTACTCGATTTTTATATGTTTAAACTGTTTTATACAATGTAACGATACATTTCTAGTTATGCCTTGAGAAAAATTTTAGATGACGCGGAGAACATGTCAAGCATCGTGTTCTTTCCTCATTATATAAACGATTAGAGTTTTCAAGTGAATAGTAATCATAGTATTTTTCACCATCGAAGGTTTGTGTTAATAAGTGTTTTTTATTTTTAATTTATTTTTGGAATTTATATATATGTTTTCAAGATTAGTGGAAGTTTGAAACCAGAGAGTTGGTTGTGTTAGTTTGAATTATAAAGCAGATACGGCGGTGGTGGTTTGAGCTAGAGAATCGGCGTGGCAATTTGAAAGTAAAGCAGATACGGCGGTGGTGGTTTGAACCATACGGAGGGTAGCGGGGGCCACGATTGTTGTTTGAACCATAAATAAGTTATAGCTACTTTTTTACTTTTATTATTATGTGAACCTTGCATTTTATCACTTTATGCCCCTTTTAAAGTTTTACCCATACAAAGAAATAGCCACGTCTGTAGCTTCATATAAGGAGAGATAGAAATCTAGTGAGATGGAAAAAACGAACTATTTTGGATCCTTCATTATCTTTCTTTAAAAACATAAAGAATAAAAAATGGTGTAAGGCGGAGGTAAGTGATCTGCATATAATGACATGTTTCATAAAATTAGTTGTATATTTAATCTTTAATATATATTAAAAGAACAAGCTTACAACATCATCAAAATATTTTTGAAATATTTTTTTACCAATTAGAATCCTCTATTTCAAAATGACTTCAAATTATTCATGGAATTTTCCCCATTAATCATCCACCGTTTAATTTTCTAAAATAGATAACAACTATCAACGCAAAGTTGCGAGTATATCAATTTTATTTCGTCATTTTCCGACTTTCATTATTGTTTCTTGATTTGTTAATGATATGTAAATTTATAATATGTTTAGAATTTCACACCATAAATATTCAAAATTTATATTAATAATTTTCGTATTTGTACATAAAGTATTAAACTAGTTTATTATCAAATAAATAAGTAAATCAGATATAATGACCACTTATATAAAGTTATATAAGTTCACTTGATAACTTATATAAAACTAGTATCGTACCCGCGCAATGCTGCGACAACGAATAGTTTTTGTTTTGCAACATGTTATTTTCTTGAATGAGTAATGATATGTTATTTGCTAATGTCACAAAAAAGTTTTCCAACATATTCATTTTAAAAATTTTATTTTATATACATCAACTATTTTAATAGTTTAAAAAAATTTTCTAATACACATTAAAATAAGTAAAAATATTTATATTTATGAAATAAGAAGAGATAAGTTAATAATATTATAAAAATTGTGTTGATATGAGTGGATAATTGTGTTTGTGTGAGAGTATATTTTAAATGAATAAAAAATTAAAGTAATTAAGGGAGTATGAAATAGTTAAATATTAAGTGGATGAGATTAGTTTAAATAGAATGAAAGGTCAAGATGTGTTTTAATTGAATTTTAAAAAATCTTAAAATTAAAAAGAAGAAAGTATTAAATAATTTATATATTAGTATATATGTATAGAGAAATTGGATCAATAAAGAACCATGTGTTAAACAAAGAACCTAAAGAACTAATCTGGACCTTTGGATCATCAAAATCAATGGATGAGATTGATCGATCGCAAAACTGTAATTATTATGTATTAATTTAGGAAGAATAGGGCAAAAATGTAATTATCACCCACCCCAAACCCACGAATTTAAAAAAAATCACAAAAAACTTTAAATTGCCATAACTTTTTAAGTTTTCTGAATTTAATCAAAAAAATTATACAATTCTTTTAGTTTTTTAATCCTCTTTCAAAAAACTTAAAAAGTTTATACGGATTTACATTCTACATTCTGCATGTTTTTTGCATTCTCCATTCTACATGTTTTTTGCATTCTACATATTTTTTGCTTTCTACATTCTTCATTCTGCATGTGTTTTGCATTTTGAATTCTTCATATTTTTTGCATTTCTGCATTCTGCATGTTTTTTGCATTTTGCATTCTGCATGTTTTTTGCATTCTGCATTTCTTCATTCTGCATGTTTTTTGCATTTTGCATTCTGCATGTTTTTTGCATTCTGCATTCTTCATTCTGCATGATTTTTTGCATTTTGCATTTAATATGAACATAACTCTAAATGCAAATTTTGTATTTTGAAAAAAAAGTTTCTGAAATATATCAAGCCCGGTCTTGTTTGAAAGAGGACGAAAAACTGAATCTAACGGTATATTTTTTTTGTTAAAATTGTTAAAAACGAACGAGTTATGATCATTTAAAGTAAATGAGGGTTTTTTTTAAAATGCCCAGGTCGCTGGGGAAGAACGTATATATATATATATATTTTCAATTTTCCATTTTTGCCCCGAAACAATATACCACGTGTCATCACCAGGGGGTTCTTTAGGTTCTATATTTTAGAGAGGTTCTTTGTTTAACCATACCATATATATATATATATATATATATATATATATATATATATATATATATAGTCATATCTTACTATTCTAATAAAAGACTAAATATTTGCCACGTGTCATCATTATAAAGCCTACAATTTTCCACGTGACAGACTCCTGTATTAAGAAAATTTGTTTTCCCGCCCATCTAATCCCCCAGGATAATTTGTTTTCCAGCCCACCCAAGAGGTATCTTCCAATTTTTATATTCCATTTTATTTTTCATCTCATTTATATCTTAAGAAATTTTAAAGTGTTTTTATAAAATTTTAGAATTTATATATTTTTTTAAACCAACCCGTATAATATACGAGTTTTAACCTAGTAGATAATATACATATAAAATTTATAATATTTTGGTCGGTTAGTCCGCGTACAGAACTTAAACCCTAATCGAGGGTATTACCTGAGCGGTTCCATATTTCTAGTCGCTACACTCCCTCCGGCTGCCCACCGTGCTCTCGTCAGGATTAACCGGTTCTCCTCCTCTGTGTCTCCTCCTTTTCCGACGTCCTGAACGAACCAGCCAATCCCAAACGCAGCCGCCGTCTCAGTAGCGACGGCAGACGACGAGCGACGGCAGAAGCCTCCGGCGACCGAGACTCGACTTCTCCTTCTCCATCTCTCTGTCAACCACTCGATTGGGGCAACTTCAAACTTGAAATTTTGGTGATTTGCATATTATCTCATCTCCTTCACAGTAAGTTTAAACTTTAAAATACCCTCTTGATTAGCATTTGTGATTAAGTTTGATGTTGATATATCCCCATTAGCATTCTTCATTTGTTCATATATGATTTTGACTGTTTACACTTTACAGTCAGATAGTCTTGTTAGTTGTTTTGTTGTATGAATTTGTGTTGACTGTATATATTTCTGTAATTTTTGTTGTATGAATCTGTGATTTTTGTTGTATGATTTTGCTGTTGACAGTTTATAATTCTTGTATTGTTGTATGAATTTGTGGACAATTATTGGGTATGTATGCTGCGATTTTTGTTGTTTTAAAATGAAATTTACTTGTTGAAATTTCGGATATTTCGGACTATCCGATATCCGTATCCGAAATATCAGATACGGATATCGGATAGCGAAATGCACCATCCGAAAAATTCGTATATCCGAAAATGAACACCATGTAGTTAGGAATACGGAGTAGATATCTGGAGCAAATTGAGTTAAACGGCTTGAAGTATAATTTGAAGCTATTGCACGCAGCTGAGTTTTGAGTTTTTGAAGTTAAGTTTGAAGTAGATGAATGAATCAGACTGTAGGGTTGAATCTGTAGTTGTTTCTTAAAGAATCCCAAGCTCATAAAACGTTGTGCATTCTTGTTGGTGACAGATTTTGTTTAAGATATGGCGACACAAGCTCACGCTCAGGCGGTTAAGTCCTTAAACAAGGGAGCTGGAAAAAGACGCTTTGTGGTACGCTATATCTCTCAAGCTTTAAATATCTGTAATAACGCTACACTAGTTATCGAGTATTACAGTATAAACATACTAAACATATTGTTAAACAAATCCGGAAAGTACGATGATTCACTCATTAAGAATGACAGTTGGCTCAAATCATGGCAAAAAGAGGGAATACTATTCTGGTATATACTATAAGCGGGCTAAACGCTGATGATGCTTTTGACACTGAATATATCTTTGATTGCAGTTCAAGACATTCTCTCAGCGAATTGAAGAAATTGATGTTGATGTTTTTCGAAGTCTTGATCCTCTCAAGCCAGAACCCTCCGAAGGCTCATCTTTTTTTCGCGATTGCCTTGTTGAATGGAGGGTATGTACACCTCTACTCTATTTTTATAGGCCAACCGTGATATGACTGGCCTTCACTAAGTTTGTTTGCATTTTTTGACACTTACAAATGAAACCCTAAAAAATTTAGAACAGAGGGTACCCCATGTTTTCGTAGGTTTCCTTTAGAGAAAATTGTTAGGGTATTCTTTGCTGATATGTTTAGTGACTTTATGTGTTCAAGGTTCTCCATTTTCATAACTTTTTTCAGGCTCTTTTTTGTAGATTCTGTTATTTGACCAGGTATTCGGTAGATTTTCAAGGCAGTTAATTACGTTAGAAATTTTTTTCTTGACTAAACTTTGTTCAAAGCAAAGCCATTCATGAACATGATGTTCATATCACAATATGTGTTATCATGCTAGCCCAAGCGGGATGTTACTTACCTCCAAGGTTCTTAATTTGGCTGGCCTTCTGTCTGCTTCTTCCACATCCTGTGCTTAGACACACTCTATTGATTATACACCAGCTGTTCTGTATTGAGTTGATAATCAGAATCTGGATTCTACCTGTTTACAAAGATCACTTAACTTAATTTGGTTGTCATAATCAGTTAATTTTTCATCTTTTGTGCAATCTGTGGTCTCTCAACGTGATTAAGAATTTTTGATAGTTTTTTTTAAACCTCTCACCCGGAACAGAAGATGAAGTCTGCACAATTATTGTAAAGTTATTATTACTCTGGTAGTAGTTCACCAGGCTCTCTTCTATTAAGCTCCTAGCGGCTGCTTTGAATTCTCAAATGTTTGTAAGGATTCACTTTGCCTCTATGATCATGATGGCCAAGTACAATAATTCGGGTATTATATTACAAGGAATCAAATTTATTAGCCCCAATTGTATTCCATTCTTGAAGTTCTATTCCACCTGAAAATTTAATAGCAAGAGACATTTTTTATTGTTTATTAATGTTTTGCCTTTCATCCACATGTGTAGGAACTTAACACAGCTGAGGATTTTATATCATTTTATGAAGAAATGTTGCCATTGGTACAAACATTACCACAGATTATCTTACAGAAGGAGTTTATTCTTTCAGAACTTCTTTCTAGGTTGGATATTAAAGGGAGACTATCACTTGAACCTATTCTCAGGTTTCGCCTCATATTATTTTTTTTTATTCTTTTTACATCTCTGTTTTTTACAAGTTCTTGTATCTCTTGCTGTTAAATTGAAAATTCTTATATTGCTGCAAATGGCTTGCTGGGTAAACATGAATTTTACTTTAGCAGCAACATTGAAAATCCTGCATTGCTGAAACCAATCTCTACTTGGTGGCTGCGCTAGAATTTTTTTTCATGCATAGCACTTCTCTGGATTATTGCTAAGGGATTCGAAGAGTGAAGCCTTGAGGAAAAAAAATGATTTTTTATCAACTACTTTGTGATTAGAGTTTACATGTTATTGCCATGTAAGGTCTTGTTGAAGGCATATATCCCAATCAGTGTTGTAATACACGGATTCCTCGGCCGAGTAATCGCCAACTACATATGAATTGCTTGGTTACCGAGGTGAGTAACTTGGTCCAAATAGGTGTGACTTGGTTTTCACCGGAGGTGTTATGATGTTATTTCTGTCATTGTCGGAGGTGAAGATGAGGGGGAGTGAAGATGAACATACGAAATTGGATGTGAACAGAGAAAAAGACGGAATAGAGAGAAAGCAGGAGAGGAAGACGGGAAAAGAATCAGTGTTACGTTAAATGGGTGGGTGGCTCTTAAATATAGGGTTTTTCTAAAGTGAAATGGGCGGCTCTTCAAATTTACAATGAAATGGAACCTAAAGTTTCAATATTAACTCTCATTTTACTCTAAACTTTCATATTTACCCTCGTTTTATTCTAAATTAGTTTAGCTTTAATAGTTAAAGGTGTTAAACTAATTTAATATACGTTAATTTAGAATATTCCTCAAAATTTCCAATCCGAGTACTCACCAAGTACTCCCCTCTTAGGCTGAGTACTCGCTACTCCCCACTGATCGCCTGGCTGCCCCCTAGCAAGTTCTACAACACTGATCCTGATTAATACCATGGGCTGTCTTTTTTTTAATGATTGGTAGAAATGGATGACACACTGTTGTGATATGATAGTAAAAGACGCAAAAGTATGCATGTTGATATATGTCATGTTCTCATGGAGCGTATGGGAATAATACTTGCTTAAGTTGTAATTTTCTTTATCTTGGTGGTGGACAACAAGCTGTTTCTTGTTGTAAAAACATTGATTGAATTTACAATATGTTCTTTTTTTCATTACTATCCAGCTCCTCTTCTTGTGCAAATAGCTTACCTCTGGTTATCTTAAATGTTTTTATGCAGGTTAATAGCAGCGTTATCTAGAGATCTCTTGGACGACTTTATTCCGTGAGTCATTTTCTTATATCTTTGTCTGTCTGTTGCTGATAATCTTCCTTTATCTTGCTTTTTGTGACAACTAACTAATTTATTGAAATTCTGCCTTGGTTTACATCTATATTTTGCTCTCATGTGTTGAACTGCTACAGATTTCTGCAGAAAGTTGCAGACTCCATGGTTTTGCTTCTCAGTAGTGGTGCTGATAGGGAGTCAGAAATAGTTGAGCAGGTCAAAGTGACAAAGCTGTTATTTATGGGTGATTCCAGTTTCATACTCACATACATTATAATAAAGAAATTGATTTTTTTGACATGTGTGCAGATATTTACATCATGGTCATGCATTATGATGTATTTACAAAAATACTTAACAAAAGACGTTGTCAATATCCTCGAGTAAGTAACATTTGCTGCTTTATCTAGTAAATGTTAATTTTCATTGTTTACATATTCTTCTTCCCCCCTAAACTTGTACAGATGCCTGTATTCAGCATTTAATGAAGAAAATTTCCTAACATTATTGCTCATCTCTATTTGTATCTCCTAGAATTACAAAAAAGTTAAGGTTCTATCCGAAATATTACATCCAAGAATTTATGGCTGAGTCCGTGTCCTTCTTGTTGAGGAATGCACCTGTTGACCAGATTAACAAAGGTAGGACATTATATATGCGTGTGTATTGTACGCACACACACGCACACACTAAATGTTAAACGCACTAGATTCATTACAAATTGTTGTCAACACCTTTAGTAACTTGTGAGATTAAAAATTTACAGGTGTGAGAAAAGTAATGTTGGAAGTGGTTGCAAAGCCTTTGGAAACTAGAAAATCTGGAGTTAGCGCTTTGTTATTTTATGTTATGAAAGGATTTTCGTCAAAGTTGCATTCAAGGGCCGAGCAAGTGCTGCAACTATTACTCCACAGTGAAGTTATTGGAATTGGTGACATAGACCCTCAAGGCAATTTTTTATTTCCAGTTTTACGGTTTTACCATCTAAAATTACATTTTTATTGTGGGTCACTATTGAAATTTATGTTGTTTTGTATTATTAATGTCTGCATTTGTTTTGTATAGGCTTGAGTCCAGTTGTTGAGGTTGTGATTACTGTCTTTCAGCGGTTATGTGAAGACCTGCGGCCCTCAGAGTTGAAATTGCTGTTACAACGTGAATTAGAGGAAATACATGACTGTATTTCTAATGGAAACTCGCTCCATCTCAGTCATCTTCTGTCCCTATTTATTTCCAGCATGCAAATTGATACTGTGCACAAAATTATAGGTAAATCAGTCTCCTTTTTGTTTATGCTTCTTTATTGTGTTTATCTGACTATCTAAGCAACGTTCGTATGGATTTTACTGCGGCAGACTTTGAACCAGTGCTTGACTTAGTTAAATTGCTTATCGGGAGTTTTATCATGCCCTCCAGCATGCTGAAGGCGGAGGACCAATCGTCTGAAGTTATTGAGAGAATTCTGCAACTGATGCTTTGTATTCTTGACGGTCTCACTAGTGGTAGTCATGTTGGAGCTCTTACTGAATTGTCGGTTTCATGGGCTCCTATATTTGAGATGAGGAACAAGAGGTATCTGGTGTTGTTGATTGTAATAGACAAATTGGTAGTATTCTTTTACTGGTTTTGTTGTAACTTGACATTTTCTGGTTACAGTTTTATGAATTTCATTAAGGAGCTTCTATTGAAGGACACATTCATAGTCCAGACTTTCAGAACTAGTATTGTAAGGTAAGATTGACATTGTTCAATAGGTGGCCAAATGGGCAGGTAATGTGTATCAGGATATTTTGTGTGGTTTGAGTTAGGTTTGGTTAACCCAACACACTTTCTCTTCAGAGTTTTTTAGCTTTCTTTAAATATGATTACAAAGCACTATTAGCTCAATAACAATCAAATCTTTTTGTTGAATAAATGATTTAGGAAGTTTAATGCATTAACATGACATTTTGGCTGACTTTCAATGCTTTCTGACTCATTTGACTTCTGGTTTTTTAAGCTAACTTCTTGATTATTCACGTTTAACCTGTTAGAGTTGAACATTACCTGAATTGACCCATTCAAAGTAGTTGGGTCAAAGTTGCTACCTCTGCTTGCTTTGTTCTGTTATATAAATGGACACCGGGTCACGGGTTATTATTTTACCTTGCTTGGTTATTTAAAATACAATTGTTTTTCAGTGCATTGACTGATTTAATCACGACTTTGGAGGAGGAAGTTATATACCTGCTAATCATGTTCTTCGAGAAACTACAATCTTCACAAATTTGTCTATTGGAAGAGAAATCCAAACAGGGGATTTTAAGAGTTTGTATTTTTCTTAAGGAAAATATTGCTTGCTGGACCGAGAAGATTAATGATGCTTTACATAAAGATTCATCATGTGTGGAGTTTAGGGCTACAGATATAGCTTGGATTTGGGGAATTATCAGCTGCTATGCTTATATGATAGACTTTCAAGCTAATCCTTCATTAGTTATGGACTTTGTGGAAGCTCTTGATCGCCTTTTAATGAGCAGCTCTGGTATGAGTATAATTGAGCCCATCTTTTGTAAATCACAAATTTATGAACGTGTGGACAAGTTCTTCATATGTAGTTGATGACTCATGTCATGATTTTTTCAGAAACAATTGCAACATTGCCTAGAAGGATTTGGGAAAGCCTTATCGGAGCTGGTTTAGTTTCCTATCAGAAATTGAGCGTCAATGAGATATCTTGGACCGAGGAACTACCAGTGGATAGATTTTTGTATTTTGCTAAACAATACAAATCTTCTGTGTATATATTATCTGCAGTTGCCGACTTCTTGGATTTGTTAAGCGTGTATGTTGATCTTATTCTGTAGTCGTTTACCCTTTCCAACTTCACGTCTTGTGAACGTATTTGCTCTACTTTTACTTTGTTTGATTGGTTAATGCAGTTCTACTACTCAAGCTGGCAGCACTCGTAAGAAGCATCATCTAGAGTTAGAAGCGGGAAAAACAGCTGATGCATTTGGTGTATTTTCTGAAAACTTATGCCACTCTGACAAACGAATCCGTCTTCTCACCCTAAAAATCTTATGCCGCTATGAATCTTTAAATTCTGAGAATTCAAGTAATCAACCGTCAGAAGATGGTATGATAATTGATGATCACAGCGATAATGTATGTACCGTTCTTTATTTTATTATTATTATTATTATTATTATTATTATTATTATTATTATTATTATTTTTGCTTCTGCCTTAATATAATAATAAATTTAAATTCAGCTTAAATCTTGTTTATAAATTATAATCTCCTTCTATTTCAGGTACTCCATTCACTGCTTGCCATTGAAGCAACCTCTCTTTCAATAGCTACAAGTAGAAAAGTTGTTCTTTTGATATCTCGGATACAGATGGACCTCAATGTTGGAAGGATACATGCGTCTTATATACCCCTTGTTTTAAATGCCATTATTGGCATATTTCACAATCGGTTTAATCATTTATGGAATCCAGCTATGGAATGCTTTGCCATCTTGGTTAGCCGCTATCATGAACTGGCGTGGGAAATATGCATGAAGTTTCTAGACAAATGCGTGTCTAACTTCATATCACATCAAGAACATCCTGATCAAGGCAACAGTGAATTACATGACAGTAATGATGGTATGTTATTAACTTACTATGTTCCATCTAAAACAATGCCATGCTTGCAGTTTCTTTTACACGCTGGCATCTCATAAATTTGTTTGATTATATTAAAGGTTAAACAAATTGTATGACGTTGCGTATATTGGTTTCAGATCTTCTCAGTTGTTTTAACAAGTTTGTTGGTCCTTCCTATGATGACGTTCCATCCCCAACTGTATTATCATTGTTGATCAAGTCCTTACAAAAAGTATCAGCTTTTGCGGAATCGAGGTCTCGGCAAATTGTGCCTTTGTTTTTGAAGTTTTTGGGCTATGAGGTTGCTGATCTTTCGAGGTAATTATCCTAGCTTTACTACTTTAATAGAAGTTCACAACTCTTTACTTGTTTTTGACATTATATCCCGACGCTCCCTATTTTACAACGTCGCAGTGTGAGATCCTATAATTTGCAAGTTTCTAAAGGAAAGGATTGGAAGGGTGTTCTTGAAGATTGGTTAAACTTACTAAAGTTGATGCACAATCCAAAGTCGTTTTATCGAAGCCAGTTTCTCAAGGAGGTTTTACAATACAGGTGGTTAAAATTCAGGATTATGATGATGGCCTGCACATTTCTAGTTCGATTAAAGAACTCTTTTTTCCCTTCTCTTTAATAATGCATTTAATTTGTCTTTAGGTTGCTTGATGAGAATGATCCTGAAATACAGTTGAAGGTTCTTGATTGCCTATTAATGTGGAAAGATGAATTCCTGCTCCCATATGCCCAGCATCTGAGGAACCTGGTCAATCCTAAGACCCTGAGGGATGAACTTACAAGGTGGAGTCTATCTAGGGAGTCTTGTTTAGTTACTGATGAACACCGAGATTCTCTTGTGCCACTAGTCATCCGTATACTTGTTCCAAAAGTGAGGAAATTGAAAACACTTGCTTCTAGAAAGGTATGTTTTGGCAATCAATTTCATCAAAAAATTTCGCTTTTCATTCCTAAGAAGTAAATATAATGAGTGTTTTATTTCTTCAGGCTGCAAGCATGCACCATAGGAAAGCAGTTATTGGGTTTCTAGCCGAGCTTGATATCAACGAACTTCCTCTGTTTTTTGCTCTGTTAATAAAACCGTTAAAATCTGGTTCTTCAGGTTTTGATGATGTGGATGAGTTGCTTTGGAGTTCACCTAAAAGTTCTGCTAATTTCGATTCTTCAGGTGTTCTGAAACATTTTACTATGGATAACGTCAAGTCACTATCCTCAAAGAAAATATATGGTTTTTTACATGTGACTGGAGAAATTCTTGGAGTTTTTGACGAGTCACGTGTGAAGCCTGTGCTTGATATATTGATGGGAAGTGTTGTTCGCATATTAGCTAGCTGTGCATCATGTGCGGATGACACAAAGAACTCTTATCTATCTCAGGCAGTAAGTGGCAGTAACAAGGAAGAGGATGGAGCAGAACAGCAAGCCACAGTAATGTTTTATTATGCTTTTAGATTATTTTTTTTATCCCATATAAGAAGGCTGATGACTAGAGATTGCCAACTTCGACCCATTTACCTGTGGATGGGTTGTGGGTCAATCGGGTAAAACAAAAAAACTTAGCTAAAACTGACGCTGGTCAAATGAGTTGGATTTAAAAGTGACCTTAATATTGAAATAATATACTTCTCATAATCATATATATACAGAATAAAAGAAGCTGGACAAAGAAGTATTTTTGGTCAACCCAACCTGACCCGTTTCAACTTGTATGATATATTAACCAATTTAATCCATCAGCAACTCTCCTAACTAGTCCCAAGTTTACCACTTCTCGTTGTGGCAAATGAAACTTTTAACTAGTACTTGCTTTTTCTGAAGACACTGTTTTAGCTGACATGTGTGGCTGCCACTGAGATTAGTGGTTATTTAGAAATATTTCTCATTAAGACCCTGATACTGATATTGGACACTTAACATGTTCTATAAATTTTCTGGCAGTGTTACCTGTTACTTATAAGTTTGTTGCTGATACTCATCCTAATCACATTTGTTTTTGAGTTGCAGACTAGCTTAGGCTGGAAACAGTTGAAGGATTTGAGATCTTTATGCCTGAAAATTATATCTTTGGCACTGAGTAAATTTGAGGATCATGATTTCAGTTTGGAATTTTGGGACATCTTCTTTTCAGCATTAAAACCTTTAATTGATGGTTTCAAGCAAGAAGGAGCCAGCAGTGAGAAGCCAAGTTCACTGTTCGTTTGTTTTCTTGCTATGAGTAAAAGCCACAAACTCGTATCAGTATTTCAGAGGGCGAAGAATCTTGTCCCAGATATCTTTTCAATTCTAACAGTCTCAACAGCTTCCGAAGCCATTATATCTTGTGTTCTTAGATTCATTGAGAATATTCTTAATCTTGACGTCGAGGTGGAAAGCGGTGATACTGACGTTAAAGCGATTCTACTTCCTAATATTGATACGCTTGTCTGCAGCTTGCATCACCTTTTCACATGCAAAAGTACAAGCAGGTAGATAAATCCATACACATATATCAAAGTTTTGGGCATCGATACCCTCTTTCATTGCTATGGGAGCGGCAGAAGAGATGGGTTGGGGTGGGTTGGTTAACAGGTCACTAGATCAAATATGGGTTCAAGACTTCAAATTCATGTGGGTCCTTTCTATGTCCGGGTTGACTGGAATACTGTCTAAACTCTTTAAGCTTTTCAAAAATAACTCGTGTGTCAAATATGATCACAATTGTTATATTTTTAGTAATTATCTAAATTTTTGAATAAAATGGTTTTGAAGTTTTGTCATTGACAATAGACTTTACACAGCTTTTGACCTGTTTCCCTTTTTAGCTGTAGGGATAGCACATAACACGAGTTAATCATTTCGGAAGTAATGGGTCTAACATGCCACATCTACCTATTAACTTGAATTTCTTTTGTAGAAAATCAGTTGAATCTTGTGGAGGAAGAGAGCTTAGCATTTTCAAATTATTGACGAAGTATATTAGAGATCCTTCACTTGGGAAAAAATTCGTTGAGATTTTGCTTCCATCTCTAACCAAGAAACATCATAACTGGGGTTAGTAACTTAGTAGATCTTTCTAATTGCATTGTAATGTCTTGTTTGATCAATTTTATAATAAACCCATTATAACTTGTCACCTTCCACTCAGATTCATGTGTGGAGACTTTGCATGTTATTAAGAGGATGGTACCAATGTTAGGAAGTGAAAACAGCTTCAGAATCTTGCATACTATTTCTCCACTTCTTATTCATGCCACTAGAGATGTTCGCTTGGCCATATGTGATATCCTCGATGCTCTTGCTGGAAGCGACCCTTCTTTAGCACATGTGGTAGTACATACTCTTTCAAGCTAGTTTCCCATTACTATTGCTTAGAGGTGGAATTTCCAACTCAATTTTTAGAATGGGTCGATTTGGGTTATGTATATCCGAAGGGTAAAAAAAGGTAGCTTCAAAGGAAACTGTTTGAATGGCTGGAATGGGTTGAAAGTCACAAATCACCATGCATGATACCTTCTATATAATTTTTAATTGAACTTTAGAATATTATTGAAATACTATAACTTTTGTTAGTTTTGTGATATTATTGAAATACTATAATTTTTATATTGACTAGATATCGCCTTCTAGAAATAAGCATACGTAAAGTTGCGTTCTCTCATTCCTCAATGATATATGCTCTAAAGGTTCTTATTTTGGCTGCTATTTACTGATCAGTATGGTGTTTTTGTGCAGGCAAAACTTCTTCGAGAATTCAATGCGACATCAGTCATGGAGATAGATGTTCTTGATTATGATGTCATAATTGGTGCTTATGAGAAAATCAACATTGAATTCTTCTGCAGTGTTCGTGAGGAGCAAGCATTAATTATCTTGTCACATTGTGTACATGATATGTCATCTCAGGACTTGATTTTGAGGAACAGTGCTTACAGACTTTTGCTTCTGTTTCTTGATTTTTGTCACAAGATCCTTAGTGGTGAATTGCAATCAAAGTTTGGGTGTTGGTCTGAAGCATCCATTCAGAACACAGTGAACAACTTCCTTTTGAAGTACATGGGTGATGCTATGAACAAAGAGACTCCTGTTATAAAGGTTAAGGACTCAATTTATCTATACTGGTTTCTGGAACATTATTTGACATCAAATAAAATAATTTGCAGATGTGGATGGATTTACTACGAGAGATGGTGTTGAGGCTTCCTAATATGTCTAACCTTATATCGTATCGTGATCTGTGTGGTGAAAATGCAGAGCGAGACTTCTTTAACAATATCGTTCACTTACAGGTTAGTAAGTTAATAAAGAAACGGACTTGTTGGATATTTGCCTAGGGTTTTTGTGCGCCGATACAGTTCCTGCATTCTTTTTCTGGTTCTGTTGTTTATGGAGTTTTCCTGCAGTTAACACGAGTCTCACCTGTCTGTTTTTCTGAATCCATGTCTAAGTGTTCTGTTTTCAGTAATATATTCTGTTGATTTTAAGATTACATTAATCCTTTTAGTGTTAATTGAGACATGTCCATTAATTATTTGGTTGTAGCAGAATATAGTTTTGTAGCTTATACAAATAAGCAACGTTTTAGGGTTGAAATGACACTTTTTTTTGTATTTAATTTAATGAATATACAGAAGCATAGAAGAGCAAGGGAATTGTTGCGCTTCTGCAGATTTGTCCGTTCTCGCCATTTATCAGAGGTAGTAATTTCTTTTTTGGTTGCTACTAGAGGTGCATTTTTGACCCATCTACTTATCAGTGGGTCCATGTGAGTTATGTTTTATGATTAACAGTCAAACGTGTTGAAAGTTGCCAATAGTACATTTTTAATGCATACAACCTCTAATCTCTTCACACGAAAAGATATAGTTATAGTGTAACATTATAGTTTTTGTAATTTTGTTTTACTCTTGACTCTAAAAATTAAGTGGATGACATGTTATTCGTGGTTCAACCTGACCCAACCTGTTTTGATCTGTAATCCAACTCGCCCGACGTGCCCATTTTCTACCTGTGGTTAGTTACATTTGTACTTTCCTGTCATTCACTTTCACCTGTTACATCAATCATCAGGTTATTACAAATAAAGTGTTAGTCCCACTCTTATTCAATATGTTACTTGAAGTAAAAGATGGAAAAGGAGAGCATCTTAGAAACGCGTGTATCGAAGCCCTTGCATCTATTTCTAGCTCCATGGGATGGAAACCCTACTATGCACTCTTGAACAGATGTTTTAAAGAAGTTAAACTCAAACCTGACAGACAGAAACTGTTTCTACGACTCGTTTGCTCTATTCTTGATGACTTCCATTTTCAAGACGTAGAATCCAACAAATTTTCTGATATACAAAGTTCTCTTCATGAATACATCCTGCCCAAAGTACAGAAGCTGTTGACACTTGACACTGACAATGTCAATGTTAATGTGAGTCTTGTCGCACTCAAGTTATTAAAGCTACTTCCTGGTAATGTATTAGAGCTGCAACTTCCGACTATAATTCACCGTGTTTCGAACTTCTTAAAAAGTCGGCTAGAAAGTGTTCGTGACGAGGCGCGTTCTGCTCTTACTGCTTGTTTGAAAGAATTAGGGCTAGAATATCTGCAGTTTATTCTGAAAGTGTTGAGATCGACCTTAAAAAGAGGATTTGAGCTTCATGTGCTTGGATATACACTCAATTTTATATTGACCAAGTGCTTATCAGGTTTCGTTTCTGGGAAGTTGGATTATTGCTTGGAAGAACTTCTTTCTGTGGCTGAGAATGATATTCTTGGTGATGTTTCTGAGGAAAAAGAAGTTGAAAAGATTGCTTCAAAAATGAAGGAGACTAGAAAGAAGAAGTCATTTGAAACGCTTAAATTAATTGCTCAAAGCGTCACGTTTAAAACCCATGCCTTGAAGCTGATTTCACCCATTACACGTCATCTGCAGAATCAGTTGACCCCTAAGTTGAAGTCAAAGTTGGAAAGTATGTTACATCATATAGCCTCAGGTATTGAAGTTAACCCAACTGTAGACCAGAAAGACATTCTTGTTTTTGTTTATGGCCTCATCGAGGATGGTTTGAATGGGAATAAGAATGATGATGTCAGCAGTACAACAAGTCGTGCTGGCTCACAATGTTCTCATCTCATTACAGTATTTGCTCTCCGTATTTTGCATGGACGCATTAAGAAAATGAAACTCAAAGAAAACGAAGAGCAACTTTTATCATTCTTGGACCCTTTTGTTGGATTGTTATGCAGTTGCCTGAGCTCCAAGTATGAAGATATAACATCTGCATCTCTTAGGTGTCTTTCACTTCTTGTGAAAGTTCCATTAACGGCGCTTGATTCCCAAGCAGATAATATAAAAACCGCTCTTTTTGTTATCCTGCATGGTTCTGTTAATGCTAGCACCCCATTGGCTGAATCTTGTATAAGGTTATTGACGGTTCTTTTAAGAAGCACGAGTATTACACTTTCGTCTGACCAGATGCATATGCTTCTCCAGTTTCCACTCTTTGTTGATCTTGAAAGGAATCCATCATTTGTTGCACTTTCACTTTTGAAGGAAATCGTGAACCGTAAAGTTGTTGTCCCCGAGATATATGATCTTGCTAAACACGTTGCAGAGTTGATGGTAACAAGTCAAGTGGAACCAATACGCAAGAAATGCAGTCGAATCTTCTTAAAATTTTTGCTTGATTATTCCATTTCACAAAAGCGTTTGCAACAACATCTTGACTTTTTGCTCGCCAACCTGAGGTAAGTACGAGTCTGAAAATGTGGATCTTTTGTGTTAGGTTTAATTATTTCCTACTAAACTGATTGTCCTCTTGTTGTTTAAATGAAATGATATGGAAGGAAAAGGGGAGACAAGAAAAGGAATGAAAGTTTATGATTTTATTCGTGTTGCCAAGCTAGAGACGAAATCTGAGAGTTAGAGTTGTTTGTGTTCTTGAAATGGAGAGAGTGAAGGAAATGAGATGGTTTTACAGCTGTGACTTGTAAATGTGTCTAATTGATCTTAGGTTTATAAAGTAGGGCTATGTTTGTCATTGCAAAAGATTATAAAGGTTTCCTGTCCTTTCTTTCCTTTTTTTTAGTTAGAAAGAAATCGAGAAGATGATTTCTTTTATTTTCTTTAACTGTTTCCTTTCTTTTCCCTTCTAAATAAAATAAATTCACGAAGAGTGTAAAAGCTATTTAATTTGTTGTAGGTATGAACACCCGACCGGAAGAGAAGCCGTGCTTGAAATGTTTCATGCTATTATTATCAAGTTTCCACCGCAAGTTATTAATGAGCAATCACAAACTCTTTTTCTCCAATTAGTTGTTTGTTTAGCAAATGATTCTGAGAAAAAAATCCGCTCTATGACTGGTGCTGCCTTAAAGCTTCTGATTGGGCGTGTCAGCTCACAAACTCTTCATTCCATTTTAGAGTACACTTTGTCTTGGTATTCAGGGGAGAATCAGGGTTTATGGAGTGCTGCAGCACAGGTATGTTCTTATTACAAATTGCTTGATTTCTATACTCGTGCTAAAATACAAATTGCTTGATATCTATAATAATGCTAAAATGCACTTCGTATGTTCTTAAAGAAACTTTCTAAAAGACAAATTTTTCTTCAAATTTGATTATTCAATCATCTATAAATTCACATGGGTGGCCTTAATGAAAAGTTCAATAAATGGGAGGCCTTTTTATACATTATCCCTAAAATGTAAGAGTATGAGACAGAACCAATGATAGACCCGTAGACTCATCATCGGAGGTTTATTGTTTGCTATAAGAACCAGAAAATGTCAATTTTGACCAGCAGTTGAAATTCACAAACAGATTCTTTAATTTTGTTACCTTTTCCTTTCGTTATATGTACAATCACAGGTGTTGGGACTATTGGTGGAAGTAATGAAGAAGCGCTTTGCAAAACATGTTGATGCTATTTTTGCTGTATTGAGACGCATATTATCATCTGCAGTCAACGTTATAAAAAATGGTCAAACAGATCTCTCCAGTGAAGCAACAATTCCCCTATGGAAAGAAGCATACTACTCACTGGTTCTTTTTGAGAAGATATTAGTGGAATTTCCAGATCTGACCTTGGAGAAGGATCTTGAGGTACATTCATGATTCATATCTAATTGATGCACACAACATGCAGAATGTAAAATAATTGCTGCATGGCCAATAATTATATTGTTTTATTTCATTATTTTTTGTTTGACTGCAGGATATGTGGGAAATAATCAGTGAATTCTTGCTGCATCCTCACATTTGGCTGAGAAATATCTCAAACCGTGTTATCGCATTTTATTTTGCAAAACTGACTCCCGCCGGCAATCAAAATGATGATGAACAGATTAGAAATGTTTTCTTAATGAGACCAAGCAGACTGTTTTTCCTAGTAGCATCTTTCTGCTCTCAATTGAAATCGTCTATTACTGATGATGATGCTCTTAAGAATAATATTATTTTTGCAATTTCTAGATTACATTCCATGTTAGGGATGCAACTATTCTGGTCTACCCTTGTACCACAGGATGAAGAAATTCTTCTGAGAGCTTTTGTGATTCTTGATTCAAGTAAGGGAAGAGGAATGTTCGCATCTCTTGCATCGGGGCTACATGGTCATTGTGACACAGTTAATTCTGAGAATCATCAATATTTTGTCATTTCCTCTCTGCTTAAAAAGATGGGAAAGATTGCACTTGATGTGGAGGAAGCTCAGGTTACTATGCTATCTTTATTAATTCTTATTATTATCATTACTATAATAGAAATCTTATATGTTTAGGGGTGCTTTCATCAGGCTATCCAAAAGCTTGAAATTTCAACTTTAGAACCCTATTCTACTTTCTATCAAGTCTTAAACTAAAGATGGCATGATGGTGTGTTGGGTAATGGCTTAAACTGTATCATTTTTTCAATACGGGCCGAATGTGCTGGACTGGGTAAGGTTGACCCATACACACCCCTTCTCCCCTTCTTTTTTTTATAATTTTACAAATATGATGTTTTAATTATGATGTGAAAAACAATACGTAATCTTATAAATCACTGAATAGAACGATTTGTGAATTTGTATTCCGGAAGCAGCCAGTCTACTTACGGGTAGGGGTATGAATGTCTACATCTTAACTCCTCTATACCCTGCTCTTACGGGATGTTGTCGATTTATGAATTTGTAAGCGGGTGGACTTTCAAATCATTTGACACGTTCCCTTTTAGCCAGCTTTTTTTATTTGACCTGTTTTGGTCTTTAATTGGCAGCCGTTTTTATCTAATAATGGCATCACTTTCATCTTCTGTTGGAGTACATCGTCACTGACTGGTGGTTGTAAACTTTTTGTAGATGGCAATAGTCTTTGATTGTTTTAAAGAATTATCTCCAAAAATCCTGGACGACAATGAAGTTATAGAACAGTTGGACCATAAAGATGACCAAACTTACGCAAGTCAGTTGCTGCTGCCTTTGTATAAGATTTGTGAGGGATTTGCTGGGAAAGTTATCTCTGGTAAGTTTTTTCTGCATCCAATACCCACTTGTCATTAATTAGAGGTGGCAAAATGGGTGATCCTGATTCCTGTGGATTAAGTAACACATGAATTCAGGTAATATTTGTTACGCGTTGACTCAAAAGGAAAAGATTTGTCCAACTTTTTCTTAATAAACAATTAGTTTGTCAATTGTGATACAAAAGCTATGTTGTCTCAATAACATTACACCTTTGCAACTTTAAAACCTATTTGACCTTTCTTTCCGGACCTCATGGGTAAACTTCAGAAATGGTCACTAGGGCTGTAATCGAGGTGAAACAACTCGTGAACTACTTACTCAAAATCGGATCGTTTTAAGTCGAGTCGAGCTCGAGCTACTCGAGTATGCTTCAAGTCGAGCTCGAGTAATAAAATACTTGGCTCATAAAGCTCGCGAGCCTTACCAAGTTTGTGTCATTTTACATTTCTACCACTTTTTTAAATAATATATTTACATAATCATAAAAAATTCTTCTTGACCCGAGCTGAACTCAAAGTAACGAGTCGAGCTCGAAAGTGTCAAGTCGAGAAATAGTAAACTAATCAATACTATTATTTAAGAGTAACGAGTCGATCTCGCAAGTGTTGAGCTCGAGCATCGAACCATGTTGACTCGACTCGGCTCAATTACAACCTAATTGTCACCTCTAGTTTTTTTCATTTTTTTCTTTTTTCTAGTCAACTTCTTACCTCCCCCATACCATGCTAAGACGGGATTGGGTATCGTTATTTTTCTTTAGATCAAGTGGCCATGGGATTATTAAATTGTATTGTTGAGTTTTGACTTGTTTTTCTTGTTTCCTCTTTTACCCTTTGCTATGCATGTTTATGTTTCAGATGACACGAAACATGAAGCTCAAAAAGTGTGCGATACCATCAAGGATGTGATCGGGGTCCAGAATTTTGTTCAAGTTTATCACCGCATAGGGAAAAACCTCAAGGCGAAAAGAGATAAAAGAAAACAAAGTGAAAAGATCATGGCGGTCGTTAACCCTATGAGAAATGCCAAGAGAAAGCTTAGAATCGCTGCCAAACATAAAGTGAACAAGAAAAGGAAAATAATGACAATGAAGTTTGGAAGATGGATGCATTAAACATTTGATTACTCCAAAATTTTGAAGTTTCTTAGGATTTAGGGTTTTACAAGATGTAAATTGTTATGGATATAGTATAGGCTATTTATATTAAAATCATTCTTATCGCGAGCTTTTATTGAGAGAAAGTGTTTGAAATATTCAACAGGTTGTTCAATACAAGTTGGGTATTCTTTTACACATTCGTATTAAGCCATTATCTAAAGTCATCTTCTTCAAAGTAAAGAAAGCTCAGAGCCACATAAATATTCGGTCAGGTCACATAATTTATGTGGTTGGGCTAATTAAAACTATACATTATTTTTTAACTGCTAAAACATAAGCCCTCTAGTTTAAGTATCAGCCCGAACTTAACAAATTGGGTAATCTTTTTAGAGTATTTGGGCCAAATTGGTAACCCCTTTTTAGTAATACTATACAGTATATTTACATATAAGATGTACTATAATGAAAGAAAACCCTCAAATCGTTATACGATTGTACAACATAAGTGATCATCTACATTCTAAACTAACACTATAAAGTCGTGTAGATTGACAGCATTATTTTTATCGTTTTCATGCATAAACACCCCCTTTTTTGTTCACAATTTGTTCACTATCCTCACTTAATTTCTGGATTTGTCTGAAGTATATAAAAGAATCTAGTATAGTTTATATTAAACTAAAAAATTGCATTCTTCCAAAAGTAAATCTATAGTCAATTTGTAAATTTGACACGGCTTCTTGAATCTTGATCAATTCTGCTTTGCTACTGTTCACAACGATCCTGCACTCGATCGCAGACTCTGACATGCCGAAGTTCTTGAGGTCGGGAATTTGCTTCTGCACACGGGCTTGGTGAACTCAAAGAAGCAGGTGGACCCACAGTTCCCATATCCTTAGTTTTATGAAGAAGGAAAGTCCCACATAGAATTGTCACAAAACCACATATTTCTGTTGCAATTTGTGTTCCACTCTGATTATCCCAGTCCTGTTATTATCCCAACAACCAAATATATTAATCAAGAAGTTCCATAAATGCAGGTATGACATGCTTCGAGTTTGTTCACTTGGTGCTAGAGGTGACTCATTTACTTTCGGGTTATGCTTTATCTCTAATTACTTACATAAAAAGTTCATGTTTGAACAAAAAGTGTTTCGGGTCAAACCCAACCCGTGCAAAAGAGTCAACCATTATGGTAGCTGTACTTGATATGAATACACACTGAATCACCTTGAACATGATGATGCTAGCAAAAATGGTGAGGCTTGTAAACATGACATAGTATACTGGAGAAACGACATTAGTGTTGAAGGTATCTAGTGCCTGCAAGTAGATATTCCAACTTTATAACCATCAAGATTTCATAAATAGTAAATGATAACATACTAACATTACACCAGCAGGTCAAGGATTTTTGACCACGCTATATCGTATATACTAATACAGCTTTTTTATTATTATTATTTTTTATTGGGGTTATTGCATAAAAGGTAGTGGTTTGGTTTGATTTCCTATTGAAGTAAACATATTTATACAATAACCCCTTTAATCGTCTTTATCGATACAGAACCTTGTGTCCAAACATACCTTGTTTAAATAGTTGAGTTGTGTTACACAGAAAACAAGAAGTAGCAAGGTGAAAAACCATGTTTGAAAGTACTTGAACTGATTACTTCCTGAAAATGATAGCTTGATAGCGATTCCGACTGCTTTCACACACATAACCTACATTTCATGAAAAGCTCATGAGAGCACGATACATATGATGAAGTGGTGTGTGTGTGTATATGAACAGAAAACAAACCGTCAAAGAGCCCATAAGAGAGCAGATTCCAACATATATGATTAGATGAGTCTGCCCATAAAGTGGCACATAACGGTAAATGAGTACACCAACAAGAACCAACACACTGCATGCATACACCATAAAGCCTGTTGATACCACAATTTTTCATTAACAGCACATTAGCCCAGTAATGGAACCGACTTTATTTATAGTTTTAGCATAAATTATAAACTGAATAATTTTCTCCCCCAATGTAAAGCCTGTTGATACCACAATTTATCGTTAACAGCACAAATTATAAACTGAATAAATCAATTTTAAGTTTTGCATCCTCTTGAAAGATTTTCTAGCTCTCTTTTTGCATTAACCTATGTTAAAAATTAAATCACTCGTTGAGGAAATAATACCCGGACCTTTATAAGGATTTATGTCCTTTCCCATGAATTCTAGAGCTTGCAAATCCGGTGGCTTGTGTGAGGACGGGTAAAAGGTCAAATGGGTTGGGTCGGGTTGACCCTTTAACTCTTTACTTTTCTTTTAAATTTTGTAATAACCATATACAAAATGTGATATATATTTTAGAAATTATTACTAGAGAAAAAGGTGTTGGTAGCTCAAGACAACCATATCCAACCCATTTTGACACGCGAATCCTTAAGCACTTTTTTCAGTTGTAGCCCATGACCCATTTGGGATATGTTCTTTCACACAAACAAGCCCAAAAGATCAACAAAAGAAGTCCAGATTGACCCAGTTTCATCCATGGACCAAATTGCCCCCTTCTACATGAATAAGTTGGCAATGATGCTTATGCTTCAAGAGCAGGTGGTCAGAGAAATTAAACATACCTGGCTCAGTTGCAAAGAACCACACTTGTTTGACCGAACTAACTTGAGTCTCGTGTGGAGCATGCAATACAATTGTGGTTGAACCCACCAGGCAGAGTACACACCCTACTACACCAAATATATGCAACCTTTCGTCCAAAAAATAATGTGCTAACACTGCGCTGCAACAGATTACATATACCAATAATAAAAATCTCAACTTTGCATCAATTAAAGTCTTTTCATAAGTTCTTTAAAAGTACCCTTGATGATCAAAATTCGGATGTTTCCTTCATACAGAAACACAAAACCTATGATAATGTGTACTCAAAGTTTCAATAAAGGATTTCCTCTTTATAAGGTTTCTGGAGAAATTGAGCTATGCTCTAATGTACACGGCCAAACCATCTTGAGATGATTATGTTAATCAAAGTGATACGAATAATAATACTATATAATCCACTACCTGACTATTATACTTAGAGCTCCCAAGGGGGTAACAAGAATGGCAGGAGCAAAAGCATATGCTGCAAAATTCGCTATCTCGCCTAAGATCACTGCAAAATTATAAAGCCTGTAAGTAACAAAGAGAATATATTTACTAAAGGTGGAAAATATGTGGGTTGGTAATGGATGTAAATGGGCTGGGTCAAGGGTTGACATGTAAACACAAATTTTTTGCCACCTACATAAAGAAAAGGTTACCTAATGCGTTAAAAATGATTGCAATAAAAATTTATACTTTCAATATAGCCGCTTTAAGAGGTTGCACGTATTGATTGTAGACTTTTGACAGCTATAATCCCGCCTAACCTGTTCCTTTATATAGGTAAGTTCATTTTACGTATTCACAAGTAAATGGTTTCAAATGGCCACCATTGATTTAAAAAAAATAAAAATAAACATATAACAATGTCATTTGACTTCTAAAGAGCCATATTTTGATGAAAATTTATTATATGTAAAGACAGTTAAAATAACAACAGGGATGCAATTAGAACTTACTGCTCACCATCCCAGCCCACCACAAAGGTTGCTTCAGGTATGAGTGACCTCCTGAACCTAAAACAAATAAAAACATTTCTATTTAGCATTAACTTTTTCTTCAATAATGGCAAATGTCATCTTAAATAATATCTAGATGTGGAAAATCAATCTATATATTAACAACTAACCATGGAACATTCAGTTGGCTAATAGAATACTCACTTTTAACAGGGGTATGCAATAGTAAAATAATATAAACAATAAAAGATTAAAAAAATAGAATGAACCTGCTCTGATTCCTGAAACACCAGCCTTCATGAGACCCTTTTTCTTGATTATAAAGCTAGACCCAATAAATATACTTGATGACAGAGCTAGAACAAGTCCATGAATATTGTCAGATGATATTTCCCCCATTTTATTGTGACAAAGAATTGGAGAAAATATTAAATAACCAAAATTGTGCACAAACTGAGAGGGATTACTTCATTGATTCTGCCCTAAACCTAAAGCTCTGCAAAATGTTTTAAAACACACATACTAAATTTAACCCTAAACCCTTTTCTTCTTATCTAAAAAAAATCAAACTAAAATTTAAAGATTGCACCTTTTTGGGTGCCTTAGCAAAAATGGGTACGTTGCATAAAGATCTTTTTTATACCACCATGTGAACAACGATTCACCACCTATTTTAAAAAGAGGGTTTTGAAAAAGTTTTTAACTTTTTTAAAGTTTTTTATGTCAATAATAGAAAATTATCATATAAAGAAGATGGTGGTATGGATATATATGTATACATATATATGTATCTATCTGTTTCTCACTCTCTCCTGCAATCTGTGTCTATGTGTGAGTGTGTGTGAGAGAGAGAGAGAGAGAGAAGAAGAAGAAACCAAACAAACCAAAATTTCTGGCACCACAGCTTATTATCTTCGCAAAATCGCAAGTATCCCGCGTTAATTTAAATTCCATTTTTGCCCATTATAATATAGAAGATTTTTAGCAGCTTATTATGATATTTAGGTCACTTTAGTTTATATAAATCTAGAAAAATCATTCCATACTTTCAATAATTACACCACTGTAAGTTCCTGTTTGTAATGTTTTATAACGGATTTGGTCTCTGATTTTGACGGAATCAGCCTTTGCCACTCAAACCTCATCATGCATCTTTTATATGAAGGGCGTTTTCGTCTTTTTACTCCTCCAATCATAATACTTACCCTTTGAAACAAGCATGTAAATCAGTCTATATTCCCCCATGTTTTCTGAGCAAAACCCAACAGCAAGGCAGAATTGCAGAGCATAATTAAGAATAAAAACATGTTTTCTTTGTTTATAAGGTATTTAATGTTTTATGTACACAATCCATGCAACTAATGATGTTTAAAGAGTGCAAATATGAAAGAAAAGGTTCATACACTTTTCATTGATTTGTGATAGTAAGCCGGATGTATAGGGTATCAATATCTCTGTTTGAAGGTAGAGGTATCGCTATCTTGATTTCGATTTAAGGATTCACATATCGTTTCGCATTTAAATTCAGGTTCTCTTATTTGGATTTTTGTTCAGCATTCATGATTTCTTTGTAACATTATTATTTCTTTTTTGTATTTTTGCTAATTTTTGGATTTATTTTTCTATTCTGTGTTACTGATTGTAACAGCGATTACTGATTATTTATATTAATTTGTTCAATTTTGAATAGATGACAAAATTTAGAGGGTGAGTGTGGAAAGGGGTGATTAGGGATCTAGAGGATGATCTCATGAATATTCTTAAATGGGAAAATATACCTAAATATGATTTTATGAATATTTTTTAGGAGAATAATATGTAACTAATATTATGAAATGAGGTCATATATTATTCCCAAAATTATGCTTTAACACTAGTTTGACAAGATGATGATTTATATATTTCTAAAATTTTGTGTATTGTTGATGACTTATATAACAGTAGATTTACATATATTATATATGTAACATCCTGAAAATTGGCCTAGAAGTATTTAGTTGTACCTCGTGCTTAAATAGTTGTACATTAATTTTAAGTGATTTAAATTAGTGTGTTTTAAGTTAATAACGCGTGTTATGCGTTAATCAAAGTGATTATATGAAAAGTGACAAACGTGTTTAAAAGTGATAAATTATTAAACGGTTTCGTGTAATGATTCCGTAGATATCCTCGTTAGTTGAAACGGGTTAGCGGGTGATAAATTGTAAGTTGAAAAGGGGAACAAAATACCCCGTGTTTAAATTGGAGAACCAAAGTCGGTTCTCTACTCTTCCTTTATCCCCTGGTTTTGATGAAACACACACTAAAACACATATATACGTACGAGAGCATACACACACTTATTCTCTTAAGTTTTGAGGAGAGATCAAGATCCAAACCTGTTGCAAGTGATTTCTGTACCAAGTTCAAGTGTTAATCTGCTGTGCATCTTCACTTTTGTAAGTGTTCTTGACCTCCAAACCTAGTTTTCATGTTTTGAGGAAGATGCACCCTTTGGATGGTGTTTAATGTGTTCTAAGTGTAAATTTGTGAGTCAAATGTGTTCTTAAGTATCTATGGGTGTTAGACAAAGTGTAGAAACAATTAAAGTTGAGTTTTGAATCGATTTAATGTTAAAAATGGCGATTTACAGCAACTGTACGCGAACATAGTCGAAGAACACTGTAACTGGGGTCCATGCGGTCGCATGGCATGTGCATGCGGTCGCATGGAGTTTCTGGTATCCATACGGTCGCATGGCATGTGCTTGCGATCGTAAGGGGGTAGTTGTGAATTTCCGCGCCGCGTAAGTGTTTGAGGTCGCGCTGCGTAAATTTGTGATGTGATCGCATGTGTTAGGTTTTTTGACCGTAAGTCTTGTATGTATGACATGCGATCACATGGTAGGTCCATGCGATCGTATGGGTCTGTTTTGTGGTGTTTACCGCTTACGAGCGAAGGAAATAAGGTTTGCGATCATGAGTATGTAACTTGCGATCGTAACCAACCCTAGAATCATGTTTGCGATCAAAAGGTGATGTCCTTTGCGATCGGAAGCATGAGTTGGGAAAAGAAGAACCTTTGCAATCGCATGGGGTATCCTTGTGATCGCATGGCTGTTCTGTAGGGGTCCCTTACGACCGCAAGCAGGGGATCCAACTTGACAGATTGTGTAACTTGTGTTTTACCTTATGTGTACTATGTGTATGTGATAACCAAGCTTAAACCTAATGTGTTAGGTGTACTTGAGGAACCGGAAGACACGAGTGGTGTATTTGCTTAGCAAAGACTCGAGGTGAGTACCGGTTTTCCCATGAGACTCAATAAGTAGGGCTATCTGTTGTGTGTTGAAACGAGTTATAGTGATAGTGACGTGTTGTGATATAACACGTGTAATTGTGATTATGATAGTGATGATAGATAAGTGATAGTGACATGTTGTGATATAACACGTGTAATTGTGATTATGATAGTGACGATAGATAAGTGATAGTGACGTGTTGTGATATAACACGTGTATTGTGATTATGTAGTGACGATAGATAAGTGAAGTGATACGAGATAGACCCACGTAGGGTTATGACTTATGTGACAGTTGTATGTTATGTTTAAAGCATAATTGTATTTTGCTCATGTTTGTCTTCTGCTCATCAAGTATGAGCAGAAGCTAATGTAATAATGTGTATGTGCATGCAATTGGATCCTTATTGGATCGGTTATGTGTTTGTATGTTATGTCCGGAAAATCGGGGGATTGTACCACAGTTCCTGGAGATTGGTTAAGGTCAGCCACTTAGGCTGGTCCCTAGGGGCCCAATAGGGTCTGGAATTGGGGGATTAACGGCACCGAGTCTATACGGTTGGTGACGGCTCTGCAGGCCACCGTTCCTTGACGAAGATGGGGTTCTTGACGTAAGTCGGAACTGGTTATATAATGGGGTTCTTGGCGTAAGCCGAAACTGGTTATAAAATGGGGTTACTGGTGCAAACCGGTACTGGTAAACGCGATGGTGGGTTGCTCTTCGCTCCCCACCGAAGCGGTCGGTTGTGATTGATTTCTCAGTTGGGATTGTTGAGCCAGGCTAGCTACCTCGCAAGATATGATTCCGCTGACTTGTCGGCACACCGCTATGTGATAGCTTAGCTCTGTGTGCCTTAATGTGTTATGATAGCATGCTTATTGATACTTATGTGTAAATTGGTGCTCACTAGCTAGTTGTAGCTAACGGTGCAAGATTTCCCTTTTTCGCAGGTTTGAGACTGATGGCCTGGCGAGCTTGGGTTACTCATGGGTAATAATAGTAATTATGTTTGTGGAACACTATTTGTTATTTATATGCATGTTATCCGATGGTCGGTCGTTAGTCGTGGTACCACCTGGTTTGTGAAATGATGACTAGTCAGATAACAATATGATATTTTTGTAAATGGTGATTATATCCGCTGCAGGCCTTTGATAATAAGTTTAAATTGGCGCTAATTTTAAGCTCGTGAAACACGGTGTTATAATATAAGTTAGAGCTTTAAATTAGAATGAATATTTAAGTGAAATAAGAGATTTAATCTTGGTTTTTCATTTGATTTAATCAGATGGTCTATTTTGTTCCTCTATTTTATTTACTACCAACCATGAATTGCGACAGTCATAAATTGCAACGGGTGAATTAGGGTCATTAGATCTAATAAGTCAAAATATAATTGATAGTTAGAATTTATTCTCTAATTTTTATCTAGATATTCGTTCTCATAATAACTCTCTCCTACAATAAAATATATTTGTTTGGATAATATGAATAGAAAAAAAACATATCAAACTCGAGTACTCAACAACTTTTTATCTAATATAAATAAAAGACTAATTCATATTAAATTTATTATAGGATTTTATCTCTTTATTTAATAAATCAATCTTAATCGTGCAATTTGAATAAAAAAGTTTAGATGTAATTTTAGATGTCATTATTAAGCATCAAAATATTTTATCTGCTATAATATTTTAAAATATCTATTTACCTTCTATAATATTTTAAAATATCTTATTTAACCAAATATTGAGTTTTATAATTATATAAATAATAATTTGTAAACAGTTTAAATTATTTTTAATTATCAATTAAGATTTAACCTTATTCTCCCTGATTATAATAATAACGATCGATGATTTGTATAAAAAATACAATCACGTCTCTTTGTATCATGTGACTGCGTCTTTTCGTCACATTCACCCTCCTCTTCACATCAATTTTTCATTGCTAGTATGCGTGTTGACGCATTCCGTCATTGTTTTTTTTTACATTATTATTTTATGTTTATTATTTATTATTTTTTAAAACAACCCGTAAATCACATAGATAATTTTAAAAAACGAAACACGTTCAAACACGTTTTCCACCAACTTATTTACCACTAATTAAGCTAATTATCGCTATTTATGCATATAAATACTTTGAAAATGCAATAACAACCCCTCGATCAATCAGTGTTAGGGCCTGTTTACTTTTTCTTGTTATTAAGTGCTGTCTGGATTAAGTGTCTGTCTGGAAAAATAAGGTCTGTATGGAATAAGTAGTGTTGTTGTTTGTTTTATGTCTTAAATAAATTGTCTGAATAAGAAAAAGATTAAAATCATGAGCTTAATTTATAAAGTATCATACTCATAACTTATTGTGTTAAGTCGTCTTTCTGGATTAAGTAATAAACAAACAATACGATTATAACTTACCAGAATAAGTTTTTTTCCCATTAAGTTAATTAAGTCAAAAGTAAACACCACCTTAGATTATGTTGTTCACGGCTATACCCACCAATTAGAGGAAGCTTATCTTCTTCTTCATCATCTTACTAGACAGTCGACAATCCAATCATGCACTACAAAAGTCATATAGTTTTATACCAATTAAGTGATCATTAGTGCATCTTAGTAGAATGGATGGTCAAGATAATTGAAGAAAAGTTGTACAAAACTCGAAGAGGCCGAGTGTTAATCCTGATATATGACATAAAACATGTCAAAAACGCAAAATTACCCTATTATAAATGGCTATTAGGACGGGGCCTAAAGGTTTCAGGTCGTAAAAAGGTCGACCCGCCTAAGCCATTTGATAAATAGTAGTGTTCACATTGGGTTGTGGATAAACGTTTCGTCCCACAAACCATATTCAACCTGATATCAAAATAGAGTATGAAATTAAACAAATGATCAGATATATAACTAAAAATCTGGATTAACTCCGCTAGCAACAACAAAATCAAGGCCGAAAACCTGTGACCCACTCAAAGCTTCAATCAACAAAATCCGATCAAAGATGCAAGAACAAACCCATAACCAAGAACACCGACATGGAGGTGCCAGTGATGAGTGAACGAAGAGCCAAAGTATCTGTAAGCAGATGTTCTTTTTACAGAAGGTTTAACAAAAGATGAACGAAGAAAGAAAGAAAATATGTATAGATAGCTGTGTATATATAGAGGTGCTAAAAAAGTTCATAAAGTGGAAAAGAAACAACTCCAGTGATGTTATAAGAGACATCCTTTGGATCCTTTAATCCACAGGCCGGGATCATGTAAAGCTTCCTCATTTATATATTAACCGCACCCACTTCCTTTCATTCATAAGGCATATTTATAAATATATACAAAAAGTATTGAAATGAGGATTTTGCATTCTTAAAGGTCTCGTAACCTCTTTCAATGTTCACTTCAGTCACTAAATGAAATTGTTAACTAAAGTAATGCAGTAAACTTCTACTCTAGAGATAGTTCAAAGTCAATATTAAGCAGTACAAAACTTGTTATCAGATCTTAAAGAAAGGATAACTTCACATCACCAAACTTTAACTGTGCAAAGAGAGGAAAACGAAGAGAAAACCTTGTTGGTGAAAACAGAAGATAGAACAAACTATAAAACTGAAATCAGTCATTTTCATAATCCAGGGTGATATATAAGAAATCAGTCAGATAACTGTGGGTGTAATGGTGTAACAGTGTCTGGGAAATCCGTTCTTTGTCCAGCAAGCGAGTAATATGCAAGAAAAGAATAAGCTTGAAGTTGAAAGGAACCCCCAGCCCAGGCTGCATCATCAACCTCCATTCCACAATTAATTAACTCCATATTCCAATACGGACGTGCCATTACCAAAATATCACCACCACCTCCAAAAATCTCACCACGACCTCTACAAAATTCACCATCACTTTCAGAAATATCACTACTTTCAGAAATATAACCACCACTTCCAGAAATATCACCACCACTTCCGGAAACATTGCCACAGATATCAAAAAGACAATAAACCTGAACCCACAAGTACCTTAGTGAAGTTGAATTTAACACAAAGGCTGCAAGTGCATACTCACTTACATTCTGACCCCTCATTTCAAACACTTGCAAATTTGGGCACCCTTTTGATAGCTCTACAAGTCCCTCATCTGGTTCTGCTAAAAAACCAAGAAGCAGATATCTTAAATTTTGACCATATTTCCCAATATACCCCAAACCCACATCCGTGAGCAATCCAGGACGACCATAAATACCTAATCTTTCAAGTTTTGTGCAGCCGATAAGCAAATCTCGAACCCCATTATCGAATGCTATATCACTTGCGTTCTTTTGTTTATTGTGCACAAACACGCGAAAATCATAGAGATTTTTCAAATTAGACCCTATGCGTTCCAGAGCTTCGTTTGTAATATCTTTGACATTAATATGCAAACATGTCAACTCAAGACATCCTTCTGCTAGAGCAATCAACCCTATATGTGAAAGCAACCCATCTTCAGAGGCCCCTTTTTCAATTTTTATCTTGCGCAACTTTTTGCAACAACGACCAATAAACTGCAGTCCAATGTCCCTAATGGCATCCCTAGCATATAGAACTTTTAAGTTGGGACACCTCATAAACAATAACAAATAGGAATCTTCATCAAATCTTGAGCGTGTTATGTCTAGTTCAAGTAGCTGATCTGAAAAACCGAGTAATAAAGGAATATCGGGTATACCCATGGAATCCATTGCCATGAACCGTAACTTTACAGGAAACTTGACAGAAACATGTTCCTCAGGATCGTAGAATGGAGAACCACCAAAACCTTCTAACTTGACAGCATGCCTAAAAATATCTCCAAGATCCGCAAGATTACATTCAGTGATCTTCATAGAAACTAAAGACTCGCTACAATTTTTCGCAAGAAGAGTAAGATCTTTATAATCAAACTCATAAAGACTTGTCCTGTGATAATTCAATGATTCGATAGCTGTGCTCCGCAAAGCTAATTCATGTAACCATTTCCCATCTTTGTCAACAATTTTGCTTCTATGCAAATACAGTGTTTTCAGATTATTACAGTACATACCGATATGCAGTAATCCATCAGTAGAAAACCCAGAGCAAGCATCGATTTTCAAAACCCTAAGTTGTTTACCACGCGTTCGAGCCAAGAGCTCGAGATCCGAATCACGAACAATCATACGCCGGAAATGAACTGCTTTCAAGCATTTAGATGAACTGGAGATATTCTGAACCCATGGGGTGGCGTAAGCACCCCAATCCTGTGGGATTGATTCAAACAAGGTAGCCCATGGCATTACCACTCGTGGCTTACCCTTTACGGTTAGTGACTCGAGATTCGGGAAGCGTTGAAGGAGACGCAACGGTGTGATGGAGTAACAAAAGGGCACAGTTACGTGCTTACGGGTCACACTCTCGAGCTCGAACCATTTCCGGCAGACCAGAGAAACGGAGTTCCGATCACGGCCGTCGTGAATGTACGGTACAATGCAACTGAACACCGTGTCGATTGACTCTGTATCCAAACGAGGCTCCTTGAGATTATCCTCCATTATTAGGAACAAAAAGCATTAAGCTTGTTCAACCAATTAAGGAACAACAAAAACCCTAGAAATGGTTGTAGGATTTTTAGGCGGGTCTCGAGTCTGCAAAGAAGGATTCCCCCCATTTTCTAGTATTTTCATCAAAATGACAAAATATACCCTAAGGTATACATGTGATTACCTTTACAACCTTTAACCGTTTTTTTCTTATTTATTGTTTTTTTACAATAATGTCACCTCATTAAACAATGTCATGTCATATTTTAACCATTAAACCTTTTTATACATCATTTATTAAAACAATTTTCAAAAATTAATAGATCTACAGAGTTAAACATTCATAACTTTTATAGCTAACTGTCGTGTCAGCATAACTAAACCGTCACAATGATAATATTCATAACTGTCAATATGTCATCACTAAACTCGCATACAGTTAAAGCAAATCATCAGATGAAATTTAGATTTTGAGTGTCTTGAACATGTATAACAACCGTAGCTTGATTCAACCCGAGACACTCCAAATCGAGACAACAATAATCGGTTCGATTACGTACAACCCGAGATTCACGCAATCGCAACTTGGTTTACCAAATTAGCGAGGAAAACGACATACCTGGGTCTCTCGGTTGAAAGCTATTGCACAAACAAATGACGGTTGTCGTCGAGATCATTGGGAAAAGCAAGATGCTTGTTGTCAATTGAAGTCTACTGCACAAACAAAATCATCTTCATTCGATCACTAGTCTCTCGAATAAAGACTTGGGATGGATACAGACTCTCTTGATAAGGTTAGCTTGGTCTGCCGATGAGGCTTGGTCTCTCGATTGAAGTTGCTGCATAAAGAATTAGATATTTTACTAGGTTTTTTTCAATTTAGTTAAGATAATGAAAGGATAATATAGTAAATTTACAAATAGTTAAACTTAATAATAAGGATTGTTTATATTTAAATAATTTAATAAGCATTAAAGTAGGTAATCGGATATATATAAGAGCTTTAAAATTTTAGAAGGATATAGAAGTAATTTAAATTTTTAAAAAGATATATAAGTAATTTATAAGTTTTAAAATGATATAGAAGAAATTCTCTCTAATTTTTATTGCTTTAAGAAAAAAAAATATAAATGAAAATAGATAACTAGGGCTCAAGTTCATTACCACCACAACGATGCTATCAATAACCTGCAAATAATGAATGTATCGCAATGGAAATAACGACAAGTTGGCATCGTGTACGCTCGTTACAAGCATTCACAAGCACCCATTATGGGTGCTCTAATAAACAAAATAACCATCAAAATAGTCATATAATTAAGCTAGAGCGAGAATGTGAACTATCAGGTTCTTGGTTTCTCACTAGTGTAGTCACTATCATAACAACTAAGAACTCAATAGCCATTGCAAATGCTAAGAACTCTACTATCATTGTCCTATCGTTCTTTCTCTTTATGTTTCAGTCTCTCTCGCACAAAGGGAATGATAGGTCTTTCACATGCACCACTACATCTCTAGTGACACCGTTAAGGAGTGACTTGTCATTAAAATATCACATATACTATCTCTTTCTACTTATTTGAAGTGTGTATCTATATGAATTTTTGTTATATGAGTTTGATTGTGCATGTACGAGGGGCGTTCTTAAATGTTGTTGTGTTAAATGTCTATAAGATTGTTTTTTAGTGTGTATGTAAACCGGTTTGGTTAGACATGTTCGTGATAAGAGTTTGACTGTGTGCATATTCGTGCGTGGTTTCTTCTTGAAGTTGATTGTATTTAGTCAAACCTAAATTTATTGTACGTGCATGTTTAGATTTCCTTTCTTGAATATGTTTAGGGGATTGTGTTGTATCTTATTCTTGATCAGTCATGAAGATACAATGTTTATTCTTGGATTGTGATCTTATATATTAGATAGCATGTGTGTTAAAGTAAATCCCAAATGTAGCAAAGGTGGATGATGTGTGTGACAACAGTGACCGGTGAGTTTGTCGACTGTGGTGGGCCAATGTGGTGACGATGGTCCTGATTCTTCAAGAGAACGATATAGATATTTAAGTAACACACTCTTATTCGGAAAAAAAACTGTTGAAATTAGTGTCTAGATTAAGATTAACATTAAATTACAAGAATCAAATATAATTAACTTAACACTAATAGTTACAATATAGTAAAATAGTTAAAGTTTCATACATTTTAATTTGATCAGAGATAAATATGGTAAGAAATGTTAAAATTGTGACCACATAAATAGATCTATATTTTTAAGTAAAACACAAGAACAAAAATGTAATAACTATATAATAATAAACAAGATATAATAGTGTTTTATAATATTCCACAATTACCTAATTATTATGGGTTACAATGAGGTTATAGTATAAAAAATATTAGACAATAGCTATAGTTAATTAGTTACCTGAGAAATTTTGGAAAGATAATAATAATTTAGCCTTGAGTAGAGGTGCACAAAAAATCCGAATATCCGATTTATACGAAAAAATATCCGAAACCGGTTTTTAGAAAAACCGGATTTTTTTTATCCGGACCGGATATTTTGAAACCGGATAGTACGACCGGTTATTGGTTTTTCCGGGCGACCGGTTTTTTTACCGGTTAAAAAACCGGTTTTTTTTTAACCGGATAAAAAACCGGTTTTTATCCGATTTTATCCTACTAGCCATTTTTCAAAAAAATAGCCGTTTTTATAGCCGTTTGTGAGAATTCTTGACCGTTTTTTTCATGTTTTTTTTACACTTTTGCCACTCAAAAAACTTATATATAGTGTGGGTATGTTGTAGAAATAAGCCACAACTTACATCTTCCATTTTCTCTCCAAATTCTCTACTTTTATTCACCAAACTTGTAATTTTAATATTGTACTTTTTAAGTATTTAAATTAATCAAAATTTGAGTTTTCTTTCACATGCATGTTTTTTTATAGTATATATTATAGGAAATGTATTTAAAAAAAAAAAAAAAAAACGCTGTCGGTTTTTTTCCCAAAAAAAAAACCGGTTTTTTTAAAAAACCGGTTATAGCATTAACCGAAACCGGATTTTATAGTATTTGTATTCGATGCCGAAACCGGATTTTACTAAACCGGTTTTTTTTTAAACCGGTTTTTTTTTTGCCCAAAAAATCCGATCCGGATAATACTATAACCGGTTATAGTATTATCTGGTATATGTGCATGTCTAGCCTTGAGCATAGAATTTCTTTTGTAGAATTAAAAGAGGTCTAAATATAAATATGGACCCAAAATCCCAATAGTAAAACAAAATTTGAGGCTGGGCTGGCCTCTACAGAAAGCCCAACATAATCCATTTCCCATAAAGTTACTTTAAAGTATCAACTATAAATGAGTCGACAATGCGAGTTGGGTGAGAGCCCAAACAAGATGTTCATAAACGTGGAAATTGATAAAAATGTTCGATGTTTAGCGCCAAAACACCCTACGAATTCGACAGTCGATACAAAAATTCGAAGATAGAAATGAGTTCCAATCACTCAAGAATTAGGATTTGTGGACAACGATCGATCTCGTCGACGTTCATCCGTCGTACATCCACTGATGATGATCAGTAAGTCTACTAATAAACCCTAATTGTTCGATTCTGATTAACCCTTTCTCTTGTGGCACTCGTGTTTTAGATCGTGTATGTGCTTTAATATACAGTTCGAGTGAAAATCTGGAGAAGCTAAGTGCAAAAAAGAAACGTCCGACGATTTCGCTGTCTGATTTTCTTGATCGGAAGCTGCAGAAAACGTCTGATCAGTCGAAATTAGTTCAGGTTTTCTTAATTGCATTTATGAAATGTTCTTTTTTTTTTCGAATTTCAGTTCTATGATAGAATATAAGTTAGTACGATCGAAGGCTGTCCTGCAAACAAAATTATTGACAGATGATTGCTGTCAACTGATTTTTGAAGATAGTATACAGTTTTTACTTCCAAAGATGCAATTTTAAAGTGTATACCTGAGTGACTAGGGTTGTTGCTACATACACAGGAGGATTGCGTCTTTGTTTTATGTGTAATCTGAATAAGTGGGTGTTTGGGATTGCGTTTGGAAGTGTTTTGGAATACAAGCTACTTTCAAACTGATTATTTCAGTCTCAAATGATGATATAATTAGTTTTATACAAGCACTGGTACTGATTACCTGCCATTTGAAAACACTAATTATTTTGTAACCGCAATGTCAAATACTAGTTGAGGCCTGAGGCCTGAGCATTGTTTTTTGAGAATTTTAAGCAAGTTAAACTTTCATTGTCAAATACTTCTTGAGGCCTGAACCCCGACAAAGTTTAATTGAATAAACGGAACATTGCACTTGATTAAAGTGGAGGGCATACCCCCCAAAGCACATCCAACCGTATATAACATATCAAAACTACTTCTCAGTTCTCACAGCAATATGGTGCCAAATCGGTAGACACTTGCAAGTAGAGGTGGCAGAATGGGCGGGTTGGGTCGGATTGGGTAGCGGATCAAAACGGATTTGGATCAAAATGAGTTCGGGTCAAAGCGGGTCGCTTTAAAAAATTACTTCCATTTCTAAAAAACAGTTAATTTTGACAATAAAACAACATGGCGGTTCTCTCTGCTGCATATCCTAATGATATGTCCATCTTTTTTCATCTTTACACTACGATCTCTCTCTCTCTCTTTCTCTCTATCTCTCTCTCTCTCTATATATATATGTGTGTGTGTGTGTAGAAGGAGAAAGGCAGATGAAACTTCAGATGAAACAATTACAAACAGTATACCAACTAGCAAAACTCCATTTTAATCCTGTGGTACAAAAGAACAAAATTATAGTTACAAAATTAGGATTGCAGTAGCTAGTAGGTTAATTACAAAGTCACATGGAATTAAGGGGCACTCATTGTTGCACATCAAAGAAGAACAGTACAAAATACCCTGTAACAATCGCTGGAGATTTCAAAGCAGACGGTGGCAAGTCCCATCAATCGCAGATTGGAGAACCGGAGATTTCAGTCGCAAGTCCCAACAATCGCCGGCGAGAGAGTTTTGATATGCGATTTGGGAGAAGTGAAGGCTGGAGAACGGCGACCGGAAATAACCGCAAGTCCTAACAATAGCAGACCGGAGACTGGAGATGGTCGATTGGTCGATACTCGATAGTCGATCACTCGATCTCGAATTCTCGATACGGAAGCCTAGTACACCCGGCAAGAGAGAAGCAAAGAACCCGTTTGACCTGTTTGTAAAATCAGAATTTTTTTCCACCCAAATCCACCCGTACGTGTTTTTGTTGAAGCCCATTACGACCCAGTTTGTTTTTATAAAAGCCAAAATTAACCCATTTTTAAGATAACAGGCCATTATTGCTAGCACTACTTGCAAGCATAAAACAGCTAGCATTACACTAGGTTATGTATATTCCAATCTGCTATAACCCCCTTAGCCTTCACTGTATTAGGTGAGTGCTTTAACTTCATGGTAAGCAACTTGAGGCAACAGTTGAGTCACCTGGTCTACTATCCGGCTGCCTTTTTGTGAACTTGAGAATTTTGTTCCTGCCAAATGTGGTAGACTGGTCCAGCAAATGTTAAGCGACCAATATGCTCTAAATACTTCTTGTATTTATTCTAGGCTGTAATTATTCTACACTATCCTCCCATGCTTTCAGCAAGGTATCATTAGGCCAGCCTTATAAATATCTCTGCTTATGAATTAATTGGCCTATCAGTGACCAATTATCATGCCATAGGGAAACATATAGTTACCATCACCAATCTTTCGAGTGATATGCAGCCTAATACTATCCCTCACTCAAACCAATTGTCACCATCCCCAGCTAGCATTGTTGTTGTGCAGGATATCCAAGAAATACGACCTCTTAAGAGGTAGGAGTGAACCCAGTTGATTCATAAGGATTAATTGTTCATTATTATCTCCATACATTGGTCGTCATGAGGGCTCCATACATTGGTCGTCATGAGGGCATGATTCAGTTCCAATAGACTCTTTAATCCAAAACCTCCTGGTGTTTTTGTAAGGCATATCATGTCCCATGAAACATCTGCTTTTCCTCTTTTCTTTTCTTCTAGACACCACAGAAATCCTCTTGTAAGATTTTCCATTTGCTTGATGAGGGAGCAAGGGAGAACGAACACCAAAGCCTAGTAGATATACATGGACAACACTGAAATATTTAATTGAAGTCTCCCCATAAAAGTTAGGACTTTTCTTTTTCCAATCACCAAGTCTGTTTTTAACTTTTCCCACAAGAAGCTCACTATCTTTGTGAAGTATCTAGATGTGATCAGGGGCACTACAAGGTAGTTGCGTGAAGTTTACTTTCTTGAGGGCAAAAGTCGCAAAAGGTCTAAGATCACACTATTAACCACTGGTTTTACATTAAGTGAATCCATAAATTGTTTGGCGGAGTTAGGCATCTCCATGGCAAGATAATATAAGATCATCAGCACAACAAAGATTCGTTATTTTCTCTTCCATGCATTTTGTATGGTATTGAAAATCACCCTCTGCTTCAATCCATATAGTGATTATCTAATTAAGAACTTCCATGGCTAAGGTGAAAAGGCAAGGAGACATCAAATCACACCGACTCAAACCTCATCTTCTGCTCTACCTGAAAACACCCATAAGGATCACCATTAATATTAATCAAGTAATTGATGGTAGAAACACATACCATGATCCATTTTATAATGGAATTTAAAATTGCCTAGGATAAGTCTCAGAAATCCCTAACTAAGCGTATGATAAGCTTTCTGGATATCAATCTTAAAACATCTTGCTGCACCCTTATCCAAGTGAAAACTCAACTTTTGCTCTTGGGTGAGAAGAATGTTGTCCAAACTCCAATTAACATCTCCCAGGGAAACTTGATTTTTCCCAACAATACTATCCAACCGTCCCTTTATACAATCCAATTTGATCTTGTATATGCATTCATATAACATATCAGAATGAGATCTTGACCGAAAACCAGTCACTTTTGATGGAGTGGGCACTTTAGGAACAAGAGAGATGATGGTTTTACTAACTTCCCCTAAAAAACACCCGTTTGGAACAAATAATCTAGCTGCTTCATATATTCTCATGCGAACAGTGGTCTAAGCTGATTTAAAGAATGTGGACGTATACCCATCTGGCCCAGTAGCTTTGTCATTCTCAATAGAGAACATCACTGATTTTATTCTATTTTCTAAGCATAGATGAAGCGATCTTTCTAGAAAGTTTCTTAACAAAGAGGCTAGACGGTCTGCAAGTCACCCATCTGGCCCAGGAGCTTTGTCATCCTCAATTGAGAACATCGCCGATTTTATATCAGCATAGATGAAGCAATCTGTGTACAACGTTTTTTTTTTTTTTTAAACAAAGAGGCTAGATGGGCTACGAGTTGCTTCAACAGGATCCTCCATTGAAGTTTGGATTTTTGTTTTAAGAATCATTCTTCTTCTAGCATAACTTCATTGCTAGCTTTTAAGTATCTGCCTTTCTCCTCAAGAAGCACTTTGTTCTGAAGGTCACCAACAAGATCTCTCTAAACAATGTTAAGCTTCTCACGGGTTTTAATTGGTGCAAGTTCCCTCAGTTCGACATTAACTTACTAGTTGGCTTTTATTTTGATGACGGTGTCAAATGAATGTAACACATAAAGTAAGGCTGTGAGCCTGTGAAATGTTACTCGGGTTCTTTTCCTCAATGGGATTAAAGATTTCTGTGTGCGAAGAATTGCTTTCAAGATACTGGTAATGTAGGGAATGGGCTCTTAGTTGGAAGTTGTAACATCGGTTAAAGATATACTGTCCTTCTTAGGGGACTTAACTGTGCTACCCTTAAATAATACTAAAGTTTGACCTGCTGTGATTTTTTTTCCCTTTCTTTTTTCGATGTACTGGATTCAACTTATTAGTAGTTTTTGTCAGGGTAAGGAGAGACCATTTCTTTCACCAGGAACCAATGTGGGTGCTAATCAGTCCATTGATGGAGCTAACGCTGACCATAAAACTGAGAGATCAGAGTTCAATGGTATACTTGATGTCGTTCTTGAAAAGTTCAAGCACAGTAAAGAGAATGAAACTAATATCCATCCCAATATAGAAGATGAGGTACAAAGTAGTACCGTCACGAACTTGACAGAAGAATCCCAGCTTCAGGATCTGAGTAAACAACATAATCCATTTCAAGGTTTGTCTTTGGCTCCCTGCATTTTTATTTTTATTTTCTTTTTTGTTTTTGATCTGATTATCCATTTTGCCACATTTTAAAAAAACTAGCTCGGTTTAGCGTAAGCAGCACATTGTTTTCAGCTCCCTAGCTTTATTAATGCATGGTCTTTGCAACTCTGGTTAAGTGGTTTTCATTTGCTACAGAACGAGTTAAAATTAACTGAATGCTATGACTTTTTATTTTTTTTCCCTGGGAAAGTTGCTAGAAAGGCTACCAAGATCCCAATTTCCAAATTTTACAGTGTGGGGGTAAGAGTAATTTACTATCTCACGAAAAGGAATTGAAATTCAGTTATTTTGTCAAATTAAGATTTTAAATTTTAAACTTTTGACAAATAGGAGGGAAATTAGTCATTTGACAAATATAGGACGACATATAGTTAAATCTTGATATAATTTCCCTATATATCTTAAAAACAGAACTTTCACTTCTTGCAGCCCCATTGTCTAATTTGGATTTTTGGTTCCCTGACCGAATTTCTGTTGTCTAGGTTCGGACTTCGGACTCTTCTTTGAGCCTAGTTATCATCTTTAAAGCAGTTTCTTATTAAGGCATTATATTTGATTTCGTACATGGTATATTGTACCTTCAATGGGTCCCTTTTTTGACTGTATACAAATTTCATCCAAGTATATAGATTTTGTTTAACATTTGAGTGTCCTTTTTAATGATCACAAGGTTTGTATAGCAAACCTCCTGCTCCAAAGGGTTTGGTTGTTCTAGGAGGTGATCCGAAACCAAAGCAATCAAAATACCCGAAATCGTTCATCAGAAAAGAGAAGCTTCCGCCTCGTTATAACCATTGTAAGTACCTAATCTTCAAAAAGATTAATGATTTTGATAATGGGTATGTGAGTTTTTTTATATATAATGGCACAAATACCCGATTAACTACTCGTCCATAAACAGATGCAGGTGGCAGTGGTTGGTGGGACAGTGATATGGAAGGTATTGACAATGACGAAGTGGGGTTCAATGAAGTGTGGGAGGGTGTGGGCTCCGCCACAATCGGGGGACTCGATTGGCATTAGTCCAAGAATTAGTTTTATGTTAAATGGATCATCAAACACACCAAGAACTTAGATGGTGGTTTGAATCTTGAAAAGGTACACACTTTGTGTAAATTATGTTTATTTTATGCAAACTAGACTACTAATTGCAGCTCCACCTGACATTTAAGTAATGTTGTATGAAGAATGTTGTTAGTTCCCACATAGCTTATCGTGCAACGTCATACATATGTGGAAACAAAAATCCTAAGAACTATTGCTCTAGAGGTTAAGGTTAGGCTTCGGTTGTTACCTGCCCAAACCGTTTGATATTTGAAGCTTTTGGTTGAAACCAAATAAGAATCCGTTATTTAAACGGGAAAAACTCACACTCTTGTCACTACCGAGATTCAAACCTTCGACCTCTTATTGACATTTTAAGTGATTTACTGGCATATGATAGAATTTAGATGCTAGAACTTAATGGCATATGGTACCTTAAGTTCAAGTAAATTAGAAAAAGAATAATGAGTTAAGCCACCTAGATTATCTGTATAATTGTATATCTGATGTATACAAACCACAGCATCTTTATTCCACATGCTCAATTATTTAGAAAATAAAAAAGAATAGATGTCTTTTAGTGTAAAAAATAAATATAATAACAACAGTGTTTAAGATGTAAAGTTTATATAATAAGAATTTCAAAGTTAACTTGTAATTTATTAACAATCATTATTAATATAAATATATCTGTTTAATTTAATCTTTGTTAGAATTAATATCTTGTTATTTATCCTGATCCAAAACATGTTTAAAATTTTCTAAAGTTAAGAAGAAAGAAAAAAAATCCCACACTGACCGGCATGTAGAGCTTGAAATCTAGACACCTACTGGTGTGGCATCCGGTCTCACCACGACCGTCAAAGGCCTTCACGTCCCCCACCCCGACCACACTGTCTGATCTAAGTAACACACACAACAAAACATACTTGTGTTAATTATCTTCATTGTCTTGTAGTGCAAAGGCGACTCTTAATTATTCTTTGATTAGGACAAGTGCATCCACCTTATCTTTATCTATTTGTTTTGGTTAAGAATTATGACAAAACTGATTTCAAAATTTCAACGAACACATCACCTTTTATATATTTATATTTGCAGAAAGAATAAGATATACGTCCCTATTAATTAAAACACATATGCGTTTCATCTTTTCGGCCACATTAATATTATTTAACAATTTATTCAAATAATTATAATCTAAGGTTTGAATGTTGTGTATGGACGTTTAATGTGGTACAAATACTACATGCAATACCAGATTTCTTTAACAGCAACAAAAAAGAAAAAAAAAAGAAAGAAAAAAAGATAACGAAAGGTCATGAAATTGAAAGGATGATCATTATTTATTTTTACGCATAAGTAAAAAAAGTATGGTTTATTTATGGAACGGATTTTTCATGATTCAAGAGAATATAAATATTTTAAAGAACTAAATTTTATTTAAAAATAAGTTTTTTAACTATTATACAATATAAAATTCGATTTTAATTCTATTCTATTATTTCAAATTCTGTAAAAAAAAAAGTGGCGTAAGAGTTTAATACTTTAAAACATGTTTTCATGATATTTGGCCTCTTAAACCAGGTTATGAATTTAAAAATAGATTAGTAAGTGTATAAATTTATTATAAAATTATCAAACTCTAATTGAAACTAACGGTTTAGTTTTAAAATTAAAAATCGATAGTTTTTGGTTTGGACAGCTTTGTTCAATAACCGACTAATTTAAAAAACAACCTATGTATTAGATGCATTTTTTAATTTTTATAATTATATAAATATTTGATGTACTTTACAAGAGTATTCTAATTCTTCTAAACATTAAATAACTTATATATTAGCGGTATATGTTATTTAAAATTTTAGATGACTTGTAAGATTGTGAATTCAAGTTTTTTATAGACAAAAATGATGTAAATTTAGAAATAGATTATGGTTGTTTATTTAAGTATTCCAAAGAAAATTCTTCCAAGCCCGAATGTTTTTTTTGTCATACTAGATTACTTAATACTCTATAGAAGTTTTTTTTCTGTGTTACTTGATTAGTTGATACTCTATAGATTCAACCGATCAATATTTAATAGTTTTAATTTCTCTGGTTTTCAATTTAGAAGGAACTCTTAACTTCATCTCTTGAAAGACGTAGAGAATCATATCCAAAATTATAAAAAACACTATTAATCCTTGTCTTCCTTCACACTTCACATGTTAAGTGGGTATTCGCCGTTTCTGTAACACCCTGTAAATGGGCCTAGCAGTGTAGGGTTGTACTTTGTGCTTTAGAGTTTGTACAGTGACTTTAAGTGGAATTAATTAAGTGTTTTGTGTGACTAACGTGTCTCGTGTTAATTAATGTGATTATGTGAAAGGTGTCGGTTGTGTCTGAAAGTGATGTCGTGTTAAACGGTTTCGCGTAATGATTCCGTAGATATCCCCGTTAGGCAAAACGGGATGGCGTGTGTTAAGTTGTAAGTTGAAAAGGGGAATAAAATACCCCGTGTTTTAATGGTAAAACCCAAGGTCGGCTTCTTTGAGCCTTATCCCCTGGGTCAAAGACAAAAACACACACAATACACATTACTACATACGTACACACACATATGCTTCATTTTTCGTGGGATTTGCTGAATCAATCAAGGAATAAGCTTGAGTAAGAGATTTCAGTGTCAAATTCGTGATCTAGCTACTGTTCTTCATCTGATTTGTAAGTGATTATTCTTCAATAGCCCTAGTTTGGTGTTCTTGGTGAAGTTACACCATTTGATGGTGTATGAATGTGTTCTTATGGTTTAAACCGTGTCAAATGTGTTTATAAGTGTCTAAGGGTGACAAACAACATGTACAAACGATTGAATCTGGTTTCAATCGAGTTTTGGTGTTAAAAATGGGTATTAACAGAACTGTGCGAAAACAGGGACGAAGGTCTGCTGTTCGTCGACTTCCTACGGGCGTAGTGGGTATTCCCTACGGCCGTAGTAAGCCTTGTGTATACACTACGGCCGTAGGCATGGTCATTGCGGCCGTAGGATGTGTTTTTGTGTGGGTTACCGTCTACGGACGATGAAACAAGGACTACGGGTGTAGGTATGTAACCTATGGTCGTAGTTCATCAAAGAATAGCTACTACGGGTGTAGGAATAGGTTCCTACGGCCGTAGTACATGATTCATTGGAAAGAAACTCTGCGGGCGTAGTGGGTTGACCCTACGGCCGTAGTATGGTGTTGTTATGTGTCCTACGGCCGTAGGACATGTACACTACGGCCGTAGTAAGCTGTTCAGTGTTGACAGCTTATGTAACTTGTGTTCTAACCTGTGTGTGTTACGTGTAAGTGATAACCAAGCCTGAACCTTATGTGTTAGGTGATTCGGACGACTCAGTGTGTTCTTGGGATTCTCGGATCCATATCTGCCTCTTGTGATATCGAGGTGAGTACCGGTTTCCCATAAGACTCAGTAAGTAGGGCTATTGTGTGCCTGTGTTGTGTGCTATGTGATATAGTGATACAGTGTTATAAGTGATACCATGTGATATAAAGTGTGATATGTGATACGCATGCGTAATGTGGACCCTATGGGTCAAACGTGTTTATGATTCCTGTCCGGACAGACGCAGGGGTTGAGGTCAGTCGCCGATGCGGCTGGGTCCCTTGAGTGTTATTCAGGGATTAGCGGTTCCCACGAGTGATTTTCTGGGGTAAAGGTTCTGCAGGCCGCCTTTCCTCGACAAAAAAAAAAAAAAAACAGGGGGGTCTTGGTTTGTAACTAAGGCCTAATTGAGCCCAGGTGGCTCCGCAACGTGCTCGGGGGGTTGCTCTTCGTTTCCCCTCCAGCATGGATTGGTGTTGCTGACTTCTCAGTTGGATTCGTTAAGCGGGATTTGCAACCCCGCAAAATATGATCCTGCTGACATGTTGGCACACCGCTATGTGATAACTTAGCATTGTGTGTTTTATTGTGACGTGATAGCATGCTTATTGGTGCTTATGTGATACTTGTACTCACTAGCTAGTGTAGCTAATGGTTCGTGATATTTCCCTTTTCGCAGGTTAGTGATCTGATGGCCTGGCGAGGCGGGTTGCTGTGGGTAGTGTTATTATATATATCTTTTGGAACACTTGTAGATTATTAACTCTGATACTGTTTAACGATGGTCGGTGCGTAGTGGTAACACTGGCTTAATTTTGGTACTTGGCTTGATCCGTTGTTTGTGATCGCCAAGTTGATAAGAAATACTTAATATGTAATCAGTGGTTTATTCCGCTGCGAACTTTTGGTGTAAATAAAGTTTTAATTTACTCTAATTTTAAGCTCGTGAAACCGGTGTTACAGTTTCTTTTCTTGACAACTTTTATATAAGGCTACACATTATGCCTAACCCGATTCCATCAGGTAGGCTCGAGTAACAAAAGGAACACCAAAACTTGGTTTTGGGTTCGCACATGGGTTCCATCATCGAGTCCTCCAACCCGAGGCATTCTCCCCCACCCCCCACCCCCCCTCCAACGACGGTTACTTTTTTTTTTCTTATTTTATAATTTAATTAAAAATACCTTACCATCCAACACTTATTTATATCTTAATTTTATACCCTTTAACACCCATTCTCTCTACCTCTTTCACACCATTCTCTCTACCTATTTCATACCTAATTTTTTTTTGTAATGGATTTAACAAACGAGACATTAACTTCTAGTTTTGATTTTTTTGTTATGTATTTTTTTATTTTAAAAGTTTAGATTTTTTTAAGTTTAAATTATGTAATCATGATTTTTAGTATTGTTTGAATTTTAAATTAATTAAATTAATGAATTATATTATTTATATAATTAGTTATTTGTTAGAATAAAAAAAATAAAAAAAATAAAAAAAATATTGGGTAAGAGAAGGTAAGGTATAACTTGATATTGGGTAAAGAAGAAAGGTAAGGGAGGGAGAATGATGTGGCGCTGATGTGGCAGCAGGTAAGTCTTACCTGCAGGTAAGGTATAACGTCCCGCCTAAGGCAACCATCAATCCTCTAGACCCTCGCTTAAATGTGGCTTCGGTTATTATCAAAACGGAAACCTTAATCATTTTTTTTTGAACGGCAAACGCACACACCCACTAAACCTACTCCTAATCGCTAGCATCCATACCCTTTAGGTTACAAGTTTTAAATTGAAATTAACACTCCAATTCAGTTTTGGGGTAAAACAAATCCAGACCAGCTTATACTCATCACTAATAAATAAAATAAGGTAGAATATATGAAAAAAGCTATTCAAGTAAAATGTATTGATAAATTAGCTTAAGCAGTATACACAACTTTTATATATAGATAACATGATGCTTAAATTCATATGTTTTTCAGTTTTTATATTAGACTTCTTAATTTTATAGCGTATATTTAATTATGTCATTTGACTAAGCTTTATTTAAAGTGTAGCTATTATGCATTTATGCCAAAATCTCAAAAGAATTGTATCATGTTGACATTATTCTAGAAATATTTAACAAATTTAAAATCATAGTGATTGAAATAGTGAAGTAGCTCTGACTCAGCCAGTGTACTTAAAGCTGCGGTTGCAAAAGTAGATCAAACGTATGTGCAAAATAAGGAATTGAAATATTACAGCAGAAAATTTTGAAAATATAGTTGAATTATTAACTTTATAGCTAAGAACTATAGAAGAAAATTGTGTGATATACGGATTTATTATTAAAAAAATAAATATAAAACATTAATAAAAAGTAATAAAAAACAAAAGAAATGAGAGTTTTAAAAAATTGTGACAGACATCATCAACACCCGCATCAGTAGTGAAAGTGTTGACATGGGGGATGACAAAAACGTACGTGATATTATGATACCAAAAACTTTTGCATGGTAGGGCCTAAAAAATCTTACGAGGATTTATCTTTCACTTCCTTGTTGTCACTGAATGTTGGACCTCAATGAGACCCCACGGTTTCTAAAATGTTTAAAAGTGTTTGTTACTCTACACTTTAGGATGTTCATTAAACCCTGACGGAGGATAAATTTCACTGACAACAACAAGACGCGTTGCCGCCGGTGATCAATTTTCTAGGACAAAAGTCTTGGCTTGGGTCAAAAGTCTTTGTAATACGGATGTATACATTCAAGTTGTAAAAATTGGGTGATGTTGGTTACCAGCTTATCCTCCTTCTCGGACACCTAGCTCACTTTGTATACTCTATAGTTTTAGGGGTTGTTTGTTAAAACAGAATGATTAAGCACTGAATGATTCTGTGGTCTGAATAATCCAAAGGCTCTGAATGAATCTGCCGCTGAATATGACATGTTGTTTGATAAAGGTTCTGAATGAATAATTTAAATGATGCAAATTATGATTTTAACCTTAATAGTGATATATTATATTATAACATATGACTGTTTAACAAGACAACGTGTAAAATAAGTAGTATTAGTGTGAAATACTTGGTGCATAATGATTCAGAATGCATTTTAAGGTAGAATGATTCAGTAGCATTATGCTGAATCATTCAGCATTGTCTTCATTCAGAGGCAGCAATCAAACATACTGAATGTTGAATGATTCAGTATTCAGCACTGAATGATTCTATTAAGCAGCAAACAAACAGCCCCTTAATCTATAAAAATTGTTTGCTTTTAAAAAAACATAATAAGTATATAAATTATATTACAAAATAAAAAATAGTTTGATTAAAACATAAAACAAAAGCTATAGTAAAATGCAATATCTTCGTGGCCAAGAAAACTAATGCAATATCTTTATGAGTGAGATTCACATCACCCAAGTAAAGTAGATTCTTTGTTAAAAAAAAGTACATTATTATTATTGAACTTTTTATAAATAGTTTTTAGAGTTAATTACAAAGATGGTCTCTGTGGTCTTACCCAAATTTCACATTTAGTCATTTAAACTCGAAAATTACACTGGTAGTCCTTATGGTTAACGTTTTGTTTCACTTTTAGTCCTTTAGACTAACTGGTGTTAAAGTTGACCGTTAGTCAAAGGGTATTTCAGTCTTTTCCCATTTATCCTTGTTACCAAACATGGTTTTTAATTTTCTATTCTTTATAATTTTATTTATTATTTATTAGAGTTAATTACGTATTACCCTTCTTAATTCCATTTACTCCTTTATTAGATATATTTATTTATTTAAATATTATTTAATTATAGGTATAATTTCGTTTATATCCTTAGAAACTTGTTTAATTACGTATATATCCTTGTAAATATTGGAATTACATATATATCCTTACAAAACCTAAAAACTCACAAATATATCCAAACATTTAATTTAATATTAATTTTTCAATTTAAAATCAAACAAACAAAAATAAGTATTATCCTAATTTAATTTCTTACTAAAATTACAAAAATATCCATTAAAATTCCCTCTAGTGATAACTATGCAGGTCACCTGCTCACTCATTATCCACTGCCATTTCATGTCTTACATACGATTATCAAGTATAATTCAGTCGAATATATTGTTTCTATCTCCTTCCTCAGTCGAACTTTTAGAGAACGAGTACAAACATATTTTTTGTTTTTCATTATATACTATGAACCAGACCCAAATACCCATCTGAAAGAATCTGCGATGCATAAAAATATGAACAAATATGCAGGTCAAATAACTTCAACCATCAAAGAAAACCAATACTGTGATGAAAGCATAAAATCCAAATTTGATAAAGATTTTATCAAGAAATTCTCCCAAAATAAAAAATGCTACAAGTATTAACTGTCGTACAGAGGGTGCTAATTTACCAAGAAATTCTCGATCGATTTTCATATAATTCAAGCATAAACTGTCGATTAATGAAGTTAGGGTTCAATTGAACTACAAACTTTTTTCAAGCATTCTCTGTCGAATTAATACATCTCGCACCTGTCGAATTTAGATCCTCTGTTCAAGCATCCTTGACCGGCATCATAGTGATTGTAGGGTTCAATCGAACCTCCTTTGTTCACCCATCGACATCGCATCTGAATTCGACTGTATCTCCTTCGAATCAAGCTTCAATCGATCGGTGTAAGTTCCGGATTTGGGGCCTTGTTCTGGGTTTCGATGGGTAGCTTCAATCGATCGACGTAAGTTCAGATCCGCCACCTTGTTCTGGATTTTGATGGGTGCTTTGATTTGGGTTTACAGTTCTATCGATGGATACTGTTGATGTTTAAAGTTCAATTGATGTACATAGAAGAAGGGTATTCTTGTAATCTTCAAGTCAATTACATTTTTAATATCAAGAAATCATATTAGGATAAAATTTAATTTTGTTTTTTAGATTTTAAATTATAAAAACTAATATTAAATTAAGTGTTTGGGTATATTTGTGAGTTTATGGGTTTTATAAGGATATGTATGTAATTTCAGTTTTTACAAGGATATATACGTAATTAGGAAAGTTTTCAAGGATATAAACGAAATTATCCCTTAATTATATTAAACAATATAACAAATGTTAATTAGAAATAAATAATTATTACTAACAGTTTGTTTATCACCACCACCGGTTTCCTCGTTCACCACCACCCACCACCACCAACCACCCCCACCACCACCCACCACCCACCACAACCAACCACCCCGTTTACGAAACTGTTAATAAAAAACACCCAGATTCTTTTTACCCTTTTCTATTAAAATTAATAAAAAAACACCCAGATTGAACACCCAGATTCTTCAACACTATGATATAGAAATAGAACAATATGATACAAAACACACTGATTATTCATCGTACAAACAGAAATAGAACAATATGATACAGAACCATTGATTATTCAACATTAGCAAGATGAAAAACATATTTGGAATCAATGAAAAACAAGCAACCCCCTAATCAGATATGAACCTTAAACTCACCTGTTGATTTAAACCCATAATCAGATCCGAAACCCCTAATCGACCTTCAATCATCGACCTTTAATCATCTGAAACCCCTAGTCGTGCGGTGGTGGCCGGCGGCGGTTCAGATCTGTGGAGCGGCGGCAGCTCAGATCTGTGGTTCAGATATGTTTTTCAAGCACAGCGGCGACCTGTGGTACCCATCACGGTTCGCGATGGATGAAGGCAACAGTGGCGGTCTGAACTCATGTTCCGGCGGAGGTGGTGGTCTGAACTCCGACGGGTTTGAGTACTTCAGATGGTGGCGGTGGTGGTTCTAACTCCGACGGGTGAGTACTTCAGATCTGGAAAGAATGAGAGATGAGAGAGAGAGTGGTCGGTCTGAACTCATGGTCCGACGGAGGCAGTGGTGGTCTGAACTCCGACGGGTTTGAGTACGGTGGCGGTGGGGTTCTAACTCCGGTGTTTGAGTCTGGAAAGAATGAGAGATGAGAGAGACAGAGGGGGAGTGATAAGGGTATTAGAGAGTTGGGGTGTTTGGAAACAAATAGAGAAGAACTCTCTTAAATAAGTGTGTTTGGAAGTAGTTTAATAGGTTCATCTTGTTTGGTAACAAGGATAATATGATTAAATGACCATTTTACCCTTTGACTAACGATCAACTTTAACACCAGTTAGTCAAAAGGACTAAAAGTGAAACAAAACGTTAACCATAAGGACTATCAGTGTAATTTTCGAGTTTAAAGGACTAAATGTGAAATTTGGGCAAGACCACAGGGACCATCTTTGTAATTAACTCTAGTTTTTATGTCTCATTAAATATATTTTTCTTGAGAAATCATCCTATCACTTTTTGTTAATGTTTTTTATTTCTATCTTTTTATTTCAAATAATTAATATATTATTTTAGTTTTTAAAATAAGCATTTTTAAATAAACATATGATGGGTATGTTTGGTATGAAACTTTTTGAAACTTATTGGAGCTGGTAGTTTTTTGTTTTGAAAGAAAAAATTACAAGTCATGTTCGGATGAAAAAACTGGAAGTTTTTATTTAAACAAAGAAGCTCTAAAACAAAAAGCTTTTTGAAGTAGCTTTTAAAACTAGCTGGAAGCTTTTTATATACCAAATTACCTAAATACCCTCTTTAATTGTTTTATAATTCATCATATTTATATAATTTGTCTTTTTTGTCATTTTACACTATTAAGCTCGAGTTATACCAGCTAATATTCCAAACACATATATAAATAAAATAAACAACTTCCAGCTCCAGCTACCAGCTTCCAGTTATCAGCTAACAGCTTCCAGCTACAACTACCAGCTACTTCCGTCAAACATACCCTATATTCATCACTAAACCCATTAAAACCAAGTGTCATATCAAGTTGTATTATCTTATAATTTTCTCAACTTTCAAGTCTTTTGACTTGTAATATTTAGAGAGACTTTATATATTTCTATTAAATCTTTGTTTCTTTCTTATATTTATTAGATAAAAACAAATATAAAAAAAAAACGAGACAAAAAAATTGATTAATCATATAATCATTTACTAATTTATTGAGTAGGAAACTTAATTTTTCTTACATTTACAAGATCTATGGACTTGTAGACAGGTCTAATCCACCATTTTGAAGCTATATAATACAAGAAGGCGTTAATTGTGTCACAAGTTCCACCATTTTTCTCAAAAACTAAACTTTTTAAGACGCATCAATATTCATTAATTAAAAGTATTTTTTTACCTCATCTAGCACTACTTTAGTCAAGAATCTTGTATCACATCCATTGCATTAGAATGTCACTTATTCAGACCTAAGAATCTAGCATTGTATGTAGGGTATAGTAACATCAATTGCATAGTACAGTATAACAATAACATCAAATGGGCATAAAATTGATCCAAAATTGTAACATAAACTAAACTATTCTTGTGTTAAAAACATAATATTACAATTCACAATTTTCCATTTTACCAAATCAAACTGCTTCAAAATGCCCAAGCTATAAAAAAGATAGATCTTATCTATTAAATTATGAGATGTTTCTTTTAGTAGTGTTTACTAATCGTATAAAAACGAATTATCCAATCAAAGATTTCTGATTGGACTATTTGGTTCATATATTTCGAAATTTTAATTTGTCTTGGATGAACCAAAATTGAATTATTATTTTGGATTGGTTTTGGGTACTGTAAATAAACCGAATAATCCAAAAAAAATCAAATAATATATATGTAACACAAAAGTAATCACGTAGGTCCCTTAATCTTTTGTATGTGTGTGTTTATATATAGTAGTATAGTAGTACCCACACAATATTGGGGACATAAATAGTTTCTGTTTTACATATCTTTTTCAATAATGTAATGATATGTCATTCGTGTGATTTAATATCACGAAAAAAATCAACAGTAACATGTTCGCTTTTTCAAAATAAGTTTGAAAAAACATTAAACTAAGATATATATATATATATATATATATATATATATATATATATATATATATTTATTTATTTATGAAATGAGTAGAGATAAGTTAATAAGATTGAAATTATATTGGTGTGTCAGTGTGTGGATAATTGTGCTTATGTGAAAGAGTGTGTTAGTAGAAAAGTTAATTTTAAAAGTATAAAAAGTTATAGTAAATTAAGAAAGAGAGTGAAATAGTTAAAATTAAGTGAATGAGATTAATTTAAATAAAATGAAAGGTCAAGATTTTTGTTGATTGAATAAGAACTCTTAAAATTAAGAAAAAGAGAGAATATTAAATAATTTATATAGTAGTATAAATATAGATAAAACAAAGTAATCATGTACGTCTTATATATATTTATATAAAAATTATTGTGTATAATTATATATGTACACAAAGCGAGCTATCATAAGCCCTATATGTATGTGTTACTTGTTCTTCATTAGTATTTGTTTTAGTTCGCAATGGATTAACATATTTTGAGTTTTTGATAAAGATAATACAGAGGATAATGTCAATAAACTATTTTATTTTTGTTTTGAAAAATGAATGGATTTAATATTTAAATGGATTAATTAACTTGTTAATGTAAACATCTACACTTTTATCTTCATCTTAATATTATGTGTCGAGTACTTATTACAAAATATCTCAACCTTTTAAACATATATTTATGTAAGAATGCAAAAACAAATTTGTAAAACTGATCCAGCCTTGGATGGTTTGGTTATGATCTTAAGATTGTATGTATGGATCGGATTCTATTTGTTAAACCAGAATCCAATCGAATTAACGTAATTTGATCGGATTAAATTGATTAATCCAAACGTACACCTCTCACTTCTTCAAGGATATGATTTAGTGATATTATTATTTAAAATATAAGTGTAGGTCAAATATGATTTAGTGATATTATTATTTTAAAATATAAGTTTAGGTCATACAAAGAAACCATTTTAATCTAAAAATACAAGAATCTCTCCGTTTTAAACTCTCATATTATAAGATACCAAAACTTGTTAGTGTTAAATTTCATGATTGGTACAAGATGTGTCATATCTTTTTGTGCTTTCAAAAAAAGGTTTTAATATGGGAACAATAATTAATATTATAGTTGGATGAATGTGTTTTAGTTGGCTCCAAACATGCGAATATTTATTAATTTAATATGATATAAGATTTGATAGAGTGAGTATAATAATATTATAAACAAACCATTATATATTATTATTTTATACATACATATACATACAATAATCCTACGATTGACTTGATGAAGTCATCATCTACGGTTGAGATGAGTAAATGGTGGGTTTGAATATAAATACTCCTTGTCTCTCGTTGTTTGAGTTGATTAAGTAGTGATGTTGAATTGTTGTATTCGTGGTTGCGTTAATCGGATGAACATTTCCATATATAACATATATTTTCATATCATTTTAAGTATTTTAGTTACGACATGTTTAGTGAGAAATATAAGTATTGTATATAATCATTTAACACAATGTGATGAACATAAGCATGATATATTAAGTTTTGAATATTGTTCATCGATATGCAATATTAACTTTAAGCACATTATTTCTCACTCTAAAAAGATGCTCTTGTTTTGTATATTTTAACTTTATGAAACCGTACATCTAGACTTACATTTACAATTAATTAACTATCAATTTTTACAAGTTTGACATCTAATGGTTTTCAAGATAGTTTGTTGTTTGTCATGTATATGTCAAGAATGTCTTTAAGTTTAATTTGTATGATTTAAATCACAAGTCCAAGTAATATGGGCATAGATAACATGTCATTACAGCACCACATAGTTTAACTTTGTAACTCAATCAAAAAATATTTCACATGAGTATGGATTAAGCTTTGCAAGACATTTAAGCATATGATATTGTAACACCGGGTTTCACGAGCTTAAAATCAGAATAATTTAAACTATTTAAGTATGCTTATCAAAGACGTGCAGCTGAAATTAAACACTGATTAAAGTGTTTCTATCCGACTTGGCAAATATGAACATTAAAACCAAGTCTTAAAACGAACCGGTATTACCATACTATAAACCGACCATCGGATCACAGATATAAATAACAGTAGAGTGTTCCAAAAGAGCTAAATACAATTACCCACAAGCACCCGTCTCACCAGGCTGCCTAAACATCACCTGTAAAAAGGATAAATCATGAACCGGTTAGCTACACTAGCTAGTGAGCACAGATTAACACATAAGCATCAATAAGCAGGTTATTCCAACTACGGGACAACACATAAAGCTATCCTAACACATAGTGTCGCGCCAACGAGTCAGTAGGAATCATATCTTGCAGGGTGGGAACCCCGCTCAACGATTCAAACTGGGGACCATCAGCAACAACTATCCGCAATGGTGGGGGAGCGAAGAGCAGTCCACCAAACGCGTTACGAAGCTCGAAGCTCAACATCTTGGATCTCAACTGAAGTTAAGATCCCAACTCACGTTAAGGAGCGGCGGTTTGCAAGACCACCCCGGCGTGCTGCACACCGGGTACCGTTGATCCCCATTATTCCATCAAAGGGATCCAGCCTTCGGGAAGAAAGCTGACCTTAACCATGCCATCATTAGTCCGGACAGGTACCACATATACAACTAGAACCCGTAGTGGGTTCAACTATACGCATGCGATTTATAACCAACGTGTAAAGCAACTTATCATGGTAATAGCATATAACAACATGGTATAACATACCTCATATACGTACGTGTGCGACATTGTCAACATATATCAATAAACAACAGACAACGCTACTTACCGAGACTCATGGGAAAACCGGTACTCACCTCGAGGTTACAGGAGGTAGATATGAATTCGGGAATCCCAGGAGCACACGGAGTCGTCCGAATCACCTAACACATCATGTGTAGGTTCAGTCAACGTCTATTAGTACTATCAACGCTTCTACGTAAACGTACAACGAACAACAAGCAACAGACAATCTGGAACAGCTCCTACGGCCGCAGTAGACATGTCCTACGGCCGCAGGACACCTTCCAGACACCTCCAACGGCCGTAGGAATACATCCTACGCCCGCAAGAGTTCCCTTCCAAGAAACAATATCCTACGGCCGAAGGGACCATACCCTACGCCCGTAGGAGTGATTCTTTGGGTAGCAACGGTCGTAGGTTATGTACCTACGCCCGTAGGCTTCTTTCCATCACCCGTAGGTGGTAAACCTCATAAAATACATAAAATATCCTCCTACGGCCGCAGAAACCTTTTCCTACGGCCACAGAAGGCTTAATTTCAATAATCCTGAAAAACACCCTCCTACGGCCGTAGGAACATTCTCCTACGGGGGTAGGAGCTAAATTTCTATAAATCTGAAAAACACCCTCCTACGGGGGTAGGAACTTTTCCCTACGGGGGTAGGAAGGGTCTGCGCAGTAAACTTCGCCCTGTTCAACTATCAGACCTGCAACTAGGGTTTTTTCACCATTTTATCGACTGAAATCACGTTCCTACTGTTTCTACTTGTTAATTAACATTACCACAACATCCCTACATGTTTCTTGACCAACAAATCATGAACCAAACTCAATTTCAAAGCTAAACTACCATCATCTTCTTCAAAACCATAAACTAGGTTTAAGCACCAAGAAATCTTACCAATAAGGAAGAAGAACAACGTTTGAAGCTTGTATCTACTGCTGGAACTCACTACAAACTAATTCCCCTTTGATTCCTCTTCAAATCTCCAAGTATGTGTGTGTATGCAAAGCTTAGTACGTACTTATGTATGTTGTATTTGTTTTTGGTGTTGCCAGGGGATAAGAACCCACATAACCGACCCAAGTGGGTTTAATACCCCACGAGGGTATTTCGTTCTCCTATTCAACTTAAAACACGACTTAGGTTTATCCGTTTTAACTAACGGAGATATTTTCGGAATCATTATCCGAAACCGTTCAACTATTTACCAATTCTATCTATTAACAACATATTTCCAACTTTAGCTACATAACTACGTGTACCAACAAATAACAACAATTAAGCAACAAAACAACTTAAACAACTTGGTTAAAGTCAATGTACAACTTAACAAACACGAGGTACAACTATTTACAACTAGGCCCCATTTTGGGGTGTTACAGATATGTATTTCTATGTCTTCTATATTTAATTACCTTGTCATGCAATACTAGTCATTTAAGCTTAAATCAATTTTATATCAATACTTTTCGATATGGCAAATTTAAGTGATTATCTTCACACACATCATTATTAAATATCTTGTGATATTAATAATCTCTTGGTAAAATACTTTTATATATATATATATATATATATATATATATATATATATATATATATATATATATATCATAAGGACTAGTGTGTGCTTAATGTGTGAATGTGTCCTAAATTTGAGAAGATTTTTGAAAATTTTCGAATCATTTGATAACTAATGTTAGTTGATATATATTAAGCAAGAATAAACTAAATTTAGGAATTAAAAGTCAAAAATAAAAAGATCAAAAATTTCAAAATTTCCAGGGGGCTCACAGTCGAAGCACGGCATAGACCGTGGATCGACCGTCGGGCTTCTGGATTTTTGTTCAAAAATTTTACATGCTACGGTCGACCGTGGATTCGACCGTGGGTAGGCATATCTGATTCAAGCTTGTGCTTTTTGTCCTTTTTGACATGACATGTATATTTTAATCTTATTTTAACATATCATAAGTACTTTGCTTTTACACTAAACCAATTTAACACAAAATCAATATATGATAAACACAACACATGTTAAGTTGCTTTTACTTAAGTTCTCATGAAACTTTTAACATATAAGATATAACATGTATATAGCTTTGGAAAGTGAAAGAGACACTTATCTTGATTGTATTCCACAAGTGCTTAACAAGTCTTGTTCTTGATCATTTATCCAAAACTTTGATTCACGCACGATTTCAAGTTGCATCAAGAATGATCACATTAAGCCTTAATTGCAACCTACAACTTAAAAACATTTCATATATGTGGTACCCATCTTTTCATGGGTCCGGGATTGTTAGCATCGAACATTCCTACTTGTATCCATCTTGGTGTAATCTTGACATGTTTATAAGGCCTATTCAAATATTGTCTTTGAGAGTGCAATCTTTGCCTATTATCATTCCAAGATGGTCTATATGTATATCTTCTATAATAAGGTATGTGACTTAAAGTTGATTTTGAATATTCAAGACCATTTCTCATAGGATAATAGAATTTCTTTACTTGGTCTTTAGTCACAATAGGAATGGAGGACATGTGGTGATGGACTAAGTTATTTTGAGCAACTATCTCGTTTGCATCTTCATTTCTTAACTTAGCATCCTTTTTTATTTTCTTAACAAATATAATCGACTTTAAGGAGCTAGATGATGGTGTTACATCATTTTATGAAAATCCTAATCCACTTTTATCACATGGTGATTTTTGAACACTAAGCATATCATTTAGCATGTTACTACTTTGCACAATCTTAAAGCTTTATATCACGTTGATCACATTTCATGCATGCATGCTTGATTTCTTCTAGCTTGGTTAGTCTACTCACATCTAGCATCAATGATTTATTTGTTTTATTTGTTTTTGCTAGTTCTTCTTCAATCATCATAAGTTTTGCTTTTAAACTAGCATTTTCATTTTCCACATTTATTTTCTCCAACTTAAGCACTTTATTCTTTTCAATAATCTTGGAGCTAAAATCACATAGTTTATCATATTGGTCTTCTAACGCATTAGTTGAATTATCACTATAATAAGAAGAGTCGGAAAATACCTCACTTGTCTCATATGTCATGAGATGAGTTTCTTCTTTGTCATGATAATTTGTGTTGCCTTTATAACTCCATGATTCTTCACTATCATCATTACTCTTATCATCATCTTCATTTGAGCTTTGTTGAGAGTCCTTGTCTTTAAAAACTAAAGACTTAACTTTGTTTTCTTCATAAGCCATGAAGCAAGTTTCTTCTCTTAATATTTCATTTACCTCATTTCTTCTTGCTTCAATCTCCTCACAAATACCTATATCTTTCCATAATTTCTTGGCACAAGTGTAAGAACACAAATATTCATATTTGCTACCTTTAAGAGATTTTTTAATAAAAATCAATGTTTATTCGTTTAGTGATTTTATATCAAAATCATTTCCATCATAATCATTTTCAACAAAATTACCCATATCAAAATCTATTGATTTTAATAGAGTTATCATGTAAGTTTTCCAACTCAAAAATGAATAATCGACAAACATAGGTAAAGAGCCCATATAAACCCCCAAGCTTAGTTTACTATTTACGTCCATAGATCTAACTCAAAATTTGAAAAATTAGTTTTTATAAAACTTGAGCAAATTAGTTTTTATAAAACTAGAGCAAATTAGTTTTTATAAAACTTGAGCAAATTGAGAGCAACTTGCTCTGATACCAATTGTTAGAAACTAGAGGGGGGTGAATACGTTTCTTACCACTTTTTCGTATTTTATTCGATTGATTATACGTATATAAAAATGCAAGTATAAATAGATAAGGGATAGAGATATTGACACCGTATGTATAGTGGTTCGGTTGAAACTAACTTCAACCTACGTCTACTCCTTGGCCTTCAATCCAAGAGTTGTCTTCACTATAACGTATCTCTTGACCGGAAGAGATCACCGTTACAAAACTTCTCACTATTCAAGGAAGTGATCACCTTAACTTCTCACTTAGCTAGGAAGTGATCACCTTACAAACTCGTCTCACTAATGAGGTAGTGATCACCTTGACGTCTCACTATTCAAGGAAGTGATCACCTTATACAAACATCTCACTAATACAATGGTAGTGATCACCAACAACTTCTATTACAAATGTATATTTGAATATGAATGAAGTATTTTTGAATTATCTTCTTTTGCTTGAATAATTCTTTTCTTGCTTGAATACTTCTTCTCTTGCTTGAATACTTGAACTTGTAACTTGATCTTCAAATCATAATATGTGATGATATTTGAGAGTAATGATCAAGTCATTTTCTGGAGTATAAAGTGTGTATTCTAGAGTGCAAGAGTCTTTCTTTTAATTTCCAAAGGTTATTGAATGAAAGGCTTGAGTGTTGATTAAATTGGAAAAAAAGTTGCTGGCCAGGTACCCCACGGAAGATACACGGTCGACCGTGTCATCCGCCGTGGGACTCCAGCCCACACCTTTTTTTGTCTTGTTGTTTCATATCCGTTGCAATCTTGAATCTATGCTTCATTCTTTAATGTATATCAGTTGTAAAGCCTTCAAGATGTCCCCTAGATGTCATACTTGACCTATACCTTCATGGGAGTTTAGATTAAACAAGTTAAAAGCTTCCAAGTCCATGCATTGTGTCATAGATGCCCATGAGGGTGTCATAGATGCATGTGATGTCCAACACACCCAACTTCATCCATTTGAATTAACACTTGTAACATTTATATAGATTCTTAGGAGTTTTATAAAACAAACATAATATATATAAACTTTATATAATTGATTTGTTGTTTTAAAAACTTTAAAGTCATTCTTTCTATAAATATATAAATGTGACTATTTGAAAGAATTCTTGCATCTTTTATAAATCTTGCGAGTTTACAAAACTTACATAATCTTTTTATAACGATATGTATTTGATTTGTGTTTTATAAACTTTAAAATCATCTTTTTATAAATATATAAATGCAAGAATGATTTATAAACACTTGAGATTTATAACACTTGTTCTAGACTTTTCAGATTAATTTATATAACCTTGGATATAGTAATTAGGATATATAAATGCATTGTAAAGATTTATACAAGTCTAAGAAAGTTTTTAAATCTTATAAGTATTCATTTTATTTTAAAAACTTATCATTTTGATTTTAGAGATGTTAAATAAACTTTGGTTTATATAAAATCGATTTATATAAGTATATGTATGTTTAAAAACATATGATTTATTTTCTTATTCAAACCTTGTGTAACATTTATATATTTGGATTTCTTAAATAGGTTTTATAAAATTGTTAACAAGGATTTATTTGAAGATCATGAATCTTTATAAATCATATACATATACATTTTATTTAAATCCGTCACTAGATTTTATAAACTTTAACTTTTAGACTTGGTTGTTATAAAATCGTTTTAACAAATGAATGCATATGTGTTTTGGATTTAGAACGTTGTTTATTATGTAGTGAATCGAATATTTCAATTATGTAGTATAATTTATTGACTCGACTATTATAAATTTGTGATCATCAAAACGTTTAAATATATTTTATAAATTTATCGGAACGATTGCACCAACAAAAATATTCAAATAAAAATAATGCAATAAATGAAATATCACCGAAAACTTTTAATCTTTTTTTACTTCTAACACGTGCACGGCAACATATAATTGACCATGTGTAAACACGGGTTTTCTGAGGAATAAACGGACTTCTGAAAATGACTGTACTTGACTTTTGTTAATCGTCATAGCAAACCACAACATCAGAGGAAATTGTCTTTTTTGAAACTTAACCGAAAGTTTTGTATCCGATGAAATCATTTTTATTTTAGGAATACCCACTACTATTAATGGATAACAAAAATCTAAGAATATATTAATTTTAAAAAAGTCTCATTTTACAATAAAATTTATATTAAAACGTAGATAAAAATTAAACGGTCGTAAATATATAATTACTTTTTATCTAAACAAATTATATCACAAGCTATTATACATTATTTATAAACATCTCATAATTAATTACATTAATTTACAATTTTTATAAAACCCTCTCATATTTTCTTAAAAGTCCCTCACATGTTTTATAAATCCCCCTCACAATTTTCATCAAACCCCCTTCAATTGATTTAAAAATTGAATCGATCAATTTTGCAATTGATTTAAAATTCCGAATCTTGCCAAAATTGTTTTTGATAATGGATTAATTTTGTAATTGAGGGTTTCTATTGATTGATTAAGATTGATTTAATAATTATTTTTAGAAATTTTGCATGTATTTTATATATAGATATAGATGAGGGGTATTTTGGAGAAATCAAGCTTCACTCCTTAATGATAGCGCACCCGGACATAATTCACAGTTAGGAAGATATATAAAAGACCAAAATGCGTCTATTAATGAACATTAATGACGTTTACAAATGGTACTCGCGTATACATAAGAGAAAGTTAATTGGATTGTTATTGTGAGAACCAATCTTAGCCGTCTAATTCTCCCTCCCTCAATACCATCATCCACCTATGAATTCATCCCATACATTTTGCCACACTGTATCCCTCACTCTCTCCATCCATAAATCTCACTTACCAAATGAATGACTATGATTGGTTCTCGCAATAAAAGTGGTTTTCAAATGAATCCTCTCTCTCTCTCTCACACACACACACACATATATATATATATATATATATATATATATATATATATATATATATATATATATATATATATATATATATGTATATATATAGGCAGAAGTTCATTTGAAAGCCATTTTTATTACGAGAATTCTGTGAACCAATCTTAGCTGTCCAATTCCCCCTCCTTCAATTAAATTCCCCACCCATGAATTCATCTCATGCACTTTGCCACACAATGCTCTCCATCCATAAATTTCACTTACTAAATGAATGACTAAGATTGGTTCTCGCGATTCTTATAATAATAACGGTTCTCAAATATGTTTCACATATTGAGTTGTTATGTGAATACAGTTGAGTAGTTATTAATCAAACTAGTGGATCGTGGGTTGAGTTGCTATAAGTTGTGTTTATGTCTTGGTTTTGCTAGCGTGGTTGCTAACCTTTACCTCACTAGCTTGTTGAAGTCAACTTACTGTTGTGTAACCAAATATGACTTTCAGGTTGTTAATCAATAATGTGATAAGGATTGGATTGACTTGCGGATTAGAGACTTGCTCAACACATTTATTATGATCGGTAATGTTTTACTTGTTAATGGACTAAGGGATCGAGGATTCGAGGTGTATGTAATGTAAAACCACGGTTAGTTGTTTTCGGTATTGCCTTAAAAAAAAAAGTTGTTTTCGGTCTTTGTTTTGGTACAATTCAATATTAATCGATGCCGTAATTTGTTTTAAATGTTGTTAAAAGGCTTTTGCATATTATCTAGATGTAAAATGATTTCTGATTAGCTGGTTTCAAAAGTTTAACTTTGGACTGAAAATAAGTTTATTACATATATAGTCATATCTTAGCTAATTCATAAGGATTTGGCCTCTACAGCTGCTTTCCACTGTTCTAGCGGTCAACTTAGTTCTTCTTTCATCACCAAAAACCAACACAATGTCATATGTAAACATCATGCCCCTTGCATGTGCCCTGGAGCATTCATGATAACTTGTCGAGAATCAATGTAGTAAATATACGGGCTAAGTCTGGTCCTGTTGTAACATGTTTTCTAGTATGAAGCATTTAGTGCCGCCTACTAATCCTGGACACAAATTGTCACACATTTGTAAGATCTCTTATAGGCCTTATACCTTTCTCTGGTACCATTTTATCATTGATGATCCTCTTGATGATATCCCAAGGGACATTGTCATACAAAATTTCCAGATCTATGGAAGTCCATGTAAGTCTTTGTTTATTTTTCATAAGACTTCTAAAAAGGTGTATTGCTTATATTGCAGACCTTCATGGCATCAAACCGAATTGGTTTTTATTACGACCATTTCATGACGTAGCCTATTCTCAATCACTCACTCTCACAACTTGATAGCATGGCTAGATAGTTTAATGTTCAAACCCTAACAATTACTGTAATTTGGAGTGACACCTTACGTTCTTATAAAATGGTATCATCAAACTTAAAGTTTTCATATGTCTGACATTTTATCCCATTGAAGAATCATATTAAATATGTTCGCCTACCACTTAAAACCCACATCTTCTAAGCAACCATCACACCTCAATATAGAATTGATTAGGTGCTTCAACTTTGTCTCTCCCATCTTTCTTAATAAACTTCCTCCTGCATGATTCTCGTACAAAAGCAAAATATTGTGATGTTTGTTATGCACTTTACCTCATTACTCAACTCTATCATCCTTGTGTCGTTAAATAGACGTTAAATAGAGTGAGGAGATTTGATATACGCATGTATTCTTTGAACGCGCAAGTTTCATACACACTTTCTTTTTAACTATATTAACAAGTAGCAAATATACGACAAAGTTAATTTGTCAGACACTGGAACAAAGAGACAAATAATACTAGATACCTATGTATAATAATGACTTTAGTTAAATTGTTTCTTCTTCTTTAGGTATGTTGAAATATAAAAAGTATCATTGCATTTAAAACGAACATACGAATATATATGTAACATACAAATACAAGAATACCAAATTGACAAAAAATAAATAAATTGTAAATACCTTCATCTCCTTCATTATAATAACTTCTATTCGACGAGTGCTGTGCGTGTGAGACGCCATTAAAGACTTGCTTGCTTTCTTTTTTTCCTTTTTCCTTTTTCTTTCTCTCTTTTCCTAAATTGATTGATTATACACATGGCGGAAGTTGCACATCGTGCTTCCCAGGTGTAACATCCTTCGTCGTCACCCTTTAAACCACCGCTCATTTGCTATATTTACTCACCTCGTAATTTGATCCCTTTTTGTACGAATTTTTCGAATCTAAATACTATTTTAATCAAGTCGGTTCAATTCTTTACAAAATTGACCCCATTATTTCCGTTTACACTTGAGTTCCAACTTCCGACTGCTATTTATAACCCCCATTTTACGTTTTAGCTCACAATTTCTGACGATTTTAATTTTGACTTGACGTTTGTGTGGAGTTGAAGTCACTTATTTGTAGTTGTTGAAAGCCGATTGATTTGTAGCCGTTGGGAATTAGGTTATCAATCATACACTTTTTTGTCGATCCAAAGGATCTGAGTTTTTCTTCATTGTAGGCTGTAGTCTTTCCAAGAGTAATTATAATAAAATTCATTATAAGTTAGTCGACATGGTTAGTGGAAATATATTTCATTTTAGGAAGAATTCATGGCCTCCTGAGGAATATATAAATCGAACGACTCTGCAACTGGTGAGTTAAATCTTTAGATTGGATTGTTTAGTGATCTGATTGTGATACTTATTTGGTAAATTGTTGGTTTTGTTGAATGATTTCTTTATGATTATTGGATATACAGCTTGATTTTGACGGTGGCGCTCCTCCTGAACAAGCATGGAGGAGGAAGTTAAACACTCATGCCAATATTCTCAAAGAATTCAGTATTACTTTTATGGAGGCACTTAAAATGGTAATTATTGCTTTCTATAGAATCTTTATATCAGGGTTCTTTTATTAAAACTGCGCAAGTATTGTTATGTGTTTTGATGCAACAATGAGCTATTTTGAAAGTGTTTGAGATTGCTTTTTGTAATGGTTTATCTGATCATTTGCGACTGTTGTTTCAATTAAGCAGTATTAAGCTGCTTAGCAGATGAGTAGTTTTAGTCTAAAGCAAATTCCAAACATCCCTCTGAGAAGCTATTCATGACATAAAATGTGGTTATGGTTCTCAGTTTATAACCTTATGTTGTGTTTTTGTAAATCTTTTATTGCAGATGCGGCTTGGGTTACGTTTGTGGTCATATGTAAGAGAAGAGGCCTCCCATGGAAGGGTAACCATTTTTAACTAAATCATTGTTGTGCATAATTTGAGCATCTTTAAATGTAGAAGATGGAGTTTTTGAGATAAGAGAGATATGGAACAAAGGGGTGTTTGGGACTGTTCATTGAAACGATTTATCTTCCTTTATCAACAATATGTTTGGAGGTGTGTGGGATTGCTTATTATGAATAACCTGTTCGAAGTTTGCTTATGCTTATTTCAAAAGTAATAAGCATATAAAGGGTTTTAATAAACAATCCCAAACATACTCTCTGGCAAGTCATGTTTATTTAAGAATTAACAGAAAAACTTAAAGCTATGTTTCTATTCTTGTTCTACGTTATTATCAGTAGTAGGCGACTAGGCGACCCGAACCCTAGAAACTGATGATCGCTTATTACTTAAAAAATGTACATCCAAATACCCCTGTGGCCCTTCCTCTGTGCGGATGTGTGATCTTACCTCCTTATAGTTTATTGTTGCCCAACCAATGCAAAATGTGATTTAGTAAGATTTTTAATCTTCTAATAACTAGGTTGCAACATAACTATTCAATCACACCATAAGTGACTTCAAGTTCTTTTATAAATGTGGGATCCATTACACATGTTTTTTGGCTTTACAGAGGGCACCTATCGATCCTTTCAATCGTGAAGGAAAACCGTTAGCAACACAAGGAGTTCCACTTGGTGGGATGGGGTGAGCTGTGAACAAATCAATAGTTAGCAATTTGCTACGTCATTATATCAACCATCCATTTGACTTATTCTGACTTACATTATACAGAAGTGGCAGCATTACTCGAGGTTTTAGAGGAGAGTTCAGGCAATTCCAAATCCTTCCGGGTACATGTGAGGCTTCCCCTGTGATGGCCAATCAGTTCTCTGTAAAATCTCTACCTTTGTTTTACCAATTTTTTACTTATGCTCTTGTTACATCACATAAGTATGATATACTAAGTGTATGTTTATGCCTTATGTAGATCATTTAATTACGGAACATTATATATATGCAAGTGCATTAATAGGAATATGTTTCCTTGATGTTATTTGGCTATTTGATGATTTTTTTGGTTCCTATTAGTTCTAAACGCATTGTTTAAATGAATACAGATTTTTATAACACGAGAAGGTGGCCACAAAAAATATGCATCGGTTTTATCTCCGGGCCAACATGAAGGGATAGGGTAAACCCATAATCTCAGCCCCTGTCTCTTTTATATTTTTCTTGCTATGGCATACTTGAGGTTTTGTACCCTAGGGAGAGGTAAAAAATTTTACCGTTCACATATTAATGGGTTCTATTGGGTAATGTTTCATCTTTTATGACTCAGATGGTTAAGATACAAGTTTTTAGCTAAAACGGAAACAAGTTAATTTGGTTGAAAATCGCCAGAGTGTTCTTTTGATTACACAACCTTTCAAATCACTACATTCAAATCTTTTTACTTTTACCATAGTAATATATATTCTATGATCATATTTGGCACACTAGTTATTTATGGGAAAAGTTGAAGTGTTACCCAACCTATGTGACATTCCCATCATGCCACCTCTAAGTCATCAACAATGCAAATGCGATAACTTCCGTGTATACATTATATTCCAGAAAATGTACAGATCAAGGTTTATCATCATGGGGATGGAATTTGAGTGGCCAGCATTCTACATATCATGCATTATTTCCACGAGCATGGACAGTTTATGATGGTATCATTCTGGCATTGTTTTTTTTTTTTAATTCTGCTAGATGTTATTCTTCTATGTACGAACTAGTTTATATTGCTTATTATCAGGTGAACCTGACCCGGAGCTGAAAGTTTCTTGTCGCCAAATTTCACCGTTTTTGCCTCATAATTATCGAGACAGTAGTCTTCCAACAGCTGTATTTGTTTACACGGTAAACAAACGCTTAATGAATGTTATCTGATTTCTCCCATTATGTTGTGGCTGTTATCTAATTACATGGTCTTTACTTCTTTTTTCTCTGTTTAGTTGGTGAATACTGGGAAAGAAAGGGCACGAGTGAGCCTTCTCTTAACGTGGGCCGTAAGTATAAATTTCTATTCTGCAATTGACAGCTATTTTAAGCATTTAAAAGTAAAGTGGCAGGGCGGATTTGTAACGGGTCGAAGTGGGTCAGGCCCACCTGGCCCGCAAACACTTCCTTTTATAAATTAAAAAAATTGCAAATGTGTAATATATGTTATAAAAGCAGATGTTTACAGAAACAGCCATTCCTTTTGTTTTATTTTAAGTTAATAGAAATGCTTTAAGAGAATTGGCATGCATTTGAATACACTTTGGACAACTTTCAATGCCTTTGATGCTTTTCTTTGAGTCAAATCCTTCGCCTTTACCATTTTGACTTATTAGTGCTTAAAATTACCATACAGGTCCATTCATAGGTAAATGGGTTAAAATTGCCATCCACATTTACGAAGGATTCACTTTGGTTTCATTTATACTTAATTGTTGTGTTTGCATTGTACAGAACTCAATCGGAGGTATATCACATCTTTCAGGGGATCATGTGAATGAGCCGTTCAAGTGAGTCTAGTTTACTTGATGTTACAGAGTCTAATATTCATAACTTCGTGTGTCATAATTTTTTGTATTTCTTTATTGACAGAGGTGAAGATGGAGTCTCTGGTGTGCTTCTACATCACAAGTAAGTAGCTGTATTTCCTCTTGGTAGTATCATTTTTGTGTGTTCAAAGATTGTTATTAGAAGTGTTAAAAGTTAAAAGAGGCAGGTTGGGCAACAGGTCAGCAAAGTAGATATATTTTTTGCATCAATGTTAAAACTTTTTTTGAATAAAGAATTAGTCTTTCAAATAAGAAAAATGTACTATTCCACGCCAGTTTGTCTTGTTTGCCCCCGTTTTCTTGTGAGCTGTTTTTTCAGTTTTACATGTTTGACCCCTTTCAGATGAATCATATCAGAAATCATCCTAATTATTAGTAAATGGGTCAAAATTGTGATCTCTAGTTCTTACCCTTTTATTTGATTTGCAGGACAGCCAAAGGAAACCATCCTGTTACTTATGCTGTAGCTGCCTGTGAAACCCAGAATGTAAATGTGACGGTTTTACCGAGTTTTGGTTTGTCAGAGGGAAGCTCAGTTACTGCTAAAGAAATGTGGGGTAAAATGGAGCTGGTAATGATTTTACTATTTTTAAATTATGTTACATTACTAACTTTCACGGGTGTCCCAATGTAGTTAATTTTTTAATGATAATATATTTAGAATACTAATTAAAACAATTGTATATACATTATAGGTAAAGAAATTTAAAATTTAACTAGGTGTAAATGATGTAATTGGTTGATTCTATAGAAAGATAGAATATAGAAAGCCATCTTTGTAACTATATGTGTTAATTACTTTGTGACTAGATTATGTAAATAATTAAGCAACATAAATTGGGTTCATTTTGAAGATATTGAGTAGAGACTTCTAAGAAGTTGAAACACACTTGCACCCTCTTTAAAATGTAGAATTTTACATATGGGAAAGGTAACTAAAAATTTGGATAATTGGTGATTAATTTAACGATAGGAGGGTATAGTTACAAATTTTCGAAGTAATTGCTTAATAAAAAGAATGATATAAATTAGGTAGATGACCATCAAATTTAATTGGTTTCCAATGGGAGGCCAATCTATGCGTAATTGATTGAAATGTGTCCAGTATGGCCAATTGATAACACCATCGTTCTGTTTTATGACAAAGATTTGACTTGATTCGTCTATTGTTGGTCACTCTTCTCATGTTGACTTTGGATATCTGTAGGATGGTTATTTTGATCAGGGTAACTTCAATGTCGGGCCAACTGTTCCATCATCTGCTGGTGATGCAAATTGTGCTGCAGTATCTGCTTCAACATGGGTTGAACCAAATGGGAAGTGTACTGTTGCATTTGCAATAGCATGGTCATCCCCAAAAGTCAAATTTATGAAGGGGAAGTCATATCACAGGTCGACTTTCATATTTTTTGAGTTCAATTATATGGTGTAAAGTCGTTTAATGAAATTATTCTTCGTATGTTATGTTATATGATTGGTTTAATTGTTTCAGGCGGTACACCAGATACTATGGTACCTCTGAAAGCGCAGCTCAGGATTTGGTTCATGATGCTCTAACAAGTAGGCATTATAATCTTGTAGCTCGGTAGTTTTATATGGAGATGAAATGATTAAAAAAGGTTTACAATTTGTTTTTCCTGCGTTTAATTCATTGGTTAGATTATAAGAGGTGGGAAGAAGACATCGAGAAGTGGCAAAATCCGATTCTTAAAAACGACAAACTACCAGAATGGTAACTTGTAACTTCTTTTGAACTCTTCTTATTAATTTTTATGGGTCAATAGTTAGGTTCATATTAGTTCACACTTCACAACAAAACTGATAATTGATAGCTACCAGCCTACCACTATCTTAACCATTTTCTGGTTTCTTTTTTAGGTACAAATTTACATTATTTAATGAGCTCTACTTCTTGGTTGCTGGTGGCACAATCTGGATTGGTAATTTATAATCCTTATGTATATAAAATTTAATTAATTTGTCATGTAACTTATGTTGTTTCAATTTATACTTCATGGCCGATTTTTCCTTCAGACACGCCACTACCATCAGCCGATTTTGTGCTTGATCATGACCAAAAGTCTAAGATACCACCCATCGCAAATAATCATAATGACATCAGCAATAATGGTTTTGCATACGATGATGAAAATTCCGTCACAACTTCTAGTGAAGATGAGCCCGAGGGGGAAGAAGACTTAAAGCATGCTCTGAATTCAAATGATGACAATGAAGATGTCGGTAGCTTTCTATATTTAGAAGGTGTAGAATACATCATGTGGTGTACATATGATGTTCACTTCTATGCATCCTTTGCTCTTCTTGAACTTTTCCCAAAAATCGAACTTAGTATTCAAAGGGAATTTGCGAGAGCTGTGTTATTCGAAGACCAAAGAAGAGTCAAGTTTTTAGCAGACGGGAAATGTGGAATTCGAAAAGTCAAAGGGGCGGTTCCTCATGATCTTGGAACTCATGATCCATGGCATGAAATGAATGCATATAACATACATGATACAAGCAAATGGAAAGATTTAAACCCTAAATTCGTTCTTCAAGTATACCGGGATTTCGCTGCAACGGGTGACTTATCATTTGGAGCCGAGGTGTGGCCTGCTGTTTGTGCTGCCATGGCTTACATGGACCAGTTTGACCGTGATGGTGACTGTTTGATTGAGAATGATGGGTTCCCAGATCAAACATATGATGCCTGGACGGTTCATGGTGTTAGTGCTTACTGTGGTTGCTTATGGCTTGCTGCACTTCAAGCAACTGCAGCCATGGCTTCACAGCTAGGTGATGCTGTCACTGCGGAAGAGTATAAACGTAAATTCATCAAGGCAAAAGCAGCTTATGAGTCGAAACTATGGAACGGGTCTTACTTTAACTATGATAGTGGTTCAAGTAACAATAGCAAATCGATTCAAGCTGATCAATTAGCGGGCCAATGGTATATGGCATCCTCGGGTTTACCAAATCTGTTTGATGATGTGAAGATTAGGAGCTCTTTGCAAAAGATTTATGATTTTAATGTTATGAAAGTTGGTGGAGGTCGAATGGGTGCTGTCAATGGTATGCACCCTAATGGAAAGGTGGATGAAACTTGCATGCAATCTCGTGAAGTGTGGGCCGGGGTTACTTATGGTCTTGCAGCTACTATGATTCATGCCGGTATGGAAGAACAGGCTTTCACAACAGCAGAAGGTATATTTACTGCTGGCTGGTCAGAGGATGGCTTCGGGTAAGTCCTTTCTATATTTTTAGGTTTGTTGGTTTATTTTATTTATTTTAATAGTCAACTAAAGTAAATTTCTTTTGTTTAACTGCAAAACCACTTGATATTATTGTCATGAAAGCTTTCATGATGTAGTAAAGCTGAGGCACCCAAATAATGGTTTTGAATCTTGGTTACTATTTGATTACATTTTGTTTCAAATTGACCCAAGTAACTCTTGAAAAAAAGGTTACTAAATAGTAATCATGTTTTTCAAGAAGTTACTAAATAGTGATCAAGTTTCGCAACTCATACAAGTCATTCGATTTTAATAGGGTATTAAAAATTCATAATAATGTAACAATATTGAAACTTGAGTGGTGTTTGGCAAAAAGGGGTTTGAATAACTTCAGTGGAACAATAACGGAATCTGGCTATCATTTAATGATTTTCACCCATAAAGTTAACCATTTACCCTTTTTTAGCCTAGTTTGATCAATGCATATATCCTTCTTAGTCACCTTATCAATCGACTACTTGAATAGATAAAATTTTGTCAAGAATTTAAGCATCTTATCATTACAACTTAATAGCATAAGCCAATTGATTCTCATTACTTAGAGATGTGTTGCTGATGTTTACAGATATGCGTTTCAAACTCCCGAGGGATGGACAATGGACGGGCATTTCCGGTCTCTTGTATACATGAGACCACTTTCAGTTTGGGGAATGCAATGGGCGTTGTCTCCTGCAAAGGTGGTTTTGAATGCACCTACGATTAACATGATGGACAGAGTTCATGAATCCCCTGCGGTTTTGAACAACGAGACGGGTGTTAAAAAGATAGTTCATGAAGCCAAGTGCTTGAGTAGTTCTGTATTCCATTGCACATGCTGATAGAGTGACAGTAATCACCTCGTGCTGTCGATGCCTGACCAATCATTTGTTGCATAAAACAAGGTAGTCTTGTGAGGTGCATGTAATCAACAGGTCCGTCCTGGTATCAAGAAGACTACTAACGATCTATTCTGTCCCCTCCTGTTGGTCAATGTAATTATAAAGTTGAATCTAATTGATTCTTGAACACTGTGACTAATTATTGCAGAAGTGATCCTTACATCAGCTTAAAGGATGCTACTGTGCGACTCTGGGTCAACCCCCCATTTGGGGGCGGGCAAAAGCTAAAAGCTCGTTCCTCCTGCTGTAAATGTTAATTATGTTTATACTACCAGTCTTTAACACTACAACAGTGGCCACGGGCAAAATGGTCTGGGTTTAAAAGGGTTTGACCTGATAGATCGGGACAATTTGTGTTTCGTGCGTGAGGCATAATTTTATAATTCAACAGGTTACCGACATCGTAAGCAAATCATTCTAAGCTAGAATGAGTTGTGCTTTGGCATACACGTCCCTTACGATTGTCGTGGGTGTGATCTAAAGTTTTCACCTCAATTTGTTTAGTATCTTGTCTATTTTGTTCACATGATTTTCTGAAACCGATAGCAAGCCTTGATGCGTGGGTTAGGTTGACTAAACGGTGTTGTAACTCCTGTTCACAACATCATGTTGAGCTCAGAACAAAATCTAGACGGTAATGTTGTCTATATATATATCTATACTTTAAATAATTATAGATATACGTAGCAACCAAACATTCATACATTTTCAATTAGTTAGCATCTTTCTAAAACTATCCAAAGATGCTAACAAATTGACGATGTCGTTGGGTATTGTCTCTCGGCTTTCTAATGGGTCGTTTACCCGTTTGGTGAAATGGAATTTGATGTAGAAAGTTGATATATGTCGCACTGTTTCTTCTTATTTCATTATTTTGCTCATCTATCAATTTTAACACTTGTTGATTGTGAGTAGAACAATATAGCGACCAAGCATACAAAGATGCTAACTAATTGACCGCTTACCCATTTGGTAAAATGAAATTTGATAAAGAAAAATGATATATCTCATACTATTTCATCTTATTTCTCATATCTTCACTCATTTTGATTTCAACACTTGTTGATGCGTGAGTATAATGATATAGCAACCAAACATTCAAACATTTTCAACTAATTAGCATTTTTGTAAAACGATCAATAAATGATTACTAATTGACAATGTCATTGCATATGTTCTCCTCGCGGTAGGTCGTTCGCCCGTTTGGTAAAATGGAATTTGATAAAGAAAAATGACAATCATCGCATTGTTTTATCCTTTTACTCATTATGGTTTTTATGTTAATCGTTTGAGTAGCATGAAATGTCATTTGTCTTTGATAAAAAAACAGAATATGTCACGAGTACAAGTACAACACTTGATTCTATTTGGTCGGTAAAGTGGTTAAAGAATTGAAATATCGTTATAATCTTTTCCTATTTTTCAGTTTTAGACTTGAAAAACAACCAGAAAAAACTTCAATATTCAATACTTTTTTAATTTTTATAAATAGTTTTATCACATCTTCCATATTTTGTTTATTCAATTCAATGTTCAGTATTATGATTATGATTAGTATTAGCTTTTTATATCTTTTTTTATATCTATTAAGTAGTTCAATTCATAAACGGCTTAAACTAGGGTGTTTGGGATTGTATGAAGATTGATGATCTAACTATTAGTATTTAATATCGTAAATAATTAGTTTTGAATTGCTTTGAGGTTACATTTGTTTTAAATCAGTCATCTGTGTTTGAGAGGCTATTTTTCTAAACTAATCATTTTCTAAAACACCATAATCATATCGAGAGTCGAGACACTATTTTTTAATAGCACGTTCCATTGCCACTGATTAATATACATTAAGAATGAATAATCAATCTTCAAAACACACACCCTAAACCTTCATGCTTGAATAAAAATGTTATCTTCTAAATCCAATCGTAACAATTAAATTAAAAAAAGGATCAAGACATCCTAATTAAATTAACTTTAATGTGTCTTAAAATTTATTATCATGACAAAAAGCTTTTGATTTTCACTAATTATAACTTTTTTGACGAACCTTTTGTTCACCATAATTGATATAACAACGGATTATTCAAATTTTCTGTTTAATAATATTCCGTCCAACTAAATAAGATGTCGCATCATAAGAACGACTTAAAGTCTTACCATAGAAAGCTTTTGGTTAAAGTTATTATCTAGACCTAGACGTCTCTGGTTAAAGTTATATGTTTCAACTCCTTTATCTTTCATTACTTCAGATTTTAAGGAAAAGTAAAAAGATCCAACAATTTCCGAAGGCAATGATGGTCTTTACACATTTCACTAATTTTTTAAGGTATAATCTCTCTACAACTGCTGCAAATCAACCTGCTTTGTATTTTATAGCAAAAAACAATAATCACCATTAGTTATATTGTCTCCAGATATTTTCAAGTGGTGATGAACATAGAAAAATTCAGCCTTAAAGTCAGAATTATAATATGACCAAATAGCAAATGACAGTTGAAAATCAAGCCGTATGGCCTCATCTGTGTAACATTTACCAGCTCATGAAATGTAAAATCATGTTAGCAAAGACGGTTTTGACAACTAATGACTGCAACGCTTAAAGAATAACCCGGACACCCTGGCTTCCGAACAGCAAAAGATGTCAACGAAAACGGACACCAAGTACACGAGCCTACCCGAGCATGCGCTCCACTTCAATGAATTTAGCTTCAGAGGAACGGGACACTAATCAGTCTAAACTAGTTAAAAAGAAGAATTAGAATAAAACAAAACCATTAATCAAAGGAAGAAAGGTTTTCACTATGCCAACTGTAGTTTTAGCAAGTAGTAGACCCCCTCCGAGATCAGCGGTTCCAGCCATTTAAAACCCGACACAGCAACAAAAAACAATTAAACCACCACCCATGGAATAACTTCTACTAGTACTGATCATACATCAAAATTATCATTTGTACTATAAACAAGTTTCTGAGTTACCTCATGATCACTGTCACACATGTCAGTTTCTGATTTGCCTGCTCCCCCTTCAAAGCAGGTACCTATCACCAACCAAAAACAACAAAGGCAGAGAAAAATTCACATATATTCCAGCAACAAAAAGCAACATCACCAGCATACTACAGACATTATCAATTGGACAATAGTAGCATCCAAATTCAAACACATAGTGAGATCAAATAGTCAACACAGATTTGAGATAAAACTAGTATCGTCGATCACCTCAGACAAACATAGTCAATTCAGGCCGACTGTAAACATTGTCTCCTTCATCCTCTAGTACAGGATAAGCTGCCACAAGTGCATCCTGAGCACCAATGTAGAGTGAGTTGTAGATTTTCCAGTACACTTCCCTAACCTTCCTTGCAGGATGGAACAGACCCTGTAGACAGTAGTTGAGCACAACAGCTGCACCCAAAGCCACCCGCATCCCCTCTATGGCTTCCATCACAGCATTTATAACATGTGGTGATGTTTCAAAAATGTTGGGCCAGACATAGTTCAATAAGTGGACCAAAGCATCCTCACAGCCCAGCCCAGCCACACCTAGAGCCATGTGTTTGACCGCAGAAGCTGCAGTTTGTCTGTGAACCAAGTCACGGTCCATAAGAGCATCTTCAAGGAGTGGAGTCACTGCATAGATGTAATCTTTCCCCATTTCCCCGATGTACTCAAAAAGGAAAGATAAAGACTTCAGGACACCATTCTGCACGTTCAGCTCGGGTACACGATACTCGTTCATCAAAGCAGGTAAAACTGTGAATGGCGAACAAGTTTCTGCAACGATGGCAATCGCAACAGTTGTGCACACACGGTTCTGCCGCTCTTGCACCTTGAGATTGTTTAGAAGGGTAGCCAGCACATCCTGGGGTCCAATTGCTTTTGCAATGTAACCAAATGTGTTCACAGTGGCTCGACGGATACCCTTTTTGTGGGCTTTCAGCATTTCAAGCAACTCAAAACAAATCCTCATCCACTCTCTTGCAGGGACAAACTCGGCACCACGGTCAGCAATTCGACCCACCAGGTCAATACAATTTTCTTGGACCTTCTCGTGACGATTCTTCAAAATTGGGGTTAAACGTGGAAGAAGGTCTTTAATCGGAGGGGTCATTTTAGTCATACCAATAACATTCACGATAGCTTTTAAAGCACCCAAAATCGAACCCAAAACTTCTGGATATTCTTCTCCTAAATACTCGTACAAGACAACCCCAAGATGTCCCATGAGTTGTTCTTCCTGGCATTGTTTCATCACCACTGCAATTCTTGAAATCAAATCTGCAGCCTGTTGTCTCACCTTTGCACTCTTGTTGTTTAGACGCCATTTTATAGTACCACAAATTTGAGGAAGGTATGGTTTCACTCTTTGTCCAAGAGAGTTAACAACTGCACCAAACCCGTTAAGCATCACATTAGCATCATCACTAGTTTGCTCCTGGAAAGCATACAGAATACCATCGATTAAAAGCTCTTCCAAACGAGCATCGATATCAGATGCACCAAGATTTGCTACAACTTTCTCGATTGTCTCCATCACCATTCTTCTGTAAGGTTCACTTTCATCTTTCAGATCCTCGACTATTCTGGCTACAATGTCGGGAACACCAACTTTATTTGCAATCTCCACAGTTGTCTCAACCAGCTGCTTATAGTTTCTACGATCCAAAGCCATCCTTCTGACCCAAAAGTTCCTGAAGAACTCTGGAAGGATATCAGTTCGAATGTAATCAGCCTCAACACCCTCAGTACTCACACACTGCTTCACCACTTTCAACACAATTTTCTTCATTTCTTCATCAGGAGACTGGAATTCACGGATTAGTATAACCATCACTTCCTTGGTATAGTAGCTGGCATAAATAGCATCCATAAGAGGAATAATAAACCCGATTGCCTTCAGAAAAGCAGCCAAGACCTTGCCACGGTGAGACCGAATACCCTTCCATAAAGGCTTGAGAACTGAGTCAAAGCTCTCGATACCGTACGGCGCAGCAGCCTCAGCAAGAGCAGCCAATGACAGAGCAGTAATTGTTCTGACTTTTTGATTCTCATCATTGAGTCCATGTTCTATAATCTCCACAAGTGACCTCAAGTGGGGAAGAACTGCACAGCCAATCAGTATAGCAATTTGTTGAACGATCTTGATACCTGTGTGCCTGGCTTGCCATGATTTCTTACTTTGACACACTGCTTTCAAGAATGGTAATAATGCTGGGATACCAAGCGCTGATGCAACAACACTAAAAGCTCTTGCAGTGGTGTTCCTCACGTACTCGTCAATGTTATCTATATCCGGACGCATAGCAGCAATCATAGTTGCTAATCCAGCCGCCTTGCTGAGATTGGATATGATTTCTCTCCCTTCTACACGAGCATAATAGTCTTCATCAATCAGCAGAGGTTCTATCACGACCAGAATCTTGTGTACATAAGGTCGTACAAGCTCATCCAACTTGTAAAGAACTCTGTCTATGACTTTCACCAACAAGTGTCTCTCCTGGTCCTCCAAAGTAGGCTGCATAAGCAAAGGAAGAATACGATTGAACAACGGCCCAGCACCAAATTCACGAGCCTTGTCAGTCAGCTGCCTCAAAGCTGTTTTCCTCTGTGGAGGGGTCCCATTCTTGACCTTGAGCAGCAACTTCATGATTTTTCGCTCTTTTTGTTCATCAGGAGATAGTTCCTCCTCATCTTCTTCATTCAGCAAAGCACCAAAGTACTGGTAATCTTCTGGCTTCATAAACGGCAACCCGCCTGGCATCTCTTTTGGAACATCAAACTGCTGACCTCTGTTTTCTTCAGGAATAGCATATAAAGGTGTTCCTAAAGGAGTTGGGGTAGCCAGAAGCTTCCTTGCAGGCGTTCTAATCGGAACATAAGAAGCTGGGGGTTCCAAAATCTTATACCCCTCTTGAGGGAACATTGTATCAAGCTCATCATCTGTAAGCGGGCGATTCCTGTCTTCAATATCTTTCTCCCATCTCAACAAATTATACTGCTCTGGTGTTATTGCACCACGCAAATTTATAGCTCCTGGAGTGGGAGTGGCAAGTTCGACCCCACCAACCGGGGTCACGCCAGGTGTATATGCTGCTGCTGGTGTAGCACCCCCAGGTGTAACACTTCCCATAGTTGCTGGAGTCTCATCCCACCTTGACCTCTGACGTTTTGGTGTGGGGGTAGCAAGACCAGAGAGCTTAGGTGTGGCATCCCAAGTCATACCAGCTGGAGTAGCACCCGGTGTGACACCACCACCAGCTGGAGTAGCATCAGAATCAGCCAACCGACCAGGTGTTGGCGTTTCATCCCACCTGTTCTTCCTGGACAAAGAAGGAGTCGCATCACCAATTCTCCCAGGCGTGGGGGTAGCATCCCATCTTCCAATCCCCGGAGTTGAATCAGGCATATCCCAATCAGAACCTGTTTTCGCTTTCTTTGCACCTGAATCATCTTGAGACTGATCCCATCTGTTCCTCCTTTTTTGGGCTGGTTGTGAGGCAGCAGCTTCTCTCTCCTTTCCAGCTGCCTTATTTTCCTCCTCTTCCTTCTTCTTCCTAGCGATCACTTTCAAAGTCTCCTCTTTCTCTCTTTTCAGAGCTGCTTCCCTCATAACATCAGCATACGTCCTCGTTTCAGGCTTAGGAGTCTTATCCCCATTCGCAAAAGCATCATGTCTTTCTGGTGAAATAACTTGATTCAACCTCCTCCTCCTGTAATCATCTTCCCTATCGATAATCCTTTGAGACTTTTTAAACCCTAGAGACTCGTCATCCCCACCCCTGGGCATATCATTCAACAGAGATTTTGGAGCAGTGTAAGAAGCTAGTTTCCTGGCAACCTCGTTATCCATAGCATCGGCGTTGTCCTCGTCATCATTAGCCGGAATCTCCCTGTTATAATCCTGAAACCGATTGTTCCCATCATAAAGCTCGGTATCAAAAGTAATAGAGTTAGGCGCTAGTGCTGCCTCCATAATCTTCCTTTCTTCCTGTGTCTTTGCGATCTCCACATCCACGGGATCCATATTTTCAATTCTTCCTCAAACTGTAGAAAACACCTAAATCAAATCAAACAATCAAAGTTACTCCCAGTCAAGTCAATCAAAATCCATATACCTCAAATTGAAGAACGTAAACTTAACGCATACTCTCCTATATCATCACACAGCATCAAAACGTCAAAAAGAGTTAAGAACCCTAAAAATTAGAAACCGATAAAATACAATATCTAAGTAAAAACCTACTAAAAACCTGTAGATGGTAATAATCCTAGAAATCAACAGTAAGACGAATCATAAATCGATATCGTGAATCAACCGTGACGATGATACAATTTGCATAAGGAGCAACTGTAATAAACGAATCATGCGTACGGATTACAAATACATGAAACGCTTACACACTAAATATACTAGAAGAATAAGCTTTTTCGCAAGAAATCAAAGCAGAAACTTACTAGGGTTTGTTTGTGATGAATGAGATCCGAACAAAATAAACGTAAAGGAGAACGCCGTGTGTGGATGCGAAAATTGGGTAAAATAAGAGTTTTGGGGTTTCTTACTTTTTTGGATTATATCGGGTGGTTTTTAAGTCGGTCAATGGATCGGTTCGGTATTGACCAAGTTGATTGGAATCGGGTAAGCATTCTAGAAACCTAGAAAACTACAAGAGTAGTCCCTCAATTAGTAGGTCGTGTTTAGTTTGGTGTATAAAAAAAAATCTTTGTTTATGAGAGATTATGTATCTTTATAACAAAAAAATATTAGTTTCATAGGCCCAAATTCTGAAATCGCATATTTGAAATTAATATAGCAATCTGCTTGAAATCTCATACGCATAGCGACTGCATAGAGGGAAGATGAAAAGTGAAATCAATACCACGGCAAACTACGTGGCTATAGATCGGAAGTCGCGATGTCGAGGAGAGAATATAGATGATTGGTTTTGTTGTTGGTGATTGGTTCTCTTTTTGTCCTTTCGTTCTTTGCAAACGATGACATGCAAAAACAAACCACAATTGTAACTCATCAAATCCATTTTTTGATCTTTCTTAAACACAATAGGTGATTTTTTTAATTAATTTTGTTTTGTTACTTGAAATCACTTACTTACATGAGTCACTTGTTAAATGATTACTTTAAATCATTACTTGAAATTTAGTCTCTTGATATCAACTATCAAATTTGTTAGTGTCACTTATTTGAAATCTTGAAACACTGGAAATTAGCTAAATAGTCTTGATGATCAGTTAATTAGTTTAGTATTTTATTAGTTAAACTGGTTACTTGAATCACTTGATATCAAGTGAATTGATGTGCTTACTTAAATATTTGAATTACTTGATATCAATTTAAGTGGTTTTTTTTACTTGAATACATATATCACTTTATAATTAATTAATAAATCAGTTTATTAAAATGCATTTATCCTGTAGTCAGAAAATAAAGAAAAAAGAAAACTTTGAAAACCTAGAACAATCTCAAAGAGGATCGATAGATAAATTTATAAAGTATTTGAAAACCGAAACAATTGTAAGTTTCTTATTCAAGTTTTTATATATTTTAGTTTGTGTTTGCTTTTAGAGGTCATTTTTTTAGTTTTGCTGCGGGCCTCGAAAATGTTTAAGATGGCCCTGATCATACTATTTTGCTCTGAGTCCTAACTAAAAAAAAGTTCTAACCTGTTATTTAATCCTTCCAACAGACTAATTATCTTACTCCTATATAATACATTTACACACTAAAAACTCTTAATTTTTAAGTAAATTGAAATTTCTAATATACCCCTCAAATAACCTCTATCTCTCTCATACTTTACACACTTACCAAAACATTATTATATAATTACATACTTTCTAAATTATAAAAAAGTAAATAACATTCATCTCTCTCTTTCCTACTTTACACACTTACCAATAAACATATTATATAATTAAACACTTTATAAATTACAAAAAATAAAATTGTTTGATTGTTTTTTAGAAATATGTTAAAAAAAATAAAATAGTTTATGAAAAAAATAAAAAAATAAAATGACATATTATCAAGTAAAAATTATTTTATCATACTCCTATATTATATAAAAAATGGTATGTTATCGGGTATAAACTATTCGTCTTCGCAGCATTGTGCGGGTACAGTGCTAGTGTTATATAAAGTATAAACTAAACTGGACGTTAATATGTTTGAATCCTTGTAAGTCAACAAAAAGGAAACTCGGCCAACTAGAATATCATGATTATGATTTATATTTAAAGGAACTCCTGCAAATTATAATATTTATTTGTGCTGCTATATTCGTCATTCGGTATACCACAACACCCTATTCTCGTCGGATAACACGTCGATACATGCAAATGGTCTAAACATAGTGTTCATTACATTTTAAGAGCATAAATCTTGACCACTGACTAGTTAATCCAACACGCATATAACAATGTGTGTGACTGTCGTCTTCTTTGCATAACAAACTAGAAGACACCCAAAAACAAAAAAGCTCGAGATCTTATATACAAATATTAAAGAAACTGAACTATGACAACTTGGGGATGATATAATCTAATAATCATGTACTAGTTCAAATGTCCGTGTAACACACGGGATGATTTAGAATAGTAATATTTCTAATATATATATAGGACTAACTTGAATAAGAATTATTAAACAATCTTAGCCATTTATTTATATTAAAAAATATTTGATTATCAAATCAAAATCATTCATTATGATAGTGAAATCTGATTTTGACTTTTATGGTCAATTTATAACCCTCAGAAATCTTAATCAACATTTAAAAATGCAAAACCATCTTAATTAATATTATCCCCTTTTTTCAAAATACGATGGATTTGAAATTTTATGAAAACTACCATACATATCAAATTTATTAAAAAATAATTTATTATTGATTTAATTAAAGATTATCTTTATCTAATTTATATTGGTTTGATTCTTAAAAGTCAAAATCAAATTTTAGAATTAAATGAATTAACGGCTAAGATCAAATCTTTTATTAAATGAATGGTCCAGATTATCTAATAATTTTATGCAAATTAGTCTTTTATATACATACTAGTGTAAATTCCCATGTGATACACGGGTTGTTTTAAAAAAGATAAATGTTAAAATTAATACAAAATATTAAATAACTATAAGGCATGAAAAATATTTAAAAAAATGATTGATAACGCTATAACAAGAATAAACATATAACAATTTTTTAAATTTATTGTCAAACTTTCAAATTAATAGGTTTACAATGTAATAACCCGTGAACTATAGTTTGTTGTCAACTTTCAAATTTATTTATTTTATTATAATTACTAAGTTGTTTTAATCCTAATGATAAATATATCATTGATTTAATTAAGGGTTATCTTTATCTTAATTTACATTGGTTAGTAATATTAGTTTGACTCTAAAAAGTCAAAATCAAAATTTTAAAATTGAAGAAATAAACGGCTAAGATTAAATCTTTTACTAAATAAAAGGTCCAGATCAACTAATAATTTTTTTCTAATTAGTCTTTTATATATATTAGAAGATTAGAAGATATGTCTATACAAATCTTGAATCTGAGCGTTCTCAGCCTCTGTATCATTAAAATCTTCGTGTCCATTTACAGAACACACATTTCGCGACAACAAAACAGCTACATGTAACTCGTTTTGTGAAAAATTATATGATACTAGTTGATATAGGCTAATCTAAACATTTGTCGGTTTTACTTACATGATTGATACATACGAATATACGATACTTGGCTGACATCGTGATGTATGTAGGGAGGGATCATGCAATGCCTACTCCAGTTCCATGACACGCATCACAAACTGAATGACCATTACCTTCACAATATGGGCATTTTGTGTCTTCACCTACCCACTCCAAAAACTGCAACAAAACACAATATTATGCTTTGTGCCAAAAGTACCCAGAAAACCGAACTTAAGGAAGAAAAGTTTGGACAAACATCTAATAATTAATTGGTTAATAACGACGCTTCATTATATATGCTAACCTGTGGTTCTATGTTTGGCTCACCAGTTCCATCGCATTCTGCAGCCAATAACTTGTTAGACAACTATTATCATAAGAAGCAAATAGGACACTTCGTTTAGGAGTGTTCAAAGCCATATATCCAAATTCCAGAGGAGGAATTTGATATCTGAGTCCGAATTTCGGATATCAGTAATTATACACAAAATTCTAATCTTAAAAGAATAAAACTTATTAAACCTCGGACACTATAGGTCGATCATCAAAGGTTAACACGAAATCATCTTAAAATAAAACATTAGATAACAGATGTAACAATCCAAAATCCGAAAATATATTAGTGTAATAAGATAAATAACTCGATTTATAATATATTAACGAAAGAAAACTCATTTTGTTTATGCAAAGTAAAGGATAACTCATTCAGATATTGAGGATTAGACATTAGATACTAAAAGAAATACTTTCCTATCAGAATATCTGAATCTGTTTAGAGTTACTATCTGCAATTCGGAGCCAAAAATGCAGACATCCAACATTTCAGATCGGATTCTTGGGTGCGATGTTCGGATTACAGGTTTTTGAGTGTATTTGCAACTCAAAATCGCTATAATCAGTTTTGAGTGTATTCATAGAAGTGATTGTAATATGATTTTTTGATAATTTTAAGGTAAATTTCAAATATAAGGTAAGAAACTGATTCTTAAGATTATCTTAAAACAACCTTAATGTATTTGGTTATTTACGCTTCTAACTTTTCAAGTAACAATCTTTTAAAATGTACACCCCTTAGGGTCATTGATCAAACATGGCGATAACTCTAAATCGAAAGAATTAAACCATCTTATATTTCTCAAGAAGTGTTAAGTCATTTGTGAAAATAAACTTTTGTGTAGATCAAGTAGATTAGAAACTGCACCTAAGCACAATAATCGGCCTTCCCCGCGACATGTAATGCACTTTGTCATCACAACACCTTTACTATCTCTTTGACTTTGACTACCCTCTTTGTTTCGGTTTTTCAGTCTGGAGGAGTCTTCCCATCTATTTTCTCCCAGAAGAAAGACTCGATTCTCAGATACATAAGGTTCTGGATCTTCTTTCACAATTTTCAAAGGGATTTCAGGCACCTTTACTGCAGAGGTTGCAGCAGCACCATTTGTATCCTCCTACAACAACACAATACATCAACATCAGCCTTGATGGCATTTCTTCGAGATGGAGGTTTTGACCCATTTATATACAGAGATCGATTTGGGCTAATGTTAGAGCTCTAGCGGATCCAAAATGTATTCAAATGTATAAAACCTTCTAAAGGGCTATTTTAAAAAACATTTTCATGTAATAATATTGTTAATTTGTTATCTTAATATAATTATGCATTATCTTTTTATAGGATGGAAGGAAACAAAAGGTGTTGAGGGTGGGCACAAACCCAATAGTGCCTATTTTGGCACATACTAGAATTTACCCATTTTGACCCGCTACCCAACCAATATTTTACCACTAGTATTTCTAAACATCCGTACTATCAAGTTTCCGGATTTGCTCTCACCTTGAAGCCAGAAATCTTGTCTTTTTGCTCCATAAACAGTCTTTCAAGAAGCTCTGCTGTCATTATTCCAGTTTCAGGCACATCTATGGAAGACTGTAAAGCATGAATCATAAGAAAGTAAGCTAAAGCAGTAAATAAAAGAGTAACAACACGGGGATAAGATCATAAGAGAATATATTAGAGGTTGCAAAATGGGAGGGTCCGGCAGGTCGGGTAACGGGTCAAAATGGGTACCTTTTCAATTACAGGTCAGGTTGGCCCATCCTACAAACACTTTTTGGTTTTTAAATTTAATTAGCAATAAATGAGTTAGGCATGTGATAGTAATCAATAAGTTCAATAAGATAATTAAGGATGTTTTATGCATACTGACTACACCTTGGGCAACTTTTAACACATTTGATACATCTTCCGTTTAGTTAATTTATTTAATTAAACCGTTATCCAAGTCGGCCCATTTACTCATGAACTAAACTTTGCCACCTCTATGATGAATCATCTTCAATAATCACAAAACGCCATGTATTTTTTTTTTCTTCATTTCTGCTACAAGTACATAACAGCTTACCTGCCATGTTTTTACAGCTCTCTCTGTGCCACTTGAGAAGATAGCAAACTCCTCGTCTTCTTCACCGCAATAAAATCCTAGTTTTTGCAATGCCTCCTATCAAAGACATGAAAAGATTACCCGACATGTTAAAGATATCAACATGAGAGCATACAGATGCTTTAGATAAGGATTTATAAACAGTCAGATGGATAAAACTGTGTAGCAGAAGCATACATGGTAGTCTATTATAATCAAAGCTAAACTGGTCGTACCAATACTCGATCATGCCTAATTATATTGACATTCATTATAACAAATCAACTTATTACAAAGGTTTTTCTAAAGGAGTGTTCGATTTGAAGTGTCAGTATCACATGATTAATAAACATATGCTAATCGCTGAAATTAAGCATTTATCTCGATAACTGGTTTCCCTACATGGCTACATTAAGTTTTTATTGATTCTCCAAATCTGATTATTTTGAACCTAAATAATCATGAAATCATATTGATAATCAGTTTTTGCAAGCAATGTTAAATGCATATCCTAAGAGGTGGTTCATTTAAACCAAATATTGCAACCGGTATCAGTTTGGGGCATTTGGGTAAAAATAATTATGATATATTATATATCTATCCTTAATCCTGAAAGCTGCAATAATCACATTTAGGACATCCAATCCACAGACTTTGTGCCTACAGGGGTCAGGGGTGTTTGCATAACGTTCTGAAAGTGATAATGTGATATGACATAATAGATTTAGATAACTGGATACACTAAAACGGACTAGCATTTGGATGTGATTACGTTTAAATTGGTGATAATCAGATGACAAGTGTGTGAATGTTCAGAGAGTTTGACTAAGGACATACATTGACTAATGGTAATCAACTCAAAGGATTAAAATATGTGCTACTTGTGGATGAACACTTCAAAACTTGCAGTTGTTAACAACTGAGAAACAAAATTGAATATATAGAATTAAGCAAACCTGCAACATCTGAACCTGATCACCTTCTGATCCTGCCCTCAACGTTGCCCTCTTCATCTTCACATCTTTCTCCTTTACCTCCTCCGCAGGCCTAACGACCTCTTTAATCACCACCTCTTCGGCCTCCTCAATTGCCGCCGCCGCAGCCTCCACCACCAAAGGCGCAGCACTAGACCCGCTCTCCGGAATCTGACTAACTGTTTTCTTCAACACACGCAACAGATTGGCAACGTTCGAAACAGAATTACTACCCTCTTCACGTCTCAGCTCCTCAATTTGGAGTTTCAGAGCTTTAATTTCGTTCAGAAGAGACTCCCTCTCAGCCTCCCACCGCTGCTCCTCCCGAATCCACCGTTGCTCCTCCCGCAACCACCGCTGCTCCTCCCTCAGCCATCTGTTCTCTTCCCGTTCGTATTCGGAGCTGCTGTTGTTGAATGTGAAGCAAATGTGAGATTTCGGCGTGTGTCTGGAGAAATTGGGGAAGCTAACGACATTGATATTGAATTCTGTAGGCGTTCTGGATGATTTCAGGCATGAAGCGAGAGAATTAAAGCTCAGGGGAAGAGAAGAAGACATGTAAGATTTTAAGAAAACGGGCACTCACTGAATTTGACACACAAAAATCAGAGGAAAATTCGGAGGTTTGGATATCTTCGCGATCAGTTGGAAGAGGGTATGATATATGATACTTTTGTACGGGATGGAAACTAAATTCCGCCAAATGCTTCTTCACTAAAACTAGTTTATGATCTATGTATAAACACTCAAGATTTTTAAACTAATGTATAAAATTTGATAATATAAAATTATAAGAGTTGTAGTAAAATAACTGTAAAACGTATTTATGAAGTGTTTATCACCCGTTTTTTTTTTTTTGAAAGTTGTCCGAACAAAAGTCTTTTTAAATAAAAAATGTTGTTTATTCTCCATACTGATATATGTTGAAATATTGTTTTCATACATATAAAATCACCTAAAATCTAAAAATATGAAAATAAACCAAACAAATAAAAATAAGATTGAAATAAAGATAAGATTGATACATGTTTTCATATTTAAAATATAAAATCTATACATCTAAAAATATCAAAATTTTGAAAAATAATATAATTAAATATTGGTAAATTTGAATAAATATATCATTTAATAAGTGTTTGATTATATTAAAAAAATGTGACGGTTGAGATTAAGGATGATGACATCATATTTGTATGTAAGTTTAATTTATTTTTTAAAGAAAAGGCTCCTATTGATGAAAGTTTTTTTAAAAGTCTATTCTTTTAAATATATAGTTAGATGCGCAGCTAACGCAATATAAAATAATTAACTCTAAATTAATAAGAATAATAAGCTAACCCAAACACCCCCTTAAAAATGTTATTGGCGTAAAAAATGATGTATGAAACTCTAATGAACTTGCGGATGATTCATTGGGGATTGGTCAATAGCAAATCTGGTAAATCTCATATGAATTCTTAGATGTTTTCACTTGTCTTCGGGCTTAAGCATAAAAATGTATAAAAGTCAGTTCCTGAGTGTGGGTGTTGATGATCCGGAGTCTATCAATCCTGCCAATACTTTTCATTATAAGCATAGTTCATTTCCAATTAAGTACTTTGGAATGGATCATATAATTTTTCTTTGTATAATGCTCTAGAAAAAGTGCTAAGAAAACTGGAAAGCATTCGGCTTAATTTTTCTAGGGTAGTAAAGAGGGATCAAAGAAGATAGTTTGGATAAAATGGGATTTGATATTACAGCCTAAAAATAAAGGTGGGCTCAGAGTTGGAAGTCTTAAAGCAATGAACTTAGCTTTAATCACAAAATGGTAGTGGCGCTTCAAAGCTGAAAACAAATCTCTTTGGAAACGGGTAATTCAATCGATGCACGGCACTCATGGTGGATTTGAGAAGGAGAAGCCCGTAGGAAAACAACCGGGTGTTTGGAGAAATATATTAAAAGTTCATAAAGACTTTGAGAAGGTGAATATTCCAATTGCCAATTAGTTTAAAGAAGATCAATTACCACTTCCTAATGGTACTTCGACCTAACAAAAGAAGTAAACCTGAAGTGTTGCGGAAGACTGAGATGAGAAACAAAATGGAATGTACCGGATTTTTAGCACGTACAACCATCAAACCGTGTAGATAGGCGCTTTAAGTTCAAGCATAAATTTTACCACTTCCATAGCAATGTGCACACTTTAGATATAATGAAAACCTTCTTATGTTGCTGGTCTCTTGATGGTACATTTTTATTTAGTTATAATAACTACAACTCAAAGACATCTATTGGAATTTGTACAAAGTGGACGTAAGGATTGCCCTATCCCTTTGCTGGGGGCTTTGGCTACCCTACCTCATTCCCTTCACAAGCCAAGGACAAAATGAATCTATTGCCCTGCCTGCAAGAGAAAAATGGCACCAATCGATTCAATAGAAAGCATTAAGCAGACAAAAAGACTACAATGGGCTTCGAAAACGACGGGTCTCTACACGGTTTCATCTCTGCGAACTGCCTTTGATGATATTTCTTATATCATTGGGTAGTCCACCTTTTGTATGAAATTGTTGGGTTCCTTCTAAAGTTAATCTTGTAACATGGAGAATTTTTCATAAAAGACCGTCTACAAATGTAAATTTGGAAAAACGTGGTTTTCCCATGATTTCACTTATATGTCCTTTGTGTAATTCCTTTGAAGAAGACAAAATTCATCTATTCAAGGAATGTGTCGTAGCTAACTGAACACTGAAGGAGATATGCAGATGGTGGGGTATCAATCTGGAAGGTAAGAAAAGGTAAGATTTTCTCATCCTCAGCTCAAGATAAGGAAGGAATGTTATTCAGTCAAATACAAACACTATCGTTCTTTTGGTTGAACCAACGATCGGGGATTCAAGGGCTCAATAAAGATGGATAGATTGGTGCTATTTTCCAGCGTCTTGCTTTAGATCTTGTTGTGTTTTGATATATGTGTAATCTTTGATGTTAATTGTGCAACTCTATGTACTTTGTTATCTAGCAACTTGCTAGATGTGTTTTTCTAATAAAGTTCGTTGGTTTTATAAGCGGGGTGATAACGTAGTCGAAGCTCCTTGCTTACTAGGCCTTCTGCCGTTCAAAAATTATTATTATATATAATTATCTTACTTTTTAGAAATAATACAATGAACTTTTATATACACTAATCAACTAGAGTTATTGCTTTTGTCTTTTAAAGGTTTTGAATTGATTGCATTAAATTTAAATAAAACTTCCATGATTTGATAAAAAAACTCGATTCATAGTAAAACTTAAAATTATCTAACATTTAAAATTTTTAGCAAAATCAGTATTTCAAATGCAACAACAAACCAACAAGCCGCTGCATACTTCAATAAAATGTCATTTGACGTTTATTATGAAATCTAGACATCATTATTCAAAACTTTGCATACAAAAGGCAGGATTCTGCATAATAAACACAACTATCTCAGTCTTTCTTACTTTCCCACCTTAAAAATACAGAAAGAAGATCCATTGTTGCTATTTGCTATGTACTTCTGGCCACCAAGTTTAAAATGCCTAATAAATTGAACCGCGATAAGTTCAACGTTTAGAAGCAACGAATAATAAATAATTATGATAATTGTCAAAAGTGAAATAACAGGACATGATTCTGCTTCTGACAGGTCGGTATGTCTGACATTTTAGTCGAGCTTGACGTTAGAATACAAAAGAGTATCCCGTGTGAGTGGCATGTTCATAAGGAAGTGTATCTGCATAAACAAAGTAACCACACCAAGATAAGATCAATTACATGGCTTATTTGGAGGAGACAAGTCCAATGTGTAAATACGTCCATTTGGGTTTACCAAAATGTTATGAATTTACATCATAATGTTATTGTATGCAATGAGCTTATATTTTTACTTATTATGTAACATACTTACATTGCCGTGCTATCGTATGCAACTATCTTGCACTAAACGGTAAAAGATGTGAAAGAAAGTTTCATTATGGTGCAATTATTTTACATACAATGACAGTCAAATAGGAGTTTGTTACATAAAATGGTAAAAATGGAAGTTCATTGCATGCAATATCAAATTTGTAATAGTCCTTCACATTTCGTGCAATAAACCCAAAACACATATATAAGCTAATCATAAATAGGTCAAACAAGTTGAATATTGTCCAAATTGTATTAAAATGATCAAAACCCGTTTATTCAATATCAAAAAATAGATAGTATAATTCTCTAACATATTTAATATGTATTATCTAGCTCAGAGTAAGTGTTTGCGAACCCCACCCCCACCCCCATCCCAAAAAAAAATTAAAAAAATCCACTTTTAGGTTAATAATTATGATCAGAGACGTAGGTGTTATATGAAGAAAATAGGTTTCCGGGGGATGGCAAAAGAACCAGCACCCTAAGAAAAAAAAAATGAAAATTTCAACTCGGGTTCAGGGATGCTGTATCAGGCACTGGGAGGGGGGGGGTAGGGTTCTCGACAATGATTCTTATTGGGTTTAGGGTGGGGACAGGGCTTATCATCCGCGACCCGAACCGATATATGTATATAATTTTCACAAAAGATTGAAAGATGTTAAAGTCATTAATTGATTGATTGAATCTTAGCCGAAATTTTTTTTTTTGTTAAAAACTAAATAAAAGTAAAAGATTGGGGTGGATTCACCAATGGGCTTCAGGGAAGGTTTTCACTTTCAGGTTCGGGGAAGGATAACATTCCCCACCCCATCACCATTCCTAGAAAGACCTAATCAATAAAGATATTTTAAAAATGAAATGAAACACAAGAGAAAGGAAAGCTTGAATCCTTTTGTAAACACAAGAAGCTTACTCCGAGGAGTGTGGCAATAATAAGAATGATTCCTGTTATCCAGGCAAGGGTTCGCCTAACCAACAGCACTTCTGCAACTGCAATCTTGGTTGGGTCAGGCATGCCCTTAGTCTCCTCCAACCATCGAGCAGATGGCAGTGAATCGAAGTTCACAGTCAACATTGTCTCTGATTCTTTATTAGCTGATCCATTCACAAGGACAACTCCCACAATTTGACCTGCACAATGAATCAATTATGATGAAGCAGAAATTATACATTGTGAGTGATGTAATGAAGAACGGATAGTAGAGATGAGAAGAGGCGCATCGGTCAAAAAGGGCACTCGTTTAACATGGATCAAAACGGGCAGGCGGATTGATTTGATCACAAACCTTTCTTTTAATCCATTTTTATGTTTTTTATAAATGATCAAAGTGCTAAATATGAACATAAAACCAAGTTGTAAGAAAGATAACTGATAGGCAAGTGCCAACTAGTTCCTTGGTTCCCAGCCTACCAACTAGTTCTACAGTTTCCAGTCCACCAGTTGACTTCAGCCCAATTACTGGTCCAATGCAGAAATGGGTCACCTTAGCCCAGTTAGTAACTGAGTGATCTAAAGTCAGTATAGCATGTTCTTTTACCCACGTTTGCCTGTTATCTACATGTTATTTTATTAGTTGTTTTTGTTCTTTTATTAGTCAGAGAGTTGTTTTTGAATTCCCTAAGTAGAGGGTACGTGGGTGGTTTCTTTGAGCAGTTATTTTCTTTACAAATGTACTGTTTTTGGAGAAAGCAATACAGTTCGAACTTTCCTTCAAATTCTACAAATGATTCTCTGTTTCCAGGGGTTATTTTTGGGTCCATTGCTATCTCAATTTTATGCAGGGAATTGAGTGGTGAACTTTGGACAGCTGATTCGAGTTCTTGTGGTGTGACTGTATCAAGATTTCGAATTAGATTTCTGCTATTCGTATTAGCCTCTCGGGTATTTTTTTTTCGATCCAATTGACTAGCTGTTTGCTATCAATAACTTTTTTGAGTAAAGTGATTTTTAAAGGTTTTTATGCATATCAATTTGACCCGTTATTAATTTAGTTAAATAAGTTACCTTAACCATTTTGACCCAGTAGAGATAAACATAACCCAAATGGACCCATTTAAAGGTAAAAGGGTCAAATATGCCACCTTTAGTCTACCGAAAAAAGCAACACATTGCCGTTATGGCATCTATGTTGAACGACAACGACTCAAACTCTTTATACAAAGTCTTTCCATTTAACTCCTTTCTCAGAGAAAATTAAGGTTGCATTAAAGCTGCAGTTTCATTTCATAAGGAGATTGTAAAATTTCAAAAATGAATTATCAAAAGTGGGCATGAAATGCATTGCTCATAATACTTTACTGCAGGTTAAAACCCTGACAGGGAAAATAATCATGTTAGTAGTTTGATCCAAAATAAAAACCTGTGTATGCTGTTTGCAAGGTGTCGTATAACTTGGATAATGAAGTCACCAATAATTCAACACCTAGCTGGACAACGTCGTCTGTTCCATACTGTTCTTGCAAAACCTGCAACATGTCACAGTTACGGTTGAAGATTAGCAAGACACACACACATGCATGTTTGTCTAATGAGTTAAAATATAACTATGATTTGATGAATTGAAAGAGGAAAGATATAGATTTATCACCTTGACACCATCAAATCTTCCTTTGATCAACTCTGCTGGACTAAGCACACTTCCCGGTAAATCTTTATGCATTTGCACTGCCCTCTTGACATTGTAAATGAGAGAGATGAGGCTTTTCGTAAATTCTCTATCTGCTTTCTGCAAGAGTAAATAAATTGGCAATTAAAAACTATAATAAGAAAGAAAAGCATAACAATAAACCTATGAATAAATAAGACAACAAAAGAGTTTGGTCTAAGAAATAAAATAAAACAAAACCTTTGACATTTGAAGTTTCAACTGAACACTGTTTGCCAAGGGTACAATCAGCTCTCCACTCAAGGGATCCTGTATGGTACTAACATATGATCCACCCACCCAATCAGCCTGGAATGAAGAACCAATTAATGTATCAGAACAAACACAATTGAAAGGCTAAAAAAGAAGAGAGAACTAAATTGGAGTAATAATTATGTAAATGAAATTTAAGTGAAAACTGACAAAATCCATCAAATCCTTATTGGTCGATTCTGAATATGAAGGCATGGGTTCATTCAAAGAGACCACTGACAAATCCTCGTCTGCAATTTCAACCACCAAAATATAATATATAATAAAATAGGCCATCTAGGGAAAAAAACTCTGTCACAGAACAGGAGACCCGTGTAATACCTGAAAGTTGAATATTAACATCATTCTGACCAAGAGAAACTTTACTCCTAAGAGCCCTGCTGAAAACATCACTTTCTGGTTCTAGTCCAAGTGGTATATCTGCATGTAACATGACAAATTGAAACAATAAGGTGGATTCACAAGCATTTTTTCAAGTGTTACATCTAGAAATTAGGCACCTTCAACTCCATCAATCTCTAACATGAAAACGGCACGAGGCCTATCAAATGGGTTGGGCATGAGAACCTCATTCAACTGCAAAATTAACAAGGGATTATCTCACATTTACATAGGAACATTCAAGCAGCAGAAACAAGAGTCCAGAAAGATTTTAGCGCTGCAACGGTCATCACCTTCTCTGAGCTTGCAGAGGAAAGTGTAGAAGGAGGTGCAAAACCAAGCAAGATCGATATAGCAGCACCAACATCCGGGAGTATCAATGATTTAGGCTGCAGATAACAACACAAAATTCGAAGTAATATCTTAATTTGTAGTCTTATTTTTCCCTTAAACCAAGTAATATGAACTTTCACTAATTGTTCATGTTGAGGAGAAAGCACATCCTCTATGAGTCTATGATGACAAAACTGCATAAAAGTTGCCAAATACTTATCAAGATATCAAAGTCCATAAATCACAAGCATGACAAGTCATTAGTTTGTTATATGGGATGTTTAATATGTATTTAATCAGGCAAGTCGGGAGTCTAATGTAATCATCTACCCCAAAATAGAAGTTGTGTTTTAAAAAGTGTGTGGCACGCCTTAGGTGTCAGAGGTGCTAGGTGAGTTAACGCACTCAGAAATTGCTTCAGAAGACCTAGTGCCGCACTGTCACGAGCCGTGAAATAATTATTAAGAAGGTATATACACATCTAATTGACTCCATTTAATTTGGTTAATGATTTTCATTTTGTTTAATATGATGAGTAGAGTAGTAACTTCAAATTACTTAAAAATAAAATACTAAAACATTGAACCACATACTTTATAATATATGGTATGTGTTTAGACACACACATACATAAATACGCACTTATAGTAGTTTACCTATGGTACTACCTAGAAAATCTATCTAACGCTGCACTCATCTACACTAATTCTCCTTCTCCATGAGATCCTATCAGAGATCATCTCCTCGGTGAGTCGTAGCTCCTCTATGTCTAGCTTCACTCTATCTTCCCACCTTTGTCTCAGGCTCTCGGTCGGCCCCTCCTTTGGTTGTAAACTGAGTGAGCTTCCACTTTTCTAATTGACAAGCTTGGTAATCTCCTTTAGACGTAGCCAAACTATCGAAGTCTCCCCTCTCTCAATTTAATGTAGATGGACACAACCCCTAGCTCAGAAAACACCATACAGAATGATGTGAGACAATGTGTTCCCACAAGACCACCTTAGAATCCTCATTTCGATGACTTCCATCTTCCTCTAGTGGGTCTTCTTTAACAGCTAGCACTCCGGTCTCATACAACATGGTTGGCCTAAGTGCCTAACCGCCACCATATAGAATTTACCCTTCAACTTCAACGACATTTCTTGTCACACAAAACTCCGGTAGCCATTATCTACTTTAGATATCCAGCCTTTATAAGGTGGGTCACGTCTTCATCTAGTTCCCTTGTATTATACAACATAGAGCTCAAGTACATGAAAACTCTACCTAGTCCCCTATGCATATCAATTATTTTATTTTTGTTGAAGTTAAACATATATATTTTGTCTTGCCACGTCCTATAAAGCCCTTATCTTCCAAGGCCACACTCCACTGCTCCAGCCTCTAGTTCAGTCTCTTGGAATAGCACAATAACGTGAGCAAGAACCATGCTCCATAATATGCTCCCCTAAATCCTTTTTTACAGTCTCGTGTAGATCATGGGAAAAAAGTAAAGCCTCATGGTCGAACCTTGATGTAGTCATGTAACCTAGATTTTACTGGGAAGAAATTTTTTTCTCCCCCATTAGGCCATTGGTGTCCGAACACATGTCATTAAACCTTCATATTTATCTCGAATAGACCTTTTGTGGCTCCCTCAGGCCTTTCTTTGATTTTAAATCTTCCAAATTAAATTCCATCAGACACTGTCATAGGCTCTCTCCAAGTCCACAAAACCAAGTGTAAGTCCTTTTCTTTTTCTCAATATTTCTCCATTAGTCTTCTAAGAAGGTTTATTGCTTCAATCAAGGTATGGCTTCTATCACTCTCCCCCACGGTTTCATGGTATGGCTAAGCAATTTTATATGCCAATGGCAAATGGATACAAATTTTTGACTGCTACTTAGTATTGGCAATTGATCCTTTGGATTAAAACAAATCAATGGATAATAATTTTGGTGGCTCATTAAAGACTAACGGTTGGCTCGTTAATGAGGGGTATTATGGGAATTTTTTTTGTGAAAAGTATTATGGGAAAATTAAGCTAATCTAATAACAACCATCCACTCGGATGCAATTTACGGTTGGATAAATCTATAAATGACCAAAATACCCCTATTATTAGCATTAATGGTGGTTACAAACGGTACCTCGCGGTATTCATAATAAGAACGGTTCTCAAATAAACTTCTCCCTATATATAGGAGAATATATAGATATATATATAGGGGAGGGTTCATTTGAGAACCATTCTTACGAATACCACCCGAACCAATCTTGGTCCTTGATTAAAATAAATCAATGGCTAATATTTTTGGCGGCTCATTGATGACTAATGATTGGCTCATTAATGGGGTGTTTTGGAAAATTCAAGCCTCATTAAATAATAATTCATCTACCCGAACAACAATTCACGGTTGGGTAAACATATAAATGTCGCGAGAACCTAATCAATGACCAATAAAAATGAAGGCTCATTAACGACGCATTAGTGGGTGCACCCCCTTAACTTAACCCCTATTAAGTGAGGGGCATTAATGACACATTAATAGGGTATTTTGGGAAATCAAGTATCACTCTTTAATAATGGTCCACCGGGTTGCAAATCAACACTCCTTACTTCATGCGTATTGATCCTCATGCAAAACAATCATTAGGATATTGGTGATGACCTTTTAGCCCCCCGGACTTTACTTCCCTCTACCCTCGTGCCTTGTTAAATAGAGTACTGAATTTCAAACCCCGTCTCTCCTTTATTTTGTCCTCTTCCACTAGTGCTTAATTGTGTCATCCTTTATATACATGCAAAACTTAAGTTTCGATGTATTCTCTCCCTAGCTTTTGCTAGTTTATAGATATCATATCTCCTAATGGCTAGTCAAAGGACCCTTGTAGAAAACCGTGTTAAAGGGGATGTGGCAGGCATGCTTTCACAAGCGTGCGTGTTTATGCAATGTATTTTTGATCCCATTAGATAGTTATACTCAAGATGCGGAAAAACTACATTTTTAAGGTTGGTATCATATGCCTCTTGCACACTCTTATGCATCACCGAATCAATTCACTATAAAGGGAGCAACATTAGTATAGATTAATGTAAATAATAAAACTGTCAAACCCTATACGAGTATTAGACAATGCAAATAGAGTCCCAATCTACGAATCACAATTTCACAACTGCCTAGGAAACTCCTCATTCGATCGTACATATTCAAAATCTTTCATTACTTGGCAGATTTAATTTGGAAACAATCAATAAGTAGATAAACAGTGTTAATTTCGAAGTAGGATAACAAGAAGACCTATAAAGATGTCAAATTGAAAGTAGAAGTCGTCAACGAGTTACCTCGGATGAGCGAGATCGAATGTATTGGTGAACCGAGCTATCGAGAAACAAAACCGAACTAGTTCCATCAGCCTACATCCAAAACAGACTGAAGTTATTCATCGATCAAAACAGTGTCTGATTAACAAGTAAAATCATGTATACGGACCCTGGATTGTAAGCAGAAAGCCGATGAGAAAAGCAGCAAAATTATAAGGTAACCACGATGATCTAGATAATGAGAATCCATTGATTGAAGATTGAGACCGGTTTCTGATCTATTGTCTTCGGCAAGACCGAATCGATTGGGGAAGATGATGTTGGCCTGTTTAGCTCTTCTTTTTTTATTTTTTTATTTTTCAATTTTTGTTATCACTGGATCGATGTTCTAACGAAAAATCAGTTAGTATTTTTAATTTCTTAATTTTATTATAAGTCATTGGTTTTTGTTAAGATGCTAATGGGTAACTCCAAATTCAATCCGATCTGTTTTATCTATATGATCCAACTATCAAACAAGTTTAAAATTGAATATATCCTCTCAATAAGAAATTCAATAGGTCACTATATTTAACTAGTTTATTGACCCGTACACGTACAGGTATTTCGAAAGTGTATTTGAGATATTAAAATTTTCAAATAAAAATAATACAATAAATGAAATATCACCAAAAACTTATATATAATTCATTAAACCCAAAACAACAATAATCTAATTTGAAAGAACATGTATTATCAGATGTCATTTTTAATAAATTCAAATATTGAAGTCAATCAGATAATAATTTCGAACTGAAAACCGACTCAAATTTCTAAACACATCTATTGTCAATATAATTTTTTCACCATCATAAAAGATCTCTAAATTTAGATTTTTAAATATATAATATACCATCTTTTAATGATACTTTTTATTTAAACCATATTTTTAATAGATGTTTCATATATCTTTCTAATAACACTGAAAATTCTTTAAAATCAATAACTAAACACTTTGAATAAAATACTCAAGTTGACCTCTCGGCTCATCACCATAATCTTAAATAACCACTCAGCTAATCAAAAAATTATCTACCAATTACTATTAATGGATAACAAAAAGTTACGAATATAAGAATTTTAAAAAAGTGTCATATTGTAATAAAATTTATACCAAAACGTAGATAAATATAAGACGATCGTAAATATATGATTATTTTTTCTCTAAACAAAATATATCAAAAGTTACTATACATAATTTATAAACAACTTATAATTAATTACATTAATATAATATTTTTATAAAATCCCCTAACATTTTCTTAAAAGCCCTCCACATATTTTATAAAAGCCACTTACAATTTTCATGTAGCACCCTCCAAATTGAGATAGAATTGAAATAGATTATAGGCATCTTTCTAAAATTATTTTGTAAAATTGAAGGATTTTGAAATTGAAGGTTTTGATTGGTTAATAGATTTGATTTAATAGTTATAAAAAGAAAATTTGCAAGCCTTTTATATAGATAGATATATAGATTGGATCACTACATGAGTCGATTTAATATTTTTCTATGTTAACTCATCTAATATTAAACTACAATTTAATTTAACAACCAACAAATATCATCAATTTATCAATCACACCCACTACTGCCACCACTGCAACGACCGCTGCCGCTTACCACCCCCACCACCCGTTATCACCACCATCAACATCTGTTACCATCTCCAACACTATCACAGCCGCCGCCACCGCCATCATCGCCATCGTCACTGCCGTCACCAACCACCACTCACATGTGCAACTGATGCCTCTCGCCGCCGCTCCCCTTATTACCGGCCGCTACCACCTACGGTAGGTAAGGTAGGGTAGGGGTTAGGTGGGGGTGGGATGGCGGGTTAGGTGGATGGGTAGGGTGGGTAGAGGTAGGGTAGGAGTGGGTAGGTAAGGTAGGGGCAAGATGGGGGTAGGGTTATGGGGAAGGTGGGGCAGGATAGGGGTTGGGTAAGGGTAGAGTAGAGTAGGGTAGGGTGGATGGGTGGGGTGGGGTAGATAAGGGGTGTGCGTAGGGTAGGTAGGGTAGAGTACGGGTAGAGGGTGGTGTGTGTGTAGGGGGGGGGGGTAGGATAAGGGGTGGGGGTAGAGTGGGGTAAAAGGGCGTTGGAAAAATACTTAATAGATTATGATATAAATAATAATAAATAAATAATATTAAATGGTTCATTCTGGGTAAAAATTCATTAATAATAGATCTGATCCAAATCAAATTAAATGAATCTTAATGTTAATTGGTCAAACTCAAATTCAATTAAATAGGTCTACGGATTGGGTCAAATCATTCAAAAATCTGATCCGATATGTCCCATTGACAGCTCTAGTTGTTGTAACATCATGATCGGTTACACGAGATTATGTTCAAAGATCCTAGTTAAATAAAATTAATGTTTTTGCACATTTAAATAAGTTTACTACTATATAAATCATATAGTTTTTTTTTTAAATAACTTTAAATTAATTAAGACAACTACTAATGCATTGTTTGCAATACTTTAAAGTAGGGGTGTTCATTTTTGGATATCCGGATTTTCGGATAGTACATTTCGCTATCCGATATCCGTATCCGAAATTTCGGATACGGAAATCGGATCATCCGAAAATCCAAATCATCTAAAAAAACCAACAGACACATCATTCTTCTACGTATGAAACTCAAAAGCTAACTTATGACTATAAATTGTTCAACAAATTAGAACTGTTAAATGAAGTCTAGTTACTCAAAATATCAAAATGAAGCTTTCTCCTTTAAACTGATAAGAGATTCACAAGTCAGATTTACAAATTAGAGAAAGAAATGCAAGATTCACAAATCAGAATTCTTACAAATTAGGAATCGGATATCTCAATTTCAACCTGGGTTTATACAAAGAGGAAGAAGGAATCGCAACTTTCCGGTGTCGGCCAATCTCGCACTTGCTGCTGCTATCAGCGACGGACTCGCACGCACCATCGCTCGAACTCGCACTCACCGCTGTGTATGATCTAACTGGACGACGGCTCGGTATACGTCGGAGTATCACCGCAATCAATGTCTCTCGCACTCGCCCTCGCCCCTGTTGTGTACGTCTGAGTGTCAAACTCGCCGCTGCTGTGTACGTCGGAGCTGAATGCTTAAAATCGCCGTTGCCGTTACCGTTGTGGGTTGCCATCTTTTCCACGGTCGATTAGAAGATTGGAACGATAGGAAGAAGATGGAGGCGGCGTAAATTGAAATGTGAATACTAGGGTTATAAGTTATATTAATATTATATAAAATATTTATTTTTAAATAGTTCGGATATTTCGGATATACGAATATCCGAATTTTGAGAAAAATGTTATCCGAATCCGAATCCGAAAATTCGGATATCCGAATTTTCGGATAATTTCGGATCGGATTTTTCGGATTATCGGGTTTCGGATCGGATACAGATATTTTTGAACACCCCTACTATAAAGCATCTTCGATTAAGTTTTGGTTGATTTTATTTGCAATGTATACGCATGTTGGTTACAAAATTTTTAACCAAGAAACAGGAACGATATAAACTACTTATAAATCATATTTAATAATTATTAGTTTTATCATTTTAAAATATAATATAATCATTTTAAAATATTATAATCATTTAAAAATATTATAATCATTTTAAATTAATTTTAATTATAATTAATAAATACATGATCTAATTGTATCTTAATGTAACAATAATGATTGATAACTTGTACATAAAATATAAGTGCATTGTTTTGTATCATTATATCACGAATCTGCGTTTATAATGCCCTTCCCTTCACGCCGATACTTCCATCATTGATGTGTGTGTTGACATTGTCTATCACCCCCTTTTTTTAGTTCTTATTTCCTTCGTATTTTATTGCTATTTAATACTCTATTCGTCCTAAAAATATTGTTTACTTTTAACTTTTTAAAGTTGTTATTTTTCAGTATTAACCTAAAATATATTAAAGGTTTTCCATATATATGTTTATCGACCACATTTTTGTTTATATTATTTGATTAAAAGGATTGTTATATTGAAAGGTTTTGATTGTTTGTGTTATTCCTTAATAATCTTTTAATATTGTTATCATTTATTTTTCTAAGTAGACGGAAATTAATATAACTTTTTTTTACGTCTATTCTTTCGTTCGTACAAAACAATCATATATTCAACTAAGCGATTTTTACATAAATAATTATGTTTGACCCGTGTCTTACACGGACATTTAAACTAGTTAACTTTTAAATGAATAAAAGCTTAATCGTATATAAAGCATGAAGAAAATCTATCTTTTCATCTACACCTATGACTAACACTGGAATAAAACGTAGATCGTTAGGATTAATATTACAGTTATTTTTATACAAAGAACAAATATGCAATTTTATGCAAATCACAATAACCAAAAATATAATTAACTGTTATAAATATGATAACAATAATCCGATTTAAGTCAAAAGATCCTTACTCAAATTTTTTTAATTTCTTTCATATTTCGTAGGGATATATATACGAAGAATCTAACATATCTTTTTTTTAAAGGTCCCGTAATTTCTTGCAATTTTATTAGACTGTCACATGTTTTTTTCTTTCTTAAAAAAAAGAATTTATAAGAAAATTCAAATATGTCAACATGGACTCAAAGGTTGGTTAAAAATTGATGTACGTGTGAGTTCTTACTTCATTTTTTCACAGTATTAATTATAAAAATGAACACTCGCAACGTAGACTTCCCCACTCCTTTTAAGTTTTACCCATAAGCCTCGTACTCCTTTTTAGTCTGAAAACATACATCCCTTCCTCAATCGTGAAGATACGTCTATTCTTTTCTAAAAATTATCTGTCGCATCTAAAAAGAGAACCCGAATAAAATATTAAAAACAAAGGTTGTCAAGGCTGAGATTTTACTATATATTGTTTTAGTCGTGACAATATCGGAATCATAAGATCGGATCAAGATCACACGATCCTACTACAATTTCTTAGTTTATTCTATAACTTATATCAAATGGTAGCCTTTAAAAAATTATACTAATTGATAATCTTATGACAACTTAATATAAAAGTCAGAGTTTATATATGACATTAGTAGAAGAATACAAGTCTTAAAACTTTTATATTAGTAATTATTATATTGTAAATTTAGATTTTAGAATGACAAACCTAAAACTTTGCGAAACTACTATTATATATCAATTTACATAGTTACATATTCATTCTATATGTTAAATGAATAAATTAACTTATTTGCGAACTTTTATTTAAACTATAGTAAAGTAGGATCGAATTGGATCGAGATATTTAAGATCCTATTATCAAGATCAAGATTAAGATCATACATAAGATCCTATTAATGAATATTCTACCAAGGATCGAACCTTTTTTGTTAAATGAACTAGTAAGATCGGAAGATCTTAAGATTAAAATTGTGATATTAATTTTGACACTTCATGTCATGATATGTAATAATTTCACTCATATCCTGACAAACTTTTAATTGACTTCAATATCCTTACAAATTTTATAACTACATGTATGTCCTTCTAAAACTATTAAACTCACATCTATATCCAAACTTATTTTTTAATAAAGATTAAATCATTTTAATATTAAAAATCTAATCTGAAATTCAAAATACATTATGATATTACCAAACTACCCTTCCTAATTCTTTTCGCTTATTGAAATCGTGAGCCAAATTGAAGTCGTTCATCTTCTTCATCCCGGACACATCACGTCGTTTCATCTTCTTCATCCAAGTTGCAGAGACGTTTTTGAATCTAGTTCCCACACTACAACAGGTATCTTCTTGAATCTAGTTCCCACACTGTAAACGTAATGCTTAACTTCTTATATTTTGATTATATTATTCTTATTCGTAATATTAATCTTTCCGTATACGTAATCTGATAGCAACAAGCTAAACAATGGAATTTCACTCATTAACAGAGAACAGCTCTGCTAGGGATTTTTATTATTTCTCTCGATGCTTTACAAAAATGAATCAACTCTCCTTTTAACTACAATCTGTTACTAACTACTTTTACAAGAAAGACTAATTTGCCCCTTTACAGTTACAACTAACGTGTATCATAATCTTGATATTTCCACATTCATAATTTTTGAAGTAATTATAAAGCATTAAGTCATTTAATACTTCAAAATTACTTCATCGTAATATTGCCGTAACCATTAATTCATGTAATACTACAAATCAAGTCCTCTATTACTTCAAGATGGTTTTCAAAGTTGTTAGTGCATACATGGTCACACATTAAGAAATGCACTCCTTATTTTGATGATGATAAAAATATGAACAAGTAATATTATTGCTTATCAAATTTATTCATATGTTCATATGCTACATTCTTTAAAGGTTAACAAACCTAAAATTAATGATCAAGTGAAGAATAAATAATTGAAGACTCAATTCAACAAGAAAAGAAGAAATCAAGATAAAGGAACCTTCACGGTCGATCCCGCGATCGACCGTCAATCAACCGTCGATGCTCAACTCACAACTCTTAAATATTGTTCTTCTTCAAGTCAACCGAACTCGTACTTAACAAGTGAAGATGATATCTTCAAAGCCGATGACGAAGATATCTACAAACAAGAGTTCGAATTATATGAGCTTACAAATAAAATAATTAAATTAGTTTATGTTTTTATAAAATTATTTTTATAAAAACTTTATAAAAATGACAAAGATTTTATAAAACTCAATTGTGTTGGTTGATTAAATCTAAGACTTCCTATTTTAAGCAAATAACAAACACAATCCTACTTTGAAACAATACACCACCATAATTAGCAAAGGAATCTCCCAAAGGGGTAAAATTTCAACATGCTTTGTGTATTGATTTCCAAACTTCCATATATGTGTTTAAATTCAAACTTTAAGAGTATGGGATCAACCAACATTTTGAACATATACTTTTCAGTTGATTTTTATGGTAAAAATGAGTTGAGTGTGGTTTTAAATAAAGTCCAACGTCTATACTCTATATTGCAAAGAACAAGAAAGTTCAGGTACCTCACGGTTTTAGCCACGGTCGACCGTGGACAGCTTTTGGGCTTTCACCTTTTTCCTTATTTAAACAAACTCAAACCTCATTTTTTAGTATCTCTTGCACCAAAAAAACACATAACATATATTCTTATCTTGTGAGCTCATATTCTTTGATAATTCATCTATCATTCAAGATCAAGAATCAAGCAAGAGCAAAGCTTTCAAAGCTTAAACACTACATCATCTTTCTATATATTTTGTAATAGTGTGAGGATCAACTCTAGCCTTCCAAATTAGAGTGAAGTAAGGATCATCTCTAGCCTTTAGAATTAGAGAGAAGTAAGGATCAACTCTAGCCTTTAGAATTAGAGTGAAGCAAGGATCAACTCTAGCCTTTAGAATTAGAGTGAAGCAAGGTTATCTTTACCTTACTTGCAAGTTTGAAGTGTTAATTCTTGCAAGTGAAAAAGAGAAGTGTAAAAGGTTTATCTCTACCTTCAAAGAGAGAAGCTAGTGGAGCAAACTCTTGGTGGGTGAGGCCAAGGAGTGGATGTAGTGCAAGTTTGTTAACACTTGCATGAACCACTATAAATCTCTTGTCTACTCTTGGTGATATCTCTCTACCCTTACTCTATTTATTTCAAGTATATATATATTTGTTGTGTTATAAACTTCAAGAAAAATCTTCTATACACAACTTACAAATTTTATTTGTGAAAAATTGGTAAACTAAGTAAAATAACCTATTCACCCCCCCTCTAGGTTCTAACAAAAGTATCTGTCATTATTCAGAGTTTTATATTTTAAGATTAAATTAGTTAATGACTTGGTAATTTTAACACCATATTTTAGTCAAAAACATGTTCTATTGAATTTAATAATACTTTTCAATTCTGAATTCTTTTTGTTAAAGATGGATGATAAGGTTAATATGACCATTGGTGACTCGTCACCACCGAGATGGGAGATAAGTGTTCATTCACCAATAATTGAGTAAGTTTCTATGATAACTGTAAGAATCATATATGTTTTACCAACAAGATGGATGATACTTTATATTGCCATTTCTTTTCACTAACATTTGTTTTTCATTTTCATTATCAGACAAGTAACATTGATGTACAAGCTTAAAATCAAATGCAGAGGTTTCTTTCGGTTAGCTAGGAACTCGTGTCGAAAAGTATATTATTTTGGTTTTAGAATATCTCTCTATGTAGACACATGCTCATATAACTTGAATCAACTAGTTGAAGAGGTGAAAAAACATTATCATTCGAAGAGTGATATTGTTTTATCAATTTATTTTGTTGACAAACATGCAAAAGAGCAATGTTTTATTGAACTCAATTCTGATGAGAACTTCATGGTGATGCTTAGTATGTATAAGGAGGAGAAAGAAGTAACAATTTATGCAACGACTAAAAAAGTTACACAAAAAAGGTATAGACTGTTTATTTATGTATTCTTTTGTTGCATTAATCTGGAGGTATACATCTTTGACTTTATTCACGTGAATATTCTGATATAGTGGTCAAGATCAAGTTATTGATGAATTTGATGATGAAAATGATTCAGACTCAAATTGTGTAAGTGAAGAAAGCTATCATAGTCGCCATAGCTCCGACAATGAATATGAACGTTTAAATTGTGATTTTGAAACTTATGCATATGACAAGAGAAGTCCAATTATGAAGGTGAATTCTAAATTTCCAAACGTGATTGCTTTTAGAAGGGCTTTGAATCACTATGCACTGACAAATGAATTTGAGTATGTCATTGAGAAAAGTGATTTGACACGACTTACGGCATGTTGTGAAGATAAAAAGTGTGAGTGGAGAATTCATGCTTCACTTACGCAAGATGGAGTCACAGTGTGGTTGGAAGTAGCTATTACACAGGTTTATCCTGATGTTGAGCATCGAGAATGCATGAGACATTTATACAGCAACTTCAAAAAACATTTTCGAGGTGACATTTTCATGTTTAACCTATGGGGTGCTGCAAAGACCTATTCTATTAGTAAGCATGACCAATTGTTAAATGAAATTGCTAATGTACGTGAAGACGCAATTGCTTATGGAACGATTCGACAAGAAAAGGAAGATTGTGAAGAAATGGAAAGGAACATTAGTTCCAAGTGCAAGTGACTATCTCAAAAGAATCTCTAAGGCAAGTTCAATAAGATATAATTGTTGTATTACACAGAGAAACCTTTACTGTTATTACTTATTTTTGTTTTATTTTCTTATGTAGAACTTGGGTGACTTTCAAGTTTGTAGAAGTGGTGACAATCGAGCTGAAGTAAACTACAAGGGAAAACGTTGGGAGGTTATATTAGATGAGAAAAAATGTAGTTGTCAAGTTTGGCAAGTTAAAGGCCTTCCATGTGTGCATGCAACTGCTTTTATTGCTTTCACAAGGGAGGCTAATTGGGACAACTATGTTGATACATATTTTACAATCGATAAATTTAAAGAAGCATATGCTTTAGAAATTGCACCAATGCCTGGAAAGGATCAATGGGTACATATAGACACAATAGAGAAGATATACCCACCTATGATCAAACGACCGCCTGGACGACCCAAAAAGAATAGAATTGTACCACGTGATGAGCCTAAGAAAAGGCATAGATGTCCGCGTTGCGGTATGTATGGTCACCATGAAAGTACTTGTAAGAATCCAGCACCTCAAGGTTTTGATGAAGCATCTACTAGTAAGAGGTAGCTAGTTCACATTTCAATTATATGTTTTCTTCTTCAAGATACTTTATCAGTAATATTGCATAATTTATTGAATTTTTGTTTTAAGGGGAAGAGGAAAGAAGACAAAAGATCATGAAACGCAGAACCAACCAACTGATTAGAATTTAAGTTGCGAAGTTAGTGTGTTAACTTTTTGTTATTTGTATGGAAGGATTTATCATGGAGTTAGTATGTTGACTTTTTGTTATTTGTATGGAAAGGATTTATCATGGAGTTAGTGTGTTCACTTTTTGTTATTTGTATGAAAGAATTCATCATGAATTCTGTTATGAGTTTGATTACAAAGCTCCATGTTTCTGTTAATTTGATCTGGTTTATTTGCCCATTAGTGTGCCTGCATCTTCCTTTTTTTTATTTTTCATCCTTTTGTTTTATTTCTTACAGTGCCGTGGATCATGCCATTTGGAATGGATGAGTTTTAGGTTGTAGTTATGATGGTAGTTTTGAAACTATGTGATATTTCTTGTACGTAGGACTGTATTGTTTTGAAAAACTTATGCAGAAAAGACATGGACTTCAATTTGGTTCACGATCAGATGAGTTTTAGGTCAATTGGTCCAATAGAAAATTCAATAAGTGAAAAGAATTAGTAAGGGTAGTTTGGTAATATCATAAAGTATTTTGAATTTTAGATAGGTTTTTTAACATTAAAATGATTTAATCTTTATTAGAAAATGAGTTTGGATATAGATGTTAATTTAATAGTTTTAGAAGGACATACATGTAATTTTAAAATTTGTAAGGATATTGAAGTAATATTGAAAGTTTGTAAGGATATGAGTGAAATTATCCCAAAGTAGAAATACATTGTAAAAACTTATACAACCATAACTACTTTTGCCTTGTATTTTCGTGTTTTTTAAAGCTCTATCTTCAAGCCTTTGTACATTTGTACCATATTGTTGGTATTTAAAAAAGTGTTTCCTGTCTAAAAAAAGTTTTAGCCATCTAAAAGGATTGATCTTTAAATTCAAATAATAAATACTAAATATAATATTAAAATATGGTAATATTTAAAAGACATTTTTAGCCTGAATATTTAGCATTAGATATTAAATAATTTTTTTTATAAATGCTAAATCAAATTGATGATACAAAGTTGAATATTAAATATTGATATTAAAAGTATAGTAAATATCATTGAAGTATTTGATAGCAAGTCAAAGAGAACAACACCTCCAACAATAAAGATCCACTCATTCACTCATAAAGGGTAAAAGTACAAGCATTGGAAACTGTGTCGCTTGTTTTACTAACCAACTTTTACAAGGTAAATGTACTGCAATAAATAAAAAAATTATGAAAACTTATTTAAATTAAATTTAAATTCATGATAGAAGATAGTAAACTGGTAATGTAACATGCCTAGTTCATGGTTATAGAAAGGTTTTAAATAACCCCAAGCGTCGTGTGCTAATACAATCAACGTTAAGTGTTGAAAGTCTTACGAGGATACAATATTTTATAAAGTATGACTTAAGAAAAAATTTATATAATTATAAATATACATACACAATTATACAAACAACAATTAAAAACAAATTGTTATAAATTTATATTGTAAATCATCATTTTTCTTTTTCATTTTCGATATCTAACCCTCAATTACAACTCAATAAATATATATCGGGCTTTTATAGCCTAATACCGTAATACCTCTAAAAACAAGACTTATAATATGTAAATATGTGTCAAGCTAGACCTTAACATACATTAAACTCTGAACCATTTCACCGAGGAAGAGTTAGTCTCGCTTCTAATATAGTCGTATCGAATTTTCTATAGCATTATTTATAAGTGATAAAAGTATTTATTTGGGCATGAATAAACAACTTTCTCATTAAATTTTGGAAAAACAAAATTTATAATTGTATATATCACTTTTATATCCAAGAAAGTGTTTTTACATGAAAAGTATATTAATATAACCTACCATGATGCTATTAGATACTAAAGATTGCATAAGCGTTTTTTGTAAAATAATTTATACACTAATTCAATAAAGTGTATTCATACATTATTTAAATACCAATCTAAAGGGATAAAAGTACTAGACTTTAATGTGTAAGCTTTATGTTGTCAAAAGGAACAGGACACAATTAAACAAAAGAAATGGACAAACAATATGAAGATTCAAAAAGCTGATAACTCATTTACTACAAATATAAAAATCTAACAAAACGCTATACTTCCTCTGAAATTAAATTCAAAGATAAGATTTTGTTTTAGAACATCCCTATTTATTAAAAGTTGCATTATTTGTGAAGTTCTTCTATAAGAGTGTTTGGAGTTTAGCAGTTTTTATATGTTGTGAGCCAACCATGATGAGAAAGAGAAGCTTTGTTATTCCATAATTGATGACTGCTGTTGGGGTACGTAACGAGCCATACTTCAGTTCCCTCTCTCTATTTTTAGTTTTAGTTCATAAGTAGATATTAGGTGCGCATCAAATTTAATTGAGTGAAAAGTGAGCGAGACTAAATGATATAAGATTATAGCTAATGTGACAATGTGATGTAAGTGATGGAGTGCCATCATTAATCACCTTATTTATCTCAAATAACTAACTTTTATAAGTTTTTAAGTCAGCTTATAAGTAGAATAACGATATAAAAGTTAAATAAACCAAGAAATTGCACCAAAGAACCCCCTAAATAGATTGAAAATGACAAACGAAGAATATAATATTTTAAAAAAGGGCAAATTGTCAAGAAAGATAACATAAATATCGAAATTTGTCAAATAAATGTAACATCCAATTTTTGTGGCCAAGAAATGATTATAAATTAGATTTCTAACAAAAAAGAGAAATCTTGAACAATTTTTAGTATGTTATGATACCATTTTTAATAACAAATTAAAATTTATTATCTCTTTTTATGCAAAATTGAAATTTACAATCATTTTTTATAACAAATTAAAATTTATAATTCTTTCTCGACACAAAAATTTACACGTTACCTTTATTGATAAATTTGACATATATATTACTTTGTTGGTATTTGCCCTTCTATAAAAAAGCTATTGGGCTTTGGAGGACCATTTTCGCAATTGAGGAAGTGACAAAGGGGCAAACTTATAAAATTTCAAACGTAATGACAAATACTATGGTCTGCATCGACACTTCCTTTGTGGTACACAAATGAATCAATGAGTATGAATTACCCATTTCTTCATCCAAACACTAAAATTAGTAACCATTTTCTGAAAATTTAAGCATCGGGTTTCTCCCAAATTTCATGGATATTGATTCTTTCAACATTTTTCTGCTGGATCTTGAGCTTCAAAGTTCAGCTTTAATGGCAGTTGTAAGCAATAATACGCCGGGGCACCCTCAGCTTGTTCTCTTCATCAGCGTCCTCTTCCTTGTCCCTGTTTTAGTTCAACCTCTCGTGTTTCCGGCAAGAAATCTTTTGGAGCGACGTGAAACCACCGTGTCTACAGCCACCATTACTACCACCGCCGGCAATAAATCTTTTGGAGGGTTTCTTGCAGCTGATCACGAGGTTCCAAGCGGTGCAAACCCAGATTCCAACAGGTAGCTGAGGCGAGCTGCTGTGGTGGCCACTCGAGTTGCTCCGGTGACCGATGAGTAGTTTAGCAGCTAGTTGTGTTTTTGGGAGGTAGATTTATGTGATCATTTCATCAACCATTGTCAGTCAAGGATCATGTGTAGCAAGCTAGCTAGTTTCTATATGTGGATCTTACTGTATATCTTCGTAGCTAGCTTGATGTGTGTTCAATGGGAAGGTATCATTTACTAGTGTCAATTGTTGATCGATGGTCTAAAACTCTAAATTAACTAGATCAAGTCTAGAAGTTAATAATACTTCTTACTACTAAATTTTTTATATTTCTTTCTACCAACTCTTCTTAGAGTTAAAATTATTCTCTGAAAATGAAAATTTAAATATATATGAGCAGGTGTTTGTGGTAATTATGAGCTACATCAGACTTTAATTAAGTCGTATGTGCATGACAAATACTTATTCAGTAGCTAGCTAGGTCATATTTAGTCTTCATTAATTAAGTTATATTAGGTTGTGCAACAACATACGGGTCAAAACTACTAAGGCCACCGTATGGCTACACCCGAAGCCTGAAGGTGGCCGGGTGAGCTTCGGGTTCCTCAGCTTCGATCGGAAACACCTTTACGCCCCCCCCCCTTCGGGTTACGTGTCAGTTTCACCAACCCGATGATACCCTTCTCCAGTGGCGGATCCAGAATTTTTCTTTACGGGGGGCAACTTTAATGAAAGATTGGCAAGACGACTAATATAACAAATGAAACTATATTCAGGTTAAACGGGTCGGATTAAACTTGTTCGATAATCGGATAATATAGCTTTATTTTTTAAACTTTTAAAGAGTTATTTACAAATCACGGCATAATTTACACAGTTTACAACAAATAAATTGTGAAATTCAGTGATCTAGATATTAAATGACTAAATTGTAAGGTTAAATGTACTATGGAGTTGAATTAAAATTACCATTTTATTATATTCATGTCTTTATTTTAAAATTCAAGAGGCCTAAACATCAAATACGTAAATAAGGAAGGGCTTAAATGCTAAATTCATAGGGGCCTATTGAAAATTTTAGTTATTTCCCACAAAAAATTTGCAACTTACGGGGGGCAACTCCCCCCCCCCCTCCTAACGTGGCTCCGCCACTGCCCTTCTCCCCTATAATATATTATTCACACTTTCAAAACTTTCACCCGAGCAATTCAAAATTTTAACTACTCTCTTCCGTCAATAGTTCAACACGCTTCAAAAAATTTCAACCCAAATGAAAACGTTTAACAATCGGGCTACAAATAATATGACATATAAAATGAAAGAAAACTTGAAGTCGAGAAAAAAATGTTTGACACTCAAAGCAAACAAAATAAAACTACAAGAAGTAGCGCATTTCAACAAAGACTTCGAGTTTTACATTAGCATGCATGATCACCTTACTGATGCTATTTTAAAGGCAACTTTGCCCAAGAAAAAAATAAATTAAATATTATATGGATGAGATGAATGACAAGGATTTTTATTAGTATTAATAAAATTTGTATTCTTTTTATTTGTTGCATTTGTTATTTTTATATAATTTATAAACATTTTATTTTGTTTAATACTCAAATAATAAAAAAAAAATTAAAAAAGTGAAGAAAAAATTGGGTTAGTTGGATTAAGCTATACTTGGATTTAAGGTAAGAGAAGGAAACGGAAGAAAAAAAATAATGTAACACATCTATAACATTTGATAATCAGGAAGTAAAAAGCATGCTATACTCATGATCTAATGGGTTGTTATAACCCACTATGACATATTATGACCTCATATTACTTTTTATAGCTCGATATACCCTAATAATACACATTATGATTTGTAATAAAATCAACTTAATTATGGTCTGGTTATTTAGTGCTATCATCTAACAAATCTAATCTCTCGCTAGTTTTAACTGTTTGAAGTAGTGTTTTTTTACACTTCCTAAAATTTTGGTATCGATAATTTATGATTTCAACGTAAAACGCCACTTGATGGCCTACCGGGTAAGGAAGTGGCTTCCCATAAGTGAGGTCGAGGTTGTAGTCTCATGAGGATTCAAACAAGAGACGATCATGAGTGGTAAGAAACAACTACACTAATGATTACACTGTGTATACTTGACCTTTAAAAAAAGCACGCACTAAAATTTATTTTTAAAAAGTAATAATTTTAACTTAGTTTCTTAGAGAGGTTGGAGTGGCAGATGGTATTGTTGTGAAAGAAGCCAAACCACGCTGTCGAAAAAGAAAAAACCACTCCATCGCACCGTTAATTAATTTTGGTGTGGTGGTATCAAATGTGGGTCCAGCTATTTTTATTTTTTTCCTTTTAATTTTTGATTGGTAGTGGGTGTTAGGTGGGTTCTATATTTTTGTATGATAGAAAGTGAACTACAGGTCTGAGTGGTAGGTTAAGTGCTAACAGAAAAAAATATATAATATGATATGATAAGAGGTGACCATACCATTCACTCTTATGAGTTGGTTGACTTGAGTTAACGTTTTGTCTCAAACAAGCCAAATGGGCTAGATAGTAAACGTATAGTTAAAATGAAACTAGTCAAATAAGTTACATTTAAAGTTCGACTAACTACTTGTAAAATACGTCAAATGGGTTTACTCAGTTGAAAGTAGAAGACTAGAAGTAGAGGTGCATAAAAAATCCGAATATCCGATTTTGTGCAAAAACTATCCGAACCGATTTTTTATAAAACCGGAGCGGATTTAACCGGTTTTATCCGATCCGATCCGGTTTTAATCCGATCCGAAACTGGTTAAACCGGTTACACTTTTGTCCGAGAAAATCCGGTTTTAATCCGTACGAAACGGGTTACACCTCTGTCCGAGAAAATTCGGTTACAATCCGAAAATCCGGTAAAAAAAAAACCGAAAAAATCCGGTCCGGATTAAAATCCGAAGATGTGCGCCTCTAACTAGAAGTCGGTTAAAAGCCCCAAAGAAAGTCTACAAATATATTTAATCAATATCTGGTTATTTTTAGATGGCCCAAAATAAGTGTCCATTCAATTGAATCTTTTACGACCCAAAACAAAGATACGTCGATAGATATACATAAAAGGCCTAGGCCCAAAGTTGAGTCATTTTCCAAATTTTAAATGTATATTGTTCTTCAGTTCTTGGTTTATTTTAGAGTGAATGTTTTCAAATTATCTAACAATAATTCGATTTAATCATCAAATGTGCTTTAGATCTTAAATGTCTTTTGTTCTTGCTGCAATATAAATGGTAAAAATATGTTCATCGATCTTCTATTTCAATTATTCTATATTAAGTTACTAGGTTAGAGACCCGTGTTATAACACAGGTCGGTTTTATTTAATTTATAAATAATAAAACTTATAAAGAAATATATAATATAATCTTAATAAGTAAATGAAAAAATTTATTATAATTTATAAATTTGATAAAACCTCTATATACTTGGATGTGATCATATTTAGTTACACATACCTCTTTTTTTAACATCAAAATATTTTTATTAATCAAACACAAACCTACAAAATGCACGTTCAACACAACCTCACAACTCATTAATATTTCACATGCTACCTCCATTTCTAAAGCACAGTGTACAACTCCCTAAAGGTTACCATACAAGACACATAATAAGCATAGTTATAACCATATTAAACCTCCAGTTCTTCACCTTTATGCCATATCTCATCAAAGATAACAGCAACATAATACAATTCATTCATCCTCTTCAGCAAGTTTTTATTAATTCCCATCAGTCCTCATCATACTCCTCGAGCAAGGACCGATCCACTACTACCGCTTTGTCTGTTGTTGCAGCAGCAATTCCAATTCCTACCACTTTTGTTTGAAAAATCAGTTCCCATACACATGAGAAACAACAGGATTACAACTTGTACAATATAGAGTACACCTCATAGCATGCCAAGAGGTATGGAGACTTGCATTTGATAGCACATGGACCTCAAGTTGAATAGCAGTCATGTAGCATTTGTTTCCTTTAAGTCTATTGATTACATAAACCATATTCATGGATAAACAACAGCCATAGGTAAACTAAATCCAATGTATTAATCTACTTCCTTGACAATTCCTTCAGCGAACTCGATCAGAATTTTATCACTTCAAACAATTACATATACAATTATCATATCGTTGTGGCGATGAAGAAAGTTATGCAGTGACATCAACCTCATACTAAGGATATATACACCTAATAAATCATTGCTACCATCTCTTATCAAAATCAAAAGCCAAAATAAGAACCAAGTGCTTGTAATTCAAAGATGTAGATATGTTTAGAAGACTAAAAACTTGAGGGAAAATTAACAAAGTAGTTATCATAAAATCAGTAAATCGAACCTAAAGACTAATAATGTAGTGATTCATAGATATTTAACATTGTAGTATTATAAACTAAATATAATTTTTGTTAACTAAAAAGGGGTATAGTTATAAATACACAATAGGAAATATAACAAATAGGTGGTGTGCACAAATTTAATACAATAACCAACCTGCAAAAAGATGTATGAGGAGATAGTATATGTAGCACATATTGAGTTAACTTCATGAACAAAAGCCACCCTTTTTTATTTGCTCGAAGAAACGTGAGAGCAACTTGGAAACAAAAATGACCCATTACTCGGTTAGGGTTTTGCATCAGTAATTATCGTGAGAGAATTGGTCTTCACCGAAACAACCAAAGGCATGATTCAAGATAGAAGCGGGGATAAAGAAGAGAATAAGACGAAGAACGTAATGAGGTTTGTATGTAACAAATAAACTAGGATGATTATCCAGACATCCATCGGTAAGAACATAATTTATATTAACAAAAGATAATTGTTAGTCCATTATAACAAGTGATTCAAGTAATATGTAGGATAGATGAAGGATTGTATATGTAGAACTAGAGAGAATGTGTAAAAACACCATGAAAACATATAGTTCTTTATTTCATTGTGTGCAAAACCTTACCTATTACAATAGGTCATATCCCTATATATACCCTATGGGTATTTTACAATTAAACTCCTATTTCTATACAATATTATACTTTACAATAATATGTCATATTTATTTTTGAAATATATATATATTCTAATATAAGTATATTATGAATAAAATTTATTACATAATCTAGTTATTTATAAAAAAATTTGTTGGTGCATACATGGTCATACATTTAAAAGTGCACTCCTTGTTTTGATGATGATAAAAATATACACATGTGATACTATTGCTTATCAAAATTATTCATATGTTCATATCTATATTCTTAAAGAAAATTAACAAGCTCAAATTGATGATCAAGTGAAGTACAAACAAGTAAAAGAATTTAACTCAACAAGATATGAAGAAAACAAGTTTTGAAGAAAGCGTAAAGTGTTCACGGTCGATCCCACGGTCGACCGTGTATCAACCGTCACTGCACAGCTCACTATTCTTAAACATTGTTCCTCTTGAAGTCAGCCGAACTTGTACCCGACAGCCGATGGCGAAGAAAACTACAAACAAGAGTTCAGAAAATATGAGCTTACAAGAATAATTAATTAAAGAAGTTTAAGTTTTTACAAAATAATTTTTATAAAAACTTTTATAAAAAAAATTCAAATATTTTTTATATAAATCACAAGCTTGGTTGAAAAAGTATAAGACTTCTTATTTTGGCAAATACCAAACATGATCTTCCATTGAAATAACACAACACCACTTATAGGAAAAGGAATCTCCCAAAGAAGCAAACTTCCAACATGTTTTATGCATTTGGCTTCTAAACTTCATATTTGGTGTTTAAATTCAAACATAAGAGGTATGACACCAACCCAACTTTTCTAAGACTCCTTTTCAGTGCATTTTAATGGTAAAAATGGGTTGTGTGTGATTTTGGTAAAAGGCCAACGTCTTTATTTGCAAGGCTCAAAAAGTTCCAGAATGCTGACGGAAGATGCCACGGTCGACCGTGGATCGACGATGGGCAGTCTGGACACTTTTTGAACTTGCACATTTTTCCTTATTTAAACCAACTCAAGTCTTGTATTTCAATAACCTCTTGCACAGCTAAAACACAGAACATATATTCTTATCTTGTGAGCTCATATTCTTTGATAATTCATCTATCATTCAAGATCAAGAATCAAGCAAGAGCAAAGCTTTCAAAGCTTAAACACTACATCATCTTTCTATATATTTTGTAATAGTGTAAGGATCAACTCTAGCCTTTCAAATTAGAGTGAAGTAAGGATCATCTCTAGCCTTTAGAATTAGAGAGAAGTAAGGATCAACTCTAGCCTTTCAAATTAGAGTGAAGTGAGGATCAACTCTAGCCTATAGAATTAGAGTGAAGCAAGGTTATCTTTACCTTACTTGCAAGTTTGAAGTGTTAATTGTTGCAAGTGAAAAAAAGAAGTGTAAAAGGTTTATCTCTACCTTCAAAGAGAGAAGCTAGTGGAGCAAACTTTTGGTGGGTGAGACCAAGGAGTGGATGTAGTGCAAGTTTGTTAACACTTGCATGAACCACTATAAATCTCTTGTCTACTAATTGGTGATCTCTCAACTCTTACTCTCTTTATTTCAAGTATATATATTTGTTGTGTTATAAACTTTAAGAAAAATATTTTTAACACAGTTTACAAATTTTATAAGTGTAAAAATTGGTAAACTAAGTTAAAGAACCTATTCACCCCCTCTAGGTTCCAACAAAATTAATTATTAAATTTGAACTGTATAATTTTGTAAAAATTAAAATAGTCAAAATTTGATTCATTTTAACTTTAATTTAAATAAGTATTTTTAGTGAAGACTAGTATGAATAAGTCTTAGCCATAAATTTAAATATAAAATTTTAATATTTTAATTTGAACCGTATATTTTGATAAAAATTGAATCCAGTTTTGATCTTTTTTGTTAACTTAGATTCATTTTTAACTTTAACTTAAATCAGTACTTTTAGAGGGAATTTCATATATAACTTTCTTAAACCTATCGTATTTGTCTACCCTAATTTACAAATTCATATTTATCATTTATAATATTTTTAAATATTCCGTTTAACCCGATTATATGTGTTATCATTTTAAACTATATTATTCTCATTCTAACTTATTTTTAATTATAACCAATACTGACTTAATAATAGTACACTTAATTGTAACAATAATGATTGGTATTTAGTACAAACAAACAAAGTATCTATTTGTATCAGGATATAACGTTTTGGTCATCATGTTTACCTTCTCCGATACATCGACGATTTGATCACTGATCGAGGCATTTATATTTTAACTAATATGTAATAATTAAATTTTAAACTAAATCGTTTATTAAACGCATATCTTATACTGTCGGCCGTTTCATGAAATTTTTATATCATTAAAAGAATAACAAAAGGCTTGCTTTGTTTCACCAACTATTATTTAATTAGATATAAAAGTCAATTGAATTCTTCTGCTTCATGAATATACGATTAAAACATATAGAAATATTTGTCGTATTATGTAATTATATCATCACTATGGAAGGAAGATTGGAATCCAATGCATATTTGTCATTTAGTGACATAATGTTTTTACTCCTGTATATATTCCCTCATAACTCCATTAAGTAATCCATTCACTAATTCATGCTACATCTTGCTACTAGTTTTTATTAATATATATATCTTTTTAATTAATTTGTTTCTGTTGATTTTTTTTAAATTGATGATTCCACCTATCGCATTTTTCACAGTCCACCAAGTAAGTTGTTTTCTCAAATAATAAAACAAACTTGCTAAAAAGGTATATTGTATGTAATGTCACTCTTACAACACATTATCTTCTCTTACTTTTAAAATTTATTAAAATTCAATCATCAACAAAACCTCACTCTTTATTTTATCTAAATTAATCTCTTCTACCAATCTTCAACCATTTCACTCTCATAATTCACTTAAAATTTTTATTTATGTAAAATCTACTTTTCCACTAACACACACTTTCATACAAACACAATTATTCGCTCACATCAACAATAATTTTTAAAATTTTATTAACTTCTCTCTTCTTATTTTATAAATATGAATATTTTTTTAAAATTTATTGTTAAAATTAATAATAAAATAATTAATACAAACATAAGAAAAACTGAAAAAAGGAAACGCTCTCTAAACATTTTCGTAAAACTGAATTGTGTGAATAACATATCATTACATTTTTAAAGACGACATGTTGCAAAACAGAAACTATTTACCGATGCAACATTGTGATGATGCGATACTAATTAATAAATTTTAAAAATATATTTTTCTAATAAATAAAACATCTTAAAACGTGCTAATAAATACATCCTCTTAAACAGCAGTCTATTGTTTGTTTAGGGGCGAGTATGTAAATTTTATAAATTAAAGTTGAAGCATAGAGATGCCATATTAAATTCAAATCCTAATTCAATAATTCACCTTCAAAGCAATTAAACTACAAATTAATCTCTCTCTCTCTCTCTCTCTCTCTCTCTCACACACAAACAAAGACACATACAACTTCAAACGGCCCGCTCTCTCCGCTTCAACCACCAACGGGAAGCAATCTCTGTCACGCAACTCAGATGAGATTCCGAGCTTAAATCCAGTCAAGCCGCCGGCGAGACCACCGGAAAACCATCAATTCCCTACTAAAGTCAACGAAAAATGGGCAAGTACATGAGGAGAAAGTCGAAAACTACAGGGGAAGTGTCGTTAATGGAAGTTCCTTCTCTCGGCGGCGTTCTCACCCGAGCGAAAACACTCGCTCTTCAACGAGCCGCTGCCGCTGTTGCCTCTACCGATTCCTACATTCAGCTTCGTAGCCGTCGTCTCGTCAAACCGAATTCACCCAAGAAACAAAAGGAGAGCTGTGTGACGCCAAACCCTAATAAACTATCAGGGCTCAATTCGTCAAGGGTGAAGGTTGACTCGCCGGACTCTGCTGGTTCTGCTAAGAATTTGCTTGATAAGCAGGATGAATTTCGTCAAGAAACTGAGATTAATGATGCTGTAAATGTTGGAATTGGTTTTGAAGAAGGTTCATTTGGGGAAAACATATTGGAAGTCGAAGTTAGAGGAAGGTGGGTTTCTTTTTTAAAATTAATTTATATTCATTTCAGTTAAAAAATATTTTCAATTCATTTTTCTGGGTATTACTTTCTTCCTTATAATTGAAATTCACGAATTAGGGTTTTCTTCATTCAATTTGCTTAACTTGAATTCAACCCTTCTGCCGGATTCCAATCTTTAATCATAAAAAAAATAATATTAGTGTTTCTATATTATATACTCTGAACTTCTTCCCCCCAGTTATTTTCTTAATCATGCGATCTTTGGTTAAAAAACAGATAACATCAATTTTCATCCATTTTTTCCCTTCAAAAAGGTCAAAATTGAGATATGAACTAATAATACATGTGGGGATTTGTAACTTCTGTTTATTTAGTAACTTTCATACCTGAAAAGTTATTTCTAAAAGGGCTTTTCAGTTCTCTGTCATTCTCTGGTGTTTCCAGAGATGGTTGTAAGGAAAAGAAAGTGAAAGTAATTAAAAAAATTATCTTTTTCTCACTAATACTTTTCCCCATGTTTGTAAAAAGTTTTCTAAAGGAATGAATGACGTCTGCTTTCTTGGTACATCAGCTCTGTTTTCTGAGTTCATTAAGTACTTCAATCATTACTTCATGATTTTGGACACATAAAATATGTTCAAGGTGAATTTAGGGTTCTTGTGGGTACAAATTTCTGCATTTCTGATATTTGATTGTTTCTCAGAGATACATCTTGCTATTTCACAATCTTTCTTGAACAGTTAAGTTAGTGTTGAATAACCATCTTCTTTGCTAGCATTCTGGCCTAACAGTGAAGCCTTCAATTCCTTGTGTGGTCTTGTTTTCCAAAACACGTTCTTGCTTGCTTGCTTTCCCAATTTTGTCTATATAGGCTTTCTGTTCACTTTTCTAAATGGCTAGGATCAAAATTTAAAAGTGTTTTTCTGTTCTCTTTATCTTTTCTAATTAAAGAGATTAATCTTGATTTATGTTACTTTATGACAATTGAAGTTTCTAGTTTGTCTACTTGCTCAATGGTTTGCGTGCGTTTTGTGTTGTTTCTCTATATTTCGTGATTAAATTGCAAAAGTCATATTTTGGCTTTAATTTGAAAACTTATGTGAATGGTATAATAAGTTTCCATCCATCAAGGTATTGATCTACTCTTTTGGTTCTGTTAATTGATTCTTTGCACTACTTAAAGCACGCAAGTTCTGCTTTTTGATTCTTTAATGAATAGTTCTTTTTTAATAGAAGTACCTTCCTGATTGTAAATTTGATATGGCTAAATCATTAAATCTAGGGAAGTTTTTTGAACCGGGGTCTCTGTAGTGCTTACACAAACCACTTCGGGAATTGTTATTTTCAGAATTTTATTCCTTTCTTGTGATACTTGTTTGTCTCTAAAGAAAAAAACATTCTACCAACTATTTGTACCTAATTGGTTCTGCACTATTCTTGTTTTTATGATAACAAGTTGTATAAAATTTGTCTTTAAGTGGTTATGATTCCTGATGGAAAGTGTTTATTTTTTGCCCATTTTAGCTGTTCATTAGATAAATATTTAAAATTGCTAAACTTTAAATGATTGGTACATGGGAATACCTATTTTATCTAAGATGGCTGCATCTTTTTATGTGACAGGAGAACTCGAGAGACAACACCATGTAGTTTGATTAGGGATCCAGATGCCATTAGGACACCCGGTTCCTCTACAAAGCCAACACAATCTACTGATGGCAAATACAGGGTACAAAACACAACTCAAAGGCACATCCCATCAACAAGTGAAATGGACGACTTCTTCACTGGACCAGAAAAGCAGCAGCAACAACTCTTTATTCAAAAGTATATGTTTGATTCTTATTAGAGGCAGTTATCTGGGCGGCTGGGTAACGGTTTAAATGGGTTGGGTCAAAATGAATACTTTTGAGTACAAGTCCAAATGAGTCCGGTCGATTACATCTGCCTGAAACACTTTTTGTACAAAATTTGCGCTTTCTTAAATGAGAAAAAGATATCTGCAGCCAGAATCATCTATGATAGGTGCTTCTACACTCACAAACACTGAAATGAGTTTATGATAAAATGACTAAGATACCCTTCATTTAAAGTATTTATGAGTGTGGAAGCATCTATGATAGGTGTTGTTAGAAGCATATATCCTCTCCCTTTTTATATATACACAATTTGTTAAATATAATTACATTAACTATAATTTGGAGTCTTGGACTTGTATGTAAACACTTAGTCAGATCCTGTCTTTTTTTAGTTATTTAAATCTAACCATTAGAAATTGAACATTAACTTAAATCAAATTATTCACAAGTGGATGGGTCAAAATCACTAGCTCTGCATCGTATGTAGTTTACTGTAATATCAAATTGGTTTATTTATATATTTCCAATTGTTCTGCAGGTACAACTTTGATCCAGTTAACGACAAGCCCCTTTGTGGGCGTTATGAATGGGTGAAACTCAATACTACCAATAAGAGTTAATTAACGCTTGATCAGGACCTGTTTCATCTCGGTTTTTCAGGTGGACTCAAGATTAACATAGTTGAAGATATGGGTAGGAATAGATTTAGATTTAGAATTTTGATCTTTATGCGAGTGGCTGTAGAGTAATTCTTAAAACTCCCAGTCATTCTTGTTTTCTTTGTAAAGAAAGAAGTGGGACCCATAAAAAAAACTGGAGTGACAAATGTAGATCAGAAGATCTGTAACATTAGAAAAGAGAGCTTCTAACAGTAGCAACAGATCATCTATTAACAGGGGAAAAGGAAATGATGATGATGATGGTAGTTTTTTAAAAGGGATCCAACGACTTAAGGATGGTTTTTAGTCCTTGTGATTGTCTATATTCTGTACTGATGGAAACTTTGAAAGATCCCTTTTTTCTTCTGATATAAATTTACCCTTTTCTTCTTATTTTATTATGTTATGATGGTGGATATATAATCTGTAAAATAATTTGTACACAAAAGACAAAACACAATGAATCTTGATGTTTCAAATATGGAGATGGATGGTGGCAATATGTACAGTTTTTCCTGGTTATATCAATGTGACCTACCATGTCTTATTACTTTTTTAGCAGCTTGTGAGAAATGGTTGGTGATTGGTGATGGTGGGGTAGCTTTCTTGGTGGTGTGGAGTTGGGAAGAATCTTGTCATTCTCTATTATTGTGTCAGTATATGTACTTTTCTACATATTTTATTCCACTTATCTTTTGAATACCCACTACTTTCATCTCTTCCTCTAAATAAATAAACAAATAAATCTATATACAATAGTAGTGGGTGCTTTAATTTAAAATAAATATTTTGATAAAGAATAGAATAATTAATCTTAATCTTTTATTCGATTTAATTAGATTGTATAATTTGTTCTTTGATTAATTTATTACTCAAATTATGACTGTGATATTAAATAGATTAAAATCTAATAAATGACTAGAACTTATACTTCTATTTTTATTTAATATCCATCCTATAGTTATGCATATGTAGTATATATACGTTTATGCAATAATATGATGCAAAAGTCGAATGTTGAGATAATAGTACATAGAAATATGTGAAGATGTTATTTTTGTCTAGGAATCTTGGGGTTTCTAAACATGAGGAATACTCTCCTTCTCACACGACCTTTGCTCTTCATATTTTACTCAACTTTCAAACTTAAAAAGAAAACATGAAAGAGAGTGCGTTTGTGGGTAGGAGACTAGGAGGAGCCACAAAGCCTATTCATGCCGGGGTAGGGTTTGGAGGTGGGATGTACTGAGTAGGACTGTCAGTATGGGTGCAAAATTTTCCGTTTATACTTAATCGAATTGGTATCGGTACTGTATCATATGCTTATAGTCGGTTCGGGATTCGGTACATACTTCATATGGTTTTTCATATTTGGTATTTTCGTTATTAGTACAATTGCTAATTTGGTTCTAGGTAAATTCGACTAATCCTTAATTTATATTTTGATTTTGTTTTTTAGTATTTAGTTTATTGTTAAACTTTGAGCACTTATAATCGTCTTAAACGGATTCGGATTTAGTTTATTTTTCATAGTTTATTTTTCTTCCACTATATTCATGGCTCCACTTAAATATGTTTTTCGTGTTCTCAAACATGGGCAGTTGAATTATTTTAGCATTTTCAGACTCGAAAAAATATCAGATTTTTTAGACTCATTTTTTTAGCATTGTCAGTTTGTGTACAATTTTTGTTAAACTTTCAACACTCGTAACTATCTCATAAGAACTCGGATTTGGCTTATTTATCTTCCTAAAAGTTGTTTTTGGTAACCTGAAACATTGATAGTTGATGCATTTGATTATTTGGTTGTTACAGGCATAACACCTTGTTTGCCATTTTCCCTTATGTTTGAAATCTTTTTGACATATATGATTAAAGTTAATGGGTTTCTTGATTGTGTATTCACTCAATTTATGACACTAGTGGGAAGACTAACCATGATATATTGCCTCCCACTATTGATTTAGTTTTTACACCATTATATTCACCCCAATTCAACACCCCTCTCTTTTCTTTAACTCACCACATTACAAAAATTAAAAAGGGTATAATGGTCAGACTGACTATAATGCTCCTGCCACTTTCTTCATGTTATTAGTCATATAACTCATATGCAGGATGTATGTTGAGTGCCAGTTTGACCATTAAACACTGGTTGAATATTAATAATTAAATTCAAAAGCACAATATATCTATTCACTATAAACACCAGTTGTCATCCACACCACACAGGGTTATCAACTTGCTTATTAACATGAGGCAAAAGATAGGGAAATTAGAGCTAGCTACTGCAGAATATAAAGCAAAAAAGAAAGGACAGTCAGTCCTACAGGATTTAGGGGTTTTGTTTTAGCTTATTATGCTAAATATGACTTATTTCATAATTTCAGCTTATTTTATTATTTTAAGTTGTAATAAGCTCGAAAGTAGAAAATGCATGTAAACAGTTAAAATAAGCTTATTATAAAAGCCGGCTAAACCAACCGATGAATCTAATTGGCTAAAAGATCGGATACTGCTTACGAAAGAAACAAATCTTGATATCGATCACTTGTAGAACATAAAACCTATGATGACTCCAAAGATTGCCAATGGGATAAGTAGCCCAACCGACGACTTCATCATGAAACCTAGCCATGACCCTCTCTCTTCTTGTGTCACAATCTGTTGTTTAGGGTGACTTTCTGCTTTAGGGCTAGCCATTGTTGAAACACCGTACGAGGTTGTTACAACATCTGCCTCGCCAACATAATATTCGTCTAACATCAGTCTCGCAACACTTCCATGTCCTACTTCCTCAAACTCTTCACTCGCATCCTTACCTAAACAACACGCGTAAATACAAATTAAACATGTGTTCAATTAGCTAGTTTTCTGTAAATATATACCTGCTACGTCCAACAATACATTATCTCCTCCAGGGTGATCGTTTAAGAAATTTGTAACATCATATACCTAAGTCAAAACTTAGTTAACTCAATCATGTGAGAAAAGTGAACAAGAAAGATACGTACGTACGTAATCATGGGATTTCAGTTAAGTTCAAAAGTTTCTTACCCTTGCGTTGATTATGACCCAACAATCTTTAACGTTGTTGTGCAAAGAGACATCGGCCAAATCGAAAACCTTATTGTTCAACTTCATGATCCTTAATATCTTTGATTTGGTGTGGTATGGGAGGAAGCTTTGTAGACAGATAACAAATTGGCAAGACTTTGAAATGGTTGAATGCATGCATTGGGGGGCATCTTTTTTATTTATTTGATTTTTTATTTGTCTATATGCTAATGGACTGTTGATTCAAGTTTGATTCCCTAAATGATTGTAAATTGACATGCAAACAAACATAAACATTTTTTATGTAATGAATTTAAAAAGTGAGTTGATAATTCATATGATAGCGAGTACTGATAAATAAACTTCGTATATATGGGGAAGAATAATAAGAAAGGGTGTTTGATTTGGGAATTAGTGGGTGGGAGAAGTCATTCACATAAAAGGTTTAAACTGTAACACCGCTATTTTTTTTTTAAATCACTGCGGAAGCGAATACCGACAAATACAAACCTATTCACATAGGTAATATAAAATAATAATTAATTAAACTGGCACAAAAGACAAACAACCCAAAACCGCCTTACATAGTTTACAACAGGCTCGACCGACACAAAATATCAGAGTGCAGTTCAAACATTCCCAAAAAGAACAAACGCAACACCCGGCCAACAGCCAACTTACCGCAACTTGCAAAAAGGGGGTTTAATATAGGGAATTAGCACAAAGCTAAGTGATAGAGATTTAACTAACGAACAACATCAGTTACAACAAGTAACGACATAAATCAGATCACATAATTGCCATCAAACAAATATCACCCAGGTCATGCAATCAGGGATATCTAGGGACCGGCGGTTTTGCAGAACCTGCAACCAAATGCCGGCCTAGCATAGGTTTACCGATGGCATATTGCTCTTCGGCTCAGTTAACCGTTTCTGTTGTATCAAAACACATCAGAAACCCTTAACTGAAAGCCAAAAGCAAACAGCGCCCAGCCTATAAAACTGTCACGGCTGACCTCCTTCAAAACAACCAAAAGTCCCAAACATCACGGCTGTCCCCTATTACAAAGCATGTATACAGATCAAATCATGTTCATATAACACAATTCAACGATTAACTAACATAAGCAAAGATGATCAAATTATCATACTGAACATTCTGCTTATAAATCAAGCATATAAGCAATTGCAACCGTAACCGTTACAACCAGTACAACCCGTGAGTTAAAAGTCCACTCACCTGCGTCCTTGACCAATCCAAAATCCACACTCAGTTGTCTTATATCACTGAGTCTTTGAGTCCCCTGAGAATACAATATAAACAAGTCAATAACTCAAATCATAATTAACTCCAAAAGTCAAACCAATTCGCTAACAGGTCAAAGCTTAACCATTATACTTAATCATGTATAACCAACAAGAAATACACTCAAAATCATTCAGAATATCATTATATATGATACTAAACATGTAGCAATCAACAAGGCATTCATGAGCTTCATCTATCTCCAATTTAATCCGTAAGCAGGTCAAAACCCAACCCGATAGGCTTAAAACACTAAATCAATTTAAAATATATCAAATACCATTTAGGAATGCTTCATATATCATATGGAACATATAGCAATCAATTAAGCATGAACACAATTCATCTAATTCAAATTCTTAAAGTACGCAACTATCTCCAATTTACTCATTTTGTTTAAGTAACTTAGATAAACGGGTCATTATTCAATCGTTACGCAAAATGCTTACAATTAATATGGAAAACGCTTAAAATCATTTAAGATAATCATACAAGTCATAAACTACATGTAATGCTCAACAAAACATGTTCATGGCATATAGTCATCAATTTATGTCATAAACGGGTCAAAACCAACCATTAAGTTTTAATACATCAAACCAACTTGACATACATGTTCAACACTTTAATATCATTATACATAATATAGAAATCATGTACGGAACAGCATGCATATGGGTCATCTATATCCGTTTCATGATTTAAAGTCGGCGTTTAACATCAATTTAGCATAATTAAATCAAGACTCTTCTAAGCATGTTTCATCATCAAAAACCCCTTGAATATATCATAAAATCATATAAATAACAGGTACTAATAATAAACTAAGCATACAAGGCCACACGGAGCAAAACAAGATCGAACAACAAAGATAATGGGCTGGAACAGGGGTTCGCGGTTCGCGCCGCGAAGGGTCCTGTTGCAGCGACCCAGGCCTGTTTCTGTCTTCTATTCCAGCAGCAAACATCTAATATATATATATATACTACTGCAGATCGGTTTTTCTTGACCAAATCTCATTTTTTAACATGCTAAAACTCCATATAACTATCAATAACATATTAACTAATATCTAAACATATTTAAAACATCAAATCTTGAAATCAAATTCTCAAGTTTTACCATTTCCTCCATTAATGGTGATTACAACTCAATCCAGCAAACACACAACAATCAATACTCAAATCAGTTTAGAACTCATATTTGATACCTACTAAACATACAGGAAACATTAATTTCTCAAATACTCAATTAACCAAGAACCCTAAATAATCAAGTGAGGGTCTTTTGCAAGAACATGTGAAGAGCAAGTCTAGGAGTAACAAGAATCAAATAAACTAACCTTCAATCATTAGTAAAAATAGCAAGAATCAGGGGCTGGATATTGGTTCTTGAGAAGAAAATGAGGAGGACAAATACACGTGAAGGAGAATGGCTTCATCAAGAAGAATCAATTGAAATTGACTTTAAAAGTCAAATAAAAGGGCATAGGTCGGCTGGGAATTTAAAACACATACACACAGTTCAACTTATCTGTTTTCTGACATACATGAACGTAAATAAAGTGGTCTTAATCAATTTATCAACAAACAACGAGGTATTATTTGGGACACTCGTGTAAAAACGAATCATATGGTACTAATAACATATAAAAATATTAAAACTAATATTTTCACCTCATACTTTACGGTCAAATTAAAATTCAACTCAAGTATTCATCACATGAACATACCATGGCAATTAAATAATCAACTAATATAAACAATTAAATATAAATAAATATAAATAATAAATAATAACAAATAGTTTACCATTCGCACGTAAACTACCAGGACCAATAGAAGGATGTTACATAAACAGTAACAAATCATCATTAGACATTCTAACATATGGTATATATTTCGGTTTTAAGGATCCAGTGTCGGACAGCTTACGAGTAGTTTGGTTCATTCACATCTGTAATAAATATAATATGGTATATATTCCTTCATGAGCAGGCTCCAAAATAACTACTTAGTATACCCAAATAACATTACTCTTTACAAAACTCACCCTTAAATTTAAGCCCATTCGTGTAAACTATTTAGATTTTAGCATATAATAGATTTAAGATATGAAGCCCATGAAATCTAATCCAATTTCCACTACTTAATTTAAGTCCTCTACCTTTAGTTTGATATTCATGCCCCCGTAAGAAGTCCAAACACCATGGCCCAATAGCACTCTACGCGGCCCACCGTACAGACTTTCACTCATCAACATAAGCCCTCCCAACCCATCCAAGTCCAATAGCACCCCACGAAGTAAAAGAATCTAGCTTCATTCGATTCATTTATATGCCTATATTTAATCATAATATTATAACCTTCTCCTCGCTTAATTCGATTCATTTACATCTCTATTTTTAACCGTAATATCATAACCTTCTAAATTTAAGTTTGAAATTCGCCCAACTATACCTCATTCCCTCTATCTTTAGTTACTATTTAGGGGTTCTTGTTTTCGTTTCTTACTAAATTAGTTGTTTATGTATTATGAAGTATTATTAAAAAAAATTAAACAACAATAAAAAAATAAATAATTATAATATACCAAATACGAGAATTTTAAAAACGACGACATACAACGTCAACAGCTATATTGGCACTGGGAGCCTTAACGTGTTGGGGGGGGGGGTACGTGGCGGCATAAATGTACTATCATGATATAAAGAGACGTTATTTTATTTATTGTACAAAACACCGAACATTATTGTTACAATTATGGATAATAAGATCAAATTTTTATTCGTTATAATATAAAATGGTTATAAATTTTTTAAAAATGTTATAACTTTTAATTTGGTTAAGTATGATATTTTGATATGTTATAAAAAGGTAAATATGATATTTATAAATTTATATGGTCAAATACAGTATTTTATAGTTTAAAAGGGGGCATATATGAAAACTTCTCTAATAATTTTGTTTCAAATTAAATTAAAAAATTGAATCCTGTTTTGACCAATAAAAATTAAAAGTATATTCGATTTATACCACAATAGATGGTTCATATTTGATAATTAAAATCTTTATTAATATTAATGACTATAATTGATTAATAAATTTTATTTGTCTAAATCTTTTACTAATATTACAAGACAAGATGAGCTTATAAGATTGACTTTTTTTATAAGCTCGTTGTTTTACTTATTATTTTAAATTTATGTTAATTTATTATTTAAGTCATAATAACCTTGTAAGTTAGAAAATAAAATAAATAATAAAAACCTATGATTGATTATTCTAACGGATGTGAAAAACGTGTTTAATACTCGGTTATAAATGGAATAGATTTTTTTGACAGGCAAATGGGGACACTTCTCCGCCTCTCCGGTGTGGGCTCGAATTGCTTGGTGGCGGGTTTTCAACCACCCTTCATTATTTGGCTTTAACCAAGTTTCGAGCACCACGTCTTCACTCAATGGAGGAAACCTCTAAGAGAAAAACCCTCAACACAATGTATGCAGCAGGATTCGATCACCCAACCTCTTGTGAGGAAGGGGGCGTCTTACCAGATGAGATAAACCCCATTGGCATAAATGGAATAGATTATTGCATAAAGAATGTAATTATACCAATTTCATTTCTCAGAGAGATTATGTTTTTTTGTTCTTTCATGAATAAAATAAATTTAATAGTTTAATTTGTTTTCTTACTTTTACTTATATTAACCCCTTCAAATAATATTTTAAAGAAAATGATATTTTTGTTTCAATTTCTCCTTTGAATATATATTTCTTAATCCTTTTTATATGTAATTTTTATATCTTATCAAATAATCAACTTATTTTTTTATTAATATATGAAAACTAACGATAAGTAATATACATATGTGTACATACTAGTTTGAATGTAGTATTTTGTTGTTATATATATATATATATATATTATCACTTATGAAAATATGTCGCATATGATGATAACTTCAATGTCATGCAAACTAAACATGATAATTCAACGCAATTAATCATTTTATTTTATTCTATTGTCTTGTTTATTTTATTTATTTATTTTTTCATCATGTTCAACTAAAAACACCTTACTAAACCAAATTAATAGCACCATTTATGTGTCTCATACACCGCATTTACTTATGGGAAGTGCCGAATTGTTCCCTTAATCAGTAGTAGATGTAACTTTGTTACTTTTACTAGTCGCTATACGTCATGGAGTAGCGCGGTATTATTTTGGTCGGTGATGATCGCAGTTGTAGACAATGATGGTAGCTGGTGAAAGTAACTTGGACGAGGATCTGGATAGGGCCGTGTTCTGTAGTCTTGGGTAGAAGAGGGTGTGAAAACTTATTTCAACCAAACTTGGATGTTACATACTTACATATAAAACATGATGGATTAAAGTTGACAAAATTCAAAAGTTGAAGGGGAATATCAACACAAACCAGGATTAGATTACTATACACACACACCTTGCCCCTCCCCAAAGAAATCGAACCAAATACACCTCTAAAATACTCTTTCTCCGGCATCAAAAACCCTAACCCTGATCCAATTCTCCGACTCTCCGTTCGTATAATCCAACTATAACGGCATTGATTGCGTGTTTCATCCAACGTTGCAACTATGGCGGCGACTATGGTGAGCTCGGCTGGAGGCCTCTTGGCGATGCTTAACGAGCCGCATCCGTCTCTCAAGCTTCATGCTCTTTCCAATCTAAACGCTTTTGTTGACCACTTCTGGCCGGAGATCTCAACTAGCGTCCCAATCATGTAATCATCACTGTCTCTTTTTGTTAATTACGTGCTTTTGATACGTTTGATCTCGTTATTCAGCTTTTGGAGTAGAGGATTTGCGGTGGATTAGTTTCTTGCCCGTAGGAAAAACTGGATTTTGTGTCGTATTACGTGTTTGGAGTTCGTTGAAGTTAGAACATAACCTTAATTCTGCATGTATTTCATCCACTTTTGGAAATATCTTTAATTTAGTTTTTGTAATTCTAGTGGTCTATTCCGTTTTAACGAGAATCATGGTATAGAAAATGTTCACATTATAATCATTTGGCTTGAGTAAGAGTAAAGGAAAAGAAGACTTCTAGTTCAGTGCAATCTTTTGAGGTATGCAAGTGCACCCTATGCATTTTAAGATTCTTTGTCAAGTGGCGCCTTAAGTTGAATTTCTGGTTGCTGGTCAGAGGTGCTTAAGTGCTTCTGTTGTTCCCGTGTAACAGGTGGCCCTTTGTGCAGTTGCCTTTGGTGTGGGTCAAGTCCTTAGATTAAAAATCAGGTCTGAGCGTCTGTTTTTGGTGTTTTTGGCAGGGTCTGTTGGTGTTGTTCATAGTCCATGGAATTTTGTATGTTTTCTAGTGTTGTTGTTTTGGTTGGTGGTGTTCAGTCCTGGCTTTTATTGTTTGTTCCTTTAGGTCTGCTCTTTGTACTCTCCAGAGTTTCGGTGGTTTTAGTGTTTAATACATCCTTTCCATTAAAATTAAAAGTGCATGCCAAGTTTTGGTATTTGTTAAAGACGCCCTATCTTTGATAAACATTTAGCTTTAGGATGTTGTATTTCATGGAAGTTGGATTTTAAAGACATAAAATGCCTTTTTCAGGCTATGTAAGTTGATGTTTCGTAAATAGGACATGGAACAAAGGGGCTTTCAGGGCTCAGGCTGTACTCAACATATTGGTCTTGTCTAGGAAAAGCGCAATACTACGTTAATAGTCCATGTAGATGCTATTTTTCTCACTTATTATAAACCTTGAACAATCTTTTTAGCCGCCTGTCCCTGGTGTTTTAGTTGCTGAAACTTATCGTGGGACTGGTACTATTTATAGCTAGTTAAAATAAAGAATTGAAGATATTGAAAAGGTTACTACATATTCGGGGTTGGATTGTATTAAGGAGCAGACGTTACAATTAAAAAAGTCTTTAAGATTTGTCTCAGTATAGTGATCTTATTGTTTGGTTTTGTACTGACAAGGTCAAGGGATTATGCTATATTAGTTCTTAACATGTCTTAAATTATTAGACGTCTAAACTTCTATGATATAAGTAGATGCGCTCCTGAGTTATTGATATTTTTAAAAGATTGAACTTTGAATCTTCTGGGTAGCTTCTTATCTGAATGGTTTGGGCTTGCTGAATGTGTTTTAAGAAATTATATACAAAAGGTGAAAATGATCTATGCGCCTTCCGTGAGATGTTTATAGGGTTGCCTAATCATAGAGCTTATTGATGTCTAAGTTTTACATCAGTTTATATAAGGACTTTGGTTTTGTTAATGGAACAGGCTTGAACTGAGATTACTGTTGATCTTGCAATAAAGCAAAAACCGCCAAGAATTGGGTTGAGCATGATAGTAGATGAGCTTGAATGAAGGCTGTGGACATGTATAATTAGAAGTTTATAAATAGTTCACTAATATCAAGCAATACATTTCCATAGATCAAGCAAATAGTAGGGTTTAGGTGGTATTGGAGAGTGAAAGTTATGGTTATTTTACTGCAAAGTTAAGAGGAAAAGCCCAAGCATACTTTATTCAAAAACTAATAAGTGTCGTTTCGTCAAAAGAACTTGTAACTGAATTCTGATTGGTCTGTTCATATGATGACCTTTCATTTTAACCTGATCTATTATCCTTTTTAGTCTGTTGTCAACTTCCCTTGAACTATATTAATGTGTCAAACTATCAGTATTCTGTTGATCTTTGTGGTCAACGTAGTATTTGTCAATGGTTTCTCACTTTCTCTGACATATGCATTTATCTGTTTTCTGAACTTAGAGAGAGTTTATATGAAGATGAAGAGTTCGATCAAAGGCAGTTGGCTGCTTTACTTGTTTCAAAGGTACCTGTCCATTACCTGCTTCTGTATTATTTCTGTGAAATTCCTTGCTGATCTGATTATTCATATATGCTTTCTAATATGTTTTAATGTTTCTAAAACATTTATCTTACCCCTCCTCTCTCACAAAAAAATAAAACACATGCAAGCGTTATAAAGTGTGAATTATTGGAATTGTGTTCCTACATCAGATACTCTTTTCTTGGTTGTTATGTAAACACGTGACACTATTATATGCATTGTCTGGGCATGAGCTACTCAAGCCTAGTATTGTTGTTCTGAATGTAGTATGATCTCCTTTTTCTTGATCTGATATTCTTGTAAAGACGCAAAAAGGAAAAGAGAAGAGGTATAGAGGAGACTAAAGAAGTTCGATGCATGGTTTTTGGTGATTATATTTTCTTGGAAACTTCTTATTGACTGATTACAAGATTATTTGTATGCTTGTATACTATAGAGTCAGCAGGACCAACTAACAGAACTGGTTATGTCTGCAAGATGTGTGTTTCTTGTATGTCAGCTCATAGCTTCTCTTGTGTAGGTTTTCTATTACTTGGGAGAGCTTAATGACTCATTATCATATGCCCTTGGAGCTGGCAGTTTATTTGATGTTTCTGAGGATTCAGATTATGTCCATACTCTTCTTGGTAAGTCATGCTTCACAAGTGCAATTTATTCTCTTTTATGTCATCATATTTACTTTTGGCTTTATGTTGCTGTTGGTCATAAAACATATCTTTCTGCTTTGGGGTCTCATATCTTTTCGTATGATGTTTCTTTTCTCAGCGAAAGCTATTGACGAGTATGCAACTCTCAGAACAAAGGCGGCAGAGTCAAAGGAAGAATCTTCTGATGTGGACCCTAGGCTGGAAGCGATAGTTGAGAGGATGCTTGATAAGTATGTATGCTTTTACTTGTTTGCAATATGTTGGTTTCTTAGTCCCTCAAAGACCCATGCAAGTTTATTGAACGAAAATAAGTAACAACAAAGGAAGTGGTTCACCAACTTTTGAGAGGTGCAAAACCAGACACTAGAAAGTGGTTGTATACACGCATGTGGAGTATATTGCTCCTATTTATAAAGCATAATTATCAAATCGGTTGGCTCTTATCCCTATGTGTCTAACACTCTAATATGTTCTTGCGTTTTCTCTTTATATAATTTTATAAGGTGTATAACTGATGGGAAGTATCAACAAGCAATAGGAATGGCAATTGAATGCCGAAGGTTGGATAAACTTAAGGAAGCAATTACAAATAGTGACAATGTTCATGGAACTCTCGCATATTGCATGAATGTATCTCATGCTTTTGTCAATAGGAGAGAATACCGTCGTGAGGTAATAATAATTTTATTTTATACTTAGTATTCATGCTTCCATGTACACGTGAGCTCAATTCAAGAGGTTGCTTTCTACATTCTTTTACTGATCCATGTGGATTGTTTCTAGGTACTTGTTCTTCTTGTCAAAGTTTATCAGGATCTGGCATCCCCAGATTACTTAAATATTTGCCAGTGTCTTATGTTTCTCGATCAACCCGGGGGTGTTTCAAGCATACTAGAGAAACTTTTACGATCTGAAAACAAGGATGATGCAATGATGGCATTCCAAATTGCCTTTGATCTCATTGAAAATGAACATCAAGCTTTTCTATTGAGTGTGAGAGATGGATTGTCGAATCCTAAGTTGAAACCTGAACAGCCAGTAGCCACTGAGACGGAGGATACTAATATGGCTGATGAAACCCAACCTCTTATTGCGACAGTACCTGATACAGTATCTGAAGCTGACCCAGCTGAAGTGACATATGCTGATAGGTTAAATAAAATGAAAGGGATTTTGTCCGGTGAAACATCTATTCAGTTGACTCTCCAGTTTCTATACAGTCATAACAAGTGAGCAACTTATTTTCTCCTTTGATGCTATCTTGATCTACTTTTTCTAGAGGTGGCTAACCGGCTAGGTTGGATATTAAGATGGGTAATCTTTGGGTATGGGTCAGGTTGGCCTGAAAAACTTTTTGTTCAAAATTTTTAATTTCTAATAAATGTTTAAGGTGTCATATATAATCACAGAAAAGATATTGTAAAGTAATAAATATACTTTTACGAATAAGATGATTTAGGCGGTTTTATGCATTTATGCACTTTGGATGACTTTTTAGCCGTTTGAACTGTTCTGTTAAAGGTGAATTTTTTATAATTTGAAAGTTGTCTGATTGACCTGTGAGAGATAAAACATATCCCGAATTGTGACCCATTTAATAGTAAATGGTTGAAATTGCCACCTCTAGTTTTGGTTTATGTTGTTTATTGTTGAAAAAATCTTACAATGTTCTGAATCTTCAAATAGGTCGGATCTACTCATTCTTAAGACAATAAAACAGTCGATCGAGATGAGAAACAGCGTTTGCCATAGTGCAACTATATACGCTAATGCACTTATGCATGCTGGAACAACTGTGGATACATTCCTAAGGGAGAATCTGGTATTATAATTTTTATACCGAAGTATAAAATGTCTCTTTTTAAGTGTAAAGTTTTATTGTCAATTCTTATTGTTGGATGTATATGATCTCAGGATTGGTTGAGCAGAGCCACGAATTGGGCTAAGTTCAGTGCTACAGCCGGGCTAGGTGTAATTCACCGAGGACACCTGCAGCAAGGAAGATCACTAATGGCTCCTTACCTTCCTCAAAGTGGGTCGGGTGGTGGTGGTGGTGGTAGTCCCTATTCTGAAGGCGGGGCCCTCTATGCTTTAGGTTTAATTCATGCAAACCATGGAGAAGGCATTAAACAGTTCTTACGCGATAGCCTACGCAGTACTAATGTTGAGGTGCTTGTTTGTCTGCTAACCTTGTCAAAATCTTTATAGCCAATATATGTATGGCCTACCAAAGTACCCAACTTTTTTCATTAAGACCACCAATGTATTTAAACCATCATACAGGTCACCAAAGTATGTTACATCATTTATAGCAATTTTGATTTAATGAAAATATGTTAAATGATGAAAGTAACTTTAACAGTTTATTTCTAAATGCAAAAATTTCAATATATTATATGCTGACACTTATTAAAGAATATATCTCTAAAGAGCTTGAGGTCATTTGACATCTTTTTGGATCAAATTTGCAGGATTCATACTTTGGTGGTCTATATGATAGTCTTAATAGTTAATACATGGGTGACCCAAATAAAAAAATGAGTACATGGGTGGCTGCCTGGCCGCCACATATATATTATCTCCTAGGTTTTAAAGGCATATCCCCAAAGCGCCAAGGTCTTGGAAGCTGAAGCGTTAAGCGAAAGCGCTCGCTTCAAGCACATGAAGCACCCAAATATCACAAAAAAAATACATACTACTTATATATTACCTAACTTCTACATATATGTCATATGCTACCTTATAGATGTACTTTAACACCAAAATAATTTCTAAATTTACTTATATTTAGAAATACTTAAGTACTTGTATATCTAAGAACTCACAAGTACTTAAACACCAAAATGTTTATGTCATAATACCTAACATCTACATATATGTCATATGCCCATACGTTAATATCCAAAGCCTGTTCTAGAAGCCTAAAATAATCTAAACCTACCTAAAGCACGCTTTAGCGCTGCATTGCGCTTCCACTAAAGCAGAGAAATGCACTCGCTTTTTGTCGATCATAGTAATCGTAGTGCTTAGGTGTATACGAAGCGCTTAGTCTCATTGCTTTAGCGCTAAATGCACACTTTTTTGCGCTTTTATAAAACCAAGATTATCCCAAAAATCATAAATGTCTTGACGTGTATAGAAATTGTGCATGTTGGTTGCCACAGGTTGTTCAGCATGGCGCTTGCTTGGGTCTTGGCCTTGCGGCTCTAGGGACTGCTGATGAAGACATTTATGATGAGATAAAGAGTGTGCTTTACACTGACAGTGCTGTTGCCGGTGAAGCTGCGGGTATTAGCATGGGTTTATTAATGGTTGGAACTGCAAGTGAGAAGGCATCAGAGATGTTGGTGTATGCTCATGAAACACAACATGAAAAGATCATAAGGTGAATTACGTCTTTGTCAAATTGGTTCATGTAATTCATCAAATCATTATTGCAAGTGGAAATTTGACTTGTTTCATTTATATCTTTGCAAAATTGCAAAATCACGTTAATGTCACTTCCAAGCTTCAAAGTTATCTCAATCTTGCTTCAAGGCTTTTAAATACTCAGTTCATTCATCCAAATAAACAATTTAATGATTAACATCTCTAAAACTCATATCCAAACGTTATCTAACAAGCTGTATGCTCATTTTACCCTTCCCTCTAGACCTCAAGATTACACACACATACTTCTAAAAAAGTTAAATACTCATATTTGCCTGAATAAATAATATAATCATAATTGAGGAGCTCCAAAATACTTTAAAAACTGGAACCTTTCGAGGGACTAAGATAATGTTTGAATGATGCTCTGAATTTACGTTATTAGAGGGAGATTAAAAAGGTAATATAACTTGATAATTGTAAAGTTTAAATTAACTTGTTGAGTAACATTTACATAAGAGTTGTAAACAATGTCATTTCAAAAGTTATTTAATTTGGGATAACCCGGACGAAGCTTAAAAAACTGAACTGTATTGGCTTAAACTCTACCGAACTATTAAATTCACCTCCAATCATTATCTTTTGTTTTTTTTATATTGTTAATGTTATAAATGCATGATGTGTAGGGGGTTAGCATTAGGTATTGCCCTCACAGTTTACGGAAGAGAAGAAGAAGCAGATACTCTAATTGAGCAGATGACTCGTGATCAAGATCCCATAATACGTTATGGTGGGATGTATGCTTTAGCATTGGCATACCGTGGAACAGCGAATAACAAGGCTATCCGCCAGTTACTTCACTTTGCTGTATCTGACCTCAGTGATGACGTCAGACGAACTGCCGTTTTAGCCCTTGGATTTGTCCTATACTCTGAACCTGAACAGGTTAACATATATTTTTAAACCTTAATTTATCAATTTGATAGTTCCGTGGTCATAACTACAGTTTCTAGTTTTACTATTAGAGTTGCCTGTTTTCTTGTTACTGTGGTTTCTGCATCTAATATTAGATGGTCATGGTGCAGAATTTTTTATGTTCTCAACAGTTTTAGTGAATTGGGCTGAGAAAAAGCAGTTCTTGCCCAACATTGTTTTCTGTAATTGATATTTAATGTGCCGGATATGATTGCAAAAATCGTACTATCTTAATAACAGTAATCAGATTTTTTTGAATAAAAAATATACATTAAAAACATGCCATAATTGGGGTTACCTTATAAGCTAACTTTTGTAATAAGTTTCGTTTTGTTTACTGTAGACACCACGTATTGTGTCTCTACTGTCCGAGTCCTACAACCCACATGTGCGTTATGGTGCGGCCATGGCTGTAGGCATTTCTTGTGCTGGTACTGGGCTAAGTGAGGCCATATCTTTGTTAGAACCTCTGACATCAGATGTAGTTGACTTTGTCCGTCAAGGTGCTCTAATTGCAATGGCCATGGTCATGATCCAAATCAGTGAAGCTAGCGACTCTCGTGTTGGTGCCTTCAGGTATTATTATCATTATTAATAATATTCTTATAACATACAAATTCTGCTATTGCTATTGTGAAGAGGTGGAAATGGTCTGTTTAGCGGGTTGGGTAATGTGTCAGGGCAGATAACTCCCTGAATAGGTCAATGTCGGGTTGGTCTGTGATAGGAAATGGGTTAGTTAGTTCTAGAAGGGGTAAAAGGGTAATTGGGTTAGAGTTTGTTAGAGGGATAGTCAATAAATAGAGGAAAGGATTACACATTAGGCAGGCAGAAAATAGATTACGTATATTGGCTCTTGTAGTCGGCTCATAGCCTTCGGTTCCAAATTGGTCGTTTCCAAATCTGTAGTCTCCAAAATGAGTGCTAGTTTCCAAATCGGCAACAGCAACTAGCAAGGAACAGATACGTGAATCAGAAATCGATTTTGGACAGTACGTAAATCACAAATCGATGCTAAATGTGAAATCGATAGGTCAAGTGAAGCAGAATTCAAAATCGAAAATGGAAAAGGAAACTGTGAGGGAAGATCGTGATGTACAATCGGCAGGTCGAGGGCAGGTCGGACCAATGATGAAGAACGTGAACTGATATAGAACAATTGATATGAATCGATTATAGAACAGTAGGAATTGGACTATAAACTGAAATAAAACAAGTAAGATAAACCTCAATCAACCATCAATGGAAGATTGATCCAGGGAACTCCCCTCTCTCAATAGCCAAAGGCTATGAGCCGACTACAAGAGCCAATATACGTAATCTATTTTCTGCCTGCCTAATGTGTAATCCTTTCCTCTATTTATTGACTATCCCTCTAACAAACTCTAACCCAATTACCCTTTTACCCCTTCTAGAACTAACTAACCCATTTCCTATCAGTCTGAGACATTTTTTATGTCTAATTTTCTTTTATCTCTGTATAAACAATGCATTAAGTGAAATGTGATTAGGAAAATAATAATGATTAGAATAATAGTGTAACTTTTTATTAAAGTAGAGGAGATTTTATTTATCAAACTATAGTTTGGGACTCTGGGCCTGTTTCAACCCGTTTCCGTTATAGCAATTTTATTAACTTTTATTTGCTTAACCAGCCATTTATATATGGCTTTGGCTCTTTTGACACATGGTGCTCTAAACAATTAACAGGCGACAGTTGGAAAAGATCATTCTTGATAAGCATGAAGATACAATGAGCAAAATGGGTGCTATTTTGGCTTCAGGAATTCTTGATGCTGGAGGAAGAAATGTTACCATTAAGCTACTTTCTAAAACAAAACACGACAAAATGACTGCAGTTATTGGCCTTGCTGTTTTCAGCCAGTTTTGGTATTGGTATCCCCTCATATATTTCATTAGCTTAGCTTTCTCCCCCACAGCTTTAATTGGACTCAACTACGACTTAAAAGTACCAAGATTTGAATTCTTATCTCATGCCAAACCGTCATTGTTTGAGTACCCTCGACCAACAACCGTACCTACCGCCACATCGGCTGTGAAACTCCCCACTGCTGTCTTGTCCACGTCAGCAAGAGCCAAGGCTAGAGCCACCAAGAAGGAAGCAGAAAAAGCTAATGCTGAAAAGTTATCTGCTGCTGATTCCTTGGGTTCTGGTAAAGGGAAAGCTTCTGGTGAAAAGGACGCAGACTCAATGCAGGTATGCCGTCCCCCTATTTTATTGTTGTCATGACTCCCAACTTACCAGACAGGTTTTGCAAAATGTCATTTGCGTGCTCTAGATTTTGCAATTAGGTGCGTCGATCAGATAGGGTAAAAATGGGTCGGATCAGGTTGACCTGTCTACACTTGTTATTCTTTTATATATAATTATTAATGCTATTTTAAAAACCATGTTATCATATCTAGTTCTTTTAAATAAATTGTAGGTTGAAAATTTTGTACAGAAGTCATGTTGATCGGCCACACTGTATTCATTTTTTTTAATATCAGAAATAATTAATGTACAAGACATTATAGCAAAAACTGTAGTGTTGAATTAAAATAAGTAATTTCTTCTTATTTTAAATATAAATAATTTTAATATTTTAGAAAAGCTATATCCCTAAAATATAATAATATGTGATCTCTTTGATCTAGGGGGTTGAAAACATATGAATAACACAATTGACTTCCATGTTTCAACTCACTTGACCTGTGTTAATCTTAGCCATGTTCTTATTTTGATCCGTTAGATATAACCCTAATCCAATCAACTTTGAAGTGAAATGGGTTATAATCGACTCCTTTTAATGATGCTCCCAAATAAAATATTTGCTCAAAACCAAGGAGTAAAGTTCCCCATCTTTGCTTGTTTAACAGGTTGATAATCCTGCTGCCGAGAAGGAGAAAAAGGCGGAACCCGAGCCAACATTTGAAATTTTAACAAACCCAGCAAGAGTGGTCCCTGCTCAAGAGAAATATATTAAATTCCTAGAAGATAGTAGATATGCACCAGTGAAAGCAGCCGCCTCTGGTTTTGTTCTCTTGAAAGACCTTCGACCAACCGAACCAGAAGTTTTGGCTCTAACCGATGCACCCACATCAACCGCATCAACGGCTACTGGTGCGACTGCAGCTGCTCAACCAGGGTCTGGTGCAGCCATGGCTGTGGATGATGAGCCAGCGCCACCCCAGCCTTTTGAATACAGTACATGATCATGGTCTTAACAGTTTGTCATGTCCTTTTGGGATTCAGCTTATCTGATCTGGCCTGTCTCGGTTGCAATTTCAAGTCTTCCTGCTGTTGATGTCGTTGGCTATGTTCCCGGGATAATGCAATGGGCCGAAAAACAATTGAAGTGATTCAAGTGTAGTTGTTATTTGGTATTGATGTAATTTTACAAGACACTGTTTGGTTTTAAGGATTAGATTTGATCCTGTGTTTGTTTGTCAACTGTTTCATTTCATGGGTAGAGAGAGAGAGAAAGATACAGAAAGCTTTTTACCAACTCAAAACTAAATTAATTTGACAGTTGGTGCGTTTGGCTTCTTGTGTTGATTTTTACCCATCTCCTATCGCCCTCGCCGCTGCCCCCCCCCCCCCCCTCCCCTTGGGTGTTGTTTGCCCTTGCATTAGGGTTAGTTCATCGCTGCTTCCCTCAATAAAATTAATGTGTAAATCATCACCCGTGTTTTGGTTTAATACTTTTTTTTTTGTGTTCAATGACTTGGCTGGTGTTTGATTATGACTTGTACTTAACGTGGTGAAAATATTTAAAATTGGTAAGTTATAAACTTTTTATAATTTTGTTTTTTACTTGATTCAGAAGAACAAAATAAGTTTTGAAAGTGATAATTTTTTATTGAATTTATATTTTTTCACACCAATAGTTCAATCGGTATATAAAACAAACAATTGTACTTTCTTCTAACATATATAAAAGACTAACTTGAATAAAAATTATTAGCCAATCTTAGCCATTGATTTAGATATACAAGATTAATTAGCAAATCTAAAGCGTCAATTTTGGTAAATATTAAAATTCAATTTTGATTTTTTTTTTGTCAATAATCCTAAACATTTTAATCAAAATCTTCTAATATATATACATGACCAACCTTTATCAATTTAATTGAAAGATATTAGTTATTTATTTAACCAAATTTGAAATTCTAATCGTTCATTTGATCAAAAGTAAAAGTCTAATTTTGACTTTAAAATAGTCAAAATTTAAAACTCAATTTTAAAATTCAATTCTAATAGAAGGTAACATAGTTAGTAAAATATATTATTTAAATTTTAAATTAACTTAACATATTTGTTTAGCAAATATAATTTCATTAGTCACGTTTTATATTAAAAATCTATTTTCAAGTTAGTTTTAATTTTAAATTCATTTGGATTTAATTTGTATTAGAATGATTATCCAGTTCAAAATTTTATCTACTACATTAATTTAAAAATAAATATTCATGTTCCTTATTATTATCTATCTATGGCTATTATATAATACAAGGGATATGATTTATACTTATATGCATAAAAAAAATGTATGTTTGGACCACAATACCTATGAACATGTTGAGAAATATAGTTAGTAGGTTTATGTGGGTAAAAAAATCACTATCGTAATTAAATTTTACGTTATTCCTAAAGTTGTTTTCATTTATATTTCTCTGTCAAGTGACTTAAATATAAAATTCTTTTAGTTTTCAAGAAAGTCTCATATTGTGTTTTTCTTTTGTCAATACAATATAATTATATAAACAAATATAAAATAATACCTTCATAATTACCTGTGTATTTACACAGACATTTAAACTAGTCCCATAAATTTAATATTATCCATAATTTTTTTAAAAAAAAGTACGGCTCATTTGAAATGTAATAAAATTAACATTCATTTAATACTATCCATAATTTTTTTACTTGGTTTAAAAGTATTAAACATTAAGAAAAAGTATTAAATAATAATAAAATACGAATTAAATGAGAATTTAGAAAAATGACGATATACAACATCAACAATCCACCCAGCGGTGGAAACATCGACGCTAGTGGAAGGGCAGACTTGACGGTAGAAACGTAATGTCATGATACAAACAGACATGATTGTATTTCTTATATAAGTCATTAATCATTATTGTTACAGTTAAAGGTAATAAAGTTAAGAGTGTTATTGGTTATAATTAAAAAGGAATTTAAAATGATTATAAAATAATTTTATAATGATAAAATTAAAAATTTGGTTAAATATGACATTTTGAAAATTATAAAGGGTAAATATGATATTTGTAAATTAAGGTGGACAAATATGATTTTATATGATTTAATAAGGGCATATATGAAAATTATTTCGAATAATTTTGACTCAAAAAAGTCAAAATTGATTTTTTGATTTTAAGTGGATAAATTGTCATTATCAAATATTTTTTAAATCAATAGTTCAGATTGTCTAATAAAATTTATCAGATTAGTCTTTTATTTATATCAGAAGATCTATAATTTCTTAATATTGAATATCTTTTATATATATATATATATCTTTCTCTTATAATAAACTTTCAATTAATAAAATTTATTATACAATCTTAGGCTTTTATTTAGATAAAATTTTAAATTATCAAATTAGAACAACCTATTTTAGCAAAAAATATAAACTAAATTTGACTTTCTTTTGGTCATAATTAAATTCAGATTTAATCAAAATAATTATAAGGCAAAATTTCATAATATCTTTCTTAAACCTTATAATATCATATCTGTCAACCTTAATATTTATATATATTATATTTATCCTTTATAATATTTCAAAATATTATATTTACCAAACTCTTAGTTTTATCATTTTAAGATATTCTATATTCATTTTAAATTCTTTTCAAACTAATAAAGATTTGACCTTTCTGCCGTTATGTTTCCTTTCCACTCGCATCGACGCTTATACCGCCAGTATGGATGTAAGGATGTTGATGCCAAATGTCGTTCTTTTGTTTTAATCTCATTTATTTCATGTTTTATGACCATTTTTTATATTTTATTGAATGTTTAATATTTATCATTTTTTAAAACTAACATGTGTATCATACGCGCATCTAATCTAGTTTATTTTATTCGAATATCATTTACATAGCTCGCATTTAAGCACACCCTTAATCTTGTAACAAAAGTAGAATAGTTTTATCTCCTCTCACTAAAACCTTTAATTTCATTCTTATATGGGTTAAAGATGCGTAATGCCATGAAAGTTGTCCTAATGTTTAAATATAGTATTTAAAATTTTATGTTTACATATATGATCATTTAACTTGTAAAAAATGCATTAATATACCATTTACAACAAATGTTACCTTGTAAGCTAGTAAATTAACCCTATTTAATGCCTTCACTCACCATTTTTGATTTGTGATGCATAAAAAATTAGAGGAATTGTTTATTTGGAGCTCTTGAAGGTGACAAAAATGTCTTCATCATCCTCCTACAACTCCAACCAAAGTTCAAAACTTACATGCTATTATGAGTAGCCATTATAATGCCTAACATCATAAAAAAGACAACCCTGGCCGAAGATTCCTAACATGTCCTAATTCTTTGGTATGATTTTGTATGAAATTAGTCACAAAATTTTGTGAAAATCGCCCTAATTTATACTGTAAATGCATTAATTTTTGCAGGGACTTGGTAAGAAGTGCAAATTCTTCTGCTTTGTTGATCATGTACAAGTCCAAGATGAAGTTATTAAAATAAAAACTAGAGGAAAAATTGAAGTTTTTGGAAGAAGTTGTTCAGATGTTTAAAAAAAAAATACTTGAAGTGCTATATTAGAATATTGGGACAAGATTTTTAACATGCCATAACACTTGAAAATTGAAATAAAGAGGGGACTGATTTTAGAATTTAAAAGTTATGAATTTACCGGCTAAGCGGGTTGCAAGTTAAAAAAGAGTTATGTTAACATGTTTTTAACAAGTTAAATGGCCATTTATGTAAAAAAATACTTTAAATACTATATTAAAACATTAAGAATACTTTCATGTCATTACACAACTTTAACCTATCCACTAAATTAAAACATATATAAGATTTACTTATTCTGTTTTCCCATCTTTATCTTTTACATTTGAAACTTGAATTACTTAAATAATTATGAATATTTTATATAGAACCTCGAAATCTGTTTTTCTGGGTTCATAATTAAATCTGTTTGTAGTTATATATATATATATATATATATATATATATATATATATATATATATATATATGTTGGTGTACCATATGTGTGTGCCTTAGGTAAGGCCCAAACATGTGGTATACCCATTGGGCTTGGGCCCATCTTACCCTAGACACCTCCCTATATATAGGGGAGGGCACCAAGGTTTAAGGGGCTCTCTCTCTCTCTCTCTCTCTCACTCCATCTGCACCCACATATGGAGTTCTTTCCATACACACATACTCTCTCTATCTCCTCACAAAGGAATCATATGATCATCATGATCATACTCATGCCTTCCATCTCTAATGACCATGGGTTCATAAACCACGAGATCCTCATGTCACCCCCGCCATGGACACCGTTTCCTAGCTCGGGGTTAACCACCGCAACGGGAGACTAAACATCCAATCCTCATTCACTCCGATCTGCTGCACAATATGTACCTGTGCGTTCTTACGTACAAACAAATGGCGCCATCCGTGGGACTATCCGTGGGACCTGGACAAAAATTCACGAGTAGAACTCCATGAGTTCGTGTTCTTGATTTCTTGCCCAAAAGGTTCATGTTTGCTTTATCAAGTTCCAGGTCAAACCTTCTTATTTTATATATAAGCTTACTGTTTCGGGTGAGCAAGCATGGATTAGAATCGTTTCCTATAAACCATGCTGTTATGTTGTTTACCCTTCACAAAGGTTCATGTTTATTTACTAATATGTGAGCACGGATCATTATATATGTTTCCTTTTACATATGCCAAGCAATAAAGTATAGCTTGAATATGAATAAACACATATCCAGAAATAATGAGCATGTTATTCGTCACTCCAGGCCTCAAAATTGCCATTCCAGGCCTCTAGATTCACCATTACCGGCCTCAAGAATGTTTATTCTGATGTTAATATGTGTATTCTGATATTTTAAATAAAAAGGAAAAGAAAAAGGGGGACAATAGTACAAAAAAAGGTGGGATATGACAGCTCAATAGTACAAGAAAGGACATGACAGCTTTATTAAAGCAAGACATGACAGCTCACTAGCACATGACAAGACATGACAGCTTTGATAAAGCAAAAATGTACTAGACCAATAAGAGGGCTCCACACAACCTACCTTTTTAGCTTTGTTAGCTTTATCAGCTACTTTAGCTTTTTCAGAAGGCCTTCTCCTTGACAGACCCTACACCCGGAAACCAAGCCTGAACCAGGCCGATATATGTACAAATACTAACAACATTAGTAATAGGCCTGATGTCACCCGTGCTGACCTGCCTTAGTCCATGAGCGACTTGCCCAGACCTGACCTGGCCTGCAGTCACCTGGAGTGACCTGCCTTAGTCCATGAGCGACTTGCCCGGACCTGACCTAGCCTGCAGTCACCTGGAGTGACCTGCCTTAGTCCATGAGCGACTTGCCCAGACCTGACCTGGCCTGAGGTCACCTGGAGTGACCTGCCTTAGTCCAGCATAGACCTGCCCAGACCTGACTTGGCTTGCAGTCACCTGGAGTGACCTGCCTTAGCCCTGCAGTCACCTGCCTTGGCCTGGAGTAACTTGCGAGTGACCTGCCCTAACCTGCAGTCACCTGCCCTAGCTTGCCTTGGCCTGGAGTAACCTGGAGTGACCTGCCCGTTCCTGATCTGGCCTGCAGTCACCTGGAGTGACTAGCCTTGGTCTAGCAGTGACCTGCAATCACCTGCCCTGATCTTCAGTCACCTGGAGTGACCTGACTTGACCTGTAGTCACCTGGAGTGACCTGTGGTCACCTGCCATGCCCTGGAGCCGCCTGTCTAGCCTAGAGCTTCTAACCACGAGGCCTGCACGCTCAAACTGTTCCTTAATTTTGCGTAACAATATTGCCGAACTTGAAAACCCCATACCTTGAGATTCGTCAGGAGTTACGAGGCCCATAACCAGTCAACGGAAAGATCTCGATGAGACGAACCCCTTGACTTGTTAACGGGAGTTTACTGGCCTGAGCATCATGCCCAAATTCGACCATTTAAAGCCTCAATTTCACTTTTCCCCCAATTTGTCCATTTTTTAAGCATCATTTGCTCACCGTTCTTGATACAAATCATGTATTTTTGGGGATTCTTTGAGTTTAATTCATATATGGTATTGTTAATTTCAGTTTTGTGCCATCAATTTCAATTTTCAAAAATCTTGAAAAAACTGCCCAAAATGGAATCTTTCCAAAAAAGGAAACTTTAGAAACCCTCATACAAGGTACAATACTTAAGAATGGCACATGCCTTACCCTTACCCTACCATAGGAGAAATTCACATGGGAACATATACAAGCCAGTAATATAGTATGAAATTCACGTCTCTACTACTCATAAAACTTACTCCTTCACGGCCAAGCCACACAGTCATTACTATAATTGACATATGGTCGTCACTCAAACATACAACACTTAGCCATCACTAACAACCTATTTGTTGATTATGAACCCGTACAAAACACGTACACCTAATAACCATATCCATGCTGAATGACAGACCATGCGCACACGGCACGCGCCCTTGTCAAATAACATCTTATGGAAGACAGCCAACAACAAACGACGAAATAGCCTACATTCCATGGCTGAGTCTAGCCTACCATGACTAGTCATGACAAACTAGACTGGGGGACTTGATGACGTACCTTAACATCCGCAAAGGCAAACAATCCTCATTAGTTACAAAACATTACCTGAAGTGTGCAACATTTTCACAGTTGAAGATGATTGCGAGTTTACCATACTCGATCGATTCATTTAATCCTTACTCTGTATGAGGGCATACCCCTGACCTGGACAATTGGATGATGATCCAACGGTTCAGGTGTATTCACCAGTTAGGTCAAACATGTAAGGCACTCACACATCCTGCTGATGATCTAGACGGGAATGCGCGATCACACTATATTCCACTTGTTCATCGTTATGAGCAAACAAAGATACCTTACTATAAATTTAGTGCTGCTATAAGACTAATAACATCATCAGGATAACGTTCTAATGATTACCTTTACATGACTTCACATAGCTAAGACATACGCACCCTTCTCGGGCCATAAAGATTATGCACACCACCAGGCGATACGTCACCTTCGTTTTCACACAAGATTCATTGGCAACTGTTATTTACAAGTACGCCTAAATCATATGCGATACGTCGCTTTTGTATACACTTGCCTGTTATGACGCATTACATTAACACATAAATTATGGGGTATGTATGACATACCAGCTACACACTCATGCCTTTATGGTAGTTTAACGCCACTAACTAATTACTAGCATTAGACTGGGGGAATGCATACTCTGGGAATCACCATCACGTGCTACTACGACTGCCTCACCTGCTGTAGCTTAAATAAAGCTGTGAACACAAACTAAACCTACACGGGTTGACAACTATAATCTAATGATTTAATTCTTAAGTACAAAGCGATACAGGGTACACGTATCGACGTTACCCTAGTATCGGGAAACTAACCGAAGCCCTAGCAATTACCCTATGTCCTTAATGGTTCTACAGTCATCACGTATAAACGGTTTCTTAAAGCCTGGATGTTCATTGTTACATGAGCATAATTATGTATCTAACAGGTTTTACTATAAGTTTATAGTTATTTGAGATACAAACTTCTAAGTTTATTACTACTACTAGTAGTTCGCTAACAATGAACTGGGGATTGGAACTACGAGACGGTATGACGTCCGTCCCTAGTAATTACATTTCTATGCATTAGTGCAGGTACACCCTCATGCAAGACAAGGCTCATACGCCTCCAAGAAAAGGCTCTTAAGCCTGCAAGACAAGGCTTATACGCCTGCACACGGATCATATGCCTGCACGGCTCAAACAGCACGGCTCATACGCCTGCACACGGATCATACGCCTGCACAGATCATACGCCTGCACGGCTCATACGCCCGCACGGCTCATACGCCCGAACGGCTCCTACGCCTGCAAAGACGAGGCTCTTACGTCTACAAAAACAAGGCTCTTACGTCTACAAAAACAAGGCTCTTACACCTGGCTGTGATCAAAGCTCTAACATCTGCAATCAGGTTCTTATTACATATATCATGCTACATATATTACACCCTTGCGTGTCATCATACATCACATGTACTACAGTCCGGTAGGGCGGAGTCATTGGCTCCCCCGAAGGCGCAGGTATGGTCATTGGCCATCACTAGCTCTGGAAAGTCTAGTAAGGCGGAGTCATGGACTCCCCTGAAGGCGCATGTATGGTCATCGACCATCACTAGCTCTGGACTATAAACTTGGGCATTGCCCAACATGTCATCAATAAAAAGTTTCAATAACTTGTACACAAGACAAAAACAATGGGGGACTTCCCCTTTTCATTTCATATAAACTAGGGCATTGCCCATTACATACATACATACATACATACATACATACATACATACATACATACATACATACATACATCACAACCACACCGTCTGGTAGGGCGGAACCATTGATTCCCTCCATCTGCACCCACATATGGAGTTATTTCCATACACACATACTCTCTCTATCTCCTCACAAAGGAATCATATGATCATCATGATCATACTCATGCCTTCCATCTCTAATGACCATGGGTTCATAAACCACGAGATCCTCATGTCACCCCCGCCATGGACACCGTTTCCTAGCTCGGGGTTAACCACCGCAACGGGAGACTAAACATCCAATCCTCCTTCACTCCGATCTGCTGCACAATATGTACCTGTGCGTTCTTACGTACAAACAATATATATATATATATATATATATATATATATATATATATATATATATATATATATATATATATATATATATATATATATAAGGAATGCAAATTTTCCAAAAATAATCATAAATTGAGTCTTAATTAACCAATCATAACCATCAATTTTAAAATTATTCTATTCTCAAAACAATTTTAGAAAGATTAAAAATAGTGGATATAAGAATTTGAATTCAATTTTAAGCTATTGGGAGAGGGGGTTGGATGAAAATTGTGAGGGTGTTTTATAAAACATATGAGGGGGTTTTAAGAAAATGTTAGGGGTTTTATAAAAATTGTATACTAATGTAATTAATTATAAGTTATTTATAAATTATGTTTAGTAGCTTGTGATACATTTTGTTTAGAGAAAAAATAATTATATATTTACGACCGACTCATTTTTATCTACGTTTTGGTATAAATTTTATAGTAATATGACACTTTTTTTAAATTAGTATATTCTCATCACAAATGTGATATTTCATTTACTACATTATTTTTATTTGAAAATTTTAATATCTCAAATACACTTCCAAAATACCCGTGCGTGTACGGGTCAATAAACTAGTACCCAATAAAAATGATTATTATGTAAATAATTTTACTTTTTAAATAAATATTATTATATTAAATTAAATATTCTTATATTTTCATTAATTAAATATCCAGTATCTCTTGCAGTTTGTATATATACAATAATAATTTGGATTTTCTCCCAAAATCAATTCATTGTATTTTTACATTTACTAATTAAGAGAAACTTGGATGAATTAACTTAAGTAGAAAAATCCCATTAATTTCCTGACAATTTACTAGGATTTTAGTTTTCTTAATTTCTGAAACAAATCATTTAATGTTTGACATAGATTTTAGTTTATCAAAATATATAACACTTGTTATTTTATGTTATTGAGTGTATCAAACTCTAATTTATTTTAGTTTATCATTTAAAAGTTTATATTGCGCATATCAAACTTTAATTTATTGCTATTATATGCAGTGTACTATGGTTAAATAAACAATGTATAAGTTTAATACCTATAATAAAAATTTTAGAACACATAATTGCAACAGAATATATAAATATTCAGTATATAAAATAGAAATTATTAAAGTTCGATGCATATAAAAATAAAACGTGACAAGTAGGATATATATTTTGGTGAAATTATCTCTAATAAATTTGACTCTAAAAAGTCAAAATTGTTTTTTTGATTTTAAGTAAATAAATGGTTAAGATTAAATATTTTTTTAAAATGAATGGTTCAGATCGTCTGATAAATTTTATCACATTAGTCTCTTATATATATATATTAGAAGATGGGAAAATGATTGATAATGAGTAAATGATTTTTAAAATGATCATAGGGTATTTATAATTTGATTCTTGTTGTATATATTTATAACACTGAGAAACACATGCACACTTTAAAAGCTACTCATAAACTACATTTGGGGGGTTTTATAAGAATGGGATTTCCAATCCCATGTTTGGTATGCAAAAATGAGGTGAGATTTCAATTCCCAGGATTCTTTGAAATCCAATGGATGAGGGATTTCTAAATCCTCCCACCCCCTAGTATTTTGAAATCCCACATGTGAAGCATTTGCTCCGGCGACATTCCAGTGTATATTCCGGCGAACCCAAGTCATCGAAACCATTCGCTGCCGCCGTCATCCCTTCGCTGCCGCCGACATTCCTTCGCCGTCGTCCCTTCACCCACGAAAGAAACCCTACCTTTGCCTTCGACCCACGACAGAAACCCTAGCAGAAAGCCACGAAAGAAAACCCTACCTTCGTCGTGAAGGTGTTGTTGATGGTGCCTTCGTCGTTGTCGAAACCCTAGCCGTCGCCATTCGCCTTCTCTATTATCCCCTTTGAAACCCTAGCGAACCACACACAGGTATGGGATTTTGAATCCCACCAAATGAATTCCCATGAAATGCAAATCCCACTATAAAATCTAAATCCTCCCAAAATCAATACTTCAAACAAACACCTCCTTATTGTGTATATATCATCAATCTTTGTTATACGTATATCTCCATAATAATATATATGTACCTAGGGAATGGTTCAAACGAGAACTGTTTTTCGTACGAGAACTACGAGAACCAATCTTTGCCGTTGAATTGATAAGTGGAATTCACGGATGTAGAGCGTGGGTGGGATCAAGTGTAACATGGTGCATGTGAGGAATTCATGGGTGAGTGATTACAATAAAAAAGAGGGAATTGGACGGCTAAGATTGGTTTTCGCAATTCTCGTACGAAAAATAGTTCTCGTTTGAACTTTTATCATTGTACCTAAATCATCCATTCATATATGATTGTACTACATGAATGTTCACTTCAAAAATATATATTTTTTGTATAATTTTCGTTCAATAATTGCTAATCTGTAAGTTTCATTTCTAAAATTTATTATTTTTTGCATGTTGTCTAGGTTTTTTCCTTATTTCCTAAAAAAACAGAATAATCACATATAATTGGAGCCAAATTAGGCTAATTCCATATTTAGTAATTATTCTTTTCTAGTAACTTAAAAGAAAATTTTCAAGTTGAATTAAAATTTCCATATTTATAAAAATTGAAACGAAAATATCAATTAATTGGTTTGTTAAAAGTAATTTTCTATAACTACAACATACGTATCTTTTTTATGAGATAGATTAAGATGACTATTTTTTAAAATTATCGCATTTATAAAATTTGAATAGATATAGATATAGATAAATATTGTACTACGGGTTGTGTTATCCCTTAAAAATAATACTACTACTTATAATAATAATTGTGACATTTTATAAAGGAATTGAAAAGGTTTCCTTTAAAAAAGGAATATTTAAAATCTTTTCAGTTGCCCCTCTCATTTAATGAAAAAATCTTTACACAATCAATTTAAACCGGAAATTAATCGCTATTTATTCACTTAACATTCATATATAAATTAAACCTTTCAAGTCAAGTCTCCTCCGATCATCACACATTCATACAATTCTTTCATCTTCTTTTCTTAATTCGATCTCTTAATCTGTCCAAATTAATTCACATATTAATATATGTTTTTGAAGTATCTTTTTTTTTTCTTCAAAAATCAGGTTAATTGATATGGCAGTACTACTTGTTAAAAGAATATTTCATGTGCTGCTTCTTGTTTTTTTGGTGGGTTTGAAGAGATCAGAAGGTGGTGACGGCAGCGGAAGTGGATTAAGAAGACCGGTGCCGGAGTATCAAACGATCACCGTCGATCAATCCGGTGGGGGAAACTACACAACTATCCAATCAGCCATTGATGCTATTCCTTCTGATAACATGCAATGGATTTGTATTTACGTCAAAACCGGCACTTACAAGTAAATATATATTTTTTAGTATTTTTAATATTATTATTAAGCTTAAATTTATGCGTTTTTTTATTTTTGTTTGGGTACGTAGTGAACAAATAAAAATCCCATATGATAAGCCAATGGTTTATCTAAAAGGAGATGGTAAAAGAAAAACGTACGTTATCTGGAACTCCCATAACTCCATTGAAGCCGATGCTACTTTTATTTCTGAAGCTGATCAGATCGTCGTCAAGAGCATCACTTTCATCGTACGTACATATATTTATTTGAATATATATTACATCTTTCTTTCATTCATTCATTAAGGAATGATTAAATTTAACTAATTGATTAATTAAGATTTTGTACGTTTAATCTTCAGAATTCTTACAACTACCCCTTGGCAAGCAACGGCGGCAACCCCATAATGCCCGCGGTGGCCGCAAAGATCTCCGGTGACAAATCCGCCTTCTACCGCTGCGGTTTTATGGGTGTTCAAGACACATTATGGGATGTTTCCGGCAGACATTACTTTAAGTTGTGCTCGATACGTGGCGCTGTCGATTTTATCATGGGCTCCGCTCAATCAATATACGAGGTATATAATGTAAACAATTTTAAACAAATATATGAAAAATATAGTATATATATATTAATATATATGGTTAAGATCCTCTCATGTTTGGTCAAACATGGATCCTATAAAAAAAACTTATTCTTGACTAAAGTAAGGGACTGTTTGTGAGAGAACATAACCAATCATGTTTGAGGATCTTGACCCATATATATATATATATATATATATATATATATATGTATGTATGTATGTATGACATAATAATTCTTAATTTTTATTTATTTATTGTTTGAAGAGGTGTACGTTGTCGGTGATTGCGGGGTTCCTAAGCCCGCAACCAGGGTTTATCACGGCCCAATCAAGAGATGGTGCGAGTGAATCAAATGGATTTGTGTTTAAAGATTGCAATGTGGTTGGAAATGGCACGACGTATTTGGGAAGACCATGGAGAGGCTATGCTCGTGTTCTTTTCTATAACTCCACGTTGTCACACATTGTTGTTCCTCAAGGATGGCTTGACGGGGACTTCGTTGACACCACAATGTACGTACCAATCCATCTCTTTTTTGTTCAAACTACTAGAAAATGACAGTTTAAATACCTTGATCGATCTGTCTGTTAATTATTCTGAAAGCTAGAGATTGAATATTAATATATAGGAAGGATTTGGTGTTTGCGGAGGAGGAATGTCGAGGAGAGGGATCGAAGATGTCGGGAAGAGTATGGTGGGAGAGAAGGTTGAGCAAGGATGAGATATGGAGGTTAACAAGTATGTCTTACATTGATGAAGAAGGCTGGATTGAAAACCAAGCTTTCAATATGTTATCTTAACTAATTAATCCATCAGTTTTTCTTTTCTTGATTTTGTTATGTTTTGGAATTTGTAGTTTGATTTCGAGTATCTTTTTGTTAATTATCGCATGTAATGTAAATGGCAAATCAGATAATCTGACCGCAACTTTCACGTCAGTTAAAGAGTTTGATGAATATCGATGTTGGTGTTGTTCTTTTCTTATTTCTTATTTTTGTTATTTAAACTTTGATTAATGGATTCTACAGGAGTGAGTATATGTATTTCATAATATTGAGACTAAAGTGTAAACACGCTATGTTTTATGATCAGTGTGATATGGTGAGACATAATCATACCTGGGTTTGAAACTAAAGTAATAGTTGAATGACATGACAAACCAAAATTAATTTTCATAAGTTTGAAGAAAAATTCTTAATATTAGAGCTACTTTGCATATAATAAAAATAATTAGTTATGCATTGCATAAATGATGGATTTGATCTCTAGGGTAAAACAACTAATTAGATGTACGTACTGTCTCTAATTTCTCCTGGAGTTTGAATTTGATGAAGATGTTTATTTGGTATTGTGTGTCGGAACGCTAAGGTAAAATTTAGTATTAATGAAGTCGTCGAGAAGAGGGTTGTATCCGTCTTTGGTCTTTGTCTTTGTGGGCAGACCAAATTCTTCCATGAAAACCGATGTATCAAGCTGCACATGTGATCACAAGTCCTTAGTAAATAGATGAAAATATCAATTCACGCGTAATATTATAGAGGTGGCAATTCTGAACCATTTACATATGAACCAATCCATTTATCCCAAAGGGTCAAATTTGTTTGTGTTTGTGAGTGTCTGTCTATACTAGCACAGACAATTATGTCAGTTCACATGTTTTTATTGAAGCAGAGTCAAACCCATCTATCTAGCCCACTTTGACACTGTCTTACCACCTCTAGTTAAAAAATTAGTTGAAGAGCTTGAATAATACCGTTATGGTGCGCCTTTTCTTTCCTTGCTTGGATGACCTGTCAAAAGACTTGATACGTGATTTTAACCACCCAGAGCTGTAATGATCAATACGTTCCAGAAGCCAAAAATCTGTTGGGAAAAATATATCTGCGTCACCCTGCAAGAAAGATAAGCAAAATGCAATATAATTTGTTTTGTCCTAGATTAAAGAGTAATCTAGATTCATAAGGTTTGCAAGAGTATTTAAAGATGGATCTGAAGAAAAAACAAAAGTACTTTGGCATCCAGATATGTGCTGTGATCTGAACTGCTTCCATCTTTCTGTAAAGATTTAAGGCAGGATGGTAAATGAACAATGATCATGTTAGAAAGGTGACGATGTTTTTATCTATAGTTATATAATAGTAGTCGGATTCCTTTTAAAGGTTTTGCCAGAGGATCTTCGAAGTCATGTTTAATGAGAACATATTTTATAAAGCCGGTAATTCCTATCCGTGTTCGGGTTGCCAGGTTCATATAACCCAACCCCTAACCAGTTCCAGTTAGTTCATATTTACAATCCGTTTGTATGATTAGTGTCATTGGTATCCACAAATCAACTACTCAACAACAAAACATATAGAAAACTAGTATAAGATTTTAAGAAAGTAACTAATAATACAGTATAGGTATAAGATCAAATAATCCCTAAAGTGAAATAAAAACAGACACACATACCTTGGTTGAAACCAACGGAGCTCTTTCACCGGATACTTTAACATCAGGAAGGTAACTAAAATCAGAAGCAATCATTGACATCTTTGGCAGGGCTCCATGTAATGCTTCCAAAAGTTTCTGAATATCAAATGAAGGTTTATAACTTGGATTAGATGGATAACAGAATCTTATTTATTATTATATTTGAATTATAAAACCGATTCTTACTAAGCAACCAGTGGGCAGCCAACATCGTCTAGGTTTAGGAAAGATTTTAGCCCAGATGTTGCTTGGCAGTGAAGGCGCCCGAGTTTCTTGAGGTCTATAGTCTTTGTCCACATTCAAGATATCTAAACAACTTTTGATCAAGGGATCGTGCATCGGTTTATACAGCTCACACAATTCACCCCTGTTTAAGCACACAGCCATAATCCTTAAGAGGAACACACTAAATGTTTTATCAGGATTAGATTCACAAGGTAACAGTCAATAATTGTTTTGGCCCATTAACATTATTTCATTTTATGGTCCAATTATATGTTTTCACAGACTATTATGTGGCCCCGGCCCCATCTCCATTTTGTATCAAATTCCCCTAGGGACATTTTTCAATTCCAATGTTCTGTATTTGGCCATTTTCAAAGTTACATGAAGAGAAAATAAAGAAAGATAATGGATTTGAAACATTAGAATCAAGTTATTTCCAATAAAGGATAATGGGCCAATAGGTACTAGCATAGAAAGTATAATGCATCTCTAGCCTGTGTCATGATAGAGAAATAATATCATGGTGTCAGATTATTAACTATAAGGGCCAAGGGGTAGAAAGTATTATGCTTCTCTAGCCTGTGTCAATAACTTCTATTTGCTCTGAAGAAAGTAACGGGGTCATAAAAATAGTGATAAAAAAGTCATGACAAATGTCAATTGTCCCTTCATGAAATATTTGAAAACATGCACACAAACAAGTCATAGATGATATCAACAGGAAGAAATATGTACATATACTGCATACTTCATATTGAAAAATTTGGTTTAACTAGGTGCATTCATTCACCTGTTTTGCTGCTTTTCAACCCAAACTTCCATCCACGGTGAAACTTGATCTTCTGAATAAATAAGGTCATGCGGAAGGTTGTCAAGAACCTAGCAGCGCAGAGATAAAATTTGAACAAATAAATTAGGAATGGGATGAAAACCGCATAATAAAACGCTGATGTACACTTTTTTTTCCCTTCATAATACTAGCATGTCAAGCAATTTTAATACAAGTAGATGAAATTAAGAGAGCCCTACCTCTAGCATTATAACCCAACATGGTTGTTGCTCTGCATCCCCTGTTTTAAGAGCAAAACTATTAATTTTCCAACTTGTTCATGGACTGCAAAATCTATCAGCAAAACAGGACTTTCTCAAAGCTTCATTATTAAACATAAACTTTAATAACTAAATGAAAATTTCCAGTTAAACATGATTTTATCAACAACAAATATACCCCATCCACCATGATCAGCAGCATCACGACATTCTACTTTGAACTTTGATAAGTGACTCTGAACTTCGCCAACAGTCTCCAACTGTTTCTTGGCTAATGACGAACTAATTTCTACTGAACTGCACAAGACATAATAGTACTTCATAAGACCAAATACAATTACAATGAATGTAGAAACTCGTCACATTTTTGGCAGGTTACAAGTAAAACTTTGCATAACGTTAATTGTTTGTTGAAAATTTGAGCATACCAACAGAGGTTGATAATTGCAACTTTTAAAGGAAAAACACAACCACATACGTGTATGACATGTTATTGTAAACTCGTGTAGGTGCATTCAACATTATGTAATCCATTATGCCCTTTGCACAGGTTCCTGATCCACCTCCGATTTCATAAATCTGAAACACATCACATTAGAATCAAGAGTTAACCTCAACACACGAAAAAGGATGGAAACTAAGTTTTTCTCATTCTTTATCATGTTAAAGAACCAAGACCAAATAAAACTGATGAATAGATTATATCATGCCAAGCTCTATTTTTCAAAATTACCAAGAAATAAATTAATGAACTCACCTTTAGCGGAAAAGAAAGGTTAGTTGTTCGCAAAATTGCTTCAGCAATCCCGTGGGCATACCAAGGCTACAAGCAATAAGTTGAAAATGTCATATGGTCGCACATATATGATACGCTAATATAGGAAAAAAGAATCTGGCTTTTAGTTACCTGTTTATCTTAAGGCCAGTGTAATATAATAGCAACGTACATGTTATGGAGTTCCACATTGGTCAACAACACTACCTAATCTCCCCTGAGCGGGCTATGAGGGAGGTAACATGTAGATCGTTATACATCTACCTAATAGTAGATAGACTGATTACTAAGACCTCTGGCTTGTGGCATGTCAATTGTTGTTTAATCGTTGCTAAAAAAGGTTCCACATTGCTCATGTACTTTATTTCATACTAATAATGGACATTAAACTTGGTAAAAAAATGTTTCAATGTTCGTCATTTCTGAGTCATAAAATAGTAAGGTGCTTTCTAAACCACTCACATCAGTCGGTGTATAATTCATCAAAAAGTAACAAAAATGGAACATGTTTCAAAGTTAGATGGCTAAATTGGTAAAGATCAAAGTACAATGACCAATGTGGGACTCTGAGATGAGTGTATTGCTTTATTATGAAAAATCGATGTTATTCAAAAAAAGTTTAAAAGAAATCAATGTTATTCAGAACGACATGACTCATAGCTTAGATTCCACATATTTCCCTTTTTCTTTGTGCCCCATTTGTGATTATGTGATGTAGCATTAGTACAAACTACCACTTTAATAGCTACGTACAGAATTAATTATTTATCATTGGACATTTCTGAGATAGCAAAACTAGCGTGTATTGTATATATCACGATTCACGAACCCATGAAACTTTTTCAGATTAATTGTATCTTTTTATACAAAAAGAGCAATGTGTATTAAGAAGCAAGAAGGTAGGTGGAACTAAGAAAATGACAGCTATTCTATAAGCGAAATATTGCATTAGAGTGTGAACACAAGTACCTACCCTCACCCGATGTCAAATCAGAAAGATAGCATACAAAAGAATTGTTATATGTGTGCCTTCCCAAATTGCCCATCAAGGCAATGTCCCACAATGGTTAATCAAATAGGTATTGGTGTATGTTATATATACCTTGAAAAGCTCAACAGGTGTAAACCAAGAAACATCATTTTGCTTGTATAGTTTGTCCAAATGAGACATATAAGCCTTCCTACCTGAAAAGCCCGTCCATTCAGGTTTATAAGCACAAAGTTAATATTTTCATGCTCATTAAGCATATGAGAGTTTAAAATTTTCATATGGCAATAAAGAAGCAAGGTCACGCAGCTACGACAACACCATCTTCCCCTAAGAGTATTTAACAACAAAGTGTAAAAGTTTCTAAGGTATGCCAATCATGAAAGGATCCAAAGTGACCTAATTTGAGGTAGAACTACCAACTCTTAATGATCAATGGTGAGTTGGTGACACAAAGACCTCGCAGACCAGAGACGCATATTAGAAATGCTCATTGATCTATGAATCAGAAGAATAGATTACCTGACCCTAAAAAGTTGGTACTTCAACCTTTTATTCTAGTTCTACGTGAAAGTAACTAATCAAGCTAACGTTTGAAGTTGGTCTAACCCAACAGATGATGAATGTCACCCACAGTAAACTTTCTTCCCACTAACACTCTATATCGGCCATGGGGTGTTTGAATATTGATTTGCATGGTGATAAGTTGATTATTGCGAGTTGAAAATCAAGTAAATGGATAATCACTTGCTTAAAGTTAGAGATTGTTACTTAAATCTACATTTGGCTTCAATAATCTTTTTTCCTACAACAGCTTTTTACAAGACAAGATAGAGATTGTTATAAAATAATAATCAGTTTTTTAAAGACTCTTAACTGATTGTTGTAAGTCATGATGATCAGTTTAGCGTAGGGCTGAGCATGGGACCCGGTAGACCGGAAAAAACCGACGAACCGGACCGCACCGGACCGAGACCGGGCCTGGTCGGTCCGGTCTTCGGTCCTTGTTTTTTATAGATTTCGGGTTTCGGTCTGGTCCGGTCCGGGCCGGTTTTGTTTGATACAATGTATAAAACAACTAAAAGACCGAAAAAACCGACGAACCGCACCGGACCGGACCTAGACCGGTCCGGAACGGGACTAGTCAGTCCGGTCTTCGGTCCTAGTTTTCTCTACATTTCGGGTTTCGCTCCGGTCCGGTCTTTTTCGGTCCGGTCCGGTTTTTGAACCGATCTCACCCCTAGTTTAGCGGCACGTCCAATGTCCAAACACCCCCTCGATGTTGTATTATGAGTGTGGTTTTGAACAGTTGCCAGAAATTTTTGAAAGCTAATGAAGATAGAGAGTAAAACATATGTGATACCTTGAAGCTTATGAAAGTTGATGCTCCTGTCAAGCACTCCAACAGACCTTGGAATTTGTGAAAAGTAACCATGATCAGGATGATATAATGCCGAGTGAATAAAGTCTCTAACCTATTCAATCGAAGGAAAACAATGACCATCAAGTTTATTTTCACTGTTGTGATCCATAAAATCGAATTCGCTTTACCATTTCACCCGTACGTTCCATTAAAGCATGGGGTTATAAGTTATTACATGCCATTGAAACCCTTAACAATTTATCTAAAACTGATCAGATCAATGGGAGATAAGTGCACATACTAGGACAGGGGTATCGCCGACTAAATGTGTGGAAAAAAACGCCGAAATCCTGAAATGTCCGCCGGAGCTCACTGGAAGATGCAATTAAATGAAAAGAAATATTTAAAAAACTAGAAAATTGGAAATTAATACATAGAAATGAGATAGATGGAGGATACCAGTATTGGATTTGTAAAGAATGGTGTGGAAATGAAGAAGATGACGACTGTATCTGTACGTATATGCCATCTCCGACTCAGATGTCTGCCGTCAGTCGAAGTAGTCGAAGGGAAACGGAGCGACAGACGGAGGAGGAGTCGAAGGGAGACGGAGGGACAGACGGCGACTTCAACGGCGGCGGCGAGCAATGGCTCGGTCGAAGGCTCTCGATGGTCTGATGCTATATTGTAATAGGACACAATCCTTCACTCATGAATTCCAATTTCATAGAATTTCATTCTTGAAATAAAATAAAGATTGGAATAAGTAGAAATTGAAACTCAATTATTTTTTAATCCTAAAGACCGTGAAGGTCGAGTGAGGGTTTTTGGATTTCAGGGTTTAGTGTAACGACCCGCCTAGTTCACTAAAATTGGCTTGAGATTCCGGAACGTTCTACACAATTCATTAAGGCTCAAGACACATGGAGATATCTAGAAATATCCTCCTTGTTCAGGCCCGACCCAAGCCATGTGCAGGCTGGGCTTGGGCCCAGTGCAGCAAAATTAGAGGGGGCAGCAATTTATATGGGCTATCTATAATATAGTAGGCTCATTTGTTTTTGTTAAGTAAAAGGCAGCCCAATACTCAATCCGGCAGCGATCGAGAATTTGAGACTGGAGACGGGCAACGATTACGAGGCGTTTTGTCAAATGTCGAGGCGACGGGGGCAACGAGGCGACTGCATATCAGCACCGTTTGGAGTTCTCAATGCGTTCATCATTCCTGAACCGGCGACTTACATAGGTTAAGGCTTTTGTTGTTTGACTTGCTTCTGTTTCGTGAATCATTCTACCCATCTAAATCCGAGACTCCTAGAATCTCTGTTTCTGTTTTTCTATTTCGTGATTATCGTGAATTCGTGATTCAGTCATTGAGTCCATTTGCCATCATCGAGAGTTCTTGCACTTGCATAATTGCGATTTTTGAACATTTGCACAGCAGATTGTGGTTCTGTTTTTGCTGTTTTGCATCGTACTCATGTCATCAGTCATCACTCATAGTGAATCAGAAATTGCAAGTGCAGAACTGCTAAAACAGATACATCTAGACTCATGTTTCTGTTTCGTGTTTCTGTTTGGTACTTTGGTGTTTGCTTTTACTGAGCTTCATTTTTTCACAGATTCGAGAAGTCGTGATTTGCATCGTTTGCACAATCTGTAATCAAGAGTTTCTGTTTGCTTTTGGCCTTTTCTGTTTGCAAGTGCTGAACTGGTATGAAACTACTCAACTAGTTTGTTTACGCATGATAATCTTCTTTTCGTTTTCATACTTGCTACTAGTATTTAATTTATTAGATGGCAGGGTTTATGTTTTAAGGATTAATGTGGGTTATGGCTTCCATTATTTCGACTAAAGTATCTGTTACTTACACACCTTAATTTAAAATTAGGAAAAATAGAAACTCTAGTTGGAACTTTGGGATCATATTATCAATATATAGACTGGATGGGTTTGAGATATGTTCTAATGGTGAAGACTTTAATTTTGTTAGATCTAAACACTTAACATGTGTTGGTCCATGTTATGGTCTTGGAGAGTGATATCTGATCTTAGCCTATTGATGATGTGTTGGTCCTGGGCTAGCGTCAAACAACAAGAATCACTTATAGTATAGATATCACAACCACTAATTCATAAAATTCTGCTTGTTTGTTAGTCTTCATAACTTATTGATCTCACAACCATATAGTTTGAATGTTTGATTTGAGCATATAAGAAGTTACATATAGTTTGATGTTTATTTTGGGCTTATAACAATGATGTACCCCATTCATATAGAAGTGAGAGTTTTCTTTTTAAACATATGTTTTCATGAATCATCATCTGAAAAAAGAGTAATTACCTATGTTCTATAACTAAAAGAAAGTTCTCTTTTTATTATTTGTAAAATCAGTGTAGTGGAATTATTATTAAAGATGATATCTGAAGTTGAGCGAAGTGATGAGATTCTTCATGAAATGTTCATGAGAAAGAGATATTTAATATTTATGGATATTTTGGTTTCGCTACAATGTGAGCTTCCGTGGTGGTTTAGTTTAAGATATTGAATAACCATCATGTTGCTCCATTCCCTTCTTAATTTTTGGCCTATTACTCTTAATTAGTATCAATAATGGGAATAAACAAATTGTTGTTTTCTTAAAGTCTTTTAGAAAATGTGACTTGTTTTACAATATACTGTTTTAATATAATTTTGTTTATGTGTAATGTGTGAAACTGTGACTTGCTTTATGTTAGTAATTTTATGTTCTGTATATACTTTTATGTTCTATTTAATGTCATTGTTTAATATTTATATTAGTAGTTATATGTTCTAAATGTCTTTCAATTAACGCATGCATTGTTTTAATCATTTTGCAAGTTTTATGCGTAATGGTTTGAACTTTTGTACTTTTTTGACATTGTAAATATTACACATCCCGATTAGGGGCATTATTAACCATTACTCGCACAGGGCATGAAAAATTAATGGACCGGCCCTGTCCTAGTTCTAGATACCTAGATTGATATGGAAGGTTTCATGAAAATATCTAGATAGGTGGTGGTAGAGAAATATCTAGATATATGTAACTTGTATATGGTAGAGAAATCTAGAAAGTTTCAAGAGAGGAGGTGGAAATGGCTAGATCTAGAAGCTTCCATATGAGGAGGTGGAAGTGCCTATAAATAGGTGATGGTGTCATTTGTACAAACCATCTCCAAAGTGAGTTACAAAACACTCGTGTAAAGCTATCTTAATACAAGCATTATTATTCTTTATCTAGCGTTCATTTGTCGAGTTTCTTGAATCATAACGCTTACCGGGTGAAAGACTGATCTTGGTCGAGACTAAGAGTCGCACGTGATCTTATAGAGAACAAGTCCGTGACATTAGGCTAACTTGCACTTGTGGTTTATTTTTTATTAGTTCGGTTTATTATTTTATTGTAATTTATAATAAGTTGAAAAGATAAAAAATAAACGGAAAAAATAGCTTATTTTTAATAAGTCCGGATAATAAGTCTTAAATAAGCTAAAACAAACACCCCCTTAATGGTAACATACATTTTTCTAGTTGATTTCTATATGTTAAAAGAAACAAACATGCTATACGGTTTCTAGTATCATATTCATTTTATCATTTGTTCAATAAAGTATTTATAAGTATAAAAGCATCTAAGATAGGCGTTTCTAGCTACGCATATTCTTTTTCCGTTTTAGAAAGGTTAATAAAAGTTTGGAAAAAGGAGATGATTTTAAAAATCAGTCATGTAAAGTATTAGTTAATCCATAATTGATATATAGGCCTGGAGTATAATAGTATATATATCCGAATGAAATATGATATAATGTGCATGTAAAGTATGATATGATATGCTTGTAGAGTTTTTCAGTTTATTTCTACCGATATATATACTAACATAAATAAATTAATAAAACTTGATGTAATTAGTTAAGAACGAGCTGACTCTTCTGATTTCTAAACTCTAGAAAACCCTTTTATCAACATGAAACTAACCATATATGTGCTAAAACGAGCAAGTATTACCCGTGCTTTGCGGCCGGATGAAATTACTATTTCAACTTTTTTGAGTTTATATTATTTATTTTAACTTTTTATTAAATGCGTTCAAATGACTCTATAAATTATAATTTAAAAAACTTCATAATTTTAGCCACAACGTCTAATCTTCTATCACTGATGTTAATATAAACGACCATTAGGTTAAACACTTAAATATAATATAGAAAAATGACAAAAAAAACTTACTTTTTATTTAACTTTTTAAATATTTGGATAAAGCATTTGATTAAAGGAAAACGTAAAAAAAAATCATAGTTTTAAACATTATATTCTTAACCACCGGACATTCAAAATAAAATATACGTTATTTTTTTATTTTTTAAAATATTATGCTATCATATATATTCTTATTTGTATGTTTACCAAAAAGTATTTTACAACTATATTGATTAAAGAAGTGTTTTAGATGTAATATTTTCTTTTAAGATTGAACTTTATATATTAATTTTATAAAATCAAAGTAATATAGTTTTTACTAAGAATGTATAAAATCAATAAGCTAAAATTTTTTATTTAAATAATTTTATAAAGTCATCTATTTTTCATGAAAATTAAAAAAATAAATAAAAGGGAATAAAAAAAGCGAAGTAGAAGAATGTGGGGGGTGGAGTGGAGGGGTGTAAGGTAAGGGAAAAACGAAGTAGAAGTATGGAGAGAAGCATGGTCGGTAGCGTGTAAAGATAACATTATTAAAAAAAACTTAGGCTACAAAGAATCGAACCTGCCTTCTTTATATAAATTAATTGGGCCATCTTTACCGCTAGACCAAGAAAGGCAAAGTGGTTAAAAGAGCAACTCAAGTTATTTATTTCTTAAAGAACTGTAGATGAGCAGTAACAGAAAAGATATTACATGTTCAAGCTCCAACATATGATATTTCGAGTTATATAATTTTTCAGGCTACATTAGCATACACACACATACACACACACATATATATATATATATATATATATATATATATATACACACACACACACTATTATTGTATCCGCACAATGCGGCGGTGATGAATAGTTTTGCTCAGCAACTTGTCCTTTTTAATTATTGAGTCATTTAAATTCTATAAATGTTTATGAATTTAGGTTACATGTTATTCAAATTCATGAGTCTGTTTAGACATATTCTCTGAAAATTACTTTCAACTATTTATTATGTGATAGAATATTTATAATAAATTGTTTAATTGTTATAATATATTGTAAAAAAAAGTTAATTGACATTGACTTGATCTTTTAAATATTTTTTTATTATGAAATGTTTGTTCACTAAATGGTATATATGAATCTCATTAAATCCATCTAATAGTTACTTCATTTAACAATTTTCATTTACTTTGATTTAAGGTGTAACACCGTACTTTCTAACACTACTTTGAAATACGCGCGGAAGCTAAAACACATTACTAATATAATATAATAATGAAAATACAACTTTAACTTGTTTGATTTACAAAACACATTTACAGTGTTACTAAAAAACAGGCTCTTTACAAAAACAAACAGATATCAGAGTAATGATCAGTCCACAATTCCAGTTTCATCTCTATCTTCCACATACCAGGAATATCATGTATGTAACACCCGCGTTTAGGGCCTAGTTGTTTCGTGGCGGTGGTAAGTTATTTAATTGTTTATATTAGTATATTTGATTGTTAATAATTATTTGCTATTTATTTATATATTTATTTGATGCTTACTTGGTATTTAAATTGGACCGCGAGGTAAGAGGTAAAAATATTAGTTTAATATTTTTATATGTTATTGATATCATATGATTTGGTTTTACACGAGGGTTCCAAATAATACCTCGTTGCTTGTTGATGACTTGAGTAGGACCGCTTTATTTAGGTTTATGTATCTCAGATATCAGTATTTGCACTGTGTAGTGTAATATTTTCAGTCTTGACCTATATATATAGCATTTGTTTATGTTTGTTCTCATTTGTTGGTTCTGGCTGCATTAGAGAAGAGAAAAAAAAGAACCATTAGCTCACATTCATAACTTGAGTCTGTGATTCTGTTTTCGAGTTCTAAAGCGAGGGTTAACGTTTGGATTTCGAGCAAGAGGTGATGTTGTGTTGTTTATGTCGAGTTTTGATTAGGAAATTATTGAAAGTTGAGTTTTAGCCGTGCGAAGTGAAGTCCATTCCGTGCGTAGTGGCTCCACTTCGTACGAAGTGCATGATGAAGAAGATGAAGTCGATGAGTTTTGGTCGCACGAAGTGAGGTTCACTCCGTGCGTACCAGTGCCCATTGCGTGCGAAGTGGGTTAGCCACTTCGTGAGTTTGAAAGTTCAATACGTGCGAAGTGTGATCATTTCGTGCGAAGTGTGATCATTTCGTGCGTAGTGATTCAGACGTTAATTCTGTAATTTTATTGCTTGTAGCCAATGAGAGTTGTCGCTTTTGTAAATTGGAATGTAATCCCAATTACTGACTAAGTTATGATGTGTTTCAGGAAACGAGAAGGCTCAGTGAAATTAGAATACTGAGTGTGGTGTTGGAGAACACAGGTGAGTGGACTTTAATGCACCAGTGGCTTTAGTTGTAACTGTTATGGTTACTTGGATTTTATACGATTAATCATGCGATAGACTGTTTAGTCTGATATGATTGTTTGATTGGTTATGTGATGATTATTGAAATTGTGTCCAAGATATGAGTATCAAGGCATGAAATTGTGCTCATGATGTTTGTGGCAGAGGTCAGCTAAGCGTGGTTTTGGGCTGGGTCAGTTGCTTCTGGTTAGGCAGTTTTAGATCCTCTGTTGCATTTGTTGTAGCAGAGGGGGTTTAACTGTGTCAGTTAGCAGATGGCTATCGGTAGATCATTGCTATGGCCAGCATTGGTCGTAGGCTCGGCAGAGCCGCCGGTCCTTTGATATTTGAGATAAATTGTTCTTGTGATCGTTGTGGTTCAGCTTTAATTGCTTGTGGCTTGATTTTCATTCACTTAGCTTTGTGCTAATTCCCCACCCTAACTCTCTGTTTCAGGTTTTGTGAGCACGGTAGGTTGCAGCTTTTGTGTACAGGGAAAGTTTGACCGTAGCTCTGATATTTTGGGTTTTAGAATGATGAGCCATACTTTATGAAATGTTTTGTAACACTAAAGGAAGTACTGTATGTTTGTACAGTGTTGGTTTTAACTTTTAATGTTATTTCCTTTTTAGTTTTATAACGTATTACTTCCGCTGTGATTTAAAAAAAAAATATGGCTTGTATTTTTGCGGTGTTACACTGTAAAAGAGCTCAACAGTGGGGGATTAGCACAAAGCTAAGTGAGAGGATAGCTATCACAAACATACAAGGCATAAAGCCCAAACAAACAATGTTCAAACAAACAAGAGAACCGGCGGTCTTGCGGGACCTTCAACCAAATGCCGGCCAAAGCAAAGGTTTACCGATAACCTAGTTACAACATACAACAATAATAGCACTTCTTGATTACAACAAATGCTTATCAAGACAATTACTAATACTGTATATCTCTAAACATAGTCCCGGCTGAATAACAACCACCAAGCTGATCTCACAACAACATGTATATACAGAACAAGAGATGAAATCTCAAAGAGCAACAATCAGGTGATATATCTTATACATCCAAGATATATATATCCACTCACCGATATCTTCAAAAGTTCAGGTAACTCAGTCTTTTCTCAACTACTGAGTTTTGTCCCTACCTGAACAACAACTAATAGTCAATATTTGCTTAATCAACACACAATAAGCACAATACTATAATCAAACACATATGTACATACAATCACAAGTACATATCAAATCATGTATATTCAAACCATATACCATTATTCACTATTATTCTTTACTTACTGTAATCTTGTGAATTCATCCAATCTCCTTAGCTTATGCATTACATACATCCATTTATAAGCAAAGGCCACACTTGATGTACAAGTCATGTTTACTTTCAAATCATCAAGGAGTTGATCTTCAATCGAATTCCTCTTAATCATTCAAATTCCGAGTAAGGGTTCAATTCCGAGTATAGGCATTCTGGTTTAATCGAAATCCGAATAACTGTCCAAATCCGGGCGTACTATTTCCTTTTATAGTCACAATCCGACTAACTATACAATCCGAGGAAATATAAGAATTCCGAGTAAAGGCAAATCCTTGTTAAGGTATTTCCAATCTAGTCGGATTCCGAGGCAAATGTACAATCCGAGGAAAAATAAAAATCCGATTAACATTCAATCCGATCGACATGAAATCCGAGTAAAGTGTTAGGCATTTTTTACAAGTCTGATTTCATACTTAAAATCATGAATTCCGAGTAAATCCAAATCCGACATTAATCGGAATCCGAGTAAAGGGTAATTCGAGTACAAGCTGACAGTCCAATTCTCTCGGATTCCTATCAAATCCATAGCCTTAGTCGGATTTCGACAATTCCGAGCCATTCATACTCAAAATCCGACTGATTCATAATAATGAATTCCGATTCATTCAAAATCATGCATAACACCAAATTTTCAATCTGATTTTAAACATGCAACCTTATCTAAGTTTCCAGAACTGAATTTAAGTATGTATTGATCATAATAACATCAATTTCTAACATACATGCATCCTAAATCATGAATTCATCATACATTTTCATTCAATCGGATTTCACACATAATTTCATATAAATCCGAAATTAATCAACAATTAACATATTGTTTCAGCAATCTAACCTCTTAGATGATTCAGAATACTTCAGTTAATCAATTAGCACAATTCAAGATCAACAATTTCGAGTTCTTTCTTCTCTCTTCTTGCTCTCGGCCGAGACTCACAAAACACACACAACACCTTGTTTTGGTTTACAAGAAATGAGGTATGGGGTGTGGTACCAACCTTATCACCCACTATACCACCTTTTATTTTAAAAATATCATTTCTAATTAAAATAATAAACTAAAACAAATAATACAATCAATTAATTATTTATCACCATTTAACTAAAAAAAATTAGTTAAACTCATAAAACAATTAATTAACCAATTAATTAAAGTAAACCAACTTAATTACCTTAATCCCACTAGGCCGGTAAGGAGGGTGTTACATAAAGGTAGTTTAGTATTTTCAAATTACTTAAAAATTAAGAGTTTTGAAAGTTGTAAATGTTTTATAAACGAGTAAGATACTATCACGGTACCCGAACAATACGAGGCTTTTTTATTTATAGGCCTTTTTCTATATGTTTTTGTATTGTACTCTATGACCATGAATAAGATTCTACATTTACTCTATGATTTCAACAATCCCCAATATATATTTCAGCGTTTTCGTTACTTCTATTCTTTTTGAATTCACAACATAAGTATTCTATCTTATTTGACTAATTTGCAGTCCTTTTAAGTCTCACTTCTATCGTTGTAATATCCTATTCACTTTATCATGTTGTTTCCATAAGTAACACAATACGATCAACAAAAGGGTAGCTTGTCAAGAATGATTAGCAAGACTTGCATATTTAAACAAAAATGCAATATTTGTGTACATGAATAACAAATTATTTTCACAAAACATCATTATTGACTATTGAAGGATTAGTATTTGGAGAGGCTATAATAGAAGTATCTATTGAAAGAAGATTCTAGTTAGGACATTATGTTTATACATACATGAGAGACTTAATCTAGAATAGAAAACTCTATCAAGGGTTGGTTTTCAACCTACCTACGTACCTTTGATCATATATATCCTCCTAACAACAATATATTTTTTTAATTTTAATAAACTAATAAATTAACACTTCAATGATTGCTGGTTGTGTAGATACTCGAGAGTTGTGAGTAATCACATGGATTGGCCGGGGTTAGTTAGTTGATAATGCATATTAAATATAAAAAAATCTCATACGTACGTTGAATGCTTATAATGTTTATCGTCACGCTTAAAATATGGTTTTCTACTCTCCACTTGAATTATTTCCTATTTGTATGCATCTCACCTCTTCTCTTATATATATATATATATATATATATATATATATATATATATATATATATATATATATATATATAGGAAAAAGTTCATGCGAGAACCATTCTTAGTGCGAGAACCGCGAGAACCAATCTGAGCCGTCCAATTCCCCCTCCTTCAATGTCATTGTCCACCCATGAATTCCTCACATGCACCCTGCCACACCCTATCCCTCCACGCTCTCCATCCATGATACTTCCCATATCCAAGGAACGGCCGAGATTGGTTCTCGCGGTTCTCGCACTAACAACGGTTCTCTCATGAACCCTAGGGTTCATGCGAGAACCGTTGTTAGTGCGAGAACCGCGAGAACCAATCTCGGCCGTTCCTTGTGTGTGTGTGTGTGTTTAATCGATAACTGTTTTTATACGAAAATTGTTTGTAACATCGTTAATGATTTATTAATAGAACATTTTGGTCATTTATATATTTACACAAGCGTAAATTGGGTCCGGATAAGGCGTCATATGGGACTTGGTTTTCTCAATACCCCATATTAATGCGTCATTGAAGAACCATTAATGAGCTGTCAATTTTTTTTAGCAATTGACTAATTTAAATCAAGTGTTAAAATTGGTTCCCGCAGTTCACATATGAAAAAATAGTTCTTATTTAAAATCTTTCATACACACGCATGTTGAGAAGTTAAAATAAGAATAAATATTTAGATGAAAATAAAAGAATTAATCTTAACCTTTCATTTATTTCTTCATTTTTATAATTACTCAACCATAAATTATAACAAGTAAATTTACGAAAATAAAATTTAATAAATCAATATGTAAGTGATGATTGTAATTTCTTCTCAAATTTTAAACTAGCTATCTAATCTCACGACAACTATTATGTGTATAACTGTATATATATCTATTATGAACTTCATTTATTAATCGAAGCCACCCACCGCTTGAGATGGACGTTTGGACAGTTAGCAAAACGGCTTTCCATTAATATAATATTGTTTTCTTTTTAAAATAATATTTGATTATGTTTTATTAAAGTTTATGGTTTAAAATAGTTTATTGGTTACTACAGTTGAAAAATGAAAAACTCTAAATCCCTCCTTTACGAACATTATGTCGCAACGAATTAAGTATAGTCATTTAGTAAGGATTATTAATTATTAGTTAATTGTTACGGTTGACAATTTTTCTAGCAATATGCTAAAACAAAACTTATTTGGAGAATATCACATATTGGTGTGTTAGTTACATAATTATTCTAAGCTAAATGCTTACTGAAGTAGGGTATAGAAACTAGTAAATCCTTCATGTAAATGTTAGCGTACTAATTTATTTAAAGGCTATTTGTTAAAATATAATGATTAAATATTGAATAGTTATGTGGTTTGTATAATTCAAAGGTTCTGAATGAATCTGTTTTTTAAATGTTGCATGCTGTTTGATAAAACTTCTGTATAAACAATCTTAATGATGCAAATAACCATTTTAACCTTAATAGTGATATATAATTTACTAGATTAAATACCCGTGTGATACACGGATTGATTTAAAAAAAATATTAAAAGTTAATAAAAAATATTAAATAGTTATAAAACATGAAAAAATAAGATTTAGAAAAATGAAAACAAATGACGTCAACATTAAAACCAGCGATAGAAGCGTTGATGTGAGTTTGTTTAATTAATATATAATTAAATCAATTAATTTGTTCATGTTATGTTTATTAATTAATTATATAATGTTAAAAATTAATAAATTATAATAAATTAATCCAATAATTATTTCTTTTATGTGATTGTCATTATGTATCGTTTATGGATTTATGAATATCTGTGGGTTTATTCAGTTTATTTTAGTTATTATTAATTTGATTAAAGGTTATATTTATCTTAATTTAAATTGGTTAGTTATATTTGTTTGACTCTAAAAAGTCAAAATCAAAATTTTAAAATTAAAGAGATAAATGGTTAAGATTAAATCTTTTACTAAATGAATGGTCCAGATTATCCAATAATTTTTATCTAATTAGTCTTTTATATATATTAGAAGATAAGATATGATTTTTTTAGCAAGACAATATGTGAAAGAAGAAGTATTAGGGTAAAATAATTGGTGTTTAATGATTCAGAATGTACTTTAAGGTAAAATGATTCAACAACATTATTCTATATCATTCAGTACAATTTTCATTTAGAACAGTAATCAAACACACTAAATGTTAAACTGATTCAGCATTCAGCGCTTAATAGTTCCATTAAGCAGCAAATAAATAGCCCTTTATTGTTTCAGAAAGATTTTAATTTTAAAATAAAGGAAGAAACCTAGACATCTTCTAATATATATAAAAGACTAATTTGAAAAAAATTATTAGATAATCTGGACCTTTCATTTAATAAAAGATTTAATCTTAGCCGTTAATTGCTTTAATTCTAAAATTTTAATTTTGACTTTTTAGAGTCAAACTAATGTGAATTAGTTTAAGATAACCTTTAATCAAATCAATGATGAATATCAAAATATTATAAACAAATAAACAACAAATAACCATAGTCTCGAATTCATGGGAATTACATATTTTTACAACCTTTTATTATTTCAATTTATATTTGTTTAATTTAGTTAATTATTTTATATTTATTTATATTATTATGTTAGACCAAAATTTTAGTTTAATCATTTTAATATATTTTATAATTATTTTAAATTCTTTTTTATTATAACAATAAGTATTTGACCTTATTGCTTATAATTACAAATATAATGATCGATATCATGTACAAGAATTTTAATCACGTTATTTGGTATTTCTTCAATCAAATCCGCTATCTCCTTTCGCGGTGCTTCCATCGCTGGTCTTGAAATTGAACCCGTTTGTCGTCATTTTTTAACTCTCATTTTTCTCCGTTTTATAATTATTTAATATCGTTTATTAATGTTTAATATTATTTACTTTTCTAAACCATCCCGTGTGTTACACGGGCATTTAACTAGTTACATATAAAAAGAGCTACACTAAAAATTGAATTGAGAGGTGTGATGGTCTCTTTTATGTATTACTACTTTCCTATTCTCTATTTAACTCCTATTTTTTCATATTCATGCAACGTTTTTTCTTTTAAAACTAATAAAATAAACGCAATTACGGTTTTGATTTTTAATTTTAGATTTATATCACCAAAAGATCAGGATAGATTATCTAATCTACTACTTTAATAAGCTTTAACCTATTGTGTCATATGTATCAAATTTTAGAAACTCAATTGCAAGAAGAGTGCAATCATAACAAAGTCTGGAACTAGAGGCAATGATGAAAATATAGACTATAAATGAAGGCGAGACTGGGATTGTTAATGTCGTATTTACGTATATTTGTATTTGTATAGTGCAGGCCTTTTTGACTGTTTGTATGTCGGCCCATGACCTCATTTGTATTCTATTTATCCTCGGTCCCTTGATTAATAGAGTTAAGAAAATTACCATTTTACATGGTATTAAAGCCAACCTACTCTCCTAATTTCTCTTTTGGTTTGCCCTTGTTAATCCTCCACCCAAAAAACCTTAATCCGGCAACCCTATCGTCGACCTTCTAAAACAGCTTTCTGATCCCCTGTTCCTTCTTGTTTTTTGATAGTAAGCTTGCCCTATGGTTGACAAGAGGACAACTATACCAACATCAAACTCGGTATGGTCATAGGACCTTACTAATATCAAAGCCTTCATTCCACTCATTTTTTATCCGAATGAAATAAATTACGGTGCTTGACTGGAGTTGTCACAAATGTTGTGGTGGTGGTCGTCTTCTTTACTAGGAATACTTATCCATAAAATCAACTATTAAGATTGATGTTTGAATTTAAAGACGTTCTTAAGGAGGAAAAATCTTTTAACATATTTTGGTTAGACTAGTTGTAACGGACACCACTAGCTCGTCAACTGTGTCATGCGCTCATCATCCACTAGGCTGCTTTTGTTCTTCATTTGTCATCGGCCTGCTTGTCACCACGATGACGGGCTACAACGAGGCTCAAACATTTTAAATATCTTTTTTTGTGAAAATAAAAATAGATGATAATTTAAAAGTTAGTCATACATGTCATAATAGTATTATTTAATGATTATTATATCATAGGTTAAAAAGTTCACATAACAATTAAAAGTCATGACTACATATTGTATTAAAACAATACTTTTATGCCTTATTTTATTATTAATGTATACATAGATGAGAGAGTGATAGGACTACTCATACCATGTTCTCCATGAGTTGAGTGGTCTACTGGTCTTTCTTCACTAAAAAACTAACACAACCAAAAATTGGCAACCTCTGCATTCCCCCATAAAATATTGCAAAAACACTACACAAAAGCGACAGATTAAGACAAGTGAAGAAGACGACATCGCTGTCACTCTCTTTCTCTCTGTAAAAATTCAAGCTTTTTCAGTATCTCAATCCCCTCGCTCTTCTTTTCATTCATCCTTCTGAACCACTTTTTTGATTTTTTTTCGTCATCTGGGGTCTTGTTTTTCTTTGAAATCAAACCCCTATTTCAGCTGGTGTTTTTTTTTTCGCCGGCGAACGGTCAAATGTATTCAGGGATTCACTCGATTTCGTTGGATGGAAGTAATTTAGGGCATGGCGAGTTTCCGGGTCAGTTAGATGCTACCAATTTTGTTGGGGATCCGTGTTTGGTGTTGACCACGGATCCGAAGCCTCGTCTCCGGTGGACGGCGGAGCTTCATGAAAGATTTGTCGATGCTGTCACTCAGCTTGGTGGACCTGACAGTTAGTCCTTTATCTCTGATTTTGACTTCCATTGTTATCTGGTTCTCTGAATGCTTGTTTTTAAAACATTTTTTTGGGTAACTTACTAATTTATGTATCTTTCTAGGGTTTATGAGTTCAAATGACCTGAACATTGGATGAACAGGATATTTTTCTTTTAGAAATTTGATGATAAACTAGAATTATTCAAGTTTTCTTTTAGAAAGCATTAGGGTTGACCATCAGAAGTCAAGGTATAGCTCAGATTTCTGGAACATATGTGGAACTAAGGTAGTTGTTTGAACACATATTTTCAAAGTGACTGTTGTGACTAGAATAAGAAGAATCAGAATTAGATAACTAGGGGCTTAAGTTAGGTCAGTTTATTCTATCCTTAATTATCATAAAGTCAGAAAGATGATAACCAGTTTCTGTAGAACACTCTGATAATAGGGTTACTCTTTTGAATCTCCTCCTATCCGAACAGTTTCTTTAACGTTTTTTTAGCAAAAGTATGAAATTGGAACCACTTGGTGTCTTATTCGGGTAGCTGTGGCCTGTGTGCGGTCGTTGTTGTCGAAGAATTTAAGAATTGTTTTCTGTTTGTCATTGCATGAATGGAAGATTATTCTTTTCTTTGAATCTTTTTATATTATGATGGATTATATAGTACTTTAACTGTGTTAAATAACATACGATACTTCAGTTATGCTGCGATTTGTTGCTAACTAGTGATGGATTCTATGTGCTTTTGACCACAAACTTTCATTTAATGCTATTTCTGTTGGGCTCTCTTGTGAATTGGTGGTTTTGTTACATATAGAAGATAAAATGTTGCTTTAAGGAAATTATAATGCAGATGACGTTCATACTTATTGAACGCAGTGCATATGTGTTAATTGATAATTTATTATACATTTGGCGTTTGTTGAATGTTGACTTACTTCAATGATTCATATTTCATATAATTTAATATATTATGTGTGATTGTTATTTGATGAAACAGTTGTGTTTGCTAGTATCTTATACTTATTTTAAAAAGCACGAAGCTTTTTTTTTGTTTTTGTTTTTTCATACGTTCTAGTTTCTAAGCATAATGTTAGATGGCTTGGTTGATAGTATTATGCAGTAATTGTTGAATGTTGACCTGGTTTTCGTTTTCTTTTTGTATTTTTTTAAAAACAGTTGTCTTATTTCTAATTGTTTATCGACAATCCTTATGCTATTCTATAGTTTTTGAAGTTACATAATGGGTACAGGAGTATATAGAAATTTATCTTTCAGTGTAGTTTTTGTAGTAAATCAAATTTACATAAATTTCACATATCCAGTGCCATAACAGCATAACTAACCCATGTTAAGTATAATTCTAATGATATTTCAGAAGCAACTCCAAAGACGATTATGAGGACAATGGGGGTGAAAGGGCTCACACTATATCATTTAAAGTCACATCTACAGGTTGGTAAATATTAATGAATTCTTGATCAGTTTACTTCTAAACACATCTACCGGGTGTTTGGTCGTGCTTTTTTAAAAGTTATTTTATTATATTGAGTAATCAACTATAATAAAAAGAGTGCATGAGATGGTAACTGGATGTGCTCCTGCTTGAAGTTGTAATAAACTAACAAAGTAACAATAACTCTTGACATGCCGAGTATGTATCAAAATTTGATAACTTTAAGGAAATAATTGATATATATGGGTATATGAGTTATTTAATTATATTGTATGATAAATCTTGTTGTAATTCATCTTGCTTATAATACTGCAGAAATATCGGTTGGGGAAGCAATCTTGCAAAGAGTTGACAGAGAATTCCAAAGATGGTAATGATCTTTCAAAACCCTATATTTTTCGTTTGTGAGCTTCGTACTTTATCTAGACATAATGAGTGGTCTCTATATTCTATGAGGTTCTTGTGACCTAAAAGCATATGAATATGTAAACCAGAAGAATTGGTCTGTTTTAGGCAATCCTTGAGGCTGTCTGGATGTGCAATTTAAATGTGATTACTGTTGCTTGACAATTAGAGTTATATAGTTTTGTATTTTTACTACAAACATCCTGAATCATTTTATTGAAATATTAGCTTTTTCTTGAAATAATTTGATCTATCCATAATTTTTCATACTAATTATTAAGAACAAAAATCAACTATGTAGGTTAAAGTGTGTTTTGGGTCAACCCAACACACGATCCTTGCTGAAATTTACCTGTCTTCATTTGTTACTCTAGCCACCTCTAGTTTTCTTACATCTTACATGCATTTCCATGTATGATTTGTTTGACCCTGAATAACATTGAAAGTTAAAATTAAAATCAATTGTACCTGAATACTCAAAACCAATCAGTTTAAAAGCACATCCAGACCAGGCTTATTTCCTCCATCTATATACTTATCTTGCTTGTTGCTTATCATTTTTCAAGCATCTTGCATTGCTGAGAGCCAGGACACAGGTTCATCCACAACATCATCAACAAGAATGATGCCACAAGATTCAAATGAGTATGTTCAATTCTGGACTTCTTAAAATTAATATATAACTAGATGGTAAAAAAGTTCTGGAGTTCTTAACATCCAGTGTCGTATAATGATGTGTGCTAATCCCATTAAATTGCTTCCCTTTTAACAGTGGATTTCAGGTTACAGAAGCTTTGAGGGTGCAAATGGAAGTCCAAAGAAGATTGCATGAGCAGCTAGAGGTTAGTTCATTAATGTGGCTTGTTTATCGTGTCCACCGGAATTTCTAAAATTTTGAAATTTCGTTAAATGTAGAAAATTTGATCCATTTGCGCTTAGTGGTGTGTTTTGTACACCACAAAATGTGGACTATTAATAGCACATTAGCACATGGTACAACATCACACTACTAATGTTGTGTGTAGAGTAATTTTGGTGGTGTATATGTCACCTTCCATTTCTTTATGGATGGTTTGATTTTGGTCAAATACTTTGAATGGGTTAAACAAGTCAAAGGTTGGCCAAATGTCTTTTTAATGCTTATGACCTACTAGGTTAGGTTGCTTTATTAAGTGTTATTATTGTCATTTTTTTTTCTTGAGGAAATTACTGAGAAGAACAATGCATTTTTGGAAATGGTCCACTTTGGTAACTATTATTTATATGTCCCAGCTTGGTACTTCATTTTGTTTAAATAAGCTGATGTGGTAATTGTAGTGTGAAAACTAATTACCAAATAGGGGCAAAAAAAAGACTTTAATTACCAGATTGGAACATCAAAGATATAATTGTCAAATTGGACCTTTTTGAAAAGTTCATTGCTGTTCTCTGGATTTTCTCCTTTTTTCTTAGTCATCTTTAACATATTTTTATTTAAGACCGTCTTTAACACTTTAACAATTTCCAGGTTCAACGTCGTCTCCAGCTTCGAATAGAAGCACAAGGCAAATATCTTCAATCAATCTTGGAAAAAGCATGTAAAGCTCTAAATGATCAGGCTGTTGCAACCGCTGGGCTAGAGGCAGCTAGGGAAGAGCTTTCAGAACTTGCGATTAAGGTAGCAAATGACTGCCCGCCATCTGTCATACCCATCCCTTCACTTCCAGAAGTTGCAGCTTATCTTGAAAATGGGATTGCACCCAGTGTTGACAGCTGTTTGACATCCAATGGAAGCCCGGTTTCACCCGTGGGTTTGAGCCCACAAGCGGCTGCTGCTCTTAAGAAGAGACCACGGTCTATGTTCGGTAACAGTCAGGGAAGCAGAATGGATGATGTCTGGATATCTTAATCTCAGATTCTATCTCAGAAATGTATTTTTCTGCTTTCTTATATATGGGCATTTTCTTCAATTCCTCTTTATTTTTATTTTTTAAACTAGTTTTGTTTGATGGTCAATTTGTGATCATTGATCATTATTCTCAACCAACTGTAACCTTGGTCTTGTGAAATGTGAATTGCAAAACAACAAACCAATTATCTTAATTAAATCTGTTTTTTTTATTTAACTTATATTCAACTTGTAGATCTCTTTTCCAATGGAAAGCTCTATTAATGATTAGTGTAAAAAATTTAAACTAAAATTGTGTTTTTTTTCCTCTGAAGAATGATTAAATGTTATTGGTGGGGGCTTTTGTAATATCACTTATCATTGAGCCTTCCACCTTCAAGATTATGAAAAAAAGTGGAACAATTTTTAACTCTAAAGTCACAAGTACTTCATTGCCATCTCACTTTTATAGAACCAGATTCCATTCATCTTTCTTCCCTTTTCTTCTTTCTACTGATATTTTCTCTTTAAGTAAGCATTTCTTGCCCCAAAACTAATAAATATCAGTTCCCTTTCTCTTTCTTGAAATAATCAAAGCTTCAATGGGTAACTCTCTCTCCTCTCTCTCTCTCTCTCAATATATATATATATATATATATATATAAATATAAATTGTTTAATTATTCACTGCTGTTCTTAGTTGGATTATGGTTGTTACTAGTTCATGATGCTTTGATCCAGTAAGTTTGAGTTATGTGTGTATCATGATGCACTCTAAAGTGGTTGCTTTTGTCTAAATGACTTGGCCAGTTTAGTTACCATTGATAAGAAATAAAATAAAATATCCTTTTAATCATATACCCTTGTTTAATCTTATAGTTGGATATTATTACTTGTAGTTTTGATGTTATGCTTCTGAAATTCATACTCCAACTGAACTTTAGATGTTGAAAATCATTTAGTTTAGCCATTTAATCATGGGTTGCTTTCTTAGATCTCAATGGAAGAAGAACCGATTAAATGCGTCGTTTCTGAGCTAAATTCAACGGGTTTTTGAATCTTTGTATGGCCTCATGACATATTGTGGTTTGTGCATCTGTTTCTTTAAGGTACGTCTCACACGTGCCCTTCTTTCAAGTCGTTATCCAACAAAGTTGGAGGGATGTTATGTTGCTGCAATTCACCAAATCGGTACGAGAGGTTAGACACTAAACTCGAAAGGAAAATGATGGAGGTCAAGCACAGTAGCATACAAGGGCAGACCAGTTTCAGATCCATGAATAGCATAATCTTGAGGTTCCCAAGGTTCAAAGAAGGATTAAAGGAGATCCAAGGTGTGTTTGAGTTATATGGTAAGCTTAACAAGTTTATTAATATATTACTTTACTTTCTTTTGCTTTCTGTCTTGTCTTTTATAAAGTTGTGTGGACACTTTGCAGATGAAGATTCCAATGGAGCCATTGATACAGAGGAGCTAAAAAAATGCTTGCAGAAGCTACAATTTCATTGTTCTGAGCAGGAAATTAGAGATCTTTTTGAGTCTTGTGACATGGATGGGAGCAATGGGATACAATTTAATGAATTTATCGTTCTTTTGTGCCTCATTTATCTTTTAGCCGGTCCTTCCACTTCATCTCATGCGGTAAACCACAATTTTTTATTTAATATCTTTGGTTTCTTGATTAGTATTTCAGTAGGGGTGACAATTTCAACATGTATATCTATGAATAAATGGATTTGGGTTAGTTTTTACGGGTAGAATGAACAGTAAGCTCAATGGAAAATGGGTCAAAAATAAACCAAAAAGACCGAAATATTATATCTTATTTAATCATTTTTGCTACCCACTCATTTTATCACCTGAATGGATAACATTTGTGAACTGAATCCAACCAAAATGAATCTTGTTGCAGACATCAACAGTGGGGTCTCCTGAGCTTAAAGCAACATTTGATACCATAATTGAAGCTTTTCTATTTCTTGATAAAAATGGCGATGGAAAGCTGAACAAGAAGGACATGATCACGGCTATGAATGAAGACTTCCCAATGGAGAAATCGCCTATCCACATCACCACCACCCGATTCAGTAATCTACTTGATTTAACTAAATGTTTCGCGAGAAAAAGTTGCAATCTTTTGAATATTTTCTCTTTCTTTCTATCTTATTAAATGCAGAAGAAATGGACTGGAACAAGGATGGTAAGGTCAGCTTCAGAGAGTTCTTGTTCTCTTTGATCGACTGGGTTGGGTTTGAATCTGCGGATGAAGTCACTGTTACTGCAATTTGATCATGATATACAAGCATCAATGGTAATGACTTAAGATGTATCCCTCTATGTGATTAATATATGCATAGTTTATTATTGTTAAAATTACTTATCAGTTTTGAACATCATTTCTTTGTTTTATATTGGGAAGTTTGTTAATGTTATTTAGTAAAGAATATTTACATGTATGTATTAACCAAATTATGATTGTTGAAAAAGACTATGATTGACTTAGGCGTCTGATCTTAAAAAGTCAAAATTAGAGGTGTCGATTTCAATCCGTTTACATAAAAATGAGTTGTTTTGGTTTATATTTTCTCCTTAAAATCATAACTATAAATAAAAAATAGCTAAATATGACCCGGTTTGAATCAAACTCCTATTCACCCAACTCGTCTGACTAAAATATTATCAGGTTCGAATCAAACTCATTAGACTATTTACCCAACTCGTCTGACCGGCTTTAAATTAAAAGGTATTTCATTTTTTGTTGAATATATTTTCATTCATTCATCCATTCTTACAATTATGTACCATTCAATATGAGCTGAAAAGGTCATGAACATCATACGTAATTAATCATGAATCAGAAACAAGAAGAGCATCCCAAATTATGTCCATATCCAATGACGGCATTCTGCTGAGCTGAACCTCTTCTACATCTGGCGGCACCACCGCATCTGCCGTCGACCTGCCTTCAATCATCAAGCTTTGTGATAAACAAACCTCCGGCAAAGGTGGTGGTAGATCATTAGCCTTCGAGCCTACCAACCCTTTAGATATGGCTTGCATTTTGGCTTCTAGCAAAGCTGCAGTGCTCCCATTTAATGAGTTATCTTTCAGCTGGTTCTTCAGGTTTGGGAAGTTAAGGTGTGCACATTCGCCTCTTAGCATATAAGCGGCTGTATCATATGCAAAGGCGGCTTCTTCGGCAGTATCAAATGTCCCGAGCCATACCCGTGTTCGGTTTCTTGGTAACCTGATTTCGGCTACCCATTTTCCCCAATGCCTTTGTCTTACTCCTCTGAAAAGCTTCCTTGTCGAACAAATTTGACTTCTATCTAATGTTGTATTAAGTTGTCTTCTCGTATATTTCATTGGCTGAGCTCTGATAGAGCTTAGCCAGCGATGATCACAAGGTTGGGGGTTTGTTGACTTCTTGATGTTGAGCCAATTTGCCACTGGCTGCAAATTGGCTGCAAGTTTGGGTTCGTTCAATAACACGCTCAGGTCGGGGAACAATCTAGAAGTGTTGCTGGACGAACCCAAAGATGGTTTAGAGGCCAAAGGGAAGGATTCATGAAAACTCAATGGAATACATCGACCACCACCGCATTCTGATGTCAAGAAAGAGTACCTTGAACCACCATCAGTGCTATGATTGGTTAGTGCGTTTTGAGCATTTAAACTGTCAAGATCACAAAACGATTGCGACCCTTCGGCTGTTCGACGAAAATAAGAAGAAAATGTTGGAAGTAAGTCATGATCCTCCATTGGATTATGAAAGAGATGGGAGGTTCAAATGGTGCAAACATGTGAAGACTTTAAGGTTTATATATAGGCTATAATGATTACTAAAAGTAAACGAACCAACTATTAGCCAGGAAGATGCTGAATAATTAATTTGATTAATATTAATATAATTGGAAAAACATTTAGGTAATACTTTATGTTTGATGTCATAATGTTTTATGTATGTGTTTTGATCTATTCTAGTAAGCAGAAGAGGAATCATTAGTTGCAAAGTAGAAAGTAATTACTCATAACTACCAGTTAATTAAGAGTATAATTATACTTTTTGTGTGTGTATACAAAAGAGTTAGTAGGTGAGAGTAAATGTGTGATAGAGGTATAGGTTAGTGTTATACTTGTAGATGGATAATCTAAAAAAAATTAATACTTTTTTTTTAGTTTTTTCTTGACTAATAGTTAAGCAACCAACTCTAGAGTAAGAGATGTGTTTATGGTTTTGTGTTCATGATTATTATAATTATTGTTGGGTGTCATTATCTTCAAGCTTATTGGGTAAATGGCTTTTGAGATGTGTTTGGGGCATATTCTTTTGTGTTGATTGGCAATTTATGGAAGGTTGTTGACATCCACAAACACCTCCACTTCCAAGTTCCTACATTGACAACTTTAGATAACATTTTTAACACTAAATAAACTTAAAGTGTTCTTATTATATTATAAATTGAATTTAGTACATCTAAATAATATACTTAATCTAATATAATAGTTTTTTAATAAGCCTTAACATGTACTCTAGAACATATGTTAAACAATGTCTATAATAAATTATGATAAGGACTAAATGTCATATTTTGAAAATATTAATAATTTAGTAATTTCTATAATGCACTAATATTGTTAAGAATAGAAAATCTATACAATTTTATAATAAAGTATTAATTAAGAACATTATAATGAGATACATGATAACTTATTCTAAAAAAGTTTATTCTTTAGAGAAATTGAAGTAGAATAACAGTAGTATTCTTTAGATGGAAGGATATCTTATTTATATAGAAAGAAAAAAACAACAACAATAATTACAGAGTTACTTTCACTTTCGTTTCCTCAATGTTATATATGTAAAACTGTAAATTCCTTACCTGGGAGAGTTATTATGAGAGTATATATTTATATGAAAATGGGTATATAAATACTAGCTACCAATTATGGACGTCGCAATTAATGCTTGGACGTCGCAATTAATGCTTGAGTAATGAATAAAATGAAGGGTCAAATACAGACCATCCGATCAAATAAATGGTCAGAATTATGTCTTTCCTTCTCACATAAATATCCATTCTTATTTGAACCTTCCACTAACGTACTAATAATACGCGTATTACATATAATATATACTTCTAGACGTGTCTATTTCAATCGACTGATAATTAAGGAAAAACATAGAAAAAAGAAGCATTGTCATTGTTTCACATTTCTAGATTTTTTAAAATATTTTCGAATACATTTTTAAGTCGAACAACTTTAAGGGCTACTTTGACATATATAAATATATGTTCCGTATTAAGTAATAACTTTCTATGTTCTCAATCGTTTTTGTTTTTCCTTATGAGCCTAACGTATTAGTTATTACTATGGCCGATGCTTTATACATATTTTTCAAAATGGATTTTTTGTTTCAACAAGCTTATTGGAGAAGGCGAGCTATGCTTTATGCTTTAACTATTTTCTGTAACTATTTTCTATATCCTTTAGTTATCCAAGATATTTACACCAAGTAATAATTGAACTCTGGTCTATTTTAAGTCTTTTCAAACATACCAATATACCACCGAGCCATTATGAGATAGTTCCATGTTGTATATGTAGTTATGTACGATACTCGAAAACTTGACTAGATTTTTTAAAATCCGAGATTTAAAATAAGTACTTCTTTTGTATATTAGAGACAAGCTATAATCGTGTCAAGAAAGGCTTTTGTATGACCAAGTTATTTCACACTTTATTAAAGATAAATTATAGTCACGTTTTTTTTAATGTGAGATTTAAACTAAGTACTTCTAATATGCATCAAACGTGACTATAATTTTTAAATTTTTTTTTTGAAAGGCACTATAATTTTTAATTATATATCTGATTCAAATGTTCTAATAGCTCATAAAATACTATAATTAAGATGCATATTTATCAATATAATAAATTTGAATATGTATTTGTGTGTGTATATATGTGTTTGTGTGTGTGTTTTGTTTTTTTGTTAAAATACATATGTATGACAAATATGCACTAGATTTAAACTAAGATGACCAAAATGAAAACAACATTGTACCAACCCAACATTGTCACGCTGGGGTCCACTAAAGGTGACTTCAGTTACCAAGGAGTGCTCTTTTTGAGTTAATTTATTACACAATCCTCCAATTAAATATTAGTTACGATTTAAAAATAGTTTAAAGATAAGAATTAAATTTTGTGGTCCAAAACAAGGAGGATTAGGTATAGAAAACCAAAAGTATAATTTTATTTATTTATTAAAAAAATAGGAGCCCCGGATTAATGGACCACTGCCACGTGTGAGAAAGTTGGCGGCCCATAAGCTATGGCTTTTTAAGTACGACGATGTCTTCTTCAAAAATATTTAATTATTTCTGTGACTGTTTTTATACGACTTAATTATTTCTGTAACTGCTTTTATATTCTATTAAAATGTTTATATTTAACGAGGATTGAGTTATATATATATAGGGGAGAGTTCATGCGAGAATCGTTGTTAGTGCGAGAACCGCGAGAACCAATCTCAGCCGTTCCTTAAATATGGGAAGTATCATGGAGAGAGAGCATGGAGGGATAGGGTGTGGCAGGGTGCATGTGAGGAATTCATGGGTGGACAATGACATTGAAGGAGGGGGAATTGGACGGCTTAGATTGGTTCTCGCGGTTCTCGCGCTAACAACGGTTCTCGGATGAACTTTTGTCTATATATATATATATATATATATATATATATATATATAGGGGAGGGTTCAAACGAGAACTGTTTTTCGTACGAGAACTGCGATAACCAATCTCGGCCGTTCCTAGGATATGGGAACTTCATGGATGGATAGCGTGGAGGGGATCAAGTGTGGCAGGGTGCATGTGAGGAATTCATGGGTGGACAATGACATAAAAGGAGGGGGAATTGGACGGCTCAGATTGGTTCTCGCAGTTCTCGTACGAAAAACAGTTCTCGTTTGAACTTTTGCCTATATATATATATATATATATATATATATATATATATATATATATATATATATATATATATATATATATTTTTTTTTTTTTTTTTTTGGACTTTCCAAACAATTTTAAGATTCTTTACGTTAGCCTATGTGATATTTGTAATCCATTTTGACGATACACGCTTACGATATTGATATTATATCTGGAAGAAATAGCTGATAGCTGTAGTTGAAAGATATCTTTATTATTTATAAATATGTTTGACAAATAACTGTTAGCTAAAGTTAGATAGTGTAAAATGAGAAATAATAAAAATACTAGAGATTGTAAAACAATAAAAAAGGTATTTAGGTACTTTTATTTATAAAAAAGTTTTAAGCTAGTTTTTAAAAGCTACTGTAAGAAGGTTTTTAATTTGGAGTTTTTTGTTTAAAAATACCCAGCTTTTCTATCCGAGCAAGACTTGTAACATTTTCTCTTAAAACAAAACGCAATCTAAAACAAAAGGCTCTAAAAAGTTTCATAGCGAACATACTCTGAGTTTGTATATGATTATATAGAAAATTGGGTAAAGTTTTAAATGTATTTAAGTAAAGAAATGTATTTAATTCCCTACTTATTGCTACGTACTGTTGTATCAAACTCTATAATATTTTATTGTGTACAATTGTATATCAAACAATAAATTTATCGTTATTGTATGTATTAAACTCTCATGATATATACGCGATTTATACTTACTTTTCTTTTTTTATACATCCAAAGTATATATAATAACAAAAAATTAAAATTTTAGTATATAAAATAGAAATTTTAAAAATGAATATATAAAATAATTAAGAGTAGAATGTTAAATACAATTTAACGAAAATTACACTAAAAAAATACTATACCATAGATATGATAACATTGGAATATCTTCAACTTGCATGACGTGTTTTAGAAGAGTAAGTGTGTTTTTGGTTGAGCGTAGTAAAATAATATAAAAATGAAATAAACAAGGTAGTTAGTGATGAGATTGAATGATGGATAATTACATTATCATGCTTGTTTTTGAATAAAAAAATGGAATGAACCAACCATTTAATTAACTTGAATTTTTATGTTACTTTATGAACTTTTTATTTCAATAATCATTAAATATAATATGTTTAGAGAAAGATAAAATGTTTATTTAACGACAAATATACAACCTATTAAACTATATTTATAACTATAATGAGACTTCATATCTCAACCTCAAGTTTTAAACAGGAAGTAACACATCTTAATAACATCTTGATATCATTAAACGGAAATCCCTTTGATGTAGTATATTTCTTTTACTTGTATATTTTTATTTGGAAATGATTTTTGCTATATCAGATTTCCATTCAAACACACAATTCTAAATATATATTTTACTTTTGCTTGGTTTATAATTAATTTAGTAAGAGGTATATGGATCTACTTTTGATTACATAGAGAGATCAACATAAAAGAGTTTAAAAATCTAATTAAGGTTATTATAGAGAAATATCATTTTAGCAAATTTTTAAAAATACGAAAAACTACTTTTATTAAAGCACAATAATTTGAGGAATGCTAAATCCCAAAAGCTCTGCAAACATAACATCATATGATTAATTAGGATGATCATAATAGCAAGTTTGCTTTTTCTATGACTTTTTCATAAGAAGGTTTCTAAAAGCAATTTCTCTACTTATAAATAGAGTTATTACTGTTTATAAAGAATGTAACCTGAACATAAAGTTCATGATACTGAAATTGCAACATCAAGCCCTTGAAACTATAACCTAAAACAATTAAACAAGTGATTAAACTCCCCTGAATTGAAACTAGTAAGAGAACCTTCAACCTTAGGAATTTTCACTTGAAGAAATAACGTATAAATAACTTTAAACCTAGGTGAATCACTTTATCATATAGTTTGGAGTCCATGTGTAGTTGTGCCTCCTTTTAGATGACATAACGAGATGAACTTAATTTGTGATGAATCCAACCGGCCCAATCCTCTTACTCGATAGTTGACACAGATCGGATATCCTAATCGAAGTATCGGTTATCGAAGTCTGGAACATGGAACCATAGAAGTGTCAGAGCCGCTATGAAGGAATTAGGAAGAACTATTGTAGAAATAAGGTCTAACAAGGTATTATCCAACTCGTGCTTTGCCACAGGGTTAAATTATTTTTATCTAAAGTTTAAATTATATTGTTCTTGTTAAAGAATACCAATTACAAATTTGGATATACAATCACGTTTTTGTGACCATCTTTCGTAAGCCAAAATAAAGGCAAGTCATGGTCGACCTTTATGTTGTTCCCAAGTTAAAATTACGGGAGAAAAGAAAAGATTCAGGAAGAAAGATGAATTTTAATTGTGTTCCTAAGTTTATTAGGAGAGAAAAAAAGATTTTGGAAGGAAAATTACTCTTATTTTCTTTTCTGATTTTCCTCTCAAAGTTGATAAATTTTTGAAAAGAAACCAACACTTCATATTTCACTCCTTTCATTTTCTTTCGAACTCGGTAACGCCCAATGGCCAATACCATGGATAAGAATAGGTGAATTACGACCGTTAGATCTAATACATAATTGATGGCTAGGATCTCATTGTCACCTACATATCCATTCTCATAATAGCCTCTCTAATATATATATATATATATATATATATATATATATATATATATATATATATATATATATATATATATATATATATATATATATATATATATATATGTATATATATGTATGTATGTATGTATACACATATACATATATGAGTTAATGGTAAGGTAGGTAAAAAGACTACCTAAACCATCAAAATATCACGAGAACTTCAATTTCTCAAGATTTTATGGTAAATTACAATAATAATCTCATGATAAATTGCAAGATTAGTTAGCAAATTGATAGATAGTATAATAGAGTATTGTGTGCTGCATGGGACGTTGGGGAAGGGGATTTGGATATAATTTTAATTTAGACTAGGGGTGAGCATGGTGCCGGACCGTTACCGATTATCGAGTACCAAATTTGGTCCAAAGACGAACTGAATTTTGTACTAAGTATCCACATACTGTCCCGATATCAGTACCAGATATGTATTTTACCTGTTGATTTGATAATAGTGCCTACCGAGTACCGAGTACTAACTTAGCGATATTTCAAATATTAAGTACCGAACTAAAAAGTCTAACTCGGTACAAGTTCCAATATGGTACCCATTTGGTTCAGTAAGTACCCACGCTCACCCCTAATTTAAACATGTATTTACCAGTCTACTCTTTAGAAACCTTATGATTGAATCGTATATGGTTTTGGAATGGTTCCCTTTTAAACAATCGGTTAGGTTCGGTCTTCTTGGGTGATTTTGTAGCATAAAGCCGGACCAAACAGAAAAATGTAGCTTTTAAATTTTTTAAAAACAAAACAAATTTTTTTACATTGGTTTAGTTTTTTTAATTTCGGTTTTCACTTCCCACTCCTACCAGTTACATACAAAAGTTACAAAGATTGTCCAGACTACTATGCCATATACTTCATCCACATCATTTAATATTTGGTGGAATATATAACACATTCTATTGAAGGTACCGGATATGTATTTTACCTGTTGATTTGATAATAGTGCCTACCGAGTACCGAGTACTGACTTAGCAATATTTCAAATATTAAGTACCGAACTAAAAAGTCTAACTCTGTACAAGTTCCAATATGGTACCCATTTGGTTCGGTAAGTACCCACGCTCACCCCTAATTTAAACATGTATTTACAAATGTACTCTTTAGAAACCTAATGATTGAATCGTATTTGGTTTTGGAATGGTTCCCTTTTAAAGAATCGGTTCGGTTCGGTCTTCTTGGGTGATTTTGTAGCATAAAACCAGACCAAACAGAAAAATGTAGCTTTTAAATTTTTTAAAAACAAAACAATTGATTTTTACATTGGTTTAGTTTTTTTAATTTCGGTTTTCACTGCCCACTCCTACCATTTACATACAAAAGGTTACAAAGATTGTTCAGACTACTATGCCATATACTTCATCCATATCATTTAATATTTGGTGGAATAATATATAACACATTCTATTGAAGGTATATATTGGAAATTTGGAATAATAAAAATAATACATTTTAATTGCTCTTCATTTATGTGGTTAATCATATTGTTTGGAAATTGAAATTATATACTATACAAAGAATGAGTTATAGAGATAAGCTTGGCTAGTTGAACAGAATAATACATGAAATAAGACATAACAACTCCATTTTGGTTTTAGAATTATATCATTATTTTGCAAATAATAATACGGAGTAATACTCAAACTTTTTTATTTAAAAAAAATAACTATAACTTCAATTTACTTATTGGGCAAATAATAATACGGAGCAATACTCAAACTTTACAATTAATTTATACTAACATTTTTTTTCTTAAAAATTTTAAGACTACTTAATTTTAAGTAGGACATATTTTTATACATAAGATACAATCAGTTAAAACAATAGTCTAATCATTCATCTTTAATTATCTCAACTAATTTATAACAACTGCTACTTTAATAAATTAGTAAACATGGCAAAAACTATCTAATTAATCTAATTTTGGTTAAATCGCTTAAACTAGTAAAATTTATAAGGATAGATTATCTTTTTCTTTAATTATTTATTAATAATATAATTTTTTCTTATTTTATTGTTTTTCAGAATCTATTATGATTATGATAATTTATAAAAGGCTGATTGGAAAAAAAGAAATAAAGAAAACTTAAAAAAGAAAGAAAATTTATATATTTGTATTTTACACATATCATACCTTAAATTATTGAAATTGAACATTTGTTAAGCACGAACTATTGCTATCACTACCGTATTGCACGAGAACAATACTAGTACCATACCATGTATGTATATTTTGAAGTATTTATTTCTTTTTTGTCATATAAGAATACAAATTTTACTATGTATTAATTAATAATCAATCGTTTAATATGATACGATTTTTGTTTGTTATCATTTTAAAGTTAGAATCTTAGATAGATTGTTGAAAGACGTATTCATTCTTGATTTTTAACCAAATTCAGTCTAGAAATTAAGATTATTATCACCATTTCTGTAACAAATATATGATATGATTATAACAATTTTCAATATGAGAATTTTACCATATGTGGTGGGTTTGATTATATCAACAGGTTTTGCTAATCAGACTCATAAATACTCACATACTAATGAAATTATGAAATGAATAATGAAAGATTGTTTCTTGATAAATAAATAAAAAAGTACCGAGATACAAGCCAAATGTATTAGTATTTTTATAAACGTTTTGATAATATCAAGTGATGTGAAACTTGATTCTACCTATAATTCATCACTCAGAGAATACAGAAATCTTGAAGACTTGTTTATTTGTTACTACTTTTTTTTACCACCAGCATCACCACTCCCTCCAGCTGCCTGTGCTGCTTTCTTAGCAGCCTTTTCTTGGAGCGCTTTTCCATCCCTGCATTTTTTTTTCTTTTGTAAATTAGCATCAAAGTAAACAATAAAAACATCGAAGGTGTTAATAAAATGCCCATCGGTCAAGTGGCGGGTAAAAAGTATTAATAGCAACCAAATTTCAATATTGTTCCACTAAAGTCACTTAAGTTTCAATATAGTTCCATTCTTGTGATATTTTCCATGAATGGTTAAAACAAAGTGACCTGAATGGAGCAGTTGCGAAGTTACTGTTCAGAATCATCATATTTGACTTATTGTTACCAACAATTATACTTAAAAATAAAATAAAAAAAATCATATTTACAATAATGATGATGGACGCAATTTAATATTTAGATGGCACGCAACTTCGTTTGGCAGTGGGGGAGAGAGACTAAGAAACCTAATAGATAAACAACATTTGCAACACTCTTGCACCACATTATATTCTTCATAGCTCTCTTAAAAAAAAATAAGAAACCTAATAGCATTCCCCCAATGCACATTATTTAAAAAAAAAAACAAAAAGAAAAAAAAAACTTAAGAACAGAAACTGAATGCTATGTTGTCCTCGCCACAAGATTACAGATTTATGTATGCAACTCCAAACGTATCAAGGCCAGGTGGGTTGATATCCTGGTTTTAAGAGCTTTAATTGGATATGTACCAAGTCCGGAATGGTTAATGCCTTCTACATGCTACCTTACGTAAATGTTTTGTTTATGTATACAAGATAAATCATAAACAATAGATACATGTATGATTGTAATCTAAAGCCTAAAGGCCTTAAACTAACTGAAAACAAACTTTAACTATGGGGCAGATCAAACTACAGGCTAAAGCTCTTGAAGTCGGCTTTCAAACACAACTGGCCCTAACATTTGGAGTTACCTGAAGTCCTAAAGAAAGTTATGGAGCTTGTAGTAAGAACAACACAACATTCAACTTTCGATTTCTTGAAGTAGGTTTCAATTGGTGATTAGAGAATAGAGGCTATAAATAGATACGTTTTCTATTGGTAGGTAAAGTGTCCAAAATGGTTTTGAACAAAGCATTTAAGTAGTCTAAACTTGGTTTCGAAAGACGCAAACACTTTGAGGAATCCTGTAAGTCAAAGCCCTAGGCCGTAGGCAGATCTGCCGCCTCAAGCAAGCGAGGTGCATAGTATTCAAAAAGTACTTATAAATTACTTAATTACACCTAAATCACATGTACTACCTTATAATTTCTTATAAATTACTCCTATATCACATATACTACCTTATAGATACTTAAATAGTTAAATACCAAACAAACCAGATGTAGTCTAAAAGGCATAATAAGCGTCGATGTCAAAAGCAAAAATGAAAGTAAACAAGTAAGACATACAAAAAATCACTGATAGTTCTCAAATCTATCTAACAAGTAATAATCAAATAAAAACCCCAATGTAAGCAAGAGTGACCACAGGTTAATCTCCCTTGACCCTTGCCACTAGAAACTGTAAGAGTAATATCTTCTTTAATCTCATCTTCATCCACCAAACCTCTACGAGATGTCTACTAGATAGGTGAGTGGGGGCTGTGGGGCCTATTTCTTTGTTAATTTTTAATGGTCAAGATCCATTACTCCCTAATACTGATGTTCTAGTTGGATAAACTAGGCTCATGAAGAGTAGATATCTTACCTGCAGCCCTGTAGGAGACATTTTTAACAGCTTGAGAGGAGAATAGAGGAGAGGATCACTTTACTGCTTCATATCCACAACCTTCAATTTCTACCAACATGCAGGTCGCAAAGATCACGATGGTTGCATTGGCTCTCTGCCTTATCTCCATTTAAGGTATATCCGGCTCTAAAGGTACCCCAACAATAAAAGGCCGCTCATAAAAACCCACCAAAAAGCCTAAACAATCTAGAAAGCTTAGTATATGTACATGAGCCACTAATAAGCCTTGAAGCACACCTTGCCTTAACCAGTGTCAAGAGGCACACCTCCAAGTGCCTTCCTATTATTGTCTCGCCCACCCTACTACGAAATGCCCTGACCATCGCCTCATAGCGCCTAGGCACTTCTTTTTTAAACAAGAGTTTAATTTCGATTGTTGTCAACAACTGAACACCTTTCTGACAAAATGACCAAGTACGTTTTTTTTCATTTACACTTTAACAATTCATGTGTAATGCATATCTGGCCAATTGATGATGAGGTGTTACAATAACTTTAAAGGATTTCACAATTTTACATTCAATATTAAGTAGTAAAAGTATGTGCACAACATCCTTCAATAATTGCAACATTACGTAAAAGAATACATGATTCTCTCCCTTCCAGAAAAAGTAAGTATAATGTGAATCTTAACATCAAAAAACAAATTTCAACTTCGAAAAACACTTAATGTCTCTTAAACTTCTAAGAAATAATCTTTAAAAAGAGTAAATTTCACCCTAAGAATAAAGATGCAATTATTAAGCCACCAATAATAAACTGGTTTGATACAAAAAAAAGGACAAGCACAACCATGTTTTTCATCCAAATAGCAGAGACATAGAGTGAGTATCTGTTTTAGGGGTGTTTAAGGTTACTTATTTTAATGTGCTTATATATATTATAAATAAGTAGACTGCCTAGTTTTAAGTACTAATTCCTTCTAAAAGAAGCAGATAAACAGTTTTGAAGAGGGCGGTTGGAATTGTTTATCTGCTTTAAAACAACACAATACAGAAAAGCACTTACATAAGCAATCACAAACACCCTCTAAGAGATGCAATAAAAAGACAAGCTGTTTAAATAAGCAATCTTGAACACCCCCTATGATGAATACTGTTCTTATGAAAAACTGTCTTAGTTCACTAAGCACGCCATAGGTCATTGGACTCATGACAAGTGTAAGAATTCTAGCAAAATGTAAAAACTATAGTGCTCAAACTTTTGTTAACTACAATTGTACTGTTTGTGTGATTATTAATCCTATAAAGACATAAAGAAGGTCTTATTCACAAATCTATCAAAAGTAATAGCTAGATCCATTCCATGATAAGAACCAGATCTGAGTTAGATCAAAACACTTAAGAGGACTAAAAACCATAAGATTCAATGGATACCAACACAGAAAACATAAACCCTCATCAAAACTGGCCAAACCCCAAAATAGGGTGCTAGATTCTTTGTTAACTACAAGCATTACTGTTTGTGCGTTTATCAATCCAACAATGACTTACGATATACGAAGGGATCTTATTTACAAATATAGCAACAGTATTTTCCAGATCCAATAATTCATAAGGACATAAATCTAGGTTTGATTATAACACCCTACGAGTAAACGAACCACCATAAGATTTAACAGAAAGCCGCACAGAATTACATAAACCTCCAACCAAAATTAGGGCAAAAAATCAAACCTTTCACGGCGTTGTTCAGGAGTCAAGCCATCGTCTTTGTTCTTCCCTTTACCGCCGGTACGAGCTTGAGCTCTTTCGCGATCCTTCTCCCTCTGGTTACCGCGTTCGATCCGCCATTAAGGAACACATACAAGAAAAGAAATCAAATTTGTACATCGAAATTTGATGAAATTTTTTACCGACATTAGCCATAAGATAACATCAAAAAGTGATAATAACAACGAATTATGAAAAAGAAGTGAAAATTGAGAAAGGATATGAGTCATCTTCGTCGAAGAAAAATCGAAAGATCCTGTTTGCGTGATATTGAAGTTGAGCTGACAGAATAGGGTTGAACAAGGAGATATATAACACCAAGTAAATAAATGTTAATGTTAATAGACCTACCGAAAAAAGCTATAGGCTCAGCCAATCAAAATAAACATATTCTACGAATAACTTGATTTAAAAATATGAATTTTAGTAAAAAAATATAAAAAAATCTCTCTATATTCTATAACTATATATAAATGTTTAAAGGTATAAATTCTATTATTCTTACCTATTCCTTTCCGTTCCAAGGATGGTATTCCTTTTCTTATTATATTTTTTTTTCTATTTTTATTATTTTATAAATGCAACAGCAACAACAATAATATCACAACCTCGTTAAGATGAAGTATTTAAGAGATAAGATATAAACAATCAGATTTATATCCGAAGATAGATTAGATGGCTGCTGAAAGATATCCGACAAAAATTGTGTAATATATAATCGTAGTAATAATAATAATAATAACAATATTAATAACGCCTTTCAAAAAAAAAAAATAATAATATATTACGATTGCAATGAGTCGGAGAACAGAGTGGAGTAACACACTAGACCTAAATATAGCCCCTCATTCATAATCCTATTTTCCAAGACCTCCTATCTAAAGTCATGTTTTTAAGAAACTACAAGTCCTCCATATTACGCATCAACCTGTTGTCCTATGTGCAAAGGCGTCCTCTTCAATTTCTCGTCTCCTTGACTATAATTGTTTCAGCTTTTCTAACAGGCTCTGTAATAGAAAGAAAACTTATGGTTTTAGTAACAACAGGATGTTCAAAATGTTAATGGACGATAATCATTTGTGATATGTAGGTGTGTTACAACAAATTAATGTAAAAAAATTGTTGTAGCAATAACTCAGCTCATATATACAATAGGTAGATATTTGTATATAGCTTAGATTAGCATAAATAATCAGAAAGCATTGCTTTGTTTTAATAATTGATAAATAATATATCTTTGTATTTTTTTTCATATTTCATCCTTTACCTATTTAATTTTTTATATGTGTAATGTATTAATTGTTTTCACAGGCAAAAGTTCAAACGAGAACTATTTTTCGTATGAGAATTACGAGAACTATTTTTCGTACGAGAACTGCTATAACCTTTCTCTGTTTTTATATTATTAATGAGTTTTCAGACGAAGATAAACACATAATGAAAGGATGTTAATGGCATTTTTGAAGTTTTAGTAGTGATAGCTAAGTTATAGGCCTAATTAATTAAATAATTAATAATCTATATGTTATTATATTTTAAGTATCTAAAAAAGCAAAAACCGGATTCTTCTCTCACTCATTCTCCATATCTTTTGTAGCTTTACCCACACACACCACCGTCTTTAATCTGTCTCCCTTGACTGAAAATAGAAAGCAATGGGAACACCGTCCAAGGTGGCTGCACTGATCATGGCGGTGCTACTGCTCTTCCACGGCAGACTCACGGCGGCGACATGGTGCGTAGCCAGAAGCGATGCCACACGTGAGGCCTTACAGACGGCGTTGGATTACGCATGCAGCGCCGGAGCAGACTGTGCACCGTTGCAGGAGTCTGGTCTCTGTTTTCTTCCAAACACCATACAAGCACACGCATCCTATGCATTTAACAGCTATTACATGCGTAGATCAATGGCTCCCGGATCTTGTGACTTTTCCGGCACCGCCACCGTTGCCAAAACCGACCCCAGTTATGGATCTTGCGTTTATCCCTCGTCTCCCAGGTATAATATATATATATATATGCACAAACAATGCACCATACTTACCTAGTAATTTATCTAGTCCAAACATACCAACTTGTTTGGATCTTCGGATTCTTTGATTGATTTTGTACTAAAACTGCATTATGATTTGGTCTTTAGATTGGTTTCAATTTAACTTTATTCTAATTTCTTATCGATTAATATTCGGGAAATTGGATATACATGTTTTCACATTCACAAACACCTTAAATAAGGTAAATATTAGTTATCTTATCATTAACTTATTATTTTAGTATTTACCAGTAGAATGATTTAACATTATCTTATTTAGTTGACATTAATTTAACAGGTCATTTAAATAAATAGAAAGTGAAAAAACTATTTTACACTCTATATATAAAGAGAGATGATCGGTATATAACAGATTTTTGTACAAATTTTACCCTACAATATCATCCCCTGTATGCAATTAGCCCTTGTTTTATGTTCATCAACTACAGCTAGCAGACTAATCGATTTTTATATAATACTGACGGATTTATTGATTGCCACCATGAAATGAAAATTTCAGCACTGCAGGAGGTACAACACCAGTTACGACTCCAGGTTCAGGCATTGCTCTGCCGCCACCGTTGAATGGCGGGTTTAGGCCGATTGGTAACGACGGCATGGTCCCAACACTAGACACCCCACCAGCTTCCAAAGCTCTCAGGCCATCCTACATCTTACATCTCAATACCACATTCATACTCTTCTTCTTCATCTTTCAAGTCATTAACATTTTGTCTACATAAATTGCTTAAAACAGAGGTTAGATGATTATTTATATAGTACTCTTTTTTCTTCAACACCTTACTGATTTTTGATAGAACGGGTGTTTGGATCTTGTTTCTCGTTGCTGAGTATGATTAAAGGATAGAGTATAATTACTTAGCAAGCACCCATTAACTCTTCACAATCTTTTATTATAGCTTATTATCTGACTCTGCAATATCATATATAGAAATCTAGCTGCAGATTCACTGATATTCTATTCAAAAAATTCAATTACGTTACAACAGATAATGAATCATGAGCATATATTCTAATTCGCACGTAAGAATTTCGATCCATATATGCTATACAAATCTGTTCTACAACCTCCACACGTGTGTTTGGAGCTTCATTTCATTGATCTCCAGAGATTAGCGGGGGGAGATTTAACAGGGCAGCGTTGAGGTTGTCGAACAATATATATTTGATCCCCTGCCTCATTATACATATCCTGATTCCTATGCCAAGTCCATAAAGCATGTGTCTCGTTTTTCACCTCGAGGATCCCGTGCCCGAAGCTACTTTCTCTATACGCACTGTATTCGGGCTGGCTGGACCAGCAGAAGTTCCCAGCTGCAGGTCCTGATGTGAAATTATATGCACAGAAACCACCCATGAATGAATCGGGCGTGGAGGAAGGTTCAGGGCAGTTACCCGGTTCATCAGCATGTGTAACTGCCATCTTTTCTCGGTTACCACCATCCCCAACGGTTATGTGCACTGGCCCGCATGGGTCCAGTGTGTAGTTATACACACGGTTTGTTCGCTCATATGCATGAACCTGAAAATTTATAACAAGTACATAGTCAAACACCTGTTAACCTTATCAGATTGCTAGGTGGCTAAATGGGGTGGACATGGGATAAGGTTTATAAGACTTACATGGCCATTGAAAATAATATCAACACCAGCATTGTACAGTAGTTCTTCCATGGCTACCCTCATGCATTCGGCTTCTTTGTAATGGGAAACATAGGTGTTGTACCATGGTGGATGCCAAACACCAACAAGCCATGGTGTCACTTCCCGGTCAACGTTTGCCAAATCCCTCTGCAACCACTTGTACTGATCGGCTGTACGAAACAATTACAGCAATATTCAAAACATCTGTTAACCCATGTACCTCGGACATAACCCCGTTTACTAAAAAGATTTGCAGGTTAATCAGGTTGTACATGTCATAAACGGGTTGTTAGGTTAAAATTATGTTTTTTAGATTCTAATTTTTCAAATTGGTTGGAGAGTTGACCCGTTTATCTATAACCCAACCCAACATGCCTGGCTTACTTTTGTGACATTTGACAATTGCCCCTCAAAACCAAACAATCAGATGTAGAGGATTCGAGTTTTACATGATTTATCATAAGGAGTGTAGCCACCAAGCATTAGGAAATGTATGCCTCCTGCATTGAAAGAGTAGTACATGGTGGAATTTGAGCCACTTTCTTTAGATGGAAATGCAAATCTGGCACTGTAAGCTGCAAATGTTGTGTTTTCAGCTTGTGCTTCGATTTCATGGTTACCCTCGATAGCCATCATTGGTACTCTAGATGTTAGTCTCTGCATATACCTGAAAATTTTCCCTCAAAATTGTTCGTCAATATAATCAATAACAAAAGCTGAGATAGTAAACAAGTAAATAATCAGTATCAGATAATCAGTTTTGTTGCAATTTGCTAATTCCGACGATAATCAGATCCAATTAAAACAAGATTTCATAGAGACTCAAACTTTTACCTTCCCCAATAATCCCAGCGGGGCTGATATGTCTCGTGGATTGGAGTGTTTGCAAACGAACACGAATAACAATCTGAACCAGTGCCATTGGTTAGATACAAGTTAGCATAAGTTGCATCTCCAACAAGTAGCATAAGATCAGGGTTGTTCTTGATCAAGTGGCTCACTGTTGAAGTCGAATTATAAGTAAGACCAAGATCGCCCATGATTCCTATTTTCGGGTAGTTTTTCGGGCCAGAAACAGGCATTGTTTTGAACCGAAAAACATCACTCATTTCTCCAGTTGAAGGATCTCCACATCGATAATAATAAACACTATCTGGAGACAATCCTGCAAGATTCAATCACCAAGATTCAAGATTTCTTGAAAAACTTCATATGTATGAAAAACATATAAAAGCCTCAACTTCTCAGAATCTAACCTGTAAGTTGAACATGGTGGATGATACCAGAAGTGTAGTTTTGAAGGCCTTCAAATGGGTAAAGCTGACTGTAGATGAGAGAGTAGCCCTCTGCTTTTTGTGTATGTTTCTTTAAGGATTTCACTTTCCCATATTCTACAACACTGGCTACACTCTCAGCATTTAATGGTTTTATATCATCCCCAATTTGAAATTCACCTGCATTTTCACATTTTTTTCATCATTTCTCACACAAATATTCCAAGAAAACCCAAAATTCAATCCAAAAGTCCATATATAGCATACATTTAAACATGTAGGCAATCAATAATATAGAATATATATAATGATTATCATAATTAACATACTTTGAACTTTGAAGGGAAAAGTGATAAAGATCACAAATTTGAAAACTTATAAAATGATACTTGTATATAATGGTGTCACTTGCGGCGGTCCAGTTAACAGATAGATGATCAAATTATATGATTTAAATCACCCTCAAGCATATAACCGAGCAAATTAGCTGGGATGTTTCGAATATATAAAATTTACCAATTTTGCAAGTTCTGATTAAACCCTAATCGTTATTTTTATGAAAACAAGGGGAAAAGATTACTAGAATAGTACCTGTAATCCATGAAATCCAAACGGAATCATAATTGGAGGAAAGCGAAATCGAAATCTGTTCGGGTTCAAAGCCTTTAACAGTCCGCTTGACACGAGGATCATCGGACGGCAAATCGACCGCATTCCCACGAAAGCTTTCGTCCAGTGGCACCGTCACCGGCGTGAAAGGCCCGTCGAGGGTGTTCGGAATACCACCAGAGACAAAACCCACGGAAAATAACGATAAACAACAAAACCCAATAATAATCACACTCAGTCCTTCGAGATTGAATGCCATGTTTCGTAGATTGAAGAGAGAATGCGGGAAGACTTTAACGATCAATGATCGGCATATCCAATGGAATATTACTGGAATCTTTATAAGTTGTAGAAAAAGACAGTTTCTTCGATTTAGGTGCCAGTAATGGCAGCAGATTGCAAATTGGGTAATTGAATTTGTTTTTTTATTCTCCGATTTCATGGAAGAAGAAGTGGAGTAGGGGTGGCGTGGCGTGGCGGAAAGCGGTGGTGGTGTTTGAAATCATCGATTGGTTGCTTGCCGTTTCATTGCCGTTTCAAAAATAACAATACTTTTTTAGTTAAATAAACGGTATATTTCTTTTCCCGCATAAAATGCGAATCACTTTTTTTATTTTTAATTTATCTTGTTTTAGTTAATTATAATTGTTTTATGCACTTACAAAAATACTAGTCGTTTTATATTTAACTAGTTTATCGAGTTGTGTATGTACGGATAGTACGAAAGTTTAGATATTATAAATTTCAAATAAAGATAATGTAATAAATAAAATATTATCGAAAACTTATACATAGCAGAACTTTTTATAATAAAAAAAGTAATTAAATTTTTTGAATCCCTTTATCATACACTACATTTGTTGTTTTGTTTATAACATTACCACTGTAGTCACAAATCAAAATTTTTAATCCCTTTTAATTCTAACACATGAAACGACAACATATAATTGACCATGTGTAAACACAGGTTTCTTGATGAATAAACCAACTTCTGAAAGTGACTATCCTTGACTTTTGTTAATCGTCATAGCAAAACACAACATCAGAGGAAATTGTCTTCTTTGAAACTTAACAGGAAGTTTTGTATCTGATAAAATCATATCACTCTAGAAATATATGTAATCTCACCAATGTTCTTTCCAGAAATGTTTTTGGCCTCGATAACATGTGCACCAAGACAAACAATTTGTAGTCTTGTTCCATTGCATAAACAACTTTAAATTGGTCTAGATTCTTAAGTAACATAAAGGAACACCAATCTTTAAAGAAAGTTTGTGATAAGGAAAGTCATACACTTTTAATGAGTTGAGAATATCAAGAGGGTATAAAGACTCCTCAAATGAACTTGACAAATCTTCAACACAGACAAAATCAGAACTTGAATAAGTTGTTTCATCATTGTCAATTTTTAAAACCATCTAATCATTTATATACTCAACATCGTCATTTGTTGACACCAATATTGCTCGATCCTAAAAGTGATTTTCACTATAAAGATGATCATTGATCGAAAGATATATATTTTCTGTAATTGAATGAACATGATCACCATCAGAAGAATTAAAACGTCATCAGAAAATTGTATTTCAGTTTCTCCATCATTTGGTCCACATATATACCCTTCGCCGACGTGCAAGATCCAATTTGCGAATTGTTTTGTTTCTCCATAATTTTCACCTTTAGAACTTATATTTAGACGCATGTTAATAGACAATGTAAGGACTGAACAATACTTCCAAATATAATACGAATTTAATGAAATATTAACAATATCTTCTCTTCGTCCCTTTGATATACAGACAAAATACATATGCAATTAAAAGATACAACTTCCACCGGCTACCAGGTGTCAGTTTCAGTTATCAGCTTTCAGCTACAACTATCAGTTACTTGCGCCAAACACACACCGACTTTTGACATTTTTAGGTCCTCGATCTTCTAAAATTTATAAATTTATCAACTTAATAATAAATAATGGTTTATAATTTCTTAATATATATCTTAAGAAAATGAGTTATGATGTCATCATTTCATATTTAGAATTCTTTTCTCACAAATCACCATACTTTATTTCCTAAATGGCTAATGAATTAAGATTCTCTTACTCAAAAGCTTTAAACCGTAAATTTTGAGCTACACTAGATCTTAAGTATAAATGGGTTATGTCTTCTTAATTGAATATTATGACATTCAAAAGCAATTTTCAATGAAATTATAATTCGCGATTCAACTATGTATACTATCTATATTATTATATAAACCATTTAAAATTATCTCTACTAAATTCAAGAGTTCTTAAAATTCAATTAAGACAAAATTTTGGCCTTTCATTCTCTCTAAATAAATCTTATTAACTCAATCTTTAACCATTTCACTCTATTTTTAAATTTACTTTTAACTTTTTATTTATTAAAAATATTACTCTGCCACACTAACACTATCTCTTACATAAACACAATTATCCACTCACATCAACATAATTTCTAAAATCTTATCAACTTATCTCTTCTTATTTCATAAATATAAATCTTATGTCTAATTGTAATGTCTTTTAGAATTTTTTTAATCAATAAATTAGTTGATGCATATAAAAGAAAAATTGTAAAAATAAACATGTTGTTGTAGAAAATCTTACGTGACATTGGATCGTTTGAATAACATATCATTATATATTTTTGAAAGCGACAACCGACTGCATGTTGTAATACAGATAGTATCTACCGCCGCAACATTACGCGATTACGATACTAGTTTTTGTAAATGTGTTACGCAACTTTCACTAGTAACTATTGAATCTCATGCCAATTCTTAATTCCATTAACAACTATCAATATAAATTTATTAATATATCAATTTATTTTCTTCATTTTCTGGTTTTCATGAATTTAATATGTTGTATTAAGCTAGTACAAATAATAGATATAGTTAGACGCCGGGTAAGGAATATTTGTTACGTGAATTTCACGTACACTTTAGCATCCAATCAATAAATAGCATTTACAATATTGAATCTATGGGCTTTGATCGAATGCTTTTTTTTTCAACTAATTGAAAATATATTTGTTTTTTCAACTGATAAAACATATATATTATTTTATCTTTATTGATATGCACATGACATGGGTGCTTATATATATATATGGATAATGTTATTATATTTAGATTTAGATGTCGTGTATGGAATTTATGGATAACGTACATGTCGTCTAGCTAACATGGTATGAAAAGAAGGATAAGCAGATTTAGAAAAACAATAATATAGAAATAGTACGTAAGTAAATGGATCGTATATTTATTGGGGTGTATTTGAGATGAATGGAGTGGACGATTACATATGACATTATGACCTATGTTACAGAGGGTGAGAGGGGTCTATTTCTATATGCAAATATTATATATAATTATAATACTATACTATTTTAAAATCTACTATAAAAAGGAATATTATAATTATTAGTAAAAAATATATACATTTTGATATTAATTCTCAAAAAAATAAAACGTAAGAACTGGTATATAAATTGTTGGAACCTAGAGGGGGGTGAATAGGTTCTTTAACTTAGTTTACCAATTTTTCACAAAAAAAATTTGTAAGTTGTGTTAAAAAAGATTTTTCTTGAAGTTTATAACACAACAAATATATATACTTGAAATAAAGAGAGTAAGGGTAGAGAGATATCACCAATTAGTAGACAAGAGATTTATAGTGGTTCATGCAAGTGTTAACAAACTTGTACTACATCCACTCCTTGGCCTCACCCACCAAGAGTTTGCTCCACTAGCTTCTCTCTTTGAAGGTAGAGATAAACCTTTTACACTTCTCTTTTTCACTTGCAAGAATTAACACTTCAAACTAGCAAGTAAGGTAAAGATAACTTTGCTTAACTCTAATTCTATAGGCTAGAGTTGATCCTCACTTCACTCTAATTTGAAATGCTAGAGTTGAACATTACTTCTCTCTAATTCTAAAAGCTAGAGATTATCCTTACTTCACTCTAATTTGAAAGGCTAGCGTTGATCCTTACACAATTACAAAATATATGAATGATGTTTTAATGTTTGAACTTTGATGGCTTTCACTCTTGCTTTGATCTTGATCTTGAAAGATTGAATAATATCAAAGTATATGAGCTTACAAGATCTTGTATGTATTCTCCATATTTCAGATTGCAAGAGCTTAGTGAAATCACAAGACTTGAGTTGGTTTAAATAAGGAAAAATGTGAAAGTTCAAAAAGTGTCCAGACAGTCCACGGTCGACCGTCGGCCTGATGGAACTTTTTGAGACTTTCAAATATAGACGTTGGCCTTTTACCAAAATTACACACAACCCATTTTTACCATTAAAATGCACTAAAAAGGAGTTTTAGAAAAGTTGGGTTGGTGCCATACTTCTTATGTTTGAATTTAAACACCAAATAGAAAGTTTAGAACCCAAATGCATAAAGCATGTTGGACTTTTACTTCTTTGAAAGATTCCTTTTCCTAAATTTGGTGTTGTATTGTTTCATAGGAAGATTGTGTTTAGTATTTGCCAGAATAAGAAGTCTTGTACTTATTTAACCAAACTTGTGATTTTTATAAAAAGTTTGTTAATTTTTATAGAAGTTTTTATAAAAATAATTTTATAAAAACTTAAACTTGTTTAATTGTAAGCTCATATATTTCAAACTCTTGTTTGTAGATATCTTCGTCATCAGCTTTGAAGATGATATCTTCACTTGTTGCGTACGAGTTCGGTTGACTTGAAGAAGAACAATATTTAAGAGTTGTGAGCTGAGTGGCGACGGTTGATTCACGGTCGACCGTGGGATCGACCGTGAAGGTTCCTTTATCTTGATTTCTTCTTTTCTTGTTGAATTGAAGTCTTCAATTATTTGTTCTTCACTTGATCATTAATTTTAGGTTTGTTGATCTTTAAAGAATGTAGCATATGAACATATGAATAAATTTGATAAGCAATAATATTACTTGTTCATATTTTTATCATCATCAAAATAAGGAGTGTATTTCTTAATGTGTGACCATGTATGCACTAACATAAATATTATGTTTAATATTTTATAACTTATTAAGTATATCACATAATGTTCAATATAATAAGTAGAAATATTAGAACTAAATGACTTATTACATATAAACTTAATAATATATCTGCATTAGTTTGAATTATAAAAGTCCAAATTGGTTTTTTAATTTTAAATAAGTGAACAGTAAAGATTGTATAAAGAAAGAAAAAGAATACCCAATAAATAGTAGGATTGTTGTTGTGGTTATCACAACTTGTTGAAGTTGCTACGATGAGAACTACTTCATAAGTAAAAAGTGGTATTGAAATGAAGCACAATGTAATATGAAAAGAAATAATATCTTTATATAAATAACTATGATTATCTATATGTTAATATGGATGTAGTATTAAGGTGGTTATTATATTGTTGGTCCTTTAAGAATTAGGATTATTTCTTATTTAGTCATTTAAACCAAAAAGGTACAAATGTGGTCCTTTATTTTGAAAAATTGTACCTTATTAGTTCTTTGATGAGTTGAAGTAAAAGACTAATATAATTTTCTCCGTTGCTCAGGGTCGTGTGATGGCGGAGCCGAAGCACGTGTCTTAAGTGACTTTTTGCCGTTCAAAAAAAAATGTAAATGACTAATAGCGCGTGACATTTGAAACCCATAAACCTCAATAAGTGCTTCAAGCTCAAGAACCTTTCAATCTACGAAAATATTTAATGAGGGTGATTTACATTTTTGTTTTCATGAAAATCATCTTCAATGAGAAGGATTATTGGTTTTCTCTTTTCAATCAATGAGAAAATTAATAAAGATGAGTTACATTGTTGTTTCTAAATATTTAGCCAAATTTATAAATAATAATTCAAGACCTAATTTTTCGTACGAATGTACAATACAACTCACTGCCATCCACTTTGCAGATTCAATGTAATTCACTAAAATGACTTTCATTCTTAATATATGCTTCTCACTTAACTAAAGATTTACTTAGTTGCATTCAACCATGCCATGAGTCAAACTCCTATAAGTGCTTCAATCTCAAGAAGTGTGTGACATTTGAAACCCATAAATAAACCTCAATAAGTGCTTCAATCTCAAGAACCTTTCAATCTATAAGAATATTTAATAAGAATGATTTACATATTTGTTTTCATGAAAATCATCTACAATAAGGAGGATTATTGGTTTTCTCCTTTCAATCAATGAGAAAACTAATAAGGATGAGTTACATTGTTGTTTCTAAATATTTAGCCAAATGTATAAATAATAATTCAAGACCTAATTGAACGAGTTGTAGTTTTGTTTTCATCAATTGGCTTTAATGAGGGGGCTATTGGTATTATCCTTTCGGTTAATGAGAATATTAATAAGAGTGAGTTACATTTTGTTTCCATCAATTGACTTCAATGAGGAGGACTATTGGTTTTCTTCTTTCAAACAATGAGAATATTAATAGGAATGAGTTACAATTTTGTTTCTAAACATTTAGCCAATTTTATAAATAATAAAAATCTCAAGTCTTAAAATAATGAAACATCATTGCAATCCTTTACTCTAATTAGCTTCAATTTGAAAAATTACACCTCCAAAACATTGTCACATAGGATTAAAATGATCTTAAGTTAAAAGAAGATATTTGCATAGATTCTAAGTACAATACAACTCACTGCCACCCACTTTGCAGATTCAATGTAATTCACTAAAATGACTTTCATTCTTAATATATGATTCTCACTTAACTAAAGATTTACTTAGTTGCATTCAACCATGCCATGAGTCAAACTCCTATGCTACCATTTCATTTTTCACTTAGACTCTGTTTTATTAATTTACTTGCCATCATCATTACTTGAAACACTTTTTTGATCAATTTAACTTCTTTATAGCTAGATACATAAGAATGTTACAATTGATCACAATGAAGTATATAAAAAGAATCTTAATGTAATTTAGGCATAGAGCGATTCAAAATGGTATTATTATGGTGTGTGTGTATATATATATATATATATATATATATATATATATATATATATATATATATATATATATATATATATATATATATATATAATTGGGTTCAAGTAAAAAAACCTTAAGGTACTAAATGTAAAGAGAAAGGAGAAGATGACACGTGACATTTTTTATTAAAGGGTATTATAGGTACACATAATAATTCTCTCTCCACCCACTACCCCTACACAAACCCACGTCCCAACACATCCAACTTAAATCTCTTGGTAACCCTAGATCCGCCTCCATCCACACTACCATCCACCACGCATCCATATGCTTCCATCCACCGGCGACAACCATCGTCGCTGTCATCGGCGGCCAGATGCCTCCGTCTGCGTCGCTGTCATCGGCAACCACATGCCTCCATCTGCGTCGCCGGAAACCCTAACGTCGCCTCCTCCAGTAGAAATGCGTCGCTGTCATAGGAGAAATCTACACAAACCTTAACCCTCCATCTGCGTCGCCTCCTACGAGCTTTGTTATCGCTCCTAGACCACACCGCCATCGCCGATGTTTTACCCACCGTCTACCGCCGCTTGGACCACTACCGCCGATGTTCTCGTTGTTGTCGCGATGTGAACAGCCGCTGTTCTCGTTTATGTTCTCGATGCTGTCGCGTTACACAACGACGCCGACGCTGTTCTCGATGCTCTGTTTCTTAGTAAGTGACAAGGTGCACCGCCGCTGCACCATCACCGCTACACCACCACTGTCGCCACCGTTCATCCCGTCGTTTGTGCATCTAGTTTAACCTAAGTATGTAGATTTATTATTGTGCATCAAATGGTTGTAAGTTGTGCATAAAATATAATATGTGAATCAGTAGGGTGTATTCTGCATCAAATGGTTGTACTTTATGCATCAAGTGTATTTTGTGAATCAAAGGCTTGTATTATGTGCATCAAGATGTTGTACTTTATTCACCAGATGGTGGTCCAGATTTCTCCTTACATTTAGTATCTTAATTTTCTTTTTAGCAGATCTCTACCCTATATATATATATATATATATATATATATATATATATATATATATACACATATATATATAGGGGAGGGTTCCATTGAGAACCGATTTTAGTGCGAGAACCGCGAAAACCAATTTTAGCCGTTGATTTGACATGTGGAATTCATGGATGGAGAGCGTAGGGGGATCAAGTGTGGTAGGGTGTATGTGAGGAATTGATGGGTGGACAATGACATTGAAAGAGGGGGAATTGGACGGCTCAGATTGGTTCTCGCGGTTCTCGCACTAAAAATGGTTCTCAATGGAACTTCTTCCTATATATATATATATATATATATATATATATATATAGTGGGTGGTTCAAATGAGAACCATAAATAAGTTGAGAATGAGAGACTAAATCCTAGCCGTCCAATTCCTCTCTTTCAATGTCATTGCCCACACATGAATTTCTCACATGCACCCGGCCTGCCAAACTGTATCCCTCCACGCTCTCCATCCATGAATTTCACTTACAAAATAAACGGCTGAGATTGATTCTCCCATTCTCAATTAATTTCCCATTCTCATTTGAACCCTCTCATATATATATATATATATATATATATATATATATATATATATATATATATATATATATATATATATATATATTACATTATAATGCATTTAACTTTTTTTCTCTTAAAATTTTTAAGACTACTTAATTTTAAGTAGTACAAGTTTTTATGCTTAAGATACAAACCTTAAAGCAATTGTCTAACCAATCATTTTCTTAATTATCTCAACTAATTTAAGACAACTATTACTTTAATAAATCATTAAACATCACAATAACTATTTAATTTATGTAATTTAACTAAATTACTTACATCAATACATTTTTAAGGTTATAGTATCTTTTTCTCTAATTATTTAACAATAATATCTTTTTAATTGTAAAAATGTAAAGAAATTTGAAAAAAGAGAAAAAATACGAATAGCTTGACTAACATCGCATTTCACATATATCATACATTACGTATTGTATACATATCAGTTTGACCAGGTTCACATTTTCCCTCAATTTATTTAAATACATAATTAATTTGACAGCCAAATGTAATACAATTTAATAGTATATGATCTTTAACTTCAAATAAGAAGTAGCTGTATAGGAGGTTTTATGCATTTAAAATACCCTTGTGTGACTTTTGACTTATCTGAACTTCCTAAACAGTGGGGTTGACCCAAAGTTACATGTATAAACCTGATGTAAATGAAACCCTTAGCAATGTGGTATATCATAAATCTTATATTAACAAATAAAAACATGGGGTAGAAAGCATTATTTATCACATCAAAAAGTTTGACTATTTGCACCACAGATTGAAAATGGATTTCATTATGTTAGCAAATTAATCCCAAGATTGTAATTCAGTAAAATTCATCACTGATCACCTTATAATTAGATATAAAGGATTTTATGCATGTGATGAAAAGAAATTTGTCAAACAATATATGCTAAATTGCAAACAATAATATTAATTATCTAGCTTAATTATCCTACTATAATACAACCTTCATTATTACCGATTACACATCAGGATTATTTTGAAATCGTACAAACTTTTTATTTATGGATAGAGATATGACTGACTAAGTTTTACCGGTTTTTTTCATACCAAGAAAGCAAGGTTGGATATTGTTTACAATAGTTGATATTACCGATGGACTTGCATTAACTATCGCACACCTTCATGTTTAAACACACGAATTTGACATGCGAGCTTTAAGATCTCATCATCACATGCGACGCCTTTACACCCACTAACATCGAGATGCTCAAGCTTCTTGCATCCTTTTAGGATCCCGACTAGATCCTCTCGCTCAATGGTAGAGAATCTAAGGTCTAGGGTCTTAATATCGGGGAGTTGGGAAGCAATGGCCGACGCCACGTCACCATCAAGCCGAGGAACATAAACACTTAAATGACTGAAGTTTTGACAGTTGTTATTAATGTTTGCAATGGTTTTCTTTAAGCCTATCAAGGATGACACTTGTAGACCCTCCAAATATTTCCAACTGCATACTGAGTTTGAGACTTCGAAATTGATCACATAGCTTAAATGGTCTGGTAACACCAACAGCTTCAAAGAGGGGCATCTACACATTAATGAAAATTAATGCATGGATATATACATGTAACAAGAATTTAATGTATCTTAATTAAATATGTGAAAGGACATTTATTTTTCCTTGTTATTAAATTAGTGTACCTGTTTCAATTTACCTTTACTAACACTTAATAGTTTCTTTTTTCATCAACTAACTTACCGCTCAGCAATCCAAGTAATTAGACCTTCTTCTAAACGTGAGTGAGGAAGAAAGACGAGCTCGGTTAGAAGTCCATTGCTACGACCAACTGCAAAGTGAACAAACTTCTGTAGAGAATCATAATCATCGGTGTCGATCAGAAAGTTGAAAAGATATCGTGGGTGTTTGACTTTGACCGATCTTGAAGAGTTGGAGGTTCGCAAATTATAAGGGGACTTAGTGAGAAGGAGTCGTTGCCAACACTGAGGATAGGATACTGAAGCATGGTACCATGACTTGCAGACCAAAGGAATGGTTTGTACAAGTGTTTCAATCCCAACCCTTCTCAACACTTCAACTAGGCAGTGTACGGGTAGTTCGTTCCAATCTCTTCGCTCCATCTGCTAACAAAGAAATTAATAAAGTCGAAAGATTTAGTTTTGGTAAAACAAGTGCAGGGAATCATTCTCTTTGTACGTAAATTGGTTCAGGTCTTGATACTCTCTCATGTTTATATTGAAGTTTCAAATTTGATTTTTTTGACCCAAAAAGTCAATTTAATCAGCTGATGCTAGTATTAATTAGCCACCACTTTTGTATCAACCTAATTACTTTCTTAATAGAAATATTTAATTCTTCAGGTTTATTTTGTTTTAAAATTCTTGTAAACTAGTAAAGAAAATAAATTTAGATTATCGCAAAATCATAAAGTTACCAAAACTTCTATTTTCCAGATCTAATGGATGACTTTTTGACTTTATAAGAAAAATGGTAGTTTTTATTTTTCCGTGAAAAACATAAAATATGTTTGGTCGAGTTAATTTCTTTGAAAAGGACTAGCTTAGTTAGTAGCTTTGCAAAGAAAACAAATTTTCTAATAAGTAGTTTTTTTCTAATTAAACACACTTTTATAAAATGCAACAAAACAGATCATTGTTCGAAAATGAACAATTACAAAAATTATTAAACCGTGAATATTAAGATATGGCTAACTTACGGGTGTTCAAAATAATTCGAACTTTAGTCGAACATCTTAAAAATCCGATTCGGAATTTTCGAAAATCGGATATCCAAAATATTTTTTATTTGTATATTTCTTATTTATTTGATTTCTTAATTATATATAGTTTTATATACATGTATTTTCATTTTGAAGCATATTTGAGCTACTTTTTGGTGATTAAGTTTAAGATATGGTAACTTAGTAATTATATATTTTTTTAAAGTTATATAAAAAATACATGTTTTTGAAATTTTCGGATATCCGGTTTTGAACACCCTTAACTCGACATATTAATAAAAAAAGACACTTAAAATCAAACATTATATAATTAACCATACCGTAAAAAAGGAGAAGATTTTACAAGTTTGAAGTAGCCACCCAAAAAAATAGTAAATAAATAAATGAGGAGATTCAAATGAAGATGGTTCTACGTAGCTGAGGACCCGTGCTATATTATCCTTCATGTTTGGCTTCCTCAAATTGACCATGACCTTGATTTGTAGGCATTCCTAAGAATTTATGATATTATTAAATGAATTTTAGCCAATATTCAGAAAAATGGACGAAATTAATCGAGAATGGATTTCAAAATCATAGCATATGTAATTCTCTTCTGGCCATCTCATTGGCGATACGACTACAACTGACGGTTTCCCCACCTCCGGTCACTTCACCCGCGACGCCGCCTTCACCTCAACCTGCTTCACCTCCACCTCCACCTCATATGTTATTGGCAATCTTCATTTTAGAGAATTAGTCCCACAGATATCTAGAATTCAACCAAACGAGTGATTGGATTTTGGTAAGCTTCGATCATTTAGTCAATTTAGGGGAATTAGTCCCACAAATGTCTAGAATTCAACCAAACAAGTAGATGGATTTGAAATCCACAAACAAGAATGTCTCTTAAAACAGTATATTTTAAAGAATTACGAAATCATTTATTACATTATCCCTTCAAAATTTCGACACTAGAATTTATTACATTATCCCCATTACATAACATCTACAATGCAGTTATCAAACACATTTTATAATAAGTGATACGTGGGAAAAAGTTGTGATACATAAATTGATTTTTGTAAAAATATATAGTTATTTTTTATAATGAAAAGTGATCTGTAAAAACATAACTTTTTGTCAATACAAAGAGAATAATAATGGGGGGTGATTTGTGTGAATTAAAAAGAACAAAAGAAAATTCACGATATAGTAAATGATTTTTAGCCAAACTAAAAGCATTGTGGGAGGCTAGGGTAAATCTGGTTCCCCTATCTTATCCGGAATGTAACGGCCGCGTTTTAAAATTTATAAATATGTATATATATTTAATGAACAAAATTTAATTATAGATAAATATATGACTTGAATAAAGAACAAAGTTGCGAATATTTAATAAGATATATATAATCCGTTTGTGCGTTAGCTTGTTGATGTAGAATAAAGGATGATTATTGATCGTATTTGGGGTTTAGTAATAATTACTTTATAAGGTTTAAACAAAGGAAGAAAAAGAAGATTAAAAGGTAAATTAACATTAGGGTTAATACCCAATTAAGGGGATACGTTTCAAGAAAGAGTTTGTGCGTGTAAGTGCGTGCTTGTGTTCTCATCGGCTGCAGAAGGAAGAAGCAAAATCACGAGTTCATTCTTGTTTTTGGGTAAAACATTCAAGCAAGTGTCTTGTATTCTTATACCCATTTAATTGTTAGTTTTTCATGCTTTTTGTAGGGAGTAACTTATCAAACTGTAGGTTAATTCGAGGGTTCGAGTTTAGGAGTTTAAGCATAAACTAAATGGGTTTTGTTGATTTAAACTTGAAATTGACGATTAAGGTTTAACATATGATGATTCTCAGAGCCAGTCCTGAGATTTTAGAGGTCATGTGCATATTAGTGAAAGTAGACTCTAAAACTTATAAATTTAAAGTATTAAAAATAAAGTCTATTTGTAATTCTAGAAGGTATAATAAATTATAGAAAGGAGAAAAAGCACCATTGATTTGTAAATTTATTTTTAAAGATTAGAATTAAAAAAGATAGAAACACATAACACAATTAGAAAGTTTAGATTCACGATTTCACAAATCAAGAGCCACAAACAGAGAACACAAATGGATCACTGATTCACGATATTTCTTCAAGAGGTGAAGTCGCGTGTTGCTAGATTTGGTTGAATGTATGTAGCAAAACGTATATACATGTTTCAATATGACATCAATTTTGAGTGGTCTGATGATATTGTTGGATTCGGGAACTTCAAACAAAAAAGAGTAGATTAGTAGAAGACTTGCAACTTGACATTATGTGTGCTTAATAATCGTGAACCCTCCAATGTAATCGACCATCCACCGATCCATACATGCAACTTTTCCTTTTTTCATGTCTGCCGAAAATTAGGAGTCCCGGATTTGAATTTTTCACACACTAAAGCCTAAAGTTATTAACCCTAAAAGTAGTCATAGCTATACATTTGGACTAACATTATGAGGCCGGGCCCTGTGCTTGGGCACTCTTTTCTTCTCCGTATGGCTGGCGCTGATGATTCTTAAGTATTATAGAACTCGAAATCATTGATATTTTTGGTGATTCAAAGTGTGATTTGCCTATGATTGAACTGATCGAAATCAGAGACTCGTATAGGGTTTGTAAATTCAAACATGGGGTTTAAATCAAGTGGGGTTTTGATAGTTTAACTAGAAATTGATGTTAAAGCTTTGATTTATGATGAACTGTTTTTCGTACGTGAACTGCGAGAACCGATCTCAGCCGTTCCTTGGATATGGGAAGTTCATGGATGGAGAGCGTGGAGGGAATCAAGTGTGGCAGGGTGCATGTGAGGAATTCATGGGTGGGCAATGACATTAAAGGAGGGGGAATTGGAAGGCTCAGATTGGTTCTCGCAGTTCTCGTACGAAAACAGTTCTCGTTTGAGCTTTTGCCTCTATATATATATATATATATATATATATATATATATATATATATATGATGTTTACATGATTATATGACTTGCGTGGTGTATGATTGACATGAAAAATGATATGATGATTGCGGTCATGATTATGATAACACGAATGAATATCTGATTTCCTTATAGAATACGGGTAGTTCCTATATAATTATATTATACGGGCTAAGTTACGTGAGTAGTGAACGGGGTTCTTCTTTAGAGAGATTAGACACCAGCTAGGTGAACTCTAAGAACACACGGTTATATATGGTTGACAATTTTGGTGGTTAATGACAGTTAATAAAGGATGATTATTAAGAATGATTGTTAAATAACTGATGATACGAGTGAATTACATAAACATGAAAATATGATTATAATGGTTGATTTACGTTTGTTTCCGTTGGATTATTATTGGATTGATATGGTTTGTACCATTATATGATTTGATGTACTTGACTACTTGGTGTTATATGATTGCAAGTTTGGGATTGTGGTCAGATACATGAACGAGTCGGGTTGAATATTTGTTTATAATTCTAAATATGATTTTAATTGGTGTGTTAATATGATGTTATCTTAAGCTTACCGTTGACTCACAATACGTTCGCTAACTCTCGTATCTTTGAAAATGGTGTTTGGTACTCGTGTAGGTGCTTGGAGATCGCTTTGTGAGACGGGAGGCTTTGCTGGGTAGTTAAAAAAAATTGTTTGTAGACCATACCGACTTGTTAATTAATACGGAAATGATTTATGAATTCGGAAGGTCGTGTTTTCTTAAATGGTTTTAATAGCTTTGGCCCGTCATGGTATTAATTATGATTTCCACCGTAGCTGTTTTGATTTAATATATTAAAAAAAGTAAATCACGATTTTCAAGAAAACTCGGCGTGGAAGCATTAGAATCTCTTGGTGTTCGATCGCGAAAATAGAAAGCTAGACAACTGCCTCTTTGATTATCACCTTCAGATCTTCCGGTGGATGTCATCAACATCAAAACATGGACAGATGTATTGGCCGAGTTCTAAACGAACACAAACAGAGTTTAATCATGTTCGCTTGTTTTGCTGTAAACGAACACGGACATTTAACCGAACAAGAAATCATGTTCGTGTTCGTCCATTTAGAAAATGAGAATGTTCGTGTTCGTTCATTTAAATCTTAATATCACAATCTCAAGAGATACAAGCATATTAAGAAACTATCCCATACGGTTGATTATATCCATTTATATGGTTGTTACCTATGATATTTACACCAGTGACAATTGCATCCAAGTCTCTTCCGAGACTTCAGCTGATTATATGATTTTAAAATGAACAAACTCCATAATCACCAGGGGAGTTGAAAAAAACCGAACACGAACAAACCGAATAAAAAAACAAATTAGGGTAACACAAGTCGGTTTATTTGGTTATCGGGTAACACTATTATGTTATGTTGTCAACTAAACCTAGCTCAGCGTTTCATTAAAAAGTATAGGCTAACATGCTACTAGCAGTCTCTCTGTTTTTAACTCCAAAGTAGGGTTCGTGTTTAAAGGATATAAATCGATCACCCTTGCCCGACTTCCAGGTGCGAGAAGCAGTTCACAAAGACACAACCCAGGGTTAAGCTAGGCGTACAGGCCTATGCCAGGGCATTGTATAACAAGAATTATAATTGGGGCTTTAAATTGGTAGAAATGATCAAGGAGTACTTCCCACGATTCCGATCCAGAGTATACTTCTATTCGCCGACGATTTTAACGCCATTTCAGATGTGTCTGAAAAACTTGGTGGCAGACCTCCAAATCTTGTATCTTTGTAGGAATTCAATGCAATGATTCATGATTGTGGCATCATTGACTGCGGCAGAAAACCATTGCTAGGAATGGCTTCAGTTAGGTCATCGATTCACCTTATGGTCGACTTGCTTGAATCGAAGAAGAACGAGAAAGAACTGGGAGTTGCCGCCTACATAACTGCTTGCTTGCTTACCAAGCCATCCTGGCAAGCTCCTCCAGTTCGATTATGATTCTTGACTTGACACTTTCTTTTTTCACTAAGAAAGCCTCTACTGGGCGGGCTACTCCAATAATTACTTTTTTTCTGGGTTCTTTCATAACATAAAGTCATCTAAACAACAGCTTTTAGCTTGCTTCTTGATTGTGGCGATCCCCTTGTCTAGATCGATTCCCTAAGAGCTTCTTCTCTAGCAGGCGATTTGGCCCATTTTCTCTTTCCTGGGAGTAAGGAAAGGCCTTTCCCTATCACGACCGCCTTCCTTTATTCGGAATTCATTCGTCTCAAAAGACAGGAAAGCTTTGCATGCCAAACATGCGGGGGCTTATGTTGTTGGTCAGTTTCTCTGGGGCAAGTTTATGAGATTTTCGACTCGAACTCTCCCACTCCAGTCGTTGCTTTTCTTTCTGTTACTTCGAAAGTAGCTGCTTTAGCTTCAGCCACTCGAATTTTCGATATTCCTTTTTATTTCTCCGACAACTCGGGGAATCGGCAGAAAGAGATGGGTCGGGTAATGGAATCTACCCAAAAGTCCTGACTTTTTCGAGGCAGGGCTTCGATCCGTATCTGGCCAACTCCTCGAACTGCTGGGTGCGACATATTCATGGAGTTTTCTTCTCCTTCTTTTTCCGGTCTCTCGGTCAATCCCTTCTTTGCTTTTTTATGATAAGCGGTTCAGTAGTAATTATTTCCCAAGTAGCAAGACTTTATTTAACCCCACCTTTGATCATTTTCGGGGCCTAGCTCACTAGCTAAAGTACAGAATAAGCAAATGAGAATGACGAAGAAAAGAAAAGAACTCTTCTTTCTCTTCGTCTCTCTCGATAAATCAGGATTAAAGTGACTAAAATAAAGAATAAAGTCAATAGGGTGGAAATTATGGGCACCAATAGGCATTAAATGAAATAAAAAAGAACTAAGTACTATATTTTACTTTGATGTGGAAACGTAACAAAGCCTTTATTATCTTTATAATATTGTACTTTCTCCTAATCATATTTTATTCAAAAATTAGTCTCTTGGAAACAAGAAGAAAGGGGGTGACCCAAACAAGAAGAAACCAACAATTGATTGATTGATTAAAGGTGCTTAATGAAGAAAATAAAAAACAAACGGTTGAGATCTAATCCTTCTGACCCAGGAAAATCCGTAAATCAAGAGTTGTTTTTTCCTTGATGATCCAGAAAGGGAAGGCAATTCTGATTCGGGTTTCACACCAAAGAGAAAAAGCTCTACGTTCTCATCAAAAGAAAGTATAAATATTTTTTTTAAAAGGAAAAAAAATGAATTCATAATAGTGAAACAACTTAATGTGATGAAGATTTCCAAGCCTTTTTCATCTTCTTACCCAGATATTTAAGTCCATGAAAAGCTCCAACAGTTATGAAACCAGCCACTGCTTGTCTAGCACTTGAAAGCATAACTCGACGCCTCAAAACCTTTTGCATTCGTGTTGCAGCCTGTTCCCGTGATTCGATAATGATTTTACTATCTTGACCTTCAAGAACGAGAATAATTAGGACTTGTGCTTTTCGTATTAGTCTACTATCTTCTTGCTCTTTTTAGAGCTTAAGCCAGTGTGCTTACCTGCTTCGGTCACGGCTATCCCCATCCCCATTTGGCTTCTGACAGACTCAGGAAGGAAAGAAACGATGGAGGACGTTGCAGATAAGCTACAATCCTGACATTGACACAATTCTCTTTAGCCCGCGGAAAGCTTGATGCAAATAAACGAATTTATTCAGCATTTTCAAATTAAATGTGCAACATTTCCTATTTCCAAAAGTGTTCATGTTAATAGGTTATTTATTAGATATTAATATATTATATTATAATCAATAGAGGATTTTAACTTGGGTCCAATACTCTCTGTACTGATGGGTATTTCGGATATTTGAGGAATAATTCATAGAATATCATGTAATCGTATTGACAACAAACATACCTGATCCCAAGTAAACAGGATATTGGGAGGAGGTAAGATGTAGACAGTCGTACCTCTACCCAAAGGTGATAAGATTGCTTCCCTAATTCCTCTAACTCTATGTCTAGCCACATGTTGCCATTTTTATCAGATAGAGAAATGGACATTAATCCTGTTTTGAGTTTTGACAGATATGAACTATGAAGCATGTTTCCTTCCTAGTTTAAAAAAGTAAACTAAAATAGTATATTAGAAAGCTTTTTTTTTTAAATTTGGTGGGTGGGTGTTTGCCGTTAAAAAAAAAAGCTTTTTTTTGGGTAACCTATCCTAAGAAGTCGCCTACAGGTCGGTCTCAGGGCTAATATGGAGGCGGTAGATAGCGTAACTTATGGCTAAAGGACATGTTCCATGGTTTAATTTCTGGACCTCCACAATTAATTCCATGCCCCAACCACTAGGCTACCACCAGGGTGACTAGTATATTGAAGAGTAGTGACAACTTATAATAACAGAATGCAGTGAAGTTTCTAGTTTTCGCATCAAAGTATACATAAAAGTGTTCACGGTGATATAGATCTAATCACGATATTCATTAAATCTTCTTTAAGAGAAACTCTAGAGTTTTAGGACTCTTAGACAAACCTGGGATATTTTCATTTGATGATCACCACATGAGGAGAGTCTTAGGATTTGTTTAGTCGCATACTCTTCCACTAACGGTTTATACATGTTTTTGAATAATTCAAATTGGCCCTCAACAATCTTTTTCACCTGAGACGGACCGAAGTAAGGAAAAAAATTTAGAAAAAAAAGTTCCTTGCGACAAATAACCATATTAATAATAACAAATGATTGAAAGAGTGGAGACAAAAGAATTTCCTAGAATACTTTTACAAGCACAAATAGAACATAGCCCAAAAGCAGTTATAAAAGGGAAATTATGCAAGAAAACAGAACCCGTATATGAGAGGGTATATTATTCACACAGAAATATGTACATTTTTAATTTGCCTCATCTTTACCATTTCGGCTTATTCAGCTCCAGCGAACATTTTACATCTTTACCTTATTTAATATTTATACATGAAAATTCATGGAATACTTCGGATTTTTGATATTCATACATAAGGAAAACTAATGAACTCCATTTAACATTTTACCTTATTTTTATCCTCTGCAAAAAGCATGCGCAAATCACCCATATATGAGAGGCTGCATATTTTTGCATATAGTTCTCTCTGTGTAAGAATGAAAAATATAGACATTATGATTGTAATATTAGCCAACTTAATAATTTTAAAGGAAGCTAAACCTCAGTGAAGTTTGATGGCAAAAGCAGAAGTGCAGCAGAAGAGGCAGCCCTCAGATTAACTAAGTTGATATCTTTTATTTCCTTATTGTCCACAACTATACGCACCTGGAATAGGGGAAAAACATAAAAATAATAGAAGTAATATTAGTTTAAATGGCAATATCATCGTTTGATTTGGAAAAAGTGAAATATTATAGGTTTTTCAATAAGAAATGAAGGCTCTTACAGTGTCAGCTGAGACATACCGGTTTTTGCAAGCGACCACTAAGATAAAGCCTCTCCCAGTTCAGCATGTCTTGAACTAAACTATCCATATGAACAACCCCATACTTGTACATCTGACACATGTTTTATAAGTTAAACTAGTTTTAACACATAATAATAAATCAATGATTGTGACTGCTCAAAACATATTCACCAGAATGGAAATTGTAGTGAGATATAGCTAAAATTTCACCTGTTGCAGAAAGCTACCTTGTTGTTCCAAGAAACAAACGGATTAAAGTGCACACCGACGCCAATTTGATCAGCTATGTTAGTGATCTAAAAACCCAACCAAATCAATTTATATGGTAAATAAAACTACAATTAAAGAAATTAGTTATGAAAAAGAACCAGTTTTGCTCCACCAAAAGATGCCATCCAAGACACGTAGTGATCCCGGTTCATTTTCAGGTTCTTGGTTGTAAAAAGAGAAGAAGGAAAAAATTTGTTAATATATGGTGGACCTTTGTTTTTGTAACTAAAATTGGAAGGAGCTGCAGTTATATACCTCAGAATGCCATTGTTGAGGATTTGGTACACCAAGAATATAATCTTCCATAGATGACTATAATACCAGAAGCAACATAAATAAAGATTTCGCTACAACAATGAAGCAACCTCAACTTTGAGAACACTTGCTCCAAATTTTAGAGTTCAAATATGATGACAAATGAAAAATTAACCTTGTCGCTATTATTAGGATGGAGAGTTGAACCATAAACACAGCAAAAGTCAACTGGCGGTAGAATTTTCAGCAAACTACCAAGACCTGTTCTTGTTTCCATGGCTGCTTAAATTTAAAAAGGTACAATTAGTTTATTAAGACAGTCAGTGAAATATACAAAATACAAATTAAAATCCATCGATCAGGTTAAAAATAACTCTTACAATTCCTTCTGATTTTATAGTTAACCACCAATGATCCATAACAACCGTCCATCATACAAAAATCATCAAAAACCCACATTCTTTTCTTTTTTTTTTCATGATCTTTTTACATGGACAACATGATACAAAAGAAGTTATAGAGATTAATATCTTACAAATAAACAATAGAATCATAAAGAGAACATGCTTCATAATATAAATGAGTTAGAAAGAGATAGTGATGATATCATCAAAAGTCAAACAACAGAAAGAACAGCGATAGTAACTCGTGGCAAGAAATAAACGACATAATGCGGGTATAAAAACACAAAATATGGTAAACTCACCAAAGCTTTAACTCTCAAAGTCGGCAGATTAAGGACTGAATTCATATAATTCTTATGTAGGCAGAGAACCAAAACTAGAATAAATTCATCAATAATTTGTGAACTGCATAAAAATTAGCATAAAAGCAAATAGCAATAGTTACAGGTTTTAACAGTAAGCAAATTACATGAGTAAACAGATTAGATAATTTGCATAAAACCAAATCTACAGGAGAAAGTTCATCACTGATTCACAGCAAAGCTACTAATCGCATGTAACATAAACCATTAACAGAACATTACAACCATGGCTTCATAATGTCAAAACAAACCTAGCTTAGGTAATGTTGGATTCACAGCCAATTACATGAGAGGTGTTTTAGGTCATTTCAATGTTTGAATGATTTAAGTTAGTGCAATAACAACTTAGATGGTGTTTTAGGTCGTCTGTGGTGCTAGTAACACAGTCAGCTGGACTCACAAACCACTTGAATAACCAAATGCTAGCTGACATAAATATCTTTCATTTGGAGTATGATATCCGACCGACTAACCTGAGAGTCGAGAGAAGATAAGCTCACGCAATAAGTAGCAGATAAATCAGAAATCGCGAGGTACGGCGGGTGAGACGGCGGGGTTTTGACGGCGACGGCAGGCAGGCAAGGGATCAGAAACAGAAACCGAGAGAGGCAAGCTTGGGCTTTTGGTTATCAGAATAAACGTGGATCCAAAACGAAAACGGCATGTTAGAATTTCAATGATACGCCGCCGCCGCTAATAACTTGCTTACTGTTAAATATAATTAAACCGCTTGTAACTATTTTTATTCGGTTTTATGCAATTATGCTACTTTTTTTTTTCTTTAAAAAAAAGGCAATCCACAAATTAATGATGAAACTATTCAAGTTTAGAGTTAAAGTTTTGGTGAGTTTAACATATGTTATTTTATTGAAAGCCTCTCAAATTGAACAGTATATGGCATATGTTTATAGTGTTATCATTGCATTCGATTAGTAGATTGTGTTAGGATATCCTGGTATGGCTCTGATAAGTTGTTTCTAATCGTATGAAAGGCCCAGCAGTTTGCGAGAAGCGAAATTGGAATTTTAACACATTCACACAAAAATCGAAGCTAAAGATTTGGTAGCGAAGGAGTCGTATACAAGCAGGACTTATACAAGTCATTATAAAATAAGTGTTACTATTGACAAATGTATAGTCTGTATCTCAATTTATGAATCCTTCTAAAACATGATTGACGACTAAAAATTTGTCAACTCAAGCTCTACGAAAACAACAAGAGTTCATAAATAAACGGGGAAAAACTCGAACAGTGCTCGACTATAATATGACCCTATGAAACCCCCGAACTACAAAACAGTGCTTCTCCTTGTGCACTTTCCGACTGCAATGAAAGCAAGAGTCACATTAAAAACCGATTGTCGTCGCCCTTCCTAATTGTATTACAACATGATACAAACATATTGGGAAAGTTACCTAAATAACCAAAAAAAGAAGCCTGCATAGTGCATACCACGTTTTTACAAAATCACACAGAATAGCCAAACATATTTCGTGACATAACTTTGTAAAATTCTTTAACAGATAACAAGTGTATTTCACTATTTCACGAAAGATCTTTTATTATAAGAGTTTCAAAAAAGAGGTTACTCGACACTTGTTTGTTAATGTGTCTCTTGTTTGCCAAAAAATTAAATTAAAAACTATGCCATTCATGAAACTATTTAATAGAAACATGTGGCGATTTTTAGAAAATGAAAAAAAGTTGAACAAAACTACATACTTTCATAACAGAACTTGTGTTTAATAAAATGTCTGGCTATTTGTAATAATTATGCAAAATTATGGATTATGAACCTTAATACACCGTTAGCCAAAATAATAATCAAAATCCGCCTTTTTCAGTGTAATTTCGCAAGAAAAATACATCTGTTCACCCTTTTCTCTGCAGTATCAGTACTTCGTCAATTAACGAGCAATTTGCAATATATGAGATTATGAGGTTAATTTGTATGTCTCGTATAGGTACTAGGTACAACTGTCTACATCTTACCTCCTCCATCCCGCTACGCGGGAATGAGCAATGACTTGAGTTTCGTTCTGGAGTTCGAGCGTTGAAAGTGAGGGGGTCGGGCGGGATTGGGTTATGTTATTGTTGTTGTCTGATGAGGTTATTTTGTATGAGTTTAAAATAGTATGTCAAAAATGGGCTAAGTGGGTCCTTTTCCGTTATTTAAGTAATTTCCCTTCTGTAATTAATGTGAAAGAGTTGTTGCGAGAAGCAATGATAAAAAAACATACATGTGGCAATTTTGACCCATTTAGTTACGTATTCTGTCGATCTGGGTTGTGCTTTGACACAAACGGATCAAGATGTTTAAAAAAAGTTGCTATAGACAGGACGGGTCAATCAGGTTGGAAGTTGCCCGAAGTCTATTTTCGATCAAGCCATACAACCTCTGAAATCTTTTATTGTAATAATGATGTTTTGTGATCATAATTAACACATTAAAAAAAGCAGAAGAAAAAGGTTAGGACACAAAAAATGGTATTACCTTTGGGTTTTTCACAGTTTCATCAACACTTAAGATAAGGCATGCTGCCTCGGTTGCAGCATTTATAGCATTGATCTGTGGTTAAGCTCGAGTAAGTAAACTTCCATGAGAGTTCGAAAAAGGGGAAAAAGAAGACATTACTGATCCAACATACAACTATTACCTTTACCACTGCTGGCTCCCACACAAAGTTGGCAAAGGAATCAGAAATTCCACCTGTGTTGATGTCTACTCCATAAAGAGCACCCTCACCTGTTTATATAACATATTAGAACATAGGTCAAAAGAGTAAAGAAAAGAATTAAGAAGAAATTTAAAACTAAAAGAAGTACATAAACGTGCAAATTTCAAAGAAATTTAATTTTAACTTTTAGCATTTTAAAAAAATAAGATAAAAGGTTGCCCTTTTTCAAAAAAAAAATTGCTTGCAAAAAATCTATCATAGAAAAAGACAATTATGACCTGGTTACTTAGGCAAAGAGTTAAAATTTGTTGCTATTTGAGATAATTTTCGTAGATGATTGCTAGATTTAGGAATTGAGGGCTTGAGGCATAGTATCTCACAATTTTATGTAACATAAATATAGGGCAGAAGACCAACCCGAAGGAAGTGCGTGTTTTTGCCTCAGTTTGTTAAGCACATCAGTTGCATCAAATCCAGCATTATCACAAAGTTGTCGTGGAATAACCTGTCCATCAAATCCACCATGTTTCGATTCCCATTGTTAACATACCACTGATTTTAGGGATCGATAAAAGGCCACCTAACTACTGAAACTATTTTATAGGGCACCCAAGTTTGTATCCAGTTTTGTTTATACCAAATCCAGCTAAATATGTGCTAAACAACGAAAATGTTTTTCAGCTTTTTTTTGTTTGATAACCTTTTACTTCACAAAATAAGAGAAAGTAACCAAGGGTGTTGGGCAGCCTTAATGAAAAAGTTGAATACTCCATTTTGGAATACCAAGAAGGTAATAGTTTATGCAACTTCAAAAACCTGGCAAAAATATACCTCCAGTGCTTTAGCAAAGGCATTTATAAATAACTGTGATTTTCCAGCTATATTGCGTGCATGTTGCCACAGGTACCGGCTTATTTCCATCTGCAGTTACATAATATATTAATCTTGACAATTAAAAACACCAATGAGTTAAACATAAGTTTCTAAAAGGTACAGATAAAACATACATCTATTGCACCACCACCAGCAACCACTGTGGAATTCTTCATGGCCCTCCTTACAATCATTATTGCATCGTGTAAACTCCGCTCAGCTTCCTCAATGAACTGTTAGAAAGAAAGATAACATATTCGCAGTCAATATCAAACAAATATTCAGAGATGATAATAACTTCTTTTACAAGGTCGAAATCATATTAATTTCATGGGATGTAATATAAAGAGAGAGCATTCATCAATCTATTATTTTAGACAGCAATACAGCATTAACCATAACTTTTTAAGCTGTCCTGTTATAATAGCTAAACTTCGCCATCAATAAAAGAACATCTCAATTGACCCAAGAAAAAAAAACAAAGAGCAGTTGAATAAAATGCAAAATGGTCTGCAAAAAGAACCTGATCAGCTCCACCTCGAAGAACAATAGTGGCTGTTTGGCCTGAAGGACATCCACTAAATATGTTGAACCGTTCATTGCCAACTTGCTTTTCCTCAAAAATCTCACAAGACCCAAGTACCTTATACAGGTACAGTTTAAGTAAAAATATTTCAGATAACTAGAGAGGAAAATGACAGTAGGACAACAACATTACCCGATCCCGCTTCAGCAGGATATGGGGGAGGTAAGCTGGTAAGGTGCAGATAGTCATACCTCTACCCGTAGGTAGAGTGACTGCTTCCTGAACAATAGGAAAATTGATGTCTAATATAACCATAAAGGTGAAAACCAGAGCAAAAAAATCAACTTTTAATTAGAAAGCTGTATTAAGTGGAAGAGAATGACCTCATCTATAACATTGTTGACCGATGTTTGTACAGTACCACCAGTTGCAGCTGCAACACGATGCAGATCATCTTCAGCAACTCGACCAGCACAAAAAATATCTCGGTCTGCAAAATATTGATGACAAAGATATCACTCAAGTCATTTAAACCTTCGACTCGAGATGCTACCAATAAGGAGGGGTGGCAATCCGGATCGATTCAGATTGGTATCACCCAACCTGAACACGACCCCTTTAACTATTCTTGTCGAAAAACTCAACCTAACCTGAATACGCTTAACCCATGTAACTCAGACACGCCCGTTAACCCATTTATCTAAGCAAGTTGGCGGTTTAACTGTTAAGCGGGCAGTAACAGGTTGTATATAATTGTTATTTAATATTTTTTTCTAAGTCTAGCTATTAACGGGTTTGCAGGTTAACCCATTTATTTGAAAGCCAGTCTGAAAGACGGTCCATTTATTAAAGGATTACACTGGTAGACCCATTTATGAACCAAACCCATTTAGACCCAACTCAAACCCGTTTATTTTCGTATTCTGTCAAGAATTGCCACTCCTACTAATAAGACAGCCATGTGTCACAAATCTGTTCATTGAGAAATTAAGTTCCATTTAAAGTAAAGGGTCAATGGTGTATGGTCAACCGAAAAAAAAATTCACCACCTGTGTTGCTAGATCACCAATAGCCAGACGTGACAAAACAATTTTGGCCTCGCTTCTTTCGCACTTATCCAACTTATCGTATATGATATTCCATTCGGCATCAACTATGGATTGATATTGCAAGGGATCAGAAAGTCTGTTATATAGAAAAGAATTAAATATGAAAACATGATTAAAGACGTTTATGAACCAATATAATAAGCAGAAGTGCTGCAGAACAAATAAACTAGGGATAATGTATACATAGGCCACCAAAGTATTCAAAATTTTCATTACAACCACCAAACTATTAAATTATTTTAGTGCCCAAGCGTCAATTTAGTTTTGACTATACCAATTCCAGCACAAAACTTGCTGAAAATTAACTGATGAAAATACTGCTGAACTTAAGACATTTTGTCACATATAGAGTATAGTAAAAATGTCAAAAAGCCCATGAATCTAATCATATACATTTCGAAAATCCATTTAGAGTTTACTCTTTTGAGAAGATTTATCAACACATTTTTCATTTTTACAACTCTAAATGTGATAAAAGGCACTATATAGAGTGGGTATTTTGCCATTAACAAACTTCAGGGCAAAAAATTGGTATAAACACGATTAAATTGATAAATGGGTGGCCAATGTAAGCATTGTCCCAATAAACTACCTTATCTCAGCATTTTCTTTTTCTGACTTTAGTTCCAGTTCAATGTTCAACAATAGTATCTTCGGGTTAAAAAATTTCTTGGGTTGCTGCTCAAATCCAGCATATGAAAAGGTCTTCTTAAATGCAACACCATTTACAAGAAAAGAATCCCGCATTGTACCACCAGGAACCTACAAAAAGGAACTCGAATTATGATTAGAGATACATAAAAAGGATGAGGCCACTGCTGTTGCAGGCACAACAGATAATCATGCCTTGATGTTACAGACAAGTGAATATTGTCCTACTCAATCAATATTTTTAATTTTTTTTCTTCTTTCTGAAAATAATGAGTGTTTTATGTTGTCAAAAGGAGGTAACAGCCCTGATATATACAAACGTAAATTAGGTGAGACGCTCGTAAGGCTCAGAAACTTGAAGATCATACTAGTTTGTTAAGATTAATATTTCTAACACTCGTATTAAATGTTACATCTCATTTTTCCTTAAAATACATAGACTCAAAGAGAGAACTCAAGCCTCCATAGGAAAATTTGAGCTTCGCGATATTAAAGAACCATAAAGTAATGGACAATCTACAATCGGAAGTAAAATTCTAATGTACTGACAAACTTAACCATTAAATAAATAAAATTATCACTTCGACAACCATTTTTAACAGTAAGCCAAGCAGCAAAATTTTAGGCAACTAAAGTCAGTGTCAAGCATGCATACCTTTTTTATTCCAATCATGTTCAATCTATCATCATCTCCAATTGCAATGACAGCATCCACGACCATAGTTGCAAAAAAGTCTTTCTCTCCTCCTATTAGCTTTGATGAGAGTGTTGTAGCAGCACACTTAGCTAGTAAGCTTCTCTTTTCATCTAAACTCTTTCCCTCTATACTTACAGCTAATTCTTTAATCTTCTCAATTGCCTGTATTATAAAACATATATGAATAAACATTTCGTATGTAACGTCAATACGAAAAGCATTCAGAAAATCTACCATAACGGTAGCGGTTCTGTAACTTTGTATCAGGTTTTGAGGATGAACACCATCTTCAATGAATGGTTTAGCCTCTCTCAAGAATTCACCAGCAAGGAGAACTACGCTAGTGGTTCCATCACCAACCTGCCCAAAATTAGTAAATGTTATACTTCGGAGTAGCAACTGAATATTCATTGATTTTGATCTTGGTTAAGCACATATATGGTCACGTGCAAACGAGAAAGCCATCATATTATTACCTTTGATAAACAATTTACTGGGAAAAAAAACTGGGAGAGTGTCTGGGTAAGCTTGTTTAAACAGCTAATGCTAATATATAAAATTGGCTAGTGAGCTAATGTAATATCAAAATGTACCTTATCAACTAGTGTTTGGGTTAGTTCATTAGGTATGACCAAAAAGGACATCTTCAAAATCTCCATCAAGTTTCGAAAGATTATCCAATTAACAAGAAACCAATCAAGGTATGCTTCCTCTAAATATAAAATTCTATATCATCTTTATAAACCACTTTTTATCATTTCATCTCCTTAAATACAGTTGGTGTTCACCTCATCATCATCTTTTCTTTTTTGTGCTTTCTTAGGGTTTTCACTTTAAATGTTGTGTTGTATTGAAGGAATACGAAATCTGAAGAAATTGTATCTGAGTTTTAATTAAAATAAGTAAAGACTTGATTTTATAAAATGGGAATCTTTAGGTTTTTAAATATTTAGTGAAACAAAAGAAGAAAGCATGACACGGTAACGGTAATGACAGTATTGGGTTCATAAAGATTTTAATATCGAAAAATTGATTCTAACACTTTTTCTTGATAAATGAGAACAGCAATGGTCTGAGGAGGTCACTCGTGGTCTCAAGCACTCCCACGGCGGTCACAAGTGGTGGTGGTGGTGTGTCCCTTCCATCCCCATGCTTTTGGGCAACAAATGGCCGAATAATTTCCCATATATTCATTATTTTCCACCAACACAGGCCCTTCAAGCAAATGTTGAACAGTTGAAGTTCCTCCTTTAATTTCCCAACAAACACATACAAACTTCTTGTTCATAAGTCAGAACAATACTCCACATGTTGCCTAAACATTTTACACCTAAACCATCATAGGCCTTTGAAAGGCATAAAGCTTTCCATGCAACCTTTACTTTGCCTCTCTCCATTTCACCCTCACACCAAAGGAAACCATTCGTTCAAGATATGTATAGGCACAATAAAGATAAATGCCCAATAAACTTGTATGGAAGAAAGAACCAAGATAAAAAGTTGAGGTCTACCCTTGAAACACATAATATTCTACCAGTCATTTAAACGGTTCTTCACTTCTGCTACTAAGAACTTGCCATCTTGGTGAACCAAACATTTACATAAGGGGAACAGCCAGGTACTTCAAAGGAAGCAAACCTTCTTTAAAAGGCATGATTAAAATGTCCAATTTGACATATCTTTTCGCATCACAAAAGAAAACCATGCTCTTCAGGATGCTAGAAACAATATCTGAGCAGCTTTGAACTCTTCTAAAGCATCCATAATAATTGAAGCAAATGTGGAATCACCAAGACAGAAAAAGATAAGGTCAACAGCAAAATATGAGTTAACAATCTTTTCTCTAGCACTTGGTATTAAAAAGTGCGCTTAAGTGCTAAGCGATGAAGGTTAGCACTTAAGCCCTACCTAAGCACTACAATTACACAAAGCAAGAAAAAGCATCATCTTCGGTCTCGCTTTAGGTGAAGCACTAAGCAGCGCTTAATAGCGATTAAGGTAGTCGATTAATTAGATTGGGTTTTTAGCGGGCTTTAAGTTATTAGCGTCTAGTTTCAATACAATGGGCTTAGGTTAGAAAATGAAGAGTCATCATCCAAGCAACACTTAATAACATTCAAAGCCATCTTCTATATTATCTTCATGATCAACATTTGAAGGGTGACTTTTAAGCTTCTGAATAAATATATGGATATGATCATATCATTGGTTTACTTCAATACTTTTCCATTTCAAAAGTCTTTTACCGCTAAACAAACATCTCGACCACCAATATTCCAAGTGAATTCTAAGAACCCACATGTGTACCCATGAGGATGAGTAAACCAAGGGCTTTTTATCATCACCACTAGAAAACATTGCATCTTTTATCTCTTCCTTACTAAAAGGTATAACCACGTTCAATGGTACATTCATGAGGCAGTTTCTACTAAAAGTGTAGACCAGACATGAATCTAAATTACCTAATCACACGACTATCATTCTCGACCACATTCACCATCTTGTGGTGATACGTTATAGATTTAACCACTAGTAAAAGAGACCCGAGTTGACCTAACTAAAATCTTCAGATATACACTTTCTTCTTCCCAAGGCTCGCGGTTTTCAAGATCCCTGTCTAAATCTCCTAGGATTCCATCCATCTCATAAAGTAATTTAGTCACTCGCATGAACATTTCCTTGACTTCACATTAGCTTTCAGACTAGTTTCTTGAACACTTCAATTTTGAGGCACTACAAAACATATTATACTCTTGAAGCTGCTTTTTCCACACATCCTCCGCAACCTATTAAAATCCTAGCTTATAAACAATGAAATTTGCAAATTTAAAAGGCTTAGGCTTACTTCTTTGTAGCACTGGGATTTTTAGGACAACAACGCATTGATCTGAATGGGATACGGCAGACAAAGAGCGGAAGATTGAGGAGGAAAAACAAGAGAAGCAAAAAGATCCTCAGCGTTAGAAAACGAAGCAGTAGCCTAGACTTGCCCTAGGCGGAGAGAGAATAGGCACCATCTTTTGCTATCATAATCATTAACTTAAGTCCATGAAAGTAATGACAATATTCCAAATTTAACACCAATATCATTCCATTGGCGATTTATATCATGAACTTCATATTACTCGTATTCTTCCGGGAATGCTCGGATCATATATCTATTGGGGTTGAATGTTAACTCATTTGACATCCAAACAATTGTTACTAGAATTGCTAGTCCCCCCCCCCCGATCTACGTTCTAGTTCGCGTGTTCCCTTTTTGGGTACAATAGTGTTCCAAACGCAATGGAAATCGCAACTACCTTACTATAAAGGACAATCCTGATTTTAATCCTAGCTCACACTAGAACGCGATTTCGATTATCACTGAAATCGATTTCAACGGAGGAAATCTCAATCAATTGTTCCAATTAAACTAACTCGGGAACCCAAGTCGAAGTCAGAGACTAAATCGAGAACCCAAATTAAAAACTCAGGAACCCAATCGTTTTTTACCAACTTATTTTCTACAATTGTTACTTCCACTTCTTTTACTGAAGTATTGATCTTTTGGTATTTAGTATTAAGTTTACTTTTGTTTCTTACAATAGTATATATTTTAGTAATATATGGAACCTCGTACCACGTTACATGGTACAACGTTCCACTTACCGAAATAGCATTCCGGAGGAGGCAACCCCCCTTCGTATCAAAATCTAAAGATTACCAATCCTCAATCCCATTTTCGTTCCACGTACTGGAATGAATTCAGTTCCATGCAACTATGATCCAAACTCCAACTTTAAATTCTTCTTTAAACATATAGAGTATTCCGAACCCTCACATACTAGCATGAAGTGATAAGCATTTTGTATTTTGGTAGATCTAGGCACAATAATTACATAATCTAAAAGTCAAAACACAATGCCAATACAAATTTATATCACAAAATGAGTAGTACTTGTACAATACTTTCGTAGTTACTTACCTCTGAATCTTGCGACTTGGCAATATCAACAAGGATTTTAGAGCCAGGATGAACAATGTCAAGAAGCTTCATGATGGTGGCACCATCATTAGAAATAGTGGTGTTACCCTTATCATCATGGATCAACTTATCCATACCTCTTGGGCCTAGGGTTGTACGAACTACATCAGCCACTGCCATACATGCATTAATGTTGCTTATCAACTGTGGTTTCCCTTGTGAAGTATATGTACCTTCTTTAAGCAATATGATCTGAGGTTGCTGTTTTAGTATGAAATTCAAAACAATTTATGCATTATGTTAATCATAATATCACAAAGATGACATCAACCCTAGAACAAGGGGAAATGGAAATGAAAATGAGATGTTGATTACCATCATAGTCGCCATTGCAAGTGGATTTGCAGCAGAGAATGTTGGAGGTAATACCAGAGGTATCTGTGAAACTCGCGTTTAAGGCTGGGTTTGCTGGCTTCCTTGCTACTCTTGTTTCCGTGATTTTGTTTTGTATTGTGTTCTTGACAAAACCTGGATCAGAAATGAATAAATATTTTCATATGTAAGATGCATTACAGAAAGCTAACATTAAATGCACCATGGAGGAAGCATATTTTATAAAAATGTTATTTTGGTGTATGTCAAGAATTTTATAATATTGAAGCATACTTCATCACACAAACTCTATTCTAGTCTCTAAATCCATGACATTGAGTCTATTCTGAATTGCAAAAATCAAAACTGTCTCACAAACTCTATCTAGTTTTTTAAAATGCATGACATGAATTCTATTCTAGTCTTTATATCTTGGAGTAGCATGTCAAGGGGTTTATAGTTCTGAAGCAAAATGTACCAAAAACAAACTCTAGGATAGTCCTTAGATTCATCCAATACACTCTATTACGGATTGTAAAAATCAGAACTTTCAATTCATATGACCAAAAAGTTCGACAAGCATTTAACCAATATATGAATTATAGTATATTACTTATACTGTGAAAATCAATTCAAAGCATTTTAAGTTGGAAAACATGTAAAGCCGTATTCATTGGTTCGGGTTTCAGTCTCATAGGGTCTATCCTTGGTTTCAGAAGTTTGGTGACATAACCGAAAACTGGACATGACAGCATTCAAACGTGACCAGACCGAATCGAAAACGTATAATGGTCTGATTATTGTTTCAATTCCAAAAACAACTTTGCTATTGGTTTGGAATTTCATGGAGTTATATTGAAGAACATATTGGGGTGTTTAGAGTTTACTGCTGTTAAAGATATACAATCGAATACATATTATTATATTAATGTCGTTTTTGAAATCTCAAACCTGACTGGAGCAGCGATGAGCGGATCAGTAGAATAGCAGAAAGGGGCAGCTAAAGAGTGATGAGCACGGCAGTCGGAGGAAGGAGGTGACCGGTGGCGAGCTGGTGCACGTGAGTATCGGCGTATCGCGATGCTGAAATCTGAGTAAGAGGTTGATACAATGATACGTGAGAGCGACGAGTAGGGACTGTAGGGTTAAAACTTAAAAATGACTTCGGAATTTCAGAAACAAAGGTGATTCATGTTTGTGTTAAAAGCACGACGACGTATGGATCGGATTAGATTGAAACCGGTAATGGATCGGATCGAATTATATAAGCGGGATGGTTTCTTGTTCTAGTTTTTCTCTTGTTTTCGGATTCGGCTTTTTCAGTTTCCTTCCAACAGGTTCTGTTTTTTATCTGAACCATACCGGAATATTGAATCACAATCATTTTTTAAAATAAAACTTCAAATTATCTTATCTTTAATTAATAAACAAACAAGAACCAAAAAGTCAAAAACAAAGTATCACGTCTTTTGCTCTTCTGTAATTTAAATCCTGGTCATCGTGAACCTTTATCCTCTCCATCACGTTGACAGTAGCAGCCCTGCCTTCACGTCGATAGCGTGTCCAGACCCTAAAAGGTTTTCATCTTCTCCATAATCCATAAGTCATTTGTTTAAAACATTAAGACTGCTTTTGCTTTGAATGCTTACCCAAGTTCTCGGGGCTCGACAAAAGAGAAAGTCTCAGCATTGAGAAAATAGGGTTAGCTGTGAAAAAAAGAGCCCGGAATACTTTTGCTTGCTTTTCCTGTTAGATGCTAATCCTTTTGTAATAAACATGGTCGAATAAGCAAGAGTGAGGGTTTTTTTTTAATCTTCTTCACTCTTTTTAATGTCATTGATGGACAGATGGGTTCTATCTTCCATGAAAGATACTCAAGTACGGGTGTGTTTGCCTGTCTGGATAAGCTTATTTGTTTAGTTTATGTTTTCGAACTTTTTAACGTATGAGCTTATGAGTGAAAAAAAGTGTCTGAATTAGCTTATGACTTATAAGTTAATAAGTTTCTTTTAAAAAAAGTGTTTAATTTAGTTTATTATTGTAAAATGACTAAAAAGAGCATGCTTAAATTAGATAATTTCTTTTAATTTTTGGGAAGAGAATGAAAAGTTAATTCAAGTTTATAAAGAATTATATATAGGTACATGTACAAAAATAAGCTTATAGGGAAAAGAAAGTTCATTCGAGTTAATTTATCAAATGTGACTTATTTATGCTAAAGATAAGTCCATAAGCTAAGTCAAACACACATAAGCCCAAAATACAAGCTAATAAATTAAAAAAAAACTAAAATACGCTAAAACAAAGACCCCATAAGTTAGTATGTGATCTTCGTATCATTTGACTATTTCAATGTTCTTTTGAAAGGCAGAGAAGTATATTAATATTGTTTATTCCTAACAAAAATGAAATATTTTTTTGATGATAGTATAAATTATTCTTGATATATGGTTCACGTATGATAAATTTTGTGAATGTATACAAGTAGACAATAAACATTCTAACAATAATCATAAGTTAATTAAACGTGGTTTATATTTTTTGATACGTAATATATAGCATGCAACCTTAGGTAGAGAAAATATAATAGAGTTTCATATATTTGAGGTTTTGCGGGTTTTAAAACCGAAGAACCGAAACCAAACTGGAACCAGTTACACCTAAACAGGACAGTTCTAGATTTTGGTCATTTTCGGATTCGGTCCGGTTTTGAAACCGAGTTCATCCCTATGTTAATGCATCTATTATTTTCCTATTAAATTATTAATGTCATTTAATTTTAAAAAAAAGAATGATAACCACAATATAGACGAGTGGATAAGAATAAAAAAAAGTAATATTTTTTTCTAAAATTAATAATTATGGTTCATTATGTAAAAAAAACCTTTCCATATTTGCAAAAAGAAAAATCTAAATTAATCATCTTATACTAATATTTCAACTTTTCATACATGAGTTACAATCACTATTTTTAGAAATTACAACCATATTTTTTTACTTTTATCCAAAGATCTAAGGGATATAGTTATCATTTTTCATATTAAAATTAGATAATAATAAATGAGATTGCATTATTTAACAAATAGTTATCCTTAGGGTTAAAGTCACTGAACACAAAGATGGTTTCCCCAATGTTCCGATATAGCACATTAAGTTTTTTTTACACATCTGGCCATTTAACTTACCAAAACCGTGTCGATGTGGCCAAAACGTGACCTGCAACCTGCCAGCCTGTTTTTAGCCGGTTTTTTGCGATTTTTAGGTCGATTTTTTGATCGTTTTTTGTGATTTTTTTGTAGAATCTTGTAATTTATCATTATACCTTTCAAATGACATCAAATTCATAAATTTTCATCAAGTATTGAGGGAGAATTTGGAGCTCAAAGTCTCGATTTTGGTGAGTTTTTTGTTCGAAAACAGGGCAGAAAAAAAGAGTGTTTTTTTGCTCGATTTTTGATCGTTTTACATCATTCTTTTTTTAGATTGTCGTAGATAATCTTTTTACCTTTCAATGGACACCAAATTCATGAAAAACCATCAAGTATAGGCCAAGTTATTGCTAATTAAAGTCGGTAATGACCCTATTCGACACCCTTGCGGTATTTTGATAAATTGACACATTTTAAACTCGTTTTTGTTCGGTTTTTTTGTACTAATTGATAGAAAACTCGATTACCTTTCCATAGAGTCAAGAATCATTGATTTTCGTTAAGTGTAGAAGGAGAATTTTGGCTTCAAAGTTTGTATTCGAAGTGAAGGAAATTGGGGAAGAAGATGATCTGCTATTGCAGGTCAAAATCACCAAAATGGCTATAATAACAGGTTTCTTACAAGTTAAATGGTCATATGTGTAAAAAAAAGTTAATGTGTCATATCGAAACATGAGGGAAAGCATCTTTGTCTTTAATGACTTTAACCCTTATCCTTATTACCTTGTACTTTGATAGCAAAGGGAGTCATGGTAATATATGAACTATCAACCATTATCGCAATCTTATTTTTTCCACGTCGTAGAATGAAGATGACGTTTAATCAAATTCATCTTGAAGCTATCACAAACATCGATGGAGAGGCATCACATGTGAACATTGGTGTCGGGAGTCGCACTTCGCTTCATATACTCCCACGATGAAAAAATTGTTAACGTAATTCTAAAAATGATAACATAATTCTTCAAAGATAACAGATTAGATTGTCAACAATAACCTTATAACCCTAATATTGAATATACAGAATGATCTTCTTGAATGCGATTTTACAGTTGTTTCACATGCCCAATCAAAGGCCTCTGTATACGTCGACTTTCCACATTTTCATTTTCCATATCACTACACTAAATTCAACACGGATTACAATCCCGGAGTTCCAAAAGTGTGATGTTATTAACACCTAACTAGTACAAAGATTCAGAAACCGATCCTGGTCTCTGCAATTACATAAGTCCATCCTAAGGTGCTCCATGAGGGGTAAAAAACAAGCACCGAGTATAAATACAAGAAACTTATGAATTTATGAGCTGACGTATTCGGGGGAGAGGATGTTGTTTAGCAGCTCTTTCAGATTAGCAAGCACGTGTCGCGGCCCTAGACTTTCAACACCAATGAAGTTCAAGAGCTGCTCCAAATCCTAAGGCCACGTGAGATGGATTTAAAAACACAAGAGGGCTAAATTTAATAGCAAAAACTCTCATGTTCATATGAAAATCGGTGGTTTAGGGTTTAGTAGCGATGGCACTTTTGACTATTCTACCTGTGAACATGTTGATTTGGTTTTGGGTACTGTTGTACCTCAAACAGGGGAAAAAGATGTATGATGTCTGTTTTTAGTTTTTTACTACGTACAAGTATACAACCTCCTTGGGAGAGGAGGAGGGATGATCATATATAACGTCATAAAGGCAAGTAAGGGTAGATAGGATAATAAAGACCATCTTTTCAAACTGATGCCCAACTTTTTTGAAATTCGTACATCCCTACTCAGCTACTTGTATCTGCATCTGTATTTAAAACATCGGGCATGTGTGCATCATTTTGAAATATATATCCCGTTCATCGTTTCCCTTTTAAAAGATCCCTTACCAACCACCCACAAATCAGGCCATTGAAGCTTTATGTGTAATATTTTTGTAATCATATTTAGCAATGGATCAAAAAGTGCCACTACGTCAACCCGCCCCGGCCATTTTGACTTGTTCTAAAGACATGGTTTAACCCATACCCATTTGGACCTAATTACCCGGCCCATCTTGCCACCTCTAACCATTAGTAAACCATAAGCATCAGACTATGACTGTATGACACAAGGAAAGCTTTGCTGCTTTGGATTGAGCTTTGACATTTCAACCACGGTAATTGTCTTGTTGCAAACATCATACCATTCTTTATATGAATAATGGAAAAAGTACTACTTTGCAAACGAGAGGTTTTGGACAAAATTGCCAGGTATAAGTTTCTACTTTCCCATACACAAAAAGAGCCAAATATAGTTGAGAAAAGTCGCAAGAAACTAAGGAAGATGCGAGATTTGTATTCAAGAGCTCCTATTTCCCCATGTAACATTTAGAAGCATGTGAACCAGCAAAGGAAGGGAGCTTGGCACTCAGAAGGAGCTTGAAGCTGTTTCTTCCTTTGTTTTTAGTATTACATAAATGTAGTATAAATGTAATCGGTGCGAAGTCAAGAAAAGGGAAAAGCGCATCCATTCTATTTTGGGTTGGGTTGACCAAAAACACTTTTTGTCCATAACCTTTAATCTTTTGTAAAGAATTGGTATGTTAAATATTATACGTGTTTGACCCATTAGAGATAGACAAACAATATGCAAAGTTAACTCTTGTTTAACAACCTCTAATCTTCCAGCCAACTAACAAGTAAGTGGGTCAAAATGGCCACCAACTACTACTATGAAGCAAAGTTAACTCTTGCAAAATATTGCAGAAAGAAGGTGGTAAAAAAGCAAACAAACCTTATTTAGTAGAAACACGGCATAAGCTGATCTTGTTGTGTCTTGTCCTTCCAGGAACAGGGGAAATTCCATTGGCTTTGAACTTGAGGAAGGTAAGATCGATGTAAAATCAGATGACGTGGGCTCCACAGAGGGAGCATAATCACATATATATGTACGAGAACCTCCTAATCGTAATGGGTACCTCAAAGGAATTTCTAAATAGAACGTGATTAATGAAACAGCCTGCAAAATGTGCATCTCACTCTCACTTATGATGCTCAACAAAAACCACAAAACTCCATTTTAGATAATGTGTTGAGGTGTTCCCTAACTTCAATTCTAGCTTGTTCCCTTGCCGTGAAAATTTGTGAGGCGTGTAAACATAAAATTTGCTAAATATCATAACTATTTAACTAGGGTTTGTTATACCAAAACAGAACTTACTGACAACTTTCTGTCATTGTACATAAGAAACAATGTTTTTTAAGAATTGTATGTTGCATGCTTTCAAACTTTTAACGTTGTATGTAAGTATCCTTTTACAGAAGGTAAAATTGTGACATGGCACACCTTCCATGTTATAAAAATATGGTGCCATATCACCGTTTTACCTGCAATAATAAGTTACTTACTAATGGTGAAAAGGAATAGAAGGTGCGTTAACATTCAATGAATGAAAAACATTTATTCTTACATGCTATGACAGAAAGGGGTTGTTAAGTTACATTTCGATGTAATTAATGATTTGATATAACAAGAAAGAAATGCTAAGTAGTGGTTAAGAACATACATGTGCAACATAACCGAGAGCAGTTGCTGAGCTCTGGACTTCCTTCTTATCAGTGAAAAAACTCATTTTCTTGAAAGGGAGCACAGTGAGATGAAGACCTGAAATAGTCAAAGATCCTGTATCCAGGGGTTTCAGCCCAGAAGGATTACCTGCAAAGCCATAAATATGTATAAAATAATATAAATCCATGAACTACCAATAGTCAGAAGAAATTTAGAACAAATTTAACCATTAGGCAGAAAAATGAAAATCATCTACTTACGAGACAAGAGGTCTGCTTTCACGTACATAGGGGTTAAGAGCTGAAAATAATGCCATCTATTTAAGTACAATTGTGTGTGTGAAAATATAAGACGTTTGAGACACCAATAACATGAGAACCCAAATGAAGATTACTGTTAAATGTTTAGTTAACTGCGTATGAATCCTATTGATGTAAAAGTGTAGAAAATTAACTACGTCAGCCACCATCAAGGTTAACACTAAACTCCTTGAAGGGAGTGTAATTAGTAATTAGAAAGAGAGAGAAAATATATATTAACTCATTTTCTCTACAAGCAAATCTACTCAAACTATCAAATGTGACCACTGAACTCACCATTGATTTTACCATATATAGAAGAAATATATATATGATTAATGCACATTCTCTCTGCTCCTAATGGCCCTTGGTCTCTTCAACGAGAAAATGAATGGTGAATTTCGTGGTAAGTTGGTAAGTGGTAACTTAGTGGTTGTCATAGATTCACCTATACTTGAAATCACAAGATAGTGAAATTGGTGGAAAGTCTGGTGGTTGCAATACGATCGCCCAAACCAATAACATACCTAATGAGTTTTGCTGGTGGATGATCAAATTGGCCATGTTTGTTATTAGGTGATTTACAAAAGCAGGTAGAAGATGAAAATTTGCATAAAATCCAGAGAGAAGAACAGACATACTAACAGAAGAAAAGTAGCTCCACTAAACTACCTCTTAAGAAAAGAAAAAATTTACAGATTTGACAGAAGAAAGTAAGAAAGTAATTTATCAGAACTCCAAAGACAATTCCTCCCTCAACTAGTCCCTTATAATTATACGATTCCACATATACTTTAGTCCTAACTAAGAAAAGTATTACCTGATTTACTGCTGCTGGAAAATGATTCAAGTTCTTGTTCGAAGGTATGTCCAGTCACAACCTTCACAGGATAGAGTAATGAAATTTGTGACACCATGAATTGCTGCCTCATCCTCAGCAACTTCTGCACATTCCGCAAATGAACATAACCTCTTTCTCCAGCCAATGAATTATTTGCTTCCTGCATCAGAAAACAGACGCATACTTCTTGATATTAATAAAAATATTAAACAAACTAGAAGGAAAATTTAACAAAATTGTGGACCTTGTGGTATCTAAGGGACTGCCCTTTTTACAATAAATTCCTACAGGGTGTCTGAGATTGCTCATTAAAACTGCTTCTCTGATTATTCCATGATGAAGGTAACTAATTATTATTATCTGATTATTTGAGGCTGAAGTTATCAGTTTTAGAGTTTCCTTTCAAACTAATAATCTGATTCTGATTAATTAACCTCTTAAGTCCTTAAATAATCTGTTTTCCACTCAAACAACTCAATGTGGTGTTTTGTTACAGAAAAAGCAAATCCAAATACACTATCTCCTTCATTTCACTTGTTACATGATCATCTGATTCTGAATATGTCAAAAGGCATATTATAGAAGTTAAACTACCTGCAAGCTCCTGCTAGCTACAGAAAGAGACGTTCCAGCCATAAGCAGAGATCTAATCTCAGAGTTAAGTTGCTCCTCCTGCTTTTTAGACTTTTCTTGTACAACTTTTGAATGCATTGACATATTTCCCATAACCAGTTTTCGAGCTTCTAATTTTTCCCGCATCTCGTCTAGCTCATTTGATCGACTTAATGACTCTGCATCTAACTGTCGAACATTTGGCAGCTGAGTTAATGTCAAGATACTTAAATATGTCAAATCAAAGCATTTACCTTGCAACAAAAGGGTAGAAAAATCGCACACGTGACAAATGGTTAGCGAATCAAACATGATTACAGTTGTGCCATGGCTATTTTCTTCCGTCAAATGAAAATGAAATAAATCATTGCGTTCTCATTTCATATGCAACTGCTTAAGGACTATGAATGTGATAACTAATTAATAAGTAGATTAAACCACTATAAATATTATTATTTAGCTTAGGGGTCCTGTTACTCAACAATTCGCCAATGAGGAAAGTAGTCCCGCAAGCACTAAGCAAAATCTCAAATTCTTTGTATGGGCATTAACGAGAATTCACATAATTCTAGCCATCTATCCTTTCTTGTTCTAGTTTTTCTCTGTGTCTAACAAAATATGAAGTAAAGCACCCAGCTTCCTTTAACTCTAAAGCAAGTTCTATTCACAAGAGGAGCTTAAACAATGAAAATGTAAAGTATGAACATCCAGTGACCAAGAAACAGCAACGTTGATGTCTCTTTTCCAAAACTAATGCTATGATATTATTCCAACTAAATTATATTTAACACTCTAATGGAAAGGACGTGGAAACAGAAGTAGTTCATTGAACTGGGTAAATTCAACTACATTCTCACTAATTAGAAAGAGATCCTTCCAACACAGCTCTAATTTTTCGAAATTCAGACTCCTTTCTTCCTTGATATGCCATTATAAGATGAACTTACTTCTTCAATGTTCTTTGACATCTAGGCAATCAATTTCCCGCTATAGAACAGCTTCTATCAATCAAGACTGGTAAACAAGGTAATTTACAAATGGAGTTAAACTTTATCCTACCTGTAAATGGGATTGAAGTTTCTCTTGAATTAAAAGCTTCTTCTGATTAGCTTCATTAAGTGCGGATGATAGACTCGAAAGACGAGCAAGCTCATGTTGAAAATCTTCCCATTTCACGATCTTCACTTTCTCCTCGTGATTCTTGGTTTTTTCTTCTACGGCTTTCTTCTTCGATTCCATCAAGAACTGAAGCAATTAATGATGATAAGATCTGAAGGTGTGTGGGACAATTGATCAAGAGTTGTATATCATCGTGAACCCACCTCACCATCGTCCTGAAGAACTAAAGGGGAATTTAAGGGTTAAAGAACATTGTGACTGATTCGTGAAATTACAGTGTATCGAGTTCTTCAATTTAGGCCTCGAGACTTCGATTTTCACGTGGATCTCCGAATGATGTAGATTTCAGATACGCAGAGACACGAATATTGAGATTCCGGGGTTGTTAAAGGAAGTGCTTAACCCGAATTCAGTTTACTTAATCGATTTGGGGATTAGGGTTAGGGTGTGAACCAGCAATCTATTTAGTTAACTTCCGTTAAACAGGAAGAACTCACAAGAGTTTCAAAGAGGGCATTTGATTAAAGGGGTGTTTGGGTTATTTTATTTTTTTTTATTATTATTATTAACTTTTTTAACTTACGAGTTTTTTAGCTTTTAAATTTATAAGTTAAAAAACTATTTTAATTAACTATTTTAATTAACTTATAAGTTAATAAGCTATTTCAAAAATATGTTTTGTTTAGTTTATAATAGTAAAATGATTAAAGACATGCTTATATTTGAGGGAACAAGAAATGTTGAAAAAGGGAAGAAACGCAAGCTTATCAATTAAAGTACAAATATAAGCTTACCTGTAGATAAATATGTTACTTTCACTTAGCTTATCAATATTGGCTTATATTTACTCATAATAAGCTAATAAGTTTAAGCCAATTAGCATACCAAATATCATATTTTTTATAACCTCATAAATAAGCTAATAATCTAAAAACTCTTAAAATAAGATAAAACAAACTCCTCCTAAGTTAAAATTAAGGGGTGTGTTTTCATTAAAAACTAGGAATGTTAATTGAAATTTTTAAATGCTTATAATTTTTAAAAGTATTAATATTAACATATATAATAAAAAAGTTATAAAACATATAAAGTTATAAAGATTGTATTCGAGATTATAGTGATGGTTGATGGAAAAAAATTTAAAAATAAAATGATATCATATTTTTTTCTTTTTATACATATTAGGATATATTATATAGAAATATTATGTATTAAAAAATTAATAAATATATCTTTATAAGGATTTTTTAAGAAAAAAATTACTTTCTTAAAATTAAAATTTGTAACAAATTAATGATAAAGTAAAAAAATAGATTTAAATTGTAATTTTTTATTTAGTTCTTATATGTTATAAACATCACCCTCTAATAACTAATAATAAAAGGAAATAACATTTCTTATGTAATGTTTTTATTTGATTCAACATTTGATTTATACATACCAGACACAACCAAAGTTATTAACATAATCATTTTCAAAATAGATCGTATTATTGTGTATATTCATATACAATTTTTAAATTAATTCATATATGGAAAACTAAAAAAATACTAGAGTTTATAAGTATGTTTCAGGTCGACTGAATGAATTAACGAACGGTGCTTTCTTTCTCGCCGCCTGCCATTGACGCCTATTTCTTTCTCGTCGACGACAACCATCATTCTTTCGGTAGCGACCAGACGACTGTTGTTCCCTCGACGCCGATTCCAAAGGTATGGCTATTATTTCAATTTAAAAAGCTATCCACTGTTGATTTGAGCGAAATTATCAAAAGCTCTTGAGTGTCGGCTGCTGTAACTTGTACGTTTGTTATATTTCGGTTGCCGTATGTTCGTTGTTGGTATGTGCAGAATCAAAAGCTCTCTATTGTTGTTAACTCCATTTTTAATCAAAAGTTGTCGACTGTTGCCACTGAACAGAGTTTGGTGATTGAGTGAGTTCATAGACGAGATAAACCTAGTCGGTTTTCACTTGATTACATTTACTTGATTTCAATTGGATAGAGATTTAATTTCATAGGGATTACGAGCCTAATTTGATATGGGGATCTTCAAATTCTTCCATTTTGTGTTGCTAAATTCATAGAGGTCTTATAAAGAACAATCTAGAATTACGAGTCATTGTATGCAGGGGTATTTTGGATCTTAGGTCCTGTTTGATTCAATGTATTCTTGATATTTGTAACGTCCCAATTTTTATTTTTTTTACTAAATATACTTTGTTTTCCATATACATAATAAAATATACAAAAGTGCCGATTGTTTGAGCTCATCAATTATTAACTGTAGCAAAAATACCAAATAAACATGGAAAACACGATTTTCTACAAAATAGTAATTTAGGAAGCATCGCACTGTCGGCTCAATCGTTCTTTGCCCTTATCTTTTCCAGAAGTACCAAGAATATCTAAGAAGGGTTAATCAATAACTAGTAAGCTATAAAGCTTAGTGAGTACATACAATTACCACCACTTAAACAGAAAATGTACAAGACATCGATCAACAAACACATATGATTGTCAGACATGCTACAAATTTGCCACACAAGCTATCACAATTAGTGTCACCCATGCTAGTTTTAGATATGCCACACAGGCTAGTTATAAATATGTTACACATGCTAGTTATAAATATGCCACCCAGGCTAATTATAAATATGTCACCCAGACTATATGGTAGAGTTATTGTAAAGGAGTATTATTGTAAAAAGGATAAGAGGTAATTTCAACCATTATATTGTAACATCCTAAAAATGGGCCTAGTAGTGTGGGGTTGTACCTTGTGTTTTAGTAGTTGTACCTTGACTTTAAATAAGTGTTTTAGTGGTTATTCTATGTTATTAGTTGGTTAAAGTGGATATGTGAGGTGTTATATAAAAGTTGAGATTAATATGTAGAAGTGATAGAATATTAAACGGTTTCGAGTAATGGTTCCGTAGATATCCTCGTTAGTTGAAACGGGTTAGCGTGTGTTAAGTTGTAAGTTGGAAAGGGGAAAAAAATACCCCGTTGTCTAATGTAAAGACCATTAAGTCGGTCTTGTTGTTCCTTATCTCTTGGGAACACAAAACATAACATACATACATACGTATGTATCAAAGAACTCACACACACATACTTTCTTAAGTTTTGAGAAGGAGAAATCAAAGGTAGCTCTTGTGTTTGATGATTTAAGGCAAGATTCAAGTGGTTTAATCTGTTCTTATGTCATCATCATCATAAATTGTAAGTGTTCTTCATTGAAAACCTAGTTTTGGGTTTTGGGGTGTTGGATCAATTTTAAGTGAGTCTAAGGTGTTCTATAGGTTTGTAATTGTGTCAAATGTATCCATAAGCTTCAAGTGATGCCAAATAATGTTTATAAACAATTGGAAACGAGTTTTGGATAGTTAAGATGTCAAAAGTATGAATTTCGGGGCTGTGCAGAAAACAGGGAAGAAGCTTACTGTATCAGAGGTCCATGCGACCGCATGGGTGGTACATGCGACCGCATGGAAAGTCCATGCGACCGTAAGCAGTCCCAGAAGCCATGCGACCGCATGGAAGGTCCATGCGATCGCATGCAGTCCATGCGACCGCATGCAGTTGGCATGCGACCGCAAATGGGTTGTTTTGCTGATTTACCGCTTACGAGCGATGGAAATAAGGTTTACGAGCGTAGGTACATAACTTACGATCGTGGCCAACCCCGGAACCATGTTTGCGGATATAAGAGACTTCCCTTGCTATCGGAAACATGGGTTTATGGTAAAAGGCCTCTTGCGGCCGCAAGGGACAGCCTTGCGACCGTAAGGGATGTTGTTACGGGGTCCTTGCGACCGCAAGGATTATACTTGCGATCGCAAGCAGGGGTCCAGGGCTGATAGCTTGTTTTACTTGTGTTTTAACCTAAGGGGGTTATGTATAAGTGACGATCAAGCGTGTATATGATGTGTTAGGTATACTTGAGGAACCGAAAGACACGAGTGGCGTATCTGCTTATTAAGGACTCAAGGTGAGTACCGGTTTCCCATAAAGATCAGTAAGTAGGACTAACTGTAGTTACTGTAATGTGTTGTTTTATATGCCTAGGATATGATATGCTAGAGACGATATTATATGAACTGGCGTGCCATGAGGTAAGTTGCATGTGAATTGTTAAATGTGAATCGATGTGATGTAATACGTGTTATTTATGAAATGTTAGCATGCTATTGAAAATGATAGAGATTATTTGGGAAATGTGGTTACGGGTTAAGTGTGGTTATTAGTTAAACGTGTTTATGTGTGAATTGTGGGTAAATGTGAAGTGTGGTGGTCGTCCGGACAGGTAAGTGTGGGAATTGCGGTAAGTGTGGGAATTGCGGTAAGTGTGGAATTTGAGGTAAGTGTGGATTTCTGAAGTGTGGTAAGTTAAGGACTGAGGTTCTTGACATGAGTTCTGAGGGTCTTGGCCTATGGCTAGGATTCACGTGGCTCTGTAACATGTCGGGTGGACTGTTATTCGCTCCCCCACCCGTACGGTTGGTTGTTGCTGATTCCCCAGTTTGGTTCGTTGAGCTGGGCTGGTTCCCCCGCGAGATATGACCCTGCTGCCTCGTCGGCACACTGCAATGTGGTTGACTAGCTTGTGTGTCGTACCTGAAATATGCATCCATGCTTATTGATATTTATGCGAAATATGTACTCACTAGCTAGTGTAGCTAACCGGTGTATGAATTTCCCTTTTTGCAGGTTAGTGATTATGGGCCTGGTGAGCTGGGTACACTCGTGGGTATTTTTGTACATATCTTTTGGGAACGCTTGTTGTTAGTTTTCATGTTTCAGTGATCGGTGTCTAGTTGGTAACACTGGTAGTTTTGGGACTTTGTGTAGTTTGTTATGTTTCTTATCAAGTCCGATATCAATACTAATATTTTGTAATCAGTGGTTTGTTTCCGCTGCAATTTTTTGATTAATCGTGTATAAAAAGTTTAAATTGGCGCTAATTTTAAGCTCGTGAAACCCGGTGTTACATATATGTACTCAGATAGTCAACAATCGTGGGTCAAAATTTATGAAACTTTTGTCAAAATTAAGAAGGCAAAAGGGTAAAATAGGCTTAGCAAAAATTGATGACTACCGAGACAGTTACATCTCCAGCGATAAATCAGCTTGATCTCTGGAACATTTGACATTCATCCAAATTTCATATCAAAAACTTCAATCATCAGTTTACAAAACAAGATTCATGAATTGCGAAATATTAACCACATAGTTACGTATAAGGATTATTAAAAAAATACACACTGCCTAATTTATTCACAAATCCGTAACCCAAGTAACAAACAGACTAAAAACACTTGAATCAGAGACTCCAATTACAAGAAACAAAAAAATGATGGCCAACAATCAAATTGATTTACAATGGTGATTTACGAGGGATGAAAACCAAGATGGTATGTTCATCAACGAACCTACAAGAGAATGATGAGAAAAATCTATTGACCTATTCCTACATAGAAATTGATGATTTTTGTCAGTTAGATTATTGTTTCTTCAGTTAGATGGTTCCGTTCATGACTTGTTTTCAACATAAATTGAGGAAGCAACAACGATTGTAGGATAATATAGGGAAAAAGCGTGTGGTAGTCGGCGATTATAGGAGAAGCGATGGAAGGCGGCGGTTGTAGGAGGGATGAGGTGGTATCCGGCGACTGTAGGAGAAACAGCGTAATTGTGGAAGAAATGGCGGTTGTAGGAGGAGGGGTGGTACATGAGAGTTGATGTCCGTCGCCGATGAATACAATTGGTGTGAGGCGGTGACTTTTAGGTTGCAGGTTTCAAGGAATTTGAAGTTTTATGAAAATGGAATTAAGAGACGTGGGAGAGACTATTACGGGGTGGAGAGAATTTTTTTCATAAATAACAATAATACCCCTAATTATATTTGCCACATGTTTTCACAATATCAACTCTTACACTTTTTACATTATTTTTCTTTTTATTTGAACTCAACTCCCCAGACTATACACAATATTTGTCACCCAGGCTATAACACGTATAATCAAGCATCCGCACATTTTACATATAAGTTAAATGGGTCGTATGACTCACCTGTTCGACATGATTCACCAGTTACAGTATTTCACAACAGTTGTAATCACAATATTAAATCTTCAGTTAATACCTACGATTAATTTCATAGTTTTTTAAGCACTTGACCCATTATCACAATAAACACAAATTTGAACTTAAACCCTTCAAATTTCAACATGCATGTGTCGGATTCAACATGCAAGTGTCTAATTTAGTTCTTGTCTCCTTGAAATTTTGACTCAAACTCGTACTAATAAAAAGAAATATGTTTCAATAACATATCTTAACCTAATCCCTAATTTTCTTCAAGAAATCATCGATAAAGGGTAGAAAACCATACCTTGATGCTAGTATGATTATCAATTTCTTCAATTTAGCTATTATATCTTCAAATCTCAATTTCTTGGCACATTTTTCTCCTTCTCGTGACTTCTAGGAGATTCCACACACACATACACCCCTCGCATTCTTGGTTGAACTTTGACTAAGTCAAGGTTTCACCCCTTTTTATGCAACTAAATCCAAACTTATACATATCTAGTCTCTCATCTTCTATTATTTTCACTTCTTAAATCCTTTCTCTTAATTCATTTTACCAACAAATATATATTTATATATATTTACGCATTTAACCCCTCAAGTTATAAATAAAATTGACACATTAATCTCTAAGTAAAAATCCTTGGTAAACCACTATTAATAATAATAGTATTAATATTACCATTTACTTGGGTGTTACAAGATTTTTTGGGATTGAGATTTCAAATTCTGAGAAATCCTATGTTTTTTTAGAATACAAGGCAAAGGATTCTTAATTATAGAATTTCTTTAAAATCCTACCGGAATTTAGAAATGCACTACCCCTACCCCTAGGTGGTGTTTGGTTGACTAATTGTTTCCCAATGGAATTGGAATCCACTAAGGAAATGGAATTTAAAGGATTTATATTTGGAATCTGAATTCTTACCTCATGTGTTTGGTAGTGTCAGGAATTGGATTTACATTAGGGCTTCGTACATGCCATCACCGTCCCACCATAGTCGCATCCATCGTCCTAGCCCTAGCCGCCGTCGCAAGTCGCTACTCGTTACCACCGTTGAAGCCCTAATCGTAGCCCTAATCGCTGTCGTAAGTTGCCAATCGTCAGTCACCGTCGCCACTCGCCACTCACCACTTGCCGGTCACAGGTGCGATGATGTACTGAGGATGGTGAATGTGCGATGGTGTCATCGCTGTTTATGTATGTGCGATGGTGTCACCGGAGGAAGAAGGAGGCAGGGAGAAACACTTGTTTGATAGAAAGTGAAATTCATCCAAACTTGGATGGAATCTGAAATCCTTCATCTAATGGATTTTGGATTTTATTTAGGGATCTTTTTCCATACCAAAAGTTGAGCCAAATAAAGGAATGAGTTAATTATCAAATTGGTCCTTTAACATAGCTATTTCTTCCATTTTGGTCGTTTAACTTTGGGAGTGACCAAAATGGTACTTTAACTACCATTTTGTCACCAAAATGGTCCATCCGTTAGTTGACTGTCAGTCAAATCTGTTAAATGAGGTAAAATGACATTTTTACCCTTGTCTTTTAATTAAAATCAGATTAAAGAATATTTATTATATATTTATTGTATTAAATTATTAATATTTATTATCTATCACTTTCTCTCACCTCCCTTATATCTCTCTCTCTCTCAATTCTCTCTTCTTCTCTTATCTTTATCTCTAATCCCAACCACCACCTACCGCCGCCACCACCACCACCTACCACCGTCACCACCACCACAATAACTTCCAAACGGTCTGGATTTTCCAAGAACATAAGTTATGGCGGCGGCGGCGGTTTCCGAGAGAGAAATAGAGGTCTAAACGATTTACAGTGGCGGCGGCGGCTTCCGAGAGAGAAAGAGAGGTCTAAACGATTTACAGTGGCGGCGGCGGTTTCCGAGAGAGAACTCTGAACGATTTATAGTGGCGGCGGCGGTTTCCGGTTTCCGAGAGAGAAAGACAGATCTAAAAGATTTACGATTTATGGATCTGGATGATTCAAGAACATAAGTTATGTGCAAACCCTAGATCTACACCTAAAATGTGTGAAAACCCTAGAGATCTAAACGATTTACAGTGAAGGCGGCGGTTTCCGAAGATGAGGCGGCGGCGGTGGTTTGTTGGTGGAGGTTGTGGGTGAAAACCCTATACTTTACGAACCTAATCATTTTTCTTCTCTTTTGAAAACCCTAAATTTACGAACTCAAACTTTTTTCTTGTTTTTCTTGTTCTGTAGATCTGAAATTGTGTGTTCGTGTATATGTGTGTGGTGGTTGCCGATGAAACAGTGGTGGTGGTGGTGGTCAAATGTGTCGAGAGAGAAAGACAGAAAGAAAGACAGGTGGTGGCGGCGGTTAGAGCAGCGGGGATGGCGACGTGGTTGTTAGCGATGGAGGGCTAGTGGCCGGCGGTGGTGGTGCTCAGATGTATGGAGGTGGGGCGGTGGGTACTAAAGTGATACTGTGGGGAAGGCTAGTGGCCGGCGGAGGGTTTGTGTGTACATGGGGCGACTGCGTCGGTGGCAGTGGTAGTGGCGGTTAGGTACGGCGGCGGGGGCGCTGGAGGAGGAAGATGAAGCAGGCTAGAGAGTGAGAGAGGGTTAAGAGATAGTGCTTGTGTGTATATGTGGAGAGAGAGAGAGTTAAATAAATATTTATTTTTAATAATTCTATATTTTAAAATAATTAAATATTATTTTGTTTAATAAACATAGCAAAAAATGACAAAATGACCAAAGTGCCCCTCTCTTAACAGAGTTGACCGTTAATCAACTAACGGATGGACCATTTAGGTGACAAAGTGGTAGTTAAAGGACCATCTTGGTCACTCCCAAAGTTAAAGGACCAAAATGGAAGAAAATACTATATTAAGGGATCAATTTGATAATTAACTCTAAGGGGGTGTTTGGTTGGGGGGATTTGGGGGGATTTGGTGGGAATGGGAATTCAAATCCCATAGAATGAAGTGTTTGGTTTGACAAAAGAGGGTGGGATTTTAATTCCTAGGAATTTCTGAAATCCTATGGTTGAGGGATTTCCAATTCCTCCCACCCCCCCTGGTATTCTAAAATCCACAGATGAGGGATTTGCTCCGGCGACCATCCGGTGAACCTTAGTCAACAAAAAACCGCTGCCGTCGTCGCCCCTTCTCAGCACCGTCACCCCTTCGCCGCACCGTCACCCCTTCGCAAATCCGGCGAAGAAACCTACCTTCGTTTCCGGTCGTCGTCGTTTCAGAAACCTACCTTCGTTTCCGGTGAAGAAACCCTAGCCGCCGCCGAAACCCCTTCGTCGTTCTTTGTCGTCGTTCCTTCATCCCCTTCGTCGTATGTCGTCGAAGAAACCCTAGCCGCCGCTGAAACCGTAACCGCCGCTGAAACCCCTTCGTCCCCTTCGTCGTTCTTCGCCGTCGTTCCTTCATCCCGTTCGTCATATGTCCACGAAGAAACCCTAGCCGCAGCTGAAACCCCTAGCCCTTCGTCATCGCCCCCTTCGAAAACCCTAGCCCCCTGCGTCGCAGATCTGGTTCGCCCTTCGCAGATCTGGTGTCGGCGTTCGCAGAGAGAAGTTGGATGGTGAAAGAGGTGGTGGTCGGCGGTGAGGTGGCCGGCGTTCGCAGATCTGGTTCGCATAGGTGAGGTGGTGGCCGGCGGTGATGGTGGGTTTGTGTTGGTGTTGGATGGATGAGGTCAACTAAACAAGGGAATGGATTTCAAATCCTACCAAATGAATTCCTATCGAATGCAAATCCAATCCATAAATCCCATTCCCCCTAAAATCAAAGAATGAACTAAACACCCCCTAAAGGAATTGATTGAAATTAGATTCAAATTCCTTTGAATTCCCTGCGACCAAACAACTCTCTTATTTTAAAATCCATTACATAAAGAAATATCCAATTTACCATTTTGCCCTTAATTAAACCTAACAAAATATGGGGACTCTCTTCTCAAACTCACAGTCGACCTATCCCCGTCGCCTGCTCTGCCTCGTCACCGACCATCTCCGGCGACTGGAACAGCCATCGCGACTGCACAACGGCGTCACCCCTGCTCCGCATCGTCGCTCCTGCTCCACCTCGTCGCTCCTGCTCCACCTCGTCGCCCCATGCTCCGCCCGCTTATCTGTTATCGGTATCTTTTCCTTCTCTCGATTATCTGTGTTCTTTGTTTCTCTCGATTATCGTCTCTGCCTTATCTGTGTTCTTTGCTTCTCTCGTCTGCTCTCTCGATTTAATCATTTCCTCTCTCGATTAATTAGGTGTTTTAGAAACTGAAGTTATCAAGTCCCAAACTGAAATTATTATTATTTAAAGTACAGAATTTTGTTGATGTGATTGTGTGTGCAATATTGTTTAAAGCTTCTCCTGTATTTTGGCACAGAATATTGTTTAAAGCTTCTGTTGATGCTACACAAATGTTGTACTTACTGTTTTTTTGCACTTGCGATGAAATATTGTATTGGCTGATCGAGTCATTGAGAGTATAAATCATGGTTTTTAGCCTTGTAGGGTTACATGACCTGTTCTTGAGTTTTATAGCATAAGCTGTAAAGTGAAGAGTAGTTTAAAGTTGATTTATACCTGTAATCAATTTTAGATTCTAGTTACATTTTTAATTATTAACAACATAAATTAATCGGTTATTATTTATTTGTCAAACAATTATTTAAACAAAAAAACTGTTTAGAATATAACTGAAGGGTAATTATGTCATTTGTCACAAAAACAATCCAACTCCTTTGATTAAATTACAAAACAAACAGGATTTCAGGAATGTAAATCCTGACAGATTTTGTCAACCAAACACAGGACTGGATTCACAATCCTGCGAAATGCAAATCCTTCGAATTGCAAATCCTTTAACAGAATGGAAATCCCATGAAAATAATCTGCGAACCAAACACTCTCTTAGGCTTTTGTTTGATATATTTGTTCTCATTGCCGTCTAATAGCAAAGATCAGAACCCATATTTGTTGATAGCAAAGATCAGAATTCAGAACTCAACCCATACTAATGAATTGGAGCCTAAATCGACTTATGTATGATCTTGAGGTAGTTCATGTAATGCATTTCTAGCTGCCGGTAGAAGCATTATAGCATTTGGAATAACCAAATTTCGATATTTCAGGAACTATTGCATGCAAGGTATAAGTCATGATCTCAATAGGTTGATGTTTGGTTAAAGATCCCTAGAGTTCCCAAGGAGCTTAGCAAGAAACTGAACATGAATCCAGTTAATTATACAATTACTTTCAGTTGATAGTGTGTAGTTAATTATCTACTTCTTTTCGCATTCATGCTATTTTAAGAATATGAATACTTATTTGAAGTCTTAGTTTTGTTTTCATGAGATAGCAATTGACACCCTTTCTTGCTCATGTTCTCCCAGTCAGCATGAATGAATGAATATACACATCTGACATAATGCAGAGCTCAGTATAAGTTCTTGAGAAAACCTCAAAAAGATCGAAGAAAAAGCCCAATTTTGCAAACAAATATGATTAGACAATCTATAGAATGGTTGAAAATAGGGTTGTCGACCCGAACCCGTACTGACCCGTTACCTAATTCGACCTGACCCGGCTCTTGGTCTCAAATTATTAAACACTATGAATTGCTTCATTTTGATGCCAACACAATGAAATCCCTTCGTCTTCTATTCTCAAACACCAAGAAACGCTCTCCCACCAAAAAACCTGCTTTCGCTCCGGTCTTCATCAACGAAACCCAATTCATCTCTCTAATCCATGCCTCCAAAACCATCAAACACCTCCAACAGATCCACGCCCGGATCATCATCCACCAACAGTTTTCAAACTCCCGAATCATTACCCAACTTATTTCTTCCTCTTCTTTCCAAAACAACTTCATAAATTACGCTCTCTCGATCTTCCACCACTCCAGGAACCCAAATGTGTATATTTTTAACTCATTAATCCGTGCACTTGCTGATAATTCGTACTACATGAGCTCAATTTCCTACTTTGTTGTCATGTTAAGGTCGAATATTCGGCCCAACAGTTTAACTTTCCCATTTGTTTTGAAATCTACATCCGCATTACAAGAGGGATGGCTTGGTATGGAGATTCATAGTCCAGTTTTGAAGTTGGGTTTATTATATGATCGGCTTGTTTTGCTTTATTTGGTGGATATGTATGCCAAAGTTGGGTTATTAGAGTGTGCATCACAACTGTTTGACGAAAGTTCTCAATGGGGGATTGAGGCTAGAAGTACATTGTTGTGGAATGTTTTAATTAACGGGTATTGTAAGGTGGGGAAATGGGGTAAGGCCATGGAATTGTTCGAGGTTATGCCCGAGAAATATATCTCTACTTGGAGTAGTTTGATTAATGGATTGATGAAAGGCGGTGAGATTGACAAAGCTATGGAGCTTTGGCATTCTCTAGAGGAAAAAGATGTGGTTTCTTGGACTACAATGATACACGGGTTTTCTCAAAATGGACACCATGAAAAGGCACTATCATTGTTTTTTGAAATGTTGGAAGTGGGTGTGAAACCTAATGATCAGACTATTGTATGTGCCCTTTTGGCTTGTGCAAAAGCAGGAGCTCTGGAGACAGGAGCTAGGATGCATGACTACATGTTGAGCAATGGGTTCACTTTAAAGAAAGGAATTACTGCTGCTCTGGTAGACATGTATGCAAAATGTGGATCCATCGAGAATGCAAGTCGGGTTTTTGATATGGCAGAAGAGAAAGACCTTCGGACTTGGAGTGTTATGATATGGGGTTGTGCGATTAATGGATATCTTGACAAGGGTCTTCATTATTTCAACAAAATGAAGTCAACAGGTTCAAAAGTGACTTCCATTTCCAAATTTTTCTCTCTGATATTCAATGCTTCTGAACAAGGAAGAACAAAGCCCTGCCGGTACCGGTCATTTGGTCCCGCCTTTATAGAAATCAGGCCTGGTTGAATCTTGGCTGTGCATGACCTTCTTGGGTGTGGGCTTTTAGGGTCAGTTCAATTTAAACTTTAATAAGTATCAAAAAGTTTATTTTGCCATATTTTGCCATTTAAAGTTTATACGACAAACAAGCATTCACTTATACACTTGCATTATCATTTTTGTGTATCTTAGTATTGATCTAAACATATACTTTCTTAATGTCCAAGGATGAATATAGATATATGTTTGTGGCCAAAGCTAATGTGTAAGGTGCCACATTTATGCAATATGCAGTATCCCAACAAAATGAAGAAAGTACACAGCGAAATCAACAAATTTGTCACGAAATGTCAAGGTTCTAAAAATAAATCATTAAACCCTTTAAAATGTATTTATTAATCTAATATTTGGACCAGGCTTTGGCCTGGGCTTTTTCTTGCTGGAACTGGGCTTTAAGCCTAAAATAGGACGGCCATAGTACTGCCAGCCCAGCCTAGGATCAGGCTTTGGCTTTTTGGGTTAGGCTAGGACTGGTCCAGAGTTTACCTGTTTTGTTCTAATTTTCTTCCTGTTTGTCTGCAGGAATAAAGCCAGACGGGATAGTGTTTCTTGCTATTATAACCGCTTGTTTGCATGCTGGGAACATTGACCAGGGTCTATATTTCTTTGATAAAATGAAACATCAATATTCCATTGAACCCACCATGAAGCACGATGCAGTAATGGTCGATCTTTATGGCAGGGCTGGTCGTTTAAATGAAGCTCTAAGATTCATCAAGAACATGTCGCTAGATCCTGATTTTATCATTTGGGGGGCATTATTCAGTGCTTGCCAGGCACACAAGAACATTCAGATGGCAGAATATGCGTCGCAGAAGCTTCTACAATTGGAGCCTAAACATCCTGGTGGCTATGTATTTCTTTCAAATGTTTATGCTGGGGTAGGAAGGTGGCAAGATGTTGAACGAGTAAGGATCAAAATGAAAACCAAGGGTATAGCTAAAGATCCCGGGTGGAGTTATATTGAAATACAGGGTAAAGTCACTAGCTTTGTAGCTGGTGATCATGTTCATGCTCGTTCAGATGAAATACACTTAAAAGTAGACGAGATTACTAAAAGTGCAAGAGAACAAGGGTACATGCCTGAAACAGAGTGGGTGCTTCATAATATTGAAGAAGAAGAAAAGGAAGATGCGTTGGGAAGTCATAGTGAAAAATTGGCACTGGCTTTCGCCCTAATTTCTGGTACCGAACCTGAGGTTATTAGGATTGTTAAAAACTTGAAAATTTGTGGAGATTGTCATTCTTTGATGAAGTATGCCAGCAAAATGACTCAAAGGGATATTATAATACGTGACATCAAGCGGTTTCATCATTTTAAGGATGGGAGTTGCTCATGCCAAGATTATTGGTGACAATGTAAGTATCAAATGCTCTTTTCTTCGGTAGTAGTCTTGTTAACCTACAAGCCTATCTATATAGCATGAAATATGCGAGTAACTTCATGACTAGAATCATAGAAATATCAACTTCTACCTCTGATATCTTGATAGAAAAAAAATCATCAGCAATTTTTCTCTTCTTTATTTTTTTAGTGGTAAAAGAATTGTTATTGTAGTGGATCCCTGAAAAAAGTTGTTATTGTTTTGGTAATATACTTTGTTTCTTTTAAATATCAGAAGTCAGAACACAACCTGCTGATCCTATTCCTAAATCTACACCTTTTGTCCACTACGAGACTTGAACCCACAACCTTGGGAAACACCTTATACACCATACCGTTGGGCTATAAGCTTTTTTAATATTCTCTAGTAAAAAAATCTAGATCCTCCCCACTAAATTCTTAGTAAACATATTGTTATTGTTGTTGCTAGATGTTCTGTATCTGTAAAAAAAATCCTAGATGTGTTTGGTAAGGTTTTTACACGATATCGTATTTGTTAAAAAGTTCAAACTTTTGCTACCTTCTATGACCTATGTGGTTCCGGCATCATCAAAATTTGTAGAAATATTTTGGCGAAATTTTAAACATAAGTAATGCTATTGCCGTCATCACAATTAGATCCTGCAAATTTCTTTTCTTTTTTTTTGGGTTATTAAATAGCATCATGGACATTTGTTGATTTTGTAATCATTCGTGTCAAACTACCTGTAGAGCCAAAAAAAAAAAAAAAAAGAAGAAGAAGAAGAAAGAGCAAATAGTTTCAAAGGAACCAGTTTCCTTGCTATATAATTTTCTAGAGATTAATTTATTTACATGATTAAGGTTTTGGATGTGCATCTCCAAAGTGAATTTCAAAAAAGGGAAGTCGAGCTATGCGCTGAGTCTGATGTGCACAGCCTAACCATTTTTGGTGTAATTTCCTATACTTCCTCTGGGCATCCAAGATGTTTGCACCTAGCGAGGATTGAAAAGTCTCTTGTGAGACTTTCCAGGCATTCTACCACTAGATCATCTTGAGATGGTTTATCTCCGAAGTGAATATTTTGGCTTAAAGAACTAGATAATTAAATAATTCGTTGAATAAAGTCATGGATAGGTAAGTAGTTTTTGTATTAAATTCAATAATCAATTTTCTTATAATTTACTCTTATCAACTTCTCTAAAACTCTTTGTATTGACCACAGTAATCAGACAATCAGATTCATGCTGAACATTTAGAAGTTGACTATTGCAACTTCAAGTCAAAATAATAATTTTAGAAGCATATATTCACCCCCTAAATTTCTTGTAAATGCCAATTTTTTCACGTTAATTAATTAGGAATCATTAATCGAAAAAAAAGTTGAATGTGTTTCCTCCTACGTATCAGAGTAGGCAGTTAGAAGCCCGGACTGTAATCAAGTTTCAGAACTCAGTCACAGGCTCACAGCCATCTTCAAGAAGAAATCTTCTGTTTTAATTAGAGATTGTTTCAGAAAAGCCTGGTGAGCAAAATTTTCTTGCAGACAGCATATATCACTTCAACCACTGTTGATTTACAAAACAGGTTGGTTAAAGTAAAAGTTAATATACTTGAGAATTACTGCTACCTGGGTTCAGAAGGGTTATTATTATGGTGGATTTGATTATAGCATAAGCTCAAAGATTCAATTTTCATGGCTAGGCTGATGAAAGTTGCAACATTCTTCTTGATAAGGTGAGTACTGTTTCATTCACACACACAGACACAGTTTTTGTATTCAGAAAACAAGTGTCTTGTATCAACCCAAGATTGTTGGTTCATAGTCGTTAGTAATTTACAAATTTTATTGCATGAGATAAAAGTTGTTATAAGGAGAAGATCTATACACTGTGTATCCTAGTTTTGAGAGGAAAGAGAAATTCAAAGAAAGGAACAAAAGCAGTTTTAATATTTTTTGTGACTTGGAGCTAAAAAAAAATGAAAAAAGAAAATATTGCAAAGAGTCGTTTTATAATAATAATACCTTTATTCTTTAAACATGATTAGTTGCTATTGGAACTAATGTAATCATTAATAAAAATCATTAGAAAGTTTGTTTTTTCTTTTATTCTAGATGATCCCACTTTATGGGTGGTTTGAAATATACATTGATTATGTGTTTAGAGAGTGTAGGTACAAAAATATTATTTTAACAAATGTGAAACAATATTAGTTGGTCAGATTAACATTGAGAAGGTTATGAGAGATCGGATATAAAATAATTTTATTTTTCAAGTTCAAAAACGATTTGGTAAGTGTTAATTATGTTATTGGCTACAATGTCCCAACAAACATGAAAGTAGATGGATATAAACATTTACTTTACAACTTTACAATATGAAAAAACTAAAAATAAAAATGATTGCAACATCAGTTGTCAGGATTGATATTCAAAGATATCATTGTCAAATAAGCAAAGGTGTAAAGTAAGGGAGATGCAAGGAGAAATAGACGCTACAATTATACAAAGTAGAGAAAGGCTCATTGAATGTTGATTGCTTCTTAGTCTTTCAACTTATAACCCCCTTTTTTGTGTTGAAAAATGCTTATTAATCTAATTAAAATCTGATTACCAATCAAATATTTAAAGGACACCCTAATTTGAATTGAGAAAACACATAAATAATAAACTACACCAAATTTTATTAAAAAAATGTTGAAAGTATGTTGGATCCCTTTATTCATCAAGTTCATATGAAAAACTGATTGATAATTAAATATATAAAGCACATCTCAACTATCTTCACCAAGAATATCTCTTATTGAACGAAAGCGGTGTGGAGTCTCTTCATCACCTTTTCTTAACGTGCTCTAAGATCACTCGTATCTGGAAATAATTATTAGCCTGGGTTAACTCAACGAATGTGCGAATTGCTTCCTTCCCCGACTTCTTTACAATTGCCGGATCTTTGGGGCTTGTTTCTTCTATTGGAAGAAGAATTTTTTAGGGCATATTTAGTGTTCTGAAATGGGGAATCTAGAAATGACGGAACAACTTGATTCACGCAGAAGAGTCGAAAAAAGAAGAGGATATGTTTGCATTAATTCAACGACACTCGCTCTTTTGGCTATAATATAAGAGTAAAAAATCTGGGTTCTTTTTGTATAATTGGGTTGCAAACCGACTTGAAGTTGGTGGCTTATTCTTGTAATAATATAGATGAGTGACTTTTGGTGTTTCATCTAAATTGTAATTTGTTTATCTTGATCCTACTCGAAGTGTCTGTTTCCTTTTGGATTCCATGATCTAGGATCATTCTTGTAAATAGCTAATACCGAACGTTTAAACTATTCTACTAAATAGCTAATACCCTAATCATATGAACTTTTTCCTTTTTTATTTAAAGAGAATTATGGGTGATTGTCACGTGACATATATAATTGCACATGACCATACTGATTAAAAAGTTGAAAACCGATTTGATGATTCCACGTTGAAGACGATGGCAACAGGCCGGAGCTCGTAGCTGTAAAGAAGCTTCTACCCATTTCCCAATAACAACACACACACACACACACACACTTACGCTCTGTGTGTATCAAAACCCTAGCTGAGAAACCAAATCAAGGATCAATATTCATGGTGAAGAAACGAGTTCCTGATTGGCTCAACAGCTCCATGTGGTCTTCTCCGGCTCCTCCGCCGTCGAAATCACCATCACGATCAACGCTGTCGCGAGACGATCTCCTTAGCTATTTTCCTTCAAAATCCTCCGTCGTTCATTCCTCTCATTCTTCTTCTGTGATTGAACCGCCTGTTCTGATTCCGCCGCCTACTTTGATCAGACCCGAACCTGCGGCCAAACCCGGTCCTGCTCCGAGGAGGGAAATTACTGATTCATTGACTCGTAACAGCAGTGATGATGATGACATTAGTTCTTCTGCCGTGGATATTTCTCGACAGGCGAGCATATTACAAGAGGTGAGAGGTCGCAGGACGAAGCAGTTCAATTTACTGTTTTTTAATTTTTAGAAACTGTTTTTGTATCAAAAGTTCAAGTAGGATTAGGATCCATATATTGTATATAAATTTCTATTATTGAGAACAAAGCAAAGCAGTTATAAAATTGAGCTGTTAATTTCAACCTCTTTTATATTGTTTACTTCTGTAAAATGCAGCTTTCGAGGAGGATTATAAACATAGCTGAACTGCGTAGACTTGCTTCACAGGGAATTCCGGGTGGGGCTGGTATCCGTTCAACCGTGTGGAAGGTGTGAAAAAGTCGATACCTTTTTTTTTTTTTTTTTGCCAATAAAATGACGGATTATCAGTCTGGTTGGATATCTTTGCCTTTTCTTTTGATTTGAATTCAAAAAATTATAAAAGGAAAGTTGTAGAGTTTGTGAGCCGTCAGCATATTACCTGAATTATGTACACCGCATTTGCCTCCTAACAAATCAGGGGCGCCACAAAATTATATGCAAATACGGAGGCATCTGCATTTCTATACATATATTTTTTTTTCTACACTTGCTATTCTTCAAATGCAGCATTATAGATTTAATTTGTAGTTTTTTTTAATGCTTTCAGCTGTTGTTACATTATCTTCCAAGTGATAAAGGGCTTTGGTCATTGGAACTGACTAAGAAGAGGTCTCAGTATAAGCAGTTTAAAGAGGAACTCTTGATAAATCCGGTAAGTTAATAAATGCAAAATCCCATTCATGATGCTCATACTATCTTCCCCTTCAAAGAGATGCTGAAACTGAGTTACCTTCAGGATGCTATATGCCTATGCTTAATAGTTAGCTGATGTCTTGCTACGTCCAAATTGTGTTATAAGGGCTCATTAGGCAGAAGCTTTTTCTTTTTCTAAAGTAGCAGGCTCTAATAGTGTTTTGGTGGCGCCCTGCACACATTCAATCGTCTTTTCGTTCTTGGCAGATATCAAGTATAGATTTTTTAGCTTATTTGAATATATAGACATCAATTACGAGTGTGTCAAAAGTTCATCGCCCTGCTATGCTTTTTATTATCTTCTTTGGCCTTGGGTCTGTTTAATCTTCATTTACGTGACCTGCCTAATGATTGGAACATCATGTGAGAGGCTTATAAACTTATGATAGAGTAGGAGTAGGTATTTCATGCAATCATGCGCTACTCTACCTCTTACTTTGTACTTGCACCTCCTTGCAAGATGATTTTGCTTTCTTTTATGACTTTAAGTATTTTTCCGGTAGTTTCTTTGTGTAATGAATATTTTGTTGCCACTCATACTTTATCTGGATTAAGACTTAAGAGGTACTAATAAATGCATAACTAAATTCATAGTTCATGGATTGTCCTCCCTTCTTTCCATAAAAACTGCAACAATAACGTGTTAGTTTATGTGATTAAATTATATCTCCAAATAGTAGAAAAATGATACATATGTTCCCAAACTGTACTTATTTGCAAAAAAGAAGCACAAAAACTTCTATCTAGATGACCAAATGGCCAAATTTGTGCTTAATATTTAAAGTAGCGATCTTATAAGATGAAGTATTTGTTTCCCAAATTAGCATGTGTTTGCAAAAATTCAGGATTCTAATGTTTTTGTGGCTAGTTAGTCAGAAATCACAAGAAAAATGGAAGATTCTGCATCTCTTCTAAATGGTGAACAATCAAGTGCTGACAAGGGTTTACTTTCGAGGTCAGAAATACCTCATGGAGAGCATCCTTTGAGCCTTGGAAAGACTAGTATTTGGAATCAATTCTTTCAGGTAATATTTTGTAGAATGATACGTGTTTTAATGTTTCAAATATTAGTTTCTGTGCCGTTCTTTGTACCAAACAGTTTTAAACTATCGTGTGTGTATGCACACACACACACAAATGGTTGCCTTACCTTCTAACTTTAGAAGGTGATGCCTCTTAATCTTTCAGCGCTGTATAGATATGGATATACTGCTTGAACTTCCATAATAAACCAGAAATATCAGATGATGGTATATGCTTTAGCTTTATAGTCAAATCAGATATCTTTTCTAGCAGCTTCCTTTTTTTGTGACAACTTTGGTCAATCATCATACGTGTTTTTTGATTCGGTTGGAATAGGATTAAGCTAGTTGTGTATGTATGCTGCTTGTGATATGAGGTTATCTTTGCAGTTAATGTGTATAAGTTCTGTTATTATAGGAAACTGAAATCATTGAGCAGATAGATCGTGATGTAAAACGTACTCATCCAGATATGCATTTTTTCTCTGGTGACTCTGCTTCTGCAAAAGCCAATCAGGTAAATATGGAAATTCCCTGATGGAAGGTACCACTCTGCTGCTGAAAAACTGCACTTGCACTAGAGGAGAGATAATAGTCGTTTGTGTACCTTCAGCTGCATGTATATCCCTTTTTAGTATTGTGGAAACTATTAATGAGATTTTGAGCTACTAATTTCTTGCTTTCAGGATGCTTTGAAAAACATACTGATTGTATTTGCAAAGCTGAACCCAGGAATAAGATATGTTCAAGGGATGAATGAATTATTAGCTCCCTTGTTTTACGTCTTCAAAAACGACCCCGATGAAGATTATGTGGTAAGTGAATAATTCTTCTTCATTTTCACCCCATTTGAATTGCTAACGCTTATATGAAAAATTATTTCAAACGTAATCTATAGTTATTGAGAAACAAATATGAGTTGAAAGAGAAAATGCTTCTTGCAAGGGAATTGGCTAACTGAACACAACCCAAAAGGCCTTTGCTGTATGAATCTTTGCACAAACTTGAGGAACTTTTTGTGAGAAATATATTTTAATGATGCATGTATTGAGAAGTTCTACACTTGGTGGTCGGAAATCATGCCTAATGAAATTATAGCTAGAACGGAACACTGCTCTCATACAACTCGAACATATAAGTTTAACGTTTAAGATTCACATGAATATCTTTGTCACTGTAATTAAGACTCGAAATAATTGAAGTCGTCCCACCTTTATCTTTAAACTTTTACCAGAAATTTAGTTCTCATTTATTGTCAGTTTGTGTGTGGTGGCGGGGGGATTGGGTATCACAGTTTTTTTTTTTTTTTGAACGGCTAAACACATACTCCTTAAACTCAAACCTAATTTTACACCATTTTGTCCACTATGGGATATGAACCTACAACCTTGTGGGACACCAAAAACACCGGACAACCATAGTCTTGCTGTGAATTACCTTTTTCCTAAAAGTTTCTATGGGATATATCTAAATTTGGCAGGTCAATGCTGAAGCAGACACGTTCTTTTGTTTTGTCGAGTTATTAAGTGGGTTTCGAGATAATTTTGTTCAGCAACTTGATAACAGTGTTGTTGGCATTCGTTCGACAATCTCTAAGCTGTCACTTCTCTTGAGAGAACATGATGAAGAGCTATGGCGACATCTTGAGATCACCACAAAAGTAAGAAGTTCTTGTATATGCATTTTTTTTTTCTTTGTACTCCATAGAACACTTTAGAATTCCTCCTTGAACTAAAATCAAAGGTGGCAATTTCCACCCATTTACTTATGAATAGGTCAAATTGGGTTGTATTTTATCTCAAATAGGTCAAATGAAAGAACTAAAAATCAGAAGGGTGATGGTTTAAAATTTCAAATATAATAAAATAGCTAAAAGCAAAATATCAAGCAGGTTGATAGTTGCACAAAGTCGGTTTTAGTGCATACAACCTCCTTCATTGTTTTTGCTCAATGTTTTCGATTATTATAGTAACAATATTGTTTTTGTAATCATAACTAACACCTTAGCAAATTAATCAGAAAGTCAAAATGGTAAAGAAGTGTTTGGGGGTCAACCTGGCGGGACATGGCTATTTTGACTAGTACTAAATTTTGACCTGTTTCGCAACAAACCCATTTTGACCATGTTATCTAATAGCTAAAAGTAAGTGGCTTTTACAGTCTCGTTGACATGCAAGCCATTTGCAATCAAGATCTTGTGCACCATTTATCTGATGAACTAGCACAACAACTATGATAATAATAATAATAACAACAAATTATTATTTACTAACGATGGCTGGTTTCTCTGCTTATGTGATGGCAGGTTAACCCACAGTTCTATGCATTTAGATGGATCACTCTTCTCTTGACCCAAGAATTCAATTTTGCCGACATCCTTCACATATGGGACACACTTTTAAGTGATCCTGAAGGTCCTCAAGTGAGTAAACTCGCACCTTGTTCTTTATTGCCTTCATATGTTGCCACCTTTACTTCACATTATTAGTATGGTAAATGTGACACTATGTTTAGTCGACGTTTAACTTTTTGTCCCAAATTGCAGGAGATTTTGCTTCGGGTTTGTTGTGCAATGCTGATTCTGGTTAGGAGGCGTTTACTTGCCGGTGATTTCACAGCTAATCTTAAGTTACTCCAAAGTTATCCATCCACAAATATTAGCCATTTGCTTTATGTAGCCAACAAATTGCGTCATGTAACTCACTGATTGCATTAGGACATTAGTTATAAGGGGTGATTTCATGTATATCCTCGTTAAAGTTCCAAATTTCATATATATCCGTCCAAATTTCCTAATATATTTCCTTTTTCAGTACACTAAATATCATGCTTGCCCATTTCATAGTAAATAAAATAATATCAGTTTATTCATAACTGTTTCACTGAAGATGCTCCAAAACATGCTTTTGTATATGCCAAGCACAAAAACGATGCCTTGTCTTTGGAAAGACCTTGCTAATTGTTATACTCATAGCCAGATCTTGGTCGGTAATGATCGAAAGGGGAGGGAAATTATGCATACATTTCAGAAAATGTCTAAACAACCAGTCTGAAATGTCTAAACAACCATGTACGTGTCTCGATTTTTTTTCCAACAAGGCCGCTCCAAGCAAAATAGACTGACCATTGTGATTTACTCTGACAAACAGAGCAAAAGGAAAACCGAATTTATCCGTCTTGTAAGCCACATAAAAGCCAACATCACCAAACTGATTATAAGACGATCTTGATCTACGATCAGCCCAAAAATACGTTTCTAAAGGTCCCATCTGTACACCCAAGTCTACCGTGAAATTATTATTTTTATTCAACTCAGGTTTCTCTTGAAAATGCATAATAACACCATGACACTCTTTACCTAAGTTACTTTTTCTTTCACTAGTAACAATAGTTGAACATTAAACACGTGTTAGCTAATTCTCTTGGTTGTATGCGTTCACAGTGATTTCACAAGGTTTTATACCCGCTTGTGACAACAAAGTTACTAGATCCCCTACATTCTTTGAAACGATGTAAAACCTTGTGAAACCATTATCTTGGCACTTGTGATGGATTATCAAAAGAATAATTATGTTCATCTTCAAACTTGTCAACAACCGACTTCCCTTGATTTGAGAAAGTCAATTGTAACAAAGTACCTAATTGTATAGCCTTCACTTGAGCCCACACTGTAACACCGGGTTTCACGAGCTTAAAATTAGCGCCAATTTAAACTTTTTAAATACAATTATTAAAAGATCGCAGCGGAAACAAACCACTGGATTACAAAATATTAGTATTAATACCGGACTTGATGAAGATCAAATCAAAATACATCAAGTCCCAAAACTGCCAGTGTTACCAACTAGACACCGACCACCAAAACATAGATAACTAATTACAAGCGTTCCCAAAAGATATATACAAAATACCCACGAGTATTCCCAGCTCACCAGGCCCATAGTAACAAACCTGTAAAAAGGGAAATTCATTCACCGGTTAGCTACACTAGCTAGTGAATACAGATTTCACATAAATATCAATAAGCATGGTTTCACATTTCAGATACGGCACACAAGCTAGACTACCACATTGCGGTGTGCCGACGAGTCAGCGGGGTCATATCTCACGGGGGAGCCAACCCAGCTCAACGACCCAAACTGGGGAATCAACCACAACCAACCGTACGGGTGGGGGAGCGAATAACAGTCCACCCGACACGTTACAGAGCCACGTGGATCCTAACCATAGGCCAAGACCCTCAGAACTCATGTCAAGAACCTCATTACCTCAGTCCTTAACTTACCACAATTCCCACACTTACCGCAATTTCCACACTTACCACAATTTCCACACTTACCGCAATTCACACACAAACACGTTTGACTAATAACCACATTAACTCGTAACCACATTTTCCGGATAATCTCTATCATTTTCAATAACATGCTAGCATTTTATAAATAACACATATTACATCACATCAATTCACATCTAACAATTCACATGCAACTTACCTCACGGCACGCTAGTTCACATAATATCGCCTCTAGCATATCACATCTTAGACATGTAAAACAACACAGATAATACATAGCCGTAACTACAGTTAGTCATACTTACTGATCTTTATGGGAAACCGGTACTCACCTTAAGCTCACGATAAGTTAACACAACGATCAGCGTCTTCCGGCTTCTCTCGAACACCTAACACAATAGGTTCATACTTGATTACTAACTAACGACAACTAACACAGCTTAAATCATAATTCTGCACAAATTGTCACACTGGACCCCTGCTTGCGATCGCAAGCAGTAACCATGCGGTCGCAAGCAGTAACCATGCGGTCGCAAGGGTCCCCCAAACACACCGAAGCTTACGATCGCAAGGGACTCACCATACGATCGTAAGAATGGTTCTTAGGGTGTTTACGATCGCAAGTTATGTACCTGCGCTCGTAAACCTCATTTCCTTTGCTCGAAGGCGATAATCATCACAAAACAGACCCATGCGATCGCATAGACCTACCATGCGATCGCAAATCATAAACACAAGACTTACGATCAAAAGACTAACACTTGCGATCAATATCAAATTTACGCGGCGCGACCCCATATATTTCCGCGGCGCGGAAATCACAAACACCCCATACGGTCGCAAGCACTTTTGCTTACGATCGCATGGACTTTGCACACCCTATGCGATCGCATGCCATCACCATGCGATCGCATGACCGCCCGATACAGAACCCTTTCGACTCTGTTTTACGACAGCACCAGTTCTTCGCGTTTTTAACTCTAAAATCAGCCCAAACACCATTTCAAACGTTTCTACAATTTATTTAACATCCCTAGATATGTTCTAACATGTTTTACACACAAAACCAACATCAAAATCCACTTGAATCCATCAAATGGGTCATCTTCCTCAATACCCACAAACTAGGTTTAAAACTCATAAATACTTACAAAAGAGATGATCTCAGGCTTCAAGAACAGATTGATACTCGATTCTAGCTTCTAAACTCGATTCCTCAATCAGAACTTCAAAACTCCAAACGTGTGTGTGTATACGTACGCATGTATATATGTGTGTGTCAATGTGTGTGTGTCTTGGCTTCTGATGTACACAAAAGGGAGAAGACCGACCTAAGTAATCAATACCCCGTCTCAGGTATTTTGTTCCCCTATTCAACTTAAAACACAACTTAGGTTTATCCGTTTCATCTAACGGAGATATTTTTGGAACCATTATCTAAAACCGTTTAACACTTTATAACTTTTACATATTAATCTCAACTTTCATATAACACCTCATATACCCACTTTAACTAACTAAAACATAAAATAACCATTAAAACACTTATTTAAAGTCAAGGTATAACTACTAAAACACAATGTACAATCTCACACTGCTAGGCCCTATTTTAGGGTGTTACACACACCGGGCAACACAACATAACCTAATTGTATTGGATCACTTTGAAAACATAATTTAACACACGACTTTTGTGCATTAATTCAGTTTTAATGTTTTCACTGCTTTTCGATGGGAACAAAATTAACGTCATTAGTTTTAATTATTGTGGGCTCGTTATAAAAAATGGGTCTAATAACTTTAGACAATTAATTAATAAAAAAGGCCTTGCCGCATGAAAGTTAAGTTCCCTTGGCACTTGGCAGAGATTATTTATTCGGCCATAGTTTAATAATCAAACAGCCCAATAACATTCGAGTATAAATATTTATCACTTCAAATCAACAACGCATCCGACCTTAGCTCAGTTGGTAGAGCGGAGGACTGTAGTAGGCGTTATGCTAACAGCTAATCCTTAGGTCGCTGGTTCGAATCCGGCAGGTCGGATTTTTTTAATAATAATCCATTTTAACTTTTTATATCATAATATTCAATAATAATAGTTGTAATAATAATAATATCTAGTATAAAAATTCCTGCAAAATGCATATATTTATATAATATATAACTAGTTTAGCACCCCGTGTATAAACACGTGGATGTTTAAAATAAGTTATAAAACTTGATGGTGTGAAATTCTAAGAGTTATAGTAAAGTAATTGTAAAACGTACATAAGAATATAAAATATTTGGAAAAAGAGGTAGATCTATGTAAATTTATTAATATTTAAAAATTCATACATAATATCCTCATCAGATTTTAATATGTAAACCACAACCTATTGATTGTTTACACAAAATAATTGCATATGGCGAACGGAAAAATTTGAACTCAACGAAGATTTCTAAAATAAAGAGATAAAGGGAGATAAACATGTAAAATTGAAGAGGATAAAAATTATAAGCGTAAGTTGCGTCTTGAGATTAAGGAAAGTGAATTTTGGGATTAAGATTGTTACATCATATTTATTTATAAATTTGATTTATTTTTTTAAAGAAATAGTTCCTATTATTTTAGAGAGGAAATTTCTTAAAAACCTATTCTTTGAATAATAAAGTTAGATTATATAATATAAATGAGGATCCTTATCTTAAAATTATCTTCAAATATATTAAAATCATTACAAGATTATGTATCCGAAAATGGAAAAAACAATTTCCTTTTGGTAAATATTTATTTATAGGAAAAAGTGATTTCGACGTTCTCCATTTTGGAAATCTCATGTTGGCGTGTTTTGGTAGTTAAGTAGTAATCGTAGAACTTGTTAATTACTTCTTTAACAAATAAGACCAAACAGTTGGTTTGGTTTAGTTCCCCCATGACCATCATCAGAGCTAATATTTTGTGAGAGTGAGAATTTTAACTAATTTAGGTCATTGATGGTTGCCTGGATTGGTGAGATATGCCGCTTAAGCTTAAAACATTAGCAACTCTAGTTTCATCCGTAGTGGCTTCGTCATGTGGTGTCTTGTGACCTACAAGGTAAGTGATGAGCTCATGACCTATCACCTTCTGGTGTAGGTTACAAGCACACCGGTTCGTGTTTGACTTTGTTTTAAACCATTTATGGATGATAGTAGTAATAATAGTGATCTACAAGAGGTTAGTGATATGCTACTGTTAGTGATTGATGCTAACGTGAGGGTCAGTGATGCTAGTTATTGCTACATATACAATTACAGTTTGTCAGAACAACGAACAACTATAAATAGCGTTTATAAACATAAAACAATAAATAAACATATCTGTGTCTAGATGTACAACAGCCAAAGCATTTGCAGCTTCATGAGGTTAATGTTTAATAATTGCATTTGACACCATTTTGGCAACGACGCCTTTTTGTGCCGTCCCCAACAAGTATGTTCAGTATTGTTTTGCTATCAATGAACCATTATGAATAAAGTATCCATCGACGGTGCGCCTTTTTACTGCTTTGATGGCAAGATAGCCAGCTGAAGATGGCCTGACTGGCACAATCTAGCTGGATTTCTGTAAGTAGTGATCTGAGCCGCTTTCCCTTCTAATAACACAACTCGCGCAATGCTAAAAGACTCGCCTTTTTCGACAGCAAACTGCCACTCTCTTACGCTTATAACAAACCAGTCTTTTCTCGCGTTTGAGGTTGCTTTGACTTCTATGTACTCCCTGCTATCGCCTTCATTTTCCGCAACGATAACATCATACGGTAGTCCAGACTCTTTAAGCTCATTCACCCATCTCACAGATTTCTCACCATGTTTCGATAAAAAGTATTTAAAGGCCACAAGTTCACCAGTCCTCCCGGTTATTACCTGTTGTGGGGTGATTTTACCCCAGTTTAGATGATCTCTCTCAATTAAATTGGATGAACTCACCTTGACCTTTGGAACGGTATCATTCTTTCCATAATCTGGTTGACCTTTGAAACCGACATTCATATTGATTACTGAATCTGATTGGTCGTTTAGAGCTTGATCATCTTCCAAGATCACTGCAGGAATCTTTGAGTTGTCTGAATTTTCTTCGATCGTCCAGTCAACATCGGTCTCGATCGATTCCTCAGTAAAATCCCGTCTCGGTTGAGCAGAACTAAATGGTTTTGTCTTTAATGCATATTCAAACCCGGGTGCGTTTTTCCAATTGACAGGTGGCCAGCTCGAGTTATTTCCAAACTTCTTAGTGGTAGATTTTGGAGGATTTCGATTATCCCACGAGGATCCAGAGTTTGTGGTTGGTGTATCCTTGTCTGCTTCAGGGTCTGACGTGGATATAATAGATATAGACCACTGTGGTTCTTCACTTGGGAGCTTTAATAACTTTTGACTTTTTGTAATGAAGAACTCCATCTGCTCCTCTGTGGACCCCGATTCTGCCATTGTTGTGATCATGTGAAGGAAATTCGCCAAGTGCAATTCAGGAACTCCAGCAACTAGAAAACGAGAAAGCTCCATATACAATGAGTGAGTGTCGGATTCGCGAGTTGCATATAACACGTTGTCTTGTAGAAGACAACTGCACTCCGACCGTTTACTAGATTGAACACCGAACTTCTTTATGATGTTTTTGTAGAACAGCTTTTCAACCACGACAATACGCAAAGAATTTAGGTTTTTGAATCCAGACGATTTGAATTCAGAATATTCATTTGGATGAATGCTATAGATGTAGCGCTGAGCATATGGGAGAGCCCAGCTAACCAATGAAGTTTTAAAACTACTATCTGCCGGACCGTAGTATATCGCTTCACGAGTCACAACCTGCAGAAAGACACAATGCTAGAGGGATGAAACCAAGTACTTCAAAAAATTTACATCACACTTCCCCGACTCTCTCTCTCTCTATATATATATAGGGGAAGGTTCATTCGAGAACCGTTGTTAGTGCGAGAACCGCGAGAACCAATCTCGGTCGTTCCTTGGATATGGGAAGTTTCATGGATGGTGAGCATGGAGGGATAGAGTGTGGCAGGGTGCATGTCAGGAATTCATGGGTAGGCAATGACATTGAAGGAGGGGGAATTGAACGGCTTAGATTGGTTCTCGCGGTTCTCGCACTAAGAATGGTTCTCGCATGAACTTTTTCATATATATATATATATATATATATATATATATATACACACACACACACACACATATATTAAAGATCCTTAATTAACTATAATTACGTTCTTAAAATATATTTGAGCTATAATAATAATAACATATAAAAATAAAAATAAATAAATAAATATATGCAAATTTATCCATTAAAAAAATATTGTGTATATATATTGCCAGAGGTCTTTCTAGAAGCAGTCTCTCTATCCATGGGCAGAGATATGACTGCTTACATCTTTACCTCCCCCATACCCCGATTAGGTGGTTCCGCAATCGGTCAAAAGTGGTAACGACTATATGGGTTGAAACACACCACGTCAGCTCGAAACTACCTTATTTCTCAAAATAGTTTTCTTTTTTTATAACTTATTAGTGAGTTAAATATGATTAGTTATTAGACAAAACTGAATGGAAATTATCCAACTGGCACCTATTGCTATTGTATGCATCATGTATGGGAATATAAAATTTACCTTTTGAGGCACCCAACTCCTAAAACTTACCAACTTTTTATGTAATTTGGCTACATCATATGGAAAAATGATGTAGTTGGTTACATATAATCATGAAAAGTTAAAGGTTATCTACATAAAAAGGTTAAGAGTTGTATCATACAATAAGTTTTGAAGTCCGGTACATAACAACAGGTGTCAAGTTGGATATATTTCCATTCAATAGGTTCTACTACCTACCCCAACTCTTTTTGCCACCTCTAGTTTGTTTTAAAGAGAGTGTGTGTGTGTGTGTGTGAGAGAGAGAGAGAGAACCTCAGAAAGAGAGGGGATTCCCAGTCTCCGGAATAGAAGTGAAACCTTATCTTGAAGCATCTGTTTTTCTTGAGTGGTAAGTTCTCCAAAAGATAAGAAATCGACATTGTTCAAGCACTTGAATTCCTTTCTTAACTGCTCATCATCACACCAACATATGAGACCAAAGGAATGATGCAATGAAACCCATTTATCTTGAACAGTTGGCAGTATCTTCATTTCCTTTTCCTCCATGCTCTTTTTCAAGTTGTCAATATCATCACAACTCAGAACCCCTGACTCTAATCCATCACTCCATTTTTGGAAAACTTGGAAAACCTAAAGCATGGAAAAGGAATATAATAAATCACGAAAAGAGGTCAATTCAGGTTATAGTTTAATGCTAACATATTAAACGATTCAAAATATTAAGTCAGAATGGAAAAGGAAAACAGGTTGAACATGTTAGAAGTCACCCAAACTATATAGCTTTCCATAAACATGTCTAATAAATTGATTACTTATGGAATTCAAAAAAAATATATTAAAAAAAAGTTTAGTTGAAATAAAACCAAGCAGGACTGGGACCAGAAAAGTGAAGAATAATGGAACCCAAAAGCAGATCAATCTAGATAGGTTCGGTCCTGAGCACCATACACGAAATAAAATTTCTTAGATAGAAATAAAAAAAAGGTTCAGTTCCGACCTAGAACTGATTTTTTTTTTTAATTTCCCACGAACCAGAGTTTCAAAGAAATATTGAACTGAGGAGAGCCAAATAAAACTATAAGTTATAACCAATTTGGTCTGGTCTGGTCTGGTCCAGTCCAGTCCAGTTCGGCTTTAGTCAAAGGGGACCAACTTTTGCTCACCCCTTACTAGTTACTAAGTGTTCTCTAATCTCTACTTAACCTAACCTGTTTTGACTCGGCCTAAAAATATACCCATTTAAACCTATACACGTTTCGACACGTTAACTTCAAATTGTCAGTCCAGCCCTTTTAGTTGACACCTATAAGCATAAGCAAGTATGCCTATATGGCCGTACTCACCGTTTTTGCTGCTTGTGACGGCAACATCTCAGTTGATAACTGCAGTAAAGTCTGAAGATAGCTAAGAAGAGGTGGATTCTCAGCTACCCCAAACTCATTCACAAAAAAATAATGGAGCCCAGGATAAGCACTGCATAGCATCTTGCTGAAAGGATGATGAGTCATATGTTGGTCAAAGTGAGGAAGGGTTGACTTTGTTTGTTCCAATGAACCAGTAGAATCATGCCAATATACTTCACTGGGAGATAAGAATAAACCAGATACCACTTCATCTGTAGAACCAAATGAGTAAGGAACAAATATGAAAGCTTGAGAATGCAAATTCTCCATTATCTTCTGCTTTGAGATGCTCATCTCATTCCATAGGAATGTGTAAAATTTCAACATTTGTGATATGCTGGTAAATGAAAATAAAAAATAGTCAAGAAGCACGTTAAAGAAAATAAAAAAGAACAAAACAAATTATAATATAAATTAAGAAAATAATACCAGAAAACAAACAAGTTCAACATGCATATTCTATCTTCATAAAACCTATAGTATCATGTTCTCACTCTCTTTGCACACATATATACACGAATACACATACTCGGGAAGAAACGAAATAGTAATACCTGGCCTTGAAAGGTTTCTCAGATCTTCTCCAAACATAAAGAACGGATAAAGCGTCATCAAGAGTGACTGTATTCTTCAAGCCAATATCATTTAACAACTTCAAACTGTTAACCTAGTCAACGATGACCAATACCAGTGATATTAGTACTCAATAATAGTTCCAGAGAGTTGTGTTTGGAACTACTGCACCAATCGCCTTTTCAAAATAGAAATCAGGCTACAGAGATGAAGTAAACTAACCTTTGGAATAGCATATGGTGCATTGTCACCAAGAACAGCACGCACCGCTTCACAGTTATGGAACAAATCTTTAGGAAAATGGAGTTGATCATCAATACTAGAAGCCAGCCATCGAACACTATGAAGGCTTCTTACAACAGAGGATTTGAAAGGCTTGCTTTGGTTGTTAATGGTGCAGAAACCAGTAAGCTTACCACGAAAATAATCATCCCATTGTGTATCAAGTATCTCTAAGAGGTACTTACCCTTTTCCCTATCACCACTCGAGGTAACATGTGATACCAGATCCGTCAACTCCTGAGAAACATAATCTTTAACAATGGATCCTGAAGATATACACTCGTCATCTAACATCATATTCTTTAAAACAGTATGAGGTATGTCCTCAATACGCTTTTCAACTTCAACTATTTGCACAAAATCAGTGACACCTAATTCCTGAAAGAACTTTCTCCATTTCAAAGATCCTCCTGGAAATGATTTGTACACAGGATGATTAAGATAGCTGATATCAATCTCGAACCATTTCATATCAGAGCCACCAACCAGCTTGCTCATATCAATTGAATTCCCGAATTCTTTACTGAAATGAATTGGCACATCAGCAAGTCGCCTGTACCCATGATTTGTGGAAATAAAAGCATTGTTACACAACTGTGAGAGTATGTGCTCTTTTTCTACAATACACTCGGGGCAAGATGATTCCAGGTGAAACATTGTAAAAGAAAGGTAATCAGTCATCAATCCCAAACTCTCAGCCATAACTTCCTCATCAGAAATGGCCGCCAAAATGTGCACTTTTAAAACCTCATGTGCAGATAACCGTTGGACGCCAACTTTGTAAAGCATCTGAGTTATGTTTTGAGCAGTAGAATCAACTAAAAGGGCAGGACTGACAATTCGAAGTTGGCAATACAGATTCCCAAAAGCTTCTTCAAGATGATGTTCATCAATATGTAACCAAATTGCACCTTCATTAATTGCTGCATAATTACCATCCAAGAGGGGTATAAACGGTAGTTCACCAAGGGAACTAATGACATCAGACTGAGTTCCATTAACCAACATCAAATACAAAACATTTAACCAAGAGGATAGCCAATTGAGGCCCATTGATTTTAGAGAACCAGCCCGACATAAGGATGTCATAATCTGAAGAAGAATTTTGGGTCCACACTCCTCAATGCCTAAAGCCCATGCCAAGGAATCCGTTAAAACCAAATCTTTATTCAAGTACCCAACACCAAGATGCTCTTTTATCAAACTATCAGGCAACAAAGAACGCATTTGTTCGGTCCAGTTTCTCAGTACTTTACACGGAGGGACCCACTCGTTGCTGTCCCCTTCTAGAAGCAGACAGTTAGACATACGTAACTTAGAAATAATAATACGTGGAAGGCAAGAAAAAAATCCATGCACTTCCCCTCCAAGAGGAACAAAGCTCATAAAGACTGAAACACCCTTGGCGGGATTGTCCTTAAAACATGGAAGGCTACAGAATGACACTTGAGCAGTCATGAACAAATTTGGAAACTCCGATAGCAACCATTGGTTCCATGGACTATCTCCATCAACTTCCTCTCGCGATGAAGGAAGAATAAAATCAGCTTGGATGATAAATTTTAGACCGTAATTCCGTAAAGGAAGAAATGCAAAAACAGGTTTGTGGTCCAGCTTTGGGATGTAGCTTCCATCATTTAAATCTTCTAACATAAGTGCCATTGATATTTCTGTTGTTTGGACATCATGACGAATATGACGGGCATGTAATTTTAGAGATTTTACAAACCAAGTCATTTTATCTTTCCCGAGAGAAACATTCACAATACCATTTCCAACAACTTCCTTCCTCATGACAATGAGTGAATCATTTAAAAGATTTCTAAATTTGATACATTCAAGACGATGAAGAAATAGCAACAGGGATGGATGGAGATCGGAAAACATGGAAATGAGACTCTCGACTGAAAAGGCTTCGTTTTTGTTTGATCTGAAAGGAAGCACAATACACGTATTCCAGCATATCTTATCCGTTGGACTGGTATCCACTGAAACCAACTTGCTAAACATGTTAACATCACAAGGTGGAACAACCGTTGGCAAAACAAAACCGATTTGACCGTCACTTATGTCAAACTTGATATGAAAACCATTAGAATGAATCTCTGGAGCATCAGTAACACGGAATACAGATTTAAAGCCAATGCCCTTTTTACCAATATATCCAGCACTGACTTCCTTCTTTGTTGAATTGCCAACATCACAAAGTGCTTTAATGTTTTCAAATGAAAATCCTTGCTCATTATTCAGGACTATAACACCTGCTTCCTGAAGAACGAAGGTCAAAGTTGGCTCCACGTTACATGGGTACACATTGTCATCAGCATTTTGAACCTAAAGATCAAAAGAAAGAGTCTTATATCACACACGATAACATGGAATTAAAAGAAAAGTACAATTTAAACAAATAGATACATTGAAGAACGTAAAGGATGCACTTACGAGTTCCAGAAGAAAATGTGAGTCCTGAGAATACAACTCTTGAGAAAGACAATGCAGTGCTCTACCTAAACGAGCATGTTGTTTCTTCAAAATGATATCCTCCTTAGCCGAAATATCTGGATCCAACCCAAATTCTTCTCGCCTAATTGACTCGATAAGCTTGGCTGATTCCGTCTCATTATTACTAGTAGATGTATGTTGTTTGAAGTCAAATCTTCTGCCAATGGCATTGACAACTTCACATTCCTCCTTTTCCACATCAGCCTTGGTAGATAAATTACTTTTCCCTTCAGAAGGGGAATAACTGATTGATGTGAACTTTTCTTGATGAAACCCGGTGGAATTGTTGGACCCGGTGAAAGAAAAGGTTTTGTAATCGTTAATCCATTCCATTATACCAAGAGACAATCCTAATTCATGAAGCATTAGATGGTCTTCTGCATTTCTGCACTGGCTTAAGATAGCAGAAGGAGCATCTTTAACAATGGAGCGAAATCCTGAAAGCAACAATTCAGTCCCATAGCAACGGAATTCTTCTGGCAGATAAGACAAACAATCAAGAATAAATTTTGATGAACGGCATATCCCATTATTGATTTGACTTCTGTCTTTGCATAAATCACAGCTTGCTATGACTTTAAAGGCTTTTTCTGCATGGCACTTTAGAAGAGATGAAGGAACTTTTTTTTCACCACCATAAAGTGCAAATAAAGATAGCAGATTCACTGCTGTTTGAAAAGGAGATCCCTGAACAAAGGCTTCTAAAAGTGAATCCACTGTGGCCGTATGATCGATACGTATCACATTCCCGCTCCTAGTCACCAAACAAAGCAATTCCTGTGCTTTTGTTTCATTTAATAACCACAAGGTAAGAGGGCCGAGAGAAGGGGCAAATAAAACATCCCAATGTGACCATGTATTTAAATCAGTTAACATTGGAGCCCTAAGTAAGACTTCAATTGCATCCTGGGAAAAAATATGTGTTTCTGAGGAACTGTTCACACTACGAGCTGATAATAAAGCCGCTGAAAAGTGAACATTTTTAGAAACCGGATTGCTTCTGTCGGACTTCACAATATCCTCAAGGGCTTTCAAAGAACCTTCTTTTTCTATCTTGAAGGGTATCAAAGGCAGCTGCCTTTTAAGAAACTCCACGACACTCTGAATGGTTAAATTCTCAGTTTCTGATAAGTTATTTGAAGCTTGCGCTACTAGCAGGTCCAATAACTGTTGGGACATGCATGCCTCTAAAGAAGGTTTATCGTGGGTCCCATCAGTCACAAAGTAGTTTTGGACTGAAGGAGGTAATGCAGAAACATTTCTTTCAAGAAACATTAGAAAATCGCCATGTCCAAAGGACTCAAAATTCTCAACCACAAACTGCTGAGTGAGCCATACCTCACACCTGAAAAGATTTCTAAAAAAAATTGCATTTTTTCCAAGAGATGTGCTGATATCACCCGTGGCATCATAATTACTATTAAAAAATTCTGAAACTTTCTTCAAGATGTCTTCGAGACTAACTTCTGCATAGAGCATAGAACCAAAAGAAAAGGATGATATGTGAGACAGTACCTCAGAACTCAGAAGCATGTCTAGGTTGTAACTTTTGACCCTCAGTGGATCAGTTTTGGTTGTCTTTTATCTCCAACTAGCCAAATGGGTAACTTTAATCAACTTTTAACAAAATATGAAACAGATCAAAAGTTATAAGTTGAACCATTCAAAAGCTTACAGACCTTCTAAATCACATCATTCAAATAACTTAGATCCTTGATTAATAGCATAGCTTTTTTTTATCATATTTAAAACATTAATTACTTGAAAGATCTAAAAAAGATCAGAAAAGAGCTGCTGATGCAATCCAAACATCCCTGACCATTTTGGCATTTTGCCACATCTAAAAGCCTGACAGGAATCTAATTGGCTATTAACAATCACAACCTTTTCAAGTAAGGATCGATGATCACGTCAATCACACTATACAAAGTCATACAATGAACAGTCATTATCGTTCCAATTATTTTAACACTATGATGCAGAATAACTATACATGGTCTTTGACAGAACCCCTATAAACTAATATCAAATCTATTCAATTAAAGGCTGAACTAAGAAATCAAAATAATCTTAAAATCACATTTCCCATTAATAAGATTAGGGCCAATCAAGCATGAGTTAAGACACACTCACCACAACGTAGTTTAACATGCTTACTGACAAGCCGATTATCAGCTTCTTCTGTCATTATGGTAACATTATCAGTATCACCCTTCAAATCCATTACTTGGTTTTCTTCTTGTTGCTCAAAAATGTTAAAAGTATCATACATGCTATCCCACATTCCACGTTCAATAGATTTTATCTGAAAGAAGAAACATTGATTTAAGCAAACTACCATATTTCACATAGAAGCATAAACAATTTCTTTAACTTTCACATTTAAAAGTTTTCTCACAGTTTTACTTTCCAAGAAGAAAAAACAAGCAAAAAGAAATAGAAGATATGACATTAATTCTAATGATCTTATAATTATTGACTAACCGCAACATTTATCAATCCAACTAAAGGATAGGACTTGTACAATTGTCGAGTCAGTTTGGTTGGAATCTTTGGTACATCAGATTTGTAGAATCTGATCATCTGCTTCATGACCTACCAGGAGAATCAATAGAAGAAGCTGTTAGGCACTTAGGCCTGTAAATAATAATAACTGGAAAACGGAATATAAACCAAGAATCTAAAGCACATGCTTCCACACAATAAAGGGATACAAACAAATGTAAAACAGTAGGCATAACAATAGACAAGAAGGGCACCTTGAATACATTTTCTCTTTTGCATACATCCTTCCACAACGTGATGAACGCCATCATAGAATCAGAGTCTAGTGACATATCAACGTGATGTTTAGGTTTATAGCTAAACTTCTTACTAATTTTGATACCCACAGAACCCTGTCCAGTTTCGCCTCTTTTGGGAAGTTTGTGGCTAGCAAAAGACGCACCGTCTATTGCATTTGATTTTCTCTTTTTATTCAAGACTTCATTGCAATTTTTCTGATAAAGTGAAGGGTGCTCTTCCTTTTCACTTAATATTCCAACTCGTGTCTTCTCCTCAGTTGAAGAGGGATATGGACAAGTTGTAACTCGACCATAACCTCTCATATCTTGAGATGAGGCTTTTCTTGGACTAGTCAAACAAATGTCATCCTCGCTTTCAATATCATCGTCGTCCTCTTCTGAACTTGATGATTGAAATCGTATGTGCTTGCCATCTATTGCATTTGATTTTCTCCTTTTATTTAAGCCTTCATTGCAATTTGACTGATCAGTTGAAAATTTCTCTTCCTTTTCACTTAATATTCCAAGTCGTGTTTTCTCCTCTGTTGCAGAGGGATATGGGCAGCTACTAACACGATCACAACTTCTCATATCTTGTGATGAAGCTTTACTTTGACTAGTCAAACAAATTTCATCCTCATTTTCATCACTTTCGATATCATCATCATCTTCTTCTGAACTTGAAGATTGAAATCGTATGTGCTTTCCATGTTTGGAAGAAAATGACTTGATGCGCTGAGATATGCTACTAAAATTCTCATCCAGCTGCTTTTTCTGTGTCATGAAAAGAGGACGCTTCCTGCGTTTGTTATTAGAACCCGAGAGATAGTTCTTTATTATGGCATTTTCCAATGGCCTTGCTTGCTTGATAAAAGAAATATGCAACCTACATACAAGGGGGGGAAAATTGTTTACTAATGGTGATCATAACTTTCAACTAGTGTATTCACTACTAAAACAAGTATTTTTCAAGGACTGCACTACCATTACGAAAAAAATATAAAAATTAACAAACTTTTTAAGAGTATGAACAGCCTGGCTTCCATGTAGTCGAGAACATATTGCATTGCTTTACATAAGAAAAGATAGATGGATGTTTCTTTAAACTAAAGCTGACAGCTTCATACATTTAAAACTGTTATACCTAGAAAGCTGGAACAGAAAACGTAAGTACATAACAGAATCTAACTGTACAAATATAACTATAAAACAGAATTGAGCCTATTCCTGGAGAAGAGACTCAAGTTATTGCATGTTCAGCTGGTTAGTCTAAAGGGGTCCTCAAACTAAAACTGGATTAGTAATCAAACTAATATAGTTTCAGTTCTGTAATATAATATGTTGAAATTTGAATATGTACACTACTACCATTGTTACTAGAAGGAACTGTAAGAACATACCCCAAACTTTGGATACGTACATGAAGCTTTTCCTTGCTGTCGATTGATTGCTTTTTAGCAATAAAATCCAATAACTCATCAGCCTTAACTTCTTTCCCTTTATGTGTGTCCATATATTCTATAAGAAAAGCAAGTACCTCTTGACTGGATATTTTGTACACTCCACTTGAATCAGAACTCACACAAAAATAATGATTTACAAGAGGATGCCGAATCAGAGGTCCCAGTTCAAGTTCTTCAAACTGCTGAACACCCTCGTTCTTGCAGATTGCCATCTCCAGATCAAATAAGGTGGTAATCTTCCATACCCCAACAAAGCAATTAATGAACGCATTTATCTGAATGAGATAATAAGGATAATCAGATATGATAGATTGATATTGAAATGCACATGGTGACCAGCAAGTAAACAACCAAAACACCAAATGAAAATACGGATCCTTTCATGCCTACATACACACACAAAAATAAAAGATTAAAAACAAACACTAACCCAGCTTGAAAGTTCTTTGAGTAGTTCAATAACTCTTGTTTTCAATGGACAATTATAGATATGTAAAATGTTACTAGCTCTCGAAAAAATGCCGTTTGTACTTGTGGGGTCAGGATGAATACAGTTGCTTATAGCATCTCTAATGTCATCACCATATTGTTATACTAAAACAGTGTTAAAGATAAAACTTTTTGGAATATGCTTATACTAAAATAATGCTCGGACATGTACACTAAATCTTTCATAAAGTTAAAAGTTATATACATCAAAATCAAGGTACACCAAATTACCCTAATGGTGATCATAACTTTCAACTAGTGTATTCACTACTAAAACAAGTATTTTTCAAGGACTGCACTACCATTACGAAAAAAATATAAAAATTTACAAACTTTTTAAGGGTATGAACAGCCAGGTGACATGTACACTAAATCTTTCATAAGTGAACACAGTTAGCTGGGTTTTTTTTTTTTTGAAAGGCAGAGTTAGCTGGTTTTATACTTATCTCAATAAACAATTTCCTTACATTACTCGCGTGGCTATCTAAATTCAGCTTTATTGACCCCAATGAATCAAAAAATTATACTCTCAATGTAGATTACATACAAGCACCACTAAATCGTTAAGGCCCATGTTAACTGTTAAGTAAGATTGAGGTATAAAATTAAAGAATATTCCTTTTGTTCGGGAAAATATCACAGTTATAATCATCAACAAAGTAAACGACGGATTAAGGCGGTAATAATAAAAAATCGATGTAAATTATTACCTTCCCTTCTATAAGCATAAGGCGGTATAGAGAAGGCACATGTTGCATTTGAACCCCAAGTGAATCCCATGAATCAGCTTGAAGTACTACGAGGGCAGCTTGTGACACCTTTAATGCCGACACATTTTCTCCGGCAGCAATGAGCTCGCGGCGTGCCTTCACAACGGCTTTATCGATCTTCTCAATAGTTCCATTGTGATGTATCCCTCTATCATTGGATAACTGGCTATGCGGGTTAAAACTAAGGTTTTGCGCATGAAAGTTGGGGTTTCCAATCGGTAAATTGAAGTTTTGGGCATAAACGTTGGGGTTTTCAACTGGAAAAGTAGGGAAGGTGATAGGGACGTTTGGGGATTGGAGGTAATAGTTGTTATTGAGAACATAATTAGGGTTCAGAAGCGGCTGTGCCGGTTGTTGGGGAGGAGGAGGCCGTAGACCCCCGCCGCCGCCACGACGACTGAAGCGCGGTGGTTGTCCGTACATGCTTAGGGGCTGGGACGAAAAACCCGCGAGAAGGGTTTTTGTATATGATTTAACCTAAACGAGAAATTTAAAAAAAAGGTAATATATATATATATATATATATATATATATATTATATAGTATCAAACTAAATTTTTTATTCTATAATAGAATGAAATATTGAAAAGTTACATTGTATGTAATTTTGATATGCAAAGATAAATGCTAACGTGAAATTGGTAATATATCTTTTTTTATTTTTTCTTTTATAAAGTAATGCACAAGTGGCATTAGATATGATGACTGTCTATTATTATTTTTAGTATTATATTATTAAAAGTAAGATTTACTATTATTATTATTATTATTATTTGTTTATTATTATTAGTTTAGTTCATGACTTCAATGCCGACTTCTTATCACCACCACCTACTTCATCTGTCACCACCACCACCTTCATTTTCAACCACCACCAGCACTGTCACCATCTCATTCAACCACAACTGAAACTCAGCTCAACACCAAACTTAAGCAACACCAAACAAGATCGATGAAAACTCATATCAAACTGAAACTCAGATCAAAACACCCAAACAAGATCATATGTGAAGCAGATCTGTGCAAAAGATCAAAGAACCCTAAATCAAATAAAAGAAATATGAAGCAGATCTGAACAAAACACCCTGAACAAAAAAGCCCAAATCGAAGAAAAGAAATCTAAAACAGATCTGATCATCTAAGAAGAAAAGAAATCTAGATATGATGTTTTTGAGTTATTCGTTTAGGGTTTTCTCACCTCTTTGCAAAAGATCACCAAATCGACCCACAACCACCACTAAAACCCAGATTTACAAATCAATGGTTGTGGTTGAAGTCGACGAATGTGATGGCGGTAGTTGTGGTGCTGGTTGAAGTCGACGGAGGCGATGGTGGCGAGTTAAAGTTTTCTTTGAGTTAAGATTTTGGTTGAAGTCAAGCAACACCAAACAAAACGCATATCTGCGAGTTAGAGAGGCGGCAGTCGACGGTTGAAGTCAGCAGAGGAGGGAGGAGGCGTCAGAGGAAGGAGGAGGGGGTGGTTGTAATCAGTATTGTAAATCCTACATGGAATGCCACGTAAGAATTAAAAAAAATAAAAATTGTCAACTATATATAGGTAAGTAGGTAACCAGTAACCTACAATCAAAGGTTAAAATTGCATTAAATGTAAAAAGTTTATAGTTGCTTATATTATATGGAACAAATTTTAGTTTGTTACATACAATATTCTCTTTATATTTTGGTACATATAACCCTTTTTTATCAATAATCCTAAGAAATCTTGATCAACATTTAAATAATGTAAAAGTCATCTTAATTTAATATTATCTATAATAAAAATTACAGTAAATTTGAAATGAATGAAAAACTAACATTCATTTAACATTATCCATAAGAAATTTAAACTTAATTTAATATTATCTATAATTTAATGAAAATTTATTACAACGAATTTGAAATGAATGGAAAACTAACATTCATTTAACATTACCCATAAAGAAATTTAAACTTACATGCATTAATAAAACGTATCTATTCATTTTCTAATTGATATAATTGAAACTTCAATTTACTTATTTCATAATATTTAATAGGGTTTAGTTTCAAAAAGTGTACTAAATTTGTCATTTTTTACTATTTGATGGTCCCTTATATATTACGGATGAAATAATGCTAGATGATTATCTTCTTAGTGTGTGTTTGTGTGTGTAATCGGTTAGAGAGAGTGTAAGTCGAGAGCTATGTAGAGAGAACACAAACACAAGGAAGTTGAAATGTGCAAAGCTTACTTTAGAATGGTGGGGCAAATGCCTTTTATAGCATTTGCCCAACTATACAAGAATTACATATTGCACCCTCACTTTTTATAATCTAACATTCTCCCCCTAAGTGAGGTGTGCAACGATTCACAACAAACAAATACATAAAACTATTCATAAGCTGATTTGTTGCGAATTCCGAAAGCCACTTGCCACTTGCGTATTTGCCTTCTGCTTGCCAGTGTCGTTCTCATCTTCTCTATAGCACGATAGGCTTGAGCATGTTCTTCATCAGTGTAGGCTGCACGGTATCCCAAATTTTCTGATGTATCTTATGATGAAGGATTTTCAAAGTGTCGTCTGAATATGACATCAGTTCATCAAGTCTGATTAATATCTTTTCACCTTTTGTATTCCTTGAAACGACACATCGATCACCTTTGAAGTTTGGATGTCCATCATAGATAACTGTCAACTCTTCAAGCTTTTCTAGGTCTGGATGGCTCTGGTCAGGCTTTAAGAGATTGACTTTCAAGTAGTTGTTTTCAGCTCCGAGTTGCAGATCATGTTCTTCAAAATATTCTATCAGATTCCTCATATATTTCATCAGAGCAACTCTTCCAAACTCTTCTTCAGGCCACTTTCCTCTTTTCTGGGAGAGGGTGTCAAAGATAAAGCTGATGTCTTCAATACTAACAAACCTTAAATCTGCTTCATTGAGGAAGTATGACATGTTGTTTGCTCTTCTAACATGAAAGATGACATACTTTATCCTGAAGGTGGTTTGAGTATAGATATTGATGAGTTCAACTATTGGATACTCTGATTTGATCTCTTCTGGTTTTGTCATGGACTGTGAGAGGAAGTGTTCATATCTTCTTCTCTGTTTGTCATCCATGTTCCGCAACTCAGGGGAAATAACCTGTATTAGCTCAGTGCTGAATATGTCTGGTATTCGTTCTTCAAGATTGTCAGCATTGACAAAATACCGTTTCCATATTGGTTGTTGACCAACACTTCTTGTGAACATGTTACCTGCATCAAGACCTGGATCCCCACGATACACTGGAGGAGCAGGTGACACTATGAAGCTTTGTGGCAAAGGCCATTCTGATTCTTGTCGTGCTTTCTCAGCTGTCTCTTTCTGTCTGTTTCTTTCTAGTACATCGGCAGCTGATCCTTGAAACTGACCACGAGAAGGAAGGAATTGTTCAGGAACTTCTATATTTACTCCACTTAGAATCCTGGACACGTCAAAGGTGGTTATCTTCTGTTTAGGTTTCCTTCTAGCTTCCCTTATAGAGATTGTTGCCCATTCTTTTCTTTTAAGTGCAAGTTCTCTTTCACCGATGACATCATCAAATCTGTGGACAACTCTGGGTGAAACTGGACGTGTAGTGTCTTTCACATATTCATCTATATCTTTAAACATGTCACGAAGTTCAGGATCCTCAGGTTCCTCCTCTGGTTGAGCATAACTGCTTTCTCCCATATGCCTTGCAGGTGATGTGTGTATAGACTCATATAAATCCTCCATTTCATCATCTGAGTCACTAAACAAGTTAAACATCTCGGCATGGGACTGCTCATAAGGTATTTCACCTTCTTCAAGATCGATTTGCCTCGGTTCAGATTGTTGCTGAGGTACATAAAGTACAATCTGTTTGTCAGCATTCTCCTTTTGTTGTTGTTCATAAACTTCATCGGCCATTTGTTGTGCAATTTTCTGTTGTTGTTGTTGTTGACTTGTAGACCCAGCTGAAGTTGTACCTGCAGATAAGTATGAACTGAAATGGGGAACAGGTACAACAGGTACATTTGCAACCACATAGGGAGAAGTCATATACAATTTTCTCCTTTTCTCCCCCTCGGGTTGATCATCAGGATCCTGATCATCCCGTCTCCTCTTGCTGCTTTGAGCCTGAGCCTGACAAGTTTGTTCAAGTAATGTCAGTCTCTTAGTAACCTTCTCCAAAGAGGTGTAGAAGCCTCTAGTCACCCCATCGATCTTGCTGTTGACATCTTCATGAAACTCTTGAAAGTCATCCAAGGAGATTCCCTGTGGACGTTGTTTGTTGCGAAGAGTTGTTAGAAGGTCTTGATCATGTGCAGATTCTGGCCTTTGTTCCAGAAGTTTTTTTTTCATACAGCAAGCTTTTCAAAGCATCCAATGACATGGTTGCTGGATCCGGTTGTAGCTGAGTTTCTGGCACTTGAGGTCTAGCAGTAAGGAGTGCTTCAATTCTGTTTAATTGCTGAGCTTGGGCCTGGGAGGATTGTTCTATCCGATCCAACTTTTGATTTGTCGTCTGCAGTTGTTGGTGGATTGGTGCCATGGCTTGTTGAATATAATTTTGAAGTTCTGCACATTTAACAAACCCGGAATCACTTAGACTTCCGGTTGAGGTACCAGCCACAGAGGCAGTACCACCTACTGGAGCAGCAGGGATGTTGGCTCCAGCAAGATTTCCTTCTAATCCTCGAATGGCACCTTGAGAGGTACCACCTATAGAAGTTGAGGAGACTTGTTGAACGTACAAGCTCAGTGCATCTATAATGATTCGGTGTTGATCTTTCTGGGTTTAGGAGACCCTCAGCACTTTGTTTTCTTTTTCTCACATCCTCTCTGTCACTCTTACTCCTAACTACAAAACTATCTTCATCTTCACCACTACCAGCACCATACCCCGCATATTGATCAGGTTGTAGTAGAGAATCAGGGGTGACAGAGCCAGTTTCAACAGATAGGCTATGTGTTGGAGAAGTGACTGAAATGTCATGTTCTGGGGCTACAATTGCCTGTCTAGTGGTAGGAATTTCAGTAGGTTGGGTAGGAAGATTTAGGGTTATGACCAGACCACCGGGTTAAGGAATGATAGGTTGAACTGTTTGGGTCTGTTCAGGAGAGGTAGTATGTGGATCTGTTAGTTTCATGAAGGAAGGGGTGCTTTCAACTGGCTGTTCAATTGGTTGGTCAGGGGTGCCCAAAGGTGATGGAATAGATTCAAGAACAGGAGCACCACCTGGCTGAGAGACAGACTCAGCATGAGAAGATTGGGAACTGGATGACTCAGAGGTGTCAAGACCAAGTTCAGAAAGTACAGCTTTGGTTCGGGTGGTTTGGGATATGGATTGGACAATGGTTTGAACAGTGGTGGGATCATATGCATCCCCTCCCTCTCTAATAAATCCACCTTCACCTTCTTCTCCACCCCTTTCTTCATTTTCTCTCTCCTCTTCCCGCTCAGCATCTCTCATAGATGTGTGAGGCCTATTCTCTAAGTCCTCACCTGGTACTACTCCTCCCTAAGCAGGTATGGCCCGTTCTGGCACAACCGTGGAAGGTATTCCTACACTCGCCCTATAACTCACCAGAATAGCATTTTGTTCACAAAGATCAAGGAGAGATATAGGGAATGGTCTTGGAATAGGTAAATTGGCCGGAATGGCAGGTTTAATATGTATGAAAAGTTGAGGAGTAATAGAAGGTAAACCTGCCCGGCGAGGAATTTCTGCATTCTGATCCATCACATACTAGATGATCATGGGTATAAAGCGGTGGTACGGCAGCATGTTGGCATCCTTCTTCTTTTGAGAGTTCTTCTGAAGCATAGTAGCCTTGATATCCTGGAAGATAAGGAATGCATAGTCCACGTGTAGATGATTTGCCGCTGCCACAAAGATTTTGAGCTGATGCTCCGTTGGAAATTCATACCCTGAATGCTTGGGAGTGAGACACTTTTGAAGCACCAGAATAAGAGTGTTGTACTTTGGATGTAGACCGGTGCGTTTGAACTGATTCTTTTTGGTGAGCTCTCCATCGTACCCCATTGCCCGGATTGCAGCAAGGGATGCTTCCTCATCTGGGATTTCCTCAAAGGATTTCCTCAAAAATCCATCTAAAGTTCCGAAAGTTTCTATCGCAAGTGGCTGTTCTAGGGCCAAAATCACTATTTTAACTCAAAATTTTCGAAATGTAAACCGTACAAGTTGTTACCTATATGATCACGAGTATTTTGAGATATAAATTGTAAATTTTGGCAGCGTAACGAGAGAGTTCGTGTTTTCAAGTAACCAAAGCAAGAGAAAACTTAGTGATTTTTCAAATTTGATCGAGTGAATGAAGAGGTGAAAGATGGGACGGTTATAAAGCGAATAGGACACGTGTCGCATGTTGATTGGACCAAAGACGAGTAAAAACGCGGCTGATAGGTGAATCTCATGGTAAAAACATGCGGCTGATAGAAGTTCTGAATCGCATGCGATTCACCCTTTGGTGTGTTAATCGCATGCAATTGAGCCTTAGTGAAATTCTATCGTGTTCGAATCGCATGCGATTAACCCTTTGGTTTATCAATCGCATGTGATTGAAACTTGGTTCATGTCAGTGATAGACTATCGCATGCGATTGATGGTTATTTGACAGTTGTAATCCCATGCGATTAAAGTCTATGCGATTGAACCAAGACTTAGAAAGTTATCATTTTATTGAGTTGCAAGAGATCCCATGCGATTGATGCATAGAATGCGATTGTTTGTAATAAAACTCAACACTTGGACATTTTCTAAGAATTCAAAATATCCGGATTTTTAGAGTTGAAAAATTGATTTTCCAAGATATCTTGATTTGAGTGTTTGTTATGACACACTCCCCCCAGACTCTTGCATCTGTTTATGACAAATTTCAAAATTTAATTTCAAGATCTGGGGAATGTGCCAGATGTATACTTCTCCCCCTACACATGTGCATAACGTGTACACAGATGCAACATGTGTATAACCATAAATTCACTCCCCCTTGAGTGTTGCATTAGTAATTTGCACAATGAACAAACAGTGTAACACCTACTCTAGACAAAAAGAAATAATGGAAAAATGAAGCAACAATATATTATATTTTCAAGTTCAGCATGCCTAACTTGGATACCAACTCAGTGAAGCGACTTTCGTCTAATGGTTTGGTAAACAGGTCAGCAAGCTGGTTTTCAGTAGGAACATACTGGAGCTCAATAAGACCTTTCTCTACGTTATCTTTTATGAAGTGATAACGGATATCAATGTGTTTAGTTTTAGAGTGGTGTACCGGATTACATGAGATAGCTATGGCAGACTGGGAATCGCATAGCAATGGAATTTTGTCATACCTGAGGCCAAAGTCTGATAACTGTGTACATATCCATAGACTTTGTGAACAGCACATTGCAGCAGTAACATACTCGGCTTCAGCTGTAGATGTGGATACACAGGTTTGCTTCTTGGAGGCCCAGCAGACTAAACGATCTCCCAGGAAGTGTGCACTACCAGATGTGCTTTTCTTATCAATCTTGCAACGGGCATAGTCAGCATCGGAGTAAGCATGGAGATCCAGATTTGAATCTTTGGGATACCACAGACCTAGATCCATAGGCCCTTTGAGATATCTGAATATCCGCTTAACGGCCAGAAGATGTGACTCTTTAGGATTCACCTGGAATCTGGCACATACTCATTTGAAATCTGTTTGCCATGATCTTAGCAAACTCGTCATTGTATTTTGGATTTGTAGACCCAAAAATGATATCGTCCACATATATTTGAACCAAAATCTTGTCCCTACCCTTCGTCTTTGTGAACAGAGTAGTATCAGTCTTTCCTTTGGAGTAGCCTTCACCAATCAAATATTCAGATAAGACATCGTACCATGCACGTGGAGCTTGCTTTAACCCGTACAAGGCCTTATCTAAGATATAGACATGATTGGGATGTTTTGAATTGATGAACCCCTCAGGTTGTGAGACATAGACTTCTTCTTTGAGTACACCATTAAGAAAAGCTGTCTGCACATCCATCTGAAAGACACGGAAGCTTCTGGAGGCTGCATATGCAAGAAAGAGCATTATAGTTTCAATACGAGCAACAGGGGCAAATGTTTCATCATAGTCAATGCCGTCTTATTGATTGTAGCCTTTAGCAACCAACCTAGCTTTATAACGAATGACCACTCCATCCGAATCCCTTTTGTTCTTGAATACCCACTTAGTTCCGACAACAGATTTGCCATATAGAAGAGGAACTAATCTCCAGAATTTGAGACGATCGAATTGGTGTAGTTCTTATTGCATTGCAAATACCAAATCCGGATCATCTAATGCATCAGAAGTCTTGGTGGGTTCAATGATGCTTAGAAAACCCGAAAATTGACATTCATTTGCTGTTGCTGCTCGTGTTCGAACGCCAACTGAAGGGTTTTCTATGATGTTATCCTGAGAGTGATGTATGGTCCAATTTATCTCGTAGGAAGTAGAAGATGAAGGAATAAGATCCTGTAAGTGTCGTGCTTCCTCTTCATCTTCACGGGAGAAATGTGGGTCTGAATCAAACACAGGCGGGCTCTCTGGGTCAGAAATCTGAGAGGTCATAGGGGGACGAGTGACAGAGACAGATGTAGAATCCTCAACATATAGATCTGCAAATGGATTCGTTTCAGTGACCGTGGGAGCCGTAGTAGAAACACTTGTGTGTACAGCTGTGTTGTTCCTGTTGTCAGTTAAAACAGCAGTTGATTCAGATCTAAAGAAATCAAACAAAAAATCAAGATTAGTATTTGAACTGGACGGATTGTTTGATTCTTGATTTTGAAGCACCGGTCCTCAACAGGTATGTCCAGAAACGTTTACTGTTGATTTAGGTGGAAAATCTGTAACATTCAATGCGTCATCAAATGTTACGTTGATACTTTCAACAATGTTTTTTGTTTGTTTGTTAAAAACTTTGTAGGCTTTGGACTCAGTAGAATAACCAAGGAAAATAGCGTCATCAGCTTTGAGAGCAAAATTTCCTAGATTAGCCTTGTCATTAAGTACAAAGCACCTATTACCAAAGACATGAAAGTATTTGATATTAGGCACTATGCCATTGGCCAGTTCGTATGGAGTTTTATTAAAGCATTTATTAATAAAAGAGCGGTTCTGCGTGTAGCAGGCAGTGCTGATTGCTTCAGCCCAAAAGGAAGGTGGGAGCCCAGAATATGATAACATGGTACCGGCAGCTTCAACCAAAGTTATGTTTCTTCTTTCCACTACACCGTTTTGTTGTGGGGTGTATGCAGCAGATAACTGATGGCTGATCCCGACAAGGTCACAGAAGCTCTTCAGAGTACTGTTTTTAAATTCAGTTCCATTGTCTGTCCGGATGGAGACAACACTCTGACTATGCTTATTCTGCTGTTGTTTGATGATGGAAATGATTGTTGGAGTGGCTTCATCTTTTGATCGCAGAAACTTGACCCAAGTATATTTGGAGTAGTCATCCACCATGACTAGAATATACTATTCCCACTTTTGGACTGAATTCTCATAGGACCACAGAGATCCATGTGCAGGAGTTCCAAAAGCTTTGTAGTGCTGAACACTTGTTTAGATTTATGTGAAGCCTTTTTCATTTTTCCTTTCTCACAATCTGCACACAGATGATACTTTTTGAATCTTAACTTGGGAATGTCACTCACCAAGTAGCCAGTGACTAGCTTGTTAGTTTTTTGAAAGTTCAGGTGAGAGAGTTTTCTGTGCCATTTCCAAGTAAGATCTGTGGAGGCTTCGGACAGTAGACACACAGAGGTAGGGGAGTCATACTTTTCCAAATCAATGGAATATAGGTTAGATTTTCTTGAACCTGCCAGTAACTGGTGTGCTCTAGATTGCGTGTTTTTCTTGTTATAAAATCTTGGGACACAACCTCATTTTAAATTAAAAAAAACGATGTTACTAAGCAGATACTACACACGGCTCAGGCAAGTATAACCTGGTCAATAGCATTATAGACTCGGTAAGACCGGATATCGTTCCACCAGGACAGGAAGCTACGAATACTTAAGTCTCATTGTTGTTTGATCAACAGAATTAATATTAAATCAGGTAACATAATGAACTAAATTAATCAAGAACTACAATAACTAACACAGACTAACACTGAAGGCAAACAACAGGATAACAGATCACTCAGGCTTTCGAATCATCGAGACTAATCATGGCAATAACACAATACAACACATAATATGAAGACTTGAATAGATTGAGCGCATAGCATGCTGTTCTAATACTCAACAAAACCACATTATCATGCAAGAATCATTACTCGAGTTATCAAGACTCATACTCAACAATCAAACATGATCAGGTAAGCAACGGCATATCAGAATTCAACTACAGATCCACCAGATCGCGTCCAAATCAGACTATTAAATATACATCTTCTCAAATGATATATCCAGTAATCCTCAGAACCCAAAAAGGTGTTAAAGCAGTTAAATAAGTTAAAACAAGTAAAACAGCACACTGTGGTAAAAATGCCTCCTGCGGCCGTAGGAATTTCTTCATACGGTCGTAGGATGTTGTACTGTCCTACGGTCGTAGGAATTTCTTCATGCGGCCGTAGAAACCAGTACGACAGAACAATTTAATCTAACATAAAGGCATTCAACAAAAAATTACAATCTAGACTTTAATCTCAGATCATAAACACATGTAAATTGGTACAATGTGGTCACAAACTCCTCTAAACTCAAACCTCACAATTAAGGGATTTTAATATTTAGCCACATGATTACTAAAGATATGAACAAGTTAAACCTACCATTTTTAGTATAGCCAACACTTCTTAAAACATGAATCATGTCATATGCACATTGAACACCAAGACCAGCATATCAAGGGCATACATGTGAGTTCATTTCACCATCTAAACATACCAACAAACATCTTTGTGAATCCTTTAATAATTAGTAGCATGTTTGACCCATAAATACACCAAATGACAAGATTTTCATCTACAATCATAAGGCAAGCATAAATCAACATATGAATAAAATGACCAATAATGGATGAACCTAAAATGATTCAAAACATATCCCAACAATGATATCTAATGACAACCATGCAAGATGTATCATTTCTAATAACAAACTTAACATGAAATTAATAAAATCAACCATCATTCTTGAATATCCACATGCATAAACATGAAGGAGTTATCCTATACACATTACCACACATGAACATGATAAGATTATACATACTAAGTTGATAAAACACAATTGTATTCAAGATTAAACATGCATATTTGAATCAAGTCAACATAAAAGTCAAATATATTGCCATAACTAGCCAAGAATCATCTTGGCCCAAGTGAAATGAGTTCAGTTATCCATATACATCAAGATTAGTACCATAACATCTGGAACACATGGGTACATAATTGAAATCAGAAATGGAAAGAGTATACCCAAGCTAAGCAATGATAAAACTAATGAATCCAAGCTCCAAGATGTTGTTCCAAGCCTTCAAATCCAATCTCTCCACCTTAGAATCACCAAGAAATATTCCTGGAGTGTTAGGGTGCTTTGGGAGAGTGTTTGGGGGTGTTGGTCCGAAATATGGTAAAAATTTGTAACACTTAAGCTTTGCTTGTCCTCAAGCAAACTCTAATGCAGTAGCTAAAACCAAAGAATTTCTAAAGGCAATAAATCAGTGCAAACATGTATCATTCCGACATAGAAGAGATCTAAAAGCATAACAGACAACCAAATACAGCAACGATAACAAACTTACATAAAAAGCAAATTTAACCACGAATAGATGAATTATGACAAGTATCTGACTTCATACCTCACCGGAGATCACTCTAGCACTCAATGTGTATTAGGGTTAAGTGTATCAGTACACGTGTGCTAGATTGAAGCCAAGATTAGCATAAGCTTGATCACAGATCACATCTCCACTAATTAACATAAACATATGCAATTATCAAGAAGACTTTTTTAAAGTTGTAACGTGGCTAGGGCTAAGGGTAGGAATGGGAATATATAAAAGTGGCTAAAATAGAATCCAGAAATCAAGTTCAAAACCGTCTAAGCTGCTATTATTGAAGGAATACAAGCATATCACAATATTTTTGGTGAGAATACAGCTCATCAAGTAGAAATGGAATCAGAATTCTCTGAATGATGGCTAACAACCAGGTAATACTGACAAATAACTACTACTTAATGTATGACAGGCTCAAAAATAGCCAATGAAAACATGACAAGTAACTGAATCTCTCATTTTTTCTCATTTTCTAATTTTTTTAGATTTTCTCAGAAAACTCAGCTGTATGCAGCATAACCAGAACAAACCAAGGGACATATGTATTTTTCATATCCCACTAATCGGTGCATGAACAATTGACGAACAAAATACAACGGAACTAAGCAGCATGAAACGGGTCAAACTGACTCTGGAAACTTTAAAAATAAAATAGACTAAAACAGGACAAACATGGGTAACGAAATGAAAGGCTTAGGCTCAAATTGGATAACTAGGGGTAAATATATAGAAATTGGCTAAAAACAAAAGTATATAGGCTGAATTGGGGTTTCCTAGTGCTTCTATCACTTAACTGCAACAGTTTAGTTCATGATCTCGACATGCATACTAGTAAGCAAGTTCTATAATCAAAGCAACAATCAGCAAATAAGTGAGCAATTCCATGAGCTAATCATGTAAGAAATGAAGTGTAGTGGCTCAAATGCTCAGGAATGCATATCAGGTGTAGCTTGTGCAATTGAAGTCAAACAATTGTTAAAACTCAAGTATTTGTGCAAAATCTACTTCATAAAAGCTGAAATGTCACTTGTTTAAAGTCTATCATGCGAAAAGATCTAAACATATCCAAAATGATATAATTTTGCGAAAAAATTACGCCTAAATCAATTCTAAGGTTTAAAGCATAGTTAACATACAAGAGTTTGCAACAGGACACAGAATAGCATGCATGTTATATTAATCTCCTCCCCACACTTAAAAGTGTACATTGTCCCCAATGTACTAATAGTAAGCATAAAAGTGCGAGAAAAAAGCTTTAAGAACTCCCTGAACAGCCATTGTGTCTTGTAGTTGTTAAACTTTGAAGGTGTTGGCTTCCTCCCCACACTTAAGCTGAGCTGCCAAGTTATCACGAATATTCTTGCAAAACAACAACTCAACCAAAGTGAAACATAGAGAAGGACAAAAAAATATCACAAGTTATGGCAAGCAAAAGGAACTAAATATCTAACATAAATATCCGAATATGTACAAGTGTTTTGATGTTATACACATGGATAAAATGAAATACATGAACATCAAACACATCAAAGTGTGGCATGTACTACAACAGAACAAAATTGTACAGCCAAGCTAATCTAGAACAATACAAATAAAGATAACTACTAAACTATCCCAAAATAATAACTACGGCGGAGGCGGGTGCGAAGGCCCGGCTTCATCAGTGAAGTCCCGGAGCCTCTGCGGATAAACTGGCGGTTGTGGAATCTGCTGTGAAGAAGACAAAGTGTCGGCCGCGATGATATGCATCATGCTAATCATATACTGTCGGTGAGCCTCGGCATGTGCAAGCTCAATCCGCTGAATCTCTCTCGACTCCCGCTGCATCTCACGGATCTCAGAGACTGACATCTCTAGCCTCCCCAACCTAGCCCTATAATCTCTCATGTAAACCTGGGCTCGCTGCTGTGGGGGAGGAATATCGTGCTGTGGCGAGCTCGCAAATAGATCCTCGATAGTACTCGGGAGCACCTCCACCAGCTCCTCCATCTGCTGCTGCTCCTCCTGCTACCTCCTCCTCAACCACCCTCGGTGGCTCCCATTGTACCGTCCGGGTTGATCAATCTCATCTGATTTCCTATCCTAGCCGTGACTCTCATGCGCTGCAGGACTGCTAAATCTATCGGAACGGCACGGGCTGAGCAGACGAGATCATCAGTAATCTCTCCGGTCAGGAGGCATATAGCCTCTGCTAAAATAGTCACGTACCCCCACCATAAATAGCCTGTGAAAAACGGGTGGTATGGATCTGGAGAAGAAAACGGGCCAGTCATAGAGCAAGCTGGCAGGGCTGCTGGTGAACCATGGTATATAAATAAAATAGATCGGTGAAAGTAACAGACCCAGAGGAAGCTATGCGAGCGGTCATGCTGTGCACAATGGCTCTGTGCAGAATACGGTGCAAAGGATCCCGGAGCTTCGTGCTCTTCGGCACGCTGGCGGTGTTGTAGGCACCAGTGCCCACCTCCTGCCAGAAGGAAATACCAGTAATACCCTCCGGCCAGTCAATAATACCCTCCGTGAATGCTGGGGTGTCCAACTCCTCATGAGTATAAAGCCCCATGTAGACGGCAAACTGACGTAGAGATAGCTGCCTCTCCGCCCCCAGTAGGCGAAAGGTAAGGGCGTCCTCCCGCTCGAAATCCGTGAGCGAGGTAACCAGGTGGATGGTAGAGAAAAACTCCAATGCTAGCTCGTGATAATCAGCCCCCTGCAGACTGAATAACCACCACCAATGTGGACCACAGGCGGCGTCTGCTTGTCCTCTGATATGAAGGGTAGATAGGTCATCCCAAACTAGATACCTGATGGGCTCAAATCCATGACTGTCAGCTCGCGCCCTCAGGTTATCGCGGTCGATGCGATCCTACTCGCGATCGAATCGTAGATACGGATGGAGTGCGGCGTCAGCAGGCCGCTCGACCGGAACTCTATCTGGGTCGACTAAGAGCGGAAAATAGCGAAGGTCGATGTGGGGCTCAGGCGAAGCCTGTCTGCGAGGACGTCTACGCATCCTGAAAGGAATATAAGTCTAAGTAAGACGCGCAAGATGGCTAGACATCCTATCGATCGATACGGGCTTGATTTGGTATGCTATAGGTCCCCGAGTGTTGAAAATGTCCAAAAGATGAACAAGTTTGAAACACAGTTGAAACAGGGGGTCCTACGGCCGTAGGGTATAGTAACTACGTTCGTAGCAGCCAACCAAACAGAAACCCTAAAAAGAGTCCCTACGGCCGTAGGTGTAAGTTCCTACGATCGTAGGACCAAGTAAGCACAAAACCCTAATTAAACATCCTACGGCCGTAGAAGGAAATCCCTACGGCCGTAGCGAATTTACGAACAGCAGAAAAACGGGCGGCTAGGGTTTTGCCATAGCAAATTAAAGCATGAAATCAAGTACACACGAGTGTAAAGAGCATTTTAATACCTTGTTTGCTGAAAATGGCCAGAGATTGAACGAGATAGGAAGAAAAACCCTCGGACGGTCGTCGGGTCGAGTTTTTAGAGAGAGAGAGCGTAAGAGAGAGAGAGAATCGTGCGTTTGAATCTGATCGAATTGTTTTTATAGTAAACATCCTACGGCCGTAGTAAGTGTGCACCACGGCCGTATGGCTTTTGAATTATTCCTACGGTCGTAGGATATATATCCTGCGGCCGTAGGGAACTAATTTCAACCAGAACCATTTTTCATCATAATTTCAATACAAACAACATTTTGGCACACTCTACTCTCTATTGGCCTCCGAAAAATATACGGGGAAGAGTCAAGTAGCACGGAATTGAAAACACGCATCTAGATTAGCGACAAATACTAACGGAAAAGAAACAAACAAACGGAAATGCGCGGAAAGGTAAACGGAAACCCGAAAAGTGGGCATCCGACAAACAGATAGTATGTACAAGTAACACACTATTAGTACGGTGTGTAAGCGAACACTTTGACGCGTTGAAATGCTGAGTAATTTCCTGTCTCTCCAGACTGAATGAGAATCGAAATGAGAAAACACGAGGAGTGATACGATATGAACATAGGCATGAGTTAGGGATTCTAACGCGGTTTAGGCTCGAGCTTGCTTAGTCGGAGACTCACCAACTCATTAATCATTGCACCAGCATTACTTTTAGGACGCAAGACCCCCTTGACTTTTAGCTTAACGGGATATTCTCGAAGAGCACTAGCACATTCTGACTGAGATATCGTTGGCAATTCCTACAAGCGCCCTCATGTTGCAGAGCACCGCATTTCCAACATTTCCCTACATATTTGGCACGCCTCTTAGCCGCATAGATAGAAGTGCCTCTATGAAATCTGGCAAAATTTTGATTTCTCCTCACATGTTTCTCAAGTCTCATGACTATATCGCGCTTAATGTCAGAAGGCAATTGAGTACAGAGGGAAAGACAAGAAAGGAGAGCACGAGATTCGGAAGAAAGCATATCCAGTTCTTTAAGGTCTGCCGGTAAAAGACCCAACCTTTCCCCGCTAAGGTGCAGCGGGATGAGGCCTTGGAACTGCTTTCGGATTAGGATCCGTGTTGCTTGGGAGACCACCCTGTGGTCTCTCAGACAAGAGTTTAGACACCTGGCCTACTTGATTTTTAAGATTTTGGAGCGAGGCCTGGTGATTTCTTAATGTGGCTTCCACCTGATTGAGTCTAGCATCGGTTTGGTCGAATCGTAGCTCAGATCGTGCTAGATATTGCTTCACAAGATCCTCCAGATAGGAAGGTCCTGAAGATGATGATGAAGATTGATTAGGAAGCGGGGGTTGAGTGTCGTACTGACGTGGTTGCTCATATGGTTGTGGTTGACGATCAAACTGCTGAGGCTGACGATCAAACTGCTGAGGCTGACGATCGAATTGCCGAGGCTGACGTGGTCTCTGTGGGTACGAAATCCCTGGAGGGGGTTTAGTAGTCTGGTTATGATAACTGAAGTTGGCGTGATCTCTCCATGCATGATTATAGTTGGTTGCACTGGGATTATACTGAGACCTCGGCTGATTAGTAATGAAATCGACTTCCTCGTGAGCAGGAGTTTCCTCCTGGCATTGGTCACTAGGATGTGGCCCTTAGCAGAAATTTCAAGTAACCTGTTTAGGAGGAGCACACATCTGATCCATTTTCTTTGTCAACTTCTCTACCTGTATAGAAAGATCAGATAAAGCATCCACATTGAAAACTCCACTGTTCTTTGGCAGTTTCAGTCTCGTGGAGGGGTTCCATTGGTAGCTATTGGTTGCCATATCTTCGATAAGATCATAGCACGCTTGTGGGTCTTTGCTACCCAATGCACCTCCTGCGGCAGCATCTATAATCTGCCAAGTGACAACGGATAAGCTATTATAAAATATGAAAATTTGATTCCATAGCTCGTATCCGTGTGAAGGACATCTCCTCATGAGATCCTTGTATCTCTCCCAGGCATCATAAAGACTTTCCCCGTCAGTCTGCTGAAACGATGAGATATCATTACGCAGCTTGGCCATTTTGGCCGGCGGGTAGTATTTAGCTGGAAATTTGGCAACAAGATCATTCCATGTAGCAACAGAATTCACCTGGAGAGAATTAAGCCAAAGCTTGGCTTTGTCTTTGAGAGAAAACGGGAATAAACGCAAGCGAATGGCGTCATCAGTAACACCATTGATTTTAAACGTATTGCAGATTTCGAGAAAACTGCGGATGTGAGCGTTTGCATCCTCGTCGAGTAATCCACGAAATTGAACAGAATTTTGAACCATCTGAATTACGTTTGGTTTGATTTCAAAATTGTTCGCTGCCACCCTAGGTCGAATGATGTTGTTCTGGATGTTGTTAATATCCGGACGAACATAGTCATTGAGTGTCCTAACAGGTGGTGGTGGTTCTTCTTCCACCATGTTTAGTAAACGTTCTCTTTGGCGTTGGCGTTGACGGCGTCGGCGTCGTCGAAACTCAAGCTCCGGTTCTTGAAAAGGCTCAATTTGCTCAGAATAGAACAAACTGACAGAGGGTGCGATAAAGAGGTAGAAAAAGCAAGTGACTAACTAATCAGGCACACCTAACTCAAGAAACAAGTAACAAGTAACAAGATCGAATCAATAATTAAACTATTTCTTAGTATTGCCTGTCCCCGGTAGCGGCGCCAAAAACTTGGTGTGCTCTAGACTGCGGGTTTTTCTTGTTAAAAAATCTTGGGACACAACCTCGTTTTAAATTTATAAAAATGATGTTACTAAGCAGATACTACACACAACTTAGGCAAGTATAACCTGGTCAATAGCAGTATAGACTCGGTAAGACCGGATATCGTTCCACCAGGACAGGAAGCTACCAATACTTAAGTCTCATTGTTGTTTGATCAGCAGAATTAATATTAAAGCAGGTAACAGAATGAACTAAATTAATCAAGAACTACAGTAACTAACACAGACTAACACCGAAGGCAAACAGCAGGATAACAGATCACTCAGGCTTTCGAATCATCGAGACTAATCATGGCAATAACACAATACAACACATAATATGAAGACTTGAATAGATTGAGCGCATAGCATGCTGTTCTGATACTCAACAAAACCACATTATCATGCAAGAATCATCACTCGAGTTATCAAGACTCAGACTCAACAATCAAACATGATCAGGCAAGCAACGACATATCAGAATTCAACTACAGATCCACCAGATCGAGTCCAAATCAGACTATTGAATATACATCTTCTCAAATGATATATCCAGTAATCCTCAGATCCCAAAAAGGTGTTAAAGCAGTTAAATAAGTTAAAACAAGTAAAACAGCACACTGTGGTAAAAATGCCTCTGGCGGCCATAGGAATTTCTTCCTACGGTCGTAGGATGTTGTACTGTCCTACGGTCGTAGGAATTTCTTCCTGCGGCCGTAAGAACCAGTACGACAGAACAATTTAATCTAATATAAAGGCATTCAACAACAAATTACAATCTAGACTTTAATCTCAGATCATAAACACATGTAAATTGGTACAATGGGGTCACAAACTCCTCTAAACTCAAACCTCACAATTAAGGGATTTTAATATTTAGCCACATGATTACTAAAAATATGAACATGTTAAACCTACCATTTCTAGTATAGCCAACACTTCTTAAAACATGAATCATGTGATATGCACATTGAACACCAAGACTAGCATATCAACGGCATACATGTGAGTTTATTTCACCATCTAAACATACCAACAAACATCTTTGTGAATCCTTTAATCATTAGTAGCATGTTTGACCCATAAATACACCAAATGACAAGATTTTCATCTACAATCATAAGGCATGCATAAAACCAACATATGAATAAAATGACCAATAATGGATGAACCTAAAATGATTCAAAACATATCCCAACAATGATATCTAATGACAACCATGCAAGATGTATCATTTCTAATAACAAACTTAACATGAAATTAATAAAATCAATCATCCTTCTTGAATATCCACATGCATAAACATGAAGGAGTTATCCTATGCACATTATCACACATGAACATGGTAAGATTAAACGTACTAAGTTGATAAAACACAATTGTATTCAAGTTCAAACATGCATATTTGAATCAAGTCAACATAAAAGTCAAATATATTGCCATAACTAGCCAAGAATCATCTTGGCCCAAGTGAAATGAGTTTAGTTATCCATATACATCAAGATTAGTAATACAACATCTAGAACACATGGGTACATAATTGAAATAAGAAATGGAAAGAGTATACCCAAGCTAAGCAATGATAAAACTAATGAATCCAAGCTCCAAGATGTTGTTCCAAGCCTTCAAATCCAATCTCCCCACCTTAGAATCACCAAGAAATGTTCCTGGAGTGTTAGGGTGCTATTGGAGAGTGTTTGGGGGTGTTGGTCCGAAATATGGTTAAAAATTGTCACTCTTGTGCAAATGGCAGATTCTGCCATTTAATGTGCTGTAACAGAACTTCCTACGGCCGTAGGAAGTATCCTCTACGGCCGTAGGGATGGCTGAACGGTGTTTCTCCACACGCAAGACTCTGTCACTCAACCGACACACGCAAGAAATCTGTCAGATAATGATGGTTGTGGATAAGGTGTTCCTACGGCCGTATGGTGTCTGTTTGAACCTTCTAGAAGAATAATCTCCTACGGTCGTAGGCAGTATCTTCTACGGCCGTAGGGATGACTTTTTCACCAATCTTCATTTTTCTTCTATTCTTCCCTTGTTTTGCCTATTTATCTTACTTAAAGCTCTTTTTAACCTGCATGGTGAATGTTGAGTATAATCGATAAATTATAACAAGAATCACCTTGGATTTGGGCTAAGTACGGGGTATTCTAGCATGTAAAACATGCATAAAAACACATATATCAGTAACTCATCCATATTTTCAGTTAAAACGGAACATTTGTTCTTCTTAAACACTACCTCTAGGTCTTTATCGCAGAACTGTTCAATGTTAAACAAATTATGACCCAACCTTTCAACATAGGAGACTTTCTTGATCTTGATGTGCTTCTTTTCTATGTCTCCGTACCCCATTATTGGTGCAACATTGTCGTTCCCAAAACGTACATTCCCGGTGTACTTTGAAACATAATTTTTGAGAAGACCTTTGTTGCCTGTCATATGCTTGGTACAACCGGAGTCCAGGTACCACAAGTGAGGCGTCTGCAAAAAGAGAATAAAGCACGTTTAGGTCCCCATATATGAATGGGTCATGAATTGTTAGTTCATAGGATTGATTGAGTAATAACTGCCTTTTCATGTGGTAGTAAAACTTCTAATGATCTATCCTTAGGTACCCAAGTAGGTTTAATCTTTTGTCGAGAAGGAATAGATTTGGAAGGAATTGGCTTAGACGGAAGTTTCGGTACCACTGTTGGTTTGACAGTTGATGGAATCGGAGGTTTAGGATTCGGCAGCGTTGCGGAAGCGTTATGTTTGTGAATCCAAGTTTTCGCGGATTTCTTAAGAATTCGTTGCGGCCTCGGTGCATCAACTGGCTTTTGCTGAACGGGAACTTTGAGAGCAGTAATTTGTACTACTCTTTGATTGGAGGAGGGCTTAGGTTTGGAAGGTTTGACATTTTTGGAAGTTGGATTGCTAGATCGTTTTTGAGAATGCAAGAGTTTCTCCTGAGCAATCCATGCCTTTTTGAAAGCATCATAGCCCTGTCTCCTATAGACTTCCAGCTCCTTGATTGTCAGTAAGCGCCTTGATTTGTTTAAATGTTTGAGTGCATGTGTCTGACAAGTGGTGATCCACTAATGAATGATGTATCCTTTTGAATTTATAAATGGAACACAGATTTGGTTAGCGTAAAAGTAAGTCCAGTCCTCACATGGTTTAATTCCAATTTGTTTTCTTAATTGATCATATTCACAATTAAATTCACAATGACCATGGAGGCAACCATTACTAATACAAAACATTGAAAAGGCAATATTATCATGCAAACTTGAATGATTACAGACTGAATCAAACATCAAAATTTGTTCACATGTTTGGCTAGTGTTTGAACATTTCCTATGGGACCTAGGAATGACTCTCTTTCAAGTTATGTTTATTTTACGCTCTTCACTCCCGAGCTTCTTCACATCTGTAGCAGAATGTAAAATGTTAGAATTGAGTCGTGGTCGACTAGCAGCTGCTTTTGAGGATTCAGGTATGTCAATGTTCATACGAGAAATGCAATTAGAAGTGGAAGTGGATGTCTGTTTGAAAATCTGTTTTTGCTTTAAAGTTTTCAACGTGAGATTGTTAACAGATTTTATTTTGGGTTTGACATCTTGAGAAGATGTAGACACATGCTTAGAGTGTTCAATGCGTTCAGCATATGGAGGGAGAGTAAATGGAGTAGGAGGCTTCATCTCAGTTTTGACCTGCTTAATTTGCTCTTGCAATGCAAAGTTTTCTTTGCACAAGTCGTCAATGATCTTGCCATCAAGATTAAGTATTGTTTGAAGAAGCTTGTGGAGGATGGTGTTTTCTTGAACCAGTTAAGAAGGTTCAGGGAGTTGTTCAGAAACTGGGATGATTTCAGCTGTGGTTTCTGGTTGGATAGCTTTGGTAAGGTCTCCTTGTACCAGATGAGTGAAGCAAAACTCTTGTAAGGTTTTGAACCTTTGCTGCAATTCCTTGTGGGGAATGTATAGAAATTGGGGTTTTGACACTTCAGAAGCATAGAGTTCCTCATCTGTATATACTGGTGTAGTGACAATAGAGTTAAGTGCTGGAATGGGGTAAGTGAAGTATGAGTCATTGAGGTCAGAGTTGTTGAAGGGAGTTTCAGTTTTGAGATGTAAGGTTCGTTTGACATCCTCTTCAAGTCGTTCATTCCTCTTGACCAACAAATACCATTCGTTGAGTGAGTCCCTCGCCAAAAAGATGTGCATTGTATAATTGTTTGGTTGATACTTTACTCAGAACACTTGGGTTTTCAAAACCAAGTCCATCGAATGTCCATCTTGAAAAGGGTCGTTCCTTTTGTTTGTACAGAAAGATGGTTTGTTCACTTTGCCCTCTTTTGATTAGAAGTTCTTCAAGTTCTTTTATTTTTAGACAAAAAACACTTTGATCATTTTTAAGAATTTTTGAATCCTTTTCTGCACCAATACGTTCTGATTTGAGATCGTGTATGATGATGTTTGTTTTATCAGTTAATTCAAGAAATTCAGATTCTTTTACTGCTAATTGAACTTTCGATTCATTTATGTTTTTCTCCAACTGTTCAATTGTAGCATGTGCTTCTTTGTCTTGTGTATGAATGACTTCTTTTAACACTTGATTCTTGCTTGTTAGTTTGGTCACCTTAGATTCTAACTTTTTCATGCGTTTTAATATGGTTTGTATATGTTCAAAGTTAAAACCCATGTCAGAGATAGAATGTACCTTTCCGCTTTCACCAATCTTCTCCTCAGCATCGGAGATATCACCACCATCTTCATCCTCGTCACTTTCTTCATTAGGAGCCATGAAACATAACTGTGCTTGAACCTCACCATCTAGATCACTCTCGGAGTCTGTGTCCTTCAGAAACTGGTCTTCTTCCACCATAAGGGCATTCCCAGCCTGTCTTTGTTTTGACAGGCGGTACTTTTGTCTGAAGTATTCAGTATCCTTGATTTTCTTCTGTGGACAGTTTCTGATCATGTGGCCAGACTTACCGCAGTTGTAGCACTTCAAGTCTGTTTTATTTTCTTCTCTCCTTTCTTCTCTTTCAAATCTAAGCTTGTCAACCGGAGCAAGTCTTTATAGTCTCCTAGACCCAGAGGTGAATCTTTGTCTGTTGTTGGTTTTATTACAACGATTTCTGAAAGTTTTCCCAACAATAGAGAGAACATGAATGGCAGCTTCAACTGCGTCTTCATCATCGTCATCCGGTTCAGATTCACTGAGAATCACCTGTTTGAACTTCATTGATCTGGATGAAGATTCCCTTGGAACTCTTTCGACTGCTACCAAAGCTAAAGGATCTGCAGCTGGCTGTTTAGGGAGAGACTTCAGTATTTCATTTTGGTATTGATTGAGGTCTTCAAATATGTTGTGAAAGGTGACTGTAGTGAGATCTTTGTTAATTTGTTTGTACAATCGAACATATTCCTTCCACTCTGGACCAAGTGACTTCAGAAAAACACAGTTTAAGTCTAGGTTAGTTCTGATGATTTGGTTTGACCTCATTTCATTTTGCAGTTTGCAAAATCTACCATAGGTTTCAGAAAGCAGTTCGTTCTCCTGAACATTGAAGTCATGATAGTTGTTGACCAGTTGGGTACGTTTGATGTATTTTCCTTGTTCAGTATCTTGCAACTGCTTCTTTATCTCATCCCATATTTCCTTAGCAGTGGCTAAGCTATCTATCTTGGTATAGATCTCTGAGGAGATTCCTTGTTTTAGATAGTACTTAGCCAGTCTTTTAGCTTTCTTGATCTCCTTCTCTTGAGCTGTGAGCTTTTCAGCAGTTTTTTCCCTCTCATGACGGAGAATAGCGGGGTTGTTGGTAGGATCAACTTCAACAACTTAGATGAACTTTTTGTTCCCGTTATTGATACAGTCTATCATCATTTCTCCATGCACCTGTTGGGAAATTAACTAAGGCATTAAGACTGTTTAACATGCAAAGTTGAAATTGTTAGAAGAAGTGTTGAAGAAACAGTTTGGAAACTGTTAGTTGAAAATATGAAAACAGTTGATAACTGTTAGTGTAAACGTCTACAACTGTTTGAAGACCTTGAAACTGAAGACTGTTAGAAGAATCAAGAATTGTTGTATTCATTAAACAGTTTCTGTTGAGCTATATATGGAAAAATCTTATTTTTGAAGATATCTCGAAATACTTTGAAGATCATCAAGATTATCTCAGAAGATAGAAGATTACCTAACTGTCAGCAAATCAAGGAAGATCAAGGAGTATATATATGCTAGATTAGAATTCATAATTAGAACTTACTCATTGATTATATTTTTGCATTCGTTCTTAAAATTGTAATTTTGCTCTCAGAATAGTGCTAAGCCTCTAAGTTTCTCGTTGAAACCTAAGAACAATTTGTGTTCTTCGTCTAACATAATAAGTTAGATTGGGGGTGAAGTTTGCTATTGTAATCGTTCTCATTGATTAATAGAATTACTGTTTGATTGAATTGATTTGTGATCAAAATCTTCTTTAATCAATTAAGTGTGATTCCGCAACTTCTTAGTTGATTGTGATCATAGTTAAAGATTAACTTTTATTTTACTCTGATTTATTATTTAAAAGTTAGTTCTTGTTATTTGATATAATCTATATCCGATCCTGACAAGTGGTATCAGAGCCTTATCATTAAGGTTCCTTTGATCACCAGTTGAAGGTTTTTGCATTACCTTGCTTTATTTTCTTTCAAAACTGTCTTTTTTAATCAATTTGTTTCAATGGATTCGGGAGGTTCTTCTGATAACAGTGGGTCAGGGTCCAACATTCGTGTTCCCATGCTCAAACCATCTGATTTTGAGATGTGGAAACTAAGAATTAAACAGCATGTCCAACTAATAGACTATGCTGTTTGGCAAATCATTGAAACTGTTCCCACTAATCCCATTGAACTGGATGAGAATGGAAAACCAAAGAAGAAACCACCACCAAAGACAGATGCTGAAAAGAAGGATAGAATGATTGAGATGAAAGCCCTCAGCATCCTCCAGATTGCAATTCCCAATGAGTATCAGTATCAATTCAAGAAATTTGATGATGGTCATGAACTTTGGAATGCTCTAGAGAAGAGGTTTGCTGGGAATGCTAGTTCTAAGAGAAACCAAAGAGATCTTCTTAAACAAGCCTATGAGAACTTCACCAGTGGGAAGAATGAGAGTATCACCTAAATCTTTGATAGGTTTTACAAACTGGTGAGTCAACTGGAGAGTGCTAAGGTTAGGCTTGATCAAGATGAGATAAATAGAAAGTTTCTTAGGTCTCTAGCTGATGAATGGACTGTGTTTGCTGCACAATGGAGAACCAAGGATTCTCTTAAAGACATAGAGTTAGATGACCTCTATAATAGTTTGATAGTGTTTGAGGGAGAGATAGAGGGAAAAAGAAAAACTGTTATCCCTAACAACAATGCTGCTCTCCTGTCATCCTCAGGTATGGAATCAAACCATTCATTAACTAACTCTACTGATAGTTGTGAAGGTACTAGTTCTGCTGTTGGACTAGATATGAACACTCCAGATGCTGTTCTTGAAGCTTTTCTTGCCAGCCATGCACATTCAACCCTCACCAATGAGGATCTTGAACAAGTGCACCCTGATGATCTTGAGGAGATGGATCTCAAATGGCAGATGGCCATGCTTACTGTTAGAGCCAAGAGGTTCATTAAAAGGACTAGAAGGCAAAACATGAATTTCAGAGCTGATGGCAAGGTTGGATTTGACAAGTCAAAGGTGAGATGCTTCAAATGTCAACAACTTGGCCACTTTGCAAGAGAATGCAGATCTGGTGGACAAGTTCAGAATCAAGGTCAGAGGCCAACTCAGAATCATA